>OZ012540.1:22502500-25002500 GCA_963935595.1 Schoenobius gigantellus
CCTCATTGCGTAAATATGCTCAGTGGCAAGGAATGTCACCCTTTTAAATATAGAATGAGAATATTCTAGAATTATAGACGTATAAAAGACGATCACCAAGAGTATCTGACACATTGTAACATTGCAACTTGAGAGATCGTAAAGAGAGTTGAGAAATAGAACAGATTGAAATATATCTAAATGGTTTAAATTAACGTCCCAAGTTCCCAACGATCCCGGTGCGCGCGTAGAGCGCTACATTAGTCCAATCAACGAGGCATTTGTAACCCGAAAAATTCTTCTGCCTCTGAAATTTGGCATGTGGTGAAGATACCTAATACAGATGACAGATGTACAATAATCCAACAAAATTTATAATGGGAAGTTAGGTATTTTTACCTAAACATGAAAAATGCTTATAGCTCTCTGTGAATATTTCCTCAGTTCGAAATTATTTTTGTATACGTACGTATGTACTAGTTAGAACAAGTATGTAAAGTAATCCAACATTTTTTCGATTTGGGTGATGCACTAAATTGAACTTTTAACATTTTGCGCAATAACTTCTATTGGAAAATTGCTCTGCTAATTTTTATTTTTTAATATGGTCTTATTTCCCTAAATGAATAGGTTTGTTAAGTAATCCAATAAATTTTCCTTTTTAAACATTTTTTATTTATTTTTGCTTAATAACTTGATGTGAAAAATTACTCCGTCCATTTTTATACCTTTATAGGTTATATGATTTAATATTAAAACAGAATTATCAATAATCCAACAAATTTTCCAACGTTCATATATTTTTTAAAACATGTTCGCTATTAAATAGTCAATTATTACTGGCGCGACCCGCAAGTGCAGCATTGCCAGGCGATAGTGAGTATGCGGGCCGCGCTTCGCCTAGGCACGCATCACAGATTAATACAATAATCAATAAATCTTGGCGACAATTAATTAGTAATGTTTTTAACATTGGATAAGCATTGGATATATGTATTACCTAATCAGCATTTGGTTTTACTTTGTAGTCACAACATATAAATTAGACATTACATTAGACGATAAAAATAGTCAAGCCGCGCGCAAATACCGACAATTTTTTTTTATACTTTTCAAAAGAATTTATCTAGCAGAGCATTCTTTTTGTCGTGCCGGTTCGAAATTCATATAAAACTTAAGTAAGTTACCTCTTTAGTAAACATGTAAGGGCTTTAAATAAATTTTCACTTCTCGTGCTCGCAAAGCTCGTCTTTATGTCGTTTATAGGCTGCATAAAATGGCTTTCATGTTCTAGAGCATAAAGTAAAATTTTCTTTTAGACGAAGATTCTTAGGCCCAACAGCCAACAACGCTCAGCCTAAAACTTCACAGAATTTATTTATATTAATAACTTGCGATAATTTATTTATTTGCTTTAATTTATTTGTCTTGTGTTTTCTACCTCAAAAGTTATGAAACCAGATAAAAATAGTAACCAGTTATTATTAAAACGCATCGAAATATTTTTATTACTTGGCAGAATTTTTCAATATTGTGTTACATATTTTTCGTATATATTTTAATCTTTCAATTCTTGAGACGACTTGTTCCACGCCAGCTGTAGCTAATAGGGAAGCCAGTCTGTAATTCTTTCCACGAACTGTAACAAGGGTATCATCGACGTAACACCTCCAGTCCGCGGGATAAGTTCCCTCTTAGTACATAATTATACCCGATGTTGAACAGAAGAAGGCCAAGTACCGATCCCTATAGAACACCGAGCATCATAGACTTTCGAACAACATGTCCGTTGCTGTCAGTGTAAAGGACGATTTGCTCTCTAAAATAATCAGCAATAACGTGCTGCAGGTATATGGGATCCTCGTGGTAGTTGAGTGCCTTTAAGACGCACTGAGGTGGAAGCGTGTTAAAAGCATTCGCTATGTCTAAAGAAACTGCTATCAAGACGCAGCTATCGGAAGTAGCCTCCTTGGAAAGGGATTTGACCTAGCGGAGCGCGTTATTCGTGAAACTGGTTCTCCGCCAGGTCAGGCCCGTCAATGCTCAAGTAGCGGTTTATTCAAACGGCGAGGCTACGCTCGAACATTTTCGACATTTCGTTAAGCAGAACGATGGGCCGATATCTTGACGGAGAATCAGCTGGCTTGCCTACTTTTCTAAGAAGAACGAGTCGCCCTGTCTGCCAATCTTTTGGAAATCTTCCTTCGGTGAGGCATTTATCCATGAGGTCCCTAAACCGAGACTTTAGTGGAGGTAAAGCTACCACCAGAGTCCGTCCAGGGACGCCGTCTGGTCCTGGTGCGGTCTTTTTGGCTTTGAGCCTGAATAAAGCTGCTTCATACTCCCCATTCGTGATGGTCGGAATGGAGGGCAACGGAAAGACCTCCCTTGCGGGAATCATGCGGGGTGGTGTAAAATCTGAGGAGCTCCGAGGAAAAAGAGTAGTGATCACCCTGTCTAAGAAGTCTGGCTGGAGAGACTCCGTTAATGGTGGGGCAAGTGTCTGAAGCTTGTTTTAAACCATACGGTATGGCCGTCCCCACGCGTCTTGGTTTAGTCCTTCCAACAACTCCTGCCATGCTCGATTTTTGGCTTCCTTGATCGCAATCTGTAGAGCCCTCTTGACAGACTTGTAGGAATCTAACAGATTGGATTCAGTCGTCTCGTCACATGTTCGTCTGTGGCGGGCGTGCAACCGTTTTGCCCTAACACAGTCCTTTCTTATATCAGAGAGTTCTCCGGACCACCAGTAGAGAACGGACGATTTTTTGGAGGACGATGCTGGACTCGTGGCATAGCTGCATCACACACTGGTGAGAGCGTCGCGCAGTCAGTCTGCCTCAGCATCGACCCCCTCGAACGATAGTGAGTTCGCAAGCCAGGCTTGTGCCACAGCTGACTCATTAGTAAGCTCCTTGTCCATCCTGGAGATGGCCCAGCAAGGAAAAATGGAGCCAGCATTCCTTCCGTGACTTGCCCAGTCCGGTATGGTGGATGGAGACCCGCCAATCAGTGACTTTGCATTCGATAGCAGGGGTAGCAAACGTGAGGTCTACAATGGACTCTCCTGCTGTCGAACACAAGTGTTTGTTGAACCGCGGTTAAGGAAAGAAAGGCCAGATATTTTGGCCCATTCCTCCACCAGCTTACCCCTCCGATCAGTGGCCGGGGATCCCTAAGCCACCGAATTGGCATAAAATCGCCTAGAACAATCATTGAGGGCGTAGAGTTCCGCTGGATTGCGGCTCCCAGCTCGTCAATGAAGTTCTCAAATTCGACGAACGGTCGGTTTGAAGTGAAATAGAATCCAATTAGAGTCATTTCCCCTATCTCCGTGACAACGAAACTGTGCCCCTTTTCGATGGTGTGGAGAGAGTGCGAGCCAGATCGTGATCACGCGACAATCGCAACAGTACTATCTTTGTAAATTGGAAGGCGAGTTCTGTCTGTTCGGAACTAAGTATGGTTCCGCGATAATTCCGACGTCGATTGACCGCTGTGCCATCGACTGCAGGAATAGATTCTGAGCGGCGGCGCACTAACTTAGATTCCCTTGAAGATATTTCCTGGAGATTCTATCAACTATTAGGTCTTCATAGGCCGTTCGCTTCTTTCGGAGCGTGCGTCATTAGTAGCTATTCCTAGGGGTAGCGTTTCCTCTGCGTTTGGGTGAGTTGCAGCTTCTTCCACCTATTACGTGATTTGCCACCTTCTTGAAATCTGTGCAAATCTCAAAGTAGGTGGCAATTCTTGAAATCTGTGCAAATCGCACAGTTTGGAGTGGCATTGCATCCCGACGACTTGTGAACGGCTATCCCACAACGGAAGCAAAGGTCACTGCTGTCATTCCCCGTCGAGTATTTTGCTCTGGTGTGTCCGGGCTCAAGGCATTTAAAACAGCGCGTTGACCTTGGCTCCAGGATTTGACACTTAACCGAGACGATACCGAGCGACTAAGGTTTCTGTTTTATTTCATCCACCCTTGTTTCCCCAGTAGATCAGTCGCCTTCCTTCAGATCAGATCCTTGGTTACAGAGTCGTCCAGAACGGAACTACGCAAATCGGCACACTTTACCGGTCTAATGATACTGACATTTTCAGGGAAGATGTCTTTTAAATTGCTTACCAATAAGACTGCTTTTTCAGAGGGAGTTTCCTTCGGAAGCTCGATAAGACGAGCCCCCGTGGCAGTTCCCCTGAATCGGAGGTCATTGACGCCCACGCTTCTGGCCATTCCTCCTGAGCTTCAGGCCTGATGGTAAGTACCACCGCAGGATTGCGAGGGGCCTTCATCGCTCTCTTGATGTTGGCTTTGGCTGCTTTAGCCTTGGCCTTAGCTCCCTTCTCTTTAAGGGTAGCTGCTTTCACCGCCAGGGCTTGGACTTGCTCCTGATTTCTTTTGGTTCTTGCTCTACGCCCCAGAGCCTTAGTCCACTTATCGAAACTTTCCGACTCTTTTAAAGGGAGAGAGGAGAGCCTCAGTCCACTTATCGAAACTTTCCGACTCTTTCCAACTGCGCTAGCGTTAGAGAATCCCTCTCTGGACGTCCACTTCCAGGACGCAATATACCTGAGCGTGGACGCCTAGGCCGCCCCTCGTATTCTGGGGGGGGGGGGGGGCAAAACCGCGCTCAAAGATACCTGGGGCAAGAGCAAACCCACGGCACCCCCTGCCACACTGACTGTGGACTTCTGTAATATTAGGGGGCTTCATTCCAACCTCAATGCTGTCCACCTCGAGACAGTAAAGCCGGTCTTGCTCTTTTTGACGGAGACGCAGATATCGTCTCCAGCGGACACTTCTTACCTTTCCTACCTTTATTTTCAAAGATAATGGAATCAATTATCAACCGCCAGCTCCTTCGGTACCTAGAGGATCACCAGCTGCTCAGTGACCAACAATACGGCTTCCGTAGAGGTCGCTCTACTGGTGATCTTCTGGTTTACTTGACTCATCATTGGGCAGAGCCATTCGATGTCTTTTTTCTTCTTGCGGACTTACCATCACCGCTCGGAAGTTGCACCACCATCAGTGCAAGATATTATAGATTGCACCGACTCATTAGACGTGTCAGAATCGTCCAACCGTCTCTTTTCCCCCTTATCGGGTACATCTGTATTGACGATGATTTCAACCCTCGACCCTTCTGTTGACATTAGCGAAACCGCCGATTTTGTCAACTTACTATCTACATCCTTAGTACTAGATTTGCTACTATACTTAGAGCTAGACTTATCGCTACTATTTACATTACTTATTTTATTCTGTACTTGCCGCAGATCTGCTGCGCGATCGCGTTAAACGCGGTGTTACCTCTCCGCTCCCATAACGGAGTTCCCCCTCATCAATAATACTTCCACTCGCCTCGGTTATATTTTCCACCGCCGCCGGCCCGAATACCGACGGTGGCCCACTCTTAACGGGTTCGCATTTTTAATTCGCATCTAAAGAAGTGGATCTCGGTTAGCACATCACCAAATACGCCCGGCTGCTCACAGCCACCTTGTGCGGTCCTACGGGGGAGACTGAAACCCCCTGGTGTGTTTGTTTTTCGTCACTAAGATTCATGTTGCGCTTTGCAGGGAGAGCTCCCTAGGGTAGCCGTTCGGGACTGGAAACCCTCTAGCCAGCCATCCCATCGGCTCTCTATTTCTAGGCATAAAAATTATTGTCATAAAATCATATTCCATAATTTCGATTGAAATAATCGTCAAGACGCATAATAATCAGGAAGCAGAATGGTAATAAGCATAATATTGTGTGGCAGAAAATCATTTGTCATAAGTATTAAAACCCATAAACTCGAAACACAGAACAACTTGACGCATAATTTTTCAAAGCATAAATAATGTTTAGCATATTAATCACAACGAACAATACGATTACGCAGAATTTCTCTAGGCATAAACTTGCGCGCAAACATGCAGCAATGTATCATGCAGTATGCATGCAAGCATGCATGCAACATGCAAGCAAGCATGCTGCAATGTATCATGCAGTATGCATGCAAGCATGCATGCAACATGCAAGCAAGCATGCAGCAATGTATCATGCAGTATGCATGCAAGCATGCATACAACATGCAAGCAAACATGCAAAATGCAAGCAAGTATGCACAATGCAAGCAAGCATGTACCACGCAAGCAAGCATGCACATGCATGGTTTCTGTCACGGCTCCGACGTTGCGGGGCTCCGGCGGTCCCACGCGAGCTTATCGTCGCAGATTGGTTTTCGCTCACCACCTGCTCCTCAGCTCGCGGGCCGCCTCGCCCCTCCGCGCCTACGCGGGTTTGAATAACACTCTAGGGGTAGACAAACAAGACTACGTGGAGTCGGTTTTGCAGCGATTCGTTTCTGTCACTAGTAGCATGAATGAATTACTTTTTCAAATTAAAAAATCAATATATATACTATGCAAAAATTATATCAAATGAAAATATAGAAGATTCGAGTATCATATTTGAATAAAATAATATATGAAATGTTATTATAAAAAGTTAAGTAAAACAGAGTAAACATTATATCCTTTAAAATAACATAATTTCTAATTATAAATAAATGCCCTAAAATATTAGAGATATTAATTATGACACTTAAAATTATGGCAAAACATTTTAGGACTACCAATATTATGTCATAAGAAATTAGGGATTTCATTAATTATGCTTCATAAAATTATGCCTTTGGATAATTGTGCCTTATACAAATTATGCAATGAAATAATTATGTGACGTTAATGTTATGCTTTTCTATTATTATGCTTAGTGATTTATGCCAAGCGTCTTTATGACAAACAACATTATGCCTAATGAAAGGTCCCCCATCCCATCGGCACGGACCAGACGGCCCGATGCTCAGTGCGCCGGACCCCCGGCTCGGCTAAGTGCGGGTAATGGGTTTGCCCGACAGCAGACTCTACTGAATCCACTGCCGCGCATACGAGCCAGAGCTTGAAGAAGTCTGGATCGGACACTCCGAACAGAACAACAACAAGAGACGCGAAGCGCCATAGTGAACAATTGGTTCCTTACAGCCAGCAAATTAACAGCTGGATTAATTCAAGCCAAACTACGATCCGCAACGGGTCAGCGTTCTATAGCCAAATCCCCTTCTTACAACAAGAAGGAGAGACTTCCCCATGGGGGCTACTTGTCAGACTATTAGCCCGCGGGTTGCCCGAGGTGCACCACGAGGAGGTTGTCTGACTTCGCACCCACCGCTGCTAGGCCTAGTTCTGCAAGTTCGATTTATTCCAAAGAATTTTTGGTCGTATATCGTAGTGTTTGAGAAAAATAAGTGTTTATTATTTGACCAGATTTACTTACCTATTTCATAAAAACATTTTTTTAAAGAATTACCTATACTTATCAAGAACAAGTTGAATAGGTATTGTGTCCCTGTTTATCTACACAGGTAAATCTCGCGACAAGCTTTTATGCTATGATAGCTGTACCCGCGATTTCGTTCACATGGATGTCGGCGTGTGTTATATAGCCTACTATACAACACAAAAATAATTTTTCAATTTAAATCAGTAGTTCCTGAGATTAGCGTGTATAACCAAACAAACAAACTCTTCAGCTTTATAATATTAGGAAGTACAGACACTGTAATAGTATATTACCGTGGTATAGATAAAATAAATTATATTATTAGTATACTTATAAGAGCATTAAAATAAAATTTTGTTTTTACAATGTTTCTTTACTCGTATTAGAGTTAGTTTTGTAGGTATTATTATTAATTCCTATAATGTGGTGCAAAACGAAGTAAAGATTACTAAATAGGTAAAAGTAGCTCCGAGCGGTCACGTGAAGATCAACTACGCACAAATTGTGTGATGCATAATGTTCGCACAAATATAAATCGGCATACATCATAAAACATATATGAACGTTCGAAAATTTGTTGGATTATTGATAATTCTGTTTTAGTATTAAATCATATAACGTATAAAGTTATAAAAATGGACGGAGTAATTTTTCACATCACGTTATTAAGCAAAAATCAGAAAAATATGTTTAAAAAGGAAAATTTATTGGATTACTTAACAAACCTATTTATTTAGGGAAATAAGACCATATTAAAAAATAAAAATTAGCAGAGCAATTTTCCAATAGAAGTTATTGCGCAAAATGTTAAAAGTTCAATTTAGTGCATCACCCAAATCGAAAAAATGTTGGATTACTTTACATATTTGTTCTAACTAGTACATACGTACGTATACAAGAATAATTTCGAACTGAGGAAATATCCACAGAGAGCTATAAGCGTTTTTCATGTTTAGGTAAAAATACCTAACTTCCCATTATAAATTTTGTTGGATTATTGTACATCTGTCATCTGTATTAGGTATCATCACCACATGCCAAATTTCATAGACGGAAGAATTTGTCGGATGTCTCCATACAACGAATGTCCTCGTTGACTGGACTACATGGTGGAGGCGCCGGGTAATTCAACTGCGTATATTGAAGGATTGAACTGCGTATACTGAAGCAACATATTGAACTGCGTATATTGAAGAAGAAGCAAAGAAGTCATCATGGAGCGATTTGATGGACTATCTGGTGATGTGCACGATTTTTTATTCAATTTGATGTTGTAGCTGCGGTGAACAAATTCGACGCGGAGGCGAAGAAGCTTGTATTGGGGGCTTATTTGGAGGGTCCAGCGTTATTATTTTATAAATCGATTTTGTCAGACACAATTACATTTTTAGATTTACGGAAGAAAATCAGTGATGAGTTTGCTCCAACCACGAACGCGATCGCTAATTTTTTTGCACGTAAACAGGGTCACGAGGAAGATGCATTAACATTTTTTTATTCTCTAGAAAGCCGGACCTACGATTGATGAAGCGTATTTTATTCAACATTTTATAAAAAATTGCAAATTTTATTTAAAAAACAAATTAGCCCCACAGATATACGCGGCGAAGGCTGAACTAAAAAAGGTGTTGAAACAGCTAAAAGATGTGTATAGTGATGGTATTGCTGACTCTACGGCACAGGGGAAACTCTCGTTGAACGTGAGGCCTGGTGGTTACGTGGCTACTGTACCACCCGCTATGCATATGCAAGGGGGAGCAGGCGACGACAGGTTTCGAGTACAGCCAACTGGACGCACTGTCGGACCTACCGGGATTGTGTCAAATCCTCCTCACTCCCAACCAAATTACTCCCAGACCCGTTACAATTTTAGACCCCGACCACAATTTACGAGAGGAAGTGCAGCCGGAGACAATACAAATGTGCGTGCTGGCTGGAGGCCAGATGCACCTAAACAAGTGGAGGCGTTTGATGCGATTCGAGGGACTGTTCAATCGCCATCACAGCAAGAACCCCTCAAAAAAGTGAGTTCGTTCCATTTATACGAGTAATGTGTCGCGATAAAAAAATATGTTATTTGATTGATACGGGCGCATCAGTCTCGGTTATATCGAAGTCTGTGGCGGATATGTTTGGAGAAATAATTGACGCCGGCGTTTTGCATCTGAAGGCAATCAATGGTGTGAACTTGTGTGTTCTAGGGAAAATGAGATTGAATATCATAATAGAAAATGTCTTATTTGTTCATAGTTTTTATGTTGTAAATAATATAAATCAAGACAGGATCCTGGGACAAGATTTCTTGTATCAAAATGATGTATTGTTAAATTTTACGAATAGTCAAGTGCAGATAAAATATATGGTTTGTAAATTTATGTCAAAGTTGGAAGTTGTGAGAATTGAAAACACCATTGAGGTCGTACAGTCAACAACGAAATTTTTATCGAAAAGCGATTATTTGTTTTTTTGTAATTTAGTGTCGAAAGATGATAAATGTACCTTTGAATCATCTGTCGCAGACAATGGAATAGAATTCAATGTGTCTAAAGGCTTACCTCTTAATGAGCGCAATGAATTGAATAATTTACTTAAGAATGACTGTGCACGACTGTGCCAACCTTTTATACTTTTTATATTTTCTATGTTTTGTCTATTATTATTTTTTGATTGATGTATGGTATTTCGATTGTTTTCTGTTTATTATTATACGATTTGGCTACAAAGGCTGTTTTGAATTATAAAATCCTTTAAAATAATAATATAAAGAACAACAGTCCGCCAAATAGTGGTCCTTCGCCATTAAAAAAGCCAGTGCATTGCCGCGTATTTTTTTTCGTGTTTTGCGTGAACAAGTCTCAGTGCATAAAATAATATGGTGGTGACACGAAGCCAAACGTATTTAGCTTCCGCATCTGGGAATGCTCAGTCAGAACAGGCACGTCCTGTGGTCTCCGCCGATCAAACGGGTGAGGTCACGCCGCCGGCAGCGGCTTCTACTCGATCGCGCTCCACTACATCATGTCGCTCCTCAGCGACGGTTACTGCTAGGAAACTTGCAGCACAAGCCCAGCACGCCCGTAACCTCGCACAGTTAGAGATGAGACGGTTGGAGCTCGAGAGGAACACCGCCGAGCTGGAATATCAGGCCGAGCTAGCCGCCATTGAGGCTGAACACAGTGAGCATGGAACACGAAGCGGTCGCAGTCACGCAAGTATAAAAAAGTGGTTACAAGGTAATGACAACAACGTTTTTCCCGATCGTAGCAACAAAAACGTTGACAATAATATGTCACTGCCTACGAACATCAACCAAGTTGACAGCGTTATCGAAGTGCCATCAGTACCAATACCAATTTATACTGGTGATGTCCCAACGCAACCTAACATATTGCACTATTCACAGGCACCTCCATTTGATAATCACGATGTTGCCCCAATTGCGTGTCCGGCGGTGGAGTGGCAGGTGCCGCGAAGGTCTCAGCCCAGCTCGCGGATGGCTGCCTACGAGGCGGGCGCCCCTGCCGCTGATCATCGAACTACAGAAGTGGATGGGATATCCCGGCTAGCGAGCACTCTCGAATGTTTCGTTAGTAAATTTGCACCCGATAAAAAACCGAAATCATCAAATATTAATCTACCTATTTTTGATGGCAAATCCCCTTTAGATTGGTTGGTATTTAACCGTTCTTTCGTAGATACCGAAAACTCGTATACAGCTGCTGAGAATCTAGCTCGTCTTAGTGTCGCACTCAAGGGTGCTGCACGCGATGCAGTCTGTATGCTGTTAGCGACAGCAAGTCAGCCAGGTACTGTTCTTGAAGAGCTTCAGAGACGTTTCGGTCGCCCGGAGCAGATGGTATTGCGAGAGGTCGCGGCAGTCCGCGCCTTGCCCAAGATAAATCATGATATGAAAGATCTTTGCGTTTTGGCCTCCCATGTGCGTAATTGTGTGGAAGTTGTCAAATTATTGAACAAGACCGATTATTTACGGTCACCTGAACTATTCGGAGCGCTGATTACCAAGCTGCCAACACTATTACGCACACGGTGGATGGATTATGCTGCATATCGCACTGCTGATGATACGACATGTAGTGCCAGGGTAGAGCTGTTGTCAGATTTTCTTGCACGCGAAGTCGACCTACGTGTGCAATTCGACACAACTGTCGATACTACATACACGTATATGCCGCGGGAGCGTACGCATACAGTATCGGAATCGAACCAAGGGCCAAGTAAGGAATCGAACCCAGGACCAAGCAGGGAATTGAACCCTGGACCTCGCTATAAAAATCAGCATTCCACACAGAACTACAACAATAACAAAGCTTGTCTGTGTTGTAAACAAACTCACGACTTGTCATTATGTGACAATTTCAAGGCAATGTCAGTTGATGATAGGTGGCGTTTCATAAAAGACAACAAGATTTGTTATCGTTGTCTACAAAAGGGATCGCATAGTTTTCGATTTTGCAACAAGAATAAAGATAAGTGTGATATTAACGAGTGCAACCGTAAACATCATAGGTTATTACACAATTCGGATTTTGTTTCTACATTAACTGCTCATGTTGATGAACATTTCGATATTGCGCACACTGCACCCGCCTTACCGACTACTTCGACGAGTCTTCTCCACAATAAAGAGATGGGAAGAGAGGTAACTGCTCACACCACTGCCACATTAAACTCGGCTAGTATGGTGAATGTGAGCCGTACCCTCCGGCTTCTTCTGAAGATAGTTGCAGTCACTGTGTCCGGCCCTAGCGGTAGCGTGGATACCTTTGCGCTTTTAGATGATGGATCCACGTCAACATTCATAGACTCCGACATCGCTTCTCGTATTGGTTTATCGGGCCCCAAAGGCGAAATTTACCTTGACTGTGTGGATGGTCTGTGTAAGGAGACATCCGTAAAATATGTTGATTTTAACATCAAGGGACAGCATGCGAGTAAAACATTTACAATTCGTAAAGCACGTGCAATAAAAGATTTAGGTATAGTTTGCAGTCAGTCTGTAAGCCATAATGATTTACGTCTGTACCCGTACTTACTTGATTTATCTACCGAGCTTTGCTATGAAAACGCAACCCAGCGTTTTTCGCGACTGCGACGAACTGTAATTTGGAGAGGGCCGAAGTAGTCAACACCCGTGAAGGTAAAGGACCGCTTATGATGTGCGAGTCGTGCTTCGGGCAGATCTCCCATTGGTGGCTGCAACGTTGCTCCTCGGGCTAGCTTACAGAACTGGCAGCGACGTATGACCAATCTGACGGCGTTCCTTATGCCTAAAATCCAGTACTGTTGTCGAAGCTCATTGATAACTGTCTCTGTATTAGCATGGGCGAACTTGGTGTGAAAGTGGCTTATGAGGAGACGTGTAGTTAGGTCTTTGCCATCAAGGATAATAGGGCGTTTAGCCCTGTCTTCCACATCTGTCGTGGCAACGGCACGGCCTTGGAGGCACAGCAAACCGTCTTGGCTTATGAACGGAGTTAAGGTGACAAGGCGACTTTTTGGAGAAATGGATCTTCCTCGAGAAAGACAAATTAATTCGTCGTTAAATGTATTTCTCTGACTCATGCGTAATATATGGACCTCCGCTAATCGTAACGCTGCCGCATTCAGCGGTAACAAATTTTGTGAAGTCATCGAAATTTGTTGGGGAAGAATAAGATTAGTCGAAACCCCCCTGACCCTTGTAATGCATGCAGCAATGAATTGGTGAGCTCTAGCAGTTGCCCGCACCATCCTAAGCCACGAACTAAAATGAATGGGGCTAGCTACAACAGGCACGGGTAACTCGCCTATATTATTGAAATGACAGGCGACATTACTCGCACTCGACATTATACGTGCTGATGAGGGCTTTGATATATGAGATGGTTTCAACTCGATTGCAGGAGAATTTACAGAAGCACCCACCTGTTCCTTGGGCCATTCGGATGACGGTGTCATCAAAAAATTAGGACCAGATACCCAGCGACTCTCGAAATTTAATGTGTACGCATTAACTCGGGTGGCATCGTCGGCGACATTCAGTGCTGTGGGGATCCACTGCCACTCTGAAACGGCACTGTTCTCCAGAATTTCGCCGACTCTGTTGGCAACGAATGGCTTATAATTTCGAGCATCGCTGCGTAGCCAGCCTAACACAGTCATAGAATCGCACCAGAAGAAGCGACGTTTAGGCTTAACTCGGTGAGAATTGCAAATAAATGAAGCTAGGCGGGTGGCGATGAGAGCTCCTTGTAATTCTAGCCGAGGTACTGAGATCGGCTTCAGTGGAGCTACACGTGCCTTGCTCCCAATGAGAGCTAGCCTAACCTGACCACTTATGTCGATGAAACGCCAATACACAACTGCGACGTAGGCCGACTCACTTGCGTCGCAAAACACGTGTAGTTCACGTTCCAAGACTTTCGTATCACTCATGTAATAACATCGAGGGATCCGCAAGTCAGAGACGAGTTTAACACTGTCGAACCATTCCTGCCAAGCTTTGATGTCACTAACGCCAAAGGTTTCGTCCCAATCAGTCCCTTTACGCCACAAATTTTGAAAAAGAATTCGACCAACTACTACAATGGGCGCTAAAATTCCTAAAGGGTCATAGATTTTCATAACTTGCGTCAAAGCTTGGCGTTTGGTTATAGGAGCCAAGGAATCGGCAACGGTGACTCTACCAACACTGGTGACGAAATCGTCCATATAAGTGTCGCTTTTGATAGTGCTTACTGCGTCGGGAAACTCCTCTCGGAAGTGTGATGCGTTTAGATTTAATATATAAATAGCCGTTGACGGGCTCGAGCAAGCACCAAAAATCATCGAGCTCATACGGTAGGTTCTAATAGGGCTCGAGGAGTTATCGCGCCATAGGAATCGTTGGGCGTCCCTGTCTTGCTCGATAATTTTTACTTGAGGAAACATTTCCTTAACGTCTGCTGTCAGAGCGATCTTACCTTCTCTAAAACGCATCAAAATTCCGAGTGAAGATTGTAAAAAATCTGGTCCCGACAACAGCATCGAGTTGAGTGACACTCCTTGTGTACGAGCAGCGGCGTCATGGACAACTCGAAGCTTGGCGGGTTTGTTGGGATTTATCACACCAAAGTGTGGTAGATACCAACAAACATCTTTTGTGCTTTGCCCGATACACTCCTCCGCGTAACCCTTGCTGAAGGCGTCGTGGACATTCCTACGGTACCGTTCAGCGTACGCAGGATCCTTTATAGGCCCTACTCACGATGCAATCTAACTTGCGATCTGTTGCTGCAACATGTTGCAATCGCGGTTGCACGTGCTCTACTCACCTATGCAACTTCGCTTGCAATTTCATTTTGCAAACAAACGCCTTAACGTCACAACGTGTACACGCCTACGTACCGAATCGTATTATAATGCTACCAACGCTATCTAGATTTCAAAAACCGGCCAAGTGCGAGTCGAACTCGTGCACTAAGGGTTCCGTACAATTACCTATACAAAAAACGGCGAAAAATCAAAATTGTTGTATGGGAGCTTAAATATTTTCTCCCTTAAATATTTATTTTATTTTAATTTTATTATTTATTTTTAAAGTAAATATACAACTAAATATTCGGTTAATATTTCAAGCGTCTACCTGTTGCCGTTATTAATATTGAGCAAAAAACGGCAAAAAAATCACATTTGTTGTATGGCGGCCCCCTTAAATATTTGCGACGACAGAAATACATTATCTGTGAAAATTTCAACTGTCTAGCTAGGTTCATGAGATACAGCCTAGTGACAAACAAGCGGACGAATGGACAGACAGACGGACAACGGAGTCTTACTAAAAGGGTCCCGTTTTTACTCTTTGGTTACGGAACCCTAAAAAGTAGCATTTGCATTAGCTCTTGCTTATACAATTTAAACACCTGCGAGGAGAAGAAAGAAAAAACAGTTTTAGGTAAAAAATGGTAACAGCTACAAAATAAAATATCGCAAAACAACATTATGTTTCATTTGGAACCAGAAGATTTCTCAATTTTTTCTCTGCGGATCATTTTCATTACTATGAATTCTAAACGCTACCTACACCACAGAGGTGTGGCTGACTAAGCGGCACACGTGCGACTGAGCCAAGTTGCATGCAACCGCGCTATTCACATCGCAATATGTTGCAGCAATCAGTCGGTCGCTAGCGCGGGCGATGCGACCTGCGATAAATTGCATGCAACCTGCAACCTTCCTATTCACGTCGCAATCTGTTGCATTGCAACAGATCGCAGCAACAAATTGCTAGCGAAATTGCATCGTGAGTAGGGCCTATTAGCATTTTGCTTTCAAGGCTTTTAAATCGCGATAAGGCTAAAGGATAACTGTCCGGTACTGTAAGTGTGTCCGCCCTCCAAAGCAAACCTACTTCAAAGTGTCCGTTCGGGAGCCGATGAGCAGTACTTTTTAAAATATCTAAAGCTCTTTCGTCATCAGCACTACGCGGCTCATGTTTGCTTATCCCGATAGCGTCCAATTTATACTGAGACTTAATAAGTTCTTCGAGTTGCAATTTAGGGTTGTCAGTGTCAGTGACGTCCGAGTGATATACTAACTCCACAGGTTTCGTCTTACTACAACCGAAACCAAACAATACCCAACCCAGGGCCGTCTTAATAGCCACTGGTTGCGACTTTGTGCCTTTTCGTGTGGCTGTCGCAACTGACAAGTGCCAATTGTCGATCCCTATAACTAACATGGGCTTAGCGTTTTCATAATCTTCAGGTCGTCCGATACCAGCCCGGCTAACAGACTCCGATCTTTGCAGCAGAGCCGGCTGGCGTAAGGCTCTGAGACTTACGGACCATTTCTGGCGACGTTGGATTAGGGAGTACTTATCACTGCTGGCACCACGACGAGTTCAAGGCTCCCCAGTTGACCTCAAGCCTGGCGATCCTGTACTCGTTGCAGACGGCGACTTACCAAGAGGTACCTGGCCACGAGGTGTTGTAGCGGCAATCTACCCCGGAAGGGATGGCACGATCAGGGTCGTAGACATTAGGACCTCCGCTGGGACCATGAGGCGACCCGCAAAAAAGATTGTTGCTCTTTAAAAAGAGGGAGCATGTGCACGGCTGTGCCAACCTTTTATACTTTTTATATTTTCTATGTTTTGTCTATTATTATTTTTTGATTGATGTATGGTATTTCGATTGTTTTCTGTTTATTATTATACGAATTTGGCTACAAAGGCTATTTTGAATTATAAAATCCTTTAAAATAATAATATAAAGAACAACAGTCCGCCAAAATGACCATTCATGTTTTGCATTTGATAAAAATGAGCTTGGCAAAAGTAATTTAATAAAAGTAAAAATAGACACGATGAAGTTCCGGTTCATAGGGCACCGTATAGTGTCCGGTGAACAATATAAAATAATTTCAGAACAAGTAGAAGAGATGTTAAAAAATAACAACATTCGTAAGTGTCGGAGTTCATACGCTTCACCAGTGGTGTTGGACAAAAAACCTGGTAATACGTGGAGATTTTGCGTTACAAAATATTCCCCATATTTTATTGTATTTGCTAGGGAACTAGTAATACCTTCTGATGTAAATTTAAGCCACAATATGCAAACATTAAATTTAGTATAAAGACAATGTAGGCATAGGGTTTGTATAGGGTTTGTATAAAGTGAGACATAAAGCGCGTTTGAAACAAAAACATGTGTATGATATAAAAGCATGTCCCGTGAGATAAAATCGAGGAGAATTATTGTTATTATACTGTCCAAAAAGAGTTACTGGAGTTAGCAATAAATTAAGTCGCCAGTACAAAGGTCCATATAAAATTGTGCGATGCCTTGATAATAATAATTATATGATAAAGAAGCTGAGTACTTCTCAAAAACTATTAGTTCATGTAAATAGATTGAAACTGTTTAGATTAAGATAAGTATATTAAAAAAATATACATATTGAATGGACCATTCGTAAAATTGAAATTTATAGAAGTTAGAATTAAGATGTTAGAAAGAACAGTTTGATTTTGTAATATATATGTTACTATGATTATCTATACGAATTTTCTCACTTAGTCTGTTAAAATAAAACAATGTTTTGCTTAGATAATTTAATTAATGTTTGATTTGCCAATACGATTTGATAGTATTGATAAGGTCGGCAATTCCTGTTTTTGTAAATTTATATTGTAGTTGTAATTGTACTGTATTGATGCTTTGTAACTTGTTTCATGGTTCCTGAGATGCTGATTACTCGTTCAACTAAGACTGAAGGTGATCACTGAGGAGAGTAGACAAACGGACCATTCATACTGGCACAAATCATCAGGAAAACTGAAAAAAGAAAAACGTTTAGCTAGGGTCTTTATTATCACACTGAAAATAAATGTTATTATTATAATATGATAGGAGATAGGCTTGCGAGTTGTCATTTCGTAGAAAAACTATGTAGTGGTACCAGGTCCAGTTATCCCATAGGAAATGGATGTCAGATTTTGGTGTCTGACAGGTATCATGCTGGTTTAGTTGAGAAGAATAAAGGTGGGTTTGGTGAGGTTGGTATGATTTCAATTGTGACTTGATGGTAAAGTTTAAATATTTCGCAGTTTTACTGTCAGTTTTCTTTGTAGAATTTAAAGGCCCTGTGTCCATAACATGCATTATAACACAAACAAAATAATGTAAGATTTTTTTTGTGCATATAAAGTATGAATGGTATCGTACGTTTTAATTCTACGTAATGAAAACAATTACGTAAGTACATCATTGTCTTCTCTGATGTGATCCTCTCATCAGGCAATTTGCCACTTGTTGAAACCAGAAATAAGAGATTTCTATTAGTTTTATTGTGCTTCTCACAAAGATGTTCTGTTTTATTAATTAGAGTAATTTAATTAAATTTAATTGATTTTGTGATGGCGTTAGTCAGATTTGACAAATCATAGGTCACAGACTAATTATAGAATAAGTTCCATAGACTATACCATAAGTAAGATGATTTTTGTTCTATGGCTAGGAAAGGAAAAGGAGTTAGGTATTATACGGCCTGAGTTTTGAATGATGAATTTTAAATTAATATTAAAAAGGGCGTATAATAGCAAATATATACATGGCGTGTATTTTCTTTTTATCTGGGTTTTTGAAAGTATGGGTTTTTTCCAACCATAATCTTTTTCATGGATCAGGTTGCGAGAGCCAGTCTAGTAGCAAATACCGTCATGTCAATTGTAAAACTTTCCCAGATAGGCAGGTAGTTAAGCAGTAGAATGTTTAGTGAACTTTTGGTGATTAGTAAAAAATTATGTATCTTTTAAATAAATATTTTTTTTAGCGGTACGGGGGGAATGTGGTGACCTCCTTGCGTCTAAGACACCGCTTTCCACCTCATTGCGTAAATATGCTCAGTGGCAAGGAATGTCACTCTTTTAAATATAGAATGAGAATATTCTAGAATTATAGACGTATAAAAGACGATCATAAAGAGTATCTGACACATTGTAACATTGTAACTTGAGAGATCGTAAAAAGAGTTGAGAAATAGAACAGATTGAAATATATCTAAATGGTTTAAATTAACGTCCCAAGTTCCTAACGATCCCGGAGCGCGCGTAAGGTGCTACAGTACTATCCTGATTTTCTATACCATAGTCATTTACAGATTTTTCTGTAACAGTAAAAATTTACTTTGTTAATCGACATAAAGCTATTTGATCACCTGGTACGCCCAAGTGAAAGCTGTAGAGCATCCGTCCACGCGGACGTAGAACGAACCGTTTGGTGTACTTACAAAGTTCGAATACAATTTTAGCTTCCCAAAAAAATTCGACCGTTACGTACTAATTGTCGTGAAGTCTTCAGTAGTTTTCACGGATTCATGCAGAGATCTTATATGCATATGCAACTTTGGACTGTTCGACTGGGATTTTTCAGACACGTTTTGATTTTTGTGTGACTCCATACTACTCCATACATAGCATTAAATATAACATTAATTAAGCATCAGGGACCACCATGATGGGAAAACAAAGTGAAAGAGATTACTAAATAAAATTCTTTTAAACGTAAGAATGCGATATCGATATACACCTACTCGATAATACGATATTTCTTCTAAATCAATACCGCGCACTAACTCCACAGATGATAAAGATACTGAAATATTCTATCCTCAGACTCAACCTTAGCCAACATAGATGTTCACTCAAAGAAACCAAACTGAAGGTTTTGTCCATTTAAGAATATAATAATTATTAACTAAGTGAATATTAATATAAAAACGGATATAATCCTATTGCAATTATCTTGGTTTACTTAAAATGTTTATACCAAGACGAAACAAGGAGAAGTCTGTATGGAGTCCGTTTCCTTTGCACACGCATAAATTGAAAAACCTTAAAAAAAACTAGAACAGAAAACAGCTGATGCCAATATGAATGTTTTTATGAGTTAATTCATTAATGTTTTTATTACAGTGAAACAGTGAAATCAATGATTTGTGCTAATCATCTAGTGTTGAAAAAAAGTGATACAAAATAACGAATCAATTTTGCGAAACAAAACTTATGATAAACAGCGCTCCAATATAGTCATGCCTTAAATCATTATAGCTTAGCGTTCAAACAGCTCACCTGTTGCAAACATGTAATGTCTTTATACTGAATAAACACATTACATGTTTGCAACAAACATAATCTACGTTGAAAATTTATCCCTTCCCTCCGGACTTTTAAAGTAGTTAGACGTGTTTTTAGTTATATTTGTTAGCTTAAATTGTAATTTCGTAGTAATTTAATCGTTCGAAATATGACGAGTGCATAACGTATTAGGAGGTTGTGTTGAAAGCTAGTTTGTGTCTGGTGTCGCAAAAACAGTGCTGCAACATATTCTTATCTCTGTCACGCTGCGTACGCTCTCAATTGGCAATTTTAGCATTTTAGTTTACCTATGCGTGATCGAGTTGGCTATGTGAGAGAGGCAGGCTTATGTTACCGGTGCTTGGACGGTCATTCATTGTCGTCATGTCGCCGTAATTATCGTTGTAATACCTGTCGTCGTTCTTCCCACCACACCACATTGTGTTATGACAATGAACGTAATGTTACATTTCATGACAAGTATTCGGACCCCACGTTCATCACCACCCGGCTCGGGCGGGAGATATTTAGTTGCCCGTTCGGTTGTCGCAGCACCCCCTTGGGCTTATGAATATTCACCCCCACAATCACCTCCCCGCTCGAATAAATCCTTACCCCCAAAGTCAACCCCCCGAGCGACCTTCAGAAATCATCCACCTGATTCAAGCATAGGTAATGTGCAAGCTGTTCATTCCCGTTGTACTGTTCCTTGTGTTTTAAGACTGTGCATCGTTCCCATCCCGAAATCAAAACAACCGCAATGGTAGTAGACACCATTGCTGGTTCTCACTCTGAGGTAGACCTCCCTAAATATATAATGCCCTCAGTTTCCCACCTTCCTTTGGCAAATCCAACTTTTCATAAAACAGGTGTCATTAGTGTTCTCCTAGGCGCTGATGTCATTGGATCTTTACTCAACCCTGAGATTCTTGCACTTCCTAGTGGCCTCACAGCCATATCCACCATTTTGGGTATATCCTCTGTAGTCCGGTTTCTAGTTGTCCCTCCGATCTCGAGTCACCTATGACAGGTATATCTTTGTCTCATGTGGTTGAGAAGTTTTGGAGAACCGAGGAGGTCCCCAGTTAGATCTGGTTGTCAGGATTGACTTGGGATGAACCCCTTACTCATGCCCTTGCTTCTGGTGGGCGTCATTTACTCAGGGTCTGAGCAGAATCAATGAAATAGCCATTCCTCGCCATATCCTACCTCGCGGTTCTACTCCCTTTTCCCTCCACGGTTTTTGCGATGCCTAAGAAGCTGGCTATGCAGCAGCCGTATATTTACGCGCAGAATATCCATCTGGCATATGCTGCGTCCATCTCGTAATGGCCAAAACTAAGACTGCCCCAGTTCGAACCCGTTTAACAATTCCCAAGTTGGAATTGTTGGGATCTACACTCCTTTCAAAATTAATGAATCACGTCGCTCTCAGTCTTAAGAAATCGATTGTGTTCGAATCAATAACTTCCTGGACGGATAGCATGATAGTACTTATCTGGATTAAAACGCCTCTTCATCACCTTCAAACCTTCGAGGCAAACCGTGTCTCTCGGATTGTTAATTCAGAAACGGTTTCTAAATGGAGACATGTCCCTGGACCTATGAACCCCTGTGATTGTGCGTCACGTGGTCTTTCTGCCTCTCGTTTGATCAATCATCCCCTATGGTTTTCCCCTCCGTGGTTGAAGCGATCTCATGACCTGTAGCCTCTGACCAAAGAGTCAGGTCCCTCTGCCAATCTTCCAGAACTACGCTATTTGATGATGACCTCCGATGCCCCTCCTCATAATCCTTCCTCTCTTCTAGAACGATTTAGTTCGTTCTCTTCTAGAACGATTAAGTTAGTGGGCGTCGTTGGTTTCATAAGAAGATTTCATAATAATGCAAAACATCCAAAAAACCGTAATATCGACTCCCTACCTGTCCCCTAGCGAGCGTAAGGATTCCCTCTTACACCTGGTAAAAGTAGTTCAATCAATATCCTTCTCAGATGAACTAGATCGTTAACGTCGTGGTGATCTTATCATAAATTCCTTGAGACGACTTAATTTATTCCTAGATGATAAAGGCCTTATCAGAGTGGGTGGTCGATTACGTCACTCTTATTTAACGTTTGATGCACGTCATCCTCTACTTCTACCTAAAAGTAATAATTTTATGACTATTTTAATTCAAAATGACCACTATGAGAACGCTCATGCTGGAGCCAATACCTTGCTGGCAATGCTTAGCCGTAAATTCTGGATCCTGTCCGCCCGCCATGCTATTCAGCATGTGATATTTAAGTGTCTTACTTGTTATCGACTAAAAGCTGTCACTTCCCAACCTCCTATGGGTGACTTACCCAATGAACGTATCCCTGCTGTCCGAGCATTTAATGGTGTAGGCACTGACTTTGCTGGACCTTTCTACACCAAAGTTCAAAAACATCGTAACCGTACCTTGGTCAAGAGTTACTTGTGTGTGTTCGTTTGCCTTTCCACTAAAGCAGTCCATCTTGAAGTTGTTTCTGATCTCACAACCGAAGCCTTTCTTGCTGCCTTTACCCGTTTCGTATCCCGGCGTGGTATACCTAGCCTAGTCCGATCTGATTGTGGTCGAAATTATATAGGTGCTAATAATTACCTTAAAGAGCGAATGTCCTTCTTGTCCAAAAACCAAACTGCAATTGGTTCTGAACTTACCAAACTTAATATCAATTGGGTGTTTGATCCCCCCAATTGTCCCCATTGGGATGGTCTTTTTGAAGCGGCCATCAAATCTGCCACCTTAAGCGTGTAATTAGCCATACTCCCTTATCCTTCGAAGAATTAACAACTGTCTTCGCGAAAATCAAAGCAGTTCACAATTCACGTCCCCTGTGTCCTGTTTCCTCAGACCCTAATAACATGGAAGTTCTAACCCCTGGTCATTTAATTATAGGTCAACCCCTTACTGCCTTACCTGAACTCCCATTCCTGGATGTGAAGGGAGTCGTTTTCAACTGGTGCAACAAATTACTCAGCACTTTTGGTCGCGCTGGCACCTGGCAGCAAACATGTTTCAGGCGCCTGAAAACAACGGCAACTTGGGTAAAATTTCGATATTCTAGTAAGTGATAGAGCACCTCCTGAAACGCGCTGAACTGCGTTTTCAGGCTGCTGAAAACGCTTCTAAGGCCAAGAAAACCACGCCGAAAGTTTGTTATACCATCGGCGTAACAATACTTAAAACATACTTGTTTTCCGTCCTGATTATAAATTATCTGTTTATCTCCCAGTGTATTGCGAACTAGTTTCAGGCAATGACATGGATCAAGAAGTATAGGGGTTTTTATGCTATTGTCTTCAAATTATGTATTCAAATTCTTTTCATCAAGATTACATCCAAGATGTTTTGCCATTGCAAGGTTGTTCGGGGCACCATCGAAAGTCAACGTAACTATGGTAACACCAGACTCTGTCAATAAATCTAAGCAAGTGCGCACTAGTTCAGCTTCTTGCAAATCTGTTATGCCGTTCATTAAAAATATCCTACAGGTATTTTAAAAGAACTGTTAATTGAAGTCATCATAAATGTTAGTGCTTCAGTGGCCAAGGGCACACTATCATCTTCAATATTATTGCCAACATTAACATAACCATGAGAATGATGTCCGTCCCACTCAACACACTTTCTGATGGCCATTTCATCAATACACAAAGCACCAATTATTGGTAGTTTTTGTGATCTAATTTTAAGTGTCTCGAATGCCTCTTAGGTAAACCCAGGATTACAGTAGACAGTCTGGTACCACTTGCTGATAGTTTTAGGGTGCGGTAAGCAAGAATCAAAATGAGTACGAACATATCTGTAGGCTTTAGGTGAGAGGAAGTGTAAAGTAAGCGCAAAGAAGCTCAGCTGAATATTTTTTTGGAAGAGATTTATTATTATTTTTTCGTTTTAACCTTACCAGCAAGTCTTTATTTTTGTCCCCAATGCTAGACAACAAATCTAAAGACTCTGTGTCCATATAATTTCTGTTTTTTAAATTAGTTATGATGTTTAATAAAGATGCATTCTTTCTTAAAAGTCTACGTTTATTCTCTCTATATATACTTCTTAAGCATCATGAGTCGTCTCGCGGCTATCATCCGAGTTCGAGCAAGAGATGTCACAACTTTTACCGCTCGTCTAGGCGTACTCGGGACGTCTTCTATATTGATGCCACTGTCTTGCATTATCTTTAACTTCCTAGGAGATATTATGATAGGATCCTCCTGGCGCTGCGGTGCTTTTCTCTTCTTTGGTACCTGAAACATTTATATTCAGAATATTAAAATTCCCATAGCTGTCAGAAATACAATAACTTCATAATTATGTAACATCTATTTCTAAGTTCTACCGATAGTAGTGTAAAGGTCACAATTTTTACCGATTAATAGTATGCTGGATATCCCTCAAAAATGGTCGGGACTGCATCACTTTTAACTTTTTTTATTAGTAACCCGTCAACAAAACAACATTTTCGAAATGTTTGGAGCAAAGCCTGTTATACTTTGTAGGCTCCCCATTGATTTACTACCAAACGTAGATAACGCATGAACGTTCGAAAAGTGGGCCGGTGAAGAACTGCCCAATCGGGCCTCGTGCAGTTCTTTTCCATGCGTTGGAGCGACAACGCGTTAAGCAATTTTGAGCATTATGTTTGAGAGTATAAAGTTGATATTTTCTTGTAGCAATTACTAAAACGTCAAGTTTAATGTGGCTAGGTATGAAATGATGTAACTGCACACGGTTGTACTTCAAATATTTGCCGTAATAATAAAGAATAAGGTTGAATTCGATAAATACGGTACTTTCTTTATGGTAATTTTAATTCGGGTGTGCATATTCAACTACCTATTTAACAGCGTACAAATGTATAGTCGATTAGGTGACAGATTTCAAGCGCGTTTTTGTATGATGTGCTCTATCTACGTTTGGTAGTAAATCAATGAGGCTCCCAGTTATCACGTCTAATAGCCGTTATCCATTGACGCCTAAGGCGCATAACACATTGCACCGGACACTGCTCCGGTGTGCGGTGGGACGGAAACCGCATGTGGCTGCGGCGGCACGGAACCGTGCCACCGTACGGTTTGCTCCGTATCACCGTCCGGGGCTGCGGTGCACGACGCGCCGCATTCATTTTTATTCATTTCACATTCGAACGTCGGGGTTAAAACAGATCTTAGTGGTTAATAAAATGGATACAGAACTTATTCAAAACGGTGCGGTGATATTATCAGTTTGGTTTTTGTACAATCAAGTCATAAAACGCCGTGTTCAAAGAAGATATTGGGTACATCCCTATTTACAAACAAGATCTATAAATGGATCTTTTGCGAAAGATTACCATGATTTAAGACAATACGAAGAAAAATTTTTTAATTACACTCGAATGTCAATCGCATCATTTGATTATTTGCTAAGCAAAATTAGAAAGACTATTACTGGAGTGGATACAAATTTTCGACTTTCCATTACAGCGGAGGAAAAGCTTTGGCTTACCCTGAGGTATGTAATAATCTTGTTTCCTATGTTCATAATTTTCAGACGTATGTATTCTTTTCCTTTAAAATAAATCATGATTAGATTAAAATCAATTCCATTAAAAAGTTAATCTATATATATATATATATATATATAAAAGCGAAATACCACTGACTGACATATCACGAAATCTCAGAAACTAACACCTACAAACTTGAAATTTGGCAGGTAGGTTTCTTATACAGTAGAATTTCGCAAAGATTTTACGAAACTCTACCCCTAAGGGGGTAAAACGGGGGAAACTTGTATGAAAGTAAGTGACTTGAAATTTAAAATGTATGCTCTATAGATGGTGTGGAGGTGAACTAATAATGTATCTTTAGAAATCAACCCCCTTTAGGGTGCAAAATAGGGGTTGAAAGTTTCTATGGAAAATATTTAAAATCTTTTCCAATTTCTATGAAATTTATTATTCGAGCTCCTAAATATAAATAACAGTATTCTATATTTTTTCCTACGGGAAAATATAAAATTCCCACGGGAAAAGAAAGTCGTTTTAGTTACACTATTTAGAACTCAAGAACGGCTGAACCGATTGGGCTGAAAATTGGTGGGGAGGTAGCTTAGAACCAAGAGACGGATATAGGATAGCTTTTATCACAGGAATCACCCCTTAATGGGGAGAACAGGGGGGGTGGAAGTTTGTATGGGGAATTAATAACCGCTGGACCGATTTAGATGAATGTTGGTATGATGATAGTTTGAGTTGTGGGGAAGAATAAAAGGGTGTAAAAAGGGTGGGTGGGTGGTTGGGGTAATTTGTAACGGGAATCAATAAAAAAGGATTTCCACGCGGACGAAGTCGCGGGAAACAGCTAGTAGTTTGATATAGAAAGGTATTCATAATAAAACAATATTTTAAATCAGTAATACTTTTTTCCTATTCTTCAGCCTTTTAATATTATTATACATACTATAATTATATATTAATTCCTAATTATTTATTAAATCACAGCTCTTTATTTATTCATATAAAAAAGTTTTTAAACTTGCTTCGAAATTATTATAATCTTATCTAAAAATCACAGCTTGTAATTCCTGTAATCATCATGTTTATTACTGACTAACCATGTTATGACTAATTCAAGCCTTTAATTCTTATATAAATATTTATTAACTCTGAATTACCTAAAGCACAGCTTTTTCTTTATTCTTATAAAAAAGAACTCGTATTTTAATCTTTCATTGAAAATCCCGGTATGTGAGACCAGCGTCACCAATGATGTAATTGGTGACGCTGGTCTCACATACTGGTTTTTAAAAATATTTTTCATCCCCTCATCTCGGAAAGAGTATTTTTGCTATTCGATATCTGACCGCCAAAGCCGTTTTTATCCGCTTGAGGTTAAAGTAAATTTGAATTTAGAACATCGCGTGCACTAGAGACTCTGAACCTCCTTGGTGTACTTTTGTTTTTGATTTGCTTTGCGCGCGCCATTTTGTTTTGACGTCGTATTGTTATAAATAAGAAACTTAAAAACAAGTTAAAAAAACGTATTATTTGTGATACATAATATAAATATTTTTCTGTAATACTTAAGTACCTATCATAATGGTGTAGTAAATATGTACCTAAACTGAAATAAAAGTATCTTGTGATTGTAAATGTTTTATTTTGTATTTATATACTTAGTCATTTCCTCGCTGAGGGGGGATGAAAAATTACGTGTTGCACTCGAGTGCAAAGATTTTTCACCTTGTGGTCTTTTGATTCCCTCGCTAATGCTCAGGATTCTAATTTTTGAATTTTAGAATCCGTCGCTTGCTCGGTCATCAAAGTTGAGCACGCGGTTTCTGGCAGTCTTTGTATCTGACTAATCATAATAGTTAATAATCATAATAGCATAATGTTTATTTCTGACTAATCATAATAGTTTTCTAATAAATTATTATTCACTTTGTACTTTGAGTAATTGGGCTTAAAAATTTAATATGTTTATATAAACATAATATGTTTGTAATAGCATGTTTTTACACTTTTCGGAATTTAGCTATCAAACAATGGTACAAGTGAAGACTGATCAGAATCCTACAGAATTTAAATATGCTTGATTTTCGATTGTTAGAAAATTCAGTGTATTTACAGATGTTGGATTTGTTGGGTTTTGTACTCGATTCATATTGCTAGTTGATGGCTGATCATTTGGGTATTCCTTTTCAGATCTAGTGTCAGGTCTAATGTCAGGTCTAGTGAAATAATCTCCATGGCATGGCTGATTGTGGTGCGTTTGGTGGCAATCAAACATTTCGTCTTGTGCTTCCATAATACATTTTAATATGTTAATTTTTACCATTGGCTTTAATCTCATAGGCACTCTTTTGAAATCGTTTACCAATGATAGCAAAAATTGACGATCTGAATCTTCTTCTTGGGTTTTCTGCTGCATAGTAGATTTCAAAACGTTTATAAGTTCACTGCCTATTTCTTCGGTTGGAGTACTCTTTTTCTTTTTTCGTGCAGATTCAGTTATTATTATATTTTCTTCAGTTGACCTGACTGAATCGTTGTTGTCTTCAATTTCCAAACTATTATCTGTTGTGTTAGTAGATGTCACAGGCAACAGAAACAAGAGTTGTTTAAAATACTTGTAGTTCTTTTTACTAGCGGCTGATCCACTTTTGACAGTAGCGAGTTGCCGTCTTTCTTTTACAAATGCGTCTCGAAGATTTCTCCACTTTTTTTGCAATAATTGACCTGAAGTAAAAAACAACAAATTAATAAAAAATTAAATGTTTCAGGTACCTGGCAACCGGATGCTCATTTTCTGATCTTTATTATAGCCACAGACTTGGATTATCAACTATTAGAAAAATAGTGGAAGAAGTTTGCACTGCCACTGACGTGATGAAAACAGAATGTTTTCCTAATCTCACTACTGAAATGTGGCTGAATACATCTGAAGGTTTTAGGAGACGCGCAAATTTTCCTCATGTAATTGGAGCGATAGACGGAAAACATGTCCGCGTTATTAAACCGTCGTTTACAGGTTCACTATACTATAATTACAAACATTACTTTTCTATTTTATTATTAGCAATATGTGATGCTAATTATAAATTTATCTATGTTGATGTTGGGGCTTATGGAAAATGTAGCGATAAAAACATTGAATCCTTGAAGACAGTACGTCTTCAAGGATTCAATGTTTTACAAGAAGTTGATGGATAATGAACTAAATTTACCAGAAGAATCAAAAATTACGGGAATTCCAAATGATGTTCCATATTTTTTATTAGGCGATGAAGCTTTCAGTATTTCGGAACATGTCTTGAGACCATATCCAGGAACAAACTTAAATTTTACTAAAAGAATATTCAATTATCGTCTGAGCCGAGGACGTCGGTACATAGAATGTTCTTTTGGAATTTTAGCTCACAAATGGCGAATATTTCAACGACCATTAAACGTAGATGTAAATTTATCAGTCAAAATAATAAAAGCGTGCTGTGCGCTTCATAATTTTGTAAGAGAAAGGCATGGTGTTAAATTTGAAGAGATATTGTTTAATGGTGATACAGAAGGTATATGTGAAATACCGAGAAATCGAGTTTGTACTAGTACACGTACCTCCAACATTAGAAATAATTTAGCTGATTTTTTTATTAATGTTGACCCCTTGCCATGGCAAAATAAGTATGCTTAAACTTTCTAAACTATATTTGTTTGTTTTTTTATAGTTTTTAGGAAGAAAATAAATAAATCGTAAATATTTTTTTTTTTGTTAATCAACAACCTTAAATATTATTTCGGTATTCCGTTACACCCGGTATACACAGTGTTACAAAATAACCAATAAATAATCAATTCTTTATCGAAAACTCATTATTAAATTGTGTTTACACGTAATGTCATTCAACCCAAATTCATGTAATTCATAGACATGATGATGGTACTATGATTTACATGAAAATTTTGGCTTGAAATTATTGTATGTGAAGCAAGCTAAAAAAAAATATATATATATATTAAATTATAATTACCTATAGTAAAGCAATCGACCGACAGGCGTCGCTGGGCTGAGGGATACCGTCGAGTCGATTGCTTACCATTGCGCTACCGTACAAGAGTGACTCATGTGTCCAACTTTGCGATTGAGGCAAAATGCGTAAGCGTGTTTGCCTCTGTCCCGCTGCGCATGGGCACGAGTCGAGTTGCTTCAAGTTCAAGTTTGACGTTAAGATAGATACCTACCCGCTTTGAATTGTATTTTTTTTAAAGTCTGCCTAACTTACTTAGTATTACGTGGATAACTTTTATTGATCTAAGTTTTTGTAACTAGATTTAATTAACTATAAGTAATAAAGATTGTTGTTATCCCAAATAAATAAATAAATAGCGGTGGGCGATTGTGAGTGATTGATTTAATCGAATTACTTTGTAATACTAATATTGATAAATCGATAATAAAAATTAGTAGGTAACACAGCCTTAATAAATATTAAAAGCTGATTATTTTAGTATTTTAATTTCAAAAATATATATATTCTATCATACTTTTATTCATAAAAATCTTTCTTAATTAATTGGTCGAAAACTGGTCAACAGATGGACGAAAACTAGAATTTTTGGTCGAAACCTGGTAAAATGGGCAATTTAACGCTTGGATTTAATAATAATAAAAACGGTTAATTTGACTATTATAAAATATATAATTATTAAAAATAGACTGTATGAGGAGTTACCACAATTTATTTTGATACAAATACATATCAGAACACACATATTTTTATTCCCAAAATTAGCAACTCCACTAATTGGTCGAAAACAGGCGAATCTACCCTATATACAATTTTGAACATCTCATCTAAACATTCATAAAGACAGAAACATGATTAATAATAATAATATTTATAAAATCCAAAGATCACTGTGTTCACTATTTTAAAACTGCTGTGAATAATAAATGACATAAAACTTTTACTAATAGACGTGCATTTTTATTATCTAGAAAATTGCAAAAGTACAATTTTTATTTTGTACCTCAGTTTTCCAAAAATCGATTAAAATCTGTAAAAAATAAACTTCGGTCACCGCGCGTAAGCGCCATTAGAATTTATGCATAAAGCAACTTTATTACCTTCCAAGAAAGCAGTCGCAGTCGCCGTGCACGAGTAGATTTTCTGGGAAACCTCGTCTTAACGAATAATCACAAAATTTCATCAAATATTATTTTGTATGTGAAATCATTCATCATCGGCTATGTTCGCCGATTGACTCGACGAACATTTCGATACCGCTTGGATGTTACAAAATACAAAACGTATTTGATTATGGGTTTCAATCAAACAAAACTAGCAAATTTATGCGTTTTCTGATTACCGATGAGTTACAAAATCACACCATCGATTTTTCCCAAACATATTAAACAAGTGAAGTTAACTAAAAGCTTGAAGTAATAAAAAACTTAATAACTTACCTTGTTTTTTCTTTTCGGCGATTGATATACCTGGGTCGGTAAATATATTTACTACTTCATCCCATTGTCTCACTTTTTGCACACGATCACTGTATGCCTCACATTTCATGTTCCAAATTGCTGGGCGGCTTTCTATTTCGAAAATAAATTTATCTATGTCGAGATCCATTATGCGTATGTACGTCCTTTCTACACAAAAATCCGTACGATACTGCGGTGCTCAGTGTGGCATACCCCGCGGACTGCACCGCATCACCGTCCGGGAGTGCGGAGCCGTCGCGCGCGCCGTCCAACCGCACGGCCATGCGGTGTGAGTGTGTTATACCCAGCAGTTTTTGTATACAAATTCAGATTCTCCAGTCAAAATTAAAAACCGCAGCACCGCACACCGGAGCGGTGTCCGGTGCAATGTGTTATGCGCCTAACTTCCGGGCATTTTGGAAACCTAAAAAATGAAAGAAAGTGGGATTAACGATATCGATAAAACTGTATTGTATAATAGACAACCCTAAAGTTATGTCCAAAATAAAGCCTTTTAAATTACATTGATTTTAAGTTAAAAATATATTTATTATCAATATTAGGTGCTGTAACACCGTTTTTTGTAAAAATTTCATAAAACACTAATTTTGCAAAAACACTTTGGTTTCACTGTAGTTTTAACACAAATTTCACAACTAAAATCATAATTACGATAACTTTGTCAATGAATTTCACAATGTCAATGTCAAGTGTCAACGTCACTGTCGTTTCACGTCACGTCAGTGACATTTGCAATTATCTTTGGTCATTATTCGATTTTGGCATAAACAAAATAAATCTCGCGTTTATCCTGGCCTTATTTACAAAGATTGTTTTTTTTTGCCCAAAATCCCGTGCTTCCCTTTAGGTGGGTTGATTTTCTCAAAATTCGGAATTTAACATTTAGACCGTTTGTTTTGATCACTTTTGGAGTAATTTAAAAAGATATACATAAATTATCTCATAACATTAAAATCTCGTCAAACGGAATTTTGAAAGCATTCATATTTTTCTTTATGGTTAATTCTTTCTGACCTTTCAAACATATTACATTTCCAAAATTCGCCTTTTTCATCCCCTATTTCATTAAAAAAAACCTGATAGTAAGCGGCATCTTAGTGGGATTAATGCATATATTGAGTAACACTTGCGAATTCCATGTTAAATTCTAAATTTTCACAATATTAAGTTTCACATCATTCTTTGGCAAATAACTCACAAATTAAGCTGTTTTCTTTTTATTAATAGCAATAATTATACACAAATTAGGTGCTCTCCCCTCCATATGTCCTTTTTATTAACTAACAAATAAGAAACTTTGACAGTTCATTGAAAATTAGGTTTGGAATTCATTTGCTATCTTTATTACATGAAATTCAAATGTATTGACTGGGATTCCTTCAGAACTCAGTGTTAGACTCACTGACCCTAAGATCATAGGCATATTTAATTATATTTTTAACCTAACACTGTGCTATGAATCTCCAGGGCAGTTACCGGAGGCCGTAGGGCTCCGCTGCTTGGCTTTTCAGCTAGAAAATATAACAAAATAACCTGATATCAAGGAGGAATTCTGTGGAATTGTCCAAATATAATACATAAAATCTAAGGAACTGGAATATTATATCTCTGACCCGTGATCGCATAAACTTAGCATCGAAGGTACGATCTACTAACAACCGCACCGGGGAAGGCTACAATTTTTTTTAAAAAAGAAACCTATATCTATTTGTTGGTGTACTTTATTGCCCCTCATTTTATAGTTTTGTACCCAATTTGTACCTGATTTTTACCTACCGAGATTGATCAAACAAACCTGAACCATCCTGCCCTTGGCTTGTATAGACTTGACATCTAGTGAATTTAAGTACTTTGCATTGAGAAATTTTGCATACTTCAGTAACATATGCATAAGTGAATTATATGTACCTACAGGAATAAAGCTTTTCATTTTGTATCGGACTAAAGCTCTGGTTTCCTCCAACAGCGGTGCCGTTTTTAAACGGACGCAATATGATGACCGCAAAAAGACGGCCGTAAATATGTGGAATGTTCGAGACTGCATTGACCGTTTTATTACGGTGAACAGACCACAAAGTACGTGTCAATGGTTGAAAATGGACGAACTTGATTTAGCGTTACTCGTATATTTGGAAGATGAATAATCATCAGAAGACGAAAATAATCGTACGGAGGAGAGTGATTTATACAAAGCTCGGACTACCGAAGGTGCTTTTGAAATTTTAGTGCGTCGTCGTCTGTATTGCAATGACGAAAAGTTTAGAGAATACTTTCGTCTTACTCCACTTTTGTTTAATTATGTATTAAATCAAATAAGAGATGAATTAAGCTATAAACCATATAACAGCCAATATGTCCGGAACAAAAATTATGTATATTTGTCAGGTAAGTTCTAAAAACAACATATTTTTATTAATTTCTCTATTTTTACAAAGTGATATCAAACAGCATATTCAGAATAGCAGCTAAGTCGTTATTGTTAATTATTTTAAAGCCGTTGTAAGATTTCCATGAGAACATTGTATGTATTTTAAAAAAGTAGTGTACTAGTAAAATAAAAACTATTATTAGGTACATATTACATGTTTATTGTACACGTACTCGTACATGTTTATTGAAATTGAACGTTATCCTGAGAAAGAAAACTATTTGCCCTTGCTTATTCACTGAAATTGTATGGACTGGACGCGAAGAAACTGAACTAACACCAGTATTCACTGCTGGTGCAGTAATTGCAAATTCGAAATAATCAGTAGTAGCACTAGTACTCTGTCCTGGTATAGTACTCTGTCCAGTTTCTGAATAATCACTGCCACTTGTGCCGGGCCTTGGTGATGGTAAGTGGATTTGAGGTGAATCGATGGAAATGTGACGCAATTCTGCGTTATCAATCAATGACCCAATTTGCATTCTAAGTTGTACTTGTTCATACCTTCGCAGTTTCTTAAAAATGTTAGCTATGGAGCTGAAAAAGAGGTCAGTTTCATCTAACTCAATTTGAGGAGATGGTTTTCTGTTAGCTATTTGTTTTAATAGATTCAGACGTTCCTGAGCGTGCGAATTATTTTTCCTTTTCAGGTTACTCTTCATATTTCCATTTTATTTAAGCATTTTATTAATGTCTTCATCACTTTTAATATCTTCTTTATTATTGTCATTGTTATTACACATATCAGTACTAATATCTCCTTCGTTACTAAAAGTCACATCTGCCGTTTCTTGATTTTGGGATGGTGTTCGTTCACTGCTACTTTGAGTATCTTCTCTTAGGTTTTCACTTTTTACATTACTAATGCTCTTTCTTTGTGAAGAAGGAATGCTGTCGAGGAAATATAGTAGATCGGATCTCTTTTTTGCTGCTTCTCCACAAGAACCTGTCCCAGGTTTTCCTTTTCGTCGAATGTAATAATCCCTAACATAGCACCATCTTTTGTAGCAATCAGTATCTGCAAGAAAATTTATTTTATTAATTACAATTTATGGTTTCAGACACTTGGCTACTGGCGAGTCTTTTCGGTCACTTGCGTTTCAATATCGAGTATGTCATAGCTGGATAAGTGTCATAATAAATGAAGTCAGCGCAGCCGTTGTAAAAAAACTGTTCCATTTAATTATACCATCGCCAACGGAAAATGACCTTAAAAATATCAGTGAACAATATTTATCAAAATGGAATTTCCCAAACTGCGTGGGAGCGATTGATGGTAAACATATCAGACTGAAGGCTCCCATAAACAGCGGATCGTTATATTATAACTACAAGGAATATTTTTCTATGGTTTTGCTCGCAGTTGTCGATGCGAATTATAAATTCATTGCCATTGATGTTGGTTCCTATGGCAGAGAAGGAGATGCTGGCATTTATTTAAAAAGTAAAATAGGACAAAATATAAGAAACCATACTTTCAATATACCAGAGCCGAAAGCCTTACCAAGAACAAATAATATTGCGCACAGCGCACATGTGCCATTCACCCCCTTGACGTCGGAGGAAGCTGCCCACGAGCGTGACCTAATAGAAGGCCCGAACAGACCTGCGCCGCTTATCTGCCGGCACCTCTCAGATCTACAGCTGGGCCACGCGCGCCGCCAAGCGCTTATACGCCGCTTGTGGGCTGATAGAAATATATAATTAATTAACAATTTCGGAAGATTTAAGGCATTTAGTTTGAGATTATACTTGGATAAAACTATTGTTAATTCCTTTTATTCTAATTTCCTTAAAAGTAGATAATTAAAATATTAAATATATGAGATAATTTGAAGAAGTCAAATGTTGTCTCCAGATTGTCCGCAATACTGAAACGAAATAAGTAACATCTGCATGATTATTGTATTTCACAAATGTATTTTGGATTTCTTAAAAAATATTCAAGTGTGCCTGAAGGGTAATTAAACAATATACAGGGTGTCCCAAAAAATAGTGTAAGTCCAGAGTTAGAGCACCTCTTGGAGTACCCGAATCACCCCCATGTATGTTCCGCGATTATTCGTAGTTTTAGAGTAATAATTTTTTTTCTGACTTTCTGACTGAAAATTTCGATCTAAAGAACTTAAAAATTTTTAATAAAAAAAAGTTGAACATATTTTAATGTTTTTCTTTATGCCACTGAATTATCTTTAGTGCTTCTTTTATGTCTAAAATAATCAGCTTCGTAACTTTAGTGGAAATTTAGAAAACAGTAGTGTAAAGTCAAAATTTGAATGTTAGTGAATAATTACTTAAAAATTCATCTTTAAATTAAAAATCTAAACAGGCGAATTCATGGTTTCTAAGTATGTGTAAAAACTTCTCTAGACTCTCTGCTTTCATAATAATTTAAAAAAAAAGTACTTAATAGGGCTACTTTGGCTTAAATCGGCCATCAAAGACAGCAAGGTGAAAATTTCATAAAACTCGACTTCTGAATAATTTTTTTTTAAATGCCAATTATTTATTAATAAACCAAAAATGATTGTAGAAAAGCTAAAAATTTATTATTTGAAGGTCAAAAATAACTGTTCCTGCTGCCATCTTTAATAACATTTGAAGGTTTATTATAAGTTAATAAATGAAACAAAACATTATTTTCAAAGTATTTATTATTCGATCGCTTAAAGAAAGTTTTCAAAATGACGACCTTCGTGCTCAAAACATATTCTACATCGTCTAAAAAAGTTTTCTTTTAAATTTATAAATGCAATTCTGTTGTTTTTTATTGTTTCTTCCGCTTGTCTTAATTTTGTTCTTAACACTGTGACGTTTGTAATGTCCTTGGCGTATACTAATTCCTTGTAGTATCCCCAGACGAAAAAATCTATGGGGTTCAAGTCGGGGGACCGTGGCGGCCACGCAATGGGCCCTCCACGACCGATCCATCTGCCTGGAAATGTTTCAGACAAATGTTGTCTAACATTTCTAGCAAAATGGCATGGAGCGCCGTCGTTTTGAAAAATCATATTTCTCCGCGTTAATAGGTCTACATCTTCTAATAAGACGCCGAGATCACGTCGTAGAAATTGCAAGTAGGCCTCGCTGTTCAGTCGGTCCGGTAGTTTGAACGGACCAATCAGCTGTCCGTTTAGGATGCCTGACCACAAATTGATACTAAATTGTTCTTGGAAATTAGATTCCCTTGTGAGGTGTGGATTTTCAATACTCCACGAATGGTAGTTATGCGCATGTAACACCCCACATCGCTTAAAATGTGATTCATCAGTCCATAGAATATTTTTAAAGAAATTTTCGTTTTCAGCTTGTCTCCGTAACATTTCCTGACAAAATGCCACCCTTCTCGGGTAGTCTGCGGGCTTGAGCTGCTGAACTTTCTGGATGTGATATGGGTGAAAACGCTCTTGATGAAGTATTCGATGTGCTTGTGATTTCGGAATTCCGATTCGACGTTCTATTGTTCTTACACTAACTGATGGATCTCTCACCACTTCTTCGACCACTGATTGGACAGTATCTGGGTCACTCATTTCAGATGGGCGCCCCGATCTTCTACCTGGTAGGCGTCCTTCCATGTAAGAGTTATGTAATCTTAAAATCATGCGATGATCAAGCCAAGTTTCAGGCTGAGGTCCACCTCCATTTTGTACTTGCTGCCGGAACAACCTGGCTGCTTCAGAAGCATTTCCTCTAGCATATCCATAAAAGTAATGCATTAGAGCATATTCTTGCGATGAAAAAGACATCACAAAATGAAGAGCTTGAAAAGTCCGTTAAGAATGCCAAATTTGTCAAAATCCCGTATTCACACAAAACCAAATCGTAATCGCACTCAAGGTCCGTAAAGAAAGCAAAGTTCGTCAAATAATCACAAATGAGCGTATCGTACGTAAGGCGCAAACAAAAGCAGGCAAACGACTGGCGCCAGAACACAATAGGCGCTCGGACTACACCCCCCGCCTCATCCCCTTGTCACAAAGAATAGCATTCCTCAGTTACAATTATCCATTTCGCCAATGAGAGTGAGAGAGATAGCAATAATGCGGTCTCTTTCATATCCTCTCACTCGGGCAATTTTTTAGCAGGTAAGTACTGCGTTACATCCAACACTACAACCGATGTGATCCGCGAGAAAAATATTTAAATATGGGTCTCATGTAGTTAATTTTTGCTAAATTGTAATTAATCTGAACCTTAGAAATTATAAAAAGACCAGATATTTTTTTTATCATCTGATAGGAATTTGGTAAATTTTATGAAATTTTCACCTCGCTGTCTTTGATGGCCGATTTAAGCCAAAGTAGCCCTATTAAGTACTTCTTTTTTTAAATGATTATGAAAGCAGAGAGTCTAGAGAAGTTTTTACACATACTTAGAAACCATGAATTCGCCTGTTTAGATTTTTAATTTAAAGATGAAGTTTTAAGTAATTATTCACTAACATTCAAATTTTGACTTTACACTACTGTTTTCTAAATTTCCACTAAAGTTACGAAACTGATTATTTTAGACATAAAAGAAGCACTAAAGATGATTCAGTGGCAAAAAGAAAAACATTAAAATATGTTCTACTTTTTTTTATTTAAAATTTTTAAGTTATTTGGATCAAAATTTTCAAAAAGTCAGAAAAAAAATTATTACTCGAAAACTACGAATAATCGCGGAACATACATGGGGGTGATTCTCTGAAACTGAAACCTCTAAAATTATCAGTGTTTCTCTACTATATTATGCATGTATTATACATAATAGGTTGGGGAAAAAGTTTCTTCGCATTTTTTAAGAAAATTCAAAACATTTTTTAATATAGTTTATTTACATTTAACTAAAGTATGTAGGTACCATTTTGTTCGATAACTTTTTGCCATCTTGTAGGTAGGGACATGATCCCATTGCTATAGAAATTTTGGGACTTCTGGTCAAAATACCGCGACAAGTGGTTTTGGCAGTCCTCTCGTGATGTTAACCTGACACTGCCTAAAGAATTCTGAAGAGACCGAAACAGGTGGAAATCTGAAGGTGCAAGGTCAGGACTATACGGCGGATGCATTAACACCTCCCAGCCAAACTCTCTTAATTTTTGCTGAGTGGCTAAAGATGTGTGAGGTCTAGCGTTATCATGATGAAAAACCACACCCCTTCTGTTGATTAATTCCGGCCGCTTTCTCTCAACTTCTTGCTTTAATCTCATCAGTTGTTCGCAGTAGAGTTCAGAATCGATGGTCCTGCCTGGTGGTAACAGCTCATAATGAATAATGCCCTTCCAATCCCACCACACACACAGCATCACCTTGTTGCGAGTTAACCCGGGTTTCGCCACAGTCTGTGAAGCCTGACCGGCCTTTGACCACGACCTTTTTCGCACGTTCTTGTCGTACGTGATCCACTTTTCATCACCAGTTATCAGCTTCTTCAAAAATGGTTCGGTTTCATTACGTCGTAATAAAGAATCACAAATGAGTACACGGTTCATTAGGTTTCTTTCAGTGAGCTCGTGAGGTACCCAAATGTCGAGCTTTTTTGTGTACCCAGTTTTTTTCAAATGCGCCAAAACTGTTTTGTGGTCAATTCCCAGTTCTTCAGCTACGTCGTAACTACTGACATGCCGATCTTGCTCCACTTTTTCAAAAATGGCATCCATTTTATCTGTAATAGGGCGACCAGAGCGACGTGCATCTTTGACATCAAAATTTCCGGATTGAAAACGCTTAAACCAAATTTGTGCTACTCTCACAGACACTGCACTAGGTCCATAAACATCGCAAATTTTTTTCGTGGCTTGCGTTGCATTTTTACCTTTTTTGTAGTAAAATTTTAAAATGTATCGAATTTCTTCATTAAATTCACTCATCTTGGCGGTACGAAAAACAAATGAAAATCACACATTTTCCTAATTTGAATGTGGCAAAAGCTTGCCGCTCGGCTCGCACGCCGGCCGCGTCGCACGTAATAATTGAGGTCATTTTTGTAACGATAACTGCATATCGGTGAGTGGGAACCCTGCGCTCTCATCGCCAAACCGGTATCGGGTCAACGACGCGTAACGGAATAGGAACACTCGTGTCATGCAATAAATTTCAATTTCCCGTGCAGTCAGAAGAAGGTCGTAAGAGTAGGTAAATTTTCATACCAACTTCGAGAGTGATCCTTCTGTACTTTAGTACTATTATTTATTCTGTGGTACTATCAGGCGAGACTCATCTAATGCACTTCTGCCAGCTGAAAAAAACAATAATGAAAATACATGAAAATGAAAATATGTAGTTTATTTTCTTTAACCAATACATTAACTATTTTTTCAGTGCTTGAGACCTTTATAACAGGCAAATTAATACGCCTGTGTCAGGAGGTCCTGCTCATATGCCTGTGCAGGGGCAGTCGACTTTTCTATTGGCGCAATGAGACATACCTACTTATGGATATATCGAGCGTTACCTCAAAAAACATTTTTCTAAAAATCCTAAAATGGTAGTAAATAATTACAAAAGATTCATAGATGTTAACCATACTGATGACAAACATCTTTTAAAACATAAATTTGCGTTATTTAACTAAAGTTAATATTTTAAAGTATATTTTATTTAAAATTATCCAGAAAGACGAGTTTGAAGATTATTTATGAAAAGGATAATGGATGTAAAGTCAATATTAGAACTGGCAACATACATTCACAAAAAAATTTGGCCGAATTTATATTTTTACATGTTGCCGGCGCATGAATTATTTTCCTTTTGTTTCTCCATTGCGAATTTACGCAATAATATCTGTCAGATATGACGCTAAGTATTGCTAGGCAACGAATTATGTTATGGATTGTCATTAAAGAAATAATGTGTAAATAAAAGTTATTCTGAATAATATATTTAGTTTATAATACATAACAAATTGGCGACGAGATGTCGAATACTGAAAAGAATTACAATAGAGTGCGATCCGCATTACGAGGTACGAGGTACCCTAACGGGTACTGAAAACTACTTGAAATTACACGAAAATTTACCACACGAAGAAATTGAATCAAGACTACAGTCACTTGAAACTACATTACAAAAGTTCCTACAAGTACAAGAAGAAATTGAACTATGCACGGACGATGACAGATTAGAATATGAAACCCAACAAAGGTATGAAATTGAAGAACTTTGTACTAACTTGAAAACGAGACTTTTAAAGTTACGTATTACACCTAGACATAATGAACATCAAGAGAATACTTTATCAGATCCAACATGTCCAAGCACAAGTACATTACAACAGCTTCCAAAACTAAATTTTCAACCTTTTAATGAAATGAGAAAGAAACGTTCCACAATTTTATCAAAAGACTCGAGGTATATTTCCTACTTAATAAAATTCTGGACCCTTCAACAAAAGTATACATATTATTGTCTACCTTACCGTCGGAACTACACGAAAGAGTTTACGAGCTGTGCTCCCCTGAAGACCCCTTAGAAAAAAGTTTCGAAATACTAACAGGAATATTGAGCGATTACATTGACCCTAGACCTAGCGTCTGGGCGTTACAGCACAGATTCATTTCACGCATTCAACACGAAAATGAAACCATTCCCATGTACGCCTCGGAACTCAAAAAATTGTCTACGAATTGTGAATTCAAGTGCCAAAATTGTAAAAATACAATACTTGAGAACTTTATTTCACTACAGTTCATACGAGGTCTCAGAGATGGCGATATACGAACTAAAATTTTACAAGAAGAAGACACCCCTCCTTTTGCCAAATTAGTACAAAGAGCTACAGCAATCGAAATGAGAAAAACTGAAAATATCAACATCACCTCAGATCTTAGAAAACACTCGGACGCAACGCATCAAGTTACGAATAACAAACCTGTTCGCCCACGATTTTTGGCGAATACAAAACCTCCAGCCACAATAAGATACTTAAGAGGGAAGTGTTTTCGATGTGGCAAGTCTGACCACCGTGCCAATGAATGTGGGGCCATTAAAACTACATGTCGTAAATGTCAAAAAGAAGTACACCTGGCACGAGTATGCCTACAAAAAACTTACACTCATCAGTTGAATGATTCATCAAGCGTCATCAGCAATGAAAGTACTGCAGACATCAACCTCATCAAAAATGAGATATCCGAAAGATACATGATTACTGTAACAATCGAAAATAAGAACATTCAAATGGAATTTGATACAGGTGCCTCGCTATCATCCATGTCACTCAAATATTACGAAACATAAGGAATTGATAAAAAGGTTTTTAAAACAGACATGAAATTAAGAATATACACGGGTGAGATTATTAAGCCTGTTGGTGTTGTTTATATCAAGGGTCTTTACAATAACCAAACTTTTTATGGCAAGTTGTATTTAATTGACAAGAACGTAGACCCAATATTCGGAAGAAGTTGGATGAAGGAATTGAAAATAGAACTAGCAGATGTACGTTTAGTCGAATCCGTACAGCAGAATACAAAATTGGATCAATTATTACAAGAGTACTCTGCGACAGTTTTCAGAACAGACCTTGGCAAAATCCCAAATTACAAAGCGCACCTTAGTCTTAAAGATAACGTTCAACCTATTTAAATAAAACCACGTAGAATTCCGTATGCTTTAAAGTCGAAAGTGGACGAAGAAATCGATCGCCTTTGCTCAATTGGTGTTATCACTAAAGTTGAGCATTCGGATTGGGGAACTCCAATTGTCCCTATTGTAAAACCGAACGGGTCCATTCGCCTATGTGCGGACTACAAAGTAACTTTAAATCAGGTTATAAGGGATGAGCAATACCCAATCCCAATCATAGAAGATATCCTGGCAGAAATGAACGGAGGTCAACTATTCTGTACACTGGACATTACACAGGCCTATTTGAATGTAGAAATGGATGAAGAGAGCGCATTGTTACAAACATTGAGTACCCACAAGGGGACTTATAAAGTAAATAGACTCATGTTTGGAGTAAAGATAGCACCAAGTATATGGCAAAAATTTATGGATCAGCTCCTAGAAGGCCTCGAAGGAGTAAAATGTTTCTTCGACGACATTATTATCCAAGGATCCACAGAAAAGCAGTTACTGGAACGCTTGCGAAAGGTTCTGCATAAGTTAAAAGAAAGTAATTTAAGAGTAAACAAGGAAAAATGTAATTTCCTTAAACACAGCATAAATTATCTGGGACACACTATTGACAAGGAAGGCCTACACAAGAATACAGATAAAGTTAACGCCATTTCTAAAACAGACCCTCCCAAAAACGTTACTGAATTACGGACTTTTCTGGGTATGGCAAACTACTATAACAAATTCATACCGAATCTAGCCTCTATCACAAGTCCTTTGAACATATTGCTTAAGAAAGGTTCTATATACAATTGGTCTTCCAAGTGCCAAACAAGTTTCGATAGAATCAAAAAAGAAATTCTAAGCAAAAGAGTGCTTACTCACTTGGATCCTTTGAAACCCCTGGTACTAGCCACAGATGCATCGCCTTATGGATTAGGGGCTATTCTATCTCATAGATTCCCTGATAACTCAGAACGCCCGATAGCTTTCGCTTCGAGGTCATTAACCACGAGTGAAATAAAGTACAGCCAGATAGACAAAGAGGCTACAGCTATATTTTGGGGGTTAAAGAAATTTTTCCAATACTGTTATGGCCGAAAATTTACATTAGTTACTGACCACAAGCCGTTAACTTCAATTTTCTACCCGAACCGCACCTTACCAGCTCTAAGTACGATGAGACTCTTCCACTATGCTCATTTCCTTTCTGGATTCGATTACACTATTGAGTATCGAACATCGCAAAAAAACTCAAACGCAGATTATCTTTCAAGATTTCCAGTTGAAAAGGTTAAAGAGAATACAATAGACCAACACTGTTCATTTCAGATTCAACAATTAAATACATTAAAAATTAACCCAGAAACCATCGCGCGAGAAACATACAAAGATACAGAAATGAAAAATCACTCAAATCTGGACGTTCGCTTCGAGAGTATGGGTACAATGATAATGAGCTCACCTTACAAGACAACTGCATTCTTAAAGGAATCAGGATAATGATTCCGCTAAAGTTACATACACTCGTACTGGACGAACTACACAAGGGACATACGGGTATTTTACAAATGAAATTACTTGCACGCAGCTATGTATACTGGAAAAATATAGATCGAGACATAGAAAACAAGGTAAACTCCTGTAGAGCGTGCCGTTTAGAACAAAATCAACCACCTAAGGCCCCTTTACATCATTGGAAAGAGCCATCGGGTCCTTGGCAAAGGATTCATGTAGATTTCGCTGGACCAGTCAAAAGTCAATATTTGTTTATTGTAGTTGACGCATATTCTAAATGGGTAGAAATAATTCCCACCAAAACGACAACAAGCACATGGTGCATAAGCAAATCACAAGACCTTTTCTGCACTCTTGGTATGCCCTGCACATTGGTATCGGACAACGGACGACAATTTACGTCTAGGGAATTTCAATTTTTTTTGTCTGAATGTGGTACAATTCACAAAACGACGGCCCCTTACCACCCCGCTACCAATGGACAAGCGGAAAGATTTGTGCAGACAATTAAAAGATCTTTACGCTCAATGGAGGGGGAGAGAGGGGGCTTCATGGACAAAATTATGACAATTAAATCGCGTTTGAGATGCTCGCCGGGCCCGACGAACCAAACGCCATATACATTGATGTTTGGTAGAGAGGTGAGAACGAAACTGCATGTTATGTTCAAGAAACCACTAGTCCCTGAACCACAATCAGACGCCCGTTCGTTGCCTATGAGGCAATTCTTGCCAGGTGATAGAGTGCAGGCAAGGTGTTACGGAAAAATAAATCAAAACTGGACATTCGCAGTGGTAACAGAGCTTTTAGGAAGGCAACATTACGGCGTTAGAACGGACGACGGATTGAATTGGACGCGTCATGTTGACCAGCTGCTGCCGGCGCCCAGAGTAAGTCAGCCAGGCATCGGTGCCGAGGACTGTCAGATATGACGCTAAGTATAGCTAGGCAACGAATTATGTTATGGATTGTCATTAAAGAAATAATGTGTAAATAAAAGTTATTCTGAATAATATATTTAGTTTATAATACATAACAATATCGAAGTGTGCTTGCTTTTGAGATAACGACTTTTCTTGATAGTGACTTTGTGTCTTTACGTGAGAAATAAACTCGTTTGGAGACAGTGACTTGTTTTGATTTTTGTGTTAAACTTAGTTTTTTTCGTGTTGTTACTTATATTTAATTGCTTTTCCTGAGACAGTGACTCTAAAACGTGTCAATTTGAACAATAGTTTGTCAGGGAACATGCCTGATAACCTGAAGAGAAAATGTCTCAAGTGTGGAATCTCACCACAAGATGATGCAAACATTATACTTTATTCATCATCATCATCATCATCAGCCCACACACGTCCACTGCTGGACATAGGCCTCTCCAATTGCACGCCACTGAGCACGATCCGCGGCTACTCTCTTCCAGCTTTTGCCAGCCACCTTGCGAAGATCGTCGCTCCACCTAGTCTGAGGGCGTCCTACACTTCGCTTTCCGACGTATGGGGTCCACTCTAGTACTAATTTTCCCCAACGGTTGTCGGTTCTGCGGTTGATGTGGCCAGCCCATTGCCACTTCAGCTTGCTTATTCGGTGAGCTATGTCGATAACCTTCGTTCTCTGTCGGATCACCTCGTTACGTATCTGATCCTTCAGAGAGACTCCGAGCATAGCCCTTTCCATGGCTCGCTGAGCGACTTTTAATTTGTGGACTAGCCCTACCGTGAGTGGCCATGTTTCGGCTCCGTATGACATGACAGGTAGGACGCACTGATTAAAGACTTTCGTCTTGAGACATTGTGGTATAGGCGAAGTAAAGACCCGACGTAATTTCGAATACGCTGCCCAGCCCAGCTGTATCCTCCTGTTGATCTCTTTCTCGAAGTTGTTTCTACCAAACTGCACAATTTGCCCAAGGTAGACATACTCCTTAACAACTTCGAGAGGACTGCCTTGTACTGCGATCGGTTCCGGGATGACATGCTCGTTGAACATAATCTTGGTTTTATCCAAATTCATCCGGAGACCGATGCGTTGAGAAGAAGCAGCTAGACCGTTCAGCATATTTTCTAAGTCCTGCAATGTTTCGGCCATGACGACAATGTCGTCTGCAAAACGCAAGTGTGAGATGAACTCGCCATTGATGTTAATGCCGCGTCCTTTCCAGTCCAGCGTTTTAAACACATCCTCCAATGCATTATTGAACAATTTAGGGGAAATCACATCCCCTTGTCTCACACCACGATGCAGGGGGATATGTTTAGTCCGCTGATTCTGTACTTGGACGGCCATGGTGGCTGTATTGTAGAGACACCTCAACACTTGGATGTATCGCCAGTCGATTTGGCATCGTTGCAGGGATTCCAGAACAGCCCAGGTTTCGATAGAGTCAAACGCCTTCTCATAATCCACAAATGCGAGGCACAGAGGCTGATTAAACTCTGCGGTCTTCTGTATAATCTGCCGCACTGTGAAAATGTGGTCTATGGTGCCGTATTCTCCTCGAAACCCGGCCTGCTCGGGGGGTTGAAATTCGTCGAGTCTTCGCGCAAGGCGGTTTGTGATGACTCTTGAAAACAGCTTATAGACGTGGCTCAGGAGGGAAATGGGTCGATAGTTCTTCAGAAGGGTCTTGTCTCCTTTTTTGAAGAAAAGTACAACAATACTCCTGCTCCACGCCTCCGGAGTTCTCCCTTCGAAAAGAACAGTGTTAAAAATGCTCCGGAGCTTTCTTAACACAGGCTTGCCGCCTGCTTTAAGGAGCTCAGATGTAACACCATCCTCACCAGGGGCTTTTCCATTTTTAAGCTGTCCAAGAGCCATCTCAATTTCGCTTAGGCTGATTTCCGGCAAGTCTTCGGTAAAGTGGCGGGTCAAAATGGCTCTCGGATCCTCATTTTCGGGATCTGGTTGAGACGCATGTGAGGCGTACAGCTGGCTGTAGAATTGTTCGATTTCCGAAAGAACCTCCGGCTTCGAAGCAACAACTACTCCACTGGTTGCGGACAGCTTCGTCAAGTTGCTTCTCCCAAGGGACTGAACAAATACTTTCGCTCCACGATTTTGTTCAATGGCTTGCTGAATCAAGCGTGTATTGGAGCATCGGATGTCGTATCGTATTTGTTTGCTAATCATCTTGTTGAGAGCCCGTTTCTCGGACGAAGTGACTGGTGGGTCTTCACGTCGTTGCTTCATTAGCCTAAGGGTTTCTTCCGAAAACTTCGACTTCTTGCCTTTACGCTGAGTAGCACACAATCTCAAACCCTCTTCCCTGAGGATTTTGACCACATTTTCGAGGGCCTGGTTTACGTCAGCAGCATTTGTGGTTTCCACGGCAACAAGCCGATTTTCCAGTTTTGACTGGAACGTTTTGGATCCCATAATATTTTGGAGCAGGTTGGGACGGAGCTTGGACCTCATCAGGCGGACACGTTCTAGCTTAAAACTGATATTTAAAGAGCCTCGGATAAGTCGGTGATCACTGCCGGTACTGAACCTGTTAATCACTGAGACGTCTCTGAATATATGCTTCCTATCCGCCATTATGAAGTCAATCTCGTTTTTTGTGAAAGTATCGGGGCTCTGCCATGTCCATTTTCTTTGAGGCTGTTTCTTAAAGAAGGAATTCATCAAGAAAAGTCCCTCTCGCTCGAGAAAATTGACAAGCATTTGCCCCCTATGATTTCTGCTGCCAAAACCATGGGATCCTATTACCGATTCATTGCAATTCTGTACTCCCACTTTGGCGTTGAAGTCTCCCATGACAACGCTGTAATGGGCCTTAGTGGTAGAATGTAAGGCCTTGGATATGTCATCGAACATTTCCTCCATTTCATGGTCCAGATGTGACGAGGTTGGTGCGTAAACTTGCACAACCTTAAGGCTATACCTCTCGGTTAACTTTATTACGAGATACGCAACCCTGCTCGATACACTGGACACTTCTACTATACTTTATTACTATACTTATATACTTTATTATCGCTTTTCAAAGCCAGGAACAACAAATATTCGACGGTAAGTGTTGAAATTGACCAGTTTAAATACTTCTGACATTGCCACGTCCTTTTTTGTTATTCAACAAGCCTTCGTCGCAGTTGTCAAACGACGACATTGAAAACTTCTCTCAAATATCCTCGAAATTATTTTATGAAACTGTCTATCCTGGCACTTGACACTAGCAGTAATGGTTGTTATTCTCTCTAACGACCAAATGCTACAATAAAAAAAAGACAGAAAAGACCCCTGTTAAAGCGGTACCTAGCGGTTATGGTCACAATAAAAGAGATAACACTTGTTTGAGTTCTATCTATTAGCCTTACTGCAAAAACATAAAATTATAATAGTCTCTAAATTCCGTAGATTAAATATCATAATGATAAATGAACTTTCACTCATAATATTTTCTTTTTCAGATGTGAAATGTGGCTCAAGTATTGTTTTCCAAATGACAGTTGGTCATCTGTGGACTTCCAACGTAAATTATATGCTGAGCAAAGGATTATAAGATTATACAGGGTGGCCCATCCATAGGCGTCCAAAAGAAAAATTTAGAAGCTCTATGCTATGGGGTATCCGAATCACCCCCATGTATGTTCAGCGATTTTTTGTAGTTTAGGAGCTAGAATTATTTTTAAATTTTTTTCAGTAATTTTCTACCTTTTGGTTTTCCTTTTTTATCTTTTTTTTCCTTACGTTTACAGATGTTTTTTTTTGTGTAATTAATCATCATGATAGTAGCTAACACCTGAAATAAAGCGGTTTGGCTAAGCATTGCAGAACTTACATAAAATTTTATCTGAAGTTCAAAATTACTGTTAGAGTTCAGTAGTCAAAAATGTTAAGGGCTTAAAAAAAATTAGTAAGGGGTGCCAGAGGTTTCTAAGCATTCTTAAAATCTGCTAAGAACCTGTAACAATGAATATCATTCATAAAATTCAGACCTTAATAGTGGTTTTTCTTCTGTAACTGGCCTTGAGGCAAACAAAGGTCGACAAATTGAAAAAAAAATGTTTTTCTTTAGGTGTTGTTGAATTGTAACGTGTCTAGTATTACTTAATATTCGGTACTCCATGGCGGTCATGTTATCGGCTTCAGATGATTTTTGAATTATGCAGATAGCCGTAGTCTTCTCGGAATATCTCTTTAAACCTTAAAACATCTACACAGGTAAAGAAATCCTTTACCTGAGTCGTGGTTTCGGCGAGCGCAAACAATGAAACCGGTTCGTGCGAGTGAGACAGCTAGCGACGCCAGCAGCGCAGAGGACCGCAAACTCAAGCAACGCCTCAGTCGTTCTCACACTGTGTTTACTGCTGCTTGTTACGTCGTATCATATCGCTTTACTCACGAACCCTGCTACCTCGTCGGATTCTGTTTTCTGTTATCGACTTGGACTGTGCGCTCGTTATCGGACCCCGCTTTGCATATCGATTTGGACTTGTTACTTGTGGTAGTGATGAATTACTCGCTAAGCGAATATGCAGAAATGCATTACTATTACGGCGTTGCTCAAGGTAATGGCCGTGAAGCAGCAAGATTGTACAGAGAACAGCTTCAACGTCGAGGAGGACGACAACCTGATCGTTATCCTGGTCATCGCGTTTTTATTAACACCCACAACGCGTTGATGGCAGGCCGGATTCCTGGTCGCCATGGTGCTGAAGAAGGGATCCCTACAGCTGATCCTAATCGCAGGGAAAGAGTTGTGGAGGAAGTGCAAAGGGATAGTGCAACAAGTACGAGGAGAATGGCTCGTAGACTTGACATTCCAAGAGTTTCCATTCAAAGAATTTTGAAAGAAGAAGGATATCATCCGTACCACATTCAGAGGGTCCAGGCATTACAGCCCACAGATTACCAACTAAGGATTGATTTTTGCCACACAATGTTAAGAAAAAACGCAGAAGACCCCAATTTTTTCAATAATATTTTGTGGACAGACGAGTCTCGATTCGAGCGATCTGGAGTGTTCAACATTCACAATTACCATAGTTGGGCTATCGAGAATCCACATGCGGCAAGACCATCAACATTCCAACACCGCTTCAGCGTGAACATGTGGTCCGGCGTTCTCAACGGCGAATTTATTGGCCCTTATGAACTTCCATCCAGGCTCAATGGAGCCGTCTACAGAGAGTTCTTGGAGAATCAGCTTCCAGATTTGCTGGAAGATGTTAACTTATTGCTGCGCTGTCGAAACATGATTTTGCAACATGACGGGGCGCCATGCCATTACGCAAGTCAAGTGCGAAGCTTCCTAAATGAAAACTATCCCGGCAGGTAAAACACGATAGTTGATTTACATTTTTACAATTTAAAAGCTGTGACAAATTACTAATTACACATTTTTTATCTGATTTTCAGATGGATCGGAAGAGGTGGACCAATTTCCTGGCCGCCACGGTCACCTGATCTAAACCCAATCGATTTTTTCATCTAGATGTACTACAAAGAAAACGTATACGCGCGGGAGTCTAATAGTGAAGAAGAGCTTAGGGGGAAAATTAAGGAAACGGGAAACATAATAAGAAGCAACAGAGAAGCTTTTAGACACCTCAAACACAATTTCTTTAGGAGATTTAGATTGTGCATTTCTGTGGGAGGACGCCAATTTGAAAACTTTTTATAAATGGCACTTATATAAAATTTAGGAACTAACAACTGTGTTTTATTTAATTAATCATAACTCTTTAAAAAATATATTATTTTATTAAATTTAATTCAAAAATCATCTGAAGCCGATAACATGACCGCCATGGAGTACCGAATATTAAGTAATACTAGACACGTTACAATTCAACAACACCTAAAGAAAAACATCTTTTTTTTCAATTTGTCGACCTTTGTTTACCTCAAGGCCAGTCACAGAAGAAAAACCACTATTAAAGGTCTGATTTTTATGAATGATATTCATTGTTACAGGTTCTTAGCAGATTTTAAGAATGCTTAGAAACCTCTGGCACCCCTTACAAATTTTTTTAAGCCCTTAACATTTTTGACTACTGAACTCTAACAGTAATTTTGAACTTCAGATAAAATTTTATGTAAGTTCTGCAATGCTTAGCCAAACCGCTTTATTTCAGGTGTTAGCTACTATCATGATGATTAATTACACAAAAAAAAAACATCTGTAAATGTAAGGAAAAAAAAGATAAAAAAGGAAAACCAATGTCGGTAGAAAATTACTGAAAAAAATCTAAAAATAATTCTAGCTCCTAAACTACAAAAAATCGCTGAACATACATGGGGGTGATTCGGATACCCCATAGCATAGAGCTTCTAATTTTTTCTTTTGGACGCCTATGGATGGGCCACCCTGTATATACTATTGACTTTATTAATGTTGAAGAGAAGAGATTATCCAAACATGCTGTTCCAGATATGATTGGTTTTGACAAGGTGAATAAAAATAGCTTTTGTATATATCCTACCTGTTTATATCTGTGTTAAAATAAATATTTCTAACATTTTATGCATTCAATGTGTGGATGCTGAATCCTGAGAGTGGACTCTATCCTAAGACTTGTGATAGTTATATGCCGCCTGTAGAGTGCTCTTGTAGCATATTAATAATTATTATTTAGACAGTTCAGTGGTGTGACTATGGTTCATTTATTGATTGATAATGCCAAATTTTTTACATTTCAAATTGAGACAGCATACTTTATCAATAGTGCTTGCACTCCATCCAAATGTCCGAGTCTGAGCACTATGGATAAAGTCTGTATTATCAATTTCAATTGCTATGCAGGCTGTTCTATAAACCAACTACACATACAATCATCATCATCCCCACAGCTCATAATATACATCCCCACTGAGGGGCTCGAGGCTACCCAAGGGTTAGGGTAGTAAGGCCTAAGTCAGCCATGCCGGCCTCGTGCGGATTGGTCGACTTCACATATACCTTTGAATTTCTTCATAGATGAATGCAGGTTGCCTCATGATGTTTTCCTTCACCATAGGAGCATCGACAAATGTACATATGAAATTCGAAAAACGAAAGACACATTGGTACAGTCGAGGTCAAAGATATATACCTTTGAATTTCTTCATAGATGAATGCAGGTTGCCTCATGATGTTTTCCTTCACCATAGGAGCATCGACAAATGTACATATGAAATTCGAAAAACGAAAGACACATTGGTACAGTCGAGGTCAAAGATATATTTACAATTGAGAGTTCCAAATTAGGAAAATTTGGAACTCTCAATTGTAAATATATCTTTGACCTCGACTGTACATGGCAGGATCGAACCACGGACCTCCCGATTAGAAGGACAGTGCCGAGTCCACAGCACCACCAACGCATCCATACTCTACTCCTTACTGTACTATAAATTAAAAATTTGGAACTCCAGTTCGATATGAATGAGCCTTATTTAAACAATATACAATAAAAACTTGTCCAGAAGATATCAATTAATATAGGAAAAAAAATCCTTGGTTTCTAAAAATAGTTCTATTTCTTTACAAGCATTGCCAAGTGGTGTCACATTCAAGACTTTTATGACCGAGATAATGTAAATCCAAATTTCGTGTTTGCTCCATCACTGAGGAAGGATCACCTTAACCCTAATTGCAAAGAAAAGATGAAAGTTAGTCAGCTCAGGCAGCTCAGGTTTTGAGTCATTCGGTGGCTGCAGGCATGTTTGCAAAAATATCCCAAGGTAAACTTACCTACATAATAATTTATATTGTTATATCAATTAATCTGAACCTGAAAATGTATAAAGATTTGATATGAATACCTAAAAATGTCTAAGCTAAAATTTATAGCTCAGAGCAAAGAGTTCTGATTAAGAAAAGCCATGGGTTTGATTCCCACCCCAGCCCCCATAGCATGAACACTGAAACACAATAATTATGATAAAACAATAAATCAATATGAATGATAAAGCACTAAACTGTTTTATCATAGTATGTTTTGTTGATCATGCTATGGGGCAGGCCTGATTAATTGTTTCTAGTTTAGTTTAATACCTTGAGATACTTAAACATTTCCTACAAAGTTCATAAAAAATTAACAAACAGCAGCTGATTTTAACTGTAAGTAATATTTATAAAAATATTTCATCCAGATATTGGAATGTAAGATTTCTTATTGTGAGGGTGAATATTGGCTAACAATGCAAAATAAGGAAAACAGCTAGAAGAAATAAGTCGATTGAGTTGTAGTGTTGGACTGTCGGATGGCTCCTAGGAAAAATATTGCCTGAATTCCTAGTTTATATATTTCAATAGTTTTGACAATTTTTATTATTTAGTTTTTTTTTACATTTTCAGGGGAACTGCCTGCAGGTGCAATTACAACGGCGGAAATTGTCGTCGTAAACAGCGACTCCGCTGATTTGAGGAGAGACAAACCACACTCATCAAACATAACCATGAACTCCCCACATTTCAAACATTTTGAACTAATGAAAATTTTTTTGAGGAAGTAGAATTTGTTGGATGCCGGAGCCCACCACCTTCGAAAGATGGGTTGGTCTAGACTTTAAGAGGTATTTTGTAAATATTTAAAAATCTTAAAGAAAAACAGGATTTAATCTCTGTCAATCCGTCGCCTACAGCAGGATGCAGTAGAAAATTTATTTGGCTCAATCCAGGCAAATTATGCAAATTGCAATCCTACTGCCTCACAATTTTATAGGTGGATTGAAAACATCTATAATTTCCAACCCACATAGAGTCAGGAAACTGTGAAACACATTTATTATACAATAATAAATAATTTCAAGGACATGTTTTCTACACCACACACAAGCCAACAAGTAAAACCCCTAGAAGCCTCTGATATTGTGATCAATATGCTAGCTTCAGTGGATCACACTTTTGAAGCAAGCATGACTGACTCCGCTGAAATGCAAGCTTGTGCTTGTTATGTGGGTTTATTATAAAAGAAAACTGAATGTGACTTGTGGTGTGTGTGAGAAGATATTAAAGTTGAGAGTATCGAAAATGTACATTCATTCGTAGAATGTAAAGAGTATGTCGACATTAAAAAGAAATTAATTTATGCATCAAGAAATTTAATTAATTAATTGCGTTGAAGATTGTGCTACTCTATGCGATAATTTCTTTTTAATGTCATTATCAATATTGGATTTGAAAACATTGTTATTAAAAAACCTCTGTGAGGATATAAATTTCACCTTTTAGAAACAGTGTGACAAATATGTGTCAATAAATGTAAAAATTGTTATAAATAGTGTTTTTCACATAACTATTAAAAGGTATTGTACATTAAAAGACCGAGAATATGTAGAATCTGCTTCAAAACTTGCATTAAAAAAGATGAACACAATAAAACATAAATAAAACTATAATACTTTTATTTAGTTTTTACCTTTACTATTCTGCGAATTCTGGCGTCATTTATGGAAACTAGAAAATAATATGCAATGATTTTTAATGAAAATCATGGCATATTATCTAGTTTCCATAAATTACGATTACAATAAAACATTAATATTATACTGCTTTTGAATTTTACCTCGTAGATATTGCGTGGGGCCACAGTAAGATGGCAGCACAGTCAAAATTTGTCTAACGTGTTTTTCTATGTAGTTGTCATTCTTTCCTTGGGTATATGTGTTCTGTGTGCCTGTGTCAAGGGGTGCCGTTCATATGCCTGTGTCAGAAGGTCCCGTTCTTGCATAACTCAGTTATATTCACATGATTTATTATACAATGGTAAAATAACACCTATGCCTATGTAGTTACAGTAGGACTGTTAGTTAAAGAACTTCAACACTGTCTGTACCAACATAACGAAATAATGTTTCCTTACATTGTGCTGGTGGTTCCACTGAAGATCTACGTAAGAGACGGCCTGTCCTTGCCAGTCGTCTTATAACACGTCTAGCTTGGACTGAAAAGAAGAAACATATTAGAATTTTCAAATGGACATTATTTTATAAAAAATAAAGTTCAAATTACTAACTTAATAGTACATATAAAAGTAGACAGTTACAGGGACTACGATGAAGCCTTGGAGTACGATGTGGGCTCTGAGTTGTGGGTGTGTGCCCAGCAGGGGATGGTACCGTGCCTGGTTCTTCAGCTTCATTCACTTCTAATCTATCTATCTATCTATCTGTAATTTGGGGGTGGCTGTGGGCGACGGGTAGCGACCCTCAGCGAGCCACTGCGACCTGTACAGATCTATTGTGGCCGACCCCTCTTTCAAAGGTCTCCAAATAGGCCTGTAGCGTTAAAATAGCCGATGACCTTTTTTGGAGACAGAGCCTTTGCCTCATGAGGTGGCAAACTAGGTCCGCCCAGAGCTCGGCTCCTTGTGTGGATGAGAGCATAGCATTCACAGAGGATGTGAGATGGTGTCTCGTCATCCTCACCACAGAATCTGCACATGGGGGAATTTGCTAATCCCATTCTGTGTAGATGTTTGTTGAGCTTACAGTGGCCAGTAAAGGCTCTAGTGAGAACCTTTAGTTGGCCTCTACTCAGTTGGAGGTTTCGCATTGGGACCCTGGGCGAAAATTCCCTAATGTTTCCCCATTTTCGAGTGCAAAAGTCCTGGACTGTGTCTGTCCCTAAGTCCCGTCCCTAAGGGCTCTCTTTTTTGTCAACCTCGAAATGCCACATGCTGGTTCTGGTCCTATAAGAACGTTCTCGGAGCCAGCCTTCGCTAGTTCGTCGGCAATTTTATTGCCTCGGATGTTGGAGTGATCTGGAACCCAGCCAATCATAACCGAGTTCCTGGTCGCCAAATCATTCAAGGCCTTCGAACACTCTAAGGTGATTTTGGACTTGAACTCCACGGCAGCCAGGGCCTTTAAGGCAGCCTGACTGTCCGACAGAATAAGAATGTTTTTACCCTCGCTCGACTGGTTTGCGTGAACGCAGTCGATGATGGCATACATTTCTGCCTGAAAAACGGTGGCATGTGCACCGAGGCTCGTGGTCCTCCTGGATTTCGTACTACCTCCGTAGACACCTGCACCTGAACGGCCCTCTTTTCTGGAGCCGTCAGTGTACTAAATCTGGTTGGCTTTCCTAAAGGGCTCAGGGATTTGCTTATCCCATTCTTCCCTGTTTGGAATCGTAACTCTGTAGTTCTTCATGAACTCCAACGTTTCATGCATGGCATCAGCTGGCATTGCCATTACAGGATTTGCCATGAGGCTACCATGTAGTTTCCGCATGGTTTGGGATTTCGAACTCGATCGGCCTCCCTCCACCGCTCTGAGCATGGCCATCCTTGCCTCCCCCTGAATGAACAGGTGGAGCGGTGGGAAGTTCAGGATAGCTTCCAAAGCAAGGGTGGGAGAAGACGAGAAGGCCCCCGAAAATCATCAAGCAGGCACATCTTTGCAGGCTTTTAAGGGCCTTGATAGTGGTCCCTATTGCCGTTTGCTTAAACCAAGCTATACACCCGTAGCTAACCATAGGTCTTACCACAGCGGTGTAGAGCCATAGTAAGTAGCTTGGTTTCAGTCCCCACCGGGAACAGGCCAGCTTGCGGCAAATTCCGAGCGCTGCCTTCTTGATTATGTTTTGTATATGTGTACACCAGTTTAGCCTTTGGTCTAAGAGGACCCCAAGGTATTTGGCACTTTGTGAGAATTCAATAGTCCTTCCAAAGAGCTTAGGAGGCTTAAGGCCGTCTAGATTCCTCCTCCTAGTGAAAGGGACTACCGCCGGAAACCGACTAACGGTTTTGCCGGCGTTTACAGACAGCCCCACCTGGCAGCACCATTGTTCGATCTTCTTGAGAGCGAGTTGCATGAGACCTGATATAGTTGAGGGACATTTCCCTACTATGTGGACCACCAGGTCATCTGCGTAGCCTTGTGTGGGAAGGTACGCCATGTTTAAATCCCGGATAAGGCAGTCAACAACCACGACACCACAGTAATGGTGACAGCACTCCACCCTGGGGACACCCCCTAGTCACCCTGGCGATTATAGTGCAGTCCAACAGTGTGGTTTTCACAGTTCTTGTTGATAGCATTGCCTTTATCCAGGAGATCACTAATTGGTCGATGCCGCGGTTTTGCAGACATCGCACAATCACTTCTGTTGAGGTGTTGTCAAAGGCACCTTCAACGTCCAGAAAGGCACACAAGGCTATTTCTTTGTTTTCCAGCGCTTGTTCAAGTCTATCGGTTAATTCGATAAGGGCAGTTTCCGTAGACTTACCTTTCTGGTAGGCATGTTGCCTAAAATGTAAGGGATCACCTGCCAGATGCGTATCCCTTACATAAATGTTAATCACCTTCTCCATGGTTTTCAAAAGAAAAGAGGTAAGGCTGATTGGTCTGTAGGACTTGGGTTGGGACTTGTCCTTATCCCCTCCTTTAGGGATGAATATAACCCTGACCCTTGTCCACAGACTGGGGAGGTATCCCCACGCTAGACTAGCTTGAGGATCCTCACTAAAACTATTTTTACCCTGTTGTAATAGGGCTGGAAAAATACCATCCTCACCCCCGGTCTTGTATGGCTTAAAGCTGTCAATAGCCCAAGCTACCAGTTGAGGGCCTACGATTTGTGAGGCTTTCCTCCAGTTGTCCACCTTCGGCCTGTGCCTAGGCAGTTGATTGGATTCCTCTGATGATTCTAGTACCCTCGAATCTGGAAAGTGCACTTTCGCTAGGAGTTTCAAGGTCTCCATTGCGTTGCACGTAAAGGTCCCGTCTGGTTTCCTGAGTAGACCTATATGGGACGGAGGCGCTTTGGATAAGATCTTGTGTATCCTTGCGGCATGGGCTGTGCTATTTATCATTTCACAGAATCTACCCCAGGATCGTCTTTTCGCTCTCCTTAGTTCTTTGTTGAACCCTGTAAGGGTCCGGGAATAGGCTTCCCAATTGCCATCTGTTTTCGCTTTATTAAAGCGCGAGCGGGCTTTTTGCCTCAGGAGGAATAGGCTTCCCAATTGCCATCTGTTTTCGCTTTATTAAAGCGCGAGCGGGCTTTTTGCCTCAGGAATTGCAGTTTGCCGCTCCACCAGGGTACTTTACGATTGCTCTCTCTGGTGGTGTGGGGGCAGTTATTTTCGTAGGCTCTTAGTATGCCTGCGGTCACTGCCCCTGCCGCTGATTCTAACTGTTCTACTGTTTTAACGGCTGGTATCGTCTCCAAGCTTTGTTTCAGGCTTTCGCGGTAGCCCTCCCAGTTAGTAAGCCTAGGATTACGATAGGATTCGATTTGTGTGTCAGACTTAACTGCTATGTCGAATCTGATGTACCTATGGTCAGATAGTGAAGCATCTTCGGAGACGTGCCATCCCCGAATGTGGTTCACTAAATGCGACGTACAGAGGGTGATATCCAGGACCTCGCTTCGGGCTGACGTGATGAAAGTGGGCCTGTGTCCTTCATTAAGCACCGTCAAGTTCCTAGATAGCAGAAAATCATGCAGAAACTCACTTCTTGGGTTCGTATTGCTACTACCCCATGATGTGTAATGCGAGTTTGCGTCGCAACCGAGGAGCAAGCCCACATTGTGCTCCTCGCAGTACTCTACTAGGCCTGCCAGCTGCACCGACGGGTCCGTCTCTTCTCCCGGCATGTAGACAGAGCAGGCCACCATCTTCCTATCCTGCATCCCAGGGAGTACCTGCATCCCAACATAGGCAGCGACTAACGCCCGAACCCAATATGCGATCCTGATCCGTTTTTTCCGGATTGAGATTGCAAACTCAATCCAAAAGTACCATTTTGCGTCTCTATAACCAATCGAAGGATTGCATTTGTAATCTCTGTAAGGCAACCATCCACGAGAGGTCCGTTCAGTGTTTTTGGATAGACTTCTGTTCGAAAATGACGTTTGACGTGTCCCAATAATCAATCTTTGATTAAAAAGGGATTGATTGACATCTACACAAACTTTTTTTGGCAATCTTCCTATTTTCATGGTTTACTTGTCAAAATTTGGATTGATTTACATGTTATGAAAATAATTGTTGTATTTTTGTTAGAAATGGCAATGGCAAAGACGATATTTTTGGAAGATGTGATAGTAGTGATTTGGAATTATGAGCCGAAACAATATCAGATTTCGATACGTGATTGCAGTGATGATGATGAAGTGTTACAACAACAACGTCGCAATTAACACCAAATATCAACAATAGCAATAAATAACTACGAATTTACTTTTTGGTTCCGGCTGAACAAAACTGTCGTAAATTACTTTTAACGAAAATAATGCCATACATAAAAGAAACATCAAAACAGTGACTAAAATACCTTTTGCCGCGATATATACTCGTATGTGATGTGAATGTGTTTGAAATCTATACAAATAAATAAAATTGAAGTGTCTGTTTGTATTGTCAAAATAACAAGTTTTTAATGAATGGGTATGAATGTATATCGGGTACCAATAACAAAAACACAATTTAAAAATGTTTTGTCTGTCTGTCTGTTTGTTCCCGCTAATCTCCGGAACGGCTGGACCGATTTTGACGGGACTTTCACTAATATAGAGAATGGTACTACGATGCGATTGTAGTCATGTTTTTTGGTCATATATATTAGTACACAGGCTGAGGATAGCCTCGCAGAATATGATTCGCCTCGCAGAATATTACTAATGTTACTCGCCGACAAACTACTTCGTAGTTTTGTGTTTATGTTTATAATAGTACATTTTGTTAAATAAAATAAAATAAAAATCTATGGAGAGGATGAATTGGCTTCAGTGTGTTCACATACATCCCATATGTTCAGTCAGTGGTTCATGTGACTGAAACTTGTAATGAGTGACAACCTAGTAATGTACAGGTGATGACATCAGAAGCATCAGCCGAGTGTCCCATACCATCCACTAGCTCTCAGGTACTTGTAAATGATGTTAACCCTCCAGCAACCAATTTATTTGAGAATATTTTAGAGGTCTTAGGGACCTCAAAAGGGAAACACGAGCTTTTCGGAACAAAAATCCAGGATGAAATCTCTGAACGTTGGGGTCATATATTGTGCGGAGGCTTAAATAAGGATTAAAAGAAAGAGTAAGAGGGCAACATCTTCATACCTGAAAGCTTTCAATTAGTTAAAACACCCAAATCGAATCCTGAAATCACTGCTGTGTTACTCAAAAAAATCATAAATATAATAAATAATATGTATAATAAATAGCTGTGCCGGCGAACTACGTTTCGCCATAATAATCACCTAGGTGTATAAAAAATAGTTTACGGCCTATTCTCAGACCTACCGAACATACTTACACAAAAAATTTCATAAAGATCGTTCAAGCCGTTTTGGAGGAGTTTGGTAACAAACAGTTTGGTAACAAACTGGGACACGAACATTTTATAATAATATATTAGAAGATAATAGCTTCAGCTTTGCCTCGCTGTCGGATTAAGTTTTTTATATTATTTTGTTCTTGTATAGATATTGTAAAATCTTAAATTTAAGATATTTTCTGAAATAAATGATGATAATATAAATAAAGTCATTTATTCTTTTATTAAGGAAAATAAAAGTCATTTATGTTCCTCTTTGCATTTCGTTACCTCAATAGTTTACACATTACATTAATTACTACATTACACTCATATAAAAATCTTCCTCTTCTTTTTAGTAATCATGGAGAGGCACCTCTTCTTTCTGTAATTTCTCACCCCAAATTTTACTTCTGTATTTATTATACGATTATTCGTTGCTTTTATTGATTTATATTAGTTCAAATCACAAATTATACGTTCAAATCAAACCAACCACACCACAGCTAGCTAACAAACAAATATAATGTCACTCGCGTGCTCTTGTCAGTTTTATACACGTTCCATTCCTATAAAAATAAGTAGTTTGCATAATATTGTATTTGATGTATCATTATTTACAGAATAATGTCTAAGTGTTTTTAAACATTATATTTATTGTTAGAAGCATAAGAAACATTATTTAAAAAGATTTATAGCTAATTTGTTTTCATAGAACATACAGTAATAATATTGCACAATCTAATATTTTGCGTATAAAGAAACGGCCAAGAGGGAAAGGATAGCTGGCGATCCGGTGTCAAAAGGATCCTAGGATTGCAGTCTTTAGTTATTGGCACGCGAATTAGAGATCGATTGAGTGATACGCAATAATCCGAGATTGTTTTTAATCTTAAACTATTGATACAATATTGGTTTCGGCCGTTAGTCATCTGTGCACAGATAAAGTATAGGTAAAAATTTCATATTTTTATTAAACACTATACATGCTCTTGGCCTCGCTCCCCCGGCATTGTACAATATACTACCTAGGGAGTTTAGCCCAAGAACCGCGCTTCCACTTATCCACGGTTCTTAAATGAATGCCATACAGTACCTTGCATCGCTCCATTTCTTCGTCAGGGCAGCTGTTGCCGCCTTCGAATGGTGCAGGTTTATTTGTATAGCTTTCTGCATTATAGGATGGGATGGGATGGGAGTGGGAAGGGACGTAGGAGCGAGGGTTACACGAAATTAAATGGGAAAAAGCGGTTATGCGGGAAAAAGAACTGGGTTTGTTGGGACTTTACCTGGGTGGGAGTAGTGGGAAGGAATTGAGGGGATTTGCGACGGCCTTTCTGGAGGAGTGTTCGCGGGCTAAGGACGGCAGTTGGACTGGCCGTACCTGACATTGCACCCCCCTCTGTGGCCCCCTTTCCCTCTTTGGTTATTGGACCTAGGGGCACCACCATGTCCGCCCCTTGGTCGCCCATTGGGTAGCCCTCCGCGTCCTGGTAGGCCGATGTGGGCACTTTACAAATAGTAATCACTAATCTTATCAATCCGAAAATCATACAATGAATCTTTGTGAATTCAAAATGTTATACAAACATTTTGGACTTATATTTAAATAACAAAAGAATCCTTTTTAAACAAAACAAGAACAAAAATCTTTTAATTACTTATTTATCAGTCTTAAATCACAAATTTAAATGCTTCAAAGCAACATACATAAAATACCGAATTGAAATAATATCTGATAGGTGCTAACTAATAGTTTGTCGTTCGAATTACTCAATCAAATCTCGATAATAAGATTCATAATCATCATCATCATCATCTCAGCCGCACGACGCCCACTGCTGGGCATAGGCCTCCCCCATAGATCTCCACAACGATCGGTCCTGTGCTGCCCGCATCCAGCGTCTTCCCGCGACCTTTGCCAGATCGGCGGTCCACCTGGTCGGGGGCCTACCCACTGAGGGTCGTCCGGATCGTGGTCGCCATTCGAGAACCGTTCGGCCCCAGCTACCATCGGTTCTTCTCGCTATGTGTCCCGCCCACTGCCACTTCTGCTGAGCAATCCTTCGAGCAATGTCGGTTGCTTTAGTTCTCCTGCGGATCTCCTCATTTCGGATCACGCAGGGAGACCCCAAGCATTACTCTCTCCATTGCCCGCTGAGCGACCTTAAGCCTTCGGACGAGACCCATAGTGAATGGCCACGTTTCACTTGCGTAGGTCATCACTGACAACACACACTGGTCAAAGACTTTCGTCTTGAGACACTGAGGTAATTTGGACGCGAAGATTTTTCGTAGCTTCCCGAAAGCTGCCCATCTGAGCTGGATTCGACGAGAGATCTCTTTCTCGAAGTTGGACTTACCTAACTGGACTATCTGTCCCAGGTATACATAGCTGTCAACAACTTCAAGTGTAGTGTTCCTAATATTAACTGGAGTGGGTACAACATGGGCATTCGACATGATTTTTGTCTTATCCATGTTCATTTTAAGACCCACTCTTTGGGAAGCACTACTGAGATCTCCGAGCATGGTGTTGAAAGCGAGGCTAGAGACCCCAGAGCCAAGCTTACTCGACACTATACTGATGATATCCCGGACCTGTACGAGATTAGTATGGCCCTCAAACAACTAAAAAACAACAAGGCGGCGGGTGATGATGGAATCACTACAGAGCTTCTGAGAGCGGGCGGTAAGCCGATACTTAAAGTCCTCCAGAGGCTCTTTAATTCCATTATTCTCGAGGGCAGAACGTCTAAAACATGGAGTGAGAGTGAGGTCATCCTGTTCTTCAAAAAGGGTGATAAAACACTCTTGAAGAACTATAGGCCGATCTCACTCTTGAGTCATGTTTATAAGTTGTTTTCGAGAGTCATTACGAATCGTCTCGCTCGCAGGTTTGACGACTTCCAACCTCCCGAACAAGCCGGTTTCCGAAAAGGCTATAGTACTGTAGCGCCCTACGCGCGCTCCGGGATCGTTGGGAACTTGGGACGTTAACTCAAACCATTTAGATATATTTCAATCTGTTCTATTTCTCAACTCTCTTTACGATCTCTCAAGTTACAATGTTACAATGCGCAATGTCGCAATGCAATGCGTCAGATACTCCTGGTGATCGTCTTTTATCCGTCAATACTTCTAGAATGTTCTCATTCTATATTTAAAAGGGTGACATTCCTTGCCACTGAGCACATTTATGCAATGAGGTGGAATGCGGTGTCATAGACGCAAGGAGGTCACCAAATTCCCCCCGTACCGCTAAAAAAATTATTTATTTAAAAGATAAATAATTTTTACTAATCACCAAAAGTTCACTAAACATTCTACTACTTAACTACCTGCCTATCTGGGAAAGTTTTACAATTGACATGACGGTCTTTGCTACTAGACTGGCTCTTACAACCTGATCCATGAAAAAGATTATGGTTGGAAAAACCCCATACTTTCAAAAAACCCAGATAAAAAGAAAATACACGCCATGTATATATTTGCTAATTATTAAACGTCCTTTTCAATATTAATTTAAAATTTATCATTCAAGACTCAGGCTGTATAATACCTAACTCCTTTTCCTTTCCTAGTCATAGAACAAAAAATCATCTTACTTATGGTATGTATAGTCTATGGAACTTATTCTATAATTAGTCTGTGACCTATGATTTGTCAAATCTGACTTACGCCATCACAAAATTAATTGAATTAAATTACTCTAATTAATAAAACAGAACATCTTTGTGAGAAGCACAATAAAACTTATAGAAATCTCTTATTTCTGGATTCAACAAGTGGCAAATTGCCTGATGAGAGGATCACATCAGAGAAGACAATGATGTACGTAATTGTTTTCATTACGTAGAATTAAAACGTACGATACCATTCATACTTTATATGCACAAAAAAAAACTTACATTATTTTGTTTGTGTTATAATGCATGTTATGGACACAGGGCCTTTAAATTCTACAAAGAAAACTGACAGTAAAACTGCGAAATGTTTTAAACTTTACCATCAAGTCACAATTTAAATCATACCAACCTCACCAAACCCACCTTTATTCTTCTCAACTAAACCAGCATGATACCTGTCAGACACCAAAATCTGACATCCATTCCCTATGAGATAACTGGACCTGGTACCACTACATAGTTTTTCTACGAAATGACAACTCGCAAGCCTATCTCCTATCTCCTATCATATTATAATAATAACATTTATTTTCAGTGTGATGACAAACACCCTAGCTAAACGTTTTTCTTTTTTCAGTTTTCCTGATGATCTGTGCCAGTATGAATGGTCCGTTTGTCTACTCTCCTCAGTGATCACCTCCAGTCTTAGTTGAACGAGTACTCAGCATCTCAGGAACCATGAAACAAGTTACAAAGCATCAATACAGAACAAATACAACTACAATATAAGTTTACAACAACAGGGATTGCCGACCTTATCAAGACTATCAAATCTTTTTGACAGATCAACCATTAATTAAAATAACTAAGCAAAACATTGTTTTATTTTTATAGACTAAGTGAGAAAATTCGTATAATCATATATATTACCAAATCAAACTGTTCTTTCTAACATCTTAATTCTAACTTCTATAAATTTTAATTTTACCGATGGTTCATTCAATATGTATATTTTTTAAATATACTTATCTTAATCTAAACCGTTTCAATCTATTTACATGAACTAATAGTTTTTGAGAAGTACTCAGCTTCTTTATCATATAATTATTATTATCAAGGCATCGCACAATTTTATATGGACCTTTGTATTGGCGACTTAATTTATTGCTAACTCCAGTAACTCTTTTTGGACAGTGTAATAACACTAATTCTCCTTGATTATAACTCACGGGACATGCCTTTATATCATATATATGTTTTTGTTTCAAACGCGCTTTATATAAATTATGTCTCACTTTATCTATACAAATCCTATGCCTACATTGTCTTTGTACTAAATTTAATGTTTGCATATTGTGACTTAAATCTACATCAGAAGGTATTACTGGTTCCCTAGCAACGAAGATATTCAATTTTCGGAAATCAACGCAAAATCTCCCTGTATTATCAGGTTTTTTGACCAACACCACTGGTGAAGCATATGAACTCCGACACTTACGAATGATATTATTTTTTAACATCTCTTTCTCTTGTTCTGAAATTGTTTTACATTGTTCAATGGACATTCTATATGGTGCCCTTTGAACCGGAACTTCATCTATAGTGTCCATTTTTACTTTTGTTAAATTACATTTGCCAAGCTCATTTTTATCAAATGCAAAACATGACCGGTCATTCTTAAGTAAATTATTCAATTCATTGCGCTCATTAAGAGGTAAGCATTTAGGCACATTGAATTCTATTCCATTGTCTGCGACAGATGATTCAAATGTACATTACATCTTCCGACACTAAATTACAAGAGTACAAATAATCACTTTTCGACAAAATTTTATTTGCTGGCTGTACAACCTCAATGGTGTTTTCAATTCTCACAACTTCTGACTTTGACATAAATTTACAAACCATATTTTTTATATGCACTTGACCATTCGTAAAATCTAACAACACATCATTTTGATACAAGAAATCTTGTCCCAAGATTATGTCTCGATTTATATTATTTACGACATAAAAACTATGAACAAATAAGACATTTTCTATTATAACATTCAATCTCATTTTCCCTAGAACACACAAGTTCACACCATTGATTGCCTTCAGATGCAAAACGCCGGCGTCAATTATTTCTCCAAACATATCCGCCACGGACTTCGATATAACCGAGACTGATGCGCCCGTATCAATCAAAGAACATAGTTTTTTATCGCGACACATTACTCGTATAAATGGAACGAACTCACTTTTTTGAGGGGCTTCTTCTTGCTGTGATGGCGATTGGACAGTCCCTCGAATCGCATCAAACGCCTCCACTTGTTTAGGTGCATCTGGCCTCCAGCTAGCACGCACATTTGTATTATCCCCGGCTGCACTTCCTCTCGTAAATTGTGGTCGGGGTCTAAAATTGTAACGGGTCTGGGAGTAATTTGGTTGGGAGTGAGGAGGATTTGACACCGTCCCGGTAGGTCCGACAATACGTCCAGTTGGCTGTACTCGAAACCTGTCGTCGCCTGCTCCCCCTTGCATATGCATAGCGGGTGGTACAGTAGCCACGTAACCACCAGGCCTCACGTTCAACGAGAGTTTCCCTTGTGCCGTAGAGTCAGAAATACCATCACTATACACATCTTTTAGCTGTTTCAACACCGTTTTTAGTTCAGCCTTCGTCGCGTATACCTGTGGGGCTAATTTGTTTTTTAAATAAAATTCACAATTTTTTATAAAATGTTGAATAAAACATGCTTCATCAATCGTAGTTCCAGCTTTCGATGCGAGGCTTTCTAAAGAATAAAAAAACGTTAATGCATCTTCCTCGTGACCCTGTTTCCGTGCAAAAAATTCGGCGATCGGGTTCGTAGTTGGAGCAAACTCATCACTGATTTTCTTCCGTAAATCTAGAAATGCAATTGTGTCTGACAACATCGATTTATAAAATAATAGCGCTGGACCCTCTAAATAAGCCCCCAATACAAGCTTCTTCGCCTCTGCGTCGAATTTGTTCACCGCAGCTATAATATCAAATTGATTAAAAAAATCGTGCACATCACCAGATAATCCATCGAATCGCTCCATGATGACTTCTTCGCTTCTTCTTCAATATACACAGTTCAATTCATGTAGTTCCAAATAATACCCGGCGCCTCCACCATGTAGCGCCCTACGCGCGCTCCGGGATCGTTGGGAACTTGGGACGTTAACTCAAACCATTTAGATATATTTCAATCTGTTCTATTTCTCAACTCTCTTTACGATCTCTCAAGTTACAATGTTACAATGCGCAATGTCGCAATGCAATGCGTCAGATACTCCTGGTGATCGTCTTTTATCCGTCAATACTTCTAGAATGTTCTCATTCTATATTTAAAACGGTGACATTCCTTGCCACTGAGCACATTTATGCAATGAGGTGGAATGCGGTGTCATAGACGCAAGGAGGTCACCACAGTACCATAGACCACATCCATACGTTGCGGCAGGTTATACAGAGCACCGAGGAGTATAATCTGCCACTTTGCTTGGCGTTTGTGGACTATGAGAAAGCCTTCGATTCGATCGAGACATGGGCGGTGCTAAGGTACCTATACGGAAATGCCACTATGTCGGTCCGACTCCAGAACCAGAGCTCAAATCCCATCCAATTGCAGCGAGGTGTAAGACAGGGAGCCGTTATCTCTCCAAAACTCTTTACCGCTGCATTGGAGGATATTTTCAAGCTTCTGAATTGGAAAGGATACGGCATTAACATTAATGGCGAGTACCTAACACACCTCCGTTTTGCCGATAATATAGTTCTAAAAAATGGCTGAGACCTTGGAAGAGATTCATAATAGGTCCTCGGAATTATATTTTTATCAATCAGTTCTTTTATATCCTTTTTTTATTCTGATTTAAGGGTATCTGGCTTGTGTATGCTGGCGACAAACCAATAGAAAATATTATCGACTGGTTTCCAGGCCGTCGTGAATTACGTACATTAACTTTATGGGTAATTTTCATCTTCATAAGAATTCTTATAGAAAAAAGTGATAGGATTTTCCTTTTCAACACGGAGCACCTTAATATCATGCCATTTCACTTGGTTTCGATCCTCGTTTACGTTGAAATTACTGCCCCACTACTCTTGAAGAAGTTTAAGATCAACAAATTTATCGTAGGTCATGTCAGTAACTTTGTAAGGTTGTCCGGTTTTTTTAGCTATTTGAATTAAGGTGGCATATTGTTGCGGGACATAGATAGGTCCTGATTTAAGGAAATTCTGAGAGCTGCTTTTCTTCGAATAGGTGAGAAGGCGAAGGAGGAATTTGATGAAGGCTTGTGTAGAGCACTTTGTTCTTGGGTCGAAATGCTCTTCTTCTACTATCAATAGTCTTCATCCTATAGGCACAAACAAGTTGCAAAATGACATCGGAAATGGCCTTAAACTGCGAAGAGCTGTTAAAAAGCTTTCGTAGCTCCGAAGAGGCATCCGGGTGAGCTTTTGCGATATCCTTTATTTCTTTCGACAGGGCTTTCCTTTGGAGCAAAAGACCATGTACAATGGTCCCTAATAAGCCATCCTGTTCTCTGTAGAAAGTCGAGTGTGCTTTCAGCCCTCCCAATTCAGTATTGACTTTTAAAGCACTGAAGATAGGCGCCGCTCGTAATCGTTTGAACACCTCCTTATATCTAATCCGGGTCCAGCTTTCCTTCGAAAAGCGATGACACTCGATACCTTCAGCACCAATTTCAGGGGAAGGCCTAGGACACAAAGGTTCATCTTCTTTTACTTCAGGCAAAAATTCTAATTCGGATATGCTGACGTTATTATTTGATTGAGACTCAATATCCGGTGCCGTCCAGGTGTTCCTTTCTGACTCAGAGTCTGAAATCTCGCTTGGATAGTTCGGTGATTGCTCCTCTGTATCCGATACTACCTCGACTTCATCTTCATTATGCGACTCTTGTAAAGACTCAATTTTTTCCATCATCATAGAGAACATATCGTTCATCTTTTGCTCCAAATAGTTATATCTCGATTTTTTAGAACCTTCAGATGACGCAGAAGTACTACTTCTTTTCCGGCTTGCACGAGCCGGCTCTGTATCATCTCCACGACCAGAAAGCAATCTGTCCGTTTCAGCCCTTGATGTCAAGTAGGGCTTTAAATGATCAATAGCTTGGTTGAATAATTCGGTCTGCGCTGCTGAACCTCTTATTCTGTTGGAGATTGACGGCGGGCTGATTATGTGAGCTCTTGTAAACTCCCAATCTAGCAACTTTATTTTCATATCTCGATAACCCTTTTCTGACAGATGAGTCGCTTCTGGGTCAAAAGCTTTTGCGACGGCTGTTGTTGGGAGTGCAAAACGTAGCTTATTTAAGACCTGAGGGTCATATCTGTCCCCTAAGATATCCTCTTTAGTTGTACGTAAGACCTTCCAGTTGATCCAGCCATCGGGCAAGTGTTCTTGGGCAAGCAACTTTAGGCGCTCCAGAATATCATTATTCTGGGTCACTTCATCTTGTTCTTGGAGAAGCTCCCCCAGGGTAACATATTGCCCAGCGAGCGCCATCTAGGGGCAAAATTAAACCGTTAAGGTTATTATCGAAAGTCGCACCTTGCCCGATTATAAACGATTAATTATACCAGACAGTATATTTAGCGGCTGTGCCCATCGGATCGATGATGTCTCTGTTATATGAAGCGAAGGTCAACACATTTCGGTACGTCGGCTCCACAAATCGAGCCGACGGCTGCTCGAATCGAGCCGACGGCTGCTCGAATCGAGCCGACGGCTGATCGAATCGAACCGACGTGTGCATATCGAGCCGACGGCTGATCGAATCGAGCCGACGATGTCTGCATATCGAGCCGACGGCTCCACAAATCGGGCCGACAGATGCTCGAATCGGGCCAGCGTTTCGGCATATCGGGCCGACGGATCAGCAATTCGAGCAGACGGATCAGCGAATCAAGCCGACGGCTGATCAAATCGGGCCGATGGATTCGCAAATCGACCCGTCGACTACACTGATTGAGTCGCTGCGCATATCGAGCCCGATAGCTGCGATAATGATCGCTGAATAGGGTGCACCAATCGAGCCGACAGCTGCATGAATTGGGTTGAGACAGACAAGTCAGCGGCTGCGCTGCCCGAACAGACGGCTGCGCAGATCGACCCGTCGGCAGCACTGATCGAGCCGACGGCTGCACTGAACGAGACGACGGCTGCGCAGATCGGGCCGACGGCTACTCAGGTCGAGTCGAGGGGTACGCAGATCGATCTCTGTCACATAAGTTGTCGGTTCTGCTTGATTAAAGCTTGCGTATAGCAAATAAATACAACCACCACAAAAATTCTGCAATTATAACATGCTATCTTTCGCAATTTGTTAGTCATTCAATAAATTAACACTACCACCGATGTGCATAAATAAGTTAGTAGACAATGTAAAACGGAACTCAAAGCTCATCGTCCGATAGGCAACAACCCCCTCTAGTTATTTGTAATTAAAAAAGAAGAAAACATTACACAATCAGGCATGAAGCGATCCGACACACGAACAATTTAGCTAGGTAATATAAAAGAAAATACGTTGCTATTGTTAGTGCAAAACCTCGCATTCGAACACAGCGAAAACGAAAAATAAATCAAAACTTGTACCTACAACTGTGGTACTTAAATATCGTGCAATAAATAGCAATTAGATTTTTTATAACTACTGTGCGTAAATATTTTTCTCATTTAACACTTTTCACATTTACAATAGGTATCACTCACTAAAAAATCTCACAGACATAACCTATAGCAAAATACAAAAACTTACCAGTAGTTTGGACAATCCACACGATAGTAGGTTTCACAGAAACACTGGGCACGTAAGAAAAACGTATTTTTATTTTTGTACTAAAAATCTTTCGAACGTTACAACAACGTTACTGCAAGTAAGTGAACCGTGCGCTAGTTGCGATGAAAGCGTACTGAGGCAGCGCCGCTCCGTGAATTGATACATCGCGGGCGCCTGCCGGCCGCGCGCGCCCGCCATCGGGCGCGTTCACTCACTCTCAGACATGACCTAGCAGGTAAGATGAATGAAGTGTGTGTAGTTATAGATGATGGTTATCTCCGAAAGGTCAAACCGAAGGCACAGAGCTGAAATATTTGTAATGCATCTTCCCTAGCTCTTATTCTTGTAAAATATTTATTAATTAGGGCAGCAGCAATAGAAAAATCTATCATGCCATGACTAGATGCCCTATTAAAAAGTTTTGGCGAAATATTTTAAAAGATGATTTAAATATTCCGTTTACCACTTCGACTACCCAACGACATAATGTTACAGCTCTAGATTTAATTGCGTCGCTTGTGGTAAGCTGTGTTTTACCTTCTTGAGGTGATAGAGGGACATGCACGAGTACTTCATATTCGCAGCTTTCTAACAATGCCAATGAATTTCCAATAATAATAATAATACTCTTTATTGCATAGAAAAACGGTACAAAACATTAAAAGAAATAATAGTGAGCAAAGGTGGACTTATCTCTTAGAGAGATCTCTTCCAGCCAAACTGTGAACGTATTGGAGAGATTAAAATTGTAGGCAACACCGAAGCACCAAAGCAATAAAGACTTAACTACAAAAACTACAATAAAAACACATAATAAATTGAAATATAGCATACCCAAATATATATAAAAAAATATATATATATATTATTGGAAATCCTTGCCGAGTTTATTTTTTTTAAAAAGAAAAGAATGAGGAATGTTCCTCAACAACTTTAATAATTCACTTAACACAATCAACACTTAAACACAAGAACAACTTAAGCACAATGCAAACGAAAAATTAATAGCAAATACGGGAAGGATGTTACCGCAACGGTGTTCGACTGTAGAATGCGCCTGAGAACAACAGGCGTTCGCCTTTTATAGCTACCAAGGTTTGTTCTTTATTCCTGACACGGCCTTTCCTGACAGGAGACCGTCCTCGGACTCCCATTTGAAATCTTCAACTCCTAGTCCAGCAGAGGCATGGAAATTCCTGGACCCGTCTGAGGCTGAGTGTCGGTGGCGACTGGCGATGAATGGTGGATCAGGGGCACCATCCGTGGAAGGCTGCATCCCGGACGTTCCAGGCTGCTGTCCATCGTCCCCAGGCGACTCCAATGTTACATCATCACCTGGCTGCCCAGCTCGTAGGACTCCTACTCTGTGTCTGCACCTGTATCGAAACAATCGAGAGGGCTGCTTTTTGTCACTCAGACAACAAGCAATCACTCTCTCGACAAAGGAAAATACTACACAAAACAAATCTCGCACATAACACCCGTGTTACGTGATGTTATGAACGGGATCCAAAGTCACATACCTGATTGAGACATAGGCGCGACGTTAGCATAACTCAATCAGAAACTGTTTAAGCCATAGGCACGACGTTAGCGCGTATGTTACAAGTCATAGGCACGACGTTAACGTAACTTTGTGCAAGTTAAGTTAGAGGCACGACGTGAAGCATAACTTAACGAGTCAAGACAGAGGCACGACGTGAAGCTTGTCTTGGCTACATGGACAGAGGCACTACGTGAAGCATGCCCAATATGTCCATTTGTGCAAGTTAAGATAGAGGCACGACGTCAAGCATAACTTAACGAGTCAAGACAGAGGCACAACGTGAAGCTTATCTTGGTTCCATGGACAGAGGCACTACGTGAAGCATGTCCAATATGTCCATTTGTGCAAGTTAAGTTAGAGGCACGACGTGAAGCATAACTTAACGAGTCAAGACAGAGGCACAACGTGAAGCTTGTCTTGGTTCCATGGACAGAGGCACTACGTGAAGCATGTCCAATATGTCCATTTGTGCAAGTTAAGTTAGAGGCACGACGTGAAGCATAACTTAACGAGTCAAGACAGAGGCACGACGTGAAGCTTGTCTTGTTTACATGGACATGGACATTTACATGAAAGCATGTCCACATAAAATGTGTAGGAAAAGAGGCACTCCGTGAAGCTTATTCCAAAACTTCTCAATAAGCACCATTCACCATCGAAGTAAGCAGCGCATCCATCAGGAGTCCACTCTCCGCACCACGGGATCATGTACTCTGCCGCTGCTTGCGTCGACTTCCCATAGGAGCCGGCCAGGAGCTGCAGCTCATAGCGCCCGTGCGGCAAGACTTTCATGACGCGGTATGGGCCGCGCATGCCGGAGTCCAGCTTGCCCGTTGACTGTGCTTGTTTTCTGACAAAAACTAAAATAATTAAGTACAAAACCGCGAGGAGACCTTCTCCCTTGATTAACATAGGCATCTTGATGCTGTTGGTTGCATAGCAACCATTCAGATGCTCGTTGTCGGCTCATCAAATAGAGAGAGCCTTCAAGTGCTACATCACGAACTGGGCTTCGGATAAGAGGTGTAGCAGCGTCAATACCCACTAGAAGGTTGAGAGCGGAATACTGTGTGGTTTATGTTTCGTTATGTTCAGCACTAGCTGAAGCTTTCACATAACAGAAGGCCACTTCCGTTGACGATGGTTTGCCTCTATACGAACCATGTTTAACACCGTTAATCGTTTTGCTGTAACGCTCAACCTGCCCGTTCGATTAATGCATCTCAGGTGTGATCAGATGAGCGTCACATCCCATATTTTTAATCCAATCTAGAAAATGTAAGATCTGAAACATGCGACCCCATCGGCAACAATTAATTTAGGAGTGCCAAACAAGGAGATAGCATTAATAACATGATGTTTTAACTCAATGCTGTCTTGACGGTACATAGGGTAGAGGAGACAAAACTTTGAAAAAGAAGCATCAATAACAACTAGGACGTATCGATAGCCATCTACTTCAGCATATTTTTTTTTGTTATTTAAAAAAACGTTGCTCCACACCAGGATCCTCCCCTGTGCCGTGGGTGCAGTCACAAACATAGAATATCACACGCACAATACGCCCAGACCGGAACAAATTTCCGTAGGCCACACAAAAGATTTGTCCCGTACGGGAATCGAACCCGCGACCCGCCGCGCAGCAGGCGACCACTCGACCTCTGCGCTAACCGTGTCGTCAAAACGTCCCGTCGTGGTCCCAAAACGTCCATATGAACCGTTTCGAACGGTACCTCCGGCTTTTCCCAAGAATATATGGGTTGAAACGGAGCTCGGTCAACTTTTTTATGAGTAATACATACCAAGCAATGTGCTATGTATTTTTGCACAAAAGAACGTAATCCCGGAAACCAAAAGTGTTTTGTAATCAAATCAAATGTTTTATCAACCTAATGATGTTCATGCTCGTTGTGAATTATACGGAGCAAACTTAATCTGTGCCCTTTCGGAATGAAACACAGAGGACGAGAAGATTCACCAGTAGGTGTGTTATTAATAAAAAGGAGATCGTTTTTGATAACGTATCGCCTTGCATCCAATTGACGGTCACGTAGTCTGTGAATGAATGTTTACGTTTCGGTATCCAAAGCTTGAGCCATATGAGCTCAATTCAATGGCTTCTCAATTGTACACATATTGACAGGATTTCGACTCAAATAGTCGGCATGAGACATGAGTGACCCCTTTCGGCAATCTAAGTTAAAATTATAGTCCTGTAGATATACCCACCACCGGGCAACCCTAGGAAGTAAATCCTTTTTGCGTTGAGTTAGTTTCAACGCACTGCAGTATGTAACTACAGTGAATTGCACACCTATGAGATAATGCCTAAAGTGCTGTAACGCTTTAACTACAAGGGTCTCAAGTTCGTACGAGTGGTACTTACTTTCAGCCCCATGTGTCAATTTACTATAGTAGGCAATCACTCATTTGTAACCACTCTCATGTACTTGGAATAGAACAGCCCCATAACCTATTGAGCTTGCATCTGTATGCACCTCAATTGGTAAAGAAGGATTATAAATTGTGAGCACAGGCTCACTGGTAAGGCACTCAATTATTTCCTTACGAGCCGCCTGCTGTTCTGGTCCCCATTTAAATTCTACGCCTTTTCGTGTCAATGGCTCAATACAGGCAGTCTTTTGAGCGAAGCTGGCTCACCCCATAAATTGACAACCCTGTTTTATATTAGTGGCTTCAGCAGTATCTACCAAAGCATTAACTTTTTCGGCGCTCGGTCTAACCTGACCCTTACTGATGGTACGGCCTAAATATTTAATTTGTGGCGAAAGAAAAGAGCATTTCTTTAAATTTATGGAAAATCCCGATTTAGACAAAGTTGAAAGTACCCTACGTAGTATGTCTTGTAACACCGTTTTTTCTTAAAATTTCATAAAACACTAATTTTGCAAAAACACTTTGGTTTCACTGTAGTTTTAACACAAATTGCACAACTAAAATCATAATTACAACAACTTTGTCAATTAATTTCACAATATCAATGTCAAGTGTCAACGTCAACGTCGTTTCACGTCACGTCAGTGACATTTGCAATTATCTTTGGTCATTATTCAATTCTTGCATAAACAAAATAAATCTCGCGTTTATCCTGGCCTTATTTACAAAGATAGTTTTTTTTGGCCCAAAATCCCGTGCTTCCCTTTAGGTGGGTTGATTTTCTCAAAATTCGGAATTTGACATTTAGACCGTTTGTTTTGATCATTTTTAGAGACATATCATAATAAAATACACTTAAAGCTACAGATCATATAATTATGGTTTCGTCGAATAGAATTTGGAAAGCATTCACAATTTGTTTATGGTTAATTTTTCATTACGTTTTGTTTTTCAACCAAACTTATAACCTTAGCTGGAAATACTTATTGCATATTGTAGAATTTCGAAAGATCCGTATGTTGACTTGACACATTTTGAAGCAAGTTAAGAGTCTTGCGAGTGTTATGAAATGAATTTGGTTTTAGGAGAGGTTCCGTCGCCAATACGGCGCTTAACATTCAGCAAACGGACCTCGGCTCCGTCGCTTCCACATAAACGCAAATCTGTGCGCAAGTGGAGCGTTGGTTTAGTACGCGTCTATCGTCTATGTTATGATTAGTCTGTGAGACATCGACCGAAGTAATTTAATATTGATTTCTGGCGAAATCTAAATTTCTACATTGTCTTAATTTCTGCGAAGAAAATCCATAGGTATTTCTCTCGTTTTCCGTGTGAATTTAATTTGAAAAGCTATTTCCAAAGTCAGTTCTTTTTGTTTTCAGCTTGAAGAGTAAAGCTAAGGATAAAATACTATATTTACTCGCCGGCACGCGATTAATTAAATTAAATGGATTTATTGTATCAATAAGTGCAAAAAATCAATAAGGTATCTAATTAACTTATTATATTTCATGATTTAAAACATATTTTGTTAATTTTATTTTTATTTGTGGGTAAATTGATTATTAAATCAAACATATTACATTTCCAAAATTCGCCTTTTTCATCCCCTATTTCATTAAAAAAACCTGATAGTAAGCGGCATCTTAGTGGGATTAAGGCATATATTGAGTAACACTTGCGAATTTCCGGTTAAATTCTAAATTTTCACAATATTAAGTTTCACATCCTTCTTTGGCAAATAACTCACAAATTAAGCTGTTTTCTTTTTATTAATAGCAGTAATTATACACAAAATAGGTGCTCTCCCCTCCATATGTCCTTTTTATTAACTAATAAGAAACTTTGACAATTCATTGAAAATTATGTTTGGAACTAACTTGCAATGTTTATTACATGAAATTCAGATGTATTGACTGGGATTCCTTCAGAACTCAGTGTTAGACCCACTGACCTCAAGATCATAGGCATATTTAATTATATTTTTAACCTAACACTGTGCTATGAATCTCCAGGGCAGTTCCCGGAGGCCGTAGGGCTCCGCTGCTTGACTTTAGAGCCAGATGAACTAACCTATTATCAAGGAGGAATTCTGTGGAGCTAAATATATTAACATGAAACTGGAATATCCTATCTCTGACCCGTGATCGCAAGAAGTTACCATCGAAGGTACCTAATCTAATTTTTTAGAAAAAGAAAGAAAACTATTTGTTTGTGTATTTTATTACCCCGGTTGTATTATGACTTTTGTACCCAGTTAATTTAGCAAGAACTTACCGAGATTGATCAAACAAACCTGAACCATCCTGCCCTTGGCTTGTATTAATTAAACATTAAGTTAAGTGCTTTGCATTAAGGGATTTTATTTACTTTAGTGACATATGCATAAGTGAGTTATGTACCTACCAGAATAAAGCTTTTCATTTTGTATCTGACTAAAGGAATAAGTTTGTTTTTTTTCTTTCAACTTTAAGATTTCCCTATATTTCTACAATTTAGCAAGAAAAAGTACTACAATTTGGCGCCCGAATATACAGCAGGTTTTATGGCATTATATGGCCCATTATTCTGGTCAAATGCTCAGATAGTGTTGATCCATCTCGGTATGTATCTTTAATAATTTTCTTTTTTTTAACGTTGTGTGTTAGTTAAGCTAAAACTCAAAAACGGCTCGACCGATTCTTACGAAATGTTATGTGTATTTGAATAGGTCCAGGGAAGGTTTAAAAGTACAACTGGACCCAGTAGGTGGCGCTGGAATCGGACAGGAGAACGTCTGCCGGTCTCACTAGTTATAAGATAAATAAGAATTCTATGCAGGTTTGGTTCAGATAGGTATAAATAAAAACAAATTTTAGTTACATTTGAATAAGGTGAATATATTTTAAGATTTTTTGTTCATAGTTTGAGTATATAACATAAATAATATTGTAAAATTAACTTCTCATATAGAATAGAGCGTAGTATATTTTTACAAAAATGGAACAAAGACCAATTAGTTTTAATTTACTTAACAAAGATGAACTAGAATATGAGGTGAAAATCAGGGGTTCGAAACCAGCTGACACGGTGATGGCTCTGAGAGCACAGATCCGTACTCTCAATAAAGATCTGCCTTCTGATGAAATACTGACTTGTGATCTTGATGTCAATACTGAATTAAAAGTAATTCAAAAGAAATTAGATGATCTTGAGAAACTTATCACAAGTACTTCAAGTAAACCGTCATCACTTAAGGTGTTAAATAGAATTCAAACTCTTGCACACCACTTATTCCACAGAATTGGTCGCTTGTCTTTATCGGAGTATGATGATAATAATCTTACTTCTTTAATTACTTCTCTGAATAATAGATTAGATAGCATTCTTGTTAAAATAGATAATATTTGTCATAATTTTAAAAGTAGCTTGGCACCTGAACAACCTATTGAGCACTCCACTGCAACTACACACAATACAGCTAATGATTGCTCCGTGCATAAACTAAATTTACGCTTCAATGGCAAGACATGCATTAAAGCCTTCTTACAACGCCTCGAAGAGTTATGCTTGTCTCGTGGCCTTGCAGATTCAAAGCTTTTCTGTTCTGCGGCTGAACTTTTCACGGATGAAGCGCTATGCTGGTATCGAGGAGTAAAGTCAGACGTTCACAATTGGACTGAGCTGAAGACCTTGCTTCTCGATGAATATTTACCATCTGATTATGACCATAGGTTGATGCAGGAAATTAGAAGTCGTACTCAGGGCCCCGATGAAAGCATTGTGAATTATCTCAGCATTATGCAAAATTATTTTACTCGATTATCGAAACCAATCTCTGATGAGGACTGTAAAGTATGCGATACAAGGAGCAAGTGAAACACAAGACGGCTGTCAACGCACTGGCGTGCGCGGTTTATTGCATGCTTAATAAACGTAGTCGCAGAGATATATTTATGGCTACCTACATACATATATTACATTTCTCCCCTAATAATTCAGAATAGGTACATTGTTACTAACACAATTAGAAAAACCTTCTATAATCAACAGGGGTGCGGGACCGTCTCGACCTTTCTTGATTCATAGGCGCAGTTTCCACGTTTACATCATCCGTACCATCAGCATCTTGTATGTCATAGAAATTATCGTCATCCTCTAATGAAGGCGGCCGTTGAACTCCTCTTGTCACCGTCACTCTACATGGCGTTAGAGGTTCGTGCGTAGCGGCGACCTCGTCTACAGGTAGGGGTGACGACTGAGTCCCATCTCTTCCTTTCTCTATGGGGTCCGATTGTTGCGGCGGCAAGTGCAACGCGGATGACGTTGATTGTGATGGTACTAGAGTATCGGAGATCGTATCGTTATAGGTGTACACAACGCTGTCCCCCTGTCTCTGATTATTCACATCTGATCCTTTATAATGTAATAATTGATTTTTATGTTTTCTAATACATTCAAATGTTAACAAATCTTTTATTACGTACAACATTTTTCCAACTTTTTTTTCAATGATGCCCTTAGCCCAGGTAAACTTTTTATTATTAACATTTTTTTTATACAAAACATATTGTCCAAGTACAAATGTCCTGTCTAATCCACCACGCGCTTCAGTTTGCAAACACTGTTTGGAATGAACACGCTGAGCGAGTGCGGAAAAGGAGGGCGACTCCGGTGGTGGACACGGGTTTAATAGGTCAAGTCGTGACCTTAACTTACGGCCGAACACTAGCTGAGCCGGTGATGTTCCCGTAGCCGAATGAACGGAATTGCGATAGTCAAAAATATATTTTAACAATTTTAATTTACTGCCTCTTACGCTGTTACTGCTTTGTAAACTAGACCTTATGCCGCGTTTAACTATTTTTACATACGATTCCGCCTGACCATTACTAGCCGGGTGGTATGGAGGTGACGTCACATGAGAAATACCGTTCAAGTTACAAAATTGTATGAATTCTTGTGAACAAAACGATGCACCATTATCTGTAACTATTGTATGAGGTAGACCAAATCTAGACATAAAATCATACAATTTATCTATGACGGCGGGTGAAGTACAGGTGTTCATGTCGTAAACTTCCAACCATTTCGTATATGCGTCTACGATGACAAGATACGTACGTCCGTTGATAGGGCCCAAAAAGTCAAGATGCACCCGGTGAAAGGGTTGCGGGGGAAACGGCCACGGCGACACCGGCGCCCGCGGTGGCGACGCTCGCATCTGCACGCAAATTTCACAGCACCCTATCATGAGCTCCAAGGCTTCATCAATACCAGGAAACCAAAATCGCGAGCGTGCCTCTGCTTTTGTCTTAACTATACCTATGTGTGATGAATGAAGTTCTGTCATAACCCGTCCACGCAACGACTCTGGTATAATCACTTTATGACCGCGCATGAGACATCCATTCTCATATGCGAGTTCTAGCCTACACAAGTGATATGGTTTTAAATTAGTATCCATAACCGTTTTCGGCCATCCGTTGAGTACACATTGGATAACTTTTTTCAACACGCAGTCGTTGCTTGTTTCGTTACGCAGCTCGTTCACCGTTAACGGGAGTGCTCCTTCCACAACAAAGCACACATAGGCAGCGCGGTCGCATACCTCACCGTCGTCGCCTCTCAGCTCGCTGTGCCCCGCGGCGTCAGTACCTACATTACTCAAGCCTTCCGCTGTGGCTGCCAAGCTAGCACGCGACAAATAATCCGCGCTATTATCTATACTTTTTATATATTCTATAATATAATTATAACTACCTAAAAATAAAGCGTACCGTTGCAATCGATTTGCGGATATTTCAGGTATTCCTCTATGAGATCCGAATATAGAAAGTAGCGGTTTATGATCAGTGCGTAAAATAAATGGAACTGATCGACCGTACAAATATTGATGAAACCGCCTGACTCCGAATATTATGGCAGTTGCCTCTTTTTGTATTTGAGAATAACGGCGTTCAGCATTATTAAGAGTACGTGATGCATACGCAATTGGCTTTTCGTAACCGTCTTCGCAAATTTGTGACAAAATAGCACCTAACCCGGTAGGCGACGCGTCAACTGTTAAAATTATTTTTGCACTAGGGTTGAAATGTGCTAAAACTTTTTCGGAAGACATTTTTTTTTAATTTCATTAAATGCCTCATTTTCACTTCTAGACCAAACCCACTTACTACCTTTTTTTAACCTATCGTATAGTGGACTTAATATACTAGATGCACTCGGAACAAAACATCTATAGTAATTTACTAGACCTAAAAATGATTGCAATTGATTAACATTTTTAGGTATTGGTGCATCTAATATAGCTCTTACTTTCTCAGGTGACTTTTTCAACCCATCTTTATTAATTACGTATCCTAAATAACTTATTTCATTACAAGAAAAAGCGCATTTTTCTTTTTGTAAGGTTAACCCAGCATCCTGTAATCTTTGTAAGACCTGATTCAGTCTATCTAAGTGCTGAGCATGATTACAAGCACTTATAAGCACGTCATCAAGCAGAACGAGCACTCCGCTTATACCCGCCAGCAGATTCTCCATAGCGCGCTGGAATATAGCCGGTGCGCATGCGAGACCGAACACGAGTCGCGTATACGCGAACAAGCCGCGGTGCGTGTTGATGCAAGTTACTTTTTGTGACTCACTATTTAAACATACTTGGTTATAAGCCATAGATAAATCTAATTTCGTAAATAACCTGCCACCATGCAATTTGGAAAAAAGTTCATTTACTGTGGGCAATGGATACTGATCAATAACCAATTGTTTGTTAACACAAACAGAGTAGTCGGCACATATTCGTACAGAACCATCGCGCTTTAGCACAGGCACAATTGGCGATGCGTACTCTGCATGGTCTACGGGTCGAAGCACCCCTAAATTGACTAAACGAGCGATCTCATTTTCAACCTTATCTCTTAATGCAAATGGCACGGTACGCGCTTTACAGAACACAGGCTTAGACCCTTCCTTCAAAGTTAAGTTCACTTCATATTTATGAAATTTACCTAATTTCCCCGAAAATAAGTTAGGGTAACGTGTCTCTAGAGACTTAACTAGGTTATTTGTTTGTTCACAATAGTTAACCGGACTGAGCTGTAGATCAAATTGCGCAATAAAATCCCGACCAAGCAATGACGGCCCGTACCCGCGCACTACAAATATGTCAAGTACTCGTGTACGGCCACCCCACTGCAATGACATCTTTGCACACCCTACACACCCTAACACTTCACCCGTGTAGCTTATAAGTTTTTTATTGCTATTTGCCAAGGGAAAGTTATTAAAATGCAACTTAAAAGTATTTTCCGATATGACCGTCACGGCCGATCCGCTATCGATCTCAAATTGCAATTTTTGCCCGTTAATATTCACCATTTCAACTAGTGGTTCGCCTCTTACTGAACGAATATTAAACAACTCACCATCGTCGTCATCGCCCTCGTTTACCTCACTCACAGCTGACGCCACGTAATTCACTTTTTTGCACATTCGTCGCAAATGGCGAAGAATTCGTCACAAGAAGACCAAAAGATTGGGCCCATGACTGTATAGCTGCAAGGTCTTTATTTAGTGACGTGATGGCTATCCCAATGTCAGTCAATTCAAAGTGACTATAGATTTGTAGATCATCCGCATACAGATGGAACCGGCTATGTAAAACTGAGGAGATATTATTAATAAATATGGAGAAAAGTAATGGAGAGAGAACTGTAAAACCTCTCATCATCACAGCTCATATACGTCCCCACCGAGGGGTTCGAGCCTACCCTATGTTAGGGTGATTAGGCCTTAGTCAACCACGCTGGCCCAGTGCGGATTGGTCGACTTCACATACATCATTGAATTTCTTCGCAGATGTATGCAGGTTGCCTCACGATGTTTTCCTTCACCGTAGGAGCGTCAGACAAATGTACATATGAAATTTGAAACGAAAAACACATTGGTACATGGCGGGTCTCGCACCCCGACCTCCCGATTGGAAGGCAAGTGCCGAGACCACAGCGCCACCGACGCTCTATCTAGTATAAAAACATCTCCAGGCTGGAAATACTGTCGAAAGGGATTGTTTGGATTTCCAAACTCATCGTTTATTATATCTGCATCAGTGGTCGTCGCAGGATAGGGACCCAGGACATCAATGATGTACCCATCGGTTGCAACTAATAAAAACGGTTTCACTAAATTGCGATACTTATGTAAAGAGTATGTCTTTTTTGATACAAGTAATTTGATTTTTTTTCTATATACACATAAGTTCCATCTGCTATAATAATTGGCTTATTGTCACCTCCATATAGTCCATTTGGAAATATGAGGTTTCCTTGTACTATTTGCTCTCTAGAAATATGTTGTATTCCTAGATTACGAGTACAAGGTACAAAATCTTGATACAGAATTTCACGTGCTTCATTCATAAGGCGCTCTAGTGTGCTCCTTGGTACTTGTAATAGTGCTGACAAGCATTCATTACTGTCTCCTGTCCTTAGCTTAATTAAATAAGCTGCCAGTGCTAAGGCTCCCCTAGGCTTACTTGATAGTCTGGGAACATTTGTTAAAATGTTTTCAAATTGTTCATAAGTGAAACCCAAATAATAATGTAGTATATTCTCTGGCATAGTGTTGATATTTTCAAAGTCTAAATGCTTAAACATATTATCTTTTAATAATGATGGAAGTCTTCTATTTGTTCTGCTGAGAATGTTTTTATTGGATTATTTATTAATTCTAAAAGTAAATCCCATGAGTTGCTCCTCAGATGATAGTGACATATTCTACAGTCACATGGTACATAATAATTATAATCACAAAACAGTCTTACTCTCAGTGACGGTGGAACTGTGAGACGGTCCGTGTTTGTACAGTTTGGGAAAAAACAGTGACTTTGAGTACTTGCAGCACAAATATAATTGGGTAATACGAGGGTCGTCCAGAAAGTAAAGAACGAATGCGCATCGCGCGCGACACATATCCCCCACCACTGCAATTGCGTGCGCGGCCGCTTGCCCCTTCCTTTCCCTTCAGTTTGAGGTCAGTCTCGTTGCTCTGCGGTCAGGCTACTCGTTTTCGCAGCGTTTTAAAATGGCGGCGCTAATCGAAAATCCCGCCAAATGTGAAGTACGGAGTGTAATCCGCTTTTTGAATGCTCAAAAAGTTAAGCCTATTGAAATTTATAGGCAAATTAAAGCTGTCTATGGTGAAGATGCGATGAATGAGTCATCAGTAATCATTCATTCACTCATCATTCAATGATCATTCACGATAATGCCCGGCCTCATGCCTCAGCACGAACGCGGTAAGAACTCCGACGTCTGAAGTGGGAAATCTTTAGTCATCCTCCCTACAGCCCAGACCTAGCACCTAGTGATTTTCATCTGTTTCCAAAGTTGAAGGAATTTTTGGGTGGAAAACAGTTTGGAAATGACGATGAACTTAAAGAAGCAGTGACAACATGGCTCAAATCGTTCGCGGCTGAAGAGTATAACGTCGGAATAGAGAAACAGGTGGGTTATTTATTGTCTAATTATAGCAATAATTGGGATGATGACTGAATTCAAATTTTTACGTCTCGTCATTAAATATTAAAATATCGTGGAAAAAGATGCAGTCCTGTGAAATCAGAATTAAAATCGGCTGAGAATTACATTAGATACAAGCATTTTAAGTTGTTAATTTGAAGGCGATTAGAGAGAGAGATCCGACATCAACCGTGACATCATTGTTGAGTACGGCCATATAAACTCCTTGTAAATTGCCGTTTTGCTAGAAAGAGATAGAGAAAAATCTTGAATACTTTATATCTTGGTTGTTTTTATAGTAATTCGAAAACCGATTTTTTCTTTCTGTTTATTATATGAATGAGCTTCTATTAAAGCAAAAAAAAATTTTTTGTCATCTAGCCTATTGTACACAAAATAGGTGCTCTCCCCTCCATGTGTCCTTTTTATAAACCAACTAATAAGAAAATTTCACAATTTATTGAAAATTATGTTTGGAATTCATTTGCAACGATTATTACATGAAATTCAAATGTATTGACTGGGATTCCTTCCGAACTCAGTGTTGGACCCACTGACCCTAAGATCATAGTCATATTTACTTATATTTTTAACCTAACACTGTGCTATGAATCTTCAGGGCAGTTACCGGAGGCCGTAGGGCTCCGCTGCTTGGCTTTTCAGCTAGAGGATCTAACAAAAATAACCTAATAACAAGGAAGAATTCTGTGGAATTATACGAATAGAATACATACAATCTAAGAAAGTGGAATATTATATCTCTGACCCGTGATCGCAGAAACATTTACATCGAAGGTACGATCTACTATCCACCCCTCCGGGAAAGGATACTAATCTTTTAGAAGAAAAAGAACTAGTTGTTTGTGTACTTTATTACCCCGTTTATATTATAACTTTTGTACCCAATTTGTGATAGAACTTACCGAGATTGATCAAACAAACCTGCCCTTGGCTTGTATAGATTTAACATTTAGTTAATTTAAGTGCTTTGTATTTGGGATTTGTTGGAAGAGAAAAAATAAAACTACATATAAGATGTAAAAGAATAAAGTTGAAGATTGTAATAATTTAAGGGACAATTCTTGTTTTCTTTTCCAAAATTCTTACCATTTTTTTTACAATTTAACTAGGAAATTCACTACAGCATGGAAATCTTCTTTTCCACACCCCATTTTTGGGGTTTGGAAAAGAAGATATACATGCTGTAGTGATTTTGTTGATTTTGTAGGTGGGGTCACCACCTACAAAATCAAGAAGTTTTAGTTAAGTTTTATTTGTGAGAAAAATAGTAGTTTATGAAATAGTCACATAATAGGGGGTCTTAAAACACTAGTGTGTGTTTAAAATTCGAGGCTTGCCGAGAATTTTAATAGTACCACACGAGTGTTTTAAGACCTAATTATGTGCAATTTCATACACTACTTTATCTACACTCATGCAATCAATGGTTACCTAAATTAAATAAAAGATACAAAATTAAAACAATATCAAACTCATTTATTCTAATAATTATTTGCATTTTGAACAGTGCAATTGTGAAACTAATACAGAAATCTAAAACTACATAGATTTATTATTATTTTTTATTTTAACCAATAACAGCAAAATAATGAATGAAAAATTCAGAGAAATGGCGCCAACACCAACATTCTACCGCGCATGCGCTGTTGCACGCGCCGCCATAGACAAACCTCCTTGGTCGGGCTTCGTCAATCGAACTGTATTTTATTGGAATTCGAGTTACATTAAAGTACTGGTTTTGTATGGCGAACCTGTATTATAATGTAATTTGTAAAAGGCCAATGGCTTTAAGTTAAGCCTTTAAAATATTAGTGTTGAATTCTTAATATTAGAATTAGAACATGAGTGTAGATAAAATACATTATTGTTTCTCCCGCAGTGGAAGGGTGGGCAGCCATAACGAAACCTCTCATTCTCATAATCTTACTATATTTAAAAGCGAGGACACTACAGAATATTGTGAATGGTCACTTAAATGCTAAATGCTGTTATAAACTACTGTGCGCCTTGTGAGGTTAATTATGTTGTTATCCTCTGCTTCAGTAGCAGTTGTGCGAAATGGTACCATTATGTATGACCTTTTTGGATAACCTCTATCACCTAACAAATGCCATAAAGAAGATACATATTTTAAATTAATAATAATAATATTAGTATCTACTACTACTTAATTATTATAGTACCTACCTAATTTAAAAATTATGATAGGTACCTCATTCCAAATTCTCTATTTTCTACTCTCTCTTTTATGTATGAATTATCAAATAATGTGTTGTCATGAACACTGCCAGGCCATCTGCACACAATATCCATTATTCGGAGTTTTGCATCAACAACTGTTTGTACATTTAGCGAAAAGAAATCTTTCCGGCATCTGTACAGTTCAGCATGTTCTGTACCTGTTCAATCAAGGTTATCTATTGGTAGGTGTAATGATAAATGTTTCAGGTAATTTTCATTACAACAATCAAGCTTTTACTAACCTGGTGACTGTATGGGTAAATGCGTACAGTCTATAGCACTTATGACCCTTGGAATCTTGTCAATAGTTTAGATAAATTAAAAAAATATTGCTTTAATAGAAGCTTATTCATATAATAAACAGAAAGAAAAAATCGGTTTTCGAATAACTCTAAAAACAACCAAGATTAAGGTATTAAAGATTATTCTCCGTCTCTTTCTAGCAAAACGGCAATTGACATGGAGTTTCTATGGCCGTACTAAACAATGACGTCACGATGAACCGTGACGGATCTCTCTGTCTAATCGCTTCCAAATTTGGTTAAAATGCTTAAAATACTTTTATCTAATGTATTTCAAAGCGGATTTTAATTCTAATTTAACATGATTGCATCTTTTTCTACGGTATTTTAATATTTTATGACGAGACGTGAAATTTTGAATTGAGTCATCATCCCAATTCTGTAAAAGTCATTAGTGACTGCAGAGACTTCATCCATGTTACGAAGCATGTACGAGTATACAGTGTGTTTTTTTTAACTGGGACAGTATGGGGAAATCCGAAACTATAGAAGATACAGGAAAACTGTCTTAGGAACAATGTGCCCTTTTTTTGTGAAAACAATTTTTACATAGTCATAGTACAAACGTGAGTTGCCCATAAAAATGAGTCATTTTGAAAAAAAAATGTCTAGTGCATTGATTCAGTATCATGTATTTTATTGTATCGGAAGAAAAAAATCTGAGCAGCAGAAGTTAGTCAAAATGAAATGTTTGCATGGGCCTGTTGCCCGTGCAAAGTACCTATCTACTGAATCACAGTCGATACACGTACATACAAAAAGTATTCTTTTATTAAAAATGAGATTTTATTTGCAATCTAAAAATTTAACAGAACCTCCATGGTCTTGAGAGTTTTATTAAACTGAATAAAAAATATTGAAATTTAGAACGAACATTGTTCGTATTGTGACTTTCATTTGGTATTATCAGTTTGTTTGTGATTCATGATGGCGTTATCCAATGCACATAAAGTTGATTTAATCGAAGCGTATTTTCTTAATTATCGAAGCCCAGTTAATGCATTAAAGTGGTATCGGAAACGCTATCCTGATCGCTATCTACCAAATCGCAAGGTATTTGAAAAACTTGTAAAAAATTTCAAACAAGATGGTTCTTTTAAACCCAAGCGTAAGAGGCCAACGACAGTAGTGAATGAATTCATAAGCCATCTTAGGATTTTTTGAAGCTTATCCAAAAGCATCATTACGGAAAGCTGCTGAAAATTTTGGTGTGCATAAATCAACTGTAAGGAAGGTGCTGAAGACGCTGTAACACAAGTACAAGTGTTACAGCGAGGGTCGACTTGTACAAGCAGTTTTCAGGAGATACAAACCGCAGATTAACATTTTGTCGCTGGTTTGTGGCAAGGTCTATTGAAAACCATTCTTTTCCAAATCTGATTATTTGGACAGATGAATGCAATTTTTCTAATAACGGTATGTACAACAGAAAAAATAACAATTACTGGTCACGTACAAATCCTCTTCGAACTACAGAGACCCATAACCAAGTCCGCTTTTTATTTAATTGTTAGTGTGCGGTATCACATAATAAAATCTTTGCTATTGAGATTTACCACGGAACCTTAAATAGTCAAAAATATCAAAGATATTTAATCTGGTTATAAATACAGAACGGTTTTTAGATGAACGTTTTCCCGGTCATTGGATGGGCACAAGTGGTCCTATTAAATGGCCACCACGTTCGCCTGACATGACGCCGTTAGAATTCTTTGTATGGGGCCATCTTAAAGGTTGAGTTTATGGATCTCGATACAATACTGTACAAGAACTAAAAGACGCAGACCTTTACCACTTAAATAATATTCATCACATGTCCTTGGCTAAGGCAACAAGAATTGTTCTAAAACGTGCTCGGTATCTGTATTCAGCAAGAGGGAGGCCATTTTGAACATTTATTGCGTTGTTAGTTTTATTAAAGCAGGTTTGTTAAATTAAAGTGTAAAATTGTATGAGAAAAAATTTCATTAAATCTGACTAACTTCTGCTGCTCAGATTTTTTTCATCCGATACAACAAAATATTCCATACACATGATACTGAGTCGATCCGCATGAATTTTTTTTCTTCAAAATGACTCATTTTTATGGGCAACTCACGCTTGAGCAAAAAATTTCTATGTAAAAATTGTTGTCACAAAAAAAGGGCAAATGGTTCCTAAGACAGTTTCTCTGTATCTTCTATAGTTTCGGATTTCCCCATACTGTTCCAGTAAAAAAACCCATTTGTATTGTATATCTAGCTGCCAATGCTGCTATAGCCCGGGACACTGTGTATTGGGAGTGGGCGATACAAATCGTATACAGATACAATATCTATCTACCGGCACAATATCTAATATCTATATATTGCTCGGCGCACAAACTATGTATTGGATATCGCACAACTGCATTGACCGGCCGTAACCAAATAATAAGCAATACGTATATATCCAAAAATCTATGATACTCGGAAATCTACCTGAACATAGATACGCGAACCAAGCGCATGAACGAGCGGGAAATATTGTTACGTTGGTAGAACGAATACTAACAAAATATGGTTTTTATGGTTTGACAAATTATTTCCAAAGTATGGCATTACTTTGATTCAAGTGTTCTAAATGAAACTATTTATTACCTATAATCCTTCGATGAATGTCAAATTATTTTAGACGTTATGTTTTGCAACGTAAAATGGACTTTAAAATAAATCTAATTTTGAAGTCTATTTTACATTGTTATTCGTAACGCGACCTCTAAGCCCGAAGTTCGCTCTAATTTGGATTTTTTGGGAATGATTTAGGTATTTTCTGTTTTGTTTCTTGCATTGCGCCGCGTAAGCTGCAGGTGAAATAATTTCTCTGCTCTACTCGCTTTCTTCGGTTTCGAAATCAGTTATTATTATTGGTGTACTACATATTAATATTTAGTTTTTAGCTGTTATGTAAATATATTTTAATATAAGTAGTAGGATAATAGAAGTTTTGTGTAAGTAATAACTTTCTGTATAATAATAATAAAGATACTAAATTTTAAAAAAAAATTCAAGTTAATGTAATACGCAAAATGTCTCGACCAAGCATAAGCGTACTTTAGGACTGTTTTGATAAGTACGATAGTGTGGACAAAAAAGCCAAATGTCGAATCTGCTTTGACTTATACAGCTACAAGGGGTCTACAGGATACCTTAAAGTTCATTTAAAAAAAACATCTAGATGCTTTCACAAAGGTGACTACAGCACAACATGACACTAGGAGGATTCAACAACAGCAGCAACAACAACAATTAGTATGTTTGGCGGAGACAGCAGCTGTGAATGATCTACCCGCACCAAGTACTTCATCTTCTGTAGCCCTTTCCCTGCCGGCTCAAAGGCAACAAACCATGGAAAGGTATGGCACAGCAAAAAGAATATCCAACGCAACGACACAAAAAAGAAAATAGATCGCGATTTACTGGATCTTTTTATTAATAGCTACCAACCGTTTTCTTTAGTGGAGGAGAGAGCCTTTAAAAAGTTTGTTCGGTGGATTCCTGGCTATCAACTACCAAGCAGGAAAACCATTTCCACCGCACTATTACCAGCACTATATAACCAAAATAAAGCCGAATTAAAAATAAAATTAGGCCCGGAGTGTAACGGCTCTGTATGTTTAACAACGGATTTATGGACTTCTCGATCTAATGAAACGTATATAGCCGTCACTGGACATTACGTGACTAGTGATGTTGAACTAAAAAGTGTATTGTTAGATTGCTGCATTTTTCATGACGTCCACACAAGTGAAAACATTCAAACAATGTTATACAACATTGTGACCGAATGGGGTCTCAGAGATAAAATCAATTTCGCTGTCTGATAACGCTGCCAACGTGCAAAGAGCAATTCAAAATATTGGATGGAAGCACTTTCGATGTAACGGCCATACCCTTAATTTAATAGTGCAAGATTCTATAACTAAAATTCAAACTACATTGGATAAAATTAAAAAAATAGTTCGTCATTTTAAAACAAGCAGTACGGCTTTAGAAAAGTTTTTAAAGGCTCAAACGGACGACAAGGTGGAATGTATACCAAAACGCCTGATACAGGATGTCCCCACAAGATGGAATTCTACCTACCACATGATTGAGCGATTTGTTATGCTTGAACAGTATATACGAGCAACAATGGCTGTACTTAATTTGCCCATTATGACCAATGAGGAATGGAATATGCTCTCAGAAATCTCTAAAATTTTGCAGCCATTTCACCAAGCCACTGAGAACATCAGTGGCGAGAAATACATGACTGGAAGTTTGGTCATCGTCATGACACGTGATATAACGTATAAATGGCAACTTCTCATAAATTTATAATGGAACCATTCCATGAGGTCCCTAAAAGGTGTAATTTATCGACTGCGAACAGGACTGGTCACTTTTGGTAAGATCTACTATAAATTCTTGTTGGCTCTACTTAACAATTCTGGTTAGAATAACTAAGAAAACGGTTAAAATACTATTTATAATTACTGGTACAGCAATTTATTGTAACAAAAATTGTATGTTGAAATACCAAACGATTTAAATCAAATACACTGAAAATGTTTGTTAGGTTCAATTTATTATGATGGCTTTACTTAACAGTTTTTTATATTATGTTGACGCAAAATGAACATTATTTGTATTTTTGTTATTCAAATTTGCCGCGAATTCAATTGTCGCCTTCATACGTCAAAAGATCGCGCGCAACACACGAGCTCTCTAGCGCCAGGAACTAACAAGAGGTTGTAGAAAAAAGATGGCAGCGGGCGCCGAGTAATGCGCTGTGCCTTATAAATCATTTTTAATTTGTGTGGGGTATAAGTCCACACTTGTTGCTATGCTATGATGGTTTTGATGATAAGATGCTAAGTATGCTATGCTGGGGTCGGACGATGGGATGCTTGAGAAATCGACCAGTTTGAGTGACGTCTAATTACGTACCGCTTTATTGTACATTGCTTGTTTGCTTAAATAGCGACGCGCGGCGTATGCAAACGCTCAGTAAGCACAATTGATAAATACATACTTATTTGAAGTTAACATACTGATGCTGTACGATTGCTCGTACATCTTGCCCACCAGAAAAAAGAGAATTAACAATAACTATAATATGGTTGGCAGACAAAACTTATATAAATTTAGTGCTGTTTAAAATTTATATGATATAAAATTATGTTTAATGATAGAAGGTGAACCAATAATACTTAAACTATGTTACTCTAAAATGTCTAATTAATTAATTGATTAATTTGCTAGTATATTAATCCTTAACACTATCACACCACTCATTCACTGTCACTGCACTTCAAATTTGACTGAATGCGGCACTATGGGCGACGTGCCCTTATCTAAGCTTACTTTCGAACCACTAAGTTCACTCCGCACACTCACACACACGTCGTTGATGCTGGCCGCGGGTGTGGCAGCGGGCGACACGCGGCGCGCAGGCGTCACCTGCGGCGGCTGCGCCTCTGCTGCTGGTTGTCTGTTGGATCGCGCTAGTTGGCGTTTGCTCTTGATGACAATAATACTGATGATACCTACAGTCTTGGCATCGCCGCCGACACGCACAGTCGCAATCGCGCTAGAACATACGCATTAAAGCAAAACATTATGGCAAACTGTCTCAAGTGCAGTAAATTAGTTACAAAAAAGACTCCAGGAGTTCAGTGCAGCAAGTGTAGCAAGTGGTATCACGCAAACTGTGCTTCCGTTTCAAATGATCTTCTCATCACACTATCTACTAATGAGGAGGTAGATTGGAAGTGTAAAACGTGTAGTGGTCAAAAACATAAAAGGATATCTATAATTATGTCCAATCTGGACGAAGATTTACAAAAAGAGGAATCTCCTAAAATAATTTCAGAGAAGGTTTTAATCAGTTCGAATCAAAAAGTACTTCAGGAGATAAATAAAAAACTGGAAATCGTGCATGGTATGAACAAATCTATCCAAGAGTTAACTGAAAATGTTGAGTTTTACTCTGAAAAGTACGGGGAATTATTAAAAAATCAACAAAAACTTGAAAATGAAATACTGACCCTCGAAAACAAAAGTATTAACTTGGAGACTCGTAATAAGGCATTAGAGGAGAGAATTTGTGTATTGGAATCTAAAAGTAAAGTCCAAAATATTGAAATTTCAGGTCTTTTGTTTAAGGAAAATGAGAACCTATTAGAAATTGTTAAGAACATTTCGCGAAAATTAGATATAAATGTTGAAACAATAAAAGATGTGATGAGGGTAGGAAAGGAAAAAGTAGACCAAAAAGGTACGAAAATAACGCGCTCTGTGATTGTGAAATTAGCTAAACAATCAGACAAGAGTATGTGGCTATCCAAAAAGAAAACTCAAATTTGTAACTCCGACTTTTTCAGTACGGATGATGACTCCCGCATCTATATTAACGAAGACCTACCTCAACATATACGGCATCTGTTATGGTACGCAAAGACGGAAGTCAAAGGTATTTTTAAGTATGTGTGGATACAAAATGGAAAAATTCTAGCACGAAAAGATGAAAATGACCAAAACAGAAAGATTTATTGTATTAAAAATGAAGAGGATGTAAGAAAATTAAAAAATATGAAATGAACTCGCACTTAGCGTAAAGGTGTTACACAACGGCTATATTACATTTTTTTTACATTCGATTCGAAAGATATCATATCCAATATTAAAAGTAATATTAAATACACAAAATACACAGATACAATAAGTTGGACATCTGAGATAAATAACAATAACAAACACATAAATATAATTCATTTAAACATAAAATCGCTTACCAAGCATTTTAATCAGTTACAAGCATTAATTAATGGCTGTATCCAGCAAATCGACATAATTGTACTAACAGAAATTAACATAAAAAAGAAAAAAGGAATTATTTGCTTTAGAAGGCTATGACAGCTACATAAACGCAAGAGAAAAACGAAAAGGTGGAGGAATATTAATATATGTTCGAAAGTGTATTCATTTTTCTGCATCTATTGTTCAAGAAAATTCGTTGGAGTTAATGCATGGGAAGATAATAACAGCCCATAATAGAGTAATTACACATTTAATTGCAGTATATAGACCGCCTAATACGAATAAATTGTTGTTTATTGAAGAAATCAGCAAGTTAGTACAGTCAATACCGAAGCAATGTGAATTATTAAATAATGATTATGTCCGAATATAGTAAAGGAATCGGAAGCAAGTGTACAACCTTGACCCAGAGTGATGACAACATTGTCGCTGAGTTCTTCGACCCGCCAGATGTGCAAAATATACGTACGTTGCATTTGTTGCAACATGAGAATAGCCAGGAATTCCTTGCGTGTAATTTGACCCATTTATCGCTAGCCATTTATTTAGGCTGATGTCTCCACTTTACAAGGCGAAGTATATTTATCGTGAACTGTTCTTATGTCACACATTGATCGCATGCTATTTAAATTATACACGGTTATTTTTTTATCACCCTGGTTATTTTAAGGGTGGCTTCAGGACACGGTAGAAGAATTATTTAACCATTAATAATAAAATTTACTCACCTGTTTAATTAGATATTATCTAAAATATCCAAAAAATACTGCACTGGTATGGACACTGAGTAAAGTTTTAGGCAAAACATTGAATGAAGGCGAACTGGCAACAACGTCGCCGATTCAATCAAGTCATCACTGAGTTGATCACAATTTCACCTTCCTACTTTACGGGCTTAGGACCGGCAAAACAAAGTTTTTAAAGAAAACAAACAGTACTAGGTAGGTATTACGATTATGGTAGGTTGTTTTGGCGTAGTTAAAAAATTGGAATCAACTTTAAATACTTACCTACCTAAGAAACAATTTAAATCAACCTTAGTTCTAATAACAAAACAGTTCTAAATTTAAAGGAAGTCCTCTAACTCATGCATAGTCGTGCACGTTTAAAACTATACATGACCACAACAACATATCACTTTGGTTAGTGTTTAACGTCTCGAAATGCAGTTTTCGCTTCCAAGTCTTACGTTTTTGGGTTCACTTTCTTACACCAAACACTTAATTTCACTTTACAAGTAAAAGTCTACGGTCTACCGGAGTAAGGTCTGTGTATTCGCGAGATTGTTAACTTGAAACTAAAATTCCGAATGCGCCCGATTGCCGCGCGTCAGCCGCGGGCGCGACATCGCGATACGTTCACACGCGCCGGGGTCAAAGGCGAACTAAAGCAAAGCCGGCCGGCTCGTGCCGACAAGCGACAGCAAACAACAAAACGCCGCCGCCGGCGCTCGGCGCCGGCGCCGACTGTCTCTGTCTTTCACTATTGTAGTGTCTAGTGCAATAATAACTCTTATTTCAAACGAGTTGTAGATTGATCTTGCTTGAATTAATAATGCAACGTTGCTGCATTTTCCTAAGCCCCTAGTAGTAAATGCTTTATTCGTTCATAATCTTACCTTATCTTGTAGTAAACAAGAACAATGTCTATAATTTAATATTATTGGCAGATAAAATTTAAAAAATATAACCACATGTTTTTTTTTATTGATATGAGTCGTCTAGCGTCTACCGAGCTGCCTCTAAAATTTTCCAGTATGATAAAAAAATAACCGTGTATAAAACATGATCTATTGAACAGTAAAGCTTGGAATCAGATAAATGAAAACTCGCTTGTTTTGTCATTTTCAGATAACAACATGACTTTGTTCTGCTTCGTGCTATATACAAGATATGGCGATGCTGGAATCGACTGGTACATAAGCGTCCTTCTTTTCTGAGGAACAGATATAATTTTATATAATTCAAAATTTTCATTGCTCAGTATAGATATTTTGATTTCTATAACTAAATAATTTTCTGTTACTCTTGCGGAGGCCTTTAATAGCTTATACAAATCTTTCACGTAAATGATGTCAACTGAAACAACGAGATCCCCCTGTAGATGTGCAGTGATTATAAACAATTGTTTCTTCAGTTGTTCCGGGGATAGCAGTTGAGTGTCGATGTGGCCTTGACGTATGTTGGTCACTGTGCTAATAAGCGTGTTTTGAATACGTCGGATATTTGATATTATTAGGTCAGCAGTCAGCGCTGAAGACATCATATAATAGGCGTAAGCTAAAACTCAGGTTTATGTTGGTTCTAAGAAAACTTGTTATTACAAAACGTGTTCTATCTCTGGTTTAAGCAAAAATCAAAACTAGGCATACCTCATAATAGTTTAGCGCTGGTTTATCTTGGATTTTTCGTTGATTCTAATGTCATATTTGACAACTAACCTTCAAGTTGAATGTGTAGTGTGTTACTCTTCGATATTATTTCACAAATTGTGACTTGACTTTTTAAATGGATTTGCATATGCTTGATGTGATGAAATGGATTTCTATGATTTGGACGCCGTGGGGGTCGTCGTCTACTAGGCAACCATTAGAAATCGTAATAATATTTTGTTTTTGATTCTAATTAACAGTCCTTTTTATTTTATTTTCTATATAAATATGAAAATGCAATATTACAAACTTGTAAAACATTGGCGCGTCTTTGGTTCAAATTGATATATTTTGTTATAAAATTCTGCCTAAGTGAAAGCAAAAGGATCTATGGCCATATTTAACAGCAAAAATAAAAACAATACTGCAATCTCCTGTAATATAATAATAAAGTTTATTTCTCACCAATAAATACAGTAGATGTGTACAACTGGTTATAATTAAGAATAGGTAGTGATGTTTTGGTGGGCTGATACCTGAAATAGGAAAGTTCCTGTGTCTCAGGTTATCAACGCTCCACCCCATAAGTTCCTTAACCTAAATAATCTTAATACACGTATGACACAACAGTTAAATATATACGAAAACAATACTCATAGCAGAAACAAAAAACTGATCAATAAAATATTTTTAGCTGTGAGGGTAGGCATAATACTATTCAGTCATGTTTGGCAACATATACTACGCACAAGCAATGTGCAAACCAATTTGCTACCTTCCGTAGCCCGATAACGTAAAAAATTGTTGAACAAGATTATTACTTGTGGTACAAGTTATGAGCAGCTGGCCCAAAGAAAAGTTAATGGCGGAGTGTACATGGAGCCAACTTCATTTTAAATACCTTAAGTGAATGTTTATAACATATAGGTATTATTACCAAGATATCCAATTATTTATATTCATTGCTATATAAAGAAAAAAGAAAAGAAACTGTAGTACTATTTATTATTTTATACATTACAATTTTCACGTTCACCAAGTTAGGGATAGATGTGGTGTACGTGTCAGAGTGTGTGTTTGTATGTCTGTGTGTGTGCGTGTGAATTTATAGGTGAGTATGAATTATTAGTGATTATGCATTATTTGTTTTTTAAAATATTCTCCGTTTCAATATAGTTCAGACTCATTAAACTTTTTTTGATTGATTTTTTTTATTTTTATACTACGATGCCGGCAAACAAACTTACGGCCCGCCTGATGGTAAGCAGTTACCGTAGTCTATGGACGCCTGCAACACCAGGGGCATCACAAACGCGTTGCCGACCCTTTAAAAACCTATTTACTCCCTTCTTGAAGAACCCCATACTGTATTCCCCGAGGAAAACCTCGGCAGGGAGCTCGTTCCACAACCGGAGCGTGCGTGGGAGCAAATTTATCTCAAACCGCACTGTGCGTGACCACTTAGGCTCCATCGTGTGAGGATGAACATCCTGCCGATGGCGAGCGGTGCGATGATAAAAGGTAGCCGTTGGCATCATGTTGAACAATTCTTCAGAACACAACCCGTTGTACAAGCGGTAGAACACACATAATGAGGCAAAGTCTCTCCTCAGACTTAAAGGCTCAATACCGCTTGTGAGTTTGGGATCGTCAACAATTCGCTCAGCTCGTCTTTGAACCGAATCAAAAGGCCCAAGTTGGTATCGAGGTGCTCCCGCCCACAGATGACAGCAGTACTCCATATGAGGCCACAGATGACAGCAGTACTCCATATGATATTTTTAGACGTGACCTACTTAATTTTATAATATGATTTAGATCATTGAAGTGTCTATATAAGTAAGGTCCCATGTAAAATAATTGACGTCTGCCAAACACTGTTTTGAATGTTGGAACTGGAGTTCGAACCCGTCTTTTGCCTAGATGTACCTGATTTAGGTCTATGTTGGCGCAATATGGAGTTAAATATATATAGTTGTCGGACCGTTAGTAACTGAGCTTCCTCATAGAGTTTTTGGGTAGAATATTTTCTGGGCTTACGAGTCATAACTTTAATTACCGCTCGTTGAGCTCGTTCCAACTCTAAAAGATGGCAGGAAGCAGCACCACCCCATATGGTAACACAGTACGTCAAAAGTGATTGGCAAAGCGCTAGATAGATATTTTTGACAAGTTTAGGATCCGCTACATCTCGAAGATTTCTAAAAATGGCAGAAGTTTCCGTATTCTTTTGCTTAATGCAGTAATTTGCGGACGCAAATTTAGGTTTTTATCTACTATTACCCCCAGGTATTTATGATTATCTGTTTGCAATAGGGGAGCACAATCACAATCACTGTTCGAGTTACAAATGGAAGAATGAGCCTTAATATTGAAGTTGGTCGGCGGTTTGGTAGCATCCGATATCCTAAAACAAATATATTTTGTTTTAGGGATATTAATGGTCAATAAGTTATCATCCAGCCATTTTATCACTTTTGTAAGTCCTCTCTCTGCACATTTTTCAACCACCGCCCATGTAGACCCTTTAAATATTAGTGCAGTGTCATCCGCAAATGCAAGAATATCTCCTTTTTCAGTTTTGAGGTTACATAGGTCATTTACGTAGGCTAAAAAAAGAGTAGGTCCAAGGGTGCTTCCCTGCGGTATTCCATAGGTGACAAACGAATTGGAACTACAGATACCCCCCACTCTTACCACTTGATTTCTAGCTGTCAGATAGTCTTGGAGCCATTCTAGCGGCAGTCCACGTATTCCCATATGCTCTAGGTTCGACAAGAGCAGCGGTATCGAAACGGTGTCGAAAGCCTTTTTAAGATCCAAAAAGATAGCCACACATCTTTCGCCTGTATCAAGTGATTTTGCGACTAATTCCGAGAGCTTAGAGACTGCGTCCTCAGTGCTTTTGCCTGATCGGAAACCATACTGGGCACTTGATAAAATATTTTTGTATTCTAGAAAGTTGGTGAGCCTGATGTTAAATGCTTTTTCAACAATTTTACTAATAGTGCTAAGTAATGACATAGGCCTATAATTCGACACAGAGTCCACACCGCCACCCTTGTAAACCGGAATCACAACAGCCTTTTTAAATATATCTGGGAATGTTCCATGAGAGAAACTCAGGTTACACAGGTGTGCAATCATGACACATAATATAGCACGAGAGTTCTTTACAATAGTGGTAGATATGGCGTCTAAACCAGGAGCACTATTGCCTTTTAGATTAATGATAATTTTTTCTATTTCTTTAAAATCTGTTGGAGTCAGGCACATAGAGCTAGTTCTTTGTTGGAAATACTCTCTGTAGTAGATGGGATTTACTAGTTACAGTCTTTGTTAAGATTTCGAAAGCTAGTTTTTCACCAATTGAGGTAAAGTATTGGTTAACAAAGTCAAGGGACGCAGTTGGGGATGGTGCAAGTTTGAGTAAAGAGAATGCTTGCGACCGAGTGTTTTTTATGTTGCATAATTCCTTTACGGTTCCCAAGTACCTTTTCTATTTTTATAGTGTTTGTTTAATTGGGTTTTGTAATAGTTTATTTTTAATTTTTTTGCAGTCAAATTACATATATTGCGGTATTTTAAATATTGTTGTTTTATGATTTGATTGTCCGGTTACTTTTTGACTATTTTATGCATTTTATCCCTGGTGTTAAAACATTTAATGATACCTGAAGTAATCCAGGGTTTTAGAGGAAGTTTTCTTCTAGTAAAGGTAATTGTAGATGTATGTCGTGCCATGAGATCATGTAGTGTTTCTGTTAACATTTCTGCAACAATATTTGGGTCTTCAGTTGCCAATAATGGATTCCAGTCCTTTTCAGATATCGCTTTTTTTAGAGCCTCAGTCTATTTTGGTCCTAGTAATAGAATTACAGTTTGTGGTTGTCGTTGCAACTAAACCTGAAATACTCAGTAGTACAGGGTAATGGTCAGTAATGTCAGCTTCAAGGATAAATGACTGATGATCTGCTGCTAGTTTACACATAAAGTGATCTAAGCACGTACGTCCATGGGTCGGAATGTCGATTGCCTTATGTAATCCGTGGGATCCTATGATTTCCAAATAATTAATAACTATGCTACTACTAGTGTCTATGGTATCAATATTGATATCACCAGTAACTATTATGTTTCGCGTTTTGGTACTAGTTAAAACTGAGTCTAAAGAATCGAGAAAAGTGTTTAAATTTTTAAAGCCATAGGGGCGGTATATACCAAATATTGTCGTTTTTTTATATTCGCCGCTAAACAATTAGCTTCTTCTAGTTCTACTTCTTGTACAGTGGCTGCTGTACTATTGTGGATGTACATAATTACACCATCGTTTTGATTATAGGTTCGTTGAGTTCGAATCCATCAATCATGATAATTCAGAGAGTATGATAATATCTACATTTATTTTTAACCTAGATATGTATATTAGGAAAGTGTCAAAATTTTTATTTACGCTTCTGATATTAAATGATAATATATTTAATTTTTGATTTATAGTTTTGAATTTCTCAAGTTCAGAACTCAGACAACTTAGATCATCAATAAGTTTACACGGTATTCTACAAGAGTCATCAATGTCATCTTGCAGTTGTAATTTATCCATATTTGAAGTCAATGAATGTTAGACAATTCATAGTCAAAAGCATATGAAATAACAGAGTGGTAATTAAAAATAGTATTTGACATTGTTTTTTAATAAAGAGGCGTTAGTCTGAATATTGAGTTTGTGTAGGCAGGCAGAAAGAGAATATAAAAAATGTACGTAACTATAAAATTGGTGGCTCCCAAAAACCATTCACTTATTGCTATTATTACTTTACAATACCTACTTGTGAGTTTAATATTTATGACAAATCGAACATTAACTTTAACTATAACACAGACTATCACAGTTACACACTTAAATAGTCACTTGTTTTGCAGTTGCTGCAGTTGAGCCTCGCTTCTAATTAATATGTATGGATCACCCTGCTTCTTACGTAAATATACAAGTCCGTTTGCAGTCCAGCAGTACGCGTAATCCATAGTTTTGCGGAACTCTCGCACAAGGAAGTGCAATCGTGATGCCAACGGAGTTAGGTGTTCAGACAGATATATTTCCACTTTAGGTCCTTCGAAACCCAAGTGCGATGAATTTAATTACTCTGTTTTAAATTTAGAAGAGTTTACCTTGTGATTTTTTGCAGCAATCAAAAATCTCTCCCTGTCAAGAGTTGTGGAGCATTCGGCTACAATAATTGAATTTGTTTGGTCTGGTTTTGACGGCATTCGATATACATCGCGCAGAGCAGAGCTCTCCATGTTGACCCCTAGTGAGACAGAAAGCTTTTTGATTGCATCAAACAACTTTTCCTTGGTTTCACCCTTTTGTTTTGGCACGTGCCTAATCTGGATGCAGGTCTTACGTGAAAATCTTTCCAGGGTGTCACATTTATCTCCAATCTTCGTAATTTGATATGTTTACGTTCAACTTCTAAACGCTGAATTGTGGATTGTAGATCATCTAGCTTTGTAGTGACAAACTCAATTGACTTTTCAATAACGAGATTATTTTTGTGGATAGTATCATTTTGTGTTTTAATGTCAGCTATATATTTCTCTATTTTATCTAAACGCGAGTTTTGTAGCAATTGTATTTCACTCACCATATCCCGAAGTTCCTCTCGGATGATAGTTCGAAAGTCAGTACCTTCAGCCTCCGGCCGGTCTACCGAAATTCTACGTCGCTTACTGTCCCGTTGAGTAGCAGGTCCAAGCCCAAACTCTTCTAAGGGAGAAGTTGTAGCCACCTTACTAATGTCTGATTCTGACATGCTAGAGGATTTATTTAATGGTGGAGAGCGTGCTAGATTTGGCATTATGTATAGTTGTCCGAAGCAGTAGGCACCAATACTAAACAATTTACCGCTATCGCTTCCGCTTATGAATTACGGCAAACAAGGTATATGCACCGTTCTGTGACGTTTCGCTGTGAGTCAACCGCAGCTCGGAGTGTAACTCACAGAATTGTTGTGAACTCCTGCAGCTATCCTTTTCGTACGTATCGCATAAACGCGCGCTTGGCACCTTCTGTGCGTTATGCACGCCTAGTGCTTTACTGTATTTTGTATTGCAAATATTTTAAAATAAATAAAAAATTATAACAGAAATCTGAACAGGTTACACGTCTAGTCGTGTCCACGGTCCGGGCGGAGAGGATAATGTGATTATCTTTATAGGTATAATGTGATGTATTTTAAAGTCTCCGTATCAATTTATTTACGTATTTTGCTTTATAATAAGGACTTCTTTAAATTTACAGCATTTTGTAAAAAAAAAATGTAACATGTGGCTAAAAGTCATATCGCCAGGCAATTAAAAATAATGATAGAATTAATGATTTACTTCGAACTTGAGTTGATCTCAGATTTTGTAAACCGGTCTTATTACGAAAAAATCGTTAGACTATGGTTTAAACCAGATCTAAGAAGTCCGAAGTTGAACCTCTGCCTTACACTTAGTCTCGACTTTATTACGAAACGCGTTTTCTCTGGTTTTACAAAACCTGAGTTCAACCCAAGTTCGAAGCATAGCCTGGCGATGTTTCTTTTAGATACATGTTACATATTTTTTTTAGCTAAATGTTACATATTTTTTTTTAAAAATGCCGTAACTTTCAAGTATTCCTTAACATAAGGCGAACTATGGAGCCATATTGATATTGAGACATTAAAATACATCACATTATACCTTTATTAGTTTGTGCATTATACACGGTGTTTCATAATAACCAATAAATAATTAATGCGTTATCTAAAACAAATTATTAAATTGTGTTTACCCGTAATGTCATTCAACCCAAAATTTTCATGTAAATCATAGGCACGATGATGATACTATGATATACATGAAAATTTTGGGTTGAATGACATTACGTGTAAACACATTTTAATAATTAGTTTTAGCTAACGCATTGATTATTTATTGGTTATTATGAAACATCGTGTATAAAGAGAATCACATGATTTTACCGAAGATCACCTACATTATTATTTTTTTGCCATAAAATATGACTTTATGACCTTATAGATTCCCAATCTTATTACAAAATGTGCAAAATATCATGGACCTAAAATATATTTAAAATTTGTAGTTAAACCGCAAAGGCGCGCCAAAGTTTCACAAGTTTGTAATACTGCATTTTTTATATTTAAAAAGGAAAATAAAACAAAAAGGACTGTTAATTAAAATCACGAACAAAATATTATTACGAGACTCAGTTTTTATTTGAACTAGTAATTTGACGAAACTTTGCCATATTTTCTTGTTTCTCTGCCAATGACGCTGACATTTTTATATATCTTGGTGCTTGGTGGTATTTGTGCAAGATCTGCCACATTCTTGCAAATTATACTAACTAACAGTCGGCTGTGCAATTCCGTGTAAATCGGCCTTATTATCTTGTATCTGCAATGAATGAATAATATGTACCTTGGAAATAGCGGTTTTAAAACACGTTTTTTACCACCAAATTAATAACACAAAAACTTACCTCATGATGATTCACCCAACAACATAAGTTCCTAGTGCACAAGCAACTTGAATTTGAGAGGGCAACTTTGATTCTCTTATGTCTACAGGATTTTTGATAGCATCAACAATTACATTGCCGAAACGTTTTGTATATTTGTTCATCGTCTAAAACTAAAACGACGACCCTACGGCTTCCAAATCATCGAAATTAATTTCAACGAGCATATGCAAATACTTTTAAAAAGCCAAGACGCATTTTTGTAATAAATATCGAAAAGAAACACACTAAATATTTTCAAATATGACAAGTTGTCAAATATGACATTCGAATCGACGTAAAATCCAAGATAAACCAGCGCTAAACTAGGGGGGGTATGCCTAGTTTATCTTACCCGAGTTCAACCTCGATTTTTGCTTAAACCAGAGATAGAACACGTTTCGTAATAACAATATTTCTTAAAACCAACATAAAACTGAGTTTTTGCTTAGACTGGGTTTAAACTATACTTATACCACGTCATGTAATAAGACTGAGTGTTTCGTAATAAAGTCGGGACTAAGTTTAAGGCCGACGTTCAACTTCGGACTTTTTAGATCTGGTTTTAACCTTGGTCTAACGATTTTTTCGTAATAAGACCGGAGTTTGGTTGAAAAAACAAAAGGTCATAAAGAATTAACCCTAAAGAAAAATATGAATGCTTTCAAAATTCCATTCGACGAGACTATAATATTATGGGCTATAATTTAAGTGCATCTTATTAAAATTACTCTAAAAGTGATCAAAACAAACGGTTTAAATGTTAAATTCCGAATTTTGAGAAAATCAACCCACCTAAAGGGGAGCACGGGATTTTGGGCGAAAAAAACTATCTTTGCAAATAAGGCCAGGATAAACGCGAGATTTATTTTGTTTATGCAAAAATTGAATAATGACCAAAGATAATTGTAAATATCACTGACGTGACGTGAAACGACGTTGACGTTGACACTTGACATTGACATTGTGAAATTCATTGACAAAGTTATTGTAATTATGATTTTAGTTGTGAATTTTGTGTTAAAACAACAGTTAAACTAAAGTGTTTTTGCAAAATTAGTGTTTTATGAAATTTTAAGAAAAAACGGTGTTACAGTAGTGATATTGAAATTAATTTCACCGAGTAGCTGAGGTAAATCTATACAGTTATTTATAATTTTAATAATATAAGTAACGTCAGCAATGTTCCTACGCATATGAAGTGGGAGATACTTACTTAGTTATTCTAACCAAAATTACAAAATATTTCCAACAAATCTAGGTATATGGCGATTAAAGAAATAGAAGAAGTGTAAGTATAAAATGAGTTATTTAATGTTTAATCAAATGCACCAACAATTATTATATTATAAATAGGGTTTTAATTTCAACCCAAACTTTGTTGCAAAAATACACATTTTATTATTTGGTCATACGACCAACAAAACTTTACAGCAAAAATTTGGTCTGACAGACTGACAATTATTCAATGGATGAAGCCAATTATATGTAGTGTTAGTAACATATTTAATGCTTAATGTCAAGCATTCAATGTGTTAATAACAATATGATGAAATATCAACAAAAAATATTTAAAAAGTCAGATATACTTAACACCACAATCAATGCGCAAATAATTACCATAATGAGTAGGGTATAGTTTTAATCGAATCTTTATAGCAAAAATACACTATTTTGTATTTGGTCTGAAAGACTGACAATATTGGAGGCGCCAATGAGTTCCCGGTGGTGGTGGTTTTATAAAACATTTGAACACGTCTCGGGCTCGGACCAATAAATAATCGGGATGTGTGAGATGGATTGAGTGCACCAACCTGATCGATGCGCTGCTGTTCTCCCGGTAGTCAGGGGGAGGTGGTGCTCAACCTGCGGGGTCTTCCTCAACCCACGTGTTCTTCGCCGGCCGGCAATCACGAACGCCTCTGTCACTACTTATTTCTAACATAGACACAATGTCAGGAATTATACACACACAGTTCATGCGTGGGCGGATAGCGGTATTAAAATTTGACTGGGATTCGTCCCTTAATTGCGACGAGATCGCGGGAACATCCAGCTAGCACGACACGCGTGGAGCAACAACCGGCCATTATTTTTTTTTACGCCGATGAATAGGTGCACTCAGTGAGGGTGGGAGGAAAAAAGATTAGACGTCAATTTTAATTATGTAAGCGGTAGATGGCGCCACCATTTCCACCGGCCCTTAAAGGGTCACCTTTAAAGAACTATCATGAGTAGCGGATATATACTTATTATAACATTTATACATAAATTATTTACAGAGATTTAGTGTTCAATTCAATAAACATAGGTATATATTATATAAGACGTAGGCTAAGTTACTGAGTCGGCAAAGGACACAGGCGGACGACGGGGCGCCGAAAGACACCTCGCGCGGTTTTTATCGTGGCGACACGCACTGTGCCATCCTTAGCGGAATGCACCTTCTCTACAATCGCCAGTGGCCATTTTAAAACGGGCGCATTTTCAATAATAACTACGACCACTAGTCCCGGGGTTATAGGCATCGAAGGCGTATTCCACTTCTGCCTTGTTTGTAAACCGTGTAAATACTCGACACTCCACCGCTTCCAGAATGACTGTACCAACTTATCTAAAAGCGCGTAGCGTTGAGGAAATGACGTATTATCCGTGACTTCAGACGCGGCTAACGACGTTGAAGGGAAATTATTTAAAAAGTGGCTCGGAGTGAGCGCTCTAGGCTCCGCGGGGTCTGAAATTAGCACGGTAAGAGGACGTGAATTTAATAAGCACTCAATTTGAGCTAGAATGGTAATGAACTCCTCATAGCTCAATAACTGTTGGCCGATGACTTTAAACAGATGATTTTTTATTATCATTGACATTGAGCATTGACCATGCTCTCCCAACATCCGCCAAAATGAATGGAAGCAGGGGGATTGAATTTCCACTTGATGGAATTTTCAGCGAAGAAATGCTCGAGCTGACCGCGGTTATTCTTTAAAGAGCTATATAAATCTTTAAGATAGGAATTAGCCCCTACAAAGTTCGTCCCGTTGTCGGAATACATGCACCGAACGGGACCTCGATGCGATAAGAAACGCTTGAACGCGTTGAGGAAAGTGGGCGTGCCTAAGTCTGTAGCCAATTCAATATGGACAGCACGGGTAGTAAGACAGGTGAAAACGCATATGTAGGCCTTCTCCGATCGGACACCTCGACGTCTCACTGGTGAGAACGCCACGGGGCCGGCGTAGTCGCAACCTGTGTGAGTAAAGGCCTTCGCGACGGGGCGGACACGAAAATCGGGAAGGTCAGCCATGAGTGGGTAAGTAGGTTGCGGTCGCATACGAAAACACCTGTTACATTTATGTATCCTTTGTCGCACAACGCGACGGGCGGAGAGTATCCAGTATTTTTGTCTGAGCAAGGACAATAATAGTTCAGGACCAGCGTGGAGATTGATATTGTGGTAATGGTCAATGATGAGATTCACGACGTGGTCATGACGCGGTAAAATGACTGGATGTTTATGTGAAAAATCTAAATTTGAATTGGTGAGTCTTCCACCGACGTATATAAGGTCGTTCTCAATGAACGCTCTAAGTTTATTAAAAGGGGTTGAACAAGTTTTATTATTTTGCAAATTAGAGATTTCATCAGAGAAATATATGCGTTGTAGCGTCTTGAGTATTAGACGCTCAGCGACGTTCAACTCCACCACGGTAACCGCTAAGGAGTCGCGGCGTGGAAGTATTTTAGCGAAGCGACACACGTAGGTATACTACAACTCGTAAAAGTTTGTATGAAGAAGTGCGCAGAGCCAGTTGGTATAGAGGGAACTCCCGAGAGGGGGCGGTAACGGTATGTACGATTAACTTCTGCTCCGGTATTTCGGAAAGAGGGAGATCGCTTCCACCGTTGCCAGGCCAAGTAGACGGCTTTTCAGATAGCCACGTGGGTCCGTTGAACCACAGAGGGTGTTCGATTAACTTACGTGGGGTGAGACCGCGGGACAGGCAGTCCGCGGGGTTTTCTAATCCTGCAACATGATGGAAGTTGTGGGCCGGTATGTTCTCAGTGGCCTTGACAACGTGGTTGGCTACGAACGTCTGCCATCGATGGGGCGAGCTATTGAGCCAGTATAGAACGACTTTAGAGTCGGTGAAAGCGTAAATATTATTAATGTGTGAAGCGTAATTATCTGAAACAATGCGCATTAATTTCGCAAGAAGTACGACACCACAGAGCTCTAGACGGGCGACGGACGGTATGAGGTGTAGACGGTGCGACCTTAGACTTCGCACAGACGAGACGCACCGTTATACCGCTGTCGGTTTCGATGTGTAAATAGACAACGCCGCCATAAGCGTTTTCACAGGCGTCCGAAAATCCTACCAGCGCGTGACAATACAGCCCTTGAGCACTCCGACGTGCCGCGGAATGCGACATTCGTTTAGTGCTGGTAGCTCGGAACGAAACTGCCACAGCTTAAATATGTGAGGTGGGACGACCTCGTCCCAGTCGATACCCAATTGCCATAGTTGTTTAATCATAACTTTGGCGAATAATATGACAGGCGCGATAAAACCCGCCACGTCCCACAATCTAGCGACAGTAGATAAAATAATCCGTTTAGTACACGGGCCGTCCTCAGGCGGAGGAGATACGTTAAAATAAAACTCGTCAGAGCTTGCGTCTCAATGCAAACCGAGTATTTTAGCTGAGGCGTGTCTGTCAAACTCAACGGCGGAGAACAGCTTATGCGAATCTGGGATTGTCTCGAGAACGGTCCGAGCGTTGCTATTCCATTTGACTAAGTCCCACTTAGCCCCTTGAAAGAGGCTGATCAGTTGCTGAGAGGCCACGATGGCGTCAGCTTCGTCGGGGACCGAAAAGACCAAATCGTCCATGTATAAAGACGAGGACGCCAGCTCACTAGCGCGAGGGTAGTTATGGCCATCGTCGGCTATTAATTGACGCACAGTGCGCAATGCGTGATAAGGACTTGACTTGAGTCCGAAGCATACGCGGTTGAATTGATAAAGTTGAAGCGGTTCATTAGGAGTTTAGGACTAAATCTATATAAATTTTTTTGATAGCGGCGATCGACATCATGCACGACTATCTGCAAGAACATCTGTTTGCAGTCAGCGCTCATTGCAATGGAATGTAAACGAAAGTTTAAAACAATCTGAAAAAGGTCACCCTGCAGGTTAGGGCCGCTATGAAGAACATCGTTCAAAGATGTGTCTGACGTGGTTTTGCAACTCGCGTCGAGGACCGGCCGCAATGGCTTACCTTCACGAACAACGCCGTGATGCGGTATAATATAAAAAGGAAGCACGGAGTTGTCGTGAGGTGCGATTATAGTTGTAAATAAACCGTTTTAAACCAAAATCCGCGGTTTTAAACCCGTTTTAAATTTGTTTAAAACGGTTTTAAACCACGACCACGCGGTCAGTACATTAAGAAAATAATACTTTAAAAATCAAGATAAAGAGGTTAATTGAAATCATTTACAATTTTTATTAAATAAAATTAAATCACAATCACTTTACTACATTTTTAGGATTAGACACACCGAAAACTAACTTGATATTGTATTTATATTAATACTATACATTTTAATTTTTGTTTTTTTGGTCTCAGCCATTGCACATTTAGAATATACAGTGTGTCCCCGGTTAAGGTGCACAAACGAAAATTGGTGAAACTAGACTACAATTTATCGATAAAAAAAGAGGTTTTTTTTATTAAATTGTATTTAATATTGGTTTTTTATTTTTTTATTCTCTTTTTAAGACCTTTTGTGTTTGTAAAATTGTAACATTGTAACCACTGCGTGGATTTTGTTTTGTTGGCATTATTTGGTAAAAATAAACATTTACTCAAAATTTAACACTATTGTTAAAAATTTGTAAAAAAATTTTTTTCTCCCTATTGACTGCTTTTATGTACTTTTTACTGTACTCTTAAATAAAAAAATATTTACCATACAGTGTTAATCTTTTGGCATCATTATTGTTTTTATTTGAACAAAATCCACGCAGTGGTTACAATGTTACAATTTTACAAACACAAAAGGTCTTAAAAAGAGAATAAAAAAATAAAAAACCAATATTAAATACAATTTAATTTTAATAATTTTTTTCTCTTTTATTTATCGATAAATTGTAGTCTAGTTTCACCCATTTTCGTTTGTGCACCTTATCCGGGGACACACTGTACTTTATCGTAATAAATAGCTTTGGAAATTATTTCACTTTGTGTTATTTATTTCATGTTTTTGTTTCAAAAATTGCCCTTTGAGGCTTACCTATTTTGAATTAACTTCATCTTTTGTAATTCCCATAATTATTACTATTTCCGACGGGGTATCTAGCTTTTTATGTTTATTTTTTAGATCTCCGAAGATTTATCAAAGTGAAGAATCAGATAACAATACGGAATTTATGGAGGAATGTGATCCTCTTTTATTACCATAATATCTAGAAAAGCTTATTCCTTAAATTTGAGTTGATTAAAACAATCTAAATTGATACCAAAAACTACCAAAACGTAATTAAGTAAAAAGTTAATAGTTAAAGCTTTGTGTTGTAATTTTTTGATGGAACTCCATGGTATCGGTTTCGATACATCATCGTCAGGCCTGACGATGATATATCGAAACCGGTCGCAATAACCTAAATATAATAAAGATTCAAGTGGAACTTGTGAAGTTAGTGTTTTAATAACAAAAAAAAACAACTTTTGGTTTTTCATTTTTGACCTGGATATATCTGAAATAAAGATATGGTGTTGTCTGTGGAAAGTCTCAGTGAATTCTAATACAGGGTGTCTCAGAAACAATGGATAAACCTTTAACTGTTGATAGGTTTCGTCGAGACCTCTCTAATCTCAAATTTTGACTTTAGTAAAAATATCTCGGTTTTCAAGATATTTGATAGTTTATGATTTTTTTAAAAAATGCCACTTTTGGTTGGTTTTTTATGTGCCATTTTTACAAATACGGACTTTTTCTGATTCAGTTTTTTTTAGCTTCTAACGGAATAGTTCAGCTATCAATAACAGTGGTTAAAATTGAGCTAGCTAATCACGAAGTGCTTGGAAAAAACAATGTTCCAAAAAAAATTAAGCAAGAAATTATTTTTCTTCGTGTTTGGTCAGCTACCATGTAAAAAAAATGTATGACGCTCATCGTGCCCATTATCTTAAAAAAATGCTTAGTTATTCTAGTTTCAAAAAAGGTATGATAACCTATGCTTAATGTATCTCTTAAATTTTATTACTGCTTGAATAGAATAGAATACAATCGACATCACCATTACGAGTTGATAACAGTAATGAACAGTTCGGTACCTACTCCTCAAAGCAGCCCGCCAATTCAGGTTCAGTCGCCTGTCGTCCATGTATTGGCCCAGCCTCGACCAGTAAGAAAATGTCGGATAGACAAGCCTCCTAGTTATAAGGTGTAATCCATAGTATTTGAATAATAAACTAAGTTTGTGTAAAGTCTTAATATAAGTGATTATTAATATCTGTAATATTACTGTTAATTTAGAGGGGAGGACTGTAGTGTAGGTAATTTGATAATTGTACAGAAACAGCTATAAATGTAAGGTAGATATGTATGTAAAGGCAGTTTGGAATTAAACGAGCTAACGATCGGACAACTTAGTATTATTTACGACTCCAGAACTATACACGCGGGAATACTACAGTATGTAAAAGTATTAATTTATCTATCTAAAATAATAGATTTTTTGTTATTTATTTTTAAGTTAACAAGAGGTCTGTTCTTGTTTAAACAATTGTAAATGTCATTTTATGTTTAGTGTTTATTTTTTTCATAAAAGGATCCATTATTGATTCACATCTCAAATGAAAATCATTTTAATTCAGTATAACACTCATCTTACAAAAAGTCATTTTCTTTAGACAGGTAAATGTACGATAAATAGGTACTGTCATAACAAATAACAGCTCAGTCCTATAAAGTAGGACTTGGTAGGGATACCAAGTAAGTGCCTACACTATAAGTAAATTTCAAAGGAATACTGAAATAATTTACGAAACTTATCTACTAAAATATTATAAAGAAAGAAGATTTGTATTTTTGTTTGTAATGAATAAACTCAAAAATTAGCTCACTGGGAAGTCTCGGCGTAATTATTGTTAAAATAAATTTTAGAAATAAAACTATTTTTATTTATTATATTTTTTTTGACTAATAGAATGCTACATGTTGCAAGCGTTTAGTTTGTAAGTTGTCATGTCAGTTTGTATATAAATATTGTGTAGTTATGTGTATATTGTGTGGTGAATTTTTGTTTTATGTCTTTACTTATTTTGAATGCTTATGTTTACCATTCCATATATCAGTGTCACACTGATATTCTGTGTAAACCTTTTACAGATGTAACATCAATAGAAAAGCGCTGGAATGGTAAACATAAGCATTCAAAATAAGTAAAGACATAAAACAAAAATTCACCACACAATATACACATAACTACACAATATTTATATACAAACTGACATGACAACTTACAAACTAAACGCTTGCAACATGTAGCATTCTATTAGTCAAAAAAAATATAATAAATAAAAATAGTTTTATTTCTAAAATTTATTTTAACAATAATTACGCCGAGACTTCCCAGTGAGCTAATTTTTGAGTTTATTCATTACAAACAAAAATACAAATCTTCTTTCTTTATAATATTTTAGTAGATAAGTTTCGTAAATTATTTCAGTATTCCTTTGAAATTTACTTATAGTGTAGGCACTTACTTGGTATCCCTACCAAGTCCTACTTTATAGGACTGAGCTGTTATTTGTTATGACAGTACCTATTTATCGTACATTTACCTGTCTAAAGAAAATGACTTTTTGTAAGATGAGTGTTATACTGAATTAAAATGATTTTCATTTGAGATGTGAATCAATAATGGATCCTTTTATGAAAAAAATAAACACTAAACATAAAATGACATTTACAATTGTTTAAACAAGAACAGACCTCTTGTTAACTTAAAAATAAATAACAAAAAATCTATTATTTTAGATAGATAAATTAATACTTTTACATACTGTAGTATTCCCGCGTGTATAGTTCTGGAGACGTAAATAATACTAAGTTGTCCGATCGTTAGCTCGTTTAATTCCAAACTGCCTTTACATACATATCTACCTTACATTTATAGCTGTTTCTGTACAATTATCAAATTACCTACACTACAGTCCTCCCCTCTAAATTAACAGTAATATTACAGATATTAATAATCACTTATATTAAGACTTTACACAAACTTAGTTTATTATTCAAATACTATGGATTACACCTTATAACTAGGAGGCTTGTCTATCCGACATTTTCTTACTGGTCGAGGCTGGGCCAATACATGGACGACAGGCGACTGAACCTGAATTGGCGGGCTGCTTTGAGGAGTAGGTACCGAACTGTTCATTACTGTTATCAACTCGTAATGGTGATGTCGATTGAAATGGTGGCTGAGCCGAAACTTTACTACGCTCCGGAGACCTTTCAGGACTCGTGGTCCCTGATCCTCTCTCCTCCTCCGCCTGCGCTCCTCCCTCTGCACGTGCTGGGTATATCAACGAACCTCTAGACCTTCGTTTTATTTGGTCTATATGTCTACGTATTTCTTTACCACTGCCATCCTTCACCTTATAGCTAACTTGCCCTACATTACCACTAACTACCCCTGGTAACCACTTATCACCCTTAAGATACTGCCTATACCACACATACAAACTAAATAGGAGCAGGGATTTAAAAAATATAAAGTAATAATTATGCATCAAATAAAAAATACCTCTCATTTTTATACACTACTCTTGGGTAGTTATACTAATAGTCTTAAATTCTAATTTTTACCACCTCCGTGGTCTAGTGGTTGAGGCCACCGGATGTTGATCGGGAGGTCCGTCCGGCGAGGTTCGATTCGTCGGGTTCGTCCGCACTACAAAAACACTGAAAAGTTAGAAATAATATAAGAATAGGTACAGACAACATCAAACATCATTATTGAAGACGGTGCCAAATTTTAAGACTTTCTAGGAGATCATCGTTTGACACCGACTTCAATATAGAAATGTAATGTTGTATGTACCTATTCTTACACTATTTTTAACTGTTCAGTGTTTTTGAAGTCAGTTTTTATTTTTTGTAAAATATTTTTTTTGTTTAACTTTTTAGTATCCCTCGATTTTCATAGGATCCCATCATCAGAACCTGACTTTGGTGACCTAGGGACCACCCTAGGAGTATACTCTACCGAATACAAAAAGAATTTTGAAAATCGGTCCACAATTGGCGGAGTAATCGCGTAACATACCTACACACAAAACGGTTGACACGGTTAGCGCAGAGGTCGAGCGATCGCCTACTGCGCAACAGGTCGCGGGTTCGATTCCCGCACGGGACAGATGTTTTGTATGGCCTACAGAAATTTGTTCCGGTCTGGGCGTATGAGCATGTGATATTCTATGTTTGCACCCACGACACAGGAGAAAATCCTAGTGTGGGGCGACGTTTTTATAAAAAAAAAACACGTTGGACGCACCTAAAAATTTAAGGATTTCCCTCCATTTTTATGGGATCCCATCATCAGATCCTAACTTTGGTAACCGTGGGACCACCATTGGAGTATAATCTTGAGAATACAAAAATAATTTTGAAAATCGGTCTGCAATTGGCGGCGTAATCACGTAACATACACAAAAAAAACATACGCATCGAATTGAGAAACTCCTTTTTTGAAGTCGGTTAAAAAATACCTATTAGTATATTATGTAATCAGCTGCTTTAAATTTTATAGTTAAAATGAAGAAAAAAACTTCAAAACCGTACGAAGGGTGCCTTCTTCCCATATATGCCTACCTACTTGCAATAAATAACGCTACTTGCATAGTCTATTACACGTTTTTAGCTGCTCCAACTTCATACATTGCATAAGAAATAACTATCACAAGAAACAAAATACGAATTTATTTTGAGTTGGTTTCTTTATGGCACATATTTATTATAACAAACAACTACTTACATACTTACATTTTTTTATATTTTTTGGTTTTGGGAATTTACAGTAAAGTTAACAGGCTACAGGCTGCTTAACCCTTAAATAAGGAAATTTGTATTGAAATAAAATCTTTAAAATAAAATACTAAAATCAATAAACGTATTCAAAAAGATATTTACTTATTCATGTATAAGGTATTTGTGAAGATTAATAGTTCCGACTTGAGTAATAACTTTCACTATTGATCGATATATCGATATTACTTTCTCCTCCCTAGGCGACAATAACTACGATAACATTATGTCACATCACTATCACTACATTATATCCCTGCCCCCGACCCGTATCGTGCGATAGAGAGAGTTGCAAGAAATGGTCGAAATTGCCTACAATCCTGTTTGAAATATTGTTTCGGGCGATAACTGTTTTCCCCCCCTAAACCTTTATGAAATTAGACGCTTTTGGTCTCATTAGATTCAGTATACCTTAATCTATGTTTGTACGTTTTGCTTTTTTTCTAATTCAGTATAATTTAGTCAAAAAAAGACAAAAATGCTCAAGGTAGTTTTTAAGTCGAAAATATAGATATTTAGATGCTAATAATTTATATTCTGAGCAATATTTCTTCAAAATCAAAACGTACAAACCTAGTTTTTCATTATATCTACAAGATTTCCAAAAATTATGAAAATTGGACTATGTTTAGAGGGAGAAAAGCGTTATCGCTTTTTGTATGAAAATTTACAGCTTCACAATCCTCTTAATGAAATCAATTTAAAAATTGCATGTCATTACAGTTAATACAAAAATTATATTTGTCATGACATAGTTTAATTAAATTATACATTTTTAATCTTGCAGGTTTTCAGTGCATGTTTTCTATCTGGATTAGAGGTTGTCGGTACTGTATGTGATCTTGATGGTGTTAATATACGTGCCATTAATTCTTTGGGTTCTACAAGAGATCAGCCATTGTTTAATCATGACGGGCATGAGATCATAACAATTTTAGATCCACCACATTTGCTAAAATGTTTTAGAAATAATTTTTTAAAACATGACATCAAATTTACCCAAGATTGCAGTTTACAAGGAACTGAAACTCAAGGTAATTTATATTCAGTATCAAAATGTATGTTCCGATATGATAAGTAATATTTCCCCAATAAAAGCTAATTCTTCGAACCATCTTAAGTACCTCTTGAACAATGCCTACCTTATTTAAAACCTTTTTATTGTTCGACTTGCAGCCATTGCACGTTGGAAACACATTGAAGACTTTTACAAAAAGGATAAAGAGAACTCCAATTTTGTTTTTGCTCCAGCCTTAACGCAGCATCATTTGCAACCAAATGGGAAGCAGAAAATGAAAGTTCGTTTAGCTGCACAGGTTTTAAGTCATTCAGTTGCAGCAGGAATATATGCAAAAGTAGCACAAAGTAAGTATCTAGTATGATTAATTGATTATATCTAGATCATCTATTACATTGTGCAATTTTATCAATTATTGTTAAATGTTATTGTTGGTTAAAGGCCGCCTTATTCAATCTTTGATGTGTCAACTGAATTTATATCTATTAATAATACATATTAATTTAATGTTGTATTTAACTTTCAGATGTACTGACACCAGATGCACTTCCTACTGCAGTCATTGTTTCCAACATCGACAAACTTTTTGACTGCATGAATGGAGACACACCTGATAGGAAGAGAGGAAAACCACATCTAACCAATATGTCCTTAACCAGCCCTCATATACAATTTTTCAAAAAAATGAAAGAGTTTTTTACAAATATGGAATTTGTTGGTGCAAGATCCAAACCCCCATCACAAGACGGTTGGATAAGGACAATGAATGCAGTTGAAAAACTTTATAATAATATGCGACAATTTGATATATCTTCTATATCTGTTAGGAGGCTAAATCAAGATCCTTTGGAAAATTGTTTTGGATGTATAAGGAGCAATTGTGGTTGCAACCAAAACCCTACATCAGTACAATTTATTGCGGCGCTGAAGACAAGTATTATCACAAATTTAATGAATAATAATAAAAATAGGAACTGTGTGGATGACGATAATGTCTTACTTAATAATTTAAAATCTTTTCTCAGTCAAGAATTACCAGATGAATCCTCATCCACACAGCCTACCACAATAGACATAAGGAGAGAAATAGATGAAATAGATATGCCTCTGTGTTCAAGTGGAATGCAAGCATGTGCTTATGTTTGTGGGTTTATATTAAAAAATATTTACAACGGATGTGGCTCATGCAAAAGCCTTCTGCTTGCAGATCCAAACACAGAGGTACATCATTTATTCACATCTTTTAAAGAATATTGTGACAATGTACAAAGTTTAAATTATGCAAGTAAAAATATGGTGGAACTTGTTGAACGTGCCGCAACTGTAATTAATAACTTTTTGAAAGAAAACTGTGAACAGAAAAACATAAAATTAAATATTATCACAACATGCAATCAATTAAATATGGATTGGCTGAAGGGTTGTGGTGAACATTTTGATGAAAATTCAAAAAAAATTATAGAAAGCACAATTGCTATATGCCTAAAACGGTTTTGTAAACTAAAAAATCAAGAATTTATTGATGAAGCCTCAAAAAAATCATTTCATAGGAAAGTAAATATATTAAGAAATATTTGATAAGGAAAAGATATTCACATTTGAATTGAAAGTATACTTATACAATGCAAATAAGTTTAGAAATTTAATGTATCACAATTACTGTTGTTTGAAATATTGGGTTCAACATAATGTTAACATCTTAACTACAAAGCAATAAACGGAATATGTTATTTGTTTCTTGTAATATTTTTATGTATAAAACTAATAACTATTGAGATATTGGTTCAATATTATAAGTTTTATTTTAATTGTGAGCTTTTTATATTTTTTTTTTACATTTTGTTCTAATATGTTAACTATCATTTTAATTACCAGCTAAGAAGTGTATTTTCTGTTCATTAATGACCTTTGTAAAAAAAATCTATAAAAGCTAGAATTAAGTAATAAGAGGTTAGTGGTTCTGTATATTAACTTCATAGAGTAAACCAATAGTATGAAAATTAGTATGTAAGAAACCTATGGCGAAATGAATAAGTTTCTTACGATAGAGTCTATTTTGTATTATTATCAGTATCATCTACAAGGACTGCAAGCACAAGGCTTTTGCATGAGCCACATTATAAACATTTTTCTAAACCAATATTATAAAGACAAAAGTTTTGTATTTTTATATTTTTGTTTCTAATCAACTAACTCGCAAACTAGAATGTTACATTATCACTGAGTAACGTAGTCCTAGATTATATAATAGTATGTCGAGAAATTTTTTTAGAATTTCAATGGAAAAAACAAAAATAAAGCGGGCGAAGCTGCGGTCGGAAGGATAGTATAAAATAAGTTATGTGCAAGTTTATGCCTAGATAAATTCTGCGTAATCGTATTGTTCGTTGTGATTAATATGCTAAACATTATTTATGCTTTGAAAAATTATGCGTCAAGTTGTTCTGTGTTTCGAGTTTATGGGTTTTAATACTTATGACAAATGATTTTCTGCCACACAATATTATGCTTATTACCATTCTGCTTCCTGATTATTATGCGTCTTGACGATTATTTCAATCGAAATTATGGAATATGATTTTATGACAATAATTTTTATGCCTAGAAATAGAGAGCCCTCTCACCACAATGCCGAAGATAAGGGCAGTCAAACCGAGATCCGATCATTCTCAGAATACGATTGGGGCTGATCCGCACTCTGCGCATCACTGCATGGAAACATGCAGTGTGTGTGCACGCGAACATGCCGGAAGCGCTGCAGAACCGAGGCAGCCCCAACAGCATCCTGAAGGCATTATTATACAGGACACGGAGGTCGCTATATTTTCGCTTCGTATAGTTGGCCCACAAGGTGCACGTATAAAGAGGCGTGCAGTATGCTCTAAACAATGTTAATTTCACTGCTACCGAGCAACGTGCAAATCTGCGAGCCAACATATTAGCTCTAACTGACAAGGCCCTCCGCTCCCTCTCGACATCAGCATTATCTTTGAGGTCGGTGGTTACTATGTGACCTAAATATTTAAACTGCGTCACAAATTCTAATAGCGCTCCATTGAGTCGAACCGGGGGTACCTCATCAGCGAGTTTTTCACCGGCCTCAAAGACCATGCATTGACTTTTAGTCACGTTATATTTTAGACCGTGACCAGCCGCATACTCTTCACATATCTGTAACAATCTTCTCAAACCACAGATCGATGCACTCAGCAAGACCATGTCATCTGCGTAACTTAAGTTATTAACACAGATCCCATCAACATGGCATCCGACATGTTGATTGCTGAGCGCTGCGATCAGACCATTTACGTACAAATTAAAAAGAGTAGGAGATGTTAATCCACCCTGTCGGACACCACATTCAAGTTGATATGAGTCCGACATTGCCCCCGCCCAGCGTACACTGTTGGTCTGATTTGCATACCAGTACTGTAGCACATTAAGTATGTAACGATCCAACCTAACGTCAAACGGAACCCTAAATAGAAAACCCCTTTACACAGTTCTATTCGTAGTTTTACTAACAATTTATGCCTTTAAAAGAAACGCACAAAATTGCTTTGATTTGTTTGAAGTTTGGCCAAAGATCGACTAGTGATTTTATTAGGATCTACGTTGCAACCGCTTATGTAACCCAAGATCTTTTCCAAGTGGATAGATATAGAACTCCTATTGCCGAAACTATCCCTATACCTTATTTATTCTATCAACCATGATCAAACACTTATTAAACTCGCTACCATAGTAACGAAATAACAATCTGTTCTTTTGAGTGAATTTTACGATCTCAGTAATGAGAAAACAAATGTTTTGATTTTTAAGTATGTTACCGCCGCTGTCTTTACTTTCTGAAGCTAACATTGGGATTTTGATACCTTCAGGAAGGTAGTCCCTTAACCCTCGGGCTCCATAAGATTCCAAATGAACCTTACTTCGCCCTACCAACATACTTTATAAACTACTAAAATTCTCTACGCTTGAGAATTACATCCTTTCAGAACTTTAGTTTTGTAGAGAAGAAAGGAGCGAAAGAAACTCTACCAGTTCATATTCTCAATACATTTGATTAATCTCTAAGACATTTAATGTCTTAGCAAAATTAGCTTTACGTTGAAATAATGATGATGAAACTTACATGAGATCTTTATCACAATTTCCATTTTGCACAACACAAAGTAATCACTTCAAATAGCACATATCACTTTAGTTTTAGCAAAGAGTTCAAGATTTCGGCACCGATCCATAGTGTGAATAATTCGTCGATTCGTAGATAAAGAAGATGTGTCGGAGATGTCGTCGAAGGGAACAACTCTCCAGTGCCTAACCTTCTGACACTGAAGCAAATATTTTTTAGTAATAGTCGACTAACGTGCCTAACCTTCTGACACGTTGCCGTTGCAGATAATGTTCCCAATATAATATTATCCCTCCACATCTCTTCAGTTTTTTATATGTAAGCACAACCACTTCACAGTGCCAAAATAATTCACTCACGAGTCAAATAGTGCATCAAACACAAAGCTCTTATTAGAGCGGACTTCATAGTCGAGCTCAATGGAAAATATGATCCAAAATCCACTCAATATTCTCAGATATTGGAATAAGCCACTAGAATCTCTTCGAGAAACTAGGAATAAATATAATCGTTGCAGGTTTCCTTCGGAGGGACCTGAATAAACGGTGCAGGTTTCTTATAGAGGGACCTGAATATAGCGTTGCAGGCTTCCTTTCGGAGTGACCTGAATAATCGGTGCAGGTTTCATATAGAGGGACCTGAATAACGGTGCAGACCTCTTACAGAGGGATCTGAATAACGGTGCAGGTTTCTTATAGAGGGACCTGAATAAATAGCGTAGCAGGCTTCCTTTCGGAGTGACCTGAATAATCGGGTGCAGGTTTCATATAGAGGGACCTGAATAAATAGCGTAGCAGGCTTCCTTCGGAGTAACCTGATTAGATTCAGTAAAATTAATAGTTAATTTCATTGATGAAGATAATGATTTTGGTTTAAGGGTCCCTACCTGATGTATCGTGTCTAACCGAATCTATAAGCTTCAATTTGTGTAGTTCAATAAGAACAAACTAACCCCATTTTAGTTATTTAAACGTGTGGTGTGTTGCGTTGTCTTACGAAGTGCAATGTAAGACACCTAACATTAAAAGAATAAGAATGCGAGGTGAGAAGGGCCTCTGTGTGCCTATTTCCCTATACTCGTGTATGCGCGAGCACGGGCAGGTGGATTGGGATCGCCGTGTGCTCACGAACCCTATATACGTGGTGTAAATATACATATATAAATAGAGGACCAGCTTCTTTAGTCCATGCGTAGCTAAACGGGTGCAATTAAGGCATGGGTCCACTTCGACAGTCCCCCCGCCGCTAAACACTTCCCAAAGAAACCAGGGAACTTGAGTCACTATGTCGGTAAAGAGTGACTGCGCTGATATGTTCCAAACAACGCCCTCCCCGAAGGGAGTTAAAACCACAGTCTGTCGTAATCTCCGTCAGGTGACCCGACCGTGGTCCATCGAACCATGTCGATGTTTTAGGTCTTCACAATTCGATATTCGAACTCGAAACACTAATATCTTAAAATTCACAAATCTTTGCAAACACAAATTAATTCAAATTAAATATGAAAAATCAAAGAGCGCGACGAAGACCAACCGGCTTGCACGAAATTCCGTAATCTTTTTTCCCCCTTCAATAAATGCCTGTGACATTCCTGTCAAAATCAAATCCTTCCCAGTTTAAAATATTATTTTTAATTGTCATATTTCTACAACAATACTTCTTTGATCAAATAATTGACCGGACGAAAACATGGAGATAAAATCAATGGAGACGCTTCGACCATTGAGCTAGATTTGGTTTCGTTACAAGTATACCTTGTGGCAAATTTGTGTCCCTCAACTTATCCCACAAAAGGTCATGTCGCACTAAGTCAAACGCTTTGGATAAATCAAGGAAACACGCATATACCGGCGTCCTACGAGACTTACATATAGTAACCGACGGTATGCTTAAGACACAGTATTGCACTTTCAGTGGAGAGTTGCGGCCGAAATCCGAACTGATTATCGTGCAGAGAAACATGCTTACATAACTGTGTATTAAGCAAACGGTCTCGCGCCCACTCATAACCAAAAATCTCATAACCAATACGTAAAGTCCCACTCATAACTGCTGATGTGAGAAGACGAAACTCATAACCAACACAACTACACAATTATGTACAGTCGCTTTAATAATTATTAACAACATTAACAAAAAAAGGTGAATAATATTTTAAATCAAAGTAAAATGCTTGGTATAAAAGAGGTGTAAAGAGGCATCTTGCAGGTCGGCAAGGTGAGGGTGGCTATTGCGGTGTGTAATCTCTCTTCCGCATTAAAATTAGGCAGCACAAACAATACAGAAGACAAAATGTATTTATTTTTACAAAATATTAAACCGACTTCAAAAACACCAAAAGTTATAAATAATATAAGGATACAAACAACATCACAGTTTTATATTGAAGGCCGTGCCAAATTTTAACTTGTACTTATATTTTTTAAGATTTTCCAGGTGATTATTGCTTGGCACCGACTTTAATATAAAACTGTGATGTTGTTTGTATTCTTATATTATTTATGACTTTTTGGTGTTTTTGATGTCGGTTTTATTTTTTGTAAACAAAAATTCTTTTCAATCTTTTTAGTTAATTTAAAATACCAAAACCTTATCCTAAATGTAACAAATACTTTTCTGAAAACCGCATCAAAATCGATTCAGCTAAACGCGAGATAATCGCGGACAAACATAAATACAAAATAATTTGGGGGATTGGAGTCGCTCACGTCCGTAGGTTTTACCCTCGAGACCCTACACGTGATCCCCGGGTGGTGCTAATCGAGTGACCAACTTCTGGTGGTAGGGCTTGAAAAACCCGACTGGCTAGCGACCACCGTGCGCATGACGTAAAACCCGTCAAGTGGGCATTTTGTGTCCGCGTTTCGGGATCAGTCATCGCACAGCCAGAGCTTGAGGGGTCGTTGCTGCGATTCGTGTGGTTTGTGTGGGCTTCCGTCGACCCAGTGCCAGGTTGACTGCGTTGACCCTCCGCCCAGGAAGACCCGAAGAAACGGCTGTTCCGCTGGCCGCCCGTGGTACAGTACAGGGGCCCAAGCGAACCTAACCAGTCCGTGAGGCTGCCCCACCATGCCACGCATAATCTCGGGGTGGTCCGTCGTGCCGGTTGGTGACCGGACGGTGGGTCCCGGCGACCACTTCCGGGGGGGTTCGGGGGCCCTTTCGTACGGAGAGTCAGCGCAAATCAGCTGTCGGCTGTTCCCTGGCGAAACAGGCCTACACACGTTAACTATGCTAATCGCTGCAACGACACCTCAATTTCACACCTCTCACTCCAACAAACATGTTAGCGCACAATATTAGGACTGGTCGTACAGCGGTGCACTATCCCACCAAAACACCACTATTCGAGGTGGGGCTCGCTAACATCCGCGGGCTCCATTCTAACCTCTTGGCTGTCCACCACCATCTCGAGACAGCCCGTCCAGCAATGCTGTTTTTGACAGAGACGCAAATTATCTGCCCGGCCGATACAAGCTACCTTAATTACCCCGGCTACGCTCTTGAGGAGTCCTTCAAGGCAAAGGCAGGTGTTTGCTTGTTCGTCCGGGCGGACGTTTGTTGTCGTCGCCTGCGCTGTTTGGAGGAACCTTCCTTTTCCCTCCTTGTGGTACACGTCGATTTTGGCACTCATTGCAGTGTCTACGTGTGCGTCTATCGTTCCCACCGTGGTGACTTGGAGACAACTCGACTTTTTGAACACCTAAGTCGGGTGGCAGATGACGCGCAGGAGCAATTTCCTTCCGCCGAGCTGGTGTTTTTAGGGGACTTCAATGCTCACCACGAGTTGTGGTTAAGTTCCTCTAAAACTGACCATGCGGGTAGGACTGCCCACGCATTCGCTCTCACGCACGACCTGACACAATTGGTTACCCAGCACACCAGGGTACCAGATATTATCGGTCAAGCGCCCTCTTTGTTGGACCTTCTGCTGACAAATCGCCCCGACGGATATCAGGTGGTGATTCGAGCTCCACTAGGATCTTCAGATCACTGCCTGGTATCCGTCTCAGTGCCTCAGGCGTCGCGACCGTCGCCTGTGGTTGCAGCACGCCGTCTGTGGCACTATGCGTCAGCAGATTGGGACGGTATGCGGGATTATTACGCGTCTGTCCCTTGGTGGCAGCGCTGTTTCAGTGGGATGGATCCGAACTCCTGCGCTACCTCTGTTGCTGACGAGATCAGATTAGGAATGGAATATTATATTCCACATTCCAATCTCGTCAGTAGAGGGAGACGTAACCTCTGGTTCAATCGCGAGTGTGCCTCTGCTGTTGAAAACAAACAGCTAGCTTACCGCGCTTGGATCAGAGGTCGAGCTTCTAGGGATCCCAATACTAACCTACTGAAAACAGCCTATAATAATGCCACCAAGTTGTGTAAGAGGGCTTACATTAGAGCGGATGCTCAGCGCATTGCACAAGTGGGTCAGGAACTGCTAGCGCACCCTACGGGTAGCCGTTCTTTCTGGCGCCTGGCCAAAGCTGTGCAATCAAACTTCTGCCAACCCTCGCTGCCACCGCTGAGACATGCCGATGGCTCACTTGCTCATCAGCCGCAGGAGAAAGCCGACCTCCTGGCAAAACTCTTCGCGGCCCATTCCCGTATCGATGACTGTGGTGCACAACCTCCGACACTGTCCCATTGTGGCAGCACTATGCCCGATATCCGCATCAGACAGCGAGATGTGCGGGCGGAGCTACAGTCGATTGATATTCGAAAAGCAAGTGGACCAGACGGCATTCCTGCGATTGTACTTAAGAAGTGTGCAGCGGAGTTGACTCCGGTCCTGACGCGTCTATACCGTCTGTCGTTCTCTGCTGGTTGTGTGCCGAAATCTTGGAAAGAGGCCAATGTCCAGCCGGTTCCCAAAAAGGGAGATCGTTCTGATCCGGCTAACTATCGCCCTATAGCCGTCACTTCCATTTTGTGTAAAATCATGGAGAGGATCCTTAACACCCAGCTGATCCGTTACCTGGAAGGTCACTCGTTGCTTAATGACCGTCAGTATGGGTTTCGTCCTAAACGGTCAACAGGTGACCTTCTAGCGTTCCTTTTGCACAAATGGGGTGAATCTATCGATAAGCGCGGCGAGTCTGTGGCTATTAGTCTCGACATCGCCAAAGCTTTTGATAGAGTCTGGCACAAGGCTCTCCTTTCCAAGCTTCCGGCATACGGATTGCCCGCTCAGTTCTGTACGTGGATTGCCAGCTTCCTCCACGAGCGTAGAATTCGCGTTGTCGTTGACGGCTGCGCTTCGCGGTTCGTGGCAGTGAATGCTGGTGTTCCACAAGGCTCCGTTCTATCCCCAACATTGTTTCTTCTGCATATCAATGACATGCTTTCCTTGGGAAGTATACATTGCTATGCAGACGACAGTACAGTGCATGGGGGATATCACGGAAGCTCAGGGGCTGCTCGTGGCAATATTGATAGGGAGAGGCAGAATCTTATCATTGAGCTCAACAGGACGCTGGACCTCATCTCCGAATGGGGTTCCAACAATCTTGTCGAGTTCAATGCTAAGAAAACACAGGTGTGCGCGTTCTCGGCGAAAAGGTCACCTTTCCTCCCCCCTCCTTCTCTTCAGGGCACAACCCTTCACACACAGAGTAACATCACCTTGCTCGGAATGAACATTCGCTGCGATCTGAACCCCAGAGACTACATCGAATCCGTTATAACTGCTGCCTCACGGAAACTCGGTGTCCTAAACAAGGTGCGTAGGTATTTTGCGCCGGACCAACTATGCCTGTTGTATAAAACTCAGGTTAGGTCTTGCGTGGAATATTGCTCGCACCTTTGGGACGGCTCCGCTCAGTACCTCCTCGATGCTCTGGACAGATTGCAGCGTCGCGCTATTCGAATAATTGGCGATGTAGAGGCAACTAACACCCTCGAGCCTCTGCAACTTCGTCGTGACATCGTCTCTCTTAGCGCCTTTTACCGAATGTTCCATGGGGAATGCTCTGAGGAGCTCTTTAACCTTATCCCTCCCTCTCCATTCCTTAACAGAAACACGCGTAAGGGCCTTCGGAGTCATCCGTACACTGTGTCCTCCTTTTCACACCGTACCAAGAAATTCCAAGATTCCTTCTTCTGTCGTTCATCCCACACTTGGAATTCTCTACCTGCGCACGTGTTTCCTCCATCCTACAACATGGGTTCCTTCAAAAGAGGTGTGAAAAAGCATCTTTTAGGCCGGCAAGGGGCGGGCAGGTAGGATAGTGGATGTCGTCCCTACTCTATCTGTCAACTCATTTGGGCCTCTTTCACCGCTTTACATCAGGCGGGAGGAGGTCATTTGCCGGCCCTACCTAAAAAAAAAAAAAAAAAAAAAATACAAACATACAGGTCAAATTGAGAACCTTCTTTTTTTTTAACCGACTTTGAAAAAGGAAGAGGTTCTATGTTCGACTGTATCAATTTTTTTGAAGTCCGTTAAATAGGATCTGCTTATTTCATAAATGAGGAGAGGATCGGATCAGGCTTTGCTTAGTTCAAGCACCAGTCTCTCACAATCTTTTATTCTGTAAACATAAGCATTTTCTTAAATATTAAATTGTACATGTAAGATTGTAGGAGGATAAATAAATAAATTATTATTATTCAGTTTGATGTAATATTAAAATTATCAATAAATGGACAGTTCGGCAATATAAAGTTTTATTTAAAATCTTAAAAATAAATATTGTGAAGTGGATTCACCACAGGCTCCGACTGTTTATTATTTTCGCGCCGCGCCGCGCCGCCGCTTCGCGTTCGCGTCGAGATCGCTCACCGAGGACGCCGCGTAAGTCTTTTCTTTCTGGGAGTGTTGCTCAGACAGACAGACAGGGTTCCTGGGGTCTGTACTGATGATGGTTTCATATCAGCATTTTTATTAGTACACGCAGATATATAGTCGAATATTTGGTCTGTAATGATTTTTCGTCTGTATTTTTTTACTGCTATCGATATCGGAGTTGGTACTCGTTGCTTGTGACGCGAGCAATTTCGTCGACAATGTATCACGTTGCAACTTTGGAGTATACGTTTATTACTCATGAGTCAAAATGTAGTGAACACACTGAATGGCTCTTTATTTTAATGTTGTGGCTAAATGGGGTCTTCCAATTAATTCTGCCGCTTTTTTGCGCCGGAAAAAGAAACCATATAAAGACAGGTACTATGTGAAATAATGTGATAGGTAGGTCATTATAATATTATAATTATTCATGTGATAGGTATTATATACTACTTACTCCACTACGTTACTCCTTTACGCAAAAAAACTACTTCACGGTTTTTGATGAAACTTTACAGTATTATAGCTTACACGTCAGAATAGCACATAGCATACTTTTTACCGCGGGAAAATATGTTATTCATACGGAAAAATCTCATTTAGCACGGGCTAAGCCGCGGGGGCGGAAAGGTAGTAAATAATAAATTCGGGGTGTATTAATTAAATCATTTATATATTAAATATATAAATGATTTATGTGAAGAAGTGCTCAAAAGGATTGTGAATTGTACGTGCTTGTATTATGAACTTCACTTCAACATAATAGACACGTAACGCCATCTAGTAGCTTTGCTTAAAATCAAATATATCTCCAGTCGTAATTCACCTTCTAATTTGAAATTACAATTGATGTTGTCCTAGTTGAGTGGTAATACCAGCGGACTTGAAACACTTATTACGTCAAAGCAAGACGGCGGCGGTTCAAATCCAGCAACAAGTAACTATTTTTTGTTATACATTTTTTTATTTATTTATCAATTCGCAACACTACTGCAGTATTATAATATCTGTGGCAAGAATTCTAAGAAATTAAAAAAAAAAAAAAAAAACGATGAGTTTCTTTGAAAATATCACTTTCCGAAGGAATCGCACAAAATCGGAATCGATTACAAATACATCGGTTACAAACATGTCAATAGAAGAAATCTTAAATGAATCTACTAATAGTATGCCTGATATATCTCTCGATGCCAGTAAAATTGATCAAATATTTAAACTTCGAGAGGAAATAGAAAAATTAAAATTAGAATTAAGTAGTGCTCATGCTGAAATTGATTCACTGTGTATAGCAAACAACAATCTGAAACGTAAGATTGAAGAAATATCAAAAAAATCTGAATTATACAAAAAAGTTGCACAAAGCCCCATACCGAAGAATACAACACCGAAAATAAAAAGGAATAATAAAGAAATGACTAATAAACAGATACAAACGGATAACAACTGCAATAAAGAGGTGATTACTAAAGAAAAGAGAGAAGCAAATGTAAACCAAAATCAATCTCTGAAGGAAAAACGGGCACAAAAAAATAAAAAAGGAAACACAGTTAAACATAAACTTCATATTCTTAGTTCGAACAGCAAGAATAAAATCTTGGAAACTCTGCGAGAAACTTTTAAAAGTGACCAATATGACATCTGTCATTATTTAAAAACTCACTGTGACCTTCAAAATTTAATAGATGATGCAGAAAACATCACAAAGAATTTGACAAAAAATGATTATTTTGTACTGATGATTGGCGAAGAAGATTTCAAAAACACTCAAAACTATTTTAAGTTGATTTTTAGTATAAGGGAATCATTACAAAAAATTTATCATACAAACATCATAATTTGTTTGCCCAATTATAAGTGTGCCGATTATAAAAATATGTTTAATTGGAGAATTGAGAATTTTAATAATTTATTGTATCTTGACATTGCTACTCACGAATATGCTTATCTACTTGACTCAAATCTTAACCTTGACTATAGTTATAAAATGTTTAATACTAATAATGGTGACATTAACAACTTTGGCATTAAAATTATAATAAATGACCTTTATAAATTAGTAAACGAAATAGAAAAATGTAATATGGATACGTGCGAAAATTCTGTAACGTCAATTTTTACTCTGACAAATACCAGTAATGAAAAATTATCAACATCATCTTCTAATATTTTTCGTCAATGAATATCTTTTAATAATGCATCAAAACATTGCTGGTCTTTTTGCGAAATCTGAGGATCTTTTAGTATGTATAGATGAACTATCAGAAAATAACAAATGTGTAGATGTCATTTGCTTGACAGAGCACTTTATGCAATCGGGCTATGAAAATTATTTATCTATATCCAATTATTATCTAGCAGATAGTTTTTGTAGAAGATCTAGTAAGAGAGGAGGAACCTGCATCTTAATAAAAAATGGACATAAGTGTAAACCTATCCCCGATATTAAAGAAATGTCACTTGAAGGTATTTTTGAATGTTGTGGTGTAGAATTGTGTGGATATGATATGATTATAATATGTGTGTACAGAGTTCCTAGCTCGAAACACCTAAATCAGTTTTTTGAAAAACTTTCTACGCTGCTTGGTAAAATAAATAAACTAAATAAAAAACATGTAATAATTGCTGGGGATTTTAATGTGGATATACTAAAAAAATCGAGTGCTGCCCTGGAATTTGAATATTTATTGTTGAATCATAACCTTAAATTAGAAATAAGGGAACCTACTCGGTTGTCTAGTAGGACTTGCATAGACAATTTTGCTCACAATATTATTAAAAAGGGTTGCAAATCTGAGGTTATTGAATTTGGCTTATCTGACCATACAGCACAGTTAATCAAATGTCCAGTAAATAAATATTTTCTTATTGATAAATGGATCATTACACGTCGTGACTATAGTAAGGAAAATATGATCAAATTTAAGAACTGCTTAAGAAATCTCTCCTTCTCAGAAATCTACGAAGAAGATGATCCTAATAAAGCATATGACTTTTTTATAGAACAATTTACTCTGTTCTATGATCTTTGTTTTCCAAAAAGAAACTTAACTATAAAAGTAAATAAAAAAGTGACTTGGTTATCACGTGGCATAAAAAAGAGTAGTGTGAAAAAGAGATCACTTCTTTGGCGATATAGGCTGAATCCTACCAGTTCTAATAAAGCTGATTTTAAAAGATATAACACTCTTTATAAGAAAATAATTAAACTTACACGTCGTTCTCAAAATAATTATAAAATTAAACAATCAAATAATAAGTCTAAAAGCGTTTGGCAGATAATAAACAATAGTAAGGAAAATAAACCCCATGAACCAATTACTACATTAAATATTGACAATAACATTATAACTGATTCTAAAGAAATTTCTAATAGATTTAACAATTATTTTGTAGACAAAGTAGAACCTGTAAAAAATAACAACAATAAATATAATTATGACATTCCAAATATTATTAATTCAATGTTTATGCCCCCGGCCCTACCATGTGACATAATAAATATAATAAGAAATCTAAAAAATACTAACAGTGTCGGATATGATAATATATGTACGAAGGTAGTTAAATTTGTTGGAGAAACATTGTGTAAGCATTTAACACACATCCTCAATATGACAATAGCTGCTGGTATCTATCCAGAAAAGTTAAAAATAGCAAAAGTAAATCCTTTATATAAAAAGGGAGATAGAAAGCTTATGCAAAACTACAGGCCAATTGCCCAGTCATCAATATTCTCAAAAATCTTTGAAAAATACATTTATAAAATAATGATTAATTTTTTTGAAACTAACAATATCTTAGCTAAAGAGCAGAAAGGTTTTCGAAAGGGCAAAACAATTAACATGGCTATATTTGATTTCTTAAAAATCATAATGAAAAATATTGACAAACGTAATCCAGTCTGTGCCATTTTTTGCGATATGACTCAGGCTTTCGACCATGTTGACCATGATAAATTATTATTTAAATTAAATGCATATGGAATAAGAGGTAATATTCTACAACTTATTGAGACTTATCTAAAAAACAGAAAACAATATGTTGAAATCTCTAAGATATGTATGAAAACGAAACATGAACAAGTATATACATCTTCTCATCGTACCATTACATATGGTGTCCCACAGGGAAGTGTTTTAGGGCCGTTGCTATTCTTACTATATATAAATGATTTACCGAAGGCAGTCAATAAACATGTATCCCTATTTGCTGATGATAGTTCGGTCATTATTGAATGTGAAAATAGAGATGCATATGAGAACGACGTAAATAAAACTTTAAAATCTATTATAATGTGGCTAGAAAATAACAATTTAAAGATAAATTTAGAAAAAACAAAATTGATGCATCTGAGTCAAAGAATACCTGGCATAAACATGAACGTAAGTTACAATACTAAAGAAGTTAATGACACAGATGCTGTGACTTTTTTAGGTTTGGTAATTGATAATAAATTAGACTGGAAGTTACATATAGAAAATATATCGTTAAGAATAAGCAGAGCCTCATATGCATTATACAAACTAGCACCGGTTCTTAATATAGATGGCTTGATTACTGCTTATTATGGAACAGTGGAATCAGTATTAAGATTTGGTATTATTTTCTGGGGCAATTCGGTAGATAAAGAAACGATTTTTAAAATTCAAAAACGATCAATACGCTCAATGTTTGGCTTAAAACCTACTGATAGCTGTATAGATTATTTTAAAAAGTACAAATTGTTAACACTGCCATCTCTATACATATTTGAAGTAGCTGTATTTGTGAAAGCAAATCCAGAGTTGTACAAAATCGAATTATTTAACAGTAATCGAATTAGACAAAATAAAAATACAAAGCTTTGTGTGTGTAATTCAAATACGGCACTTATGCGTAATAGTATTTTTGGTATGGGTCCGACTATATACAATAAGCTGCCAATGGCCATAAAAGAACTCAATTTAAATATGTTTAAGATAAGACTAAAAAAATTCCTTATTGAAAAGTGCTATTACACCGTACGTGACTATATGTTTGATAAAGAGTTACCAAATTTATAATAATGAAATGTTGTTAAAAAATATGTGATCTATAAATATAACAATTTCTTTTATTAATTATATCATTTATAAAAATAGGACTTTTAATTGTGACATTATATGTAATTCTTGACTTTACTTTACCGACTAATTAAATTCACTGCCATTAGGACATTAAATTTATTCATAATTATCATTTGTAATACATTATTTATATTATAATTTATAGTTGTTTTTAATTGGAATTGTTGATTGATATTATTTGGAATTTTTTATTTGGAATTGTTCATTGATTTATTTTTAATTTAAATTGTTGATTGGAGTTGACATATGATATATTATGACTGATCTTGATTAATCTTGATTTGATTTTGTATGCCCTACAAGGCCAAACATGTAAGGACAATAAAAAAACCTGACACCTGCATTTAATGTATACTCATGTTTGACAAAATAAAGAAATTATTATTATTATTATTATTATTATTATTAAGTAACCTCATTTTTGCTAGTTACTTGCAACTTCGAACAAATTAACAATGAAAATAGCATAGAAGTGTTTTCGTTGGCAGTAGTGTTTATTCATAGCGAACGAGACGGCGAAAATATAAAGCCCTGTCTATGGCCGTCTACCGTCTCACTCACAAGCAGGAAGTACCGTTCGCGACCCCGCACGCCGCCTATCATCTAGTTTACGGTCATATTGCTTTCGAGGTTAAAAATCCAGATATCCACACTATAATCATTACATAATTTAATTTTTCTGTCGGCTTAAGTTTTTTATATTATTTTGTTTTTGTATAGATATTGTAAAGATCTCAATTTTAAGATATTTTTTGAAATAAATGATGATAATAGTAATAATCATTTATTTTCCTATTTACATGTCGTTACCACGCCCAAACCCAATAATGTATCTCGAATCCAAGCAATCTCGGATTATTGCGTATCGCTCGATCGATCTCTAATCCGCGTGCCAATAATTAAAGACTGCAATCCAGGGATTCTTTTGACACCGGATCGCCAGCGATCCTTTCCCTCTCGGCCGTTTCTTTACATGCATAACATTAGATTGAGCAATACTATTACTCTATGTTTCATAAATAACAAACTAGCTATTAATCTCTTGAAATAATATTTCTTATACTTCTAACAATTAATATTATTGAAAAGATTATTAATAAATCTATAACGAAAATTCTAATAAATATAAAATAAAATCCTTTATTTAGCATTTTTAAAGAAAATGCAGTCACATATAAAAAAATATATTATATTTTAAATTATAGAAATTTAAACTAGGTATGTAAATATTTTTGTGGGAATGAAACGTGTATAAAACTGACATAAAAGTGACATTTGTGTGATTGCTTTGGACTAATGGTTGGTAATTGATTTTATTTGAACGATAATAAATTTGAAATTTTAACTAAAGAAATAAAAGCAACGAATAATCGCTGGAAGTTATAGAAAAATATAATAAAATCTACCAAAGAAGAATAATGGATTCTGAAACGGTAAATATTGGTTATTTCATAATAGTGATGCTATGCCGCTCTACGCTTACGCTCAATTTTCATATTCTTATTTTTTCCGTTATACTAGGCAAAAGGAAAGCCTCTGACAAAAGAAGAAACGAAGGTTTTGCTGGACCTTATAGAAGGAAGCAAAATTATTACCACAAAAACGACGAACGCCACAAATAATAAAATGAAAAATGAAGAGTGGATTCGATTGGCAGAGCTGTTTAATGCCACAGCTGCAAATTGTCCTCGGACACCACAGCAGCTGCGTTTAAAATGGGAGAATTTGAAAAAGAATTCCCGTAAACGTAGCACTAAAATAAGAATGAACCAAATTAAGGTTAGCCTGTTGCAATAGGCAGTACTTACTATAATAGTAGGTTTGTAGTAACTAACATTCTCTTTACATTGACTTTTCGTTTCAGACTGGTGGTGGTCCTCCCGACTACATACCCCCTGATGATATACTGGACCGAGTGACTGGTATGCTTGGGAGTACAGCCAGTGGCTTTACTGTGCCATTTGGAGGAGACAAAGAAACGGTATAGTCTGATTTTTCTGGTATTGATGGTGATGGTGAATGTAGCGGTATTTATGGTGATGCAAAAGTATCTGTGGAATCATCTAAAGATACAGAATTGATGACTATTGACAATAGGATTGAGACTGGTCTGTGGTGGTGTTGTGATCTCTAATCATCAGGTTTTAAATAATGTAGACCAAAATACACAACAAATTAAAACTAAGAGGTTCACATTAACGACACCTAGAGCAGCAGCTCCAGCTCCCGCCTCTGTGGGGCCTTTATGGTGTTGGCTGCTTGGGATATAAGGTTGGAAACATGCGAGTGATGCCATTGGCTTTGCAAGCTTCCATAGGCTGTGGTGATTTATTTACAATCAGGCAACCCACGCTTGTTTGCCACTTTTGTTGAATTATTAATGTTATCTAAGACTAGCTTTCCGCTCGCGACTTCGTCCGTGTTATTTTTGTTTTCCCGTGGGAATTTTATATTTTCCGGTAGGAAAATTACGCTATGTCCTTCCCCTGGTCTCGAACTATCCCCATACCAACTTTCATCAAAATCGGTTCAGTAGTTTCGAAGCCTATTCAATACAAACAAACAATCAAATCTTTCCTCTTTATAATATTAGTATAGATTAGATTATTATTAATTTATTTATCTTATTATTTATCCAACAAAAAATTTGCAACTCGCTTGTCATAAACAAATTTGTGTTCTTGTTTTTCATTAAAAAAAAAATAAAACCAGATGAGGGCAGGACTGCCAGGAACATTGCAATTGCTGAATATTTCACAGCCAAAAAAACAGTTCATAGATGCAAAAATAAATAGTATTTATTTAGAAAATAAAAAATTGTTGCTAGAAACAGAAAAATTAAATTTAGAATTAGAGAAATTAAAGAAGTAGTAAATTTTGGTTTTTATGGGTCGTTACTCGTGGTCCCACTACTTTGCCCCACTGGTGGAACCACGCGAAAATGTGGTTCCTCGTGGTCCCATTAGCCAATGAGACCACGCGGATTATCATCAATCGTTCCTCATTGACCCATTTATGAGATCCTTTATTCCCTTATAACCAAACATACCCCAAATAGGGAGGGGGTAATAAGAGTTTCGTATAATTCCTTGTGAGCAAACTATTTTAGTACAAATCAGTTTGGCTATAAGGGAGAAGAGGATCTTATAAATGGGTCAACGAGGAACGATTGATGGTATTCTGCGTGGTCTCATTGGCCAGTGGGACCACGGTCCACGAGGAACCACATTTCCTCTTGGTCCCTCTAGTGGGCCAAGTAGTGAGACCACGAGTAACGACCCGTTTTTATAACTATTATAAGTATTAGTAATATTGTGAGTTAAATTTGCATCTAAGTACTGTTTTATGACTAAAGTCTTGGAGAATTGGAAAGTTTTTCATTTAAACGGGTTTAAAAAAATATAATGTTTTAGTTTCTAATAAATAATGGTTGCAGAAGTAATGATTTTTATTTGAATAACATATTTTACTATTTGACTTTCTCGATAGTTGTAAATAAAATGTGGAATAAACTTATCATTGTTTAGTTAATTTTATCACCCATACTTACTCATATCATTATTATTCATCTGTGTGTACAGGCCTCTATATTACAAAACAGGTTTACTAAAATCTACCCAAATTAGTTAATAAGGATTGCTCTTTTTTACATATAATAGGTAAGGTCTTTAGCCTTCATCTCACCTGATGGTGACAATAAGGCCTAAGATGGTATCAAGCTAAACCTGAAGCCTGGACTGTCGAAGTAGCTACTTCACCTCTTAATTGTTGGTACACAACAATGCTATTAATATCATTGTTATGAAACTTAGGTAAGACTATGGTAGCTTGGCAGGCGATCTTAGATGCCCTACCACCAACCAAACCGAACAGAAAATCATCTGCCAGACCTACAAATTAACACCAGGTGGTGTCTCAACGACTAGACCGCAGAAGTGGTTAAATATTTTGACAGGTTTTGCAAAAGCTCTTCAGGTGTATGGGTCTGGTGCTTCATATGTGATGATAGGATTTTAGGATTAGGAGTTAGTATAAAACAGTAATGTAATAAATTCACTAAACAGTTGGAAATAAAAATATGTATATTTTTTGTAAAATATTTTTAAATGTGTTTATTATACAGATTAGAAATAATTATTGATCAAATTGGCTCTGTGGCTAACATCATCATCTAGAATGCGAATGAGAGGAGCCTCTACATTATTATCTAATGTTATGTCAACTTCCGGGGCAACTTCTTCCATGTTATATTTGCGACAAATATTATGGAGGACTGCAGTAGCAATAATAACACTCTGTATATTCTCCAGTGACAAACGTAAAGTAAGTGCTATAACAGGAAAACGGCGTTTCCATACACTAAAGACCCTGTAAAATGTACCTTTTAGTAAATTATTAACATAGTTAAAGTATACACCTTAACACACTGCTATAGTATAAAACAGTAAATAAATACTAAATACACTTCATAACAAATAATCACACAGACCTTTCAATTGTGTTTCTAGTTTTTATGTGTGCCTCATTGTATCTTTGTTCACTAGGAGATAGCGGGTTTAATAATGGTGTTAGTAAATATGGCCTGTTAGGATAAGCAATATCACCCAACATCCAACGGTTGCCAAAAGCACCATTTTCGCAATGAGCTGTAATTAAATCAAATATAGGTAGCAGAAAATACAGTACTATATTATATTTTCATAACAATAACCTCTTACAACAGAGTTATTGAAAATTGTAGCATCATGAGCAGAACCAGGCCAACGAGCAACAACATTCATTAACCATTGATTAATTATCAATGCTTCTGCTCATTTTTTACTTACATGGTGATTGAATGCGAATATGTGTACAGTCTATAGCACTAGTACAGTACAGTCTATTCTGTAAAACTTTTGTTCTGTTTGTTGGTGTACAAAAATGTATTTATCATACAGTCTAGCTATAGCTTGAGATATATCTCTAACTATCCTTCCTGCTGCGGATTTTGACACTCCGACAAAATCTGCTACTGAAATGAGCATAGTACCCAGAGCATAAAATCGAAGAGCTAACAATAACTGGAGAAGGGGTGCCACTCCGTGATTCCTAGAAAGAATAGGATGATTTTTCTATATTTCAAACATATTCACATCACAAGTATAGCGCAGCAAAAGGTATTTTACCCACCGTTTTGATGTTACTTTTACGTATGGCATAATTTCTGCTAAAATTAATTCTACGGCAGTTTTGTTCAGCCGGAACCTAAAAGTAAATTCGTAGTCATTGCAACTCTCCATGTAATTTATTCTTTTATAATTTCGGCGTTGGTGTTGTAATACTTCATCATTATCACTGGAGTCACTTTCGAAATCGGATATTATATTGGCAAATAACTCAAAATCACTGCTATCACTATCTTCAATAAATAACGCTGCTGCCATTTTTTGAAATAAATATAACAATAATTTTCAATAAACGTTAAACAAATCAATTTACGATTAGTAAACGATAAAAATATGGAGATCGCCAAAATATAGTTTATAGGTAGCAATCAATCCGACTTTTATTCAAAGATTGGTTATTGGCACACATCAAACGTCATTTTCGTACAGAGGTCTATCCAAAAATACCAGAGGCGCGTTCAGAGCCTTCGCGCGAAGTACAACTTTTCGCTCTAACCCCGTTCAATGCCTTCGAGCGTGACAACCGGGTGAAACAACCGGCCCGTTCAAGACCTTTGAGTGTCGGCGCGAGTTACAACCGAACAACCATCTAATTTGATGGTTGTAAAACGCTCTGACGTTTATGACTGAAATACTCTTAAGTGATTGGATGATATTGGCGGCCATATTCTATAATGTCATTTACTAGAAAGAGAAAGAGAGAGAACAACTACACCCAGAGGCGCTGAACGCGCCTCAGCGCCTCTGGGTGTAGTTGTCCGGTTGTCTTTTAACTCGCTCAAAGGCGTTGAACGGATTGCAGCAACCAAATCATTTATCTCCCTCTTTCACATGATTTTTTTATTTCTCTCTCTCTCGGATCAAGTCAAGCGGTGCGCCCAGAGGGCGCTTGCGCACTTAGGCCGGCCGCAAACGTTAAATTTCCGAATTAGGTTTCCAGATCTGGAATTCAGATTCGGAAACCTGAATGCTCTGTTACAAACAATATATTCAACAAGGAGTACATTATTCTTATTTTTTCCGAACGAAAAAAAAACCTAATGTTCGGTTCGATGCGTTCGGATCGTAAGAACGGAAAAACCGAATGACGTCATCCCGAACGCAGCGCTCGTGTACATTTTGGCTCGTCCGCGGTACATGTACGGCAATTCAGTTCCGCGCACAGAGTACTTTTGTATATAGGAAATAGAGACCTATCTTCGACGTTGAAACTGGTACTAGACCAGTAGCGCCATCTGGTAGTCATAGTTGGGACTACATTGAATGAACGATTGAAATTCATCGAGCGAGCGAATGAGTGAGTGAATTATATCGAATGAATGAATGAAACCTTACATGCAATTGAAATTACTTGCAAGTTGTAATTTTTAAGTTGTAATTGCATTCTAAGTAATTTTTAAAAATTAAACTCTTTGATTTTTTCAAAAAGTAACCACTTATATATTGAATTGGTGCTATTTTTCTTGGATCATTCTCTTCTATAGATGAAAAATTTATATTAAATATTGGTTAAAAATTAAATGTACTGGTCGATGAGGCTTCTGTGTTAATTTCGCTGGTGACAAGGGAGTATAAAGATTGACAAAAGTCTTCTTCACAATTTTTACCTCGGGTGTGGACACTACTTAAATTATTTACTAATAATGTTGTGAAAGCAGATTCAAACTGTTCACACGTAGGATTATTATTGCGACATCCATGTCTTCGAATACCCCCAAATAAATTTTCTAGGGGGTCTTGATTAAGATGTGGCAACCATACTGATGACACAGAATATTCATTTTTTACATTTTGAAGTAAACACTGAATTCCGTTTAGTGTCCACACCCAGTTTTTAATTGTTGGAACTGACTCCTCTCTTCCAGTAGCAGTTACAAATTTCATAGATATAAAAGTTTTTTTGCCCTCTACCCATGTTTTATTATGAATAGAGTGTTCTGTTGCAGGCCCAAGTAGAGGTTTCGCATGTTTATTCTTTTTTGAGCTGCCATTGACAGAGTCAAATATGGAATCAATAAATAGCAGCAGATCTGCCGTATCTTTGCACTCGCTTGGTAAAATTCCTTTATCTGAAACAGAGAAATTTTTATAACAGAATTATTTAGATGTTTGATTTCAGAATTACTTTCTACTAGTATATTATGTTTTAAGTTGTTATATGTACAGTCAACAGCTCACCAGGTTACCCCAGTTCTGTTTTATATTTCATTCTTGTCAAATGACAATTCCACATTAGAGGACGAATGACCGGTAATGGGTAGCCTGTCATGCTGTTGTGTCTACATAAGTAAACAAGTAACATCCATCAGAACTAATCTGTTTAACCGTATAGTAAAGTAGCTTTATGGTAATATTAAATTAATTTTTTGTAACTCTTCCATAGTTACTGAGCTTATTGTTTATATAACAGTAATCACTTTTAGTTCAACGAGCGATGGAGGACTTGCCCTCAAGTTACAGCAAATTGAAATATAAAGTGGTGATTTCCAATACAACTTTTTTTTAATACTTTATAAATACATGTTAATTATTACCTGCAAGATATCCCATATTGGAGGCAACAGTGCGACTGAAGACCTGGCTAGCATATTTAACTTTCATTTTATTCAATTTGTCTGGGTTGATATGATTTTCAGTTAATTTGGGTTTAGGGCGTATCCCCCTATACCCTGGATTCTCTTTATTGAGCATCTCTAAATGCGACCATTTTGCAACCTTTGGTATACCGTCTTTTATGTAACATAAGTTTTTGGTTACTAAATTATTACGTATTCCTTTAAGAAGATGTGGGGGGTCATATAATGGTACTATTTCTTGTCCATTTATTAAAATAATGTTCTCTTTTGGTGTTTCTCCTTTTCTAAGATAGACCCCCCTTGTCTCGTTTAGCAATATTTTCAGAGCTTGCCTATTGTTGGTTCCTTGGTCGCAAACCGAGGCAACTACTATCAACTCAGAATTTTGAATTTCAGTTACAGTCTCTTAAATTTGTTTGGCTAAAACAGGCCCTTTAGTTGCACTTGCGGAGAATGTGTATGACCCGGCTTGCTTGTAGTTTTTTATCAAGCCACGCACCATAAATATTTGTGCGTGGTCAGCAAATTCTAACTGACGGTGATAGCCATCATCTACAAATCCGGTAACTTTATCCTTTTTTTCATTGTATGACACATGCGCTTTCAATGATACTTCATCGAATAGCAGCACGCATAGCTTTTCTTCGCGTTTCATACCTTCTGCCTTTTTCTTTAATTGTGTGAATATATTATGGTTTATCCCAAGCCGCAAATTAAACTTTTGCACTAATTTGATCAGTGTTTGTGCAGCTGGAAGTATAAATATTTTTCTAAAAAAGTTATAAGCTTTTGGGCTTTGCTTTAGCATACACAATGATAAATTTTTTTCTTGTAATGTAAAGTGGCGCCCTTTTTCTTTTTTTTTATTTTCTCTGAATTGCATTCTCATTAACAACTTTGCACTGCTGGAACTATTTTCTAAAATATTCAATACTGCTGGGTTCGAAGCCAGTTTTTTTACTAATTTAATTTGTGCAGACTGTTTCTTAACTCTATTTTTAAGATTTCTTATTTTTCTTTTGGCAGCAACAATCTTTGAAAGCACTTCTTTTTCATGTTGAGTCACTGGTGTTTTAGCTTTTAGTGCCCTTTTGCTTGCTGAAATTGAAAACACATTTTTTTAAATCTATGATTTGTGTGTGACTTAACTGTAATTGAATGATTGATAAGATGTCGCTTTACAAAGTAGTATATTAGTAATAATTAATCTAATTATTAAATAATAAAAAAACATAATACTTTTTTTACTGGCTGGCAAACAGTGATATAATTAGTTGTTGAAAATAAAACTAATAGTTTAAATAATTACCATAACGAGGTTGAACATTCCTAGTTCTCGCTTCACTGATCAGTGGAAGTTGAGTAGGCACATCAACATTTAAATTTGGAGCAACAGGATCTGAAACAATAACACAATTATTGAATGATTACTAAGATGTCGCTTTATAGAGTAGTAAATAATTAATCTTCTTCAATCTTCAATCAGCATATCGCAGTCCACTGCTAGACATAAGCCTTTCCCAATCTGCGCCACAACACTCTGTCCTCCGCCTTCCGCATCCAGTCTATCCCCGCTGCCTTCTTTAGGTCATCGGTCCACCTGGCTGCAAGACATCCTACACTACGTTTGCCTATTCATGATCTCCACTCAAGGACACGTCTACTCTAACGCCCGTCGGTCCTGCGACAGACGTGGCCAACCCACTGCCACTTCACGTTTGCTTATCCTGCAAGCTATGTCGGTGACTCTAGTTCTTTTCCGGATAACCTCGTTTCGGATTTTATCCTTCAAAGAAACTCCTAACATAACTCGCTCCATAGCTCGCTGAGCGATTTTGAATTTGTGGACTAGCCCCACTGTGATTGTCCACGTTTTGGCACCGTAAGTCATGACTTACACTTAATACTCTTTTTCTGGCTGGCAATCAGTAATATATATACTATTTGATAAAAATAAAACTGATAGTTTTAATAATTACCATAACGAGGTTGAACATTTCTAGTTCTCGTTTCACTGATCAGTGGAGGTTGAGTAGGCACATCAACATTTGAAATTGTTGGAGCAACAGGATCTGAAACAATAACACAATTATTACTTTAATTATAAATTTAAGTAAAAGTGCAAAAATACATTAGTACTTTTGATAAGCATACAAGGTTGAAAGGTTTTCAGTGAATTTGGAGATTTATGTTTAACTTGATTGTGACAGAATTGAAGTAACATTTACGAACCAAGATTTTCTTTTTCAGTCCCTTTAGCTATTTCTGCAGATTTTCTTCCTTCTGGCTCAATATGTTCATCATATATTATAAGAGGTGTTGGAGCTAAAAGAAAAGGCAAAAATTGTATCTACACAATTAAGATTTTATTTATACTACGATTTTTGACAAATATTGTAGCAGTGAAGGTTGCTCTCAGAGCTGTTGAGATGTGTTCAAACAGATGAAAGCAGGACACAACAGGAATAGAAAAATGTATAAATGTAATACAAATGCCGTGGAGATGACATGAACAGATAGTGTGATGTATTAAAATTAATTAATTCTATATTATCACATGAAAAAATAGTACCTGTAGATTGATGGATGGTTGCAAACTAGCAAGAGCTTTTCGCATCGGTTTTGGCTCAATATAAGTACTTTTCAGTAACTTTAGACCTGAAATCAAATTGAAAGCATTAAACCATAAATAATATTAAGCTTTAATTATTTCAATATGTAACATTTTTTACAGTAAAAAGAAAACATTCTTAATAAGTAAATTTCATATAAACCTGGCAAGTTCAATGTTGGAACAGCTGTTTTGCTGAGTCTATTATTACAGCACAGATATTTCTCCATGAAATGTGAACGAAAGACACGGCGGTACTTATAAATGCGTTCATTCTCCAAGCCCAATATATCAAAACCAACAGCATACAACCAAGTATTGAATCGGTCTCTTTCTTATTCTGGATGAGGAAACCCATGAAGAACCTTATGTGAACCTGAAATATAAAAGTAAAGGGTCATTAATAAAATAACATTAGAGTATAATGGTCCTGGATCTGAATTTATAGTCCTGAGTATAAATTTTGTGAAGTTAATTGTTTTATTTTTTTTTTAAATCCATAACCATCGGATTTTTGTCTGAAATAAAAGTAATTATAATTTCATTTAAAGTACACAACACTTTGACCACAAAATCACCATTTTTTGAGATTGGGAATACCTAAGTAATTGTGTGCCTTAGTATGAAATACCTATTTACGTTTATAATGAATTCATTAGAATGTGTCATGTCAGCTTTTGCTGTGAAGGAAAATAATATGATAAAACCTGCACACACCTGTGAGGAAAGAATTTCTTTATAAGTTATGTGTAAAGTCAACCAACCTCCCCCCCCCCCAATTGGCCAGTGTGGTTGACTAAAGCCTAATCGCCCTAGTTTAGGGTAGGCTTGAGCCTGTCTGTGGGGACGTTTATGAGCTGATAATGATTGTGTTTGATGTGTGTCATAATCATATAGTGATTTAACTCGACATTGATGCAAGGTTGTAGGTATACTGAAAATGTATATGACATAGTATAATTTTAGGATGTCATGAAATCTTCATTTGCTATTATTGGTCTCCACTGATACCACTGATATGGTAACATTACAATGATGCCATCAATATACAACCATTGAGAAACGTATCATGAAACGTCGAAACGTAAAAACTCAATATTAAATCATAGGTATATCATCATGATATCATTTGTAAACTATGAGATCGCTAATAAGCCTTCCGCAGGCCTATGATGCGCATCAAGACAAATGTTTTGTCTACTGCTATCTCTTGTTTAGTAGAGATATGTCTTTAGGTCTACTACAACTAACATGCGGCGTTAAGAACTCTTCTCTCGGAAGACTTTTGCGAATCTGTGAAAGTTTTTTGCTACGGATGGCAGCATGCACACACTATTTTACTGCAAATTTGACAGTTATAAGAGAGAAACTTCTCTTTCGCTTTATTGTTGGAAGAGAAATCGCGAGGTTTGTTAAAAGATATTTAAATATATATTTGTCTCTCTTCGAACGCATGTTAGACCGAAAGACGAAATCTCTTCATAGAGAAGACATAATATGTCTAGCCGCGCATCATAGGTCTACTGGTCTGAGTAAATTCTCAAAGACAATCTTGGTAAACGACGAGAAGCGTAAATAATACTAGGGCTTTTACTAACTATACTGTGTTCTCTATAAATATTATCGTATATATAAATTGGTAGGTAATGTGTTAGTAATAAAATAAAAGATTCCGGCCCATTTGACTAATTTTAATTGCCACACATTTACAGGGCGCGGCTAGCGAGCGACTGGCCGCTGCCGGCCGTCCCAAAAACGTCATAATTGCGTAAGTGCATTCCATGCACTTTGCGCACATACGCTACACACACCCCTTTCTTTAAGGAAAAAAATATTCAAAATATTTTTTAACAAAGAAAATCATTTAAAGTAGCTATATAATCTAAATGCTGTATGCTTGTATAAACCAAAACAACAAAACAAAAAAAAAATATGACCACAAACAAAAGTTCACAAACAAAGAGATAAAAAAATACATTTCATTTAAAATATAACAACTAACTTAAACATTGTAGTTCGGCGCCATTTGCGCTGTCGACTGAGATAATCCCATCGGTTGTCGTGTGTCCAGTACACCTTGCAGTACTCTTTTGGTATTATTTATACAACTTTTATATACGATTGTTGCCAAGGCCAACAATATGATCACCGACAATATTGTTATGGCAATACCCATGATCTCTAACTTGCTCTCGAGGTGCAAGGTAGAAGCCTGATTGGCACCATTTTGTGCGATGATAACTTCTTCTTCCTTCTTTTCAACCGAGTATGTATGTCCCATTTTGATACTGTTAATACTGCAGGGTGCGCCGGGCACGATGCTATTGAATGAGCTCTTTTCAATAATGATTATCTCCGAAAATATACAGGTATTAAATACAAAAGCCTACGTGCTTTTATGATTAACACAAAGAAATTTGTTTTTGCATTTTTTCTTATCTAATAATACAAATTTAAGCACGTACTTAGCGAAATTTTATTTAATTTTAGTCCTTAAATCTAACGGGTTTCCTTACAATTCTACCACTACGTGTTTTTGTCACGTTTTCCTCAACTATCTTGCAATCTATTTCCTCTGACAATGGTTCGTTTAAAATATATGCTGGTTAAAGTCTATCTATTGAAATATTTGACGTTTTATTATTAATAAAAATTTTGAAAAATTTCGAATTTCTCTCTATAATTTTGTATGGGCCGCTGTATGGAGGCGTTAATGACTTCCGTACCGCGTCTATTCTCAAAAATACGTGAGAGCAAGTCCTTAAATCAGCATTTACAAATATATTTTTACTATCTAAATTTCTTGTCTTAGGTTGCTAAAAATATCTCGTAATCTGACTATATATGCTTGCGGATCATCAATTTTATTGTTACTCTCCTGACAAAACTGTCCTGGTAACCGCAAGCAATGACCTAATGTCATTTCCGCTGCGCTTACGAAATCGCCATCGCTTTGGCATGCTGCCCTTAACCCTAACATGACCGTAGGTAATTCTACTAACCATGTTTCGTTATTATTCAGCCTATTATTATTATTGTTGTTATTGTACGGGCTTTCGCCTTGTAGGCCTTTTCACCTCGACCTAAAAGATCTATTGTGAATTATAGCACCGTTAGAGTATCTCCTTCAAGCCCAAACCCTCTATGAAATTGAGGATTTTTTGGGTTGGGAGAGTTTGTATTTCATCTGGTCTCATGATGTGTCTTCCCAGATGAAGGCTACGCCGATGAATCAGTGGGCTGCAGTCACACAGAAGGTGTTTAGGAGTTTCACGCTCCTGATTGCAGAATCTGCAGATGTCGTTGTCCCTAATCTTGAGGTTGAACATGTGTCTATTCAGGCCGCAATGTCCAGTTAAGGTTCTTACGACTGCACTGATGTTTTTCCTGTTAAGCTGCAGAAGCTCGTCAGTTAGTTTACGCGAGTAGCCTTGTATTAGTGCCTTCGCGTGTTCTTGCCCTGGAGTAGATTTCCAGAGTTCGAATGAGTTTCTAAGAAGTTGTTCATTTAGAAAGTTGTGTACCTGGTTCTTTGAAATCCCACAAAAAGGTTCCGGTCCTATTTGTGGTTTTATAGTTCCAGTTTTAGCGAGTTCATCGGCCTTCTCGTTGCCAATGACACCAGAATGCCCAGGAACCCATCTTAAAACAATTTTGTTTTTTTGTCCTATAGCATTCAGGCGGGTGAGGCAGTCCTCTACCAGCTTCGAGTTTATTTGGCTCGAGCTAATGGCTTTTAGAGCTGCTTGACTATCTGAATAAATATAGATATGTTGGTTTGAGTAGTTTCTTTGGTTTATGATATCTGCACATTCAATGATGGCATATATCTCCGCCTGGAAGACGGATGCGTACCGGCCCAAGTTGGTACTTTTGCTCACCCTGGGCCTTAGACCGTACACTCCGCACCCTACATCAAATGATTTTCTGGAGCCATCCGTATACCATACGAGGCTTCCATCCTCACAGGAGTTGAGATTCTCTTCCCATTCATCTCTGTGAGGGGTTTCCACTTTAAAATTTCTAACGAAGTTTACTCGTGGAAGCATGACATCGCTGGTCATAGCTAACATTGGATGTTTCAGCACAGAGTCCTGAAGGGTCCTCAGTGTTTGAGAGAGCCAGTTAATGCGACAGCCTATGCCGACCCTATGTAGGCAAGCCTTCGCCTCCTTTTCTATTACTAGATTAAGGGGCGGCAGGTTTAGAAGGGCGTTTAATGCAGCTGCCGATGTTGTGGACATGGCTCCCGTTGCCATTCGACATGCGGTTCTTTGAAGGCTATTTAGAGTGTCAATGATTGTCCTCTGTTTAGCCTTTTTGTGCCAAACCACAGCGCCATAGGTTACTATGGGCCTTACTATGGCGGTGTATATCCAGAGGGCGATCTTTGGGTTGAGTCCCCATTTCGTCCCTACCATGCGATTACACACACCAAGTGCGATTTTTGCTTTTTGAACCACATTATTAATGTGTGTGTTCCAGGTGAGCCTTTGGTCGAAAGTGACGCCCAAGTACTTCACCTCAGTGGAAAATGTAATAGTCGATCCGTTTAACACAGGTTTAATAAGTTTATTCAGCTTATGTTTCCTAGTGAACGGTACTATTGTAGTTTTGTTCGGGTTTACCGATAAGTGTTTTTCAGTACACCATTTTTGTATGGTGTTTAGAGCCCCTTGTATTAGGGATGATAAAGTGCTTTGGCACGGTCCGAGGGCTAAAACAACCACGTCGTCCGCATAGCCCTGTACATCAAATCCCTTACCTGAGGCTAATACAATGAGTTCATCCACAGCTATTGACCATAGTAGAGGTGATAAGACTCCTCCCTGAGGGCAACCTTTGGTCAGCTTATAGCTTGCGGAAGAGTCGTGTAGAGTGATGTTCACAACCCTGTTGAGGAGCATTGTTTTAATCCATCGGGTCGTTGTTGGGTCGATCCCTTTGTCCTCCAATCCTTCAATTAGAGTTTCAATATGGATATTATCGAATGCTCCTTCGATATCTAGAAAGGCACAAAGGGCGATTTGTTTGTCATCCATAGCTCTTTCTATTTTGTCTACTAGACCTAAGAGGGCAGTTTCAGTTGATTTGCCCTTTTGGTAAGCATGTTGGTTAGGGTGAAGAGGGTGTTCCATCAAGGGTCCATCCCTAATATGTCTGTCTATAACCTTTTCCATTGTTTTGAGTAGGAAAGAGGTGAGGCTGATTGGTCTAAAGGACTTTGGCTGTGAGTAGTCCTTTTTGCCGGTTTTCGGTATGAAGGATACCTTAACATCAGCCCATGTTTCTGGTATGTGTCTCCAGGCAAGGCTTGCCCTGAAGATTTTCACCAGATACGGGATTAGTATATCTTGGCCCTTTTGTAAAAGGGCTGGGAATATACCATCGCTCCCAGGCGATTTAAATGGCTTAAATGAGTCTATGGCCCATTGGACTTGTTTCGGTCTAAATATAGATGTCGCCATTCTCCAGTCCTCATTCTTAGGTCCTAGAGTTGTCGTTTCATCTTTGCCCGATTTGGTACTGGTTACCCTTGCTGATCCATTATTCAGCCTAGCCATCAAAGTGGTTTTTAAGGATCGGTGCCATCGCTCTACCTTTCCATTACATTGCGGGTGGTATGGAGTAGTCCTGGTCTTATGAATACCTAACAATCTTGTCAAATTAATAAATAATTCGCTTTCGAATTGTCTACCCTGTTCTGATGTAATTTTAATTGGGCAACCAAACCGACATATCCAGCTTTCATAAACAGCTCTAGCAACTGTCTCTGCTGTCATGTCTGTGACTGGACATATTTCTGGCCATCGCGTTCGCCGATCTATCACTGTCACGCAATACCTATAGCCTTGTTCGGTTACAGGTAAGGGCCCAATTAAATCTACGTGTAAATGTTCGAAACGGTCGCTATTCTCGATAAATTATAAAAGTACCTAGTTTAGACACCGTATGACGTACTATCTTACTTTTCTGACATTTGATACAGGTTTTTATCCAAAGACCTATATCCTTGTTCATTCCTGGCCAAAATACTCATTTACAAATCATAAGCCGTGAGGCTCTTACGCCAGGATGCGCTAATCCATGAAAGTGTTCAAATATAGATTTTCTAAATGTTTTTGGAATATAGAGCCTAATATTATCCGTCGATACGTCACAGTAAATTATATCGTTCGAATTATTTAAATTAATACTCTTCAATTTTATGCTATTCCTATCGCCTGCACTCACGAAACTCGCTAACTCAGCGTCTGTCGCCTGCGCACGCGCAATTTCCTCAAATTGCATTGAGGTCGTGCATTTTATTGTTTCTACGCGCGACAAGGCATCCGCTACGACGTTGTTGTTGCCATGCACGTATTGTATATCAGTTGTAAATTCGCCTGATATACATTAATTGACGAGCTCTTCTAGGTAATTCTTTACTATTATTTCCTAACTTTTTTGTAAATGCATAAGTGAGTGGCTTATGGTCTGTAAAAATAGTGAAATTTCTATCTTCTATTAAATCTCTAAAATAAGATATCCCTAAGTAAATCGCCAAAAGTTCCTTGTCATAGGTACAGTACTTCTTTTGGGATTCCGTAAGCCTTTTAGAAAAATAGCCAAGGGGTCTCCAAGAGTTATTTTCCTTTTGTTGTAATACTGCGCCTATACTAAAATCGGAGGCGTCCGTCATCAAGGCTAAGGGTGCATCCGCAATCGGGTGCGCTAAAGTGACAGCGTTTTTTAAATTATTTTTACAGCATTCAAATGCAATTACTGCTTCATCTGTCCACTCTATCCTACTCTTATCTTTTTTCCTTGCTCCATGTAAATACCTATCTAAAGCGGATTGCACTCGCGCTGCATTAGGGATGTGACATCTATAAAAGTTTATCATTCCGAGAAATCTACGAAGTTGTTCGATCGTTTCCGGTTTTGGGTATTCTATTATAGCCCCAACTTTATCGGGTAAAGGAGATATACCTTTTTCCGATACCTCGTATCCTAAAAATTCTATATTTGGCTGTCCAAAAATGCATTTACCTAAATTGACCGATATTTTATATTTTTTAAAACGATCAAACAACATCCGTAGCTGTTCTCTGTGAATCCGTTCGTTATCCGATCCTATGATGACGTCATCTAAGTATCCGAATAAAAATGACTGCTCCGTTTCGTAATTATTTTGAGTTAAATTGCTGTTATTTATATTTTCAATACCTGCTAAAATCGTATTATTAATAAACCTTTGGAATGTTTGCGCTGCATTTCGCAAACCAAACGTCATCCTTGAAAATTCTTCTATTCTATTCATTTGGTTTGGACAATTCATTTGGTTCAGTATAAGTATGATATGGACACTGTTTGCATTATACAAGAGATGATTTTGAAATAAAAATATAATTGTAAATTATTAGGTTTTCTTATAACAAAAATAACATTCTACGTTTTTTAACAAAAATAACATTCTTCTAGTAGCGTACAAAAAAATTAATTTAATCATTGATTACAAAAATGGGACCGCCACAGTTTTTACAAAACAGTTCATTTATTGCCGCAGTACCACGTTGACAATAAAAAAAATCCGTTGCAGGATCACATTTCAAACATCTATCAATTTGTGTTATGTTTTCATCCGATATTGATATATCCATTTGAGGCAAAGCGTCGATAAATATTTCCACAGCAATCCTGGTGGGAATCGGTAGTGATAATATTCTTTCTTTGAACATACTAATCTGAAAAGTAACACAAGTGTAAGTATTTTCATTTCATTAATAATCACACGGCACGCGGCTGGCAAAGACCCCTTACGAAATGATTAATATAAAAAACTTACAATTTTAAACACCGTTTCTGTAACATTACAATTTAATTCAATTTCCATTTTCTTTTCTAATATATCGGATATTTTTGTAGACACAATTGTATAAAGGGTTTTTTGGTTGTGTCTTGGGTAAATAATTTTATTCATTTTCATATTATCGAGACAAAGAAACAGTATGTACATTGTCAAAAATAGTGTTCTTGAAATTGAAAAGATTTTAACCAGCCAGCACTGATTCTTTTGTACCAAAAGAAGTACAGTACTTTTTTTGAAAAACACCTTTTTGGACTCCTTGGTGAAACTTCTCAAAACATGGGTATATACAAATTGGAATTGGAAATTGGAACCAAATTTTACACGTATCACTACTTCTCTTCGGAACGGCTTTTGTACTGCGATATTTACATCTTTTAGATGTGCTAGGAATTGGCATATGCAAACCAACGTTTGCTAAGCGTATTTCACTAGGTCGGTGGCGCAGTGGACTCGGCACTTGCCTTCCAATCGGGGGGTCGGGGTTCGAGACCCGCCATGTGCCAATGTGTTTTTCGTTTCGAATTTCATATGTACATTTGTCTGACGCTCCTACGGTGAAGGAAAACATCGTGAGGCAACCTGCATACATCTGCGAAGAAATTCAATGATGTATGTGAAGTCGACCAATCCGCACTGGGCCAGCGTGGTTGACTAAGGCCTAATCACCCTAATATAGGGTAGGCTCGAGCCCCTCGGTGGGGACGTATATGGGCTGTGATGATGATTTCACTAGGTACACCAAAATATCCACCACTTTTATTTTTTAATATTGTTGCTTGCTTTCTTTTTTCGTGAACCATTTACAAGGGCTCTGCTAAGCCTTAAACGGAAGTCACTATGAACACAGTCCATTTTACTATGTTTGTTTAGAATAGAATTGATTACGGCACCAGAAAATACGAAGCCAGTTTTTCCTTGATCTCCGACCCAAGGTATATGAAGATTTTAGGTGGTCGAATAAATCGACGCCTCCCATTGTCTGAGTGTATTCGCAAATAGCCTGAGGACAAAATATTTCCTTCTTGGTGCCATCTTTGTGAGTTCTGTTAATAATTTCAACTCGCCGTGGGTCAAATGTATTGGATATGACTAACACATCTTTATTATCATGCCATCGAATTACGGACGTTGGATGTGAATATTCATACATAAATTCTCCTGGAGCAAGTTTTTCAACTTGGCGTTTCTTTAATTGACAGTGGGATTCCTTTACGGTTCGCCATACTCGTAAATGTTCCAACACAATAAGTACCCTTGCAATGTAGTGTCTCCAAAAGAGGCAAGCTTGAAAAAAACCTGTCGAAGGCAATTAAAGTATTCGCTGGTACATTCTTGCACAGATAAGTGACAACTTTGTATCCTAGTCCCGCATCATTGATTGATGTACAATCCATATTATCCCTTCCCGTATAGATGTTGAATTCGTATAAATGACCTGTTTTAGCATCACAGCGAGCTCAAACTTTATACACACGTTTAATAGGCTTAGCAGGCATATACTGCTTAAGGGTACTACGACCTTTGAATTTGATCATACTCTCATCAATGCTCTGTCGTTGTGACTGACTTGCATTTTCAGTAAATGTTTGATTGAGTATATTCATCACTTTAAATAATTTATCATGTCCCGGTAAATGCCTTGGTATAGCATCGTCATTATTAAACGCATGTAAATATTCAAGAATCTTTTTAAATCTTTTGCACGTCATAATTTGCCTAATTTCTTTATGTTTATACAAATCATCAGTGGACCAGTACAATTCAATATTTGGTAAAGGACAAAGACCCATCATTATTGTCATTCCTAGAAATGCACATAGTTCTTTGTTTGTTATATCTTTATAATTATTACTATTTTGTTGTTTTGCATATAAATTTGTATTTATAACAATGAGTTATTGCAGTTTAAGAGGAAAAATATTTTGAAAAAATTCTAGTGGTCCAGTTTTATTTGTTTGCTTCTTCAATGGTTGTAATTCGTTGTCAAATTTATTTTCTGCAATGGTACCCACGGCTCTACCCCAAGTTACTTTGAAAACCGTTATAGTGGAATAGAGCATATTTTTCAGTATGTTGAACATCACAAGAGCATGATGATATACGATCTTCATTTGTTGTATCAAAATTCACACTAGTAAATTGTATCTTGTTTGTTTTGGACAATTTATTTGGTTCAGTATTTCCAGTACCACTAAGTACGAGTATACCTTCTAATTCTTCGTCAGTATAAATACATTCTATCTGGTCTAATACAGAATTTATATCATAAGGATGCTTAGGAAAAACAAGAATTTCGTCGTTACTTTCGTCTTCAGAAGAACTAAAGAGTTGTTTTAATTTATTTGTCAAATCTTTTTCTTCATTACTCATTTTGTAGTTTATTTCCAGAGAAAAGCAAATCTAAATATAAAAAATGAAACGATATACGATCAGTGACATATACAATGACAGATTGAATTTGATATTACAAATCATTATAATAAACAATATTCATTGCCTGTTATCAGTAAAGAGATCAAAGTTCAAACCATGCAGTTCCTAATTAAAAATAGGGATCATGGAAACAAATTATAAAACGACAGAGAGCTCCTCAACAGGCATAGTGCATAATACGACCCCTTTTTTTGTGTATACATTGTACAGGTAAAAATTAAGAACACACCATATTTAAAAATATGTTTTAATGCCAGTGCACATGGGGCCTGATTAAGGGTTAAGGAACGCGCCTTGCCTGACAATCTTGACATTCTCTTTGTTTTTGGTGATGCACGTATATTATTACACGTGATTATAAGTTGTCTTTCGTTTTGTTGTAGTTATTTTTTTGTTTTGAATTATAAAATGAGTGATTCGGCTGCGGGCCCTAGTGGCTCTCAAGCCATTCAACAGAACGTCATGGTTAACGTCAAAAAATATACCATTTGTAGACACTGAACTAAGAGCTCAACTGCTGTTAAAAGTAAAAGAAAATAAAAATCGGTATCAGAGTTATGTTGTGGATGAAATGGCAAAAGGAAAGGGAGTTACATATACGGCTTCTACAATATCATTGTGAGCTCAATCCTATTGAGCTCATATAGACACAAGTTAAGGGCTATGTAGCCAGTAAAATTAAACTGTTCAAGCTCAATGAAATTAAAGATTTGCTACCAGAAGCATTATCTACGATAACCCCAGATAGGTGGCAAGCCTGCATTTCACATTCATTAAAAGAAGAAGATAGATTTTGTCAGTTGGACAATGTCATCGATAATACGGTGGAGCAATTTGTGATTATTATAGGGCAATTGTGATTTCGGAAAACTCTCGTCTTAAGTAATGAAATATTCTTTTTCATTACTCATACTCTGAAAGTAGGTCTGAAGTTGCCCGAGGAGCGGGTTGAAAGTAATACTTTTCAGCCCTAGGGAGAATCACTTTCAACTGACAGCTGCTGTCAAGTTTTAAAATAGAAACAAGTTCTTTTCTCACATTTTTATTGAACCATGTTCCGACTTTCTATACAACCACTCAATTACATCGCGGAGAAAAATTGAAATAACATAATGTTAAGTATTTAAAGAAAATATTTTTTAATTTATTTTCAACTATTTCTTTAAAATAACATAGCTTTGTGCAAAATATTTACCATTTTTTAAATTATGAAAAATAATGGCTGAATAGCTGGCCGGCCACAGAAAAAAAAACAAAATAAGCGAGAAAGCGGCAATGCGATCTTCATTTGTTTTTTCCATTTGTAGAGTTTTGTTAATACTTCCGTATAGCAGAGATTTGTATTAACCATTAATTATATTTGTATAACATTGTGTTAATAATTAACACAATGAGTTCATCTGATTCAGGTATGGAGTTAACGCCTGATTTTATAAGAGAAAGCGGGCTAAAGCGAGTTAAAGACTCGGTTTAAAGACTTTTTAAGTCCCTCGAACTATTGGTGCCCTCGCTACGCTCGGGCGCCAAACACCGTCTCGGGACTAAATAAGTTACTTTCACCCCTGGGGTAACAATGTACTATTATTACTGTTACTCCTCTTGAAAATGTAATTTATTTATCCTTAATGCCCGGGATACACGAGGCTAGTTTTTCAAGCTAGGATAGCAAGCTAGATCTGTACTAAACTGTCCTAGCTTGGCCTGGCTTGGAACAGGCTAGTTCTGTTTACATGAGGTTAGATTATTTTAAGCTAGTACTATTATAGTAGCTGTGGTGACCACACGTCCAAAATGAACTGCATGCGAAAAAAAAAACACTATTCGACTGAAACAGTTACTTCGGAAACTATGCCAACTAGACGAACTTGAAGCTGAATTACAAAAACAGATGTGGACAAGACCGTGGATTTTAAGAAGAGATGAACGTGGAACATCTGCTTTACTTTTGGAAGAACTTCGCAATGAAGATTTAGGCGAGTACAAAAGTATTTTGCGAATGACGCCTGATTTGTTTGATATTCTGTTAAGTCTTTTAACGCCAAAAATACAACGAATGGATACAATTATGAGACAGGTGCTACCAGCAAAAATAAAGCTGGAGATCACACTAGATTTTCTCTCGTCCGGCATTAGTTACAGGAGACTCAGTCACTTTTATCGAGTTTCAAGATGTTCCATATCCAAATTTATACCAGAAGTCTGTGTCGAAATCTACAAGGCATTGAAAAAATACATTACGGTTTGTATTATATTTATTTATTATAAAATCAAACATCATTTATTAGACATGTAAGTAACATTAAAATTCTTATTCAACGAGGCTAATCAAAATAATTATGCATTTTTGAATGCTGTGGTAATCAAATCAAAATCATCCGCGGAAGTTTGTTGTACTTCATAATCGGTTGTTGTAAAATTCGAGTCATTTTGAACCGTTAGTATAGTACTACCGACTGTTGTGTTTGAAGAGTCGTCATGAGTAGGTGTCTGGTATGAAAATGTTGTATTAGTCAAATTTAAATCCGCCATTCGACAACGAGATAATATACTATTGATTCCATCTCGAGCAATAATTGTCTGTACAGGTGATAACATTTTAAGTTGGCTAGCTACAAATGCTCCGAAAATATCATGCTCATTTTGTTGTGATATTGTCGTATGGTCACATCCACATGCGGGTGTACTATTTAAATCATTCTTGATCGACCGGATTTCGTTGACCAGTGCTGCCACTTGCGTAACTTTTTTCTTTTTTTGAGCTGGTGTACTGGACATTTCGGTTTGTGATCGAAATGTTGATGGTTTCGTTGATGGTGCTGACTCGTTGCGTTGTGTCATATCATTTGACGTAGACATAGATGGTTGTGTTGGCAAATTTTCAGAATTTTCAACATTGTCTTTATTGTTAACATTATCAATATTCTCGTTACTGTTGTCAATAACGACACTATTTTCAGTATTGGTTTGTTCTTCTGATTCTTGATTGTCCTAAAAGAAAATAATAATCATTTTATTACAACGTTTTTATTAGCTTCGCGTCGCGTCTGTGTTTCTGTGTGTCTGGCGACGAAAATTGACACTCAATTTTCAATATCTTCTGATAATCCTAAAACTCTGGGATTTTGAATATAGGCTGAAAGTTTGCCACTTGCCAAATTCATAATAAAAAAATATATAAAAAAAATTATGAATATCTTCAAAAACCATTTTTTTATTTGAGTACAACTAAAAAGTCGAAAATAATATTTATATGAAAAAAAACTTTTCAAAAACCACGTTTTCAGAATCAACTAAAAAGAGTAAAATTAATATGACTAAAAACGTGGCACGGTAGTTTTGTCATAGGTATATATTAAGTTGCTTGATATCTTATCTAAAGACTAAACGACCGTGCCACGTTTTTAGTCATATTTATTTTACTCTTTTTAGTTGATTCTGAAAACGTGGTTTTTTAAAAGTTTTTTTTTCATATAAATATTATTATTAATTATAGCCAACATATATTTTACAGGTCCCAACTAATGTCGAAGACTGGACGAAAATAGAAAATGGATATAGAAACAGATGGAATTTTCCATTTTGCTACGGTGCCATTGATGGCAAGCATATTCAAATTGTAGCCCCTGATAATAGTGGAACTATATATTTCAATTATAAAAAAGTATTCAGTATAGTGCTAATGGCTATAGTGGATGATGACTATTGCTTTCGATACATAGATGTCGGAGCTTGTGGAATGTCATCAGATGGAAGTGTATTTAGAAATTGCTCCATATATAATAAACTGGAAAATAACATTTTACCAAATGGTGGAGTTATTGTTGCTGATGCTGCATTTCCTTTAAAACCATACATTTTAAAACCTTATCCAGGTGACAATTTAGAATGGTCACAGAAAGTCTTCAATTATCGACTATCTAGAGCTAGACGTGTAGTGGAAAATGCCTTTGGGATATTGGCAAGCCGATTTCGTGTGTTTCAAAAGCCAATAGCAGCTGATGTAGATACCGTGGATAAAGTTGTATTCGCAGCATGTGCTTTGCATAATTGGTTGAGATGTAAAAATCATAAAACTTATATAACCAGCTCTGATATAGACCGTGAGGATATCGAAACAGGAAATAGCTATTCAGGTTCGTGGAGAGCAGAAACGACAGGTTTACAAAGCTTATGTCACCAAGGAAGTAACCATTCTTCGGTATCAGCAATCCAGAAACGAGAAAACTTTAAGAACTACTTTATCAATGAAGGTGCTGTGCCTTGGCAATCAAGAATGATTTCGTGATTAATTTAGAGTCTTCTGAACGCTCGGATCTCAATACAAACGTAATTAAGACCAATTTTATATTTTGATAAACTGACAGACAGACGGACAATATATAAGTAGTAACTAATAATAAATAATTGCAAATATCTTACCGTTGTTTTTCTTTTCATAGGTACATTTTTAATGAAACTGCATTTCTTGGAACCAACTTAGCTTCGACTTATATTCTTCTTGAGAACCTGCTCCAGACCTGATTGTATTATCAATTTTTGTCAGTTCTTGAGAATACGTTGCTCTTAAATTTTTTATTTTATTTTTTACGTCTTTGGTAGTCATTTCTATACCCGCTGTCATTAATACGCCACACATTTTTTGTAGTTCTGAATCACGCTTAGACTTGTCTTTATAACTTGGAATGGTTGCGTTCCACAGACATTCCTGCTCACGGTACAATTGTACAAACTTTAAATTAATCTCCGTACTTAGTTTGGGCATTTTAAAATCTCAAAAACACGTCGCGGTCAGAAAAACAAACAAAACGCGTGGTCCCTGCCGTAACTAATACCTAATCTGTGGTCCCTGCTCACTGGCCAACTGAATACTTTCACTATTTTTTAAGACTGATTTAGTTAATCTATGTTGTCTCATTTCATCTTGCAATTAATATTATAAGTTAGAAAGAGAGCAATCCGTAGATTAACAAAGGCAGGTTTAAATTGGGTTTATTTTTTTTTACTTTACCGTTCCATATGGGAGGCAAACAGAACCTAGCTCATACAGCCTAATCTGAAGTCAATATACACTTGATACTCGATTATATACATTACATACCACATACATACCTAAAAAACTTGATTTTATATTGAACTAAAAGGACTTTAAACTAATTTAGCCAAAATCCAGTAGATTTGACAAAAACATTCAAAAAAGCAGTAGAGAAGGAGACAATCTCAAAAATCATGGAATCTACTGGAAATCCAGGAGAGTTGGCAGCACTGACTAGCTACGCCGGCCACATGAAGCTAGTACACAAGCCAGGATAGTAAAACCAGTGGTGGGGGGCGCTACTAGCCTAAAAAATAGAACTCCATCCTATTAAAAACTATCCTAGCTTGCAAACTAGCTTACTAGCTTACTAGCCTAGAAATGAAGCTAGTTTTGTCTACACGAAGCCAGAAGTACTAGCTTGCTAGCTTACTGACACTAGCTTGCTATCCTAGCTTGCAAAACTAGCCTCGTGTATCCCGGGCATAAGAGCCATTTCACACTTTTTGCACGAAAAGGACATTTCCTTGCGTTAAAATTACTATTTCAAAAACGATCATCATACAAAGAAATACTAGTAGAAAAAAGGTTTATTCTTATTGTTGTGAGTGGTTCGAACAGATTTTCTTTTACTGCTTTAGTTTTTTTGGAATGATCGTATTTCCGTAGCTGGTTTGGCGAAAATGTCATAAAATGGACTAACTAAAACAGCTAAAACTCCAGGTAAAGTTCAATAAATTTACTCAAATAAAATCACAAGACATCAGAAATATATATTTGTTGAGAGTAGTTAAGACATTTTTTTATTTAGGGTCACATTAATTTTTAAAAAAATATTTGAAATTACAAGTTTTTACGAAATATGATGACATTTAAGCGTTCATTTTAGAATTGTTAAAAGTATAATTACAACTAAAAAGCTATGTCAAAAAATCCACGTTTTTCGACTAATATATGGTATATATTTATTATTTTCAAAGTAAAAAGATATTTTTTATTTCACCTCAAACGTCGGCCGTAATTGCAATAAATTGTATTGTAAAATACTTATGCCAATCAGTTGAGCGCAAGCGCTCATCGAGGCAGGACCTGTGTCAGTTTGCGCCACACAAGGCTGCTTTTACGTAATCGTCGTAATTCTTGAAATAGAAATGTGGATAGCAAGTCCCTATACTAGGATCCACACGATTTGATCGTTTTCAAGCAAATATTTTTTTGCTATCTTACAAGATAAATAAAACGCCTTTAAAATCTGACTGGGATCAAATTTCGCAAAATTGTTTGTCTGGTAACACTGCTATACAATATGAAATGAAAGGAAAGAAGAATGAGAAGAAAGAAAATTTGAGTATTATACGATGCAAGTACTATCATCAACTCTATAAATTAAAATGGCCGCCATTAAAAAAATGTTGATCATATTTCCTATGCAATATGGATATCAAATGAAAGGGCTTCGAGAGTGAAACACGATACAGTGAGTGGTATTGCTCTAAATTCAATATGGCCGCGCTCCAAATATGGCGGATCACTTTTCTTGTGCCATCCATGCAATATGTGTTTGAAATGTATTTGAAATGAAAGAGCGTTCAGAGTAGAACATAACATTTCGAGTTTTTTAAATATTCGAACACCTTTTTCGGGCAATTTTTTATTTAACTTCAAAGAAAGACATTTTTGCACCGAATGGCAACTGAAAGCTTTTTTAATTGCCTGAGCAACGAGAGGAGCACACTACAGCGGGGTGCTTGCAAACCGTGGCACACATGCGACATCTAGCAATTCAATATGGCCGCCGCTCCAAAATGGCGGATACCACTTCCTCTTCAATCTCCTTAATATGAGAATCAAATGAAAGAACTTTAGGAGTTGAATAATAAAAAGTTTATTGCTTTACTCTCAAAAACCTTAGTTTTTAAATGTTTTAAAATAAAGTTGTCATGGTGTCTTCTTTCCTTAACTGCATAAAAAGCTGTAGATTTGCTATATACATCGACACGCGGAGTATTAAAACCAATATTGTAATGTTTGTTGAAGATATTTCTAAAAAAACATTCTTTGCCTTTCAGTGAAGTATCACTTTGTTGTTCCTGGTACATTCGCCACATTTGTTTAATGTTAAGGTCAGATGACACATATTTCCTTTCAGAAGTAGAGGACCGGCAGTAATGGGACTCGATGCATTTGAAAGATTCTATAAAATTCATCACACTCTGCTTCTTAGCCAAGTTTTTCATCGACGCTCTATCCTCACTACGATAGTTCTTTTGATAGTTAGCCAGTAGTTAGAAAAGTTTTTGAAATTCTTCTAAGCCTATGTACACTGATGTTTAGAATTATCAAAAATATTGCTTGACAAACCCGTAGCAATTTATAAGGCTGAGTTAATGTTTTAATGTACATTGCGGTAAATGTTTCGGATTTTTTTCGTTGTCCAACTTTACGTCTACGTCGAGCTGGAACCTTAGTTTTTAAATGTTTTAAAATAAAGTTGTCATGGTGTCTTTTTTCCTTAACTGCATAAAAAGCGGCATGAAATTTTCTGACATCTTGTACGGTTAGTTCATTACATTTTAGGTTTTTCTTTTATGATTACATTTTCCCAACTTTCTAAGATCTGGTAATTTTTAGGTGCATACCTAAAATAAAAACAAAGTCACTAATTAATATTAACTAAATCAAATCAATTATCTACACTAATGAATTATTATAAACATATACGTAGGTAAGTAGCTAAGTACGTTATAATGAGGAAAAAATAAACATATTTCTAAAAATTAAAGCGGTAAATTGTACTATATATCCATTTTAAAAATTTTCTTTAAAATGGATATATAGTAAACGTAAGCTGCTCCTTGTTGCATAAACCGATCACCTAATCAATCATAGGGCTTGTAAGACTTACCGATTCTCCTTCTATTGGTTACGTTTCCATTGATTCTCGTTGCGGACTCTCTTCCTTGCTTTATTTCCAGTGACTGGAGCAATATTTGTTTCCATTTAAACGAAAAAAAAAACACCACAAATTCAATTAAAATCACACATAACTTGCTAATCAAAACAAAGCCAGCAGCCATATTGTCCTTTGTGCGGTGATTGGTGAAACGGGACAATGGTGGTTCTGTACTTCAAGTGATGGATAGTGTAGTTTTTGCACCTCACCAATAGTTTTGAAGGTGTATAGGTGTTTGTATGGGATAGAGGCGAATTTGTCATATATTGATGAAATAGGATTATAGATCAGGGTAACAGGTATTGTCAGAATAAAAAAGTTATTTTTATTTTGGACAGTGGCGGATTTGCACTTAGAACCTTGTTTTACGTTATGAGCAGGGCGTGCACTGAAAAAAAAAACCATTAAATAAAATTGAAAAAACGTTGGTTTGTACTGCTTTGCGCAATACTATATGTGACAACTCACCGAAACAATAAGTTTTACTGGTCCGAAAACACTAAAACATGCTACTGTTTAGACAGTTAATTTTACTGCTTGAAATTCATAAAACATCATTAATGTTTTGAACATTAAAGTAGATTCGCGTGTTAAACATTAAAATAGTTTAATGTTCTGCACATTACAGTTATTTCATGTCTTCAACATTAAAATAATTTAATGTCTTAAACATTAAAATAACTTAATGTCTTAAACATTAAAATAATTTAATGTGTAAAACATTAAAATAATTTAATGTGTAAAACATTAAAATAATTAAATGTGTAAAACATTAAAATAATTTAATGTGTAAAACATTAAAATAATTTAATGTGTAAGACATTTAAGTAATTTACTGTTTAAGACATTAAAATATTTTAATGTTTAAGACATTAAATTATTTTAATGTTTGAAACATTAAAATAATTTAATGTCTATAACATTAATATAGTTTAATGTTTTAAGCGATAATTTCTACCATTTTGTCACAGTACCGCCTAATGCATCAGCTCAGTCAAACATACAGTCATTCCAGTAACTTTTAATGTTTAGACACAGTGGTTGGTATTGTAAAAGACAGTATAGTTTAATGTGCCGACACAGTAGTTAGTACTGTAAGTGCATAGTAAGAGGCACTGGAATTGCACAGTATACTTAAATGTGCAACCACAGTAGTTGGTACTGCAAGTGCACAGTAAGAAGTACTGTAATTGCACAGTATACTTAAATGTGCAATCGCAGTAGTTGGTACTGCAAGTGCACAGTAAGAGGTACTGTAATGGCACAGTATACTTAAATGTACAATCACAGTAGTTGGTACTGCAACTGCACAGTAAGAGGTACTGTCATTGCACAGTAAACTTAAATGTGCAATCACAGTAGTTGGTACTGCAAGTGCACAGTAAGAAGTACTGTCATTGCACAGTATATTTAAATGTGCAATCACAGTAGTTGGTACTGCAAGTGCACAGTAAGAAGTACTGTCATTGCACAGTATATTTAAATGTGCAATCACAGTAGTTGGTACTGTAAGTGCACAGTAAGAGGTACTGTAATTGCACAGTATACTTAAATGTGCAATCACAGTAGTTGGTACTGCAAGTGCACAGTAAGAAGTACTGTCATTGCACAGTATATTTAAATGTGCAATCACAGTAGTTGGTACTGTAAGTGCACAGTAAGAGGTACTGTCATTGCACAGTATACTTAAATGTGCAATCACAGTAGTTGGTACTGCAAGTGCACAGTAAGAGGTACTGTCATTGCACAGTATACTTAAATGTGCAATCACAGTAGTTTATACTGCAAGTGCACAGTAAAAGGTACTGTGCAATTACAGACTTCTGTGATTGCACATTTGAGCATAGTTGAATATGCAGTCACAGTACCTGTGTGAAAAGAAGGTTATGCTCCATAGCAAGTCTAAAATGAACACAAAAATTGCGTAATAGAATTCTTTATTAAACGTAGTTTTGACTTTTACAGAACTTTTACTCTCACTGCATAAAAGCATATACACCGAGCGGTGGCGCCATCTCGCTAAAAATATGTAAAATATACTTTTCCATTTTTTTCTCTGATAACTCCTTATATTTAGATCTAATGATTTTGATAGTGATTAATTGAGAAGCAAATTGTACCCTGTAGGCTGGAGTTACTATCGATATTCCTGCCAAAAGTGGCCGTTTTTAGCAATAATTTCGATAGTAACTGTCTGGTACGATTTGCTTATCAACTTATTACTTCCAAATAAACCTTAAGTCTAAATCTAAGGAGTTATCAGAGAAAAAAAATTGAAAATATCTATATTTTCTGAGTTATGGATTTTCAACGAGGGAGGGAGCCACCGCTTATTGTATACACTCTGAAATTAAAGAAAATTATAACGAAGTCACTACGGGGTTACAATTTGGCTTACATTTATGCAAATTTAGACTATTTATCCTCTGTCTAGAATTTATAATATAATAGTGTGCAACTTAATTATACCAAAACATGTCATGAAAATGACAATATAAGAACTCATTTATACAAAATAATTGGAACTGATTTGAATGTTCAGACCAGACCACCAGCCAGCCAGTTTGTCAAAGAGGATATAAACTTAATGTTTTAGTTTTATATTTAATCATTCTTTATCTATTTGACAAAAACTTAATTATTCCAAAGCATGCCATGAAAATGACAATAACATAAAGACTTATTTATACAAAATAATTGGAACTGATTTGGACGTTCAGACCTTGACCACCAGGGCCCCGTTCCACAAAGCTACAAGTTGACAAGTCTTGTAAAATTAAATAGCAACATTGAGCGAAAGTGCCAACATTATAGCCTATTTGTACAATTTTGTAAATACAAGCGTTTCTGAAACCTTTTTTTTTACAATTTTGAAGGTTCAAGCTACAAGTCACAATTTACAAATCACAGAAAAATATTTAATATTGTTTTTAAGTGGATAAATTGCTTAAATCGAACAAGTGTTTCACAAAGTAACAGAGATTTGTCAATTTTTAACTGTCAATGCGCCCTCATCAGTAAAAAAATCATAAATCAGTGAAAACGCAATAAATGGAAAAAAATCTGCGCTAGATTCAATAATAGGTAGATGTTTGTTATAAGCACTATAAACTTATGATTCAATGTTTACAGCAGTTACAGATAACAAGAGTGCTGAAAGTGGCCATTTTTAGCACTTTTGCTATCTGTAACTTCTGTGAACACTGAATCGTGAATATGTGGTGCTTTAAACAAACTCCAGTACCTATTATTTAATCTAGCTCAGATTTTTTGCGTTTTCAGCCTTATAATCCTCTTTGTGAATAAGTTATTGTTTTAATTTTCTGTATTTAAAATTATAATGTAATTTCCAAATGAGCAAATAAATAATCTAATCTAATTTTTTTACTGATGAGGGCGCTTGCATGCACAGGGGATGCCCTTAAATAGCCCTAGCTTTAGAAAATATCTCCACCTTAGCCTATTATATGACAACGCCGGCACAGTGATTAAAAGTTGGATTAAACAATGAATAAAGGAGCGCTTCTCTATCCATCCAATTTTATTTAGTATTTTTATGACAAAAGTTCTATTTAACATGTTTATTTTTACATGTACCTAAGTACGATTAATTTTGACAAAAAAATAGTAAACTTAAATAGGACTACGCAATGTCACCAATAACCTTTTACACGCGGACACTGTAGTATTTAATGCATGGGGCGTCTTGAAATGAAGATCATTCAACCGAACAACAACTCTCTTTTCCGTTTGTTCTACTTCATATGCGTAGTAATGACAATCAAATAGAATCGTCTGTAACAGAGACCCTGAGAAAATGACTTGCGAGTCATTGTAAACATATATCCTCTCCACCTTTATAAAAGTCACGTCATTGAGATCGCCTTGAGTGCTATACACAAGAATAGAACCACTCTGGTACCGTATGGAAGACATGGAAACCCAACTGACACATATCAAAGATTTCCTACTTCTTAAACCGAGATAAGACTGAATAAGAGTCACATCAGAATGTACTAACTTAAATTTTTTAGTGCCCCAAGTTAAAATGGGATCAAGAGAACCTCTTAAAAAAATTTCATTAAGTTTAAGTTGGTTTTTGATGGCTAAGCTTAATGTCAAGTTCCTTCTGTTACATGAAGCTCTTGCAGATGTTTTTGCTAGCCTATGTTTTGCTTCATATCTCATAGATGAAAAGAAAGAAAGTGGACCAAAATTAATCATGGCAGTATGGTAGTGCGTAAGGTGGTGAAACTTTGGCTTGAGTGGTTCATTAGAGAGGAGCAAATACATCTCATTCAGCTGACCAACACTGTCTTGCATGACCGTATGAAGACCTTCCCAAACTGAAGTCGACATAACCAGCTCTACAACTTCTCTTAACTTTAAGTAAAGTGTCCAGTACATGTCGCCACCAGGAATTTTGTCTCCAATTAGAAGCGAAAAATATCGAATGAAAGTTAACATTTCGGATGCGCTCAGCCGAATATTAGACTTTTTTATGTGGATCATACATAATTCAACAGGTCTATTGCGCGAATCTGGTCCATAATCGAATGTTTTTAGCCTGATGTTAAGCAGTTCCAAGGAAAAATATCCAAAACGGTTAATATACTTATCGAGAATAAGTCCCATGACATATTTGCCAACTCCTTCGAGAATATCATGCATTATATCGACTCCAACTTGTTCGAATAATTTGAACCCATTCACCTTCAACCAAACACATCTTTCCTTAACACCAGAATTTGAAGGATCACATTCTATAACGTCAATTTCATAATCCGTGTCACATCTGAGGAGAGCCTCATTTGCTTTTGATTGAACTTTCATTTCTTCTTTACCGACACGGCAAATTCTGCATGGGTAATTGGCCGAAAAGCTTTCTACAAAGCCTGTAATGGAATGGATGCCTAAGTTATCTCCGACAATTAAAGCCAGTTCAAAATATACAACTCCATCAAAATTTGGAACGGAAAATGAAATGCCAGTGGAACTCAGATAATTAATCTCATCTATTATAGGCTGAAATATAACATTATTGCCGAATTCTAATCTGTCAGAGGAATGGAACAGCAATGTTAAGAAAATATTCGACAGTACACTACAACGCCACGGAGGTAGACATGGGACTGATATATATACGGCACCTAATTTATGGATGCCAGAGTGACTGCCTAGAGCGTTTGAAGTCTCATAGTCGTCAAAATATAAAAACAACGGAATTACATGTTTTCCCATGTGGGCTCTTCTTCTTGATTGCCAAAAGTGACCCTGAATAAAGTTTTGAATAACTGTGACATCTTCGTAAAGATCCGCCATATATTGCAATGTATCAACTAATATATTAGCTAGAGAGAAAAAAATATGTAGTACTTCTCTTAATGGAATAAGCTGCACATTGCAAGTAACAGATGATAGTGTATGCACACCTCTTCTAATATTCGAATCGTAGCGATCACCAACGACTACTGTTTTAGGCGGAACGTAAGTCTGGAGGCCTTGAAAGTATTGAAACCTACGATACTCCGTGGACAACGAACTGAAACTCGAAGTGATTTCAGTAGTTATTACACGGTGAATTTCCGAAACGGATACTTCACCGTTATGAGTCAAACTCTGTAACAAGTTACCTAACAATGGAATTAACGAAAAAGAAAAAATGTTTAGAAGCTTATCGACAATCGTTTGGACAATATTCCTTGGCAAATTTACAGAACCATACAAGGATGCTATTAGCGAAGCTAGAGCCATTTCTAGAGGAACGTGAGATAAATTTATATCCATTTGTGGGCTTTCAACAACAGGCGTAGTATGATGAGGCTGAATAAGAGGTTCTTCAGAAGACGAATGTTGCTCTGGTCTGGTATGGTCAGACTGACTAATGATTTCTTGAGGCAAATTGTTAGCCTCAAATATAATTTCGTGATCAGATGCTGCATTTTTTTCATTCAGATTAGCACCTTGGCTAAAATGCTCCCGAATATAGTGTCTACGAAAGGAATTAAAAAGGTGGTACGACCGAGAACAATCGCCTTCTACGCAGCGATATTGTTCAAAAATGTGGTGTTGATGAAAAAAATGAAAATGAGTCTTGAGAGTTCGCAAGTCTTTTACAATGGTGTAACAAATAAAACAGGTAACCATTTTTTACTTAGTCAATATACCACAGTCACTCAATAAACTTAAAACAGATGGTGAAAGTTTGTTTTTTGAACCAGTGTCAGTAAAATTATAAATAGCTCTTTCAAGAAATTGCCACACCGGTAAACATTCACCAGGATATTCCAAGTTCAAAGCCCATATGATTTTGAAACATGTATCTACAGTTTTGCTGATGTTCGGCAATTCATAGATAACGTCATCAACAACAACGTAACGTGCAGTTATTTTTTTCAGAGAACCTGCCACTACTACATACGGTTGGATAGTTATGCCTAAATCTTTGTACTTATCCTTTCTTTTTTTTATTTCCTCAAGCAGCTGTCTTTCCTCTTCAATATGTAAAATGAAGCTTTGACGCACTTCCGCCGCAGAGTGTCTCTTCCTTTTTATGTGAACTGGTCCAATCAAGTGCGGAATAAGAAGTAGCGCAGCGAGGTTACTTGTTTCATGATCTTTGTCTGTCAAGCAATAAAAACGAAAAGTTAGTGATCTAGAGTCTAGACAAATGGTCAAATTATATTTCTAGATGAGTATCGAAATTAGGGGCGCACCTTAGAGAAGACATATCTAGCACTGGACATTTTTCAAATTGGTAAAACCCTTTAGTGCAGGCAGTGTGGTTTCCGGCAGAGCAGAATTAGAACCACCCTCATTCTTACCGAGGTGTCGTAAGGCCCCGGCTACGAAAAACGGTCTTCGGTCTAGACGTCTTGCGACTGCGGCGGAGTGTGCGTCCGCGACCGAAACAAATTCATACATTTCTATGAAGCCGGGCACGAACGAAGCGCGGCGAGCGGTATGTCTTGCGTCTTGGCGCGGAGAGTCTTGTGACCGGCGGTGAGGGGACGGATCTAGTTGCGACATTTTTTTTATTTTTTTTAATTAGGTAATTTAATACAGCATAATTGATGAAATATTTTTAATAACTACTTTATTGTTTTATGGTGTTAGTAGGTAAGGGTATGCAAGAGTTATTAGAGCATAGGTATGTAAATACGTACTTTTTTGGATCTAATCGGCGCTAAAAAAACAAAGATTTTATACTTTCGTGCACATCTTATACCTTCTTTTAATAATAGGTTGAAAATTGTAATCAAAATAATATAAGTATGTATTATAAATCCCTAAAATATATTATATTCTTTTCTATACATAGATACTCGAATTTTATTGTATTGCATCGTTATAATTTTAAAATTTCTTGAATTTTAATCCAATAAAGAACTGTTTCAAATAATTAAATATAATATTTTTTTATTTCTAAATACGTCCCCTTTCCGCTCACCGCCGCCGCCGCCGTACGTGGCCGGTTTGACGCGCCGCAAGACGCAGCGCAAGACTCTCCGCTAGACTCCTAGACCGATTTCCGTGGCCAGGGGGTAAGAGGCGACTAAGGTAAAGACGTATGCAAATCCATCTGCACTCGGAGAAGGAAAACTCTGCGCTCTTATCAAGACCCTCGCCAACCCGTTTGCCAAGCGTGGCGAGTATGGCATTTACTTCTCACATCGTTGAGGGAGGCCCGTGCCCCAGCAGTGGGGAGGTTTATGGGCTGATAAAGAAGAAGAAGAAGAAAACCCTATGAAATTTTTTATCCACCATTTACAAAAAAAGAATTTTATGCAGTAAAAGCGGTGCGGTATTACTTATTACTGCTCTAAATTTTCAAGTCGATAGCTGAAGTAGGATCAGATGTCCATCTGTGACAGACCGACACAGAGACAAAGTTGCACCACCATAACGGTTCCTTATTCCCCGACGCAAAAGAGGGTAACTCATCAATTAGGTCGTAATTGGTAACATGTTTTAGCTAATATTTACCTTGCGCAAGTTGCTTCAGTTCCTCTACGAATGGCGATCGTCTTGAAGTGGATTCAGATGCCGACAGTAGTTTGCTCTTCAGTAGTGGTAGTTTATTTTCAAAATTATATTTATTTTCGGGATACCAGGTATCGAAGTCTGCAATAAGCTAGAAACGAAATACGTAGATAGTTAAAAACCGTAATAGTTTACAACTTGAGTAATACTTAAAATCAGGGTTCAATGATATAATACAAGTTGATGATAAAGTTGCGTTTAACCGAACCAATACATTCGTCCATCCTAAGTTAAATTATCTGTGTGCCAAATTTTATCTTAATCGGTTCAGTAATTTTCACGTGATGCCACGGCTGCAGGGCTTCCAGAGGCGGCTTGATCGAATCTGTGATAAGGGGTGGGCCCTCACACAATAATAAGAGACATAAAAAAAATGTCAGAACGGCTGATAATACATATATCATAAATATCAGATATTTTGATATTTATTATAAATCTGTTTAAAATGCTAATAATTACCAATTCGTATCCAAAGGAACGTTTCAGACATGGGAACTCTTGGAGATATGACTGTTTTTCATTGGAGTGCACTCGTTTCTTGCGTACCTTATTGGTATTTTCCCACTTTTCGGCACACAAAGCATAATCGTCAGAAGAGCAACGTAACCACTCTATGCACTCCTCTTCCTCTTGAGTGGTGGTTTCTTCAAAACCCTGGTTACTTGTAGATGGAGTCAAGGTGATATCTAGAGAGCGTCGTGCTCGCGGTTGGTATACTTTGTGTCTTCGGTACTTAGCTTTTAAATTAACCACCGCGTCGAAGAGTCGGCCGTGTGCTCGGTGTACCCCTGTTTTCGGTTTGGTATAGTAACATTCAAGATTTTCTGCCGGAAACAACAGTTCTGAAAAAAGAAACAATCATTAGGGGCCATCCATAAAGTACGTCACACGTAAAAGGGGGGGGAGGGGGTCGACAAAGTGTGACATGGTGTGACAAGGGGTGGGAGGGGTCCTAAGTATCGTGACATCACATTTCAAAATCTAGAGGTACTAATCGCGTAATTTGAAATATTAATTAAACTAAAAACTATGTCCAACTCTATCTTTAGGGCAATACGGTTTAAATTGTTATTTTTTTGTTATTGTTTCAAATATTTGTTATTATGTTGATTTCATAAAAAAGTATTTAATTTAAATAGAAATAAAACTAATTTCGGAACTGCTGTTTTAATTTAATAATTTTTCGATGTTTCATTGCAAAACATGTGACGTCACACTAGGGAGGGGGGGGTCTCAGAAATGTGACCACCTGTGACAAGGACGGGGGGGGGGGGGCTGAAAAACTCATGAATTTAATGTGACGTACTTTATGGATGGCCCCTTATCATGATTGTAAAGGTATTAACTTTAAGTAATCCTATGGCAATTACACGACATGTAGTTTTACCCCAAAAACCTAGAAAATTACTTAGGTACTTACTTATCTTTTGTAACCAATCCAAATAAATATCTGCAGTTACATGCGCCTGTGGGTTTTTTCTTACAATCTCTCTTGCAATGGCGCGTACTAAAATTTTTCGATATTGTTCCCCCAGTGGCTTTTCTACATCATGCGTAAGTAGCAATTTAGTATCTGGGGTATTACTCAAGAGCAAGTCGAGATCCTGAAAAAATGGGTAACATAAAGTTCACAAACCCCAATAACCAGCTCAAACAAAATAAATTGTACGTCGCGGCCCTACTTCTCGATTTGTTCTGGTAACCGAGAAATTATAACAAAAAATTATCAAAAGACATTTAATAATCGAATAATACTGTACTAAAATCCGCTTATTATTGACATTTATTCATTATAAGTATAATATGTAGTATATCAGTTGTCTAGCATCCATAGTACAAGCTATGCTTAGTTTGGGGCTAGATGGCGCTGTGCGAATTGTCCTACAGTATTATTATTATTATTTATTTTATTAAATTGACATATACATATAACAAGAATTAATTATTGTACATTTTCTCAATGAAAATGTAATATTATGTTAAGACAAAAATAGTTGAATTTTGCCATGCCCCGTAGTTTATGAATAAGATCATATAAGATTATATCATATAAGATCACAATGTGATAATAGTACCTATATAAGAATAAGATCATGTTAAACTTATGACTGCAATAAATGAATTACTACTTACACACTGGGTTTCTTGTAAACGCAGAGAGTTTGAGCACTCTGATCTTGTTGAGGAGGTACTTGGGCTTCCTTGGCTGAATTTATCGAAAGAGTCGCAACTTGAAATAATCTCTTCTAATTCTTCATCTTTTGTTGATATGAGATCCTCTAATGCCTTACGTTCTGCCTGCAAGGCAAAGTTAAACATTTGATAACAACTGGATATGATTTTTTGAATTCAACTCTTGACTTTGTTACCTTTACCTTCCAGTCTGACAAGATTTTCTTAAATTTAGCCTGCGGACCAATCGAAGGAATGAGTGCCTTCACTTGCTCACTATCCAATAGTTCCAAAGCGCTTATGTCCACTTCATTCTCTGAAAACAGCAATGAACATAAAAAACTGGCTGGACCTAAGCTGAGGTAAAGGCATGCGTTTGTCAGGGTGCACTTATAGGCTGCACGCTGCGCTCACAGCTTGAGCCTTTTCAAAGTTAGACCCTAACATGGTTATGTTAGGGCTTAACAATTACTAACAAAATCAACAAACACATTCCACAAACAACATAGGTAACAACAAAAAATAAATAAGCAAGATTCCATATGGGACTATGTAATGCAGAAACCAAAAAGCATGTAGAACTAACATACAAACAAACATAGGTACATAAATATGTACGTAAACAAACAAGTCTGCACACGATTAAAAATAAAATAAATTTACGTAGTAGTAAAAACTAATGCTTGGAACAGTAAAATTTAATAATTGAAACATAATATTTAATAGTCAACGCACACATTTTTTGGGAAACTTCTCCCTCACTCTCACATAGTAGGTATTCCATATTATGCTGATATGAAGACAGCATGAAAAATTATCAAACCAAAAATACATATCTAGGTTAGTTACAGACGTGCCCGTTCAATATTCCATCTTGCGAAAGGGATTATTCAGACAGAACATCAAAATGAACACACACATGGACATGCGTTACAAAAACCATTATAATCGCCAAAAGCATGCTTAGGTTATATACATGTTAAACGAAACACACACAGTTGGTACCGCTTTTCAGGTACCTACCTGCTACCCACTCAATTCTGAGAACTCAGAACTGACTGTAGGTACCTACGGCAAATAGGCATCCTCATCTCATCATCACACTGAGTCCATGGAAAAGAAAAAAAAGTGATCCATTTATATTCCCTGACTAGGTACCTACTTATAAGATGAAGAAGTGGTTTGCCGGCAGTTTATCAAGAAATTAACGAATTAAGCTTACCTTTAAATATGTGGACGTACGCCTGGAATCCCCACTTTAAAAGTAGGGATTCTACTTCTGAACTACTCATCCTTGACAATAAAACCGTTACTATACGTTATTCTTTTTTAAGTTTATTGTAGGTAGGTACTTTTACCTTTTACAGTCACTTTACGCCAACTTTACGCTTAGAGGCACTAACACTAACTTCAGTATATAAAAAAAGTACTCTGTGCACTAACGTCTTTATGTACACCACGGACGTACACTGTTGTAATATTAAACCACCCGTTCGCTACGGCGACTGAAGCAGAAAAGACTAGCTCGCTCTGCTCTGCCGACTTGGCGTCATGGCGCGGCGTGAGCGCATTAGGGTTGTAAACACTTGCATTTAGGTAGTATCGATAAATCACAAAATGCAAATTACAAAAAAAAAGTCTTAGGTAAGAATACATTAGTTAATCTTACTGTAATGAGGCTGCATATTACTACACTTTCCCAATTTCTTTGTCGCATAATAGAAAGTTAATATGGTAGCAGTGCTGCGAAAAAAGTTATCCGTTTTTGGGCATACGTCGAGTAAGTACGGTCGGCCAAGAAAGTGGTGTATCAGTTTTGAATTGGTTTCCTAGGCGTCGAAAATTATAACTAGGTTCATATACCTACCTAGATGAGAGACTGAAACAAAGATGCAATATTAATGACGCAAATCTAATTGAAAATTATTTATACGTCATAGGTCACTTATACGTATATAGTGCAAGACATTTTTACCTTTATTAAAAACTAGCTGTTGCCCGCGCAGCTACGCTCGCGTGGTATCCCTATTTAAACCTATAACCCTTTTTCGTCGCATCGCAATCGGTTAAAAAGTAGCCTATAGCAGTCTCATGAGTTCCAACTATACATATTATGTCAAATTTCATCACAATCGGTTCAGTGGTTTAGGCGTGAAGGGAAGACAAACGAACAAACAAACAAACACACTTTCCCATTTATAATATTAGTATGGATGGATAAGACATTAATTTCAATATTTTTAAACAAAAGTAAAAAAACCTATTCAAATTCTTTTTAAAGAAAATTGGAAATTGAAAATTGGTTGACATTTGTCAAATATCATTACTTCATTTTATTTGTAGCTGTTGCCCGCGGCTATGCCTGCGTAGTATTTAGGGTCCATTTTACCCCATTCTCTTATTATTTTCGCAACATAAAGTATAATTAGCAATCCCAGAAGTCCAAGGTAAATTTCGTGAAAATTGGTTCAATAGTTTAGGCGTTAAGGGAGGACAAACAAACACACTTTCGCATTAATATTATAAGTGTATAGATTTATCAAGTTCAAATTTCAAATCAAACTAAAGAAATCAAACAGATCAACTGTCACATAAAACAGTCATCCTTAAATAACATAGGTGTCAATAATCAGACAAAGATGGCAATAGAAGTTGTCAGATTGATCTACAAGCTAAAAACAACTTTATCGTCAATGAATCTACAACCGGCATTCAACCTTAGGGTGGTAAATCAATTTTTTGGCCGACTGTACGTACTTACTACAAAATATGCCCAATATAAGGATAGATCCCCTCGCATATGTAGAAAAACCTTTGGCAGCTGACCAAGAAAGAAAGAAATTCAAAAAGAAAAAGAGTGATTATACTCCACTACTTTTTAATTGGTGCAAAACATTTGTATGGTTGATTAAAGAATGTCTCAGTCCAGTATCACATTAGTTAGTGGTTATAGGTACTTACATAATTTTATGATATTAATTAACAACTAAAATAATACCGTTTCTTTTTATCCTAAAACTCTGCCAAAATGCACGTAATTTTCAACCAACAATATACCTAAACTATAGATTGTTTTAATATCGATACTTCGGCAACACAGTCATATTTTTGATACATTGAGCACTTTCTTATTTGGACTTATCGTGCGATGTGCCCAGCCCTACCCGCGCGCGACGCCGGCGCGGGACGAGGGAATGGCCACTAGCTACTAATAATAATAGTAGGTACTTTTACTGTGTTAAATATTAAATTTTACTGCGTTGGTCGTTTGGGAGGTGATCTGTGGTCGTTTGCAATATATGTAATTGCTTGTGTCCGGTGAAGTAGCAAGACTGAGGCCCGCCTGCCAGTGGCGGCGCTAGGCGTGGGCCTGTGCCTTCTTATTGCCTATTTTGTTTGTACTTTCTTATAGCCTAGGTAGGTATTTTGAAAATTTTCATTTTGCCAGGGACAACGGTTTACACATTTTTGGTAGTTTCGGTATAGGTATTTCAGTATTTTTCTGAAGTGCTTCGTTATTTTTCTATTTAGATTTCATACAAAGAATTCTAATGCGGAGACTGCAGGGACTGCGGTGGGGGTAATTGTGCGTTCACCATAAGCGTTGCCATACACAGATTAGCAAAATATAAAATCACCCAGTCGTAAAATTACTTAGGGGGAAGGCAGTAATTTTGATGGGATTCTTTTTGTTTGACTGAGTGTTATCTAGACCAAATCTAGACAGACACGTAGCGTAGGTACTAGGTAAGGAAACAGAATCGCGCCACCGTACTTAGGTGGTAAGCAATTTATTTACAACTCAATATTACTAGATAGCATCAAAGTAGGTATATTCAGCCGCTGTTTTTGGTTGATAGGTAAGTAAGTATTTAATAGTACATTGTTACACGAGGGTTGAAAACACCTTATTTAGTCCCGAGACGGGGGTCAATGGTTCGAGGGACTAAATAAGGTTTTCACCCGAGGTAAACAGTACTAATGCAAATATGTATAGGTAAACTAGTAGGTAGGTAGGTTAAACCTATTATTATTGCAAAATACATAGGTAGGTCAATGCATAGTTTGGTAGGTTCCTAGTCCTGATAATCGCTGACGGTCAGATAGGTAGGTAGGTACCTAATCTAGTTTCTTATCATACCTACTTAATTAATTTCTTGTAAGTATGTACTTACGTACTCTATACCTACTTATATAAGTACTACCGCGGCGCCGTGCGTGAAACAAATAGGTAGGTAGGTAATTAAAAATAAACCTAGGTAAAGGTAGGTATAGTACGATTTTTATACATTGACTAGCGGACCCGGCGAACCCTGTTTCGCCTTAGCACCTACACTACACCTACCCTACACCTATCCTACACCTACCCTACACCTACCCTAAACCTACCCTACACCTACACTACACCTACCCTACACCTACCCTACATCTACCCTACACCTAAAAAAAAAAACAAAAAAAAAAGTATCCTATGTCCTTCTCCTGGCTCTAAACTACCTCCCTGCCAATTTTCAGCTAAATCGGTTCAGCCGTTCACACGTGATGCCGTGACAACGCGAAACGGGTTTCATTTTTATATATATAGATGGAGTGGCTTATTCCCAAGAGCTCCACGGAACAACAAAAGATTTTCATATTTCGATTCCCAAGAGCTCCATAATATTAAAAAATGATAATTTTAATTATTTTATTTCCCAATAGCTCCACGACATTGACGGTACAGTCGGCAAAATAAATGCTTAATATTTTGTAAAATAAAACAAATTTCATTTTTAAGAATTCTTTATTTATCACAATTTGAATAAAAATGGTAAGTACCTAAATAAAAAAAAAATCACATAGGTACCTACATTAGCAACAGTGATGTATGTAGGTACCTACTTATTCTAAAAATATATAGGTACAGGGTGTTGCTTTGTAAACGTAATTCCTGCTTAAGGATGGTTGTAAGGGTAGGTACCTGATTATGATTAAAAATAGTATAATAGTTACAGTTATAGAATAGAACTCAATGTCAATAGTAGGTATGTGCTAAGTGCCTTTTCACATTGGCGGCTCAGCCGCGCGGGAGCAGCGCGACAATCGCCTACCCGTTCACACTATGGCGGTTGTGCAGCGCGGCTTGCCCGCCCGTAAAACGCGCGGCAGCAGCGCTGCTAAGTCGCGCTGCTGCCGCGCGTTTTACGTAGGGTGGTCATCCTCAGTTGTTTCAAACCTACTTACTTGAACTAAACCCATACAGCCATGTCTTAAATAATAATTTTAACATGCCTTAAAATTAAATTGTTGACTATACAAAACCAAAAATACAATCAATTATAAAATAATACTTATTATTACATATTACAAATTTTGAAACTCAAAGGCTTTCTTTATGCACTAAGTCTAAAACTAATTAAACTATATTAATGACATACATTATTATAAACTAGAAACATTTAAAAAGGCCGAAGCCACGTCTTTAGTAATTTCAATTTATAATCACAATATACAACAATTATTGTACATACAAATATAATGAAAAGGCCTAAGCCACGTCTTTAACAATTCCAATTTTTAATTACTATCTACAACAATATATTACATTATTTGTACAAGATTTGAACTTTGTTTGTTTTTTTTTTTTTTTTTTTTTTTTTTAAATTCTTCCCAACTTGGGAAAGGCAAAGGCAGAGCCATGCAGCCGTCGTCTTTATTTTAGAGTTATTCAAAATATAAATATTTTGTCAAGGCCGAAGCCAATTCTTCAATATTAAAATAATTTCTTAAAATCTGTTATTTCATTTAATTTTCATTATTTTGTCTTCTTCCGGGATTATATAACTCTTTTTATATTATTTTTGTTATTCTTATTATTATGTCAGTCATTTTAATTTATAGTTCTAAGTCTATAGAAACTATAAAGTTATATACGTATTTGTACGATTCTGTATTCATCACAATATCATGGATGTCGCGCGGGATGTTATCATTTGTCTTGTATAATTTAATTAAACCATCAGCTAGAACCAGTCTTTGGATATTAAAAGCAGGGCATTCAAAAAATATGTGGTTTAGGGTCTGATCAACATTTAAATTACAGTTAGTACATAATGGGGAAGTTACAATATTCATTCTATGTAGATGGGATTGAAAGCGTCCATGCCCAAATCTCAATCGTGTTATGGTGGTATAATATCTTCGACTATGATATTCAGCTGATTTTGTAAACCATGGACGTTGACCAATAACATTGTTTATTTTATGATACCATTTTCCTTTACTTTTAAGTGTTTCCTGCCAGTTAATTAGCCAATCTTGTTTTAACATTATTTTAAGTTTGGGTAATAAGTCGGAATATGGTATGGCATTATTTTTAATGTCAAGATCAATATGTTCTGTGGTTAACATGTGTAAATCTATTCTGTGGTCAACCTGATCTGCGAGGTCAACGTCCTCGCTCGTATTTTGATTTAAAATAGCTCTTGCTAACGTATCAGCTTTTTCGTTCCCAAATACTCCTATGTGCGATGGAACCCACATTAAAACTATTTCTATATTGCTGACTTTGAGTTTAAAATACATTTTTTTAATATCGTGTATGATAAAATTACCCCCGGAATCAAATCTATTATTAAGTAAAGCATGAAGACAACTCATACTGTCCGTCAACACCAACCACTGAGTGCATTCATGGATGTTCTCATCTATATATTGTAAAGCAGAAAAGATAGCAAGACACTCTGCAGAGAATATGCTCATCTGGCCTGGAAGTTTGCTCCCTAAACTCTTTTTTGAATGAGGTATGTAAATTGCCATTGAGACATTTTCATCATTCTTGGAACCATCTGTATATATATGTCTATGAGTTGAAAATTTATTTAGTTTTTCGTAAACATCTTCTTTAACTTTCAAGTCAGGCGATATATGAATGTTTATATCACAAAAGTGCATATCATATGATCCTTTGTAACATATCCAATTATGCTCAGTTTTATAAATATTGTACTGCTGATTGCAACAAATATATTCTGAGAAGTCATGGAGTAAGAAAGGAGTCCTAGATGTATTAGTTTGGGAACATATTCTGTACAAAAATTGAATTTTTTTAATTAAAGGATGAGAATCAAATGACATTAATTTAATAAGAAACTTCAATTTTAGAAATTTAAACCTTAATTCTAGAGGAGGTGTATTGCATTCCACTTCCATGGAGTTAATGGGAGTGGTTTTCATGGCACCAGTAATACATCTTAAGTTGTGATTCTGCAAAACTTCTAATTTTCTTACTAACTGAGAATCAGATCCAAAACATAGAAAGCCATACTCAAAGTGACTTCGAACTATTGCTTTATATAACATCAACAATATTTTAGGGTCAATTTTCGACAAACTTTTTATTATGTTGTAAGCTTTATAAGCTCTCCCTAAAAGATAATCAACATATTTGTGCCAAGTAAGGTTACAAGTAAAAATAACACCCAAAAACTTTACTTCGCAGTCCATTGGAAGACTGGCATTATTGTACTTAATATCAATGTCTATAGTATCACAATCACCAAATATAACTGTTTTAGATTTTTCTGGACTTATATCTAAGTTTAAATAAGAGAAATATTCATGCAATTTTAAAAGAGCTGTATTTAAAGTTAATGAGACTTGTTGAACATTTAATCCTGAATAGTAGATGACTAAATCATCAGCAAATTGCAAGTTTTTGACTTCTGGACCTAAAATAATGTTTAATTTGTGAATATATAGTATATAAAGCAATGGAGAGAGAATTCCACCTTGACATACTCCTTTATATGAATAACGTGGACCTATTAATTCATTATTAAATTTGACATAAACCTTACGACCATGCAGAAAGTTAAATATCCACTTAACAATTTTTTCAGGAATACCAAGAGAAAAAAGTTCAGAAGCTAAAATATGAGGATTTACATTATTGAAAGCACCAACGACATCAAAAAACACACCAATGAGGGTTTTATCTTGTTTAAGACTGTCAAAAATGTCTAGCTGTAGATGTGCGATACTTTCTCTTGAGGATCGACCCCTGCGAAAACCAAATTGATTGGAAGGTAGGAGATTACAACTTTCTATGAAAAATTCAAGTCTTTGTTTAAGGAGCTGCTCGAATATCTTACCCATACATGATGTTAAAGCTATTGGTCGATATGAATTTGCTAAAGTTTTATCTTTATTTAATTTTAAAATAGGGACCAGGCAATCTGTTTTCCAATCCGGAGGTATAACGCAAGAAGACCAAAGCAAATTATAAATTTTTAAGATTATTTTTTTCGTTTTGTCTGTGGTATGTTTTAACATCTTGTATGGAATACCATCGAGGCCATGAGCTGTATCCCTACGTGTACAAACTGCAGTTTTAAATTCTTGCAAGTTAAATGGCAAAAGCAGGTAGTTACTTGTATTTATGGAATTTTTATTTGCAAATGACAAAGGGGCCTCTACGGTATCTGGTGTATATTTTTTTAAAAATTCAAAAACCCAATCACTATAGACATTTTGAAATGGAACAGAATGACCATTAAATTTCTTAACTGTCCTCCAGATTTTTGATATAGGAGTACACCTATTCAGTGATTCACAGAAAGACAACCAGCTTAAGTTCCTTTCCTTTTTTAAAATGAGTTTTTTCAAAGCCTGCAACTTTTTGAACTTAAGATAACTTTCCTCTGAAAGGTCATGTTTAAAATCAGTATATGCTTTTCTACAATTATCTACAGCTGTTTTGCAGTTTTGGTTCCACCAGGGCATTGGTACGTGTTTTTTGGAAGCTTTTAAACCAGATATTTGTGATTGAACAAAATGTGTACTTCTATTATTAGTAATAGATTGCTGTACTGCTAGATTCAGCAATGATATGAGATCTGAATAACATTTTAAAGGATCAGACTGATCATAATTTAAATTATTACTAAGAAGAAAATCAAGAGTTTCACTATACTTTTCCCAGTCCACTAACCGGAAATTAAAGTGATTAGGAAATGTTAGAAAATTTAAAGAGGGGTCTTTACTATTACTAACTTTTACTTTTATAATTACAGGTAGATGGAAGCTGCCCAAAGGGTCATCAAAAACAGACCATTCACACTTCAACGCCAAAGAGGGTGATACTAACGTAAGATCTAAAGCATTCCTTTGCCATATACAAGAGCCAATAGTTGTTAATTGACCATCATTCAGAAGTACTAAGTTGTTGTCATTGATGCTTTCAATTATATCACGTCCACGTGAATTAATAGAACTGCAGCCCCATGCTGTGTGCCGGGCATTAAAATCTCCAGCAATCAGCATAGGCCCAGGAATACTATTGATTAAATGATCAAGTTTTGATTTAGAGAACAAAGGGCTACAGTTACCAGGACTGTACAAAGACACAAGAGAAATTTCTTGGTTTCCATAATGCAATCTTATAGCTATATTTTGAATTGAGTCATCAAATGTAGTATTTACCTTATGGAATTGCAAGCTATTATGGACAAGAATGGCAACACCATTATGACGATTACCTGAATCTAATCTTATTATATTATAACCTTTAATACTAAACTGGATATGGGGTTTTAACCACGTCTCACAAATCAAAGCTACATGAATTTGATTCTCTTGAAGGAAATTTAATAATAAGTATCTATGCGCGGGTAAACTCTGAGCATTCCATTGCATTATATTTAAAAAATCCATAAAGTAGAATAGACATTAAGTATTTTGGGTCTTATTTTTAATTGTATCCAAGAGAGTATCTTTTATACTCTGAGTAGAAATAACAGTCTCATTATTTTTGTTCATTGTTATTAGTTTGACCATTGACTCTACAACCATATTCAGGATTAGATCAGACTTCAATAATGAAGCTAGCATATCGACGGGATTTTGTTTTAAGGGAGGGTATGACTTCTCATCAACAACAGCAGAGTATGTTTTATTTTGAGCTTTCTCTCTATTCAATAATATTTTTTCTTTTTTTACAGGGCACTGTGACGAAATAGCCACGTGATTGCCATTGCAATGACAACATACAGCATCCTGACTTGATTTTGTACATAGTTTGAAATTATGTGACTCACCGCATATGGAGCATCGATCTGCATTCTTACAGAATTTGGCTATATGTCCATACCTCAGGCATTTAAGGCATTGCTTGACAGGGGGTATATATGGTCGTAGCTCAAAGCGCCAGCTGTTGAGATCAACACTCTCCGGCAGCACTGGGCAAGAAAATGTAATAGAAACAGTCTTTGTTGGTTCCAATTTATTTGCACCATCATCAGTCTTGGATCTTCTCATAAAACGTCGAATACTTACAATATTTTTTGTAGAAGTCAATGCAGAGTATATCTGTTCATTCGAAAGTTCTGTGGGTACATGAGTGATTACACCTGTAACTTCGCTAGCTGCTGCTGGAATCGTTGCTGACAAGTTATATGCATCCAAGAATTTCTTATTCTGTAATGCTGCGTTAGCAAGGCCAGGACGTTCAAATACTACTCCGATTTTGTATTTATTCACTCTGCGTAATTGCTTAACTCCTTTATTGTATCGCTTCAAACAGTTCGCTAGTCCCATCATGTCTCTATTTCCAATAGGCTGATCAGATTTAGTACTTTCTATAAAAACCACATATTCAAAACTGCCACCTTGTTCGGGATAGAATCGTACGTAGTTTGGAATTCTAAAATCTTTGTATTTATCGGCATTTTCTTTTTTTTCTTCCAGAGACTTCATGGAGGAGGCGTCACTGAAGATAGAATCCCCAGATCCATCACCACCCATGTCACCTTCCTCATCTACTCGTTTTTTCCTTTTTTTAGTCTTTCTACTCCTCATCTTATGGTATTTTTATATGTACTATATATACACTTATAAATAACGTCTATTTACAAAATTATTTACAATAAATCTATACAAAAATAATTAATTTCGTTTTATTATTAAAAAGACCGCCAAGTTCGGTCAAACGTTCCCGCGCTTTTTTTGAACTTTGTTTGTTTACAATTAGATTTGACACTGACGTTTTGTTTGTCGTGAACATTTATTCGTTACAGAGTAGAAAAGCAAAGGAATTTAGTTTTATACTTTCATTGTTTTGATTGTTATTTCTTTATAATTTTCAGATATCAACTTTTAGATTATGTATAACTTTTCACATGTATTTCTATTTTAACATTATGTGTGTATGTCACTCGCCTTGTTTTTCTTTTAAGGCTGTAACTGTTTTTTTTATTATTTCTTTGAGTCAACCTATGCATTGGAAGGTTTCGCTTGGTATAGATTTTTTTGTTTGTTTAATTATTTTTACTTTATTTTTTTATATATCATATATATTTATATTATATATATCTATATTCATATTTAGTTGTTATTTTACATATTTAAATTATTATTATGTCAGTGGATAACGTATATTATTCATGTTCTTCTGATGAATACGAAAGTGCTGAAAGTAATGAATCTCTGCTAGACTATAAACCTTTAGAAAATAAACTGATGGACACTTTTGGAAAACACTCCAAATACCTATCCTTGGTGCACATTAATGCACAGAGTATACCTGCTCATCACACAGACCTTCTGAAGTCTTTTAGCGATGGCGTGGTCGATTGTGTTCTTGTTACAGAGACATGGCTTAAACCTGCACTACCGTCAACCAGTTACTCTATTCCTGGTTATAAATTGTATCGCAATGATCGTACCGGCGTGGGTGGTGGTGGTGTAGGTATATATCTTCGTGCCAATATTTCTGCTACCGTCATACTATGTTCTGCTTCTCAGTACAGGAATACACTCGAATACATATTTGTGGAAATTATTGTTCACCATAAAAAGATTCTCCTTGGGGCAGTTTACAGTCCAAATGAACACGTCGACTTCTTCAAGGACTTTCATTCGGCACTTGAGAACGTGATTCCTGAGTATGAACATATAATCTTAATGGGAGATTTCAATACTTGCTTATTAAAAAATGAATCTAGGGCGGGGAAGCTACTAAGTCTTCTCACGTCCTTAAATCTTAGTATATTACCATTGTCATCTCCTACTCATTATTTCCCTAATTCTAAGCCTTCACAAATAGATCACATTATAGTTTCCAAACCCAATTTATCTATTTGTCACGGACAAATGACAGCGCCTTTCTCTCATCATGATCTGTTATATTTATCATACAGAGTGCGTCCACCTAAAGCTGCTCGTAAAACATTGCCACTGCGCGATTTTAAGCACATGGATCTAGACCGCTTGAGGGAGGATGTGAGGGGTGTAGACTGGTCTGGTGTTTTCGAATCTAATAACATTGACGAGATGGTTGATTTCTTTACTTCGCAATTGATTGAAATATATAATACTCATGCACCTATCAAGTCAGTGCGCATCAAACATTTTCCTTCTCCATGGCTAACTGATGATATCCGGAGAGCAATGGCTAAACGTGATAAGATCAAGAGTCGTTGCAAGAAGTCACCAACCCAGATCAACCTAGATCTGTATAAACAACTTCGTAACACCTGCAACAAACTATGTCGTGATGCCAAGCGTAGCTACATCCATAACAAAATAGAAAATCTAGGGCAAAATAAAGTTTGGCATTTTCTCCAGTCATTAGGTGTAGGGAGGCACGCGGAGGTTTCTTCTAGCCCCGTGGATATCAATAACTTAAACTCTCATTTCTCAACACCTCCCATCTCATTAGATTTACCTACTAAAATGGCTACTCTTGCTTCACTTAAAAGTCTTCCCACACTTGACTATCCTCCTTTTAATTTTACTGAAGTTTCGGATGATGCCGTTCGAAGGAGTCTCCTCTCCATTTCCACAAAGTCCATTGGTAGTGATGGCCTCAGCTTGGATATGTTGCTTCCTGTGCTGGATGACATTCTGGCAGTTATCACACACATTATGAACTTTTCACTCTCCCGGAATGTCTTCCCAGCAAGCTGGAAGAAGGCATATGTTATTCCACTCCCAAAAGTCTCTAATCCCGTACACCCATCCCAATATCGTCCTATATCTATTCTTCCAATATTATCCAAGGTTCTTGAATCGGTTGCTCATAAGCAGCTCTATTCATTCCTCGACTCCAACTCCCTTCTCTGTCCCTTCCAGTCTGGCTTTCGACCATCTCACGGCACAGTTGGTGCTTTGCTGAACGTTACTGAAGACGTTCGGTTAGCTATGGATAACACCAAGCTTACGATCTTAGTTCTGTTGGATTTCAGCAATGCATTTAACTGTGTTGACTTCGATATTCTCCTTGCAACCCTCCGTTCGGCAAACATTTCGAAGGCTTCAATTGATTGGTTTTCTTCATACCTGTATGGTCGTCAACAAAGTGTTAGGCTTAATGACATCTCATCTTCTTGGTCTGATTTAACAGCTGGTGTTCCTCAGGGAGGCGTTTTATCCCCTTTACTCTTTTCTATGTTTATTAACAATATTTCTTCTATTATCACTTCCTCTTTCCACCTTTATGCTGATGACCTACAGTTGTACAGGCACTTCGAAACTTCAAACGTTTCGGAGGCTATTTCTGCGATTAATGCTGATCTTGATGCAATTAACAAATGGGCAACATCTTTTGGGCTTATAATTAATCCTAACAAATCACAAGCTATGATTATGGGTAGCGGCAGGTTGAGGACTAAATTAAACATGGCACCGGTCCCTTGTGTCATATATGACAGTGTAGTAATCAAGTATTCCAACACAGTAAAAAACTTAGGTCTCATAATGGACTGTAACATGTCTTGGGCTGCACATATTAATGAAATTAGTAGGCGGATGTATCATTCTTTTCACTCTCTCAAGCGGCTCCAATACTTCCTCCCGTTCAAAACTAAGATTATGCTTGCGCAATCCTTACTGCTTCCCATTCTCGATTACGCAGATGTCTGCTATATAGACGCAACAGAAGAGTCGTTAAACAAATTGGAACGCCTGCAGAATCTAGCCATTCGATTCATCTTTGGTCTTCGTAAATATGACCATGTCTCCCAATTTCGAACGCAACTAAAGTGGCTTCCTATTCGGCTTCGGCGTAATGTGCACATCCTTTCTTTTCTTTACAAAATTCTGAAGGATCCCCAAACTCCTGTCTATCTTCGCTCCCGTTTCCAATTGCTACCACCTCCTAACCGTCCTAAACGTTCTTGTATAACAAGAATGCTTGAGCTTCCCGTTAGTAACTCCCGTTTCTTCTTTCACTCGTTTTCCTCACTTGCCGCTCTACTTTGGAATAAACTCCCAACACATATACAGAATTGTCCATCCATATTCTCGTTTAAACGTCAGCTTAAAAATTATTATCTTTCGCAAATCAACACATAAGGTATATCATTACATTTCCAAAACTCCATCGTTTTGTACTGATCTGTAGATTCATTGATATAATTCTTATTTATTATAATATATATGTATGTATGTATTATATGTATTAATCTTTTTGTATATATAAGTATGTATCATATTGATATTGTGTATGTAGTGTATTATATTTTATATATTTATTTCTTTCTTTTTAGATGTGTTGTTAATAATATATATACATTCACTTTCAATACACTTGTGTTATCTCACCATTAAACTACTTACTTCCACTCCTAAGGGCTGACTGGAAGAAATCTCATATAGAGATAAGTCCGCCTATTGTTGTTTAGTGTTTAATAACAATGTCATTTACTTTAAGTACAATAAAGTGTATAAATAATAAATAATAATAATAAATACTTTTCGGTAAATTTCGAGTAGGTACGAAATACTAAAATGATACTGAAATGAACTTTTCACAAGTCGTATTATCATTCTCATTTTTATTTTTTTACCTTTACGATAATTTAAACGTAAGATGACAGCAGCTGACATTTAGTTGATAATAACGGCGCAATCGTATGGTAGAGTACGATTCACTTCTACTGTCCCTCGGCGAAATGGTGTATTCATACATTCTGAGGTTAGAATTTAAAAGCGCCACGGCAAAGGTACTCTATATATTGCTAATATTTAACAAATTTTAACAGCAGAATTTAACAAAGTTTCATTATTTTATAGATTTTGATTTACTTTTATGTTAAACATTTTTGTTTTATAGGCAATTAAGTACTTAAGCTAAAAATAAAGACTCAATTTATTTTATATTATAGTTAATCTTCAGTACCTAGTAGGTAATTTCAGTTGCTAAGTTTGCAACACTTACCGAATGACAGCAAAACGCCGCGATTAAGCCGCGGCTCTGCCGCGCGGTTGCAGCGCGGCAGCCGCGCGACTGTCAAATGTAAGGATTTGACAGTCGCGCGGCTGCAGCGCGGCTCAGCAGCGCTGCAACCGCGCGGCTAAACCGCCAATGTGAAAGGGCACTTAGTGTCCATCTGTGCGCCTTTCTTTGATTAGTCTATGATTTGCATACAAAATATTGTCTTCAAATTGGATTAATGTAAAAAATAGTTTTGTTTACTAATATGTGTACTTACCTACGTACTATACTTCTTTCTTAGCTACGGTTCGATTTTTGCACGTTTTTCATGCACAAGAAGGCATTTTTATGTTTACAAAGTAGTAATCAGAACGAGTGCTGTATGTCCGAGCGTTCACTGGTCTTGATTGAATAGGGAATTTTTTTTTATGTTATTCTCGTTGATATTATTCGACATAAACGCAAAGCATACAATTCATACTCATAACGGCTCGGTTTTTATACAACGCCATCTATGGAGAATTTTTGAACTATTTCTTTTACTCTTCAATTAGAGCTGTCTTAATATGGTTTAATATAAAAAAACGTCAAATAATAATTCTATTTTTATCGTAACCTACTTTTCTTACTGACCGTACTTTGAATTTATTTCGTGGAGCTCCTAGGAATGCTTGTATGTAAAATTATATTTTTTTTGGCCGTGGAGCTCTTCGGAAACAAAGAACAATAGATCGTGGAGCTCCTGGGAATAAGCCGATTGATGGCAGAAATGGATTTTAAGGTCTCTTTGGTGGTGCGGGTGGAGGGCGGCAGGGGCACGCTACATATCGCGCGCCCGATTGGTAGATCAGCTGACGTTAGCCCTAGTAGAAAATGTAATGCGGTTAGTAGGTACTAACCGCATTACATTTTCGTTACGAAAATTATGGATTCGGTCTCCACGCTCAAGGCCCGTGATAGAAGCTATGCAATAGCTTAATAAACATATAGGACAGTACACACAGCGCCATCTAGTCCCAAACTAAGCAGAGCTTGTACCCATGGGTACTAGACAACTGATAAACTACGTAATATTATACATTAAAAAACACCCCGACACAAGGCAAACACAAATGCTCATCAAAACATCGTAAAACCATCGAGCTTGGACTCGTTGGATTGGTATTGACGAGTAGGTTTTGAGATTCCTTGGTCGCCAGGGTCTGATGACGGAGCAGTAAAAGCTCGGTTTAAAAAATATTTTTGTATTTGTAGTTGTCTTGCTAAACTTACTAAGTACCCTTCAGGTGTATTGTCGAGTATTGAACCGTATTTTACGGCTCGTTTTAAGTAAAAAACGGTTCTTTATTGTTTTATACGGTATTATACGTTTTTTTTGCATCCCTAACTGGGAGTGAGAGAAAAACATAGAATGTGCCAGCTGCATAATCATCCCGAGCATGCTGTAAAAATCAGCTAAGGGATTAGAGGGGCTCAATAAGGCGATGGGCTGACAACCCTCAAAGTCAGACGTTGGTGGCGGAACGACCTGTGTTGTGATCGTTCTTGCTCTGCCTACCCCATTAGGGTTAAAAACGTGATTTTATGTATGTATTTAGGTAGGTATGTAGAAAGGTCTTGTAATGAATTAATGACTGATGAAGAAGTCGGAAGACAGGAACTGGCATTCTAGTTTTACTAGTTTTTCGGACTAATCATTTATTAGTATTGTGATTTCAGTTAAATGTTATGGTCATTTACTCCATTTTTAAACATTAGTTGTTACTATTTATATATAACGTTGTTAAATATAACGTTTGAATCATTACATAATTAAACAAATTGTTTCGGTCATTTGATACTAACGTTTGAATCATTAAAAACTGCTTTCACACTACGATTTCTTTAAATGTCGTGGTCAGTTAGTTCTATTGTTACTGCTTTTTACATTTTCCGATACGATTCCAACCATTAAAACTAACTGTTACTACAGTAATGTTTGCGACTCATTTTTTAGTATTGTGATTTCAGTAAAATGTAATGGTCATGCAGTTAATGTGACTGTTTTATGTTTTACTGCCTTTTTAAACATTAGTTATTACTATTTATAACTAGTAAGTCTTACTATGACCTGCTATTATTTTTAATGTTGCTCAGTTTATTGTTTGTAGTAAATTAAACAAATTGTTTCGTTCATTTGATACTAACGTTCGAATCATTAAAATTTACTGCTTTCCCACTACGAGTTTTTGAAATGTCGTGGTCAGTTAGTTCTATTGTGCTACCATTTAAATATCATGTTTCAATCATGTACTTTTACTGTTCCATGCAGTAGTTTTCACTATGGTAAAATTTGTTATGTAAAACAGTTCATTTAACTGATTTGTTAATTTTCCGATACGATTCCAACCATTAAAACTAACTGTTACTACAGTAATGGTTGCGACAAAATTTTTAGGTATTGTGATTTCAGTAAAATGTAATGGTCATGCAGTTAATGTGACTGTTTTATGTTTTACTGCCTTTTTAAACATTAGTTATTACTATTTATAACTAGTAAGTCTTACTATGACCTGCTATTATTTTTAATGTTGCTCAGTTTATTGTTTGTAGTAAATTAAACAAATTGTTTCGTTCATTTGATACTAACGTTCGAATCATTAAAATTTACTGCTTTCCCACTACGAGTTTTTGAAATGTCGTGGTCAGTTAGTTCTATTGTGCTACCATTTAAATATCATGTTTCAATCATGTACTTTTACTGTTCCATGCAGTAGTTTTCACTATGGTAAAATTTGTTATGTAAAACAGTTCATTTAACTGATTTGTTAATTTTCCGATACGATTCCAACCATTAAAACTAACTGTTACTACAGTAATGGTTGCGACAAAATTTTTAGGTATTGTGATTTCAGTAAAATGTAATGGTCATGCAGTTAATGTGACTGTTTTATGTTTTACTGCCTTTTTAAACATTAGTTATTACTATTTATAACTAGTAAGTCTTACTATGACCTGCTATTATTTTTAATGTTGCTCAGTTTATTGTTTGTAGTAAATTAAACAAATTGTTTCGTTCATTTGATACTAACGTTCGAATCATTAAAATTTACTGCTTTCCCACTACGAGTTTTTGAAATGTCGTGGTCAGTTAGTTCTATTGTGCTACCATTTAAATATCATGTTTCAATCATGTACTTTTACTGTTCCATGCAGTAGTTTTCACTATGGTAAAATTTGTTATGCAAAACAGTTCATTTTACTGTTTTGTTCATTTTCCGATACGATTCCAACCATTAAAACTAACTGTTACTACAGTAATGGTTGCGACTGATTTTTTAGTATTGTGATTTCAGTAAAATGTAATGATCAAGCAGTTATAGTTACTGTTTTGTGTTTTACTGTTTTTTAAACATTAATTGTTACTTTTCATGGGTAGTTAGACTTGATGAAATCCGCTTTGTTTTTAATGTATTGCAGTTTAATTACAAACATTAAACAATTATTTTTTTCAGTGTGAATTCCGTAAAAAGTATCCGTATCAGTAATCGTAAAACGTAACGCAACAGCGTGGTGCTATTATTCATCTTATAAATGTATAGAATGTAAAGAAGATGACTATATGAGTATCTTGGCCCATACAGGTGATCGTTATATTAACAAATAATTTATCGCCATGTAAAAATATAAAAATCAATTTACTAGGTTATCAGGAATTTGTAAAGTTATTTGAATAGAAGAAAGAACATACAAATTAACATTCTAAAAAGCGCCAACAACTTCAAAGAAAACTGACACTAAAGATTGCTTTGAGTATATATAAGTCAAGACAGAAGTGACACAAACTTGCCCTAGCAGAAAGGCCGCGACGAAAATCAAAGTGAAAAGATTGCAAAATCTTATTATTTTCAATTAACAATTCTAACCTTTGTTTTTTTAGCCTTTTAATAATTTTACCAACATAGGATGATAGGTCGATATGAATTAACATTTTTGCCATCCTTGCCTTGTTTTAAAATAGGAATAATACAATCAGTTTTCAACTGCTCGGGGATAATCGATTTTCCCCAGAGTAGATTTACCAATTCTAAAAATTTTGATAATGCCGCGATGTTCCACAATTTAAACATTTTATATGAAATCTAATCTAGGCTGGTATAACTAACTGTATCCAATGTGTACTTATTGAGGACGTTTAAATCCTTTCATTGTTAAGAGATTATGAAATTAAGAAATTTGATTTAAATTTTGCATTTTAGACGACAATAAACTCTAGATGGAAGAAGAAAGTTTTTTCCAAGATAATCTTTATTTGACCTTCAGAGTTCTTTCTTTTTAAAGCTTTAGCTCGTTTAAAGTGAACGAAATTTTTAGTAATAGGACTGGATTTAAAAATTAATATAAGCTTGCTTATATGCATCTACTACTTTTGTACATTTATCATTCCACCAAATTAATAAAATTCTTTTTTTCTTAATTAAGTAATTATTTGTTTGGACATTCTTGTAACACAAGCTGCTGTTTTTACCACAGTTGTTTTTAGAAGTATGTTGATCATAAGGTTTAAACTTTTTAAACTCTAGTTGAATCGCATAACAAACTGAAGTATTTGTGATTACCAGTGAAACACAGGTGGGTTATTCAATTTTTTTTGATCTAACACTAGCAAAGGTAAGTAAGCGTTACATACCAATAACATTCCGGTTACCAAGATGATTATAATCAAACACAAAGTAAAGTACAAAAAATAACAGAAAACATATAACAAGGGCGAATACTATTTACTTATCTCTACATAATACTAACCTATTAATCTGTTTATCTGAGTAATTAAGCAACCAGTTTGTAGTAGATATAGCTGATTACTGTCATAGAAAATAATTCTAATACATTTTTAGTAATTTTGTAATAACAAAAAAAATGTTTATATTTTTGTCTTCATATTGGTGTTATAATACCTACTGGTTTGAGCTTACTGTCGTCATAGAACTCTAACACTAAATCGGACGGTTCTATCTTAAGGTGTGAATAGTGTTTATCATATGTAGTTTTACTTATACACGACCTCGCTCACCCCATATCAATTTCCATGCTAATTGTAACGTTATCGATACCCAATGGTAAGCTTACCGGTTTGTAACAATTTAGGCACAAATGATTTAACTCCTCCATCCCGGATGAGTTGCTGTCCTCTTCATTTGTGTTATCCACATGTTCGGTGTGCACATAGTGGACGCGGCGACCCCCGCGACCCAGCGATGCCCGCAATGACCTGCCGCCGCCGCCGCCACTAGATACCTAATTTTGCGAAATTTACTGCACTCAAAGTTCTTGTAACAACCTCCGCACGCTGAACAAACTGAGTTATTTTTTCGAAGAATGGTGTTCGTGAATTATCTTTGTAACCGCCATTACCTGCAGTGGCACGTTTATTTGTGTAGCCAAGCGGTGACGTCGTAATAGCATGTACTTACTAAGATGTCGCGCCGAGCGGATGGGTCTCGACGCTAATCTAACGGCCTTTGAATATGACAAATTTTCTTTCGCAAAAAGCCGTTGCCTAATTATGTCGTTCCTGAGGTAACACACAAATTGGTCACGTAGATTTTCTTCCAATACCGCCCCAAATTCACAGTATTTTGAAAGTTTTTTTAGTTCCATGATATACTGTGATATACTTTTACTTTCATTCTGCATCCTATGTCGAAAACGATGACGCTCTGCCATGAAAGATGGTTTTGGCTTCAAATGATTTTTCATAATGGTCACTACTTTACAATATTTCAATTCCGCTGGTTTCTTGGGGTTGGTCAAGGTACTCAGAAGTTCATAAGCTTCTTCTCCTATTACCGCGATTAGAGTCGGTAAATGCATATCTTCCTTGATGGCATTCACTTTAAAAAATATTTGGTCACCGTGAATTCCCCAATTTTACCCACAGACATTGTTCCCATACTGCACTATTTTAGATATAGTCAAGTAGGTAACCGAGTACTTCTTTCGAACACACTACTTTTTTTTAAAAAAACGTCGCCCCACTAGGATTTTCTCCTGTGTCGTGGGTGCAGTTACAAACATAGAATATCACATGCACATACGCCCAGACCGGAACAAATTTCTGTAGACCATACAAAACATTTGTCCCGTACGGGTATCGAACCCGCGACCCGTTGCGCAGTAGGTGATCACTCGACCTCTGCGCTTAACGTGTCGTTAAAACCAAACCCGTACTTTAAAACCAAACTCGTTCGCCATGAAGTATTTGTGATTACTAGTGAAACACAGGTGGCTTATTCAACGTATAATCCGAGACTACTTAAACAGATCTAGTTGGTTGACAGATGACACATTATATTAATATATGGATTATAATAAGTATTGAGTGAATTTGATGATTTATTATTTTTATGCAAAATTTTTTCTTTATTATTGGCGATTTGTCAATTTTTGTGAATATTTTTTTTATTTTCAGTTTTTTTGGGGTAATAATTTAAATAAGTGTTTCAATTTAAGTAAGTGTTTCTGTTCCTGATCGATGAAGTGGACTGTATTGTTAAATGAAATTCGGAGATTTTATAAATATATATATACTAGAGCGTCGGTGGCGCTGTGGTTTCGGCACTTGCCTTCCAATCGGGGGGTCGGGGTTCGAGACCCGCCATGTACCAATGTGTTTTTCGTTTCGAATTTCATATGTACATTTGTCTGACGCTCCTACGGTGAAGGAAAACATCGTGAGGCAACCTGCATACATCTGCGAAGAAATTCAATGATGTATGTGAAGTCGACCAATCCGCACTGGGCCAGCGTGGTTGACTAAGGCCTAATCACCCTAACATAGGGTAGGCTCGAACCCCTCGGTGGGGACGTATATGAGCTGTGATGATGATGATGATGATGATATATATTAGAACAAATACTAAAATAATTACAAATAGATATATAAAAATATGAGCTATAATAATATGTAATTTTATTGTTGACAATCCAATCTTTAGAACGCGAATGACAAGTCACTTTTACTACTTAGACATAGAGCTTCGTATTGTAGAATAAACGTCTAACCGGCCAGTTGCCAACATCCCCGCCCCCAGTGCAAAGCACTGTTAGGTAGTGGCAACTGCCTGGTCAGCAGGCACTAATGGTACAAGTTTTCTCGCTGGCCTTTTCAAGATCCCACCCCTAGTTAGCACGTCAGCAACTCTTACTACATTATCTGCCCCGGGGTAAGTTCTAACAATTCGACCCAAAGGCCAAACGCCACGCGGTAAGGACGAATCGGCCACAACGACAACATCACCTTCTTTGAAAGCAGGGGTAGGGCCTTGGGTGGACGGTCTCCTGATTAGTGTTGGGAGATACTCGCGAATCCATCTTGTCCAGAAGTGATCTGTGAGTCTAAGCGCTTGCTTCCAATGTGTTCGCCGTATTAAATCGCTATCATCCAGTTGCCCAGCTAACCATTGGCTGTCATTAGAAGACGTACCCATAATGAAGTGGAAGGGTGTAATGGCCTGTAGCGTATTGTCAGCAGACGTGACATATGTTAAGGGTCGGGAGTTACAGATAGCCTCGACTTCATCGATAAGAGTATGTAAGGTTTCCTCCTTGGGTGCGCGTTCCTTCAGAGTGGCTTTCAAGGCCGTTTTTACTGACCGGACCATACGCTCGCTGGCACCGGCCATAAACGGGGCTGCTGGAGGTAGAAATGACCAACATATCTTACGGTTCGCTGCGAAGTCTTGCAGAGCCGTGCCAAACAAAATAGATAATTCGCGACTGGCTCCTACAAAAGCGGTCCCATTATCTGAAATAATCTTCGATGGGCAACCACGTCTGGCAATCATGCGTCTAAGACTCATAATAGTGGAGTCCGTCGACAAGCTGTATACAACCTCAAGATGAAGAGCGCGTGTCACAAGACAGGAATAAAGCGCGATCCAACGCTTTTCGTGTCGACGTCCAATCGTTACCTCGATGGGTCCCATGTAATCCAGACCGACGTTCGTGAACGGACGCTCATGGTGCTCTAGTCTCTCCTTAGGAAGGTCTCCAAAAGGTAGTTGTTGAGACTGATTTTTTCTCCGCTTGCATTCCCTGCATTCGTTTGTAACGCTTTTAATGGCACGTCTTCCCCGAAGGATCCAAAAACGCTGCCTAAGTTCATTAAAAATTAGCTCGTCGAAACCATGGTTAGCTTTTTGGTGGTTGTGGGCGATTATGAGACGTACAATGTGGTTGCGATCATCAAGGAGAATGCGAGTTTTCTGCGTTTCATCACCAGTTGGAAGAGCCTTTAATCTAGAGTCCATTACGAGGAGGCCGTCCGAAATCTTCGGGGCGAGCGAGAAAATTCGACTTGATTTTTGTAAGGGTTTACTCCCTTTGAGAGACAATATCTCTACTTTAAAACTGACAAATTGAGAATTTTGAAGCAAAAATTTTTCTGCCAAAGCTATGTCTGATGCCTGAATACTTAATACGGGGGCACGATCACGATTTGACTTTAACAACATTCGAAAACGTTTTGCGCAGACAATTACTCGAGCTGTAGTTCGTAGCAACCGTAACCAGACGCTAAAACGACAAGGATCTGGCACGGGTGGAGGTTGGTAATCGCTCACAGAAAGAAACCCTACCACTTCCTTTAAATCTGGAAGTGGTGAGGCTTCCCCCAAGTTTGGTTGTGATGGCCATTCTTTTGAATCATCCAATAGAAAAGAAGGGCCGTCAAACCAACGATCAATTTTATCCGTAAACCTAGTCGCATCATCAGCTACATTTAAGACACTTGGTAGCCACCTCCAGTCTGTGCTATTGGTGTTTTCTAAAATTTCACCTAGTCGGTGTGCGACAAAAGGCTTATAGCGACGAGAGTCGCCAGACAGACGACGAAGTAATCTTTTTATGCCATTCTATGACGGTTCGTGCAAAACGCGAAGATATAAGCGCGGCCTGTAATTCTAGTCGTGGAATCGTGCAAGCTTTTAAAGGTGTTACTCTAGCTTTACCGCCTATCAGACTAAGCTTAATGGTACCGCAAGGAAAACGAAAGCGCCAATACGCGACGCAGGCGTACGCTTGTTCGCTTGCGTCTGAAAACATGTGTAGCTGAATATCGACTGGCTGAGAATCAAGTGAAATGTAACACCTAGGAACTCTCACGTTTATGATTGAAGATATTTCTGATACCCAATTGTTCCACATCTCGATATATCGGGGAGGCAGTTCATCATCCCAGCCTAAACCTTCACGCCATAGATCTTGCATAAGTATACGACCCTTTATGACAACCGGGGTGAGCAGACCTAAAGGGTCATATACTTTCATCACTCTTGAAAGAATTTCACGTTTTGTTAGCTTTACTCTAGTATCATGGTGGAGGTCACCTATACGGAACCCCAAAGTGTCACTATAGTTCATTCGCGTTAAGAAAATAGTGACTCATCATCGACTGCCGGCCAAGCCACGCCCCCTAGCCAATTAAAACGCTAGAAATTAGTAAGGCGAGTTCACAGTGCTCAGTTGAAGTCAGACCTTCGAATTGATCGGTTGTGTATTTTGCGTACTACTTGTTTAAAATTAAATTTGGAAAATGGATATCTCACCTATTAAAAAAAATAAAAGTGGATCAATTATACATAGCGAAGAGAGACGCGTAATTTACAATGTTTATAAGTATTTCAAACAGATTGATTTAAATGAGACTGTGGAGAGCATAGTAATTAAAACTGCAAGTGCATGCGGTGTGTCCGAAAACACTGTTTATAAAATTATAAAAGAACAAAAAGAAACGAATACATTGAAATCACCTGTGAAAAAAAGAGCTCGACTATCCACGGTCGATAAATTAGATGAACTAGACAAATGTACAATAAGGAGAAAAACGTGATACGCGAAGAAAATACCATGTGGGCTTTGGATGACGTCATGGAACATGCAGAACAAAATTCATTCGTAATAAATGTAACGGGAGAATCTAGCGATACTGATTAGCGATTTAAGTACTTAGTTTTAAGACAATTTTGTATTTTAGTACTTATTTTATTACCATTAATCCAAATATGTGTTACTCTACTAATATAGCGTTTAAGTTGACATTAAAAATTACCTTAACAGGAATATTTTAACATGTTTAAAATCATTGATACTTTATTATTTTTCTATTAAACTTATTTAATGTTTTGAATAAAAAATGTTTAATTTTTTCTCCATTATGAATACACCCTTACCCTGCAGTTGCACTGATGAGTCACTATTTTCTTAACGCGAATGAACTATAATGTAATTCCATTTTATACCCAGAGCGCTAATGTCAGTTGGCAAGGGTATTTCAGGTTGTGCGTTACCCCATAATTCCTTAGGAATCGCCTCAAGTGCGCGAACATTATTGGACAACCAAGATCTCATCTCGAAGCAACACTCTTTGTGAATATTATAAACGTCAGACACAGTTCTCGTAGCTATATCTATATCATTAAAGCTAGAAATATAATCGTCCATGTAATGATTAAATATTATTTCATCGGTTGCTTCGGGATGCGAGACTTTAAATTCTAATGCGTTTTTATTTTTCAGGTGAATAGCCATGAACGGGCTAGATACGGCGCCGAATATCATCGAAGACATTCGGTATTCCTTTATTGGCGGCGAAGTGCAATATACATTATTTTCAGTGGCATTATAAGAAACGGGTTCGCGCCATAAGAAACGTTGAGCATCGCGATCTTTTTTAATGATTTTAATTTGCGGGAACATTTCACGAATGTCCCCGGTCACGGCTATTTTACCCTCCCTAAAGCGAAACAATATGCCTAATAATGGTTGCAATAAATCAGGGCCTACTAATAACATACTGTTTAAACTGACGCCCGTTGTGTTTGCAGCGGCATCATGTACCACCCGCAACTTCCTCTTTTGGGGATGGTATACACCAAAATGAGGTAAGTACCAACGTATGTTTTCATCTTCAACCTTACTACTATGGTAAGTCGCGGGTAAGCATTCCTCAGCATAGCCTTTCTTTAAGATGTTAGCAATAAATGTCTGATAAGCCAAAGCAAAACATTTATCCTTAAGCATTTGTTTTTCCAGGGATTTAAATCGAGACAGGGCTTGGGAATAGCTGTCCGGTACGTAAGTAGGTCGAGCGTGGCGCCATGGAAGACCAACCTCGAAACGACCAGAAGGTAAACGTTGTGCTGTAGTCTCAACTAATTCGATGGCACGTTGATCGTCAATGCTGCCCTTCGGATTGGTCTTACAAATGCCGATGGCATCGAGTTTATACTGCTCCCGCATCAAGGCCTCGACCGAGTCGATTTCTGATTCTGTTAAGTTATTTACAAATTGTACAGTTTTAGTAGAACTAGACATAAACCCGTGTAATGTCCACCCTAGGCGCGTGCAAGTGGCGACCGGTTCCGACGGCTTACCAGCTGATACTTTTTGGCATATTGATAAAAACCAATCGCCAGCACCGATTAAAATCGTGGGTGTCGCATTTTCGAGTGCGAGTAAGTCAGCTAATTCTACTAAATGTGAGTATTTCATGAGGTCGGATTTATTTACAGTTTGTGGGTGCAAAGAAAGCTTATCAATAATACGTGCGTTATCAATTAAATATTCTTCGGGTAAATTTAGACCACGGATGTAAAATTTTGTAAAACCGACAAAGGTTTCTTTGCACATGCCACCTACTCCATCAATTCGCATTGGCTGCCTGAATACTTCCTGTGCTCCTATTTTCTCTGCAATTGTAGAGTCGATTAACGTGGTAGAGCTGCCGTCGTCTAGAAGCGCGTACGTATTATATTCGCCGGCAGGACCGCGGACAGTTACAGGAAGCACCTTCAGCAAGGCGCGGGATCGGACTTGGGATTGGGAGGCATCTGAAAGGTGACATGACAGAAAATGAGTATTTTTGTTTTTCTCGCTTGCACAAGTTTCAGTGTCCGCATTGACATTGGTAGTTGCAGTTGCAACATTCGATGCTTCGCCGCCATCACCGTGCAATAATGCGTGGTGGCGTCTTGAGCAGTTGTCAATGCCGCATGGCTTTGCTCGACAAGAATTCCACCTATGCGGGCTATTTTTTAGGCATCGGTAACAAATTTTGTGGTCGCGAATCCAACGCCATCGATTTTCGACATTCAATGCAGTGAAATCTTTGCATAACGTTATCTTATGATTTTGTTTACAATAACTGCACGTTGATGGTGTATTACTGGTATTGTTGATATTGTTAACATAATCGCGTTTAACAGCGCTCACCACAGGTACAGGCTTCACAAATGTTGGGGCCCCAAGAGTAAAATCAGGCACGTAAGTAAATTTCAATTGTCTGTCGGCCTCCCTTAACAAAAATGAAGATAGCGTCTCCATAATGGTGTCACGCTCATCGTGGTAATCGACTGCAAAATCAGAAAACCTAGCCCTTGTCAAGTCGTTGAGCTTGGATAATGTGCTCTTAAATATTTCGGGCGAGTGCAAAAACTGGGTTTGTTTTAAAACTTTAACAGTGGAAATGCAATTGCGTACCTTGTTAGCGAATGTATTTAATTGTTCGGGGTTACCGACTTTAGGTAACGACCGCAAAATAGCGATCTCACGCGCTGCAACGATCTGCGGCCGGGCGAACGTCTGCTCCAGCGCTCGTAGGACGTCTTCGGGGCTCTTCGTCGTGAATAGTAGAGCTTCGACAGTCTCTCGAGCGGGACCTCTCAGAGCGTCATCTAAACGTGTCAGATTTTGAGAATCGCTAAACAATGATTGTGAAGTGTTGTAAACGTGTAGAAAGGCTAACCACTCCCTATAGTTCTCCGAGAACGTGGAAAGAGTTTGTTTGGTCGGGTTATTGGTCATGGCGGCTATAGCTGAAGCCAGCTGGGTGATAGGTTCATCGCTTGTATGGCCCTGAGGGATCGCAGTGTGCGTTGGTTGCGGGTTGGTGGCCACGTTATCAGCGAGGGTTGCCACTGCGGGTGACGGCGGCGGAAGGATGTCCTCGCCAATAGTTGGCACTGGAGAAGCGGGGCGATGATTGTCTCGGACGCTTCTAACCCAAGACGCTGTGCGTGAGCGAGAACTACTGGTGTGACTGGCAGAATGACCAGCTTCAATTGCAGCTATGGTTGCCTGTAATTCAAATTCTTGGACCTGCTTTTCACGTTCAATACGTTTGCGTTTTGCTTGTAAATCAAGTACTTGTTTTTCACGTTCTATACGTTCAAGCTCGTAGTCCATTTCAGCTTGCCGACGTTGCAGCTCAGCCACGGCGGCGAGTTTACGGGCCACGACAGTAGAGGAGCTGTGCCGCGAGCTGCGTGTGCTGCGATGCAGTGACGAAGGCTGGCTAGCCACTGGAACGCTCGCCACGCGAAGCGTGGTGGGTTTCAAAAGCAAAAAGTAGTATATCTCAAATATCAAAGGTGCCGCCATTGCGGAATGACTCACCCCGGCGCGTACGGAGTGTTCAAAAAATTGCGGAGAGTGACATATACTGTCTACAAGAGAACAAAAAATACGTATGGAAAGGTAATTTAATATAGAAGGAACTTATAACAGTTAATTAGATAGGGATTAATAATTAAATGAATGAAGCGCGAAAATGTTCGGAAGGTCGCGGAAGACCCGATTTTTTTTAAAAATTTTTTGCACCAAAACTATTTTATAAAACTTTAAATAACCATATATATTATTATAGCCCTATTCTTGAAGATTATTTTGATATATAATAGTTTTGGGTAATATTATTAATGAAAAAAGAAAAAAATAATAAAAACGATTAATTACGTAATTATATACGCGAGATGCGCACGCGCGACCTCAAATTTAAAAAAAATGCAAAAAATAAATTATTGTGTCTAAAATTAAATAAAAAATACGTATGGAAAGCTAATTTAATAAGGAATGAACTTATAATAGTTAATTAGATAAGGATTCATAATTGAATGAATAATGACGAGAATAGTAACTAAAGTGCTTAAAATTTCAAAAATACTCACTTTTTGAAAAAAAACGTTTAGTGTGGCAATATAACACTATAAACTATCATAAACCATACATAATAATGTAGCCCAATTCTTCTAGTTTATTTTGATATAGAACACTCTACGAAAATACTAATACAGACTAAGTAAGTACGCAATAAATCTCATCGGTCATGGAGTAAGAAACGTATGGATACGGCCAAGTAAGTTAAACCGCAGACTATGACAAATTTATTTCAATCTAAGACTAAAAATAAATTGGACATGACCTGTCAACTTATGAAAGAGACTATTGACAAAGGAATAAAGCCATAGAGAAAATATTTTATTTTTCGCGATTTTTTTATCACACCGCGCGGTTTTACGCAAAGGGAACTGGGTACCATAGTACCCAGGTCGGGCGAGAAGATCGAGATTTTGGGGACTATAGTCCCCACGGACGTTCCAGTGGATAACTGTCTCTGCAACCGAAAGAACAGGCGGCGGCAGCGCGGGCTGCGCGGTTACGGAGGACGTAGCTTGATCAAGCGTCGGCCTCGTGTTTGAATGTAGCGTCACTGCGCTCCCGAAACCTGGGGCGGAGGTGACACGAAATTCATCAGAAGCCGATGGATTGTCAGCAGATAGATGATGAGATGATTTCGACATAGCGCGAGTTTCGGCCCTTCTTTTCTATTGGATGATTCAAAAGAATGGCCATCACAACCAAACTTGGGGGAAGCCTCACCACTTCCAGATTTAAAGGAAGTGGTAGGGTTTCTTTCTGTGAGCGATTACCAACCTCCACCCGTGCCAGATCCTTGTTGTTTTAGCGTCTGGTTACGGTTGCTACGAACTACAGCTCGAGTAATTGTCTGCGCAAAACGTTTTCGAATGTTGTTAAAGTCAAATCGTGATCGTGCCCCCGTATTAAGTATTCAGGCATCAGACATAGCTTTGGCAGAAAAATTTTTGCTTCAAAATTCTCAATTTGACAGTTTTAAAGTAGAGATATTGTCACTCAAAGGGAGTAAACCCTTACAAAAATCAAGTCGAATTTTCTCGCTCGCCCCGAAGATTTCGGACGGCCTCCTCGTAATGGACTCTAGATTAAAGGCTCTTCCAACTGGTGATGAAACGCAGAAAACTCGAATTCTCCTTGATGATCGCAACCACATTGTACGTCTAATAATCGCCCACAACCACCAAAAAGCTAACCATGGTTTCGACGAGCTAATTTTTAATGAACTTAGGCAGCGGTTTTGGATCCTTCGGGGAAGACGTGCCATTAAAAGCGTTACAAACGAATGCAGGGAATGCAAGCGGAGAAAAAATCAGCCTCAACAACCACCTTTTGGAGACCTTCCTAAGGAGAGACTAGAGCACCATGAGCGTCCGTTCACGAACGTCGGTCTGGATTACATGGGACCCATCGAGGTAACGATTGGACGTCGACACGAAAAGCGTTGGATCGCGCTCTATTCCTGTCTTGTGACACGCGCTCTTCATCTTGAGGTTGTATACAGCTTGTCGACGGACTCCGCTATTATGAGTCTTAGACGCATGATTGCCAGACGTGGTTGCCCATCGAAGATTATTTCAGATAATGGGACCGCTTTTGTAGGAGCCAGTCGCGAATTATCTATTTTGTTTGGCACGGCTCTGCAAGACTTCGCAGCGAACCGTAAGATATGTTGGTCATTTCTACCTCCAGCAGCCCCGTTTATGGCCGGTGCCACCGAGCGTATGCTGACAACACGCTACAGGCCATTACACCCTTCCACTTCATTATGGGTACGTCTTCTAATGACAGCCAATGGTTAGCTGGGCAACTGGATGATAGCGATTTAATACGGCGAACACATTGGAAGCAAGCGCTTAGACTCACAGATCACTTCTGGACAAGATGGATTCGCGAGTATCTCCCGACACTAATCAGGAGACCGTAGAGGAGGAGGCCCTACCCCTGCTTTCAAAGAAGGTGATGTTGTCGTTGTGGCCGATTCGTCCTTACCGCGTGGCGTTTGGCCTTTGGGTCGAATTGTTAGAACTTACCCCGGGGCAGATAATGTAGTAAGAGTTGCTGACGTGCTAACTAGGGGTGGGATCTTGAAAAGGCCAGCGAGAAAACTTGTACCATTAGTGCCTGCTGACCAGGCAGTTGCCACTACCTAACAGTGCTTTGCACTGGGGGCGGGGATGTTGGCAACTGGCCGGTTAGACGTTTATTCTACAATACGAAGCTCTATGTCTAAGTAGAAAAAGTGACTTGTCATTCGCGTTCTAAAGATTGGATTGTCAACAATAAAATTACATATTATTATAGCTCATATTTTTATATATCTATTTGTAATTATTTTAGTATTTGTTCTAATATATATATTTATAAAATCTCCGAATTTCATTTAACAATACAGTCCAAAAAAAAAAAAAAAAGGATACAAAACCCTACATTCACATCCTTCGTGTTGTACGCGATCGTCTGCACGCTCGCGTACTCGTGTATGGCCGCCGCCTCGAGTGGGGGCTTAAGTTCGGATTTGACCATGTATGAAAAGTCCTGGTAACGACGCATCTCCAGGAGGGTCTCGCTCTGAGCCTGCTTAGCCACTCCGGACTTTTGCGTCGTGAGCCACTTCTCTATAAGTGTGGGGCTAATGTCGATGGGGTCAGACGCGTAGTCGTCCAACATCCAGACCTTGTCTGGATCGACTGCACTACGGATGAAGTTTTTAGCCATGCACTCCCCTACGAAGTGTCGGGAATTTGTTGACTCCGCGAGCTTCGGCGCGTTGAGGTTTCTTTTGATCAGTCCGAGTAGGGCCTCGCGCTGGCTATTGACTCGGCGCGAGGGCATCATTGTTCTCAACTTGGGTGTCATCGGTTCGTAAGCTTTATTCCTAAGGATGGACCTGCCCGGTTCGACCTTCAGCGTGTCCACACCCAGAGACAGTTCTGAATTGTCGACACAGATCTGGTCGTTCCGGAAGTCAATGTCCCCGAGGTCCGGGAACAACAGGTCGTACGTTGTTTGCATAACACTTATATCCGACGACGAGCAAACCCTGACCTCTGCTGACGGTGAGGCGGAAGAGGTGTGCCCCCAGTTGAAATAGTCCAGTAGACGGTGCGTCGCGTGCGGAACACCTTCAAGTATTGCAGCGACGACGCCCGTGGTCGTAGCGCATCTCCGTCTAACAGAGAAAGAGTTACCGCTAGCGGTGAAACCTGCGAGCAGACGCGCGCAGACAGTCTCACCGCTAGGGGAGAACGTGACCGTGTCACACTCGGTGCGCCAGCGCTCGACCAGCGCAGCTGTGTCATGATCAGGCAAGACGCTACGTAGCAGCTCATCGAACCAGGTCGTCACGTCAGCGACGGATACTGGCCCGGAAGCGTCGCGGACACGCTTTTCCACCTGATCGGCAGCCAGCCTGTAGGCGGTGTTGGAAGAGCTCTCTCCGAGGACACTATCGCTAGAGGATGGTGAGTCGAGAGAAGCATCTGACGATATACTGGACAAACCAGAAAGCTCGAGCGTCGCAACGTCGCTACGAGCGGGCGCTGCCACAGCGGCAGCGCACACCTCGTTAACGTTCACAATCTCAGGTATAGGCTCCGAGAGAGGGAGGCGTTTTGCGGACACAGGCTTACGCAAGACAGCCTCTTCCGTGGTAATGGGGCACGGTCCGACGGGTTCAGTACGCGCGGTCCAGGTACGGGTAACGCTGACCAGGTTCTCCGGAGCGTCATCAGCCATCGACTTGTTCCGCAAGATCTTTAAAGTCCTTTGGTCGTCGGACTTAGCGGCTTGGGTGATGTTATAGTCTCGGACCTCTGTGTCGCTCCCCTGTCCCAGTGTGACGAACCTGCCGACGGCATCGTCCTTCACATCTGAGTAGTACACGCAGCTTTTCCGGTGTCTAGAAACGGCAACAACTGCGTGAGGCACGCTATCAAAGATCTTTAAAGGTTTGGTGGTAGGTCTCACGATCACGACATGGTCAAAGGTAAGCCCCTGCGCCTTGTGTATTGTTAGTAAACGCGAATTGCTCCCGGCACCGTAACCCTGGCTTTGTAAGGCTTGCTTGTCGCCTTGTGTGTGCACTAGGTAAAGCGTGTTCTGCTCGCTTGATGGTACTTTGGACCCCGAGTACCACTTCTGCGTGAGAGAGTGTAGTTTGGAACTCGAGGAGTATATACCATTATACACTTGTCGGAGTGCAAAAGCGACGTCCTGTGGGTTTCTGTGAGTGCACAAGAGCTCTCGAGTTATTCGTGCAACTGTGTCAGGCCTTTGGTAGCGTAGCTCAAACAACTGCTGGCGGTCGATATAGGGAATTTGGTTTACATCTCCGATCAACACAACCTTGGCAGCGCAGGTGGTCCACGCCACGGCTACAACGGCCCCAAAGTGGTTCATGAGGGCCTCGTCAAAGAGCAAACGCTTGATCTGCGCGCCGCGCTCCTCAACATCGTGTTCGAGGGCGCGACCCACGCCGTTCACCAGAATTGAGGCACACGTGCGAACACGCTCGCGAACTCCGACGGCACCAACTGTCTGCGTCACTCTTGCTCGAACATCCTTTGCGGCCTCTAGTGTGGTGGTCACGATTATGTCTTCCTCGACGTTGAAGTGCTCTACAATCCAGGTGGTTTTTCCGCAGCCCGGTACTCCGTTGACCCATTCAATTTCAGGTGCCGCACGTGCATCCACACCAAGCCCTCTGAGGTGGTCAACGACGGTCGCGTCCAAGAAGATCTTCGTCTTGTTTGTCACGACGCAAATCTGGTCAGGACCGGTGACATCGTACCGACCCGTGTCCTCGTCACGAGGCGCGAATCCCTGTGTCAAGTTGTAAGCGACCATGTGCGGCTGCAACGGAGCACCCAGCAAGACTTTGCCTGAGGCGTTGTCAAATACCGACGCTCCCTCGCCCTGCAAGAGTCCCTTCAAGGTGCTGACGTTGTGAGTATTGTACGCAGTCAAAATATCACGACAGGTCTTTTCTGCCATGATGGCGGTCGCGTTTGCCAAAGCCAAGTATTCGTTAAAGGCGTTGACGCACTGAGAGTGCGCATCGCGACCGGGGCGATAAACGGGTGGAGTAACGCCAGTCATATCAGAGTAGGGCAGCTTCGGGAACAACTTCGCCCTCTTTAAGTCTACTGCCAAAGGACTCGAATCCTCGCCACTAAAGGCGTTGAGCACATCCGAAACATCACGCGCGTCACGAACGCTGCGCATACTGGCGGTCGCTCGCTTCAGCGCTGCGCGCGACAGCGGCTGAGCGGATGCGACAGCTTCCGCTGTCCTAAGTGCTATCTTCAGCCTGTCCTCCTCAGCCTTCGTCTCCGCGCGAGCCGACGTCAGCGTTTCCAACTTCTCGTCACGAGATTCTTGCAAACGGTGTTGTTGCAGAAGCGCGGAGACCGGCTGGCCGTCACGCAACATAGCGGACGGTTTACCGTGCAAACTCGTGATGTCTCTGGCTGGAGTTGCAGTGAAGAGGAAGGTAACAGTGCCGGCCGCGAGGTCGACGGTACCGCGGACGTCGTAGCCGCAAGTTAGTGAGTCGGGCACGTCGAGTACAGCAGTGCGTACATAGGTACCGTTGGAGAAGTCATAGATGCTTATAGACGTCTCTAGAGCGAGCACTCGACCCCGCTCCCAACCCGAGGGAAAGACACCATGTATATTCAAACCACGCGTCGCGCTCCTAGGGGACGTTGCCAAACTCGTCTCTGAGTCGCTGCCCTTCCGAGCCCACGAAGACTCGCGACATGCTGGATCACCGACAGAGAGGGCAACCAAGCGCGGCTCGAACGCACTGCCCTTAACGAAGGACAAATCCTCCGTGCGATCGCCGTACACACGAAGGTCCAACGTCGCAGAAGCGCGAGACAAAGCCAGGTAGTAGTCCACCGTAGGTCGGAGCAAAGGGGACAGAGATGAAAGAGAGTCCACGCTTAGTACTCTAGCTCCGAGATCGTGTAAAACGACCAGCTCTCTTAAACCGTTGAAGAAGAGCTGAGACATGACGTTGTAAAAGTCAGGAATGTTAACGTTGAGAAGGAAAGCGACCTTGTCGGAGCCAGGCCCGGTCACCAACACCTTGACCAGCAGTTCCCCGTATAGATATTTTAGTGACACAGACGGTAACGAGGTGTATACGGCGCGTTCAAGACACTTGCGTTTGTCGGTGCCGTTGACCAAGACGGCCAATCCCGATGACACGGCCACTTTACCGTCGCCACTATCGTCGCAAAACGCTAGCAGCACAGTCTCGTCGTCGTTATCGCCGAAGAGAGCGATGGATCGCTTCCGCAGTCCTCTCTCTCCAACGTCCGCCATAGACAAAACGTCGTGCACCGCGGCACCAGTGAGGGAAACGCAGCTATCGTTGTCTGAGTTGTCCTTGAAATAAAGTGAAGTAGGTTTGACCGCTTTCGTGAGTCTTAGGTGTTCAGAACGAGCGTCGGCGTCATCGCAGACGCCGTGGTCTAGGTCGCACTGGACCGCGACTGACACAGTTTTGAGTGCGTACGACACAGCACGGCGACTCCTAGCGATGAAGCGCCCGGCAGAGGTCGTACCGTCAGAAGAGGTGCCGACGTCTCTCACTTGCCGCTTCGAAGCTGCCTCTATAGCGACGATGAGCGAGGTTGTTCTTGCAGGCTCAACATCAGCGATCGGGGTCCTCACCACCTCCACTGTTTCCTCGGTCTTCTGAGGGCCGTTGAGGCTACCTACCCTCCTGTTGATGTCAGACTGAGCTGAGTAATATTGCACCGTCCTGTGAATAACGTGCTTTTTGGTTCGGATGAATGGCTCAGGAACCGGAACGGGTGTAACAGTCGGAAAGGAAGTCTCAGCTTCAGCAGCGGCTTCGGTACGGGCGGTCGGCAAGGTCGGTTCGCAGTCCTCGCTCGCGCGATCGTCCGTGACGTCCGCGTCACAAGGTGGTGTTGCGCCCAAGCCGGCGGAGACGCACGCATCAAGTAAGGAGAGCGTGTTCGCAGGCGGTGGCGCGGCCGGTGGAATTGGTCCAAGAGAGGCCAGCGCTGGCTTTACCGCGCTTACGCGATTCAGCACCGGCGCGATGGAATGACCGGGCGCTGGCGCCGACGCGACGACACGCGCGTAGGAGAGCACTGCACGTGACGCGCGCGTGGTGGCTGTAAGACTACCGCCCGCCAGGCCGTCCTGCTTCATGTGCGTTAGGCGATACCGGAGCGCCTCCAAGGCCTCAGTCGTCTTTTGTGTTGACATGCGCTTATCAACGGCGGAGTCGGCACGTACGTACTCAGCCAGCGCTCTCAGGTAATTAGCGCGAGTGAGCTGTAGGTCAGTGTCCAATTTCTCCATCGCGTCTGCAACGCACGGACCCTCGCCGAATCCTGACATGACGTAGTAGCACTCCGTGTTCGTTGCCCGCGATGCATCAGGTTTGGTGACGCAGATACAGGAGAAATGCGGTACGGCAACGGTGTAGTCGTCACGCGACAAGTTAGACGACTTGACGACTAGAACTCCCGCAGGTGTAAGCAGTTCCCGCGCCAACGTCACTTCACGTTCAAATAGTCTTGGGTCGGCGTAAGATTGGTCCGTGGCGGCATCAGCCACGATAAGATCGTAAGGACCGTCGAGATCAGTAGGGTTCAGAGTTAGTATGTCAGCCACCACTGTCCGAACTTGGCCGTCAAAGCGCTTGCGCTCAGGGCAAGACTAGGTCTTCTCGACGAGCGCCTACGGCCGCGGAATTCATATTGGGTCATGCCGTCCCTGATGGCCCTCTCTTACCTCGTGTTGTCCCGGGTGAGCTGCGCCCCTCTACGAGCGATGCTAGGAGTTCCGCTCATGGTCGCCGCACACTGGTGCCTGGGCTCAGTGCTGGACTTCCGAATCTCAGCACCCGAGGATCTGGCAGTTTTGCACCTTATATCGGCCGGGATCGCTTCCGCAGCGCCCGCGGTTTAGACGAGACTACGGATGGTTACTGCTACCTGCGCTGGTTTCGTTGTGCAAACGAGGCCGGCGTTGGAGCTTTCCGCTGCGACCAGGTCGCAGCATTTCTAGGACCTTACCCACGCGTTAAGTTGGTGTTGTCTCACCTGGTCGCCCAGGTCAGGTGTGATTTTTACGTCCCAACAGTGTGTGTCACCGGAGATAACCTCTACCATGTGCACGACACGTCTCTGGTTCTTTTCACTCAGCTCGTAGGTTCTCTGGTCTTCAGCGACGCACGAGTCGGTGGAGTCTTTGACTCCTACGAGATGCAACAGTGTGACAGAGCCGCTGACCATGACGACGCTGTGCGCGAAGTCAACGCCATTATGACATTACTCAAAAAGAACAACTCGGACGGTGGTAAGCAGATCGAGATGATCAAGCTGGAGCAGAGCTCAAAACGCTTGCGGGATCTGCAACAGCAGTCACTGCAGGCCGTGTCGGAGGCCATCCTTGGCGTCAAGAGCCGACACACTGCGAGCAGAAAAGTGCACCTGAACTACGTGCTCGATGCGGAGGAATTCAGCGTGCTCCAGAACAATTACCCGGGAATTGCACTTTCGACGTCCAACACCTGCGCTCACCCCCACGCCTTTGCCGCCGCTTCTCGTATTTGTCAGTCAGACGACTTTTACGCCGAGCACCACCTCCCAAGAGATCGTGGTTTGTGGAGTGAAGACTGTCTCATTGTGGAGTTTGGGGCGAATGATCTGTCTCACGCGCGTCATCCCCGACGCGGCGTACACCTCTGTTCACCTGTACTGGACCTGCGAGACAGCCAGCGCGATTCCGCGCAGCAGTGCGAAGCGAGGTCCCTGATCGCCAAGGGATTGCTTGACCCCGGGGTGTGGACTTCGTATAACGGCGCCGGTAGGTACAGGGGCACAACGGCGAAGCGTTGCTACAAGAAAGGGAAAAACTGTAAGCGCACAGCGACGTACGGTCTTATGCTACACTCTAATTACGACATTTCCGGTGAGAACGTGGGGAAGATCTTGGACGCGCACAAGTTGCGTAAGCTGGTCATCTATACCAATTTCACACCGGAGATGTTGTTTATGAACGAGGGCCTCGTACCAGTGCTCAAGATGTCGTGGCGTAAGGAGGAAGGGAAGATTCACTTCACTTTCGCCGGTGACAATGCCTTAGGTTATTCGCATGATCTGGACACCTTTGAGGCGCTGCTTAAGAGAAATTGCATAGTGACACCTTCCGGACGATACTATGTGGTTGAAAAACCCACTATGTACTCAGGGTCTATGAAAATCGTAGCGACCTATTGCGAGATGTCACCTGAAAACAACACATCGGCGCTTACTTCATCTTATTGGTTACCAGAAACCGTGGAGGAGGTGTTTTTGACGTCGTGGAAACCCTTGTGTACACCTTTCGAGGGTTCAATGGTGTCTAGCCCACACATGCGTTTTGAAAGAGTGCGTCTCTCCGCTTCTCGACGACTGTTTGACATGGTCATGCGACACTGCTTACGCAGCGGTGAGAAGACTTTCAACTTTAACGAGTTGTATTCCGCCGCGGCGAGTTTCGCTACGCGTCTCACTATTAACGGCGTAAACATATACACGGACAAGTACATCGAGCCGCTGGCGTTGCTGCAGCTTGTGCTCGCGGTCTACGCTATCGCGTATCGCGAGCGCTATGCTACTGGCAAGGTGCTACAGGCTTACGTACAACAGGAAAAGGAACTTCGCTCTCGCGAAAATGTGCGATTCACTGACTTTCTCGATTATGTCTTTTCTTTCCCAGTCTTCCAAAAGGTGTGTGAGAGCGTCGGGGGCTACTGGAACGGGCTCCTAACACGAATGGCTAGCCGCAAGCAAGCCGTCTCTCAACTCGAATTTGAGTTTTTCTCGTCTATTCGAGAAATTACTATCAAGGAGATTGTCGAGTCGCAAATTGAGGATCCACCGACGTGCGACTGGGAGGACGCTCAGATGGTTCTGAACGACTTGCGAGTTGAGGCTGTCGACGTTGCACCTGGTACGTCCGAGGACGGTCAGCATCTTGACGTTTGTCGAATTGTTGACGTCGTCACTTACAGGAAGCGTACACCTGCCCAGGGCAAGCCCATCCCTGCCAACCAAACCGTCCTTGCACCTTACAGAGCCCCTTCCAGAGCGGAAAACAACCCTATGGTCAGGACGTCCCAACGACAGCTGCGGCGAAGATTCGTAGCGAAATTCTTCCGCGACTTGCGTGGCGCTAAGGAAGGGGACAACCTCTCTGTCTCCGACGCGTCGGTCGCCCGCTCTTTGAAACACAACATCCTAAGCTGTCAACATAACTCCGTAGTACCTATGCCTGGCGATGGCGCATGTGCTTACAGGGCGATGTTATATAACCTCGGTATTGACTCCACTAACTGTGACGTCGTTGACGGTCATGTTATCGATGCTTTTCGGTTTGTGCTATACTCCCTGGCTGACGACCATTCCGAACACGCGAATATGCTTCTGCCGTACGACACGGGTGCGGGGTGGGGTAATGACTCTAACTTTGCACTTTTGTGTCGTATCGTAGGCGCGAGACTGTGCGTTCATATGCGGAAGGATGGTATAATCACGCCAACAACCGGCTATTCTAACGTTCATGGACTTACGGGTGACGAGGTTATCCACGTCGTCTGGGAACTCGGAACTGACAACCGCGGTCTACACGTTGACGCCATCGACGACGGAGTTCCCGTTTCGATGCGTCGCCGGCGTCTGGTGCGTCTTGTCGAGCGAGCCAACAGCATCGTGCAGGAAAAAACCCACGCCAAGAAGTCACTGGATGTCCTTGGTAGGCTCGGTGACGTGTTCAAGCAGTCCAGCGATCTTGCCGATACCTTCCTGAACCGCGCCGGTGTTAAGTTGGCTCAAATTCTAGTCAGTGCGCCTGAGACTCAACGAGTGCTAACCGAAGAGCGGCCGCGGGTGCTGGACCTTGGCGCCGCGCCCGGGGGATTTAGCAACGTTGTCTTGCGCGCTTCTCCGTCCGCCGTTGTCACAGCTGTGTCCGTCGAGGGCTCTATAGCGTTCTAAATGTTCCTGATCGATGAAGTGGACTGTATTGTTAAATGAAATTCGGAGATTTTATAATTACAAATAGATATATAAAAATATGAGCTATAATAATATGTAATTTTATTGTTGACAATCCAATCTTTAGAACGCGAATGACAAGTCACTTTTACTACTTAGACATAGAGCTTCGTATTGTAGAATAAACGTCTAACCGGCCAGTTGCCAACATCTTCTGTAAGCAAACTAAGTGCTTTTTGATTTGACAATACCATATCTATAAGTTGTTGACTGTCTTCTGCAATATTTTATATTTTAATAAATTACAGAAAGTAGTTTAACTGGCTTTATTTTTATTTTGCTGATTTTTTTGCTTTTAATATGGCATTGTACTGAAATAGAAATGCAATTTCCTGAACAATAAACATATTCTGCTTTGTCTGGTGATGTGGTGCAATCTTTGTAAAAATGTTTGTATAAAAACCCCGAAAAAATAATTGTCACTATTAATTTAAATATCTCGGTAATTATTAATTAACTACATCAAGCACTGCGTCCAAGCGCGCCTTGTCTCGCATCCCGTTGCCCCCATTGAACAGATGTGGATGTCAACGACTACTAATGGTTTAAAGGTTATAATAGGTAGTGCCTACTACCGTCCGAATTGGATAAACATCGACACGTTTTTAAATGCTATCACGGAATCAATTTCCCACTTTTAAAAATATGATCATGTCGTTTTGATGGGTGATTTTAACATAAATTTTTTGGAGAGTACTAATGATAACACAATTAAATTTAAAAATTTTTTACGCATGGGCCTCGAGCAATTGGTATCCGAACCCACTTATTACTCAACAGAAAATGAAACTCTTATACCTTGCGGTCCGTATTATGCAAACACTATGGTCGTAACCAACGGTGCAAACGCCTTGGACCGAATTGACTATCGCTGTGTGCAAATCGGTCCACGCTTTATTCGTATCGTGTGTGTAAATGTCAATGTCAGTCAGCACATATCATAAATCAAGAGATTATTTTTTGCTATTTGTTGCCCCTTGAGATTGATTACCGTTATCTATTTAGATATCATTAATATTATTAATATTTTCAGTAGAAAACGAATCTCTTTAATCTGTGCAACGTACTTGCTGAAGTGTAAACGATGGAGGATGCATTGCCTTATTATTTTCGGAAAGTGATGATGATCTCAATATGGACAGCTCATCCTCGTCATCATCATCATCTGATGAAGATGACGAAACCGTCACAATTCAACCGTATTAATTTATGCTGATGGTCTTTGTTAGCCAGCAGATGCTGCAGAGCATCCAATTTGTTCTTTGCCCCTTTGAACGTTGATGCGTTGTCACAATAGACTACACTAGGTAAGTTTCTACGAGATATGAATCGTTTAAAAGAAGCTAAGAATGCTTCTGTAGTTAATGATGACGTCAATTCCAAGTGAATTGCCTTTGTTGCAAAACATACATAAATTACAATATAACCTTTAGTAATCAAAGGCTTTCTTATGTGACAGTCTGTTTCAGTGAAATAGGACCAGCAAAGTCTATGCCACATTTTTCAAAAGGCCGACATGCATTGACACGTTCGGCAGGCAAAGAACCCATCAGTTGCTTTGCTGCTTTCGCTTTCAATCTGAAACATATTACACATTTATGTATAACAGACTTAATAACTCTAAGCCCATCGACAATCCAATATTTTAAATTTAAAGTAGCTTTTACCAGTTTAGGGCCTGCGTGTAACAGCTTGTAATGTTCATTTCTTATCAACAATTCTGTCAGCTTAGAAGATTTTGGTAGAATAATGGGATGTTTTTGATTATATAAAATGTTTGCATTCTCTAAACGACCACCAACTCGCAAAATACCAATTTTATCCAAAAATGGATTCAACGACTGTAAGTTATTCTTACAATTTAAATTATTAGACACTAGGTTACGTATTAAATCATTAAAATACATATTTTGTTCATGTTTAATTATAAGTGATAGTGCATCATTTAACTCAACAGTTGTTAAGAATAAATGCTGGTTGTGCGGGTGAAATATATTGAAAGAGAGTGGACTGTATTTTTGCGGTGAGAATTAACGCTAAACACTTCGAAGTAAAGAAAGGAATAAGAACTGCTTGCGGTAAGAAAAAAATAGAACGCAGTTCACTAAGGAAATAGGTAGGCACGGTACCTTGACGGTGACACTTTCTTCAGCGAACGACCAGCCTCGTGGTTATGGCAGCTCCCGTTGTCGCGTCCGGCGCGTAAAATATGCGTGCGGTTTCGAGCGTTAGCGCAATGAACAATAAAATAGATCACTCGCGAATTTGTAACGGTGCGTGCCGGAAAGGGATGCGGTTATAGGAAGGAAAAGGATTAGAGTGTTGTTTGTCAATTCTCAACCTTAAATAACTATTTTTATACGCGTAATTGGCACAACCTTTAAATGGCGCGAACATTCCCCCCGGCTTGAAGGGTGGCCTTCATTAATAAAAATAAAATTAAACTAAGACCTTAACCTAAGATGCATTACATAATGAACTATTGTCTAGGTAAAGGACAGAGGCGTACAACTGGCCGTAAATACGATCCAGTTGCGGTTTTTACACGAACAACGCGAGTGACACCATCTTTGGCGGGAAAAACCTCTTCCACAACACCAAGAGGCCAGTGAAGGGGCGGAACATTTTCGGTATTTAGAATCACGACAGTCCCTACAGTTATTGGGTTGGATGGCGTGTTCCATTTATCGCGACTCTGTAACGTGTGTAGGTACTCGGCTCTCCATCGTTTCCAAAACGACTGAATTAATTTATCCAACAATGCATGTCGAGAAAGAGTGTGAAGGTTATCTTCACTAATATCTAAAGCGGGTAAGTATTTTAATTTAAAAAGTGTGCGGGAGTCAACGCGAGCGGTTCAGACGGATCACTGGAGAGTGTTCTACACATCGGCCGCGTATTCATTATAGCCCCAACTTGTGCGAGCACGGTACTCATCTCTTCAAACGATAAAATTTGATCACCTATTACGCGGAATAAATGCGTTTTGAGGCTCTTAATATTCGCCTCCCAATTACCACCAAAATGACTAGCGGCAGGGGTATTCAAGGACCAAGTAATGCGGTTTTCTGCAAGTACATGTGCGAATTCAGTGTTAAAATATTTGGTATTCAAAAATGCGTATAATTCTGATAGCATGCGTTTCGCGCCAACATAATTGGTACCATTGTCAGAGTAAATCTGACCAACGGGACCGCGCAGAGATAAAAACCGTTTAAAAGCTGCCATGAAGCAATTAGTACTTAGGTCGCTTGCCAGTTCAATATGAACGGCGCGCGTGGTCAGGCAAACAAATAGGCAAATGTAGGCTTTAGTGGACCGTATACCACGGCCACACGATATCGTAACTTTAAAGGGACCAGCGTAATCAGTACCCGTGTGCATAAAGGGCTTTACGGTTTGTACTACACGGCAAGACCTGTGATCTGACATTTCGGGAAAGGTGGACCTTGGGCGAAGTTTAAAACACGGTAAACATTTATGTACCCGGTTTCGAATCAAGCTGCGAGCGGATAAGATCCAATATCTTTGCCGTAAGATTGACATCAACAACTCTGGACCAGCGTGACAGTGAAGTTTGTGGTAATAATCTACCAATAAATTTAAAATATGATCTTTGCGCGGCAAAACTATCGGATGTTTTTCATTAAAACTTAAATCCGAATAAACTAAACGACCACCAACCCTAATTAGTCCATCTTGAATATACGGCTTGAGCCGTTGAAACGTGCGGTTGCAAGTCTTTCCCGCCCGTAACCTGACGATCTCATCGTGAAAATATAAAGATTGCAATTCGCGAAGCACCTTATTCTCTGCGTACTCAAGATCTGAAGCGGTTATAAATTTACGCAGCGGCAATAATTTCAAAAAGCGACATACATAAATAATAATACGTAAGACCATGATGAAACGCGGTTTGATAGCGTTACGATGAGAGACTGATTGTTGGATACAGAAGTGACAAAGACAGCTTTCTTCTCCTCTGGTGGTTGAGAAATGGTAGCGGGATTGAAAGGGCGGATGGGCCACATTGACGGGTCAGATTTAGTCCAAGCGGGCCCATGGAACCAAAGCGGATGGTCAATAATTTGGGCAGGAGTAAGTCCGCGGGATAGACAATCTGCTGGATTTTCTGTGCCTGGCATGTGATAATAGTTTTGCGGAGACAAAAGGGATTGAATTTTTGAAACCCTATTGGCGACAAAAGTGTCCCATTTATGAGGGGATGCGTGAATCCAGCAAAGCGCAACAGTCGAATCGGAGAATGCGTATATTTTTTCGACTGGGAAGCGATTATTACATGCGTCAATTATATTATTTAATAATTTTGCTAGGACAAGAGCTGCACAAAGCTCAAGTCGAGCGAGCGAAACAATTTTCTTAGGAGCGACCCTTGATTTAGCGCTAATAAGATGGACCGAATTATTGTCACCATTCTTAACGTGAAAATAAACCACCGCTCCGTAACCTTTCTCATTTGCGTCTGCGAAGCCAACAATGTTGAGAACACTACCCTTGGTGATGTCAACATGGCGCGGAATCTTGATCTGTTCAAGAATAGGGAGCTCCTTCCTGAAGCGGCACCACAATCTAACAATATTGTCAGGAGGAGTTTCATCCCAATCACAATTACAAAGCCAAAGTTTCTTAATGAGAAGCTTAGCGAACAATATAACAGGAGCCACAACCCCCATAAAATCCCATAATCTAGCAACACAAGATAATATGGTGCGTTTAGTACATTTTTCATTAGGAGTACAAATTTTTAAACTGAATAAATCAGAGCGGGGAGACCAACATAAGCCGAGAACTTTATGAGAATCAGATTCATTAAATTCTTTAACTGCTGAAAGACGATGTGTTGGCGGAATAGAATCTAAAACTGTCTGCGAATTGCTTGTCCACTTCACGAGATCGAATTGTCCAGCTTTCATGAGAGAAATAACTTCAGCGGCTACAGAAACTGCTTCACTTTCGCTATCGATGCAGTAGACAAAATCGTCCATATACAGCCCTGTCTGCACTGCTTCCTTTGCCATTGGAAAATAATCACCTTCATCGGAAGCAAGCTGTTTGATTGTACGCAATGCGTGAAAGGGGCTCGACTTGAGGCCAAAACAAACGCGGTTAAACTGATAAACCTGGAGAGGTTCATCAGGAGCGAAGCGATATAAAAAACGTTGACATCTGCGGTCACACTCACGGACACCTATACATAAGAACATCTGTCTTATATCGGCAGAGAGTGCTACGGAAAATAAGCGAAAATTAACAATTATACCACGACGTTGCATCCTCGAGATTTATATATTAACCAGGTAGTCCACTTTCCAATGTACCGGGCACCAAGCACAATTTTAGAGCGAAGACATAAAAATAAAAAGATAGGTAGGTAGTTTTAGTATTATTCACCCGGTTGCGTGACGTTACGCCGTTTGACTCATTCGCTTTATTTGTGCGGGCATCACAGCATCGGAATATTAAAGATCAAAGTTTTATTTTAAGTATATTATTTTATAACGTTATTTTTAGTGTGTTGTGTAGTTGTTATAGATATCAATATGTGTAAATGAAAACGTAAGTATTCTAAGCAATATATTAAGGAAAAGATTCGTAAACTAGAGAAACGTTTACGTCACCGCCGCCGCCCCTGCGAGCATTTTGATGGTGCTGGAAGTATGTAAGTTTAAATTATAAGTGTTTATTGTTTATTATTATATTGTACTATTTTTCGACACGTTCTCATCTTTGCATTTCGTTCGTTTAAAGCAAAACTTTATTTCGTGTTTGTTCGAATCAGTAGATTATATTTAGCTCACTAATTAATTTCATTTTGATATTTATTGAGCAACAAAAAGAGCCTTGCTATTTGCGCATTGCCTAACGTTACTGTTTAATTAGAAAATATTCTGTATACAGTGTTAAATAAAATGGTATCCGCAGAATACCAGCGTCAAAGCACTCTGTGCCTCTGCATGCGGGGCCTATTAGGCCTAAAATCTATCTGAATATATATTTATATTTTTTTGTTACATTGTGTGTTGTACTTTTTGTACCAAATAAACGTCTATTCAAGGAATAATTCATAATTACTGAAGAACCGTGAATCGGCACTTTGAAACACGCCTTGTACACGTGTTTAAGTGTTATTATTTCTTTATATTTATAGAACAGTGTGCCTTGGAACTATGATGCGATTATAGTCACGCACAGTACTACGATGCGATTGTAGTCATGTTTTTTGGTCAGATTTATTGGTACCGTGACGCGATCACGGTCTCGATCACAACACTTCGTGTCATGATGCGATAATGACCTAGCTTATTTTTTCAACAGAATGTTTTTATTTCTTTATATTTTATAGAACTGTGTGCCTTGGAACTATGATGCGATTATAGACACACACAGTACTACAATGCGATTGTAGTCATGGTTTTTGGTCATATTTATTAGTACCGTGACGCGATTACGGTCTCGATCACAGCACTTCCTGTCATGATGCAATCATGACCTAGCTTATTTTTTGAAAGAATGTTATTATTTCTTTATATTTTATAGAACAGTGTGCCTTGGAACTATGACGCGATTATAGTCACGCACAGTACTACGACGCGATTGTAGTCATGTTTTTTGGTCATATTTATTAGTACCGTGACGCGATTACGGTCTCGACCACAGCACTTCCTGTCATGGTGTGAGCATGACCTAGCTTATTTATTCAACGGAATGTTATTATTTATTTATTTTTTAATAGAACAGTGTGCCTTTGTACAATGATGCGATCATAGCCGCGCACAGTACTACCACAATACAGGGTGTACATATAGAGAATGGTACTACGATGCGATTGTAGTCATGTTTTTTGGTCATATATATTAGTACACAGGCTGAGGATAGCCTCGCAGAATATGATTCGCCTCGCAGAATATTACTAATGTTACTCGCCGACAAACTACTTCGTAGTTTTGTGTTTATGTTTATAATAGTACATTTTGTTAAATAAAATAAAATAAAAATCTATGGAGAGGATGAATTGGCTTCAGTGTGTTCACATACATCCCATATGTTCAGTCAGTGGTTCATGTGACTGAAACTTGTAATGAGTGACAACCTAGTAATGTACAGGTGATGACATCAGAAGCATCAGCCGAGTGTCCCATACCATCCACTAGCTCTCAGGTACTTGTAAATGATGTTAACCCTCCAGCAACCAATTTATTTGAGAATATTTTAGAGGTCTTAGGGACCTCAAAAGGGAAACACGAGCTTTTCGGAACAAAAATCCAGGATGAAATCTCTGAACGTTGGGGTCATATATTGTGCGGAGGCTTAAATAAGGATTAAAAGAAAGAGTAAGAGGGCAACATCTTCATACCTGAAAGCTTTCAATTAGTTAAAACACCCAAATCGAATCCTGAAATCACTGCTGTGTTACTCAAAAAAATCAGCTTATATTGGACCTTCATTATAAAAACACGCTTAATCGAAGGAAATTGATAATGTATTCATTAGATTATAAGTTTAAAAGCATCGAAGTTGGCAGAAATATCGACTCCAAATCAAGAAAGTTCCAGCGGCGAGTACTTCTTCTAATAGGCCTTCAGTCAGCCAGCAGGGAAACTGCAAAGCTCCACCACGTCAAATGCCACGCACGCAGAGACGTGGTTAGGCGAGGAGTCACTCGTACCATTAGTCTGCGAGGAAAGCACCTGTAGTAGATCGATATCAGACAACGAAGTCTCGACCAAAGGTGCCAATCAAAACATAATAAAAAAAAAAAAAAATTTTTTTTTGGTACTTAAATGAAAATATTTTATTCACACCTGAAAAAAAAATACAATCGATCCAGTTCTCTTATGAGTTGTAACGGGTAAAACGGATTACAAATTTCTTTTCAAGAAACCGATTCTAAAAGATGTTTACCTATAAGTTCACGTTTTTCAGTCAAATATTGTGACATTACGTTATGAAATTAAGAAGTTATACTAAATGAGAGCAGTAAGATGATGCAATGATGAATTAGATCAATTTATATATAAACTAACTAACATAATATTTCCCACCTGTAATGCTCTTTTCTTGCTAATTGTCAAAATTTGGGAAAAGAAAACAAATTTAATCCTTGACTTATTGAAATAATAAGCTTTATATGTTTACATACAGTTTCCTTATGCATAAGTATAAGAGAACAATACAATCATAAGCCAGCCATCATAATAATAGCCAGATACAATCATATCCTTAGAGTTGTAAGTTAAATTAAAGAGAATCAGGTACCTATATTATAATATATTAGATACAGAAATCTATACAATCAAAGGGCAGAATGGTTCGGGATTTTTTATCAATCTCGGTATCAAACTAATACAGTTTGATACTAATATAGTAATGGAATACACCAAATGAAAATATTTTGTTTCTTTTTTTTAAGATTAGCCTTCCCCGCAACGGTGGTTAGTGGATCGTACCTTCGACTTTAAGTTCTTGCGATCACGGGTCAATGATACTGTACTCCAATTCCTTAGATTTTATATGTTTTAGATATGTAATTCCACACAATTCTTCCTTGTTATACTAGTTGTTTTTTAGTTCCTCCACTGGAAAACCAGACAGCCAAACCTTAAGGGAACTGCCCTGGAGATTCATAGTACAGTGTTGGGTTAAATATATGTAACATGTCTATGATCATATGGCCCGGGGCTCTCACACTGGGTTTTACAAACATAATTTTTAATAAATTGTTATATTTTGTTATTTGTTGGATTATAAAAATAACATATGGAGGAGAGAGCACCTATTTTGTGTACAACTACTACCATTAATTCAAAGAAAATAGCCTTTGTGAGTTATTTGCCAAGAAGTGATCTGAAACTTTACATGGTGAAAATCTAGAATATTTATAACATGAAATCTGTAAATATTGTTCATTAATCCACCAAGATGCCGCTTACTATCAGGTTTTTTTTATGAAATAGGGGATGTAAAAGACGGATTTTGAGAATATAACGTGTTTGAAAAAAAAAAAAATCCTACCTCCCAAAAAAACTTAATAAAATCTGTTCTAAATCAAAAAGAAAATTCAAGTAATTAAGATATACCTAAGGTACCTTGGTAATTAGCGTAAGTACTTAAATTATTATAACAAATTGATGAATCATTCGGAGAATCCTTATTATTTATAGCTAAATATGTATTGCGTGTCCTGAGCCTTGATCTCGAACTGGAAACAAAACCTCGAAGGTCGCGTGCACTTGATATATTCCAACGAAACTATTTCGTAATTTTTCTTGAATAAAATGAAAAGCAGAAGAAATGATATACTTCGATTATAACTAGGGATTGATTTTTCTAAGGTCAAGGTATTGGTAAAGGAATCACACCCATAATACCCCAACCAGTTACACCACCTATGAAACTCTTGTTAAGAACTATCAATTTAGATGTCTATTTTTTAGCCACAATCGTCGAAACATTATCTTAGATTTAAATTTGAGCAAATAACTTAATAATTTCAATGTCTTCCCTTCGCAATTGCTTCAGCTTCATACATTTTCACTAAGCTTTTGAAACCCATATTATCTTATCTTAGAAGTCTAGTTTACTATTATAAATTATTTAGGTAATTTTCTGTGCCTTGGAAATTCTTATCAAGATTCTATCAAGAGTCTATCATGCGTAATAAAACTCTTATTTACTGATTTAGATTTTGTTATAAATTATGAAAAAAAGTCAACATATACCGAATTAACTTTTTTTTTTTTTCTCTCTTCTAATCAAAAATTTCTCAAAATACTCTAAACATCCTACCTGGTTAATATATAAATCTCGAGGATGCAACGTCGTGGTATAATTAATGGTTAAACAAACTTACCTTTGTGATGTTTGACCATAATTATACGAGACGTTGCATCCGAAGAGATTTATAATCCCTCCCTACCCATTATTTGCTGTGTTGCAAATAAATACCCAATGTTTTTGAGAAATTTTGCTCTAAAGGAATGAGTCAAACGGCGTAACGTCGCGCAACCGGGTGAATAATACTAAAACTACCTACCTATCTTTTTATTTTTATGTCTTCGCTCTAAAATTGTGCTTGGTGCCCGGTACATTGGAAAGTGGACTACCTGGTTAATATATAAATCTCTTCGGATGCAACGTCTCGTATAATTATGGTCAAACATCACAAAGGTAAGTTTGTTTAACCATTAATTATATTAAATAGATTTCCTTGTAAATTATTACCATTATAAAGAATGTCATTGAGGGATACAGTCGTGCTAGTTTTAGCACTGCCATTGAGAACCATGCGTAACTTGGAAGTTAGTTTATCCTCACGGATAACACCGTGATGCGGTATAATATAAGACGGCAAAGTTTTACTTAGTTCCGTATCTGGAGGCGCGAGTGAGATATAACCTTTATTTAAATATTCATGAATGACGTCGTCATACGCGTTTTTAAGTTTAGTTGAAGCATGCATTTTACGCTCGAGATAAATAAAACATTTCTCCGCTAACCTATAAGAATCGCCAAGTGAAGAATCTCCCTTAAAGGGGAGTGCGACAGTATAACGACCATCAACATCGCGTGTGGTAGTGCGAGTGTAAATGTCTTCACACTCTTTATCTTCAGGACTGAGAATAGGTGGGCCATCCACCTCTTCGATTTCCCAGAACTTGCGGACGACGGAGTCAATGGACTCCACTGTACAGCAGTACGAAGCGGAAGCGTAATTATTAAAAGCGGGAGCGGAATAATTAATAACAGGAGCGGAATAATTAACGACAGGAGCGGAATAATAATTAACAGGAGCGGAACCAATAATAACGTACCCTAGTACGGTCTCTAATGCGTGAGGAGCGGCGTTTGCGGTTGACCTTGAAGATGGCGTGACAACAAAAGGTGAGGGAAAATCGAAGCACCGACAAGTATATCAATGTCCCCAGGAACACAGTAAGTATCATCTGCCAAAGGTAAGTTACCAAAATTTGTAAATAATGAGACGTCTATACTGACGGTGGGCAGCCGTTCAGTTATTTTATCGACAATCAAAGACTCCATATCGAAGTGAATATTGCGATCAAATCGCGAAAAGAATTTTATATTCGCAGCACCTTGAATAGTTTTAGTACAACCCCCTATGCCCTTTACTATAGAACGCATAAGTATTTTTTGTGAGTGTAATCCTAACCGATTACAACATTCGCGCGTGATAAAATTACTTTGGGAAGCGCTGTCCAATAATGCACGAACAGAATGTTCGTTGCCACAAGAATCAATCATAATAACGCGAGCGGTAGCAAGTAAAATAGTAGTAGGCGCTAGTGGAAAAGGTTTGTTTACGTTTTCCGATAATGCACACAACGCAATGTCATTCGATGTGGATGGACGCGATGCCGTCGGGCAGTCGGAGTTCGAACCTTCGCCGGGCAGGGGCGCGCGGGGCGACGGGACCGATGCGTAAGCGCATGGCGGCTGTTGCGGTCTTGTTACCGAGAGCGATGCGCCACCGAGTGTGGATGCGGCATTTTTATTTTCAAAGTGAAGCATCGTATGATGCTTAAGCTGACACTTACGACAAACTGAATTAGAATTACAACTAAAAGAGCGGTGATTTTTACTTAAACAATTAACACAATAAACATTTTGTTTTACAAATCGAAAGCGTTCATTAGGTGTAAGTTTTTGAAATTCCGAACAGTTATATAAATGTTCGTGTTGCGTGTTGCATAAAAAACAATTTTTATTAAGTTGCGAAGTTGCGGTTGTAGTATTTACATATGTGTGCATTGTTTTTTGTGGTTTCGATACCGTATCCATATTTCGCCGATCGATCTGCTTCTTAGTGACTTCATGTTTCATAGAAGTGCGTTGTAATATTTTAATATGTTCGCGGAGAAACGTCACTAAAGAATCGAAAGATGGGATGTCGGAACCACGTTTTTCCATTTCGAAAGCGCATGCGGTTTCGGAATCTAATTTCTTTAATGCAATATACAAAAATATAAATTCTGACAAATTATTAATTTTCAAGTTATTTAATGCAGAAACGGACGTTGCAAATTTATCTAAAAATAATTCGAGATTACTGGCCGTTGCGGAATTTAGAGGTTTCAATTCAAATAACTGATCTAAGTAGGAGGAAGCAAGTAATCGCTTATCTTCGTACTTGCTTATCAAACCATCTAGTATAACTTTGTAATTTTCGGCACTTGGAGTTATGCCTGCGAAAACCGACCTAGCTTTGTTAGTAAGTTTGCCAATTAAATAATGCAATTTTTCTGAATTTGTCAAAACAGGATTATCATGAATAGTATTTTTAAAGGAACTATAAAACAAAGGCCAAGACTTTATATCGCCATTGAACTCGGGCAACTCAATAGGCGGTAGCCTGGGCCTATCACTTTTGATGTTTTTAATATCGGACTGCGTTATTTGACAAGACTTTGCGGCGCGTTTTACCCGACCATACAATGAGTCGAAAACTGATAGGGGCTGATAATTAATAGAATATGTAGGATTTAGACTTAATTCAATTGAGTTTATTTGATCCAGCACACTTTCGAAATCCGAGCGTAACTTATCAATAGATTCAAGGTCACATAGAAATAATTCTCGTTCATGATCCTTAGACAGGTTATCGACCTTATCGGCGATAGCTTGTATGCGTGAGAACATATGATCTTTTTTTGCGTGTAAAAGTAGTAAATTATTATCATTTTTAGGCATGTTTAAATTTATTTAAATAATGTAAACAAACAATAACAAATAGTACCTATACGTAGTTAACTATGTAAGAATGTCGCGTTAAAATTAAATGCTGCGGTGCGGTGGAGAACAGAGAATACCTATTCACGTTATGTTATGGGAGTGTGGAGACAATAACCCAAATGTATCACGAAAGTATTTCCTCTGTACTATAAATAAATTTGCGGTAACAACAAAAATAATTATGCGGTAATATAATTAAAGTTATAAATAAATATTAGGTTTTAAGGGTTAAGTATAATAGTTATAAATTCGAGTAAATGCGTAAACTCGATAATAACTATAAATACGTACTCAAAATAATTTAAAGCGGTTAGCAACAACAAAGAATGTAACTTTTAGTTATGTAATGCGTCGTAGATTAGTTTTAGTATCTACCCTCTATTGAAATAAATATTGCGATGGAAAATTCCCAACAGGCGCGGCGTGTAAATATAATAGACAGGTAGGTTTATCGATTAACTAGGTAAACAATGCGATTATTTTGAATAAACTTACAAGATTCTACTTTAAACTATCGAAATATATTAGGATAGATTAGGCTTCTACTGTAAAAAATATGGCGGTTTCATGCGTAAAATATTAAACACTAAAAATTAGATATTTTAGCGCGAGGATTAACTAAATTTAGTTCTAAATCCGGTTCGTTAGGACCATAAAATGGTTGTGCGGGTGAAATATATTGAAAGAGAGTGGACTGTATTTTTGCGGTGAGAATTAACGCTAAACACTTCGAAGTAAAGAAAGGAATAAGAACTGCTTGCGGTAAGAAAAAAAATAGAACGCAGTTCACTAAGGAAATAGGTAGGCACGGTACCTTGACGGTGACACTTTCTTCAGCGAACGACCAGCCTCGTGGTTATGGCAGCTCCCGTTGTCGCGTCCGGCGCGTAAAATATGCGTGCGGTTTCGAGCGTTAGCGCAATGAACAATAAAATAGATCACTCGCGAATTTGTAACGGTGCGTGCCGGAAAGGGATGCGGTTATAGGAAGGAAAAAGATAAGAGTGTTGTTAGTCAATTCTCAACCTTAAATAACTATTTTTATACGCGTAATTGGCACAACCTTTAAATGGCGCGAACAAATGCTGAACCTTCTTATTATTCCTTTTCAAATTATTGCAAAATCTTAATACGTAAGCTATTACACGAATGATTTTATTAATATTAGAATATTTTTCAATAATATTATTGAGCAGAGATTCTTTTTTATCAATAAAATGACTTATTGGTACACAACCATTACTATTATATTGATGTCAGTATATGACAATAATGTTAGCGTAGACAACTGATTGGTATGAAAATTATATTCAGAATCTGTTAAAAATGAGGGTCCATGCCACCAGAGCTTATAATTCTGTAATTCATTAGGTTTTATACCTCTAGTTAGGCAGTCAGCAGGATTTTGATCAGTTACTATATATAGTCAGCAAAAATCTTTGGTAAGTTGTTGTATAATTTTTACTCGATTAGCAACATATGTGTCTAAGCGAGTAATACTTGTATTTATCCAAGAAAGAATTATTTTAGAGTCTGAGAACAAAAAAACATTATTTATAGTTATTGAACGTTGCAATGCCTTGCATACCTTACTTACAAGTTTTGACAACAATAGAGCTCCATTTAACTCAAGCCTAGGAATGGTAAGTTGCTTGTTGAGAGGGTTTACCCGTGTCTTGGCACATAATAAATTAATTTTTACATTAACAGCTGAGTCAATACATCTTAAATATATACAGCTTCCGTAAGAGGTGTTTGATGCATCTGCAAATCCAATTATTTGAATATTTGAAGACTGGCTTATTACACAACGTGGAATTGAAACAGAAATCATGTTTTTTAATTTTTCAATAAATTTAAGCCATTTTTTAAGTATTTCTTTAGGTGGAGATGCATCCCATGTAACTTTGGAGGCATAAATTTGTTGCATTATAATTTTTGCAACAATAACTATGGGACCTAAAAATCCTATGGGATCAAAAATTTGAGATATGTAACTCAGTATTTCTAATTTAGTGTATTTTTTACAGGTATATGGACTTATTGACATATTAAATGTATCAGACTCTAATTGGAAGTTCATACCTAAAAATTTTAGAGTATGATTTTTCATTTGTGATTCTAAGTCACTAAAATATTGTTTTTCTATATTAACATTATTGAGAACTAATTTGGAATTTGATGTCCATTTATGTAATTCCAAATTACCCTTTTGCAATAAAGCTATAATCTCATTTTGCATTTTTAATAACTGATATTCATCATCATGAGTGACAACTATGTCATCAACATATGTACAGTTTTCTATAATAAAAGCAGCCAAGGGCAGTTCATCTTTATATAAGATTGCTAGTTCTTTAAGACATCTTGTCACTAGATATGATGAACTTTTTAGACCGTAAGTAACTGTATTTAAGCGTATACATTTTATGTCATCTCGAGGTGAATCGCGCCACAAAATATTTTGTAACGACCTCTGAGATTCATCAACTAAAATATTTCTGAACATTTTACTAATGTCAGCAATAAAATAATATTTATTTAATCTAAATGAGAGTAAAATTTCAAAAAGATCTTTTTGAACAACTGGACCATTTACCATCAGATCATTCAAAGATACCCCTTTATTACTCTTCATAGATCCATCAAATACTACCCTAAGAGGTGTAGTTTTTGATTGTAAATTAATGACAGGATGATGAGCTAAAAAATATACTGGTTGTTTCGACAAATCATATAAATTAATATCGAAGTATTCCCCATGACCTAATTGCACATATTCATGTATAAATTTTTTGTATTGCATAAACAGTTGTGGGTCCTTATACAACCTTTTTTCTAAATTTAGAAATCTTGACAAAGCAAATGTAAATGAGTCTCCTAATATACTATTTACTTCAAGGATAGGCACTTTTAAAGGTAAATTAACTATGAATTTGTTATCAAACAACTTAGTTGTGTCCTGGAAAATATTTTCTGCATATTCATGCTCGGGAAGTTCAGGAAAAGTTTCAGGAACAGCTTCAGAGCTCCAAAATTGCATTAACTTATCATTTAAAGAATTGTCACAAGATTGGCAAAATAAGGATACTGGTTTTACCTGATTTTTTGAAAACAAATGAGTACTGACAGGTGTATTAATATTGTTAATTAACTTAGAAGTAAAACACTGGCCTGCTACAATATCTCCAAGTAAGGTGGTCAAAATAGTTGGAGTCCTCAAAGATTGGTCATCTCGGCCATTACTTCTGTGTTCAGGCCGCTGCAGGAGCACCTGGAATGATATGTCAGCACCTAAAAGCATTTGTATCGGGCCAGGCAAAGCAAAGCCTTCATCAGCCAGTTTGCAATCTGGTGGTAAAATAATTTTTGACATGTCACATTCCAATTGTGGTAATTTTGTTGTTATATTTTCAACTATGTGACAAAACACATTGGTACTAAAAGGATATTGAAGAGAATGCAGTTTTAGATTAATGCTTTTATTAATATTCACATTTGTGCCAGATATGCCAGAGACTTGTATATTGCTGTGTAAAGGTTCTTCACCTAACTCATCAATAACACTTTGCAAAATAAGAGAAATTTGAGATCCACTGTCTATCAAGGCTCGCACTGTGCATTGCTTCCCATTTTGGGCAGTTAATTTTACTTTTGCAGTGGGCAACAATAAATTTTTTTGTGAAAAGACTGTGAACTCAGCGAAATTGCTTGTGCACTGACTACATTCGAATCCTCTTTGTGTAATAAACTGTTGTGCTCTTTTTTACAAATATTACACCTAAAGTGAAATCTACATTTATTATTGTGATTGTTTAAGCAAATTTTACAAAGTTTATGTTGCTTTGTAAAATCTATTCGCTTTTCAATAGGAGCAAGTTTAAATGATGGGCAGGAAAATAATTTATGCTCATGCTTACCACAGAACAAACAGTCAGCTTGTATATTGGTTGCCACTAGTGCAGTACTTTTGACCACTTTTAGATGCTTAGGCTGTTCAACAGCGAACTTCTGCTCCGTATTTTCAAGAGCAAGTGCCCTATTTTGCAAAAACTCAAAAAGTTCTTCTATAGTGGGCCTTTTCATATTGTCCCGTTCAAGCTGGAAGCCTCTTAATGTATATGAATCCAACTTACGCTGTATGACAGCAACTAGAATGGTATTCCATTGCTCGACGTGTTCTCCTAAATTTTTGAGTGCTGCTAGATGCTGTCTAGTACCTGAAATTAAGGCACGCAAGGCATGCGATGAGGACTTACTCATGACAGGTTGATCTAACAGAGTATTTATGTGATCAAAGGTTATCCTGCATATGTTATTGTATCTCTGCTCAATAATTTTAATGGCTTCATGATAAGATTCGTTGGACAATGGTAAATTTATAATTGATGATAATGGTTCACCACTTAAAAAGCTTCTAAGGTAATATAATTTTTGAACGTTTTGCAAAGATTTATTGGAATCTATCATGGCTAAAAACATTGAATAAAATGATTTAAACTCATAATATTTACAATGTTGGAATGTTCACATTTGGTAATATTGTTTTTGATATATTTGCACTACTGACACTGGGAGCATTTTTATTTTGTAGAGCAGATTCAATTAAATCCATTAAATCGAAATACATATTTTCCACCTCCGAAACGTCTTCAGGGTCGTCTGGATTAGACGTCAAAATTGTTATTTGGATATTATTGTATTCATCATAATACTTCATCAACGCTTGCTTTTTAATCATTAATTGGCTTATGCTTAAATCGTTGATGTTTAGTGGTGGAGCTAAAGTTTTTTTGAGACGCGTCATGGAACCTTTTTGGTATCCACGTGCAGCTATTAACCTTTTGTCTTCCATTGTCAGTAGGCTACACAACTTCAGAATTCACTAAATTAACTAATAACACTAAATTTAACTTTTAAATCGCAAGTTAGCACTTAAATATTACTAATACGATAAAACTTAAAAGTCTGTAATGAGCGAGCACAATACGATCACGACTCACGAGTAGAAAATAAAATGGCGGACGGACGCGGGCGACGGCCGACGACTTGTTGTTTGTTGGCCGACGTCTACCAAAAATGACGGCGAATGTGGCGTATGCTTCTATTTCCGTCACATCCGAAAATACGATACGCTGATTGGTCGATGGAATGTCACGACCCAGGCTTTCTTGCAGTTGACCCCGCGAAAATTTGAAGCGCGTAGATCAGCTGTGCAAAATCTCGACCTTAACTTTCTCACCGTAGGGTGTATTTTCTTTTGTTTCTTGCGTACGTGACTTCAACTTGAAATGATATGGCGGATTCGCGGCGACGGATATAGATACGACTTGTTGCACTTTATATGTAAAAAAAATGCAAATTGTCGCAAATCGTACTTCTACTTTTTTGCGTCGCACGATACCTCCTGCTAATGTTCTGCACTGCTCGTAGGACCACTTGTTGGAATCGATGGTGTGGTAGTGGACTGTATGATGATAGGCGGCGTGGTCGTTTAAAATGATGCACAACACTGATTTGGTATAATTAGCACTTTTATTACTCAAGTTTCAAGTTTTACAATACTGCGGTGAGAATGTTATAATTTAAGGTATAATCGCGAGATTTATATATAATAATACAAAAGAACCGACCTTTCACGATGGTGGTTTTATCAAGAAGAAGTTACAAAAGCACGACACCAGAGGGCGCGTGTCTATAATCTTTTTATGTGGCAAGTGTTGCCAACATGGTTGATTCAGCATAATAGCTCAAATTCAGCCAATTCAATCAGGCGTAAAAGGTCATCATATATTTATTATAATATACCTAAAGGACAATGCCAGAAGTTCTATAGAGGTTTGACCCACCAGATAAAATTAATTTACACGAATGCGATAAACGACATTTCATAGCTGTAATATTGGTAATTAAAATATAAAAGTTATAAATTCTCTAGATGTTGCGGTTTTTTTTATAATATACTAAAAACGAGTACAATTATCTTACGTTTCCCGAAGTGCATTTGAAGAAAATTGTAATTGTCATAAATTAATAGTCAGGCGCATTCATTATTCTTATAAATAAGTAGTTCCTAGGTACCTATTCGTCCGTGTTTCGATAAAGTAATAAAAGTACGACTATATTAATAGTCCACTATTTATTGGCAAGTCGAAGCAATCAATATTGTCGATAAATTATTATTAACCTATTACAATAGATCTGTTCTCTCACATAGGTTCCGATCTTGTGGGATATCAGAGATATAATGTATAATGCTTCATTTCTAACGGTAAAATAATTATAAAATAACTTATGATATTAAATAAGTAAAACGTATTGTTTCCGTGACTGGTGCTTTATTTCGAGAGAATGAATGAAACATAAACTTCACAATATAAACAGTTTGACATATTTTTATATTAGGAGCTTTTATTGAAAAGAGGTAACAACACAACACAGCCCCCTCAATAAAAGCTTGCTCGTTAAACAAACTATAGATTTCTTAAGCCTTAAGGCATAACCTGTCTACAAACTTTTTAAATGCCATGGTACCTAAAGGCTTTGTACATACATCAGCAATTTGTTCAGATGACCTGACATATTCTAATTTAATCACATTAGTTTTAACTTTCTCACGAACAAAGTGATAATGTATGTCTACATGTTTTAGCCTATCGTGTTTCCACTCATTATTGCAAACCGAAATAGTAGACTTGTTGTCTTCATAAAGAGTGACATTTGAAATATTTACATTTAAATGTAGACATATAAAGCGCAACCAACAGGCTTCACTAGCCGCTAAACTAAGTGCTAAATATTCGGCTTCAGTACTAGATTTAGCTACTGAGGTTTGTTTCTTTGAAGTCCATGATACTGGACAACCGAACAGAAAAAACACATAACCAGATGTCGACTTGCGATCAACTACATCCCCCGCCCAGTCGGCATCTACATAGCCACATAGACTATTATTTTGGCATTTGTATGTCAGCTTATATGCTAATGTGCCCTTGACATACCTAAGTATTCTTTTAATCGCACCCCATAACTCATTACTGGCACATGACTGATATCGGCTAACAATATTAATTGCAACGCATAAGTCTGGTCGTGTACACAACATTACATATGTAAGGCAGCCAATAGCTTGTCTACACCTATTTTCAATTTGTTCGTTTTCAGAATTCTCCCTAATTAAAAGTCTATGATTGAAATTAATTTCAATAGGTGTACACGTAGCATTACAGTCGTACATATCAAATTTCTTGAGAACATTTTCTAGATATTTACATTAATCAAGAGTTATGCAGTCGTTATTCTTACTGAACACAATGCCCAAGTAATGGTGAACAATTCCTAAATCACGCATCCTATTATTATTACCTAGAGTGTTTTTAAACTCTTCTACTTTATCCTCTGGTTTTCCAAATAAAAGAATATCATCAACAAAAAGTATTAAAAACAATAAATAATCATGAGAATTTTTAACATAAAGACAAGAATCATATTCACTATTGAAATTTCATGTTCCAACACTTTGGAGCACACCTTAAACCATAAAGCGACTTTTGTAATTTACAGACCTTATTATTTTCTACTTCAAAACCTTTTGGCAAAGACATATAAATATCTTCTTGCACTTCACCATTAAGAAAAGCATTACACACATCCATTTGATGTACGTTTGCATGGTATTTCAAACTTATTGTCAAAAATATTCTAACAGTAGTTAGACGAGCAACAGGACTATAAATCTCCTTAAATACCATATCTTTTTGTAAAAATCCACGAGCTACTAATCTCGCCTTGTATGTTTTGACATTTACAAACTCATCCCTTTTAAGTTTATATACCCATTTACTATTAATTATTTATTTGTCTTTAGGTTTATCTACAATTACCCAAGTATTGTTTGCCTCAAGCGCATTAATTTCGGCTTTCATTGCTTCAAGCCACTCGCTAGCCTGTTCGCTAGAAATGGCTTCATTGTATGTGCGAGGTTCAATGAGATCCTCTTCACCAAAATAGCATTCATAGTCATTTAAGTAATTCGGCATATTAGTTCTAGATCTCAACCTATTAGACCAAACATTAGGTTCTGAGGGTGGTGTTCCATAGTCACTACCTAAATCGTGTGGTTCGGTTTGAGTGTGCGAGGGTCCCTGCTCGTTGTCTAAAGAATCACATACCTGCTCATTTATTGTAGTATTTAGTATGTTACTATTCACTGACCCGCTTTCATTAGTATCATCATCACTATTAGTTGTCAGTGGGACTTGGTACGACTTGTACGTTGATTCCTCAATCGAACTGTTATCTGGAATTGGCATAATATTACATAACACTTCTACCTTATTTATGTCTTTAAAATATACGCGAAATCCTTTCGTTTCTTCCCCGTACCCAACAAAAATTCCCACCCTACTTTTTGGATCCAGCTTTTGCCTCTTTTGTTTTGGTATCAAAGCAGCTACCTTGATACCAAACTCCTTTAGAGTCTTAGGCTCGTATTAATAGCCGCATCTCAAGTAAAAGCTCGATCTTGAGTAGCAGTTCTGACGTTTAATGTATGGCACATCTGTCAAAAATAACAGCTCAAGATCGAGCTCGCTCTTGAGATGCGACTATTAATACGAGCCTAAATGTCGAAAAGCTTACTATTGTTAAACCACAGTTGAGCTGGAGTTTTATTTGGGACTCTAGTTGGACCAGTGTTATTAATTACATAGACAGCAGTATTTACTGCCTCAGCCCAAAATTCCTTACCTAATTTCTTACTATTAATCATCGTTCGCGCTGCTTCAGTCAAAGTCCTAATCTCTCGTTCAGCTCTTCCATTCTGTTCAGGAGTATATACTATATAGACTATAGACTTTTGGTGTTGAATGCCATATTTACAAAGAAGTTCACCTACACTACTGTTTACAAATTCCAGACCATTGTCTGTTCTTAGCGTCTTAATGTTCATAGCGATGATATTATTTACATGAGCTATGAATTTGCTGAAATAATTAACAACTTCATTCTTGTGTTTTAAATAATAGACAAAACTGTAACCGGAGTAATCGTCTTTCAATAATAAAAAGTATTTAACTCCTCCCAGTGATTCGGTTTCAAAAGGGCCACACAAATCTGAATGAATTAGCTCGCATGGATGACAAGCTCTGCTGGAGCTTGGTGGAAACGAGATCTTGTGTTGTTTGTTAATTATGCAGTCACGACATTTTTTATCATTATTATTTGTAAAAGTAATATGTAAATTTTTCAAAAAACTTCTGACATATTCAATGTTTTGATGTGCCAAACATTTATGCCAATCTGTTAGAGAGAGAGTGACATGACATTCTTTGCGGCCAGTATTTTTGTTAAAAGGTTTTACCAAAAATTTAATTAAATTACCACTTCTTTCAGCCAAAACGCGTACGTTATTATCGCTATCTAAAATTTTACAGTAGTTTTTACACGATTTAAGAAAAAAACCTTTATCTAAGACTCTACTTATAGAAAAGAGATTAACCTTAAGCTCGGGAACATACAATACGTTTGATAACACCGTCTTCATAAAAATATTACCGTTCCATACCTCAAGTTCAACAGTACCACAACCCTGAACGCCTAGTTCTGCGTCGTTCCCGATTTTGACTCCCCGGCATTGAGTTTCTACGATGGCTGTAAAGAGATTTCGATCCCAACACATGTGGTCACTGGCGCCGCTATCTACTATCCAGTCTTCTAAGGTACCAGCTACAAAGGCATTAGCAACTGCTGACGTTTTCGTCTTCCTCTCAGCTTTATTTTTACGGAACCAACATCTTGACATCACATGCCCGGTCTTCTTACAGTATTCGCACACAAGTTTTCTTCTCTCTGCACAATCACGGATGTGGTGAAAACCATGACAGTATCTACAGATTGGACGTGTGCTGTTTTGTTCTGTACTGCCTTGAGCTTGTAGAGCTTCTGGTTGCTCCCTGTGTGAGACTCTTCCTTCCTCAATTGTCAGCCTTGAAGTCAGCTCTGCAAGACTTTGATTAGCAGAAGATTCAAATGAAGTTACAAAGTGTTTGTATGTTTCGGGCAAACTCATGAGTACTTTTGTAACAACCATTGTTTCCGTAATTGTCTCTCCTGCATTTTTAAGAAGCATTGCAAGTTCTTCTATCTCAGAAAGAAACGACACAACATTATTAGAAAATTTTAAGGAGAAAAATTTTTCAAGCAATACATGCTTATGAGTTTCAGTAAGGGGTTCGTATATAGATTTCAGCTTTTGCCAAATTTCGTAAGCAGTTTCACAAGTAAGAACGTACGATATTTGTTTCTGATCTAACCTGCTCACGATGATCTGCGCTTTGCAGTCATGCTCTGCTCATAGTTTTTCATCTTCGCATTTCGCGATGGCTTAGCATTTTGAACCACTGAATAGACACCTTTAGATTTGAGCTTGATTATGGTAGAGAATTTAAATACTGACCAATTTTGGCCGTTTAAAACTACTTTTTCGGTATCCATTTTTTCTTGTAAATTTCCGAATCACGTATTTAATTAAATTTGCCGTTTACTTTAAGCCCATAACCACTTATGATATTAAATAAGTAAAACGTATTGTTTCCGTGACTGGTGCTTTATTTCGAGAAATTGAATGAAACATAAACTTCACAATATAAACAGTTTGACATATTTTTGTTAAGAATAGACCATTGATCTTGAGGCCATAGACGAAAGGAAGGAAGGTCTATGACTTGACTTTGTCTCCTAGCAACAATTGTTATTGTGTATCTTTGGAATATTTTGAATAATATGTTTGTAAATAAGTAATTTTAATAAATTATATCTTTCGTGCTAGATCTTCTAACAATACTCTAAGCGTAGCAGAGCGTGGTTGTGCGAAATATAATTTAATTGCTGCATAAAATATAAAAATAATCTTTTGATCGTCAGTTGCAATCGTACCATAATCATTAAGAAAAATGGATCAGATTGTAGTCAACGCCGCTAAAGTCCAAGTTGGTGCACTCGATGACAAAAATTATAAAGTGTGGAAGTATAAAATCCTAATCGTTTTGAAGACTATGCCGGGATGCATGGAAATTCTCGATGGCAAGAGAACCAAGCCAACCCTTACGTCATCGGAAGCCAATGAGCTGGCTATATATGAAAAGGATTTAAATACTTTTAACAATATGAATGCCGCGATGTTATTACTTTTTACAACAAATATGTCCGATGAAATTTTAAATAAGGTTCTGAGATTTGAAGATGCCAAAGAAATGTGGGATGAACTTGAACGTCTTTTCGGAGGAAGCTGCGTCGACAAGACGTATGATTTGTGTCTCAAATTTTTTGGATACAAGAAAGAGTCCACTCATGACATGGTAACCCATATTTCTATTTTAAAGAATATTTGGTCCGAACTGTGTCAAGAGCTGCAATCAGAAGCAAAACTTCCTGAGATTCTTCTTATCTGCAAAATGTTGGATACATTACCTCCGGAATTTATGAGCTTCAAGTCAAGTTGGTTGATGATATCGAAAAAGGAACGGACCATAGAGAATCTGACAAGCCAATTGTGTGCCCACGAACGCATCTTACTAAACACAGAAGAGCACAATAGAGACAGCAATTCTTCACAGGCAGAAGCCTTATTTGCAAAACTAGGACAGGGCACAGGTTATTCGAACAAGAAAAAGAAACGCAAGGATATTAAATGTGACTATTGCAAGAAGAAATTTTGTCACCAGACAATAAACTGTAGAAAATGGATAGCGGATGGAAGACCCCCATTGGCATCAACATCTGCAAATATCCAAATTACAGCGATGACTGTGAACCTAGCTGGAGGGTTTGATGGAACAGATCGTGAACATTGGTATGTTGATAACGGAGCGACGTCACACATCACCAACCGTGCAGATCTCTTCCAAAACTTTACCTACTTCAAAGATAGACACTCAGTTACTGGGGCCAATGGTCAAAGCATAGAAGCAATAGGCATTGGTGATATACTGGCTGAAGCTGACCTCAATGGTAAGTCAGACAAAATACTATTGAAAGACGTCTGGTTCGTTCCATCAATCAGCAAAAACCTGTTCTCAGTCCTTGCCACCCACGACCGTTCGAACAATAGCCACTTTGAATCGGTCTCGCGCCCACTCATAACTAAAAATCTCATAACCAATACGTAAAGGTCCCACTCATAACTGCTGATGTGAGAAGACGAAACTCATAACCAACACAACAACACAATTATGTACAGTCGCTTTAATAATTATTAACAACATTATCAAAAAAGGGTGAATAATATTTTAAATCAAAGTAAAAAGCTTCGTATAAAAGAGGTGTAAAGAGGCATCTTGCAGGTCGGCAAGGTGAGAGTGGATATTGCGGTGTGTAATCTCTCTCCCGCATTAAAATTAGACAGCACAAACAATACAGAAGTCAGAATGTAATTTTTTTAACAAAAAAATTAAACCGACTTCAAAAACACCAAAAAGTTATAAATAATATAAGAATACAAACAACATCACCGTTTTATATTGAAGTTCGTGCCAAATTTTTACTAGTAGGTACTTAGGTATATTTTTTAAGATTTTCCAGGTGATTATTGCTTGGCACCGACATTAATATAAAACTGTGATGTTGTTTGTATTCTTATATTATTTATGAGTTTTTGGTGTTTTTAATGCCGGTTTTATTGTTTGTAAAAAAATTATTTTCAATCTTTTTAGTTAATTTAAAATACCAAAACCTTATCCTAAATGTAACAAATACTTTTCTGATAACCGTATCAAAATCGATTCAGCCAACCGCGAGATAATCGCGGACAAACATACATACAAACATACAGGTCAAACTGAGAACCTCCTTTTTTAACCGACTTTGAAAAAGAATGAGGTTCTATGTTCGACTGTATCTATTTTTTTGAAGTGCGTTAAAAAGGATCTGCTTATTTCATAAATGAAATTTCTTCCAGCAGACCCGCGAAAGGAGAAATTGTAATACTTATATTAGAATTTGCGTGTGAAGGCGATCAAATAGTAAAAAAATATATAAAAATAAAACCATACTATAATCATAATTAGGACTTGGATAGATAGTATTCTCTTATGCGGCGCTTGAAAGATTAGATGAGATGTAGCTATCAGGACAAACTAATTATCAATCACTTCTCAATATTGTTATTTTTGTTGAAGAAAGAGAAAGAAACTATTTATGCCTTCCTTGCACTAGGATTTATTTAGTGCTTACCCGTGGTACAACGTTGGTACTACTGTTAGTATAGTACTACGGGTATTTTTTGTTGCCCGATCCCGGATTTGGTAACAATGAGACTAATCGAGAACTATACCCCCTCAAACAAAAAAAAAGAATTTTCCAAATCAGTTAATAAATGACAAAGTTATAGTTATAAAGAGATAGCAAACGTAAAAAAAGAACATACAATGGGAATTATAAAGTCCCCCTTTTTGTGAAGTCGGTTAAAAAATGAAATTTGCTTTTAAAATAGTTTTATTAAAGCGTTCCTTAATTTCTTCAAAATAATATACAAAATATTAAAATCGATAGTTACCCACATGGTGTTCTTTGATTGTCAAAGATAATAAGTAAGTAGTACTACAGGCAAAATTAATCACCCGTAGTACTACCGGACACGTGAGTATTACCACAGGTAAGTACTGGATGTTTTGTGTATTGCGTCTTGAAATGACAGTTTACTGTAACTAAATATTTATTTTTATTATGAAATAATAAAACAAAAAGTACCTACTTTAAAATTAGTATGCAAGTATATAATAGTAAGCAAGCACTATTGGTCTCCAATGTACTTCAAAGTAGTTCACAGTTTAGGTATTTGCTTTTTTTATGTTCGGTTATGAGTTACTCCTCTAAATTTAATATTTTATAAGTTTGAAATATATTTCATAACCATGGTTATGAGTGGGTCCTCAAGTCGGTTATGAGTCGCCACATTTTATTCCAGTTATGAGTTTCTGGTTATGAGTGGGCGCGAGACCCTTTGAATCAACTGCACAAAGATGTCTGTTAAAAATTGATGGAAAGATTAAACTTATTGGAAGCCGGGAGAAGTCAGGAGGATTGTTTAAACTTAAGCTCAGATGCATTAAGCCCGCCTTAGTGAATCAGCTGTCGACAACGCCAAACTTGTTACAGCCCTGATGACCAAACCATGAAAGGTTTGGTCATCAAGGCAAGGCTCACGTCAAAAGGTTGATAGAAAAAGAGTTCAACATCAAGTGTGAAGTTACCAAAGAACTCTGTGAAGGCTGCCTCTATGGTAAAGCTCACCGCTTGAAGTTCGGCACCAGAATAAAATCAACCAGACCGGGAGAATTAATGTATACTGATGTCTGTGGGCCCTTTCCTCAGTCTATAACAAAATTAAGATATTTTGTTCTTTTTAAAGACGATTACACCCGATATAGATTTGTTTACTTTCTACGCGAAAAGGCAGAAGTACATGTCAAACTATCATTGATGTTGTCTGAAGTCAAAGCTGCTGGGATAAAGATCGAACAGCTGCTAAGCGACAACGGCGGCGAATTTGATAACGACAGAGTACGCGCTATTCTCTCTAAAGAAGGCATCAAGCAGCGCCTAACAATGCCCTATACTCCACAACAGAATCCCACTGAACGGGACAACCGAACCGTTGTGGAAATGGCTAGAAGTCTAATCAGGGTGTCCACTGCTAATGTTCAAAAAAATTCCCTGACTTTTCCCTGACTTTCCCTGACCATTTTTCAAAATTCCCTGACCAACTATATTCATTTTACAGAAAAATAAAATACAATACTTTTTTTCGAAAATATTAAGTATTTTTTGTTGCAATTTTCAGACCAAATTGTATCTAAAATTTCATTTTTTAAGTACTTACTTAATTTATATTTTAAGGCACAGAATTTTTAAAAAGTACAATGACGAAAAAATAAACCGAGCCACCCTTAACATTTGAGTTCAAATGCAATTTCCTTCAAGTGTTTGTAACTTTGTTAAATTAAAAATATATCGGCAAAAAGGCTCTTATTGAATAGGTACTAAGATACTTGTAATAAACACAATCACTTTTCATTAATCTTTTGAGGGTTGGCTTCTTCTTCGTGAGTTAGTCGCTATCATTGGCGATAACCTCATCCGGAACGTGATCTGAGCCATGCTGGAGGGAGAGAGGACGTGGGACGCGGTAAACTCCTTCTGCGTGGACGTGATGGAGACGCAGAAGGAGTCGGCGGAGAGGGCCAGGGAGGAGGATCCCATTGCCGATCCGTACCGCCGTAGAAGGACGGGGCGGAGGAGGCGGAATTACGGAAGATTGATTCCGGATCCGTTCCCCCAGAGAAATCAAAAGCATGGATCGCTCCATTTTTCTTTGTGCTACCTGTAGGACGTGTATATGTTGTCTAGTCAGGGTCCAGGTCTCAGCCCCATACACGAGCACCGATAGGACGCATTGCTCGAAAGCTCAGCGCTTAAGAGATACAGGCATCTCACTCCAGAAAATGTGGGACATTTTGCTAAACGCGCCCCAACCTAGTTTTATTCGGCGTTCTATTTTTTGTATTTGCCCACTTTTTTAAAAGTAAGTAGCTGCCCCAGATATATGTAGTAGTCAACCTGCTCAACCACGTTTCCCGCAATCATTATGGGGCCTATGTTCAGATCCCTGGCCATGATTTTCGTTTTTGAGGTATTCATGCGAAGGCCCACTGACAGCTGAAGATCTGCAGCCGTCTTAGCGGAAATGATAATGTCATCTGCAAATCACAGATGAGTTAATTCCTCTCCATTTATGTTGATACCCCTATCAGACCAGTCGAGGAGCTTAAATGTATCTTCCAAGCACGCCGTGAACAACTTAGGGGAGATTGTGTCACCTTGTCGCACACCTCTTTTAATAGGAACACGATCGGAAAGGTCGTGGAGTTTCACTTGACTATAATGACTTTTCTGCGTAGTTGCTCACTTTGTCATTAGTCTTCAGATTATGGTTGTTTTTGTTGTTAAAAATAGATAATCCGCTCTAGGAAGCTATACTTAAGCTGTCGCATTACTTCAATGGAGCCTTAGTCATCGTCGGGTTGCTCAAATGTTACGGCGTTTCACGATGCAGCGCTTGTATAGAAGATACCTAGAGGCTGGAGCCTTCGATCGACGCGCAGAAACTGACAGGCCACGGGCTACATCCTCCGCAGATGATCGACACATGCATTTGAATGTCCCGAGGAATCGGCGTCAGAACGCAGTGCAGGTCCAACAACAGCTTCGTGACGAACGTGGGGTGGCCATAAGCGCGCGTACAGTCAGGATAAGGTTAGCCGAGCGCAACTTAACACCTCAAAGTGCTATAATAGGCTCAAAATTAACTATAGCCTACCGCAGAGCACGCTTTCAATTTGCTTGGCATATAGAATGAATACTGGATCAATGGACGCATGTTATTTTTTCTGGCGAGATAAGAGTGTCTTTACAGAAATCATCGAAGACAGAGACTGTACCGTTGCCCTAGAAAACGTTTCGCTCAGTGCTGTATCGAAGAAACTGTTGCTTGTGATGGCTCCATTATGGAACCTCCATAATGGTGTGGGGCGGCATTTCCCTAACAGCATAAAAAGAGATGGTTTATATCGAATCCAATGCTTATTCACGCGGACTGGCTACAGAAAGATATATCCGTGATGTTCTTGAAGATCATGTGGTACCTTACTCAGGATGTATAAATTTAAGATGAGATGTTTCTAATGTGCATGATAATGCAAGACCCTATAAAGCGAGATTTTTTACGCAATATAATACTCGGGGACGTTGGCATTCGTATCATGGATTGGCCAGCACGGAGCCCTCATTTGAACCCCATCAAATATCTTTAGTACGAATTAAAACATAGGGCCTAAGATAGGGTTCCAGCTTCTTCAAAACCTTTGGGCTCAGAATGGCGATAGATGAAGAATGGAACAACATCCTCCAAGACATCATTGTAAAATTGGTAAGATTAATAGGTTCCAATATGCAAGCAGTTATTCAAGCTAGAGGCGGCAGGCAATACACAATTACTAATACATTGATTTTTATTGTTTTCTGATGTTTTTTATTGTAACTTTATGTTTCAAATGACTTTTCATTCTAGGGGTAGAAACTCGGCAGAATAGTTGTCTTAACACCATACAATTACTTTCAATATAAAGCCTATAAAATTAACAACACAAAGGTGCGTATAAAGTATGCGCGGCATACCCTCGAACATTGGCTCGCACGACGACCGCGCGCGATTTGGCCGGGATCGCCGCGCGCGGCAGCTCAAGCATTGCCGCGGTCGAACGTGCCGAGAGGTGAACTGCTTCTTGTCGGTTTTTGAGACCGCATCAAAGGAGCTCGAATCGTCCGCTCGCGCGCAGTCGGGACGCTGTTTTGTTTCGGGGATTTGGCTCATAGGTAGATAGGTAGGCCCACGACGTAAAACGGACGACACGTAGGTTTACAAAAATGAATCCGCCGCGGGCTGTACGAGCTGGATTGCATGCCGCGCGCGGCAGCTGCGTTCTGCTAAATTATTATCTAAAAATTGGCTCGCGCGGCTGCCGCGCGTAGTTTATACGCACTTTAACGATACCACTTTCATCAAAATTGTGTTTATACATTTGAAGGAAATTGCATTTGAACTCAAGGGTTAAAGGTGGCTCTGTTGATTTGTCTGCCAAAATTATGTTATAATGTGCGAACCTGAACAAAAATAATCCGATAGTCAAGATTAAGAATCATTCTACCAAAATCATGAAGTAAACATATTCCTCATTTGACAATCACTGGGAAATTTGGGGACCAAACAGTGTAAAATCCAAATTTTTCCCTGACTTTCCAGGTATCCCCTCGATTTCACTGACTTTCCCTGACTGCTTTGAGCTTCCCTGACTTTTCCCTGACTCTCCCTGACTTTCCAGAATGTGGACACCCTGTCTAATGTATACACATGACAACATACCGACGGCTTTATGGGCGGAAATGGTTCAGACATCTGTGTATATCCTAAACAGAACTGGACCAACAACTGTTGAAGGAAAAACACCGTACGAACTATGGCATCACAAAAAACCTAGGATACATCATTTGAGAATAATTGGATCTACTTGCTATTCTCACATTCCTAAGCCAAGAAGACACAAACTGGATAAGAAGGCAACCACGAGTAGTACGGCTGAAAGGACAGTTACGGTACCTTCTGTACCCATGCCAGTCGAAGACTTCGAATCGAATGAGGAGCCATATTATGAGATGGAACATCAGGCTGAAATAATCGATACATACGAGCATGAAACAGATCAGCCAGTTCCTCAAGCTGTTACTGCGGAACTGGAAGAAAGATCACATTCTTCTCTGTCAGAGGCTGAAATTCAAACTGAGGGCCGCATGGTACTTCGAGACCGCTCGAAACTAAAGCGCCCAGGGCGATACGAAGACTTCGTATGCAACGTGTGTAATAATGGAATTTCCACTACTGGTGAACCTCTCACTGAACCTACGACATTCAAAGAAGCAATGGATGCCAAAGATTCTGATGAATGGCAAAAGGCAATAGAGAGTGAAATCAACTCTTTAGAAGAAAATGAAACTTGGGAATTGGTTGAATTACCCAAAGGACGGAAAGCTATCCCCTGCAAATGGATTTTCAAATTAAAGACCAATGCAGATGGGTCCATTAATAAATACAAGGCACGTCTTGTAATTAAAGGATATTCACAAAAAGAAGGGATAGATTTTTACGAAACTTTCAGCCCTGTTGCAAAGTTAAGCACTATTAGAGCTCTTCTGAGCATTGCTGCTCGCGAAAACCTAATATTAACTCAATTTGATGTTTCAACAGCTTTCTTGTATGGAAAGTTAAAAGAAGAAATATACATGAAGCCACCTGAAAGATATCCTAGTAATAGAAAAGTTTGTAGACTAAAACGCAGCTTGTATGGTTTAAAACAAGCGCCCCGCTGTTGGAACTATACTATTACAGAATATATTCTGAAAATTGGCTTTAAGCAATGCGAAAGCGATCCTTGCTTGTTCAAAAGAGGCGAGGGGAAGAGTAAGCTATTGCTAGTATTGTATGTCGATGACGGTTTAATAGCGGCAGCATGTGAGAAAGAGGCTGAGAGATTTCTAGACGAAATAAGAAACCGTTTTAAGATCACACCCAAGGATGGCTCGTATTTTCTTGGAATTGAGATTGAACGGAAAGCAGATGGGTCAATTGCCAGAAAGGTTATGTGATGCAGCTTTTAAATCGGTTTGGAATGAAAGACTGTAAAGCAGCAGTAACTCCAATTGTTAAGGACAGCGCCCAATTAAACCTTGACCCAACACATCAAAACTTTCCGTATCGTCAAGCAGTGGGTGCACTCTCATACTTGATGGTCGGAACAAGGCCTGATATCTCATACGCCGTTGGAGTAGTATCACGCAAACTAGGTGAACCCACACCAGAAGATGTGTTGCGAGTTAAACGAATCTTGCGTTATGTGAAAGGCACTTCAGAGTTTGGAATAACTTACAAAAAGTCACACAAGTTTGAAGGATTGATATGCTACAGTGACGCTGATCATGGAGGTGATGAGTCCACAGGCAGATCAACAAGTGGCATAATTTGTAATTATGGAGGGAGCGCTATTGCATGGCAGAGCAGGAGGCAATCTAACGTCGCCATCTCTTCTACCGAGGCAAAGATTGTAGCTGCCAGTGAGGCCGCAAGGGAAATCTTATGGCTGAATAGAATAATTCTCTTCATGGAAGGAAACATCAATGGGACTACACCCAAACTATTCCTAGACAATGAAGCGGCCATAAGACTTGCATATGACCCACCATACGAGCGTCATAATCGAACAAAACATATAAGACTGAGACACTTATTTATCCGTGAATGTGTCTTGTCAAAGGATATTATAGTTGAGAAGGTTGAAGCAAAGAAACAGCTGGCCGATTTTCTTACAAAGCCTTTATTCCAACCACGACTGCTAGAATTATTAACACAAGTTGGTTGTGCAAAAAAGGAAGGTGTATGTTAAGAATAGACCATTGATCTTGAGGCCATAGACGAAAGGAAGGAAGGTCTATGACTTGACGTTGTCTCCTAGCAACAATTGTTATTGTGTATCTTTGGAATATTTTGAATAATATGTTTGTAAATAAGTAATTTTAATAAATTATATCTTTCGTGCTAGATCTTCTAACAATGCTCCAAGCGGTATTATTTATTAAAAAAATTTATATTAGGAGCTTTTATTGAAAAGAGGTAACAACACAACAGTATAATGCTTCATTTCTAACGGTAAAATAATTTTATGAATCGGTTGAGCAGTTTCTGAGTTTATTCAATTCAAACAAACTTATCAACTGTTCCTCTTCATAATGTAAATAATTGTATTCTATCGCAACACACGCAAATAGCAATTTATGCATCTCAAATTGAGATTCATTCTCAACATGATTCCAAATCACAAACAAGAAATTGGTAACCTAAAAACAAATCCACAAAGTCGCATAGAAGGCGTGATCGAGTCCGTATTAAAAAGCAAAAGTCGTTAATATTATATTTTCCAAAACACCCGATGCGTCTTCATTTCGTTCACTTTGTCACCAGTCACCAGACCACAGAGTCATAAGAAAAACTCAAACAATATCAATCCAGAATTTGCGTTTTGTTCCACATAGTTAAATTATACCGTTAAGACGCAGAATGTCCACTTCGCAAAAACGTATGCAAAAACTTATTTATAAACATTAATAAATTATAACCGATATGCGTATTAAGATCCATAATGTTAAAAAGAGAACGGCATTTTTAGAAAACTTAATTGATGTTTTATTCTGTTTGTACCTACGTCGTACAACAAAACGCATGCGTCATTTCTTCGTTCTTATCGCAACGGAAATAGTAGGTGCACATTATTTTAATGTTTATTCAATATCCGCAACTTTTAAAAAGTAATAATTAAATCAGTACAAGAAAAAATATCATACAGATTTTTTCGTAGATTTCATATTGCAGTAAAAGGTGGGGCAAAATCTGGCATTGTCATTTGATGATGAAACTTTTAAAAGTCATTTCAGGTATGTGCATATAATTAAAGATTATAATTATTAATGTATATAATTCTGTTTTGAGTATACAGGGTGTCCCAGAAGCCGACGTCAAGCCGAAAGCAGGTGATAGACTAACACATATATGTTATCAGAAAAATATATAAAAAAATCTAAGTCATCTATTTAAAAAAAAATCTAGCATTAAAAAAAATGGATAAAATTTACACCCTGTGACGGTTTTTTCACTGTTGTTGCTACAATTCTTGACTTTTCTAAACATTTTCTTTTGTTTTGTAATCCTGAATAATGTTTCTGTAATAATAGAAGATTCGCCTGCTTGATAGCCCGATCTTTTTTAAGAAGATGTCGAGCCTGCATTAGAGCTGAAGGAAGACAGTTTGAACACCTGTTGTAAATCTTGACATTTAAATAAATTATTTTAAACAATTTTTGTGTATTTAATTTATTTCACTATCTGTCTCTCTCTCACTTCGTAAAATGACTCTCCAGGTCTCACTCAAACTAGAATGTTAAAGTTACGGCCTTAAAGCAAACCCTGGGTACATTAGAATAAATTTTAAGTACGTAAGAAAAATTTGTTCAAAACTGCCTGTTTTTGGAAAAAAAATATTGTCTGCAATCGTAGAAATTATCTACCAAGAATCATACCATTTTGGAATCCTTATTGAATGCGCCAACCTTTGCAGTTACCTACCAAACTCGCATAGTACATTTTTTTTCAGTACAGCTTGTTAAATCTATGCGAAAAATTAATTTTGAATATTTAATTTAGATAAAAATGGCATATTCTTCTAATTTGGAGCAGCTGGCTTTAAATTTTAGATTAGAGTATACAGAAATATTATTCAGGATTACAAAACAAAAGAAAATGTTTAGAAAAGTCAAGATTTGTAGCAACAAGAGTGAAAAAACCGTCACAGGGTGTAAATTTTATCCATTTTTTTTAATGCTAGATTTTTTTTTAAATAGATGACTTAGATTTTTTTTATATTTTTCTGATAAATTATATCGATTTTTTTTAATGTTAGATTTTTTTTAAAATAGGTGACTTAGATTTTTTTTATATTTTTCTGATAACATATATGAGTTAGTCTACCGCCTGCTTTCGGCTTGACGTTGGCTTCTGGGACACCCTGTATAATAATGGATGTGTCCTGAAGCGTCCCTAAATTTTTCCAGGGTAAAAAAAAATAACCGTGTACATCAAGTGTGATCGGACCAACTATTCAAGAAACGAAATATATTTGTGGAAGGAAATCTATTCATGCCAAAGAGCAATTATTATTAACCATTTGGATAATGGCAACTCTAGCTAGACAGTTACAGGTTATTATTTTTTCCAGTCAACAAAATAAATTTGTGTTAGATTATCATAATTATGAATACGCAGGAATACATAAATAAATAAAATATATGAATATGAGTAAATATCATCTAGCCCATAATGAGCATCATTAACAGCTTGTTTTGTGGAAATACCTATATTGAAATTGATTATTTTTTCAGATCTGTCTGTGAAAAGTCATCAATGATTTTGAAAAATACGAGTATAGTGCCTTCCCTTGTACTATAGGGGCGATAGATGGCACTAGTTTTGGTGTGTGAAATAACACTAACGCGGACAAACAGTTACATAGTAATTGTATGCACATTTGAGTAATTTGTGTGATATCTGACAACTTGTAATAGTTGTTTTAATCATACAAAATGTTTCGATATAAAATCGAATCGCATGGCATTAAAGTAGTATCGTCTTTATCAAAATTCAATTAAATTATTTTTATTTTAAGTGAAAACTACATCTAACTAATAAAACGGCACATAGGTATACTTACGCAAAGGTAATAATAGTAGGTATTCGACGTCTTTTCGGCGGCAAAGCTACAAACAGCAGCTACCTAGGAATCGAACACAGAGTACGGATAGTTTTAGATGGATGCTTAATGGGTACCTAATAAAAAGAGTCTGTTCCACCGAGCACACTCGGTGGTCTGGTCATCAGTCAATTTGTTTCTTTAGGAACTGATTGCGTGCGTAGTTTTAGATTGAAATAATTCGCATCACTTATCTTTGCATAAATAGTATGGAAGTAGAGAAATAAAAATAAATATCAGTGGGTAAATTAATAACACACCCAGCAATTAAATTTTCAATAAAATCTTAAGAACGTTATTATCGGTTGCGTTTTGTTTACAATGTGCAGAACTTAGAATAATAACGCATAGAAACCCATTCCACGCTCATAATTTGATGCAACTAAATATGAGCCATAAATGGCTTACTACACAGCTACTCAGTGTTCAAGGTTAACGCGCTTCGAACGCATCTCTCATAAAATAATTAAAAATGACGATTTGTGTAGTTAAATGGTGTCACAACACATCTGAAAAACATAAAAAGTGTAATAACATTACTTATCACAAGTAAGTTTTAAATATTGTTTGATATTTAATCCGTATGAGCTATTTGTACGAAACGTTTTATTGAAATCGCTGTGCTGCCAGTTTAGGAAAATAATTGTCCCATTTCAATCAGTAAAAATGTTGTGATTGGTTAATAAAAAAGCTTTTAATTACATTTAATGCATGCGACACTTACCATTTTTATAAATTAATTATAATTAAATTAATTATACATAATTATTTAATGTAATTTGAAGTTAATAATCAAAAAAGAAAGTCAATTTTGCTACGTATATTTTTAACATAACATTTATTATGAATTATTGTTGGAAGGATTCCTACTGACCCAGTTATTGCTGAAAAGTGGATAAAAATAATTAGGCTAAGTCGGAGAGAAGAATGGTGGAAACCATCTAAAAATAGTTAAATATGTTTGAAACATTTTAATAACGGAGACGTATACCTTACTAAAGGTGGATTGTGTAGAATACGAAAAAATGCTGTCCCTGTTAAGGTATCGTTACTTATGCACTCTTTTTACCTGTAGTGACATAGGTATGCATATTTTAAAAAATATATTTGAAGCAATTTATATTTTTACTTTTACCCGATAATTATGTAGGAATTTTGTACAGCAACTAAGTTATTGAATCTGATTTTTAAGGATTTACATCATTTATGCACACCCGCTGATCGATCTGAATACGATTCAATTATTGATGATGTGTCACTTTCACCTGCGATTCCAGTAAGTATCGTCGAGTCATTGTTGATACAAACAACTTACGCAAACTATCGTTTTATATTACTACTTTTATTTTATTTTTCAGAATTCATATAACGCTCAAGTGACAGAGAAAGGTGCAACTTCAGACTTAACATTAAATACAAATCTAGCTATTGAATGTTTATCGCTACCTGTAAGTAATCGTTGTCAAAAGTGTGCTTTACATTATCCAATTCGTAATAGCTGCGACAGTGAGATATTTATTTATTTATTCTTTATGTACATATTATAAGTACAAAGGTGGACTTAATGCCTGTGGCATTTTCTTCCAGTCAACCTTGGGGTGGTGCAGAAAAGGGTAATGCGGTAGATGTACCGAGAAATGGAACAGCTAATTGAGAATATGATATTACATGCATATAACATAAAATTCTACTACACAAATAAAATAATTAAAATAAACTCATATATATCTAAAATGCCTACGACCAACGAGATAATTGCAATGTTTTGATTGCCAATGCCTAAAAAAAAATCAGTTCTGTTGTTCAAAATGCCTTCGCAATTTATTTTTGAAACTAAGCTTGCTTGGGGCGTTTCTTACCTCTTATGAGTGAACAGTATCAGAGCGATGAGGAGGAACTATCAGAATACCATTGAAGGCAGAACGAAGGGTTTTGTTATGAGAGGTACTATCGCGCGCAGTTCCGCCTGATCACCGCTACGCTCATTTTCGTTTGCACTAGCGCTCTCTAGCCCCACCCCGTCGACCTCGAATAGACATGGAATAATGAAATAAAAGATTCTTCTTCGGCCTGCCGCCGAGCCGCCGAGGAACCCCCCAACGCCGATTAGAGAGAGAAAGAGTATTTCTTTTCTAATAGGCCAAAACTTAAGGGGGTGTAGCACGGCGCTTCCGCACGATTCAAGCGAATAAATTTTTAAATGGCCAGGCGGAAGTGCTCGCGATAGTACATAAGTTCTGAAAATGTGTCTTGAGGTAAGAGGGTGTGTTAGGGTTAAAAAGTAAGGAGTATAAAGTCATTAAGGCTCTCATCTGCCTACGCTGCCGAATAGGTAACCATTCTAAGCGCATTCGGAACGCCGAAACATGATCATATTTTCTTAAATTAAAGACGAATGGAATGCAGTTATTTAGAAGTCGTTCAAGTTTGTTGAGTAGATCTGCATTCAGGTCGAGCACACATCACCACATCTATTATAGGAAAAATTAAAGACTGTACAAGCATTTTTTTGATGTCAATAGGCAGAAAGTTTTTCAGTCGGTAGAGAGATCTCAGAGTTCCAGTAGCCCTCTGACAAACGCTTGTTACCTGAGGTTGCCAGTTGAGCGTTGAATCTATATGCAACCCCAAGTCCTGACACTGTTGCTCAAAGGGATAACTTCACCATCAAAAATTACGGAATGAAGGTTCTGATGCTCCAGTCTAGACTTGAACCTGGAACTGCCTACCATTATCGCCTGGCATTTATTTGGGTTAACGCGGACTCCAAATCGCGCGGACCAATCCTTAATACTTTCGAGATCTTGATTGATTATAGCAATGGCATCATTAATACTATCAACATCTGCTTGAGTATAAAGTTGCAAATCGTCAGCATACAGGTGATACGCACAGCGAATATGATGGGTGATAAAGTTTATAAAAACTGAAAAAAGAAGTGGAGATAGAATGCCACCTTGAGGAACGCCAGCGTCAAGATTACGCCATGAGGAAGACAACTCTTCCCAAATGACCGACTGCTGTCGTCCCCGAAGATATGAAGAGAACCACTCAATTACCTTGGGCGAGACCTTTAAATGAGATAACATTGATAACAAAATATCATGGTGAACAGTGTTAAACGCATTCGTGAAATCAACAAGAATGAGTAAGGTAATTCTTTCTGTCTTCAATTTCAGCCCTAATGTCCCCGGTCACCTTGAGGAGAGCAGAAGAAGTACTGTGACCAGGTCTAAAGCCGGACTGAAAATGACTCAAAAGTAGGTTTCTGTGGATAAATGAGGAAAATTGCTTATGCACACAAGCCTCGAGCACTTTGGATAGATAAGGAAGGATAGAAATGGAGCGAAATTGATTGAGGACAGTTGGGTTAGGAACTTTAGGGAGAGGGCGAACAAAGGCTTTCCGCCAAAGGGTGGGGAATGTTGCAGAACCAAGGGAAAAATTTACGATTTCAGTGATCGCAGGAAGGGAGTGCTCGAGGATGGATATAATCATTTGACGGCTGATGTTATCGCAACCAACAGCATTAGATTTTATTGATATGATTACCTTTTTAATCTCATCCGATGACATTGGTGAAAAGTCGAAAGGAGCGATGTTTAGCATTGGAAGCCCAGCTATATACGCCGTGGTATTTTCAGTATTAAGGCTTTGATGATAAGCATTATCGGCAAAATGACAATTTAGATCATCCAAAGAAATAGAGTTAGGAAGGTCAGAGTGGCGAGTTTTGCCTATACCTAGGGTTCCTAGGAATTTCCAGATGGAGGCAGATGTAGAAGATGAGATATTGTCAAGTATGTGGCGGCATTTAGCATTACGTATCACCTGGTTACACCGATTCCTTGCAACTTTGTAAGCATTCCATTTTTCATCAGTGCGTTCTTTCTTAAACCTTTGAAATGCTTTGTCTCTTCTCCTCATGGCTTTCCTAATTTCTTCTGACATCCAAGGTGCAGGTTTGTGTTTCAATTTTATTTTACGAATTGGAGCGTGAGTGTTGTAAAGCTGAGTTACAATATTGTTAAAAGCTTCAACCTTATCGTCAACTGCACTAGCGAGAAACACGGGCTCCCAGATACAGATATCCTACATTATAACAAATTTTATTTTCAGCGTACATCCTGTGAAAGTCCTATCCAATATTCAGATAATGAATCATTGTTCGACATTCCTCGTAAAGTTCTCCTTCGAAGAAAATTGAAAAGAAGCACCTTACTAAATTCAAAATATAGTAAACTCATAAAAGCATTAAAGCAGAAACAAAGGCGCCCCCGAAAGAAAAACAAATCACTTCAAGCAATTTTAATGGAATTAAGGCAAAAGAGATTCATTAGTAATGACGTATCTAATATATTAAGAGAGAATGTTTGCGCAGCCGAATTATTTAATAATATGGTAAAAAAGAAAACGCAGAACAAAAAGAGGCCTTTACCAAAATACACTCCTGAATTTAGTAAATTCTGCCTCACATTAAATTTTAATTCTCCTCGTGCATATAATTACGTTCGTCACACTTTTAACACTTGTCTTCCATGCCCCAAATCCCTTTATAATTGGTATCGCAGTATTGATGGATCTCCGGGTTTCACAGACGAGGCTTTCAAGCTCTTAAATTGAAATCGCAAAGCTCGGACAAAATCTTAATATGTGGCCTCATTGCTGATGAAATGGCGATAAGACCACAAAATATCAAAGGAGGTCTTGGAAATGTGGATTTTGGCATAGGACCGCCTGACCTGAATAGCTGGTATAAAAGCATCGCAAGCATATGTTTTTTTACTTGTCTGCCTAACTGAACGTTGGAAAATCCCTTTGGCCTACTTTTTGATTCATAGTATGTCAAGCATAAAAAAACTTGATTAATATTTGTTTAACAAAGTGTCACGAAGCCGGGGTAAAAGTGGTGTCTCTTACGTTTGATGGGTATCCTTCGAACATTTCTACAATGGAATTATTAGGTTGCCGCATTAAAAACACCAAAAACATGAAAACTACGTTTCAGCATCCTTCGGCAGATCATGAAGTAGCGGTCTTTTTAGACTCGAGTCACATGATAAAGTTTATTCGAAATCACTGGGAAGATAAAAAGCAAATTTTAGATGAAAATGAAAATGTTGTGGATTGGAACTACCTAGTACGTTTAAATGAATTACAAATTAAAGAAGGGCTCCACATTGCAAACAAATTATCTCGAAGACATCTAGAATTTAAAAACTATAATGAGGGTAAAATTGGCAATTCAACTTCTTAGCAGAAGTGTTGCTATAAGTTTAAAGTTTTGTCGCGAAATTCTGAATCTACAAGAATTTAAGACTGGTGCTGGTACAGAAAATTTTATTATGCTTTTTAATGATTTATTTGATGTTTTTAATTCGAGAAGACTAACCCAATGTGGATTTTGTAGACCAATTTCAAAGGATAATAAGGAACAAGTATACGAACTATTGGATAAAGCTAAAAGATATATATTAAACTTAAACATAAAAACTACCAGGAAGCGTAAATTTCAAAAAAATGAAGCTGCTATAATAGTCAAATTTAAGACTTCTGAGTCTGTACTTAAAAGCACAGTGTGGTACTGGTTTTACAGGAATGTTGATATGTATTAACAGCCTACAACATTTGTATAAGACCCTTGTTGAGGACACGAAAGAAATGGATATATCTACTTATCGCTTGAGCCAAGACCATTTAGAATTGTTCTTTGGCATGATAAGAATGAGCGGCGGACATAATGATAATTCAAATGCCCTTCAGTTCAACGGTGCATATAATAAATTATTATGTCATATGGAGCTACGAGCAAGTGCAACAGGGAATTGTGTACCTTTAGAAGATATTTCTGTTTTGACTTGTACTTCTGCATTAAAGTGTATAAATGAAACAACTTTTGCCGAACGATTTGACGATAATGAAGAGCAGTCGTGCCATGAATCAGAAAGTCATACATCCAATATTGACATAGTTTCTTTAATGACTTCCTCTGACGACCCTAACTTTAAAAATTATGTTTTTGGATACATTGCTGGTAATGTAGTAAGATATTTGAAAAAAAAAATTAAATGTAATTTTTGTATTGACAGCATACTTTCAAAAGAAAAATTATGGTTCCATAAGTTAGTCACTTTAAGGGACAAAGGAGGCTTAATTTATGCTTCAAAACCGGTTTACTCAATGTGTAATAGAGCCGAAAATTATTTGCGAAAGTACGTTGCAGAGAACAAGACGTTTGATAAAACATCAGAGACAAAACTTGCTCTGACAATTATGAAAAAACTTGTTGGTGAATCTCTTTTAGAATATACAGAAGAACATGTAAATAAACAGCATCATGCCACTAATTTGTCAAGACTCATTATTGAAAGATATTTACGCATTCGTATTTTCTATGAGACGAAAAAGACAATGTGGAAAAATCGGCATTGTCAAAGCGACAATTGTTTAGAAAACAAGTTCAATTTACGGGTTTTTAAAATAATTTGATTGTTAGAAATAAATGTTTGATAAAATGATTATTTGAACGTTAAATGAATACTATTTTTATTTGAAAAAAAAAGATGAGGTTTTGTAACATTTATTTCATTTCTGTCATCATTTAAAGATATAAATTTTACATATTATATTGCGTGCGACATTCGACAACACGAACACAACTTATTTCAGTTTTGTTTTGGCAGCCCCATTTTTTGGGAGTGTGCGTGTGTCGCGCGTAAGCGACCTCACACAACGGTCTCATTTTTGCTTCACTTTTATCATCGCGCCGAGTACCGAACTATCCTTCTATGCGTTATTATTCTAAGGTGCAGAAAAATATATCAATAAGCCCAATTGTTGTTTTGCCTTAAAATGCGTATTCCGTTACTATCTTGTACTCTGTACTACGGCTGAAGAGGGGCGGCGAGCGACTTTGCGGCGGCGGCGCAGCCACACACACAGTACAAAATCGAGCCGAAAGCCTAGATAGCGCGAGGCGGCTCGCTTTATACCTTTTCATTCTTTTCGGATTCTAAATTCAGTGCGTTACGTACTTCGAGCGAATGCACGTGCGCGGTTCATATTCGCAATTACGATAGCTGTATTGTTAATTTTATTCTTTCTCAAACCTGTGTGTTAAGTGTGTGTGTTTAATGATTAAGTGTATTTAATCTAAATTAGCAAAATGCCCAATTACGGCTACAGTGCTCGTGAATACGGAGCAATGTTAATGTGCCTTGGTGAAGCTAGGGGCAACGCTTCTCGTGCCTTAAGGATTTACCACAATAGGTATCCACATCTTCGGCACCCTACTCATGGCCGAATAATTACTGCGGCATATCAACGTGTCCTGGAAAACCAACCCATAGCCCCGGTAGTAGCTTCTGGGAGTGGTGGCGGACCACTATTGGAATCGAGGACTGAAAACCGCGTGATGAACATTATGCGCCAGAATCCTCGCCTAGGTACACGCTCAGTTGCGAGGTTAATGCGGCGTGGGGGAGGATCAACAATCTCTCATTGGACTGTGCACAAAATTTTAAAGCGGAGAAGAATGCGGCCGCATAAAATACACAAGGTGCAAGCGTTGCAAGTAGGAGATCGTGATCGTCGTGTAACGTTTTGTCGATGGCTACTTGACCAACAAGTGCGGAAGCCCGGGTTCGTGCAACACGTCGTTTGGACAGATGAATCCACATTCACGCGAAACGGGCTATGGAATCGCAGAAATGCACACGTGTGGGCTGAAACCAACCCATACGTTACACAGCAAACCGGGCATCAAACTCGGTGGTCTGTAAACGTATGGGCTGTTATTTTTAGGAATAAAATTCTTGGCCCCGTATTTTTGCCGCAACGTCTCGACGGATCGCGATATTTAGAATTTATCAACCAGCAACTAGTCGACATGCTGGATGAAATGTCGCTGGCCGAATATCGCAGAGCATGGTTCCAGCACGATGGTGCTCCGCCACGTGTTATACGACCCGTTCGAGACCGTTTAAGTGAACTGTTTGGCCATCGATTGATTGGAAGGTTAGGGCCGCAAGCCTGGCCACCTCGCTCTCCTGACTTAACCCCATTGGACTTTTTTTTATGGGGCTATGTGAAAGAAAGGGTTTTTGATCGTGAATGTGATAGTACAGAGGAGATGCGATCTCGCATTATAAGAGTGTTCGACGGACTCCGTACGGACTACGCCGAGGACAGCACGCTGATGCCGCGCCTCCACGAAGACACGCTGCGACGGGCTCGTGTTTGCGTGCAGTTGGATGGAGCGCAATTTGAACTGCACCTCATAAGAAGAAATTCTTAAAAAGGTAGGTGACTTTTATAGTCATAGGGTACTGTGTCTACTACGATTGACCAGGCGACTATTTTGTTGAGCCGAACGCCGGCCGCGGCCGTTTATTTCGCGCGGAGCGTGTTGAGTTGTTAGTAACGAGAGCGAGAGCGAGCATTTCGGATACTGTATTACATTGCGCGTTGGCAAATTATTAAATCTTGGAATATTTGATTTAAAAAAATTGTGTATGGCATAAAATTTTGGATCGCATGTTCCCTTACACCCTGTATATATACACGGTGTTTCATAATAACCAATAAATAATCAATGCGTTATCTAAAACTAATTATTAAAATGTGTTTACACGTCATGTCATTCAACCCAAAATTTTCATGTATATCATAGTATGATGTCTATGATTTACATGAAAATTTTGGGTTGAATGACATTACGGGTAAACACAACTTAATAATTAATTTTAGATAACGCATTGATTATTTATTGGTTATTATGAAACACCGTGTATATATATTTGCCGTCACAGATTACAATAGGACTATTTTCTTGTGCCTCAAACATACCTTGGGGTATTAATAGGTTTCTGTCACTGTGATTACCTCTTGTTAAATGATTTATCCCTAAATGAACCGGTACATAATGTTCTATCAAGCAGTTTCTAACTGTTCTTATGTAGGTAATCACAGTGGACTTACTTAGTACAAACAAACTGGCTATTCTAATCATAGGTTCGCCTGTTCTCATTTTAACTAAATAAATACCTAAAGCAGACGCATTGTCTAGAGTGAGTGTAACGTCTGAAGAGTTAAAAGAATTAAATGAACGGGTTATGAATGTGATGACGCGAGCACAGGCTAAAAGGCTAAACCAGAATCCACGTGATGTTATTGTTTCTAACGAAAATCGGTCTGATCAACCAAAAATCGTAGAAACATATAACAAAACAAGTGATTCTATAGAATTAAAATTTATTGACAATTTCAATCTTAGGCAGTTGATAAATTCAAATAATAATAAAAAAGAGAGCTCTATGTTATGCTATGTTCCTTCGAAAAATACGATTTATATAAAACCAGTATCTCAATCGCAACCAACGCCAAGCGCTTTTGTGAGAGAACTCTGTAATATGTGTAAAGAGATAAATATCGAAGAGGTTTACTTCTGAAAAAATGAAACTAATAATATATTCATAGAGAAATTAGCGAAGGAAATAACTAGGAAAAATAATTGGTCCGGACCCCGGTTATGTATATTAAAGAATGTTACCCGGATAGATCAAAAAGATGATAGAAGGGTAATTTTAAATGACTTTCATCTCTTGCCTACAAGTGGCCACGCAGGCATTAGACGAATGTATAATAATATAAGGAAATATTACTTCTGGCCGAACTTAATTAATGATGTAAGAAATTTTGTAAAACGGTGTGATAAATGCCAAAAACAGAAGCATACGTCTAAATATATAAAAGAGCCTATGGAAATTACAAAAACGGCAAATACAGCCTTTGAGAAAGTGTTCATTGACATAGTGGGACCTTTAGATAGAGATGTAAATTACTTTTGCTATATACTAACAATACAATGCGAATTGAGTAAATATGTTATAACTTGTCCTTTACTAACAAAAACTTCAGAAGAGATTGCAAGGCAATTTGTAGAGAAATGCTTTTTAGTATATGGCTTACCGAAGGTCATCGCGACAGACCGCGGGACGGAGTTTACATCAGCAGTATTCACAGAGGTATGTAAACTTTTAAATATTACCAAATTATTGTCAACCGCCTACCACCATCAATCGATTGGAGCACTTGAAAATACGCATAAGGTCTTAGGTAATTATTTAAGAATACATACAGATAACCACTCAGAAACATGGAGCACATGGCTACCTTTTTGGAACTTTTCTTTTAATACCTCTGTTCACACTGAAACGGGATTCACACCATACGAATTAGTGTTCGGAAAATTATATTTATGACTCATATCCTTTAGATAGAGTTAAGGTATAGAATTCAAACGACGCAGAAAGAAGCTCGTAAAAACATACTTAACAGCAAATTATTGCGAAAAGACAAATATGATTGTAAAATAAATCCAATTAAGTATAAAAGTAATGATTTAATTTTAGTTAAAAATGAAACAGGAAATAAATTGCAAAGCTTATATTCGGGACCATACTCGGTAATAAGAGATTTGTCTCCAAACGTGGAAATTTTGAAAAAGGGTAAAGTAGATGTAGTTCACAAAAACAGAACGAAATTGTATATGCCAAATTCATAAACAATGTATGTAATTGTAACTAGTTTTATTTTAGTTTCTACATCATAATTGTATGTTATTCACTACGCTATTTAAGTAGATCAGCATTTTATTATAACTAAGATATAAAACACCTATATCTATAATACCTGTAATCTTATAATAATATAAATATTAATGTTATTTTTGAATTGAAATATAAGAAAACAAAACTAAAATATTGGATACATTTTGTTTTGTTTTTTGCCTTCCAAGGAGATGTAAGGGTATGTATGTATTAATATGTAACCCTATTTAAATAGAGTATTCTTCTAAATAAAGACAGTCTTAATCACAACTTCGTCGTTTCACTATCTCTCCCGAACGCCATCCGTACAGCCAAGTATCACAAGAATAGTTGCGCTCGCCAGTGTTTGCCTGTTGATAAACTTATCACTGGTTTACAATCAAAAATTAAGGACGCAAGTACAAGCTACTGTATTTCACGCCTTTTAGTTTTACCTGTTAAGGCTCGTAACATTGAGAACTATGTATATGTATTTGTGGTTGGCGGGTACGTAATTGGCGTCGCTTTGTTAGTTATTGATCATATTTCAATAGATAATGCGAGGGTGGATTGAAAGTTCCGTGTAAAGTTATTTTTTTATCACGTCATTTGGATGACATACACTTTGGAAGTATAACATTTTATAAGTATTTACGTCTGTTAAATAAGAGCGAATTAAAAAAAATAAGCTCCGTCATATATTACTGTAAAAAATGGGTTGCAGGGTCATAACACTCCATTATCAAAACACCAAACCATCCAATGGAGGGATGGATGGAAATCTAGTCAGCCGACCACACAAAAATAGGAGGCAATCTTGTCAGCTGGCAAGGTGGCATCATCAGTTTATTGAGATGCTAAGGGTGGACTTACTTGCAAAGGCCAAACAATAAACTATGCAATGTGCATGCTATTGCACTCTTTTACGTCGATTGCGTAAAAAATTAAAGTGAAGCCCAGGTTTACTCAGAAAGTAGGTATGTGTTGTTTCATCAGGTTAATGCTCGCGTTCACACATCTGGTTTATCCATGGATTAAATATTCGTGATTGTGGGTTTTCAAACCGGTAAAGAAGCCTTAGTTTAGAAAGCAGATTAAGAAAATGCATAGAGCTAAATAGAGATTACGCACGTGGTAAAATATAACAATATTTTTATTGTATTTTATTTTGTTTACTTGGTTAAGTCACAAATTTTTGAACCCACCCTCGTCGTACCTTAATTATAGCTCTGAAGGCGAATTGTACTATTCAACAACCCAACCCATAGTGAACCGTTTCGTTCGAACGTCTCATCGGAGCACAGAGATTGCCTTTTAAATGCTCGATGACGTGGCTTTCTCATTGCTAAAAAGCGACGGTCCAGTTTCAGCGAATACTGTGATTTACTAGTGCCGCCGCCTGAACCTGCCGTGCACCCCTGCTTGCAAGGTGTGCAAAGGAACTTGCGTAAGTTCGTAGAATAGTGTTACATTTAAGTCGTAAATAAAGATACCCCAAACTATCCTGTACTTCTTTATATTTTTTAGTGGTACCCTGCCTGAAGAGTCCGAGGAGGACGTGGACGGTGACCTGTGAATATGATGACTGCATTTCTGATTTCAATAAAAATAACTTTTTTTTTATATTTCTTCCATTTATGCCAAGACTTTTATTATAATTATAACTTTTAAATGTTTTTTATTTTATGTTTAAATGTTAACTTTTTTTGTGTTTTCATATCTAGTGTTTTTATGTTCCTTGCGCCTTTCAGAAAATTGAACATTAAAATCGTGCTCAACGATACCGAATTAGTCGGAAACGATAACAAACTCGATATATTCGAAAAAAAAAACAAAATTCAATTTTGTTGTCATTTTTCGATTCAACGGCATCGATTTAGAAGAAATCGACTCTAATATAGCTGAAGTACTCATGTTTATCATTTTTCAAAATTTTGGTTAAAAAAACCATTTTTGTCTCAAAATATGAAAAATTACCGTTGGGATGACCTCAAATTCGATCTCAGCTACCAAAAATTAATCGAAATGGACCCCTCGATTGTCAAAATCCGCATATTTTAGCAATTTTACGATTTGGGGGGTACTTTACCCCCCACCCCCCAAAAATCCCCTGCTAAGGGACGAATCAAAAATCACTACGGGCAAAATCGTTCAAAAGGGTCTCAACAACTACTGTGCCAAGTGGCTTGCTTTTAACATAAAATGCAGTATACTTTAGCGTGCCGCTAGCACTACAACCCATTTGACTCAAGTGCCACCCTCCATTGCTCTAAATTGTCTTGTACATCTTGAAAGTTATCGGATATTAGTGCTACGTCGTCGGCATATAAATGTCGTCAGCTCTTTCGTTGCCCACAATACCTATGTGGGCCTTGACCCAGCAAAACTCAACCTCCCTCCCGCTGTCCCTCGCCCCATTGAGAGCATCGGTTATCTCTGCCAGTGGGTTCTCCGTGCAGGGAGTTTCGAGAACCTGGAGGGATGACATAGAGTCACTAAGAATTACTTCATTAGAACTCATGTCCTCGAGGTGGGATATCGCACTTCTGATGGCAACCATTTCGGTCTAGAACACACTGCAGTATCCCGCCTGGGAGATGAAAGTAGACCAAATCTCCCTTCCATCCATCCAGCACGACACTCCAGCGCCCACTTTTCCCTCTATGCGGCTACCATAAGTATAAATGGAGACAATGCCCTCCCCAACCGGACGTTAGAGCTACCGTGCGGTGCGCTCTGACAATTTTCAGGGCGAAGACCCTGGCAATCCTGACTAAAGAAAATGAAATATACAATCATATTTAAATTTTTCTGGTGCCTACGCTGCGACGGGGTGATTTGGATATTAAATAAGGAACCGATAGTCACCTGGTAATACTCGCTGTAACAGTGATAACCAAATATTTAACACAATAAAATATGGCAAATACAGAACATTTCAAAAACTAAACACATTGACTCAAACTCAAACTCAAACTCAAAAATCTTTATTCAATATAGACCTTTACAGGCACTTATTGACGTCAAAAAAAACATAAAAATCTTCAACCAAGAATCTAATTAACTAAATTATTTAATCCTTGTATGTACACACACCCCAACCATTATTAAGATGTGTGCAAATACAAGTCAAATGAAAAAAAAAAATTGACTCTACACCTGTTCGGAAATTGGGAGAGCCTTCTCGAGAAGAACAGGCAAGAAACTCGGAAGGTCTTGTATTTTTTTTGTCTCCTCTTTTAAAATGCCAACATTACAATATTATATTTCACAAACATTTTTTTTAATAATATAGAAATGCCTGTCGGTGTGAGTGGAACAGTTACTCGAATGAAATTTATCCCATTATCACAAAGTGTTAACACCCTTTGAATGTCAATTACACAGATTTAGATCTGTGGTCAATTATCACATTTTTTGTCAATCCCAAGCAGTTTTATCTGTCATATAATCAGACACTTTATAATATGCTTTTTTCATAAGTGCGCCCTTGATAGTGACTTTAAATTTATTCAAGTTGAGTGCTTTAATATTATTTGGGATTTTATTGTAGAAACGTACACAAAGGCCTTTGAAAGAATTATTAATTTTTTTAAGCCTAGTATTTGGTAACGCTAACATATTCTTTTGCCTAGTATTTACTGAATGAATATCACTGTTTTTTCAAAACGAATGTATATTTTTATGAACATATACTATATTCTCGACTACTTACATATACACTCGCGAGCAAAAGTTTGGAATCAGTTACTTGAAATTGGTTGCGCGTTATCTTGAGTAGTTAATACTTTTTTAATAATCGTAAAAATAACATCATTTTAAAGGTTCAACTCTTTACTTTTAAACTGATACCGAATTCATTAAAAACAAGCCAGTATTTATGGAGCCATTCCGCATTAAGTGAAGGTGTATCGAAAAAGACGTGTTTCAATTGTTTGATACGTCACGAGTTGCGACCTATTGACCCTCTATAAAAGCACCTGTTATCGGATTTTCTTTATCAGTCGACTTTCACACGTTGACCGGTACACATCTCCGCCACTTTTGACCCTTTACCTTGTACGACAATGGAGACAACACCTACAGAAGCAGCACAAATCGCAGCCCTATTGCAAGAAGGGCTCAGCCAGCGGGTTGTCGCTCGTCGGCTCCACATAAGCCAATCCTGTGTTTCGAAAGTTTATAAGCGCTTTCGGGAGACTGGTGGCTTTATCCCGAGACCAAGATCTGGACGGCGCCGGTGCACATCGGAGAGGGATGACCGTTTTATCGTGTCAACCTCTCTCCGAAATCGGCATTTGACTGGTGTCGACGTCCAACAGGAGCAGGAGGAGATATTCGTGGGGTAGCAGCCAGCGAGTGGACAGTTCGTCGACGACTCAAGCAAGCGAATCTGACTCCAAAAAGGCCTGCCACAGGCCCGAAACTCACGGCAGCTCACCGACAAGCACGCCTTCAGTTTGCGAAATACCCATCTTGATTGGGAGGTTGAGCAATGGAGGCAAGTCCTGTTCTCCGACGAAAGCAGGATGTGTTTGCACGGTAGCGACAGAAGAGGACGGGTCTACAGGCGGCCTGGGGAGCGATTTGCATAGTGCTGTGTCGCTGAAACAGTGGCTTATGGGGGCGGCTCTTGTATGATGTGGGCCGGCATTTCCTTCGGTGGTAAAACCGAGCTTGTTTTCGTGCCTGGCGGGGGACGAGGAGGCGGTCTAGCTTCGGACCGGTACATTTCCGATATTCTCCTGGAACATGTTGTTCCCTATGCGGGATACATCGGTGATGACTTCCTCCTTATGCACGATAACGCTCGTTGTCACGCTGCCCGTGTAACAACGGAATACCTCGAAGAAGTCGGTATTGCCACATTGGACTGGCCAGCGCTCAGCACTGAGTTGAATCCCATTGAGCACGTGTGGGATGAACTGAAGAGGAAGGTTCATTCCAGAACTACTGCTCCTTCATGTCTGAATGAGCTGAAATCAGCGTTGATTGAGGAGTGGGAAGGTATTCCACAAGAATCAATTCAGAAGCTGATCAGGTGTATGAAGAATCGTCTTGGAGTAGTTATTAGGGCGAGGGGAGGGAACACAAAATATTGACACTTATTTTTAAAGGTAAATAAATTTTTTATTTAATCATTTTTGTTTTATTCATTCATTATTTTTCCCTATTTCCATGTTTTCCTACCTCCTTCACTTAATCCGGGATAACTCCACAATTAAGGGCTCGATATGAATTAATTTTATATCGATTTAAAGTGGACAGTTGCACCTTTAACTTGATGTTATTTTTATGATTATTAAAAATTTATTTAGTAAGCAAGATCACGCGGAACCAATTTCAAGTAACTGATTCCAAACTTTTGCTCGCGAGTGTATATGCCTTTAACTTCAGAATATCTATACAAATAAATAAAATTGTAGTGTCTGTTTGTAATGTCAAAATAACAGGTTTTTACTAAATGGGTATGAATGAATGTATATCAGGTACCAATAACAAAAACACAATTTGAAATTTTTTTGTCTGTCTGTCTGTTTGTTCCCGCTAATCTCCGGAACGGCTAGACCGATTTTGACGGGACTTCACTAATAGATAGCTAATTATATAAGGTATAACATAGGCTACTTTTTATCAAGATCTTAAAAAAATGCATACAAAATTCAAAATGCGGCAAAAGTTACTATTCCACGCGGACGAAGTCGCGGGCACAGCTAGTAAATTATAATATTGTGAGTTCCGGAAAATATATTGGCCTCGAGGCACACTTCTTCAATAGTTAAATTTAGTACAGATTATAAATTTAAATAAATTACATGTGAAATGCCACATCTCTATAAATAAAAATCAATGTACGAGTATTACTATGTTTGTTTGTCCTCTATGCGTTCCGAAACCATTCATCAGATTGTAATGAAACTTTGGTAGGGTGTTATGGGGACATACGTGAAGGTTTAAAGCAAAAAAAAAAGGATTTACGTGGCATTGCAACTCATGCCGGGTACAGCTAGTAGAAAATAATTGTTGAAAATGATGTGTTAATAAATGTACACATGACATAAGCCTTTTAAAATTATCAAGGCGGCCAGCTACAAGCCAAAGAGGTATAGCGCCTTGTTACAGTACTCGCTCCCCCCTGGAAGAAAAAAACCTGCCAAAAGGATATTTTCTGAAAACGGTCATAAAGTGACATTAAAAAAAAATAACATACTAAATATAGAAGAAAAACGAAACGATGAGGACAAGATATTATGATGAGAAGATCGGTTTTCTTTCATACATCACTTTCATTGTAACTAATCATACTTCAATCATTCATGGTCATAGTTGATTTAACGAATCAACCAGACTTTAAACATTAGAGTACCCAAAAAAAGGTTAGCGTACTCAAATCCGATTCTTCAAATAAGGTTTACTTTACCAGTCACTACCCGCTGAATGATCATTAGTAGTGAAGGCTTTAATCAGTCACAATCCGCTGAGGTAACATTTAAATGAATTGTCTTCTATGAAGACTAATAAAGACTCAATATTATCTTTTACGAATATCGAGAAATAGTATTTTGTGAAGACTAACGGCCGGTTGCACCAAGTTTTACGTTTTACGATTTCGTAAAAAGTAACAACTTAATACCTAAAAATGGGTCGTTTCACTATTAAATATAGGATTAGCACCGTACATTTAACCTTTTTAAACCTAAAGGATAAAATAAAACTACAATTGAAACTAGATAATAGTGTAATTTTTACGTATTTATATTGTTACTTTTACGAAATTGTAAAATGTAAATTTAGTGCAACCGGCCGTAAGTGTGTAAGTACAAGTAAATGTCTTCTATAAAGACTGAGTAAATAAGTGTGTCTTTGATGAAGACAGTGTAAATATTTATTTATTTCTTTGCATTACAAATGTTTTGGATGTATATATATATGTACCTCGCTAAGGTGTTGAAATTTAGAATAGAGAAGAGCAGACATTATACAATTTTTGGTGCGTTAAATTTAAATTGCATACAATTTCATTGATTCTGCTTTCACTAATTATTATTACTCCATTATAATTCGTCAAAAAAATTAGGCGTTAGTAAAATAAAATAATATCAGAGTTATTAGGCGTCAACATTTTAAGTAGTAGGTACCATTTTGTGATATTAATTATATATATATATATATATATATATATATATATATATATATATATATATATATATATATAATAAAGGTATAATACTAAGCCAAAAACAAAAACACAAGTTTAAGTAACAAAACAGTAAACTAAGTTTTAACTAATACTATAAATAGGTACTACTAATGGACTTGTTTCTATGAATACGAAAGTGCATTTTAGTGGAGTGAGAGTGTATAGTGTGAGTGTGAGTGTAAAGTGTGAGTGAGTATGTGTAATGTGTGTGTATTGTTAAGACTGTATTGCAAATTTGAGTAGGTAGATTAAAGCATATCAAGCTGTGGTAAGAATTATCTTTTCGGTTTCCTCGTAGGAAAGGTCCATTAACCAGGTTTTAATTTGTAGCTTGGCTTGGAGAAGTGTTAAGTATAATACATTTTTTGTTGACTGCATTGTAGATAAAGGGATGGGCAAACAGTAGTAGACGCTTAGCAAATGTTGATTCAACATGGGGTATTGGAATCTTGAAGATACGTTTTTTTTAAGGCTTTTGTAGTTTGGAGATGTGATCGTTTTTTTGTGTTGGGCACAACTAACTCGCCATACATATAGTTGCCGGACGCGAAGGACTTTCGCTTTTTTATACTTCAAAAAAGGTATTTGTGTTATTGTAATTAATTCTATCCTAAAAGTTATACTAAGTACTTTACATTATATTACTTTGTTGTTGTAGGTCAGCAGACACACCTACACAAATTATAGATCAACCAGTGAAGTCCACAAAATCTACTCACTGTGATCTACTTCAAGAAGGTACTTATATGATTATAATTATATGAAAAATTGTAAACTACTTTACTATCATTTTGTTGTTGTTGTAGGTCAACAAAGTGGATGCATTAGAGATCTTGCAGTGAAATCCACGCAATCTACTCACTGTGTTGTGTTAGAAGAAGGTTAGTACTGATATTAAATTATATGTAAGATTGTCATACTATTTTTCTGACACTTTGTTATTATTGTAGGTCTACTATGTGGATTCACACCTGCAGGGGTCCGGTATCACGCAGAGAACTCTACGCAATATACTCACTCTGATCTACTTCAAGCAGGTATTATTTTAAATTTTTTGATGACCTATCTTATAACTTTTTGTATCGCTATAAAACGAGATTTAATGTTAGGAGTGGGATTTTAGTCATCCCGCAATGCTTTTTTCCTTTCGTGGTTACTCATGATCATTCATCCCGAGACCAAGAAGTAAAATACAGTTGAAAGGGGAATGACAGATTTCCATAGTAACTTCGGCCCATAGTGCACACATGTGAAACTTTGTGGCATCAACAGTATATAATACAACAATTAATTGGTAAAAGAATTGTTTTAAAAAAAGTCGGGGTTTTAATGTTATTATTATTTTTATTTGAAAAAAAAAACAATTTTTGACTTATACAACTGCGTTATTCAGTAAGGGCAATCACTTATTTTATATTTTTGAATACATTTTATGTGATAAATAAGCTCAGAATGTATTTAGATTACCAAAAACTAGACTTTTTGAAATCACCATACTTTTTAACCTATTATTTTTTTTGTTTTACCCAACTAACGAGCAAAGAAAATGACATGAAAACCATTTCCTGCTTGAAAAAATTGCCAATTGTCAATTTGAGAATTTGGAGGCACATAATATTATAATTCCAAAGTAAAAAACTTAGTGATGTTGGTACAAATGTCGATCAGACACATTACAACCAGGGTAAGAACATTGTCCGTGGGTACTTGGAGCACTAGTATAGCAGAATATCATTAGATGGGGTTGCACTTTCTTGTGTTGTCTGACAAACACCTTCTACAATATTCAGTTCAATGTAATACTGTTCAACGTAATACTGTTCTGTCAATTCTTTGCCAACAATTATGACAGAGGTGAGCTAATCTTGGCAACTGAAACAATGAGAAAAGTACTAAAATGTTATAAAATATATGCAAAAACATTTAATAATTACTGGTTTAATATCTTTTAAATTAAAAACCTAATATATCAATTTGTGCGAGTTAGAACAAAATGAGACCAAAAGAGCATTTTTAATTACAGTTATTAGGTACTGCTTAATATTCTTATGGGAAATAATAAAGTGGAAAGACGTTGAAACCCAAATATGATCAGGGAAAGAACACCAAAATGGACGAAATTGTTAATAGATTGGACTCCCCGTCAGGGTGCAGGAAGAAGGAGAGGTAGACAACTCCAGAAATGGTCTGATTACTAAGCTACAGTTCTAAAATAAAATCTTTAGTACATAAGTATAGTTTCAATATTGTTTAAATAATTGTAATATAATAAAATATGTAAGTATTATGCATCTAAAAAAAATGTAATGTAGTCTAAAGTTCTTGATGTTGGCAAATAAAGGCTTTGAATTTGAAAATATGTGTATGAATGAATGCATAGCATGCAAAAAATATACAATAAGTATTATGAAATGATACAGTGGGAAGAAATTAAAGTGTGTATGCTTTTAACACTTTAATTTCTTCCCACTGTATCAATTTGAATGTATGGAAAATGGTTGCAGTGGGTTTATTTTTCTAAAGAAGTGCTTTAGCACTACATAATTTTTTTCAATTAGATTTCCACCCACATCTTCACTTGCTTATTTTCATTTTCCCCATAAAATGATTTATTTTCTATGAATGTAAACATATAAATCTTTCAGAATAAATTATCTAGCTTATGATGAAAACCACATGAAAATCCATTGACTAGTTTGATATCATCATGAACATATAGATAGACACTCAGATACAGCGGAGGACTTACTTATTTTTTAATATGTATTCCTATATCTTACCTCATGTAATGCAATCTGATGGATAACCATATTTGTTATGCAACTTGCTCTTGGAGTATCCATCCTCAATCTATGTCATCTCTCCCTTAAGAGAGCGACCACAACTGATGCATACTTAGGGATGGCTGGTAACTGGTTCCATTGGTTGATTTCTTGGATGTCGAATCTGATCCCATGCAGATGTGCAAAACGAGTGACATATCACTTGACACACATACCTTCAAAAATAGTTTACATTTATTAGTTTGCTATCTATTGAACATTATCATGTGCAATGTAATAACATTTTTTGCAAATATTCAACTATGAAATGAATCAAAATACAGGTTATGAATTGTACTAACTTTTTGCTTGTTGTGGTTCAACCCAACATTGTACCACATCACACACTTCTGCTATTTCAAGTAAATGTCTCGCATTCTGGAAACATTCAATCTGCCATTTGATTGTTGTGACGAACTAGGGACATGCCGTGGTCGCCGGTCGTTGCTATCGCCAAATCAGATCATTGCCAGGGTTGTCGTATGGGTACGGGAATCCATGTTCAAGCCGTGGTCGTTGTTTAAAGAAGAGTCGTCGGAGTCATTATTCATACTTCCTCTTATTTAGATCGCAAAAAAGAACACAAAACAATTACTGTAGGTACTCGCAAAGTATGAACTTTTGACATGTTGAGTTTCCGGTGTTGCCATCTTGTAACAGTACCAATTGTATCAATCGATCAAATAATAAATAATCGATCGTAAGAAACAGCTATTCATAAAAAGGAGCTAAGTTACAAAAGGGATAATAAGTAGTTTATAGTTTTGTTTCTTTCTGTCATATGAAAAATTATAATGATAATAGAACGGATTTTAACAGCGTATTATCTAAAATAAGTAATTTATTGAACGTTTACAAATAAAACTGTTTAGTACCTACCTACGTTAGCTAGAGACTAAAGTATGATTTTTAATTCGACGAACCAAACTGAGAGTTGTTTACAATGCTGAGCTCTTATTGAACAATGCCTTACTGTCATAAAGCATCGTTTTCGCTGTCAGTTTGCTATGACGAATTAAAAATAACACCTTTAAAGTCGCTACGGTACACTTTTTATAGATTCTACGAAAAATCGTTACGATCGAACTGTTAAACTGCACCGACGAGACGTTTGTATGAAAAACTGTTAAGTTTTCTCATACTCACTCAAGATTTATTGGTAACTATTCAGTTTCCTATCGTATCGTATGTTACAAATGGAACATAAATACCTAGCTTTTGACAAGAGTTTTAAAAAACGCAAAGAGAAGTTGACAGTTTCAACATTTTTTGTTGTATTTTTGTTGGACTTTATGAGCAGGAGCATTAAGAGCCAATATTTTCACACAAATTACTAAAAAATGACAATGTAACTTTTGTTCAATCTTCTGGTGTGTTGTGCGTTTGTAGTAACAAAGCTCCTGTTTGCGGCAGGGAAAAAAAAAATAACTGAGTAGGTACTGTATATAAATCGAGTATCGAACGCTACGCGATACAATTGTGACATCCATTTTATGTTGAGAATTATTATATGTAGGTATGTGCTAAATATAATATAATACGTAGACACCATTGATTTACTACCAAACGTTTGGTAGTAAATCAATGGTAGACACTAACATAATACCTTATTAATCGATTAAAAGTAATCGATTAGTATCATAATTATTTTTTGTTAGGGCAAGTCTGTGGTGACCGTCACCGCTTTGAATTTCTGTGAATTTAGAGCGATCGTTTCAGTAATTTTTATTTATTTGTATTGAATTATATCCAACCATTAGGCAAATAATAATAGTACGAAAAGTTATTAATAAATATTATATGATTTTTAGACAATATGGATTTGATGTGCAGTCTTGGGCCTAAATCCGGTATTCCCCTTTATTATTATTTTAAACAATCACATGTAGTATAAATGTTTAGCACTCACTTAGTATATTATTTTTTCTTTCATTGCAGGATGTTCATCAGCTTCTTTGAGCTATGAAATCTATGACGAAAACAGCATATCTCCTGTAGAACTTACTGTAGAAATAGAAACATCAATGGAACCATCAGAGCCTGTTGTTGAAAAAGGTATGCTTATTAACTTGAGTTTGAGGCGTTTAGTGTTTACATGATCGGCCTGCAATAGTGGCGGATAAGCAACTTTTGCAATGGTCAAGCACGGAATGGGTGACCAAAATTTTGTAATCTGGTGCTCCTCCGTGCTTTGGAGGGCACGTTACGGACCAAGAACCACCATACACTCATTCGTGGCCTATCGTTATCCATCTATGAGGAAGGCCAGTGTCCGTGTATATGAAAAAATCTTTTCAAAATATTAAAGTAGGAGTGCTATATTTACATATCACATATAGAAAAATATACTATCTACGTGTATAAAGTGAAGTGACGAATTTATCGTCTGTGTGGTCACAGATTTAGGGTGGATTGCACCAAAAAGAATTCATGGTTAAAGTTATCGTTAAATTATAATAGTTTCATTATTGCGTAGGTTGTATGGTTGATATTTGTATGTTTTACGAAAAAGTACATGTTAACATTAAATTAAGATGGTGCAACTGAGCCTTAGAATACACGTGTCGCCTCACCATTCTTTCCGTGGATGTCGTAAGAAACGACTAAGGGAGTTTAGCGCAGTGACACACAAGACTGCCCTGCTTGGTGCTGTAAGTCGATTCCTCCGGATGTCGTATGAACCGACTAAGGGAGCTTAGCGCAGTAACACACAAGACTGGCCTGCTTGCTGTTGTAGGTCTATTACTCCAGGTGAATCATGGGGAGACCCGTGCCCAGCAGTGTGATGTTTATGGGTTAATGTAATAAATAAAGTGAGAAATCGTTTTAATTTATGTATTTGATTTTACAACAAGATATCGTTTGACACTCCCGATCGGAAAAGTCCGGATATATTTTTACAAAGTAATGACTATTTTAAAGATGATAATTCAGGAATGTTATTGACTTGGTTCATTAAGAGGTTAAGTTTATTTCTTTTACTGACTGAAGTTAAGCGCCTTTGTGTGACTTGTCAATAATAATGATAACTGCGACAAAATCAATACAGGAAAAAATCTCTTGAATATTAAAATTTTCTTGAAAGTAGTGATCTTTTCGCAGTTTTCAAAAAATTGGCATCATAACTCAAATAAAAATAATCGTGTATTATTTTTTTCAGTTGTAAGAAAAGAGAATAAAAGAAGAAAAAATATAAGCTCTACTCAATTAAGCCCTAGAAAAAAGAAACTCGTTAAAAAGATAGCCGAATTTAAATCTAAATTAAGAATTGTAACAAAAGAACTCAATGTGTTTAAAGCCATTCAATCTAAAGCCTTGAAGACATTAATATCATCAGTCTCCAAAAATCAAAGCCGTTGTATTCGGTGTAGGCGTTGGACAGAAAATGATAAATCATTAGCTATAGCAATGTACAAAAAATCACCAAAGCTATATCGATACTTAAGGCACTTAATACCCATGCCTAGTATACGGAGCCTACAAACTGTTTTGAGCAGAATGCCTATACAACCTGGCTTGAATAAAGTCGTTATAGACCACCTAAGGAGAAAAGTGACAGAGTTATCTCAGAAAGAAAAAACATGTACTATTTGACGAAATGTCTCTGAAAAAAAGGTTAATATATAATCCTGCTTGTGATAAAGTTGAGGGCTATGAAGATCTTGGTGAACATGGCCGTACTGACAATTTGGCCGACAAAGCATTAGTGCTCATGCTGCAAGGAATATAAAAAATTTAAGCAATCCATTGGCCACTATTTTGTGAGGGGAACAATATCGTCAGAAAAATTAGCTGTGATTATCAAAAACACAATAAAAAATATATCTGAAGCTGCCAACAAATGTGCGTTGAATCTCTTGAGAAAATTCTCGAATCAACCGATGGAGTCAAATTTTTTTGTCAATGAAAATAGCAAAATTTTTATTATATTCGATGTACCGTATCTATTTAAATCTATTAGAAATAATTTCTATGAAGCTGGAGAAATCGTATATAACGGGAAAAAAGCAAAATGGTCTCATTTGATTGAGATAAACGAAATAAACAATAAAACTCTGCACTTTAAAAAATTGACATCACTACACGTGGAGCCCAAATTCCGCAGTAAAATGAAGGTCAAACTAGCAGCACAAATATTAAGTAATGATGTCGCAGCAATACTGAAACTGTATGCTCGATCCTTTGATAAAGTTGATTACAATAAACATGAGGAACTCTTACAAACAGCTTTCGTGATTGAAAAATTGGACAAACTTTTTGATGCCACTTTTCTTCGAGAGCTGATGTAAAAAGGGGTATCAGAGAAAATGTGTCGCAAAACAGTGTGCATCACAAATTGTGGCTGGAATTGAAGAGAATAATTAAAACAATGCATTTTTTAAAATCTGAAAGTCAATTACGACTTAGAAATGTTCGCTGTGTTAATGGATATTAGACAACAATATCGTCTTTTCAAGATATTTGGAAACAGGTGAACTCGATTGGATTTAAATATTTAAACTTAAGACAGCTTAATCAAGACTCGTTGGAGAACTTGTTTGGCTTAATTCGGCAACATTCTTCAACCAATCAAAATCCAACTTGCCATCATTTTACCGCAGCACTTAAATCGACAATATTGACTAAGTTAAGTACTCCCATTAGAGGTGCCAACTGTCAAAGTGATGAGAACCATTTGATGTTAGATTTTCATGATCTGGTCTTCCAAGCATCGGAAAATAATATTTCAGTAGAAGAACACACCTACACACCTCAAATCAATGACCCAAATGATAACGATCCATCCTAAGACGACAGTGATATCTATCCTGTTCTTCATTTGCCAGACACGGAATGGACATGGAAAAGACTTTATACGAAACATTTGATAAACAACCAGTGGTTTATGTAAGTGGCTATTTGGCTTCAGTCTTAATAGAGACAACACATTGTAAGAAATTTCACGATAGTTTTAGGACACTCAGACCTGAAAATGAAAAATTATACAAATATATAGAGTACAAAGAGTGGTGGAAGGATAAATTATGTCTCACATATCCGACTTTAGAGCTTTGTCAAACTGTAGACAAATGCGTTGCTGTATTTGAACAGGATGTTAAGCCACATCTTCATAACAATGATAAAAGCAAATATTGCCGATTGATGTTTTCAAAGGATGCGAAATTAAATTGGTTATATAGTTAGTATAATAATGCACGTACGAAAATAATAATACATAGATTATAATAATAATACACTTTATTGCAAATAATTATTATTTTATTAATATTATATTCTCTTTATATAGGCAACTATAAAATTGTTAATGCGCAACTCACCCTAGATTAAGTGAAGAGTACTTAGTAGTAAGCGTTTTATAGATCACATAATATTGTACCCAAGAATTCAGAAGGCACGGATCACGAGTCTGTGGAGTTTTAAATAAACTAAAAAAAAATTAAAAATAAATTGGTTGTGTCAAGACCACGGCGAAGATGTAATGGAGATATTACTGACCAAATTATTACTGAGGAATGTTATTACTGAGGAATGAATGCAAAAAGAAGAATCTTTGTATTAATGAATCTGAACAAAGCAATTCGAACAGTAATAAACACATGGAACATTGTGAATACAGGTAAGCCACTGCAGTCTGTAGATGCTTCAATCAAAAAGTTTGAAATTCAAGAAACTATTGCTTTAATATTTATTTATATATGTTTTAACATGTTTTTCAGATGCTAGATTGAAGGAATGTCCGCCTGGATAGCTACCATTATATTAGCCAAGTCTGTCGCCATAATAATAATGCTTACACACTATAAGAATAGATTATTGTGTTCCGTCAATTTGTAGGTAAGACAGCTTCTGTGGTTACTTACCATCAGATGAGATAAAAGCTAAGAGTATCCCATTTATATGTAAACAAATACAGATATTATTCGCCTAATTATCGTCATTAATAATAAAAATTATTATTAATGACGATAATTAGGCGAATAATATCTGTATTATCGTCATTGTGGAGCGTCGGTGGCGCTGTGGACTCTGCACTTGCCTTCCAATCGGGAGGTCCGAGTTCGAGACCGCCATTTACCAATGTGTTTTTCGGTTTCGAATTTCATATGTACATTTGTCTGACGCTCCTACGGTGAAGGAAAACATCGTGAGGCAACCTGCATACATCTGCGAAGAAATTCAATGATGTATGACATTATGTCAAGCATGTCAAACATGGGGCCCGCGGGCCGCATGCGGCCCTCTAAGCATTAGCCTGCGGCCCGATCCCATTTGAAAAACAGCCTCCAGTTGCGGCCCGCCAACACGAATAAAATTTAAATAAGCGCGCGCTGGAACAATATCTACTCGCCGGCCGACACACCACCGCCGCCGCCGCCGCGCGTAAGTAGTAATGAAATTTTACTATACCTAAATGTGAAGTTTGTGTGTGTTTCTTACTTCTTATTTTTCGTTGGTAGTTAGTAGGTAAATAAAAGATTGCCTTTGTAAATTTCGCGATTCCAAACGATTCAGATTAAGCAGAATAAAATGTCTTGTTCAAAACCGAGCGGAAGTAAGAGAAAAATCACAGATGAACATCGTATTTTTCAAGAAAAATGCTGTCTGCTGTTCAAGCAAGCTTCGTACTGTCGGAATTAATAGCAAAGCACTCAAAACCTTTTGTTGAAGGTGAATTTATAAAAGAATGTCTCGTAAGAGCCGCAGAAATCGTTAGTCCTGGAAGCGTGAAGGCTTTTCAAAGTATATCTTTGTCTCGAAATACTGTGGCTGAAAGAGTTACTGAGTTACCGCTTGGCTGGATCACATTCATAAAAAATGAATGTGATCCAGCCAAGAAACAGATGGCAGAAAAAAGAGTGTATAGACTTCGTGCTAATGTTTTTTTTATCAGAAAATGAAGGAAGAGGTACAAGGAAGCCTATCATTTTGTTTTGACCTTCAGCAGGTCCTACCTCTACCAAGAACGTCCATCCAAGATGCCTTTTACTCCCATCAAGTCAGTGTTTATAATTTTTGTGTGGTTGACTTAAAGTCTAAACAACCAACTTTTGGAAATTGGTTCCGCCCTGTACACTTATTTGAGTAACTTTGATATACCTGCTGAAGTTACAACATTGAGATTGTTCTGTGATGGCTGTGGCGGCCAGAACAAGAACAGCCATATAATTCATATGCTCTTGTTCTGGCTGCATAATAATAATTCACCTCCATATTTAAGAGAGATTCATATAACATTCCCCGTCAGAGGCCATAGCTTCCTCCCAGCCGACCGGGTCTTTGGTCCGCTGGAAAAGGAAATAAGTAAAAAGAAAAATAAACCAAAAAGAGGAAACGTGGTAGACTGCAAAGTAAAATCCTCAGAGTTTTACAGATTTGACGATGGTGGTGAAGCAGAGTCTGTTCTAAAAAGAGGAAAGAGACACGCCTTGAGTATGGATAGTATGGAGGCAGTTCAAAATGTTTTAAGTGCTAATAAAAAAAAGATGTTGATAATCACCTAAAAAAGCAATTTGGAGACGAGTAGTCTGAATTGCGTGAATTGTCTTGGTATAAAAGTATTTTAACAAATATTGCTAAAACAACTGATGCTTTTGACGAAACAGATCAGCATCCAGACTGTGACGATCACAGCGACAACTGCTGTATTTGTCTAGAGCCTGATGTGGGGCATGTGATAGTGTAATTTTTAGTATCTTTTTTATTAAGATAAGATTAAATTAATGAAAGGATCCGGTGATGGCGAAAGACTTGGATGCAAAGGAGGAGTGATAAGGAATAAACAAAAATAGATTGTGGGAAGAACGCAAGTTATGCACATTACTGGTTAAACAATGGATAAATCTTTCTTTGAGGTGAGGTGGCGCATTAGGATGGAATAGGACAGTGTATAAAAGGGAGAGGATATGAAAGTCCCTCCGACGAGAGATAGGTAGCCATTGAAGTTGGGAACGGTGTTGAGAAACATGGTCGAACTTACGCAAACCGAAGACAAATCTAATTGCAACATTCTGCAGACGTAATAGTTTATTTAGAAGGGTGATACCTAAATCAGGGTAGCAGGAATAGGCATAATCTAAAATGGGAAAAAGAATGGACTGTGCTAGTGAAATTTAAGTTTTAATTGTTTGGATTGGATTGTTTACTACATCTCGGTAAGGAATATGCGCGCCATCAAAGTAAATTTGCGGTAAAGAATCATGGTCAATTCTGTCAGTAAACCACTTAATGCCTACAATGATCGTCTGGGTTTTATTTGGGTTTACTTGAAGACCACCGTGGCGCTTACTCCAATTGGAAATGTGACAGAGATCCGAGTTCGTTTGTGCTATAGCAAATGACAAATCATTTATAGTAGCCTGCGTATATATTTGGAGATCGTCAGTATACAAATGATAGGAAGAAGAAGGTGGAAGCGTAATTGAGTTAATGAAGACCAAAAAAAGGAGAGGAGACAAGACACCACCTTGTGGAACGTCGGCAGTTGTGATACTCCATGCGGAGAGGCTGTTTTCAATACGTTTTCTCTGCCGCCGCCCATACAGGCAACTTCGAAACCAATCAATTACCGGTGGAGATATATTAAGAGAACGCAGCATTTCCAGCAAAATATCAAAATCAACCATATTAAAGGCATTACTGAAATCCAGTAATGTCAAAACAGTCAGCTTGCGATTTTCCATCCCTAGGTGAATTTCATCAGTGACTTTGATTTAAGTTTAGTCGTACTATGACTGGGACGAAAGTCGGACTGGAAAGGAATAACAAAATTATTTGTAGAAAGGAACTTAGTGAGTTGGTCATGCACAAGTTTTTCAAGGACCTTAGATAGGAATGGTAATATGGAAAATGGAAGATAATCGGAGTATGTAGAAGGATTACTTTTTTCGGCAGCGGTGTAGTACAGGGTGACTTTGCGTCTAGACAGAATCCGTAAAATAGTCGATCTATGTTGAATTTTTTTTTATAACTATCTTTATGCTCCGTCAAAAATAGTACGTGTGGATAATCTAATTTCATTCATAAAACATTAGAATAAGAAAGAAAACTCGTAAAGAGAGAAACAGTGAATTAAGTATGCGCGCAAAAATAACCAGTACTTATTTCTAGGTAAAGCTCATTTTAGTATTGTTGATAATCAGTTTTGGTGGGGGCCCCGGGAAGGGGCTGTGGGGTGCGGGGCGGCGGCGGGGACGTCGCGCGTCGCTAGCGAACCAAGCGGGCGACCGTGACCTAATTGCGGACGTGCATGTCGCTCTTATCGTGCGCTCACCTGTTATCGTGTGTGTATTAGTTAGCCAGTGATTGATTAATAACACCACATCATTATTGCGCAAAGACTTTATGAAAGTGAAAGATTACAACGTCTACAACATCGAGAAATCACCACCATTGTACTTTCCAGACGAGTCAACCAAAACCAGTGCAATCGCACTATTTACAACGTTTCAACCAAATCTTGACACCACTTTGATAGCTGTCAGATGTCAAATTACACTAACGCTAACGTTTTGGTTTTGGTTGAAACGTTCGTAAATAATGCGATTGCCCCTCAGATTTTGGTCAATTGACCACCCCCGCACATGCAAGTGGTGGTGGCAGTCACAATTAAATTTTGCCAGCAATTGAGCATGCAGTCTTTGAATACTTCCACAAAAATCCGTGTGCAAGCACTATGGAGGCGGCTCGACAATTTAACGCCAATACTAGCTAATCTAATACTAGGTACTGGAGACTCCTGAACATTTCCGAGTACCACCCGTACCACTACCAACCTGTGCAGTCCTTACATGACGGAGATGGACCCGCCTGAATTCGATTTTGTGATTCGCAAACATTGAGTGCAACATTTTATGGACTTATGAAGCCCTATTTACGCGTGTTCGTATTTACAAAAGAAAAAATGAAAACTGCTGGGCGTTAAGTAACCCTCACGTTATTAAATTTAGTTACCATCAAGTGGTTCAGTGTGAATGTATGCATTATTGGAAATGTAATCGTAAGACCTGCGTTTATTGAAGGGTCATTGACCGGTGAAAATTATTTCGAACGAAACGTTATCGAAGATTTGTAGGACGATGTGCCTTTAAGATTAATAGGACATTATAGTACGGGTGTTTAGTGCAATCACTTTTAATTTTTTGACACAAGTATGAAACTTGGCACAGTTCTTCCTTCAGTCAAAATAGGCCGATTAAGAACGGTGCCAGAAGGGGGGGGATTGAAAGTAGCGCTCCGCCCGGTTTAATTGCGAAAATTATAACTGTCCATGTTAATCTAATAGGACAAGTGTGGTATCATTTTCGTAAAAATCAATAACGTAGAATTCACTAATGATATAAAGAATGAGGATCAACGCGGTTTTTAGTTTTGAATGTAGAATTATAGTCCGTGAAAAATCCTGAACATTGGTATAATTAGTTTTTTTATACGACCAAAAATGAGTGAGTAGCGATTAAATGAATGCGCCACTCGGTTAAAAGTCGCGATAAGAGAGCGTGACGTCATAAACCCCATGACCGCCAGCGGGCCGTTTTGTCGCGATACTGTGCGCCCGTGCCTACGCTTGGTAATTGTTGTTTTTAACTTATTTGGCGTCCGATTGATGTTTGTTATTATGACATGTGTTTATATTGCATAGTACCTAAATATAGCAATACGTCCATGAAAAAGCCAGAGAAACTTTGTAAAAGGTGATGTTCCGTGACAAAGAGAAGTGCGATGTTAAGCAACTTGTAAAATCTAGTGGGTTGTCATGTGTCTACGTACGTACTAAACTAGATCTTAACTATCACAGAACACAGAAAAGGCTAAAAAGGTATACAATATACATATACAACATGTAAATGTAAACGTCCGGAAAAAAATTATATGTGTAACATACTCTTATAATCCACATGATGATTAAAAATACACGAGTTTTTCATTCAGCTCTTAACACTAAATGTTCCGCAGTTATATTTTTATCGTTTTGTATAACTTTAACAGTTCTATTAAAATATTATTACTATTTTTGCGAAAAGTATTAATATAATAATAATATTAATATAAAATAATAATCACCGGTAGCTTGGGCCGTGCTCCGCTGCCAATGGAACCCTAGATTTATATTTGTGTTTTTACATGTATGAATTGTAAAAACTTAAATTTAAGATACTTTTTGAAAAAAATGTAATAATAATAACTACATTGGTAGTTGTAGTTAAAGGTTTAACAACAAGGCGTTTCTAACTTATGTGTTCTGTGGTAGGTAGGTATATTATTCTACGTATTTTGGCGACATTGATTTGATGAGCAGCAACTTTGGATGTAAAATGGTGTATAAACGACAGTCCATCCATCAACTGCATATACACAATAGAGGGGCAAATCGATCCACGGCTCAACCACAAGTAGATGCAGAAGGCCGACCTTAGTTGTTGATATCGACGAGTACTTTGACCTATGCTTCGAAGTAGTGCTAAGGTTGTCGTAACACCCGAGGCTTACTCACCGTGTATTAAACGTTGTCCTAGCGGGTTCACCGTTCGCAAACGAACATAGCAGTTTCATACGCAGCCAGGATGTCAGTAACGGGCGCTGGATGTCACGGGCCATCTTGGCCTGATTGCGAGGCTCACAATCCGCGACGAAGAGAAGAAGGCGCTTTCGTCGGCGAGCAGGGCTAACAATAAATCCTGCTGCCCCTCCTGGAGCTGGTCTTGGAGGGTGAAGATGATTCGATGTAGGATGCGTAGAGGCACGGCGACAAGCAGCTGTCTTGGGGTATACCTGCGAGTATGGGGCGTGACTGGAAGGTAGCCTCCTTGACCAAGAGAACGAAGCTCTGAAATAGCGTCAGCAGTCTCATATGAACGGGCGACATGCTGGTGACGGCCAGCTTGTAGAGGAGACCGGGAGGCCACAAAACCCCGACGGTGTGGTTATTCAGCTTCATTACGGCTGCGAGGTGGATCTTCTTTCAGCAGCAGTGGCTCGAATAGCTTGGCAGCGTGTAACACTCTGTGCGTTATGTATCGATATGTGAATCGCGCGGTATCACAAACGGGCTTGAATCCTTCATTCCAATCCTAACTGCACCGAGACCGCTGTATGCGCGCGTCTATGTACGAGTAGGCCTGTTTCCGCCCGATGTAGACAGCCTGTCCTCTTTATTACGTACACAAACTAAATATATACAGAGAACCGTGAATTTCAAATAGGTATTTATGGCGCACGCAAAACTCAAGATACCAACAGCTGGTTGTACCAAAATGTGTTCTTATGATTTTGATTTCTTACTTTATCCTTTATTTAAAAAATAGAAACCGTATAAATAAATCTATATTTTATTTATTCCTACTTTACTTGTAAAATAAGAAGTATGAAGAAATCGACCCCGACTAAAAAAACTCTGGAAAGTCTTTGTAAATTACATTCATTCACAACTACTATATTGAAGAGACCTGGGACCAGCAGACGATTCCGAAACTGATGATGTAAATAAGTTAGTTTATTTATTAATGGAAAAGGTACACCAATATTATAAGTGGTTATAGATACATTGCTAATGTATTATATAATAGCATATTTTAATATACTATAAGTTTACTCATACTTATCACACAACATAATTTTTTTTTTTATGTATGACCCGGCAAATTACCTCCTCCCGCCTGATGTTAAGCGGTGAAAGAGGCCCAAATGAGTTGACAGATAGAGTAGGGACGACATCCACTATCCTACCTGCCCGCCCCTTGCCGGCCCAAAAGATGCTTTTTCACGCCTCTTTTGAAGGAACCCATGTTGTAGGATGGAGGAAACACGTGCGCAGGTAGAGAATTCCAAGTGTGGGATGAACGACAGAAGAAGGAATCTTGGAATTTCTTGGTACGGTGTGAGAAGGAGGATACAGTGTACGGATGACTCCGAAGGCCCTTACGCGTGTTTCTGTTAAGAAATGGAGAGGGAGGGATAAGGTTAAAGAGGTCCTCAGAGCATTCCCCATGGAACATTCAGTAAAAGGCGCTAAGAGAGGCGATGTCACGACGAAGTTGTAGTAGCTCGAGGGTGTTAGTTACCTCTACATCGCCAATAATGCGAATAGCGCGACGCTGCAATCTGTCCAGAGCATCGAGCAGGTACTGAGCGGAGCCGTCCCAAAGGTGCGAGCAATATTCCACGCAAGACCTAACCTGAGTTTTATACAACAAGCATAGTTGGTCCGGCGCAAAATACCTACGCACCTTGTTCAGGACACCGAGTTTCCGTGAGGCAGTAGTTATGACGGATTCGATGTAGTCTCTGGGGTTCAGATCGCAGCGAATGTTCATTCCGAGCAAGGTGATGTTGCTCTGTGTGTGAAGGGTTGTGCCCTGAAGAGAAGGATATGCAGAAGAAACAATGTTGGGGATAGAACGGAGCCTTGCGGAACTCGAGCGTTCACTGCCACGAACCGCGAAGCGCAGCCGTCAACGACAACGCGAATTCTACGCTCGTGGAGGAAGCTGGCAATCCACGTACAGAACTGCGCGGGTAATCCGTATGCCGGAAGCTTGGAAAGAAGAGCCTTGTGCCAGACTCTATCAAAAGCTTTGGCGATGTCGAGACTAATAGCCACCGATTCGCCGCGCTTATCGATAGATTCACCCCATTTGTGCAAAAGGAACGCTAGAAGGTCACCTGTTGACCGTTTAGGACGAAATCCATACTGTCGGTCATTAAGTAACGAGTGACCTTCCAGATAACGGATCAGCTGGGTATTTAGGATCCTCTCCATGATTTTGCACAAAATGGAAGTGACGGCTATAGGACGATAGTTAGCCGGGTCAGAACGATCTCCCTTTTTGGGAACCGGCTGGACATTGGCCTCTTTCCAAGATTTCGGCACACAACCAGCAGAGAACGACAGACGGTATAGACGCGTCAGGACCGGAGTCAACTCCGCTGCACACTTCTTAAGAACAATCACAGGAATGCCGTCTGGTCCACTTGCTTTTCGAGTATCGATCGACTGGAGCTCCGCCCGCACATCACGCTGTCTGATACGGATATCGGGCATGGTGCTGCCACAATGGGACAGTTTCGGAGGTTGTGCACCACAGTCATCGACACGGGAATGAGCCGCGAAGAGTTTTGCCAGGAGGTCGGCTTTCTCCTGCGGCTGATGAGCAAGTGAACCATCGGCATGTCTCAGCGGTGGCAGCGAGGGTTGGCAGAAGTTTGATTGCACAGCTTTGGCCAGGCGCCAGAAAGAACGGCTACCCGTAGGGTGCGCAAGCAGTTCCTGGCCCACTTGTGCAATGCGCTAAGCATCCGCTCTAATGTAAGCCCTCTTACACAACTTGCTGGCATTATTGTAGGCTGTTTTCAGTAGGCTAGTATTGGGATCCCTAGAAGCTCGGCCTCTGATCCAAGCGCGGTAAGCCAGCTGTTTGTTTTGAACAGCAGAGGCGCACTCGCGATTGAACCAGAGGTTACGTCTGCCTCTACTGACGAGATTGGAATGCGGAATATAATATTCCATTCCTAGTATGACCTCGTCAGCAACAGAGGTAGCGCAGGAGTCCGGATCCATCCCATTGAAACAGCGCTGCCACCAAGGGACAGATGCGTAATAATCCCGCATACCGTCCCAATCTGCTGACGCATAGTGCCACAGACGGCGTGCTGCAACCAAAGGCGACGGTCGCGACGCCTGAGGCACTGAGACGGATACCAGGCAGTGATCCGAAGATCCTAGTGGAGCTCGAATCACCACCTGATATCCGTCAGGGCGATTTGTCAGCAGAAGGTCCAATAAAGAGGGCGCTTGACCGATAATATTTCGTACCCTGGTGTGCTGAGTGACCAATTGTGTCAGGTCGTGCGTGAGAGCGAATGCGTGGGCAGTCCTACCCGCATGGTCTGAGCGTATGAGCTTACATTTTTTAAGAGGCCTTTTACATAAGAACGCACAGATTAAGGTTTTTAATGGTTAAAATAGTATACCTTTCGTTGGTTGCAATAAAAAGCATTTACTTGATAATATTGTTATCTACAGTAACAATAAAGCGGTTAATAACTTAGTCATAGTTATTTACTACAAGCATGTTTAAGGCAAAAACTCACGCGGACCTGATTCGGGAACTCTTTATAGGTTCTGTTTAATGTTAACTATCAAAATATTAATTTACGTGACACAATATCCTTCACTTCAACAAAAATTAAATGTATTTCGTTTAATGGCTCCTAAGAAAAGAAAGAAATTCTTAATCTAATTAAATTTTCTAACGAAAAGCCGTCGAAACAAGTCAGATTATGTACAAAGTTCTCCATCGCTTAAACGTAATGTTTATGCCAAAATATTTTTAATCCTTGCCTAAACTGTTGTGTTATTTATATGTTTATAAATCGATACTATATTTCTTATGAATAAAATAGAACTAGCCGGCAACGCATACGCATTGAGGACTCCATGTCAACGTGGTGTGGTATCTCTGCAGGTGTCCCTCAGGGTGGCGTTTTATCTCCGCTTCTTTTTTCAGTATTTATTAACTCTATTACTCAGTCGCTTTCATGTCTCTATCACTTGTATGCTGATGACTTGCAGATCTACGCGCAGGCAGCCTTAACTAACCTCTCTGAAGCTGTTGCTGTAACTAACTCTGACCTTAATTTGATCGATGATTGGAGTAAATCGTATGGTCTTGTCATTAATCCTAGCAAATCTCAGACAATAATTATAGGCAGTCCATACTTTGTTTCAAGGATCGATTACAGTTTGTTGCCTCCGCTGGTATTCGGCGGTACGGTTATTCCTTTTAGCAGTAGTGTTAAAAATTTAGGGTTAGTTTTAGATCAGTGCCTGTCATGGAAACCGCAGGTTGAGGCTGTTCGCAAAAAAATTTTTGCCGTGTATGGGTCACTCAACAGATTCCGCAACTTTCTCCCAATAGGCACTAAAACAGTTTTAGCACAATCACTTTTACTGTCTTTGCTGGACTATGCTGATGTTGCTTGGGCGGATCTGTCTGAAGAGCTCCTAGATAAGTTGGAACGCCTACAGAATGTAGCCATCAGATTCATTTTTAATCTACGAAAGTTTGACCATGTTTCTTCCTATCGCTCTCAACTCAAATGGCTCCCAATTCGACAGCGTAGAGACATGCATGTTCTGTGCCTTCTTTACAATGTTTTGTTTCATCCAACGTCTCCACCATATCTTAAGTCTCATTTTTCGTTTCGGCCCACTTCTTCAAATCGCATGTTGCGATCTCATTTCAACTTAATTCTTGATATCCCGCCCCACTCGACACATGTCTTGTCATGCTCATTCCCATCCTACGCTGTCCGCTTATGGAACTCTCTCCCAGAGAGTATTCGAAGTGCGCGTACGCTGGAGTCTTTTAAAAACCATGTTCGTGATCACTTCCTATCCTTGAATCCTTAGTTGCTTTCGTGACACTGATTTCCTTTCCCTATCACACATTTATTTCCGATTCCAGTTTCTGCACCCTTCCCCCGGTTGAATCTCCTGTGTTTATATTTTCCACTTCCGAGGTTGCCTGGAAGAGATTGCTTTTTAGCAATAAGGCCGCCTATTGTAACATTTCTGTTTTTATTTCTTTTGTTCTTTTTCTGTTGTACTTTGTCTTTGTGTGCAATAAAGAGTATTATTATTATTATTATTATTAGAATATATATTTTTTCGTCGGCGATGTCAAAAAGTTTGTTTGTTTAGTCCCGCGCGCCGCGATTTTGTGATTGGCCTCTTCATAGTAATTCAATCACAAAACAAAAAGATTTATGTAATGTATAGGCATGATTAGAATTAGTTCGATATACAATATCACAATGTAATATATTTAATTAAACACATTACACCTTAATACACAAATGAAACATCTTAACTCACACCGTTGCCTGGCGGACTGAGGCGTGAGCGTACAAGGAGCACGCACGACATGGCGCCTGTGACGTCACGCATATTCTCGGCACACGGCTTTAACCGCCCGCACGGGTCTAGGTTTAAAACTCAATATCTCGGTGACTAATGGGCCGATTTCGAGAATTCAAAAACAAATACCATTCCTATGTCATAAAGAATGATGTGAATACTAATTTGAACAAGTTTGTGATAGTTGTACTGATCCTCATTGCAATTTCTTGAGTAATTTCTGTAAAGATACACAATATTCGAAATTTTCTACCAACTTTTTTTTAATTAAGTCGCCGTAATTAATACATCGGTGTATTTACTTTCAAACAAAAATATGGTGATAAAGCCCATTTAATGCTGATTTGAGAAAATATAACTATTAAATATCTTTACTATCAAAAAATACCGAAAAAAAATTGTGAACTTCGCGCGCCGTCAATTTGTTTTACCGGCAGCATCAGAAAAGCGCATTCGGGAGTTTATTTCTCTGTGACCTAAACGCTTTGTTTGTCGAATAGATTTGTCTTAAATAATAGAATGACATAATGCATAAAATTTAATTGTAATGTCAATGTGAAAAAATAGAGGAGGAATAAAAAATATTTTTTATAAAAATACGAGTATCAAATGAAAGCTTCTAAAAATTATATTTGTAACTTTGCATTTTCTTTAAAATTGCCAAATAAATAGAAAAATGGGTATATTGAAAAACACGGGTTCGATTCCTGCCCGGAGTTTTTCCTTGTATTAATTTATTAATTTTTCACATTATAAGGAGGGAGTTTTCAAAAATGCTTAAACACGTTCTCAATCATTTCTGCTTATCAGCATACATACATTTCATGCTGCTAGCTTCAAAAATGACAGACTTCCAGACGAGCCTATATACGTACTCTCAACAACTTAGGGGTAAAGTTTGCACAAACGCTGATACAGCCGTTTACTTATTTTAGCCCAAAAATAAAATTTCATCTTTGTACCTTAAAAAATTACGGAGGAATTGCGCGAGAATCGAGGTCTCCACACTCTAGCGATCTTCCCATTTACATTCTCGGTCGTTATCCGGAATGGACGACAGTTCTACTGCCTAGGTAGTGTGTGCGTTAGCACACTATAAGCTCGTTAACACCAAAATTAAAAACAATATTAAGAAAAAAAGGTCTAGAAAGTCTAGATGATAGTAGTTTTACAAAGTACTTTTTTATAGAAAACGTGGCATGAGGTAACATGTGATCTACGCGACGAGTCGCACTGAGAACAAGCAAGAATGCGTTCTCTTTTTTCACCCGAGAAACTCTTTGAAGCGGCCAAAAAAACGACACCGATCGGAGAATAGGCGAGAGCCCGAGAACGAGAAAGCAGGACACCGATCACATTCACGTTTCTCGGGTGTTCTCGTCGAGAGTCTGGAGGCGCCTTTAGTGAAATCACTGGATACTGTGACTTTACTTACATCTTATATGTTGGCAAATAAGCAGACTGCCCACCTGATGGTAAATGGCTCCAGTCAGCTACAATACATGTGGGTCTTGTGAAAGTCGCAACAAATCTGCAATCCCCAACAGGAATTATAGTGTAGGTACGTGGTGACTCACCACATACACTGTAGTTCCTATGGTGACTGGAGTCACTTACCATCAGGTGTGCCCACCGTCTGCTTGTTTGCCAACATATTTGTATAAATAAATACAGGTTTCTCCACTGAGACATAGCTCAGTTCTTACACTTTGGTGCTCTCTCTATACAGTTACATCGCGATTTGCATTTCGCTTTGCATTCACATGACAGTGTGGTATTCAATAATCATCTTCATGTTTCCATCCCTAGGCAGAAGCTCTGGGCAAAGGATATTGTTCCGTCTCGATACATTGTATGCCCCAGTAACGGACAGCAAAGGAAAAATGCTAATTTTATTGGGAATCCTTCATACATACACTTTAGTCATTTGTTGAAGCACGGATAAGCGTAGGCATCGTAATATCACACAAAATGTATTACATTTTGAGGTTATAATCGTAAAGTAAACTATGTTACATTTGCTCTAAATAACTATATCATTTGAGACTATATTATTTAAATACGTTGTTTTGATCATGAGTTTGAAGCTTCATGAAGAATAAAAAATATTTAGGAAATGCACATTAATCAAAAGATTTGGAAAAAAGCTAAATAGGCTTGCCAGACGGGGTGCCTTCCATTGTTGTATACAGCGAAGAATCTGCTTTTTTTCTAATATCATGGAACCACCAGCAGAATCACAATTAACACAAACACCTTCCATTTCGTATTGATGTTATCAAGATCCGTTTTTTAATGCCAAGTTATCGTTCGAGCAGATCACAAAGTCCATAAATCAAAGCCGGGGTACGTATGTTATTAAAAGAAATCAGGGTACGTAAGCATAGCCAAGTATTTATAAGCAATCCAAAAATAGAAAAAAAATAAAAACGCACTACACAAACACGAGAGCAAGCAAGCGAGTGAGTAAAAAAAAACGATTAGAGATGTCACTCACTTCTGATTCTGTAGAATCGACACAGTTAATTGAACTACAAAATCGAAAATCGATTTTAGTCAATATTGAAACACCAACTATTATTATGCTTTATTATATATTGTGATATATCCAACATGTATTTTAATAACAAATACATACACATTATAACATAAATATGACATAATTTGATAAAATAAGAACGAAATTATATTACAATGAGGATCAGTACAACTATCACAAACTTATTCAAATTAGTATTCACATTATTCTTTATGACATACGAATGGTATATGTTTTGAATTATCGAAATCGGCCCATTAGTCACCGAGATATTGAGTTTTAAACCTAGACCCGTGCGGGCGGTTAAAAAGCCGTGTGCCGAGAATACGCGTGACGTCACAGGCTCCATGCCGTGCGTGCTCCTTGTACGCTCACGCCTCAGTCCGCCAGGCAACGGTGTGAGTTAAGATGTTTCATTTGTGTATTAAGGTGTAATGTGTTTAAATATATTACATTGTGATATTGTATATCGAACTAGTACTAATCATGCCTAAAAATTACTTAAATATGTTTGTTTTGTGATTAAAATACTGTTAAGAGGCCAATCACAAAATCGCGGCGCGCGGAACTAAACAAACAAACTTTTCGGCATCGCCAACGAAACAATATATATTCTAGTTCTATTTTATTCATAAGAAATATAGTATCGATTTATAAACATATAAATAACACAACAGTCTCCATCGCTTAAACGTAATTTTTATGCCAAAATATTTTTTAACAGCAAGGGTTAAAAAATATTTTGGCATAAAAATTACGTTTAAGCGATGGAGAACTTCGTACATAATCTGACTTATTTCGACGGCTTTTCGTTAGAAAATTTAATTAGATTAAGAATTTCCTTCTTTTCTTAGGAGCCACGAAATATATTAAATTTTTGTTGAAGTGAAGGACGTGTGACGTAAAATTAATATTTTGATAGATAATATTAAACAGAATCTATAAAGAGTTCCCAAATCAGGTCCGCGTGAGTTTTTGCCTTAAACATGCTTCTGGTAAATAACTATGACTAAGTTATAAACCGCTTTATTGTTACTGTAGATAACAATATTATCAAGTAAATGCTTTTTATTGCAACCAACGAAAGGTATACTATTTTAACCATTAAAAACCTTAATCTGTACGTTCTTTTGTTATAGGCCTCTTAAAAAATGTAAGCTATTATTATATAGCATTAGCAATGTAGTATATCAAAATATGCTATATAATACATTAGCAATGTATCTATAACCACTTATAATGTTGGTATACCTTTTCAATAAATAAATAAACTAACTTATTTACATCATCAGTTCCGGAATCGCCTTCTGGTCCCAGGTCTCTTCAATATAGTAGTTGTGAATGAATGTAATTTACAAAGACTTTCCAGCGTTTTTTTAGCCGGGGTCTATTTCTTAATACTTCTTATTTTACAAGTAAAGTAGGTATAAATAAAATATAGATTTATTTTCAACGGTTTCTATTTTTTTTACATAAAGGATAAAATAAGAAATAAAATCATAAGAACACTTTTTGGTACAACCAGCTGTTGGTATCTTGAGTTTTGCGTGCGCCAAAATACCTATTTGAAGTTCACGGCCCTCTAATCTAAAACTTATTATTAAATTGTGTTTATCCGTAATGTCATCCAACCCAAAATTTTCATGTAAATCATAGACATGATGACGATATGATTTACATGAAAATTTTGGGTTGAATGACATTACGTGTAAACACATTTTAATAATTAGTTTTAGATAACGCATTGATTATTTATTGGTTATTATGAAATACCGTGTATATTTACTTTGTGTACGTAATAAAGAGGACAGGCTGTCTACATCGGGCGGAAACAGGCTTACTCGTACATAGATGCGCGCATACAGCGATCTCGGTGCAGTTAGGAATTAAGGATTCAAGCCCGTTTGTGATAGCGCGCGATTCACATATCGATACATAACGCTCTGTCTCACGCTGCCAAGCTATTCGAACCACTGCTGCTGAAGAAGATCCACCTCGCGGCCGTAATAAAGCTGAATAACCACACTGTAAAAGATACTATTTGGTTGTACTTTTATAAATTAAAGTTCACTGAATTTAAATAATATATTAATTTATTCAACCAAGAGAATGTAACATTTGGACGTCAAAAAACAGTTAGACACACGTTAGACAACTCAAAAAAAGTATTTAAAAAATTATGTCATAGACATAAATTGGGGGCCAGCAAGCAATACGTACAGTCTATATAAATGATATTTTTAACATTTGTCTAATTACCTATTGCTTACTGTACATACTAGGTACATTAAATTATTATGAATATAGTTGAAATAGCATATCTGAACAAACAACATTATACGAAATAAAATAAAAATAGCTACACTACTGCTGTAAAGTACAAAATTATTAAAAAACTTAATTTTGATATTCCAAATGAATTATTCGACCGGTAAAACCACAATCTTAGAAACAGCTCTGGAATGTATTTTTCCATTAGAAGTTTGAAGTTCTACGACTCTGACTTTGCCATCATTGCCACAAAAGGTTTTGATAACTCTTGCCAACGGCCATTGAAGAGGTATTGGGATTTAACATATTTTGGGAAATTATGCGAAATACCTGAATACGTTTCGGCACCATGTAAAAGATACTATTGTGTTGTACTTTTATAAATTAAAGTTCACTGAATTTAAATAATATATTAATTTATTCAACCAAGAGAATGTAACATTTGGACGTCAAAAAACAGTTAGACACACGTTAGACAACTCAAAAAAAGTATTTAAAAAATTATGTCATAGACACACACCGTCGGGGTTTTGTGGCCTCCCGGTCTCCTCTACAAGCTGGCCGTCACCAGCATGTCGCCTGCTTATATGAGACTGGTGACGCTATTTAGGAGCTTCGTTCTCTTGGTCAAGGAGGCCACCTTCCAGCCACGCCCCATACTCGCAGGTATACCCCAGGACAGCTGCCTGTCGCCGTGCCTCTACGCATGCTACATCGAAGACATCTTCATCCTCCAAGACCAGCTCCAGGAGGGTCAGCAGGACTTATTGTTAGCCCTGCTCGCCGACGAAAGCGCCTTCTTTGCTTCGTCGCGGATGGTGAGCCACGCAATCAGGCCAAGATAGCCTGTGACATCCAGCGCCCGTTACTGACATCCTGGCTGCCGCTGCGTATGAAACTGCCATGTTCGTTTGCAAACGGTGAACCCGTTAGGACAACGTTTAATACACGGTGAGTAAGCCTCGGGTGTTACGACAACCTTAGCACTACTTCGAAGCATAGGTCAAAGTACTCGTCGATATCAACAACTAAGGTCGGCCTTCTGCATCTACTTGTGGTTGAGCCGTGGATTTGCCCCTCTATTGTGTATATGCAGTTGATGGATTGATCTGTCGTTTATACATCCATTTTACATCCAAAGCTGCTGCTCATATAATCAATGTCGCCAAAATACGTACAATAATATACCTACCTACCACAGAACACATAAGTTAGAAACGCCTTGTTGTTAAACATTTAACTACAACTACCAATGTAGTTATTTGGTGTTATTATTATTACATTTTTTCAAAAAGGATCTTAAATTTAAGTTTTTACAATTCATACATGTAAAAACACATATATTATAAAAAACATAAATCTAGGGTTCTACTGGCAGCGGAGCACGGCCCAAGCTACCGGTGCTTATTATTTTATATTAATATTATTATTATATTAATACTTTTCGCAAAAATAGTAATAATATTTTAAAGAACTGTTAAAGTTATTCAAAACGATAAAAATATAACTGCGGAATATTTAGTGTTAAAGAGCTGAATGAAAAACTCGTGTATTTTCAATCATCATGTGGATTGTATGTTACGCATGTAATTTTTTTCCGGACGTTTACATTTACATGTTGTATATTGTATACCTTTTTAGCCTTTTCTGTGTTCTGTGATAGTTAGATCTAGTTTAGTACGTAGTAGACACGTGACAACCCACTAGATTTTACATGTTGCCTAACATCTCTCTTCTCTTTGTCGCGGAACATCACCTTTTACAAAGTTTCTCTGGCTTTTTCATTGACGTATATTTAGGTATTATGCAATATTAAGACATAGTTGATTGTCATAATAACAAACATCAATCGGACGCCAAATAAGTTAAAAACAACAATTACCAAGCGTAGGCACGGGCGCACAGTATCACGACAACGGCCCGCTGGCGGTCATGGGGTTTATGACGTCACGCTCTCTTGCCGCGACTCATTTTTGGTCGTATAAAAAAACTAATTACACCAATGTTCAGGACTTTTTACGGACTATAATTCTACATTCAAAACTAAAAACCGTGTTGATCCTCATTGAAAAATCGATTGATTTAAATACGAGTATTTAGAACATCTCTAGCTGTTTTCATGGCGGCTAGTATAGATGTCAGTCGAAGTATACAGTAGTTAAAAGCTTTTAATTTATCGTTTCAAATTACAGCTTGTCCGTTTAATAAAAATAATTGCTAACGACTTCAAAAAATATGTTAAAAATTATAACGTGAAACGTTTGTTTGTCCGTGTCTGGGGCCATTTTCGCCAATGTCCTTTGATAGAACCAACGGCTGGCGCCAAATAACCCCTTGGTAAGCTGATCGTAATGATCCGTTTAGGGACTTGATCTGAAGAAACAGATGACATATTATATTTCTAGCAATGCTTAAATCTCGACATATTATTGAGTATTATTGTATCTATGACCTAGTTGATACTTGTATTCGTCGGTGTTATTCTTAACTTATTCTAATCTATCCTACAATGATATTACAAACTTCTGTAATATTTTAATGGTCTCTGTTATTGCCCCATTTTGCACTAGTTGGATGTCTTTTGATGCCTTGATCGCACTTTTTTACCCCTTCCGTTAAATGGGTATAATCTTGCCAGTATTTACAAGATGCGATAATGGAAGGGGGGGGGGGGGGGGGGTAAGAAAAATGGGTTCGAAGCAAAGAACGTATTTAGTCAGGTAACAAAAGACAAAAATGAGTCAATAATGAAAGCCTTTAAAATAATGTATAACAAAAGTTTGCTCTAATTAATGATGATAGTTAAGAGTAGTGCCGTGTCTCCTGCCCCCTAACCACGATCGCCCAAAACAATATTAAAACCGCACTGAGGGTAGGATGGCGCTATACGCAGCAAGAGCGGTTTCTCTGTTTTATTAAAACAGAGAAACCGCACTTGTTGCGTATAGCGCAAGTTTAACCTTGCTATAAGCGATCATAGTAAGGCCCCAGCTCGTGTTTTGTGTAGAAAAACATAGTATTTTCGTATTTAACTTGTGAATATATTCGAAAATCCCCAACAAACTTTCAAAGATTATCTGTGGTTTTGTTAATGTTTCGATGTTATTCAATAACGTAGGAGCAGAAGACACGGCTTATGACAAATGAATACAAGTATCAACAAGATTATGGTAATATAATAATATTTATTTTATTTTAGATAAGTTGAGATTCGAGCGTTGCTAAATGTTAATTGTCTTTAGTTTAAGCATAACGTTTAATGAAGATTTTGTTTACTAAGAAACTTCGGCAACTGGAGAATCAACGGACAATCTTCGGACGGAATCAACTCTATAACTCTAATATCAGCATACATTACGATAAATTTACCGAAGGCTGCATATTGGGCCTAGACGTTGGTGCTTCCACAAAACTGCCGGGCCCTCTGCTTGAGGATGAAAACATGGAGTATACTATTGGATAGTTGGATACCACATTGCTCTATTATCCCTGCTGTGGCCAGCATCGTCGTGAAACTGAAAAGATATGAATGTTAAGCGGAGTGCAAAACTCGATAAAATGTACTGAGCTATGTCTCAGCAAACAGTTTTGACCCATATAACATGACTCAAATAGTACTGCTAAAATCATACCTTTTATCTGCTTATATTTTCAAGTTAAACAAAGCATAAAAACGAGTAATTAATTAAATAAACAACATCATATCCTATCCATTGTAATTTTAGACTTGCCTTAAATATCTTTCCTTCCCAATAACGACTGGTTGTTTTCTTTCCAGTTTTTTTATTTTTCAATAATTCATTTGATAATACTGAGCTATACTTTTTATAAAGTTTCTGTCAAATAGTAAGATAAAATTATTACACTATATATCATTATCAATATTTGATATTAGCTATGTAACAGCCCTAATTTGATAGTACCCATATTGTTGTAATAACTAAAAAAAATATTCCTCTCTATTTTTATTACACTGACGTCACACTCAAATTTTACATGCTATGTCACTCCTTTATTTAAGACAAATCTAATAACACCTTAAATGTTGAAATTCGACAAAAAAAGCGTTCAGGTTACAGAGAAACAAACTCCAGAATGCGCTTTTCGAATGTTGCCGGCAAAATAAATTGACGGCGCGCGAAGTTCACAATTTTTTTTTCGCCATTTATTGTTAGTAAATGTATTTAATAGTTATATTTTCTTAAATCAGCATTAAATTGGCTTTATCACCATATTTTTTGTTTGAAAATAAATACACCGATGTATTAATTACGGCGAATTAATAAAAAAAAAGTTGTTAGAAAATGTCGAATATTATACAATATTCGAATTTTTTTCCTACTAACTTGTCCTATTAGCTTAACATGGACAGTTATAATTTTCGCAATTAAGCCGGGCGGAGCGCTCCTTTCAACCCCCCCCCCTCCGATGCCAGAAGGGGGGGGGGGGGGTCACGAGGGCTACCGATCTTAATCGGCTTATTTTGACTCAGGGAACAACTGTGCCAAGTTTCATACTTGTGTCAAAAAATTAAAAGTTCGGTCATTTTTTGTCTCTAAACGCCCGTACTATTATTATTATCAGCATGATGGGATCCCGCCTCATAACATAAGGTTAGTGCGTAATTATTTAAATTTATTTATGTTTGTTGGGGCTGATTATGCATGTTAGCTGTTGTAAATTACAAGTTGTTTTGTACAAAGCTGATTCAATTTTGTAAATACCTGTGCTATTTGATTGCAAATTTTGAAATACGCCTTACTTTTTAAGTTATGACTGTCCTAAACAAAACTAGATTTTTGTGTAATTAATAATGACTAAGACTGCACCGTATGTGCATTGCATAAGTCCATATTGGTTCGTTGCCTCGGCGGTGCAGCGGTTCGGCGACCGGCCGTGGCGCTAGCCTGCATAAGCTGACTTCATCAATTAACAGGCGCATGCATGGAAGCATGGATGTTGTTATTGTCAAGATAAGCAAGCATATCCGAGTAGTTTGCAGGTAAACTTTGTTCATTAATTTATACACAGTTGAAAAAACCTTTGTACTTACTCGTACCTAAAGCTTAATAGTAACGATTAAAATACAAACCCTCGGTGATTATTAAACTGTGTCTTTTAAGTCATTTTCTTGTCCGGAAACGATCTGTTGTTCTGGAAGTTCTGGGACATGGTTGTCCTGAGATACATAATCTTCAATTGCAACACTGTCCAAAATTTGCGCATTTTCTTCTTGGGAAGTTTTTTCTTCTTGAGGAATATTCTCTCGGTTTTCTTCATTGGCTTCATTTACAAGATTTTAGGCCACGTTGGAAGTTCCTTCTTCTGATGATTCATTATTATTTACAGGATTTTCACTCAGTTTCTGTCGTTTATGACTATTTCTGCAAGTCGAAGATCTTTGTAATTTATACTTTTATGCTTTGTAGCGTTTTTTAGAACCGATTTAAAAACTTCTCATTGCCAGCAATAGTGTTATGTATGATCACATTCGTAAATAAGTTCAATAAATAATTGTAAAACATTTTTATACTGTTTTAAACATACTTTTGTGCCTTCACCCCCCCCCCCTCCGATGCCAGAAGGGGGGGGGGGGGTCACGAGGGCTACCGATCTTAATCGGCTTATTTTGACTCAGGGAACAACTGTGCCAAGTTTCATACTTGTGTCAAAAAATTAAAAGTTCGGTCATTTTTTGTCTCTAAACGCCCGTACTATTATTATTATCAGCATGATGGGATAATATCCGCCTCATAACATAAGGTTAGTGCGTAATTATTTAAATTTATTTATGTTTGTTGGGGCTGATTATGCATGTTAGCTGTTGTAAATTACAAGTTGTTTTGTACAAAGCTGATTCAATTTTGTAAATGCCTGTGCTATTTGATTGCAAATTTTGAAATACGCCTTACTTTTTAAGTTATGACTGTCCTAAACAAAACTAGATTTTTGTGTAATTAATAATGACTAAGACTGCACCGTATGTGCATTGCATAAGTCCATATTGGTTCGTTGCCTCGGCGGTGCAGCGGTTCGGCGACCGGCCGTGGCGCTAGCCTGCATAAGCTGACTTCATCAATTAACAGGCGCCGCGCGGTGTCCTGTTTTTGAGATTTTTTATACATATTTTGAAGTACATATTATTCGAAAAATATCTAATTTAAAAAATAATCTTCAAATTTTTATATTGATCTCTAGATCTTATTTTTCGATTTTGGCTCCTAATGGAAAAATAACCTCTTTCCAAATTGATGGATAAGTGGAGGACAGTAAGGATCGATTTAGGAGTTTCGTAATGACAGGAGTAAGAATGTCAAGGAGAGGAAGAATCATAGTACGACTAGTCCAATCGCTGCCAACGGCGTTGGATGAAATTGAAAGTACGCTCTTCTTAATATCACACTCAGTAAATTGAAAGAAGACAAAAGAAGGACATTCCGGGTTTGGCAAAGGCGAAAGGTAATTAATCATATTAGTTTTAATGCTAGGGTCAATCATAGCACATGAAGAGAAATAGTTATTAAGAGCATCAATATTAATATTGTTTGAAGGAGAGAAGGAATTTCTTGTCTTGCCGATACCAAGCTTATTGAGAAATCTCCAGACTTTGGCTGGATCACCATTTTCAACAGAAGAGTAAATGTATCGTCTCTGTGAGTCCCTTATCATTGTATTGCGGCGATTCCTGGATTACGCTCACGATCACGATTGTAATATTTCTCAGCCATAAGCTTACGAATCTGATCTGTAAGCCACGGCGCGGGAGCATGTTTGATGCGAACAGGACGCAGAGGGGCATGGGTGTAAAATAATGAAGTTACGAGTAAGTATGAATTAATCAGTTCTACCTTTTCGTCGACTGATTCCAGGTTGTCGAGAGAAGCCCAATCAACTTCATTAGCGTCTTCACGTAGCCGGTTAATATTCATCCTATTAAAATTTCTGACTAGCAATGTCGATGCTTTGCGTTTGTGTGGTCGAATTCTATACGACAAATAAATAAGGTCATGGTAAGAAAACTGATCTGCATTTACTTGACCATGTTTTACCACATGATCTAGGGAAGATACCAGTATATGGTCAAGAAGGGATGGAGTACAATTAGGGAATTTCTGTGTAGCCCTGTGGAGGAGAATGTGCATATTACTGGAAAGAACAATGTTATGAAACTTATTGCACCAAGAATAATTTTTTAAAAGGCATGTATTGAAGTCACCCATTATTATGGAGTGACTATATGTAGCAGACCAGTCTTCGAGAATCGATTTGAAATGAAGGACTATAGTAAACGCCAAGTAGAATTTTGCGGTGAGATAAAATCACTTCAATAAAAAGATGTTCTGCAGTGTTTAAAGGAGGTGATTGAGGAGATCTACTGCGGATCGAGAAGGGAATATGTGATCGAAGATAAATGGCTACCCCACCATAGGAGGAACTAACACGATCGTTTCGGATTAATTGAAAACCAGGAATTGCATAGGAAGTAGAAGGCAGTGATGGATGGAACCAAGTTTCTGATACTAAGAAAGCATGGATGTTGTTATTGTCAAGATAAGCAAGCATATCCGAGTAGTTCGCAGGTAAACTTTGTTCATTAATTTATACACAGTTGAAAAAACCTTTGTACTTACTCGTACCTAAAGCTTAATAGTAACGATTAAAATACAAACCCTTGGTGATTATTAAACTGTGTCTTTTAAGTCATTTTCTTGTCCGGAAACGATCTGTTGTTCTGGAAGTTCTGGGATACATAATCTTCAATTGCAACACTGTCCAAAATTTGCGCATTTTCTTCTTGGGAAGTTTTTTCTTCTTGAGGAATATTCTCTCGGTTTTCTTCATTGGCTACATTTACAAGATTTTAGGCCACGTTGGAAGTTCCTTCTTCTGATGATTCATTATTATTTACAGTATTTTCACTCAGTTTCTGTCTTTTATGACTATTTCTGCAAGTCGAAGATCTTTGTAATTTATACTTTTATGCTTTGTAGCGTTTTTTAGAACCGATTTAAAAACTTCTCATTGCCAGCAATAGTGTTATGTATGATCACATTCGTAAATAAGTTCAATAAATAATTGTAAAACATTTTTATACTGTTTTAAACATACTTTTGTGCCTTCACCTCTTGCGCTACCAGACCAAGAGCATTTGGTTAGAAATTCTCTGGTAAAAAACACATCAATTAGTTGATATGCGTAGTTTTCAGCTTTTTCTGGTTTGCACACAATATGATATTTAGTTTTATAGTCCTCTTTCTTGCCGTCGTTTACTATTGCTTCTAAATTAGGTAGTTCTTCGATATTTCGTAAATGTGCCTTTAAGATTAATCCCTTGCGTCTAACAGGATATGTAGTTCTCTATAAGATGGTTCTGAGTTCTTGACCTTAGAATACCAACGAGGAATTTTGATATCGGAAACGGTAGAAAGTTTCTTGAATCAATCAACCCACTTTGATGCCTCAGCGGTAGGCAGGTTGGCGTCCCATGTTACGTTTGCCTTCCAAGCCTGTTGGAATAAAATTCTACCTTTAACGACTATAGGCGCTAGTAGACCCAAGGGATCATAAACGCGCATAAAATGAGCTAGGGCTGTACGTTTTGTAAGTGAAACAGGAATTGAATCCGTTAAACCAGTACGAAACCCTAAATCATCAGTGTTTGGATTCCATGATATACCTAAGGCTCTTACATGATTATATTAATTAGTAAGATCGTTTGCCAATGGCGCAACAGCATGCAAACGTTTTGGGATTAGTCGTAACGCTGTTGCTTCATTCGATGTCCATCCTCGCATTCCAAAGCATGCGGCGTTATGAACGGTAACTATATTTGCAGCTAATTCAGCAGCACCATCAACATCATCTAGAGAGTCGAGGTAATCATCTATATAATGGTGGAACAGAATTGCCTCGACAGCTTTAGGATATTCGTGGACATATTCTTGAGCATTATTATTTTTAATAAATTGTGCAATAAATGGACTACAATATGCACCGAAAATGACGGATGTCATCCTGAATTCCTTTAAAGGGTGGTTTCTATTGCATCTCCATAAATACCTGAGTGCATCTCTGTCTTGTTCCCTAATTCGGACCTGTGAAAACATTTCTTTTATGTCGCCCATTAGAATGACTTTGCTCTCGCGAAAACAAAACTAAATTTTTAAAAGAGGTTGAACAGGTCTGGACCAGGAAGCAACAGTGTGTTCAGGCTGACGCCCTCATTTTTTGCTGCGGCATCATGTACTACACGAAGTTTGCGCTTCTGTAGGTGATAAACACCAAAATGTGGAAGATAAAGCCGTAAATTACTATAATGTGCACTTTTATCAAAATACGTATCAGAAACGCACTCTTCTGCGTAACGTTTATCTATCGTGTTAGTCATGAAAATATTGTAACCGTTTGAAAATTCGCTATCTTTGGCCATTTGCCTCTCTAGACTGAAAAAACGAGACTTTGCCTGAGAGTAACAATCTGGCACATGATTAAAATCTTCTCGCCATGGCATGCTGACCTCAAAACGCCCAGAGAGTAAACGTTTAGAAGTTGATTCTAAGTTGTCAACAGCACGTAGATCCTCTTTGCAATGATGTGTTTCGAATTTCGATATACCCAAGGAATCAATTTTATAATGTTCTTTAATGAGGGACTCTAAATCATCTCCACTGTAAGAATCGCATAAAGTGACATGATTAATAAATTCTACGAGTTTCGTTTTACCTGAAGAAAAACCATGTAATGTCCAGCCTAGTGCCGTCAAGCAGGCTACGGGCTCATTTTTCTTGCCGGCGTGTACCTCGCGATTAATAGAAAGGTGTTTCCCTTGATTTATTTTACAGTTACTTCACAAATCGTTCGCAAATTGTTGTTATAGATAAATTTGAGAGTGAGGAGGAATCACTTAGTTTTGGCGTCCCGTTCTTGGACCCACTTTATTCTTAATATACATAAATGAAATCTGCAACATGTCACTTCCCAACACCAAAATTATCACCTATGCTGACGACACAGTACTTCTTGTTAATGGTCGAAACTGGGACGAAGTTCGTGTTTACACAGAAAATGCCCTGTGATCTATTATGAGCTGGCTTAGTGCAAATCTTCTCACTCTCAATTTATCGAAGACCATAGTTATAGGTTTCGCTCCCACAGCAGCCTCACAAAATCCACCACCGTTCTCCATTCGAGCTCATGTTTGACCTAATATAAATGTTTCGGAACCCTGTAACTGTATATCATTGAAAGTTGTCTAATTTTCTAAATATCTGGGAGTCATGATTGATAGCGCTATGAATTAGAAGCAACACATCGAATATACAGTGTTGAGAGTGCGTAAATTAATTTATACCTTTAATAATATACCTTTGAGAGTCTCCGATCGGTTGTTGACTTCAAATATTTAAAAACCATTTATTTTGCTCTCGCCCAAACAGTACTATCGTAATGCATTACATCTTGGGAGTATCAGCAAAGACTCATATGTTTCGCTTGGAAAGAGCTCAGAGAGCAACTCTTAAAGTACTGTCGAAGAAACCTATTCGCTTCCGGACTTCCGACTTATACTCTCTTTGCCGGGTCCTTACAGTTAGACAACTTTTTATTCTCTACACAGTATTAAAGAAACACAGTGAAATTGATTTCGAACCTCATACTGTATACTCAAAACGTCGATCCGATATAGTTTGTTTCACTGAACGTCACCGTACGGCACTGGCAGCTCGACATTATTGCTATTTGAGCCCAAAACTATACAATAAAATTAACAAACAGTTACATATTTATCCACTCTCTTCATTTAAATTGTAGCACCGTTTTTTGTTAAAATTTCATAAAACGCTAATTTTGCAAAAACACTTTGTTTTCACTGTAATTTTAACACAAATTTCACAACTAAAATCATAATTACAATAACTTTGTCAATGAATTTCACAATGTCAATGTCGAGTGTCAACGTCAACGTCGTTTCACGTCACGTCAGTGACATTTGCAATTATCTTTGGTCATTATTCGATTTTGGCATAAACAAAATAAATCTCGCGTTTATCCTGGCCTTATTTACAAAGATAGTTTTTTTTCGCCCAAAATCCCGTGCTTCCCTTTAGGTGGGTTGATTTTCTCAAAATTCGGAATTTGACATTTAGACCGTTTGTTTTGATCATTTCTATAGACATATTATATAATAAAATACACTTAGAGCTACATATCATATAATTATGGTTTCGTCGAATAGAATTTGGAAAGCATTCACAGTTTGTTTATGGTTAATTTTACATTACGTTTTGTTTTTCAACCAAACTTATAACTTTGGCTGGAAATACTTATTGCAGATTGTAGAATTTCGAAAGATCCGTATGTTGACTTGACACATCTTGAAACAAGTTAAGAAACTGGAATATCATATCTCTGACCCGTGATCGCATGAACTTACAATCGAAGGTACGATCTACTAACAACCGCTCCGGGGAAAGCTACTAATTTAAAAAAAAAAGAAACCTATAACTATTTGTTGGTGTACTTTATTGCCCCTCATTTTATAGTTTTGTACCCAATTTGTACCTGATTTTTACCTGCCGAGATTGATCAAACAAACCTGAACCATCCTGCCCTTGGCTTGTATAGACTTGACATCTAGTTAATTTAAGTACTTTGCATTGAGAAGTTTTGCTCCTTTACTCCACGTTCGTAACTGATTTTTGATAACCATATACGAACAAAGAATTTTTTTCTTGTTTGATAACCAGTTACGAAAATGGAATTAATTTGTCGTTTTCGTAACCATGGTTCATAACCAGCTACGAAAACGGCATTTTTTTTCTCTCTTCATAACCGGTTATTAATTAGAAATATATTTTTCCACTTTCGTAATCGAGTTCATAACCTGGAAATGTGAAGTTTTTAATCTTTTCATAACTACATAAAACGTTATAGTATACTTAGCGTAGCATTGATATCGAATAAATAGGTACCTTTTTTTTCTCTGGGGGAAATGCGTAACCGCACCGTACCCGCCGTTGGCTAGACGGCGAGCGTGTGTGGGGCTCTCCCGGCAGAGTGCCAGGCCTACCCACTAAAACCCCTCGGTGTTCTCCCTGCCCTCTTGGGCGCGCTAGGTAAGGTCCACACTGCGACTTCACTACCCACGCGCCCGGGCAAGCCCGACCAACTGGTCGGGCTATCGCCAAGGGGGGATTGCCCGAGAACACCAGGGCAATCCCCAGACGGAGGGCCTTACGGCGGCGTGCACGGGGCCAACCATGCACGCAGGCCTCCACGGCAGGGTCACTAGACGGGCATCGCTTGTGCGAATGACCGTGCGATAAGCTCGCACGGCCCGGGTTGCTATGACCCTCTGCGGACGTCGCAGCAGGGCCACCGTACGGAGGGAGAGGCACGCCGCCCATACCGGGGCTCCGTATAGTGCCATCGACCTTATCACCCCGTGATAGAGCCGACGGCACGCCGATCCTGGGCCTCCCACATTAGGGAGGACCCGTCCAAGTGCGGCTGCTGCGGCACACAGCCGTGGAGCGAGGAGCTTAAAATGCTCCTCGAAACTCCATCGGGGGTCCAGAACCAGGCCGAGGTACTAGAGATGCGCCTCGACCGGTATACGAACTCCCTCCACTCGGACTCGGAGCCCCGGTGGGATCCTGCGACGGGGAGCGTGGAAACTCATGGCCCTCGTTTTTTCAAGGGCCACATCCAAACCCAGGAGGCGGATGCGTCGGACAACCAAAGAGGTGCCGACCGACGTAAGGTGGGCCGCCTCCTCCCCCGTTTTAGCTCTCGCCGCGACGAGTGTGTCGTCGGCGAAGCAGACGACCTTCATTCGTGGAAGAAGGTCGCCTCGCAGGACCCAATTGTACCCCAGGTTCCATAGTAGAGGACCTAGTACGGAACCCTGGGGTACACCTGCCGCCATTGCCCACGTATGGACGCGCCCATCCGGACCCTCGTAGAGGATGGACCTGCCTTGCAAGTAATCCTCCACGAGGGCGCGGAGGTACGTAGGCACCCGGTGGAAGCGGAGTGCCTCCTTTATGCACTCGTGGGGCAGGTTGTTGAAAGCGTTGCGGATGTCAAGAGACACCGCATAACAGTCTCCCCACGAGCTGTGGCCTCCTCAGTCCACCCCTTGAGGTGGGCCACCGCGTCCATCGTGGACCGGCCGGTGCGAAAGCCGAACTGGTTGTCCGGCCCTCGGTCCTCTAAGTGCTCGACGATGCGGGAAGCTAGGATTTTCTCCAGGAACTTCCCGGCCTCGTCGAGCAGCACCACCGGCCGATACCCAGTCGGGGAATCTGCGGGGCGGCTCCTTCCTTAACAGGCAGAGCCTGCCCGCTTTCCAACGACTGGGGAAGCGGCCCGAGGCGATGCTTAAATCTAGCACCGCCCGGAACCGCTCCTCAAGGTGCCCCAGGGCGAGGGCCAGAACCCTGCTTGGGACACCGTCCGGTCCCGGCGCCTTCTTTTTGCGCCAAAACCGTTCCCTCACCATGTCGAATTCCACGTTCGTCACGGGAGGGATGGCGGCAGCCACTTCCACCGGAGGAGTGTCCGGGGGGACCATTCTGGGGGGCTGGAACGGACCGGGATCAGGAAACAGAGTCCCCAAAACCCAAACCAGCAGCCCTCTGTCCATAGCGGAAGTAGGGGGAGCGGAAGCTTTAAACTTCCCCCTCACCATCCGGTACGGACGCCCCCACGGATCATCGTCCAGGAGCCGTATAAATTGCTCCCTGGACTCCTCCTTGGCCCTGCAGATTTCATTCCGCAGGGCTTTCTTGGCTGCCGCATACACCCGATGAAGTTCCGCTTCCTCGTCGGGTGTAGTTCTGGCGCGCCTACGACAACGCACGTAGGCGCGCCTGGCCCTCATACTGGTGGTACGCAGATCCGCAATCTCCTGCGTCCACCAGTACACCTGTCCCCTTTCGGGGCAAGCCTGCGCCCTCGGCATGGCGGCTTGGCAGACGACTTTCATGTCGTCCGCGAAGAGATCCGCCATGCCGTTAGTATCCCCGGCGAGGTGGGGCGGCACTTAAGCCCACGCCCTCACCATCGCCGCCTCCTCCGCCACATCCGGGTGGAGCTTGGTGAGCGCCCATCGAGGGAAAGCGCTCACCGCGGAGCCCCTGCGGTTCAGGGCTCCTTGGGATGCCGTGGAGACCTTATATCGGATACAAAGGTGGTCCGACAGGGTCTCCACATCTTCCTCAACTCGCCAGTCATTGATTCGACTGGCGAGTGAGGGGGTAGCAAAGGACACATCCACCACCGACGTGCCCTGCACCCGGACGCAGGTAGGGGTGGAGCCCCTATTCAAGATCTGGAGCCCCAGGGACAGAACCCAGGACTCCAGATCTCCACCCCTCGCATTGGTGCGGGAGGACCCCCATGCGGTTGACCACGCATTGAAGTCTCCCGCAACTAGCACCGGTACCGGGGCCGTCCTGCGGACGACCCCCTCTAACGCAGCCAGGAAGACTCGGAAGTCAGCCTGGCTGCGATTGGGGGGAATAAATAGGTATATTTAAAATTTAGATTGTGAAATTATTTCCAGCATTGCTTTGTTTTTGTTATTTTATTAAAAATAAATATATTTTCTGAGCTTATGAATGTGTTTGTGGTCAAAGGAGGCTTGATATTTCCTCGTTTCCTATTTCGATATTTATTTCGTACTCGATTACGAAAGTGGAAAAATATATTCCTAATTAATAACCGGTTATGAACAGAGAAAAAAAATGCCGTTTTCGTAGCTGGTTATGAACCATGGTTACGAAAACGACAAATTAATTCCTGCGGCCATTTCAATTTAATAATAAAATACTTCTAATTTGCTGTAATCTATGACAAAATTCTATGTAACTTTCGCCCCTTTGAATTTTAGCTGATTCTAACTCTAAAGATATACGAGTACATTCTTCTGTTCGCGGATCCCCAAAGTGTTTATTTAATTTTTTTTTAACTCGTCCCAATCTTGGATGGTGTCTCTTTCCCCAACCAATCTAGCGGCTGCCCCTGACAAACGACTGGTGATCACATGGAATAAATATTCCATCTGCTCTTCACCACCTCGGATCGTACCCAAAATGTATTCACATTTTTTTGTGAAAAGAGGTAAGGTTTTAGCATCACCATTAAATATTGGAATAATGCTCACCATCTCCTGAGGTACCCGTATGATTTTATCCATTTTCAAATCAATAAAATTAAAAAAAATTACGGGTTGCACTCCGGGAGTGCCGGCAGAAGTGAAAACTTAAGTATTAACGTTGTGCGTTTTGGATATTTTGGAATGATTATGGAATAATTTTGCACGAATTGCTTTAATTATCAGAATAAAAGTACTATCTTTTATGTCGTAGAATACAATATTTATTTATTGCGCTATCGTACACAAACATGACAATTTATATTACATTAAAAAGTTTATCCCTCAGAAAAAAACTAGTAATAATGAATCAAAATATTTACAATTGGACCGATTTATGCAAAAATGATCCAATCCACATTACATCCATTTTGAGATATTCAATGTCAAAGTTTAATTAGATATTTCTTTTATACGTAATGTTTTATTATATGATATTAAATTTATTTCAATAGCTATACTGTCACACTTTATATACATGTATATTCCAAATTAAATTAACATTAGATTTGGTTAAAATTAAATAAAAATGTGCGTGGATCATTTTTGCAAATTTAGGATTTGAATGGCGCTATTTCTTACTTATATTTGCAAAAACGATCCACATGTAACACTATATAAAGATGTTTCAAAAATATAAATAAAACCCTGATATTTACAGTTTCTTTACAATTTTACTGTGATAAAAACTTCTAATATTCATCTTTAACAATCATCTTCATTTCCACCATATAATTTTCACTATTAACCCAATTGAATAGGAATATTTCAAATTTTCATATCATACTAATCATTTTTATTTCCATCATATATTTTTTTGTTAATCTAATCATCCTCATTATATATTTCGAAATCTGGTTCACCTAACCCTTCTAAATCATCTGTAATTGTACATGTACCTTAGAGGGATTTATAATAGTCTATACAATCTTCAGGGATCAGGTTAAATATTGATATAATGTCATTTTTCCGTTTCAGGAGACATAGCTCGAAGCGGCTAATTGTTAGACATATCATTCCGTATATCACTTGATAAAATAGAATGAATCTCAGTTTGAGTCCGAGATTCAAAAATATTCTGATCATTGTAATCTACAAAATAAATGTCATTACATCAACCTTTTTGTTAATATATAAGGAATAGTTTACAGTTCACCAGTTTAGTCAAAATTAAAAAAATTTACTAATATAAGTAACTAGCTGACCGTATGCAACTTTGCTTGCACTATAATTAACTTTTCCGGTAGGAAAACTTTCCCGTTAGATTTTTCCCGTAGGAAAATTACCCTATGTCCTTTCCCTGGTCTCTAACTATCCCTATACCAACATTCATCAAAATCGGTTCAGTAGTTTCTAAGCCTATTCAATAGAAACAAACAAACAATCAAATTTTTCCTCTTTATCATAATATCAGTATATAAGTATTAGGATAGCTGTATATGATTTACTTCTGTCGTCTGTATAAATAAAAAATAATAATTAAATGCATAACCTAAAAAAAAAGATTGATCATTGATCACACAAAATACACACATTGTTATTTACTTACTTTTGCCATTACATTGATTTTTTTCATTAACTTTCTTCATAATGACATCGATTCTTTTCATTTTCAATTTGTATCTTAAAGTACTCGTGGGTAAACTTTGCAAGGTACCTTACCTACGTGTTATTCATAGAGTAAGGTAAATACAGGGAACACAGGTTGGTGTTATTACCTAGGTAACACTGAAAATGTTTAGAACTGGCCAGTTAGAAATATTGCTAATGAAAACTTTTTTTGTATTTCAATTATAGAATTCATTTGTCATTTGTTTTTGTGAATTGGCGGCAAATCTAAAACTCTTGTTACACGTGAAAATGAACTTAACGCGAGAAAATTTTCGGTCAATGATTTACGAGTATTATGACTTTCGTTGTGAGCTTACTCAACAACAAAGCTATGATAGGCTGCGATTAGCATTTCTTTTTTTTTTTTTTTTAATTTATTTCCTTTGCATTGGCTACATACATGTATCTCACACAGAGACCTTGCCATAAACCTTATTGGTTTATCTGGCCTGGTCGAGTTGCTCTAATATGCTTATACTACCGATACTATTATACTAGTATATATTCACAATACAGATACTATTTAATTATAATTACAAAAAAACAGGATTTTGCTCTATAAAATGACGCTTCATTAGATTCTTAAATTTTCCTCCAGAGGTATATAATTGGCATAGTTTTTCGGGGAGGCCGTTGAGCACTTTGTGCAGCATGTATTGTCCCACGCGAGTTCCGTACACGTTTTTATACCCCGGCAAAACATAAGTGTCAAGGTAATTTAAATTTCTCAACCCGGCAGGTCGTGATGTTTTATTTAAGCTTGTTATATTATTTATTTCATCTTTAAGAATTATGAATTTAGTTTTATTGCATATACTCATTACTTTACAATGTTTGAATAAATGTTCTTTGGTAATATTATTTTTTTTCCTATAATTTTCGTTAAGAATACATTTTAACAATTTAATTTGCAGTGTATATATTTTTTTAAAGTATGTTTTGTATGTTTTTCCATACGCACCTACACCATAACTTATCACAGAATCAGCCATTGACAAATACAACATTCTCAAAACTTTATAAGGCAGCTTGTATTTTAGAATTGACAATTTACTTAGAATACTTCGTAACTTAGTACAGACATGCTCAATGTGTGGTTTCCAGCTAAACTTACTGTCTATGATAAGACCCACATATGTATGCGTATCTACTACATCTAGCGGCTTGCAAGAACACTGTATAAAGTTATTGTGTAAACAGTTATGATCGTGCGCGACTATTTTCAGAACGTGGTGCGATTTATTTTTTCCCGAATGGATATGCATCGATTTGGTTTTTTGTGCGTTTATTACTAATCCATTATCGTGCGCCCATTTAGACAATAGATTATAATTATTTTGCATAGTGCGTTGCGCCTCGACTAAGTCACACGATTCAGTTAGCAGACACGTATCATCAGCAAATTGGTATACCGAGCCTGTTTCGAAAATATTGCACATAATTAATGAAGCCCCATCTCGTGCCGCTATTTACAATTGGTTTAACGAGTTTAAGCGTGGACGTAGCAATCTCAGTGATGATCCGCGTGAGGGACGTCCTTTAACAGCGACTACTGAAGAAAACATCAGTGCTGCGCGACGCATGATAGAGGAAGATAAGAGAGAGAGAGCATTGGTATGAGTCAAGTTCAAAAAATATTACACGAACATTTAGGCGTCAGGAAGCTTTGTACCAGATGGATTCCCCATACTTTAACCGACGACCAGAAACGCCTTCGTATGGACTGGTGTCGCGAAATGTTAGATAAGTTCAACGGCGGTGACTCAAATGCTGTATTTGACATCGTCACAGGTGATGAAAGCTGGATATATTGCTACGAACCCGAAACCAAAAGACAATCAGCTCAGTGGGTGTTTTCTTTTGAGGATCAGCCAAGGTAAAGAAAGGAAGAAGTCAAGGAAAAAAGATGATTGCCTCGTTCTTTGGTCGGAAAGGTCATTTCGCGACAGTTATGCTAGAAGATGGAAGGACAGTTACTGCAGACTGGTATGTCAATCGCTGTTTGCCTGTTGTTTTGGAAAAAATTCGACAGCAGCGCCCTCGAAGCAGGATCCTCCTTCACCACGACAATGCTTCAGCGTACTCCGCAAAACAGACTGTTGATAGTCAAATAGACTAAGGCAGGTGTCGAGATAATGAGTCATCCGCCATATAGTCTCGACCTGGCACCCTGCGACTTTCATTTATTCCCAAGAACTAAAGATAAACTTCGAGGTAATCGCTTTACGAGCCCTGAAGATGCGGTGAAAGCGTACGATAATGCCATAGAAGAGACCCCTTAGGAAGAATGGGCCCACTGCTTTTCTCAGTGGTTCCATCGAATGCGACGATGTGTAGAGAGGAACGGATATTACTTCGAAAAACAATAAAAGTATTGGCAACTTTCTACATTAAGCCGTTTTTTATTTTCTAAGCATTTTCAGTGTTACCCACGTACACAAGCTGTTCGTCCGCAACTGACAGAGTTACAGTTAGTGATTAAGGGAATCACCCGTGCCCCACCTCCCCTCTCCTACGCATTCGTGTGACCGACCGCAGTAGTCAACATTAAGACGAATAAGTACAAACATCTGACGAATGTAGACTATAAAACTATAATAATTTACTTAAAAATAATTGTTGCAACCTTAATAACATATTTTTTGCTATAAAAGTGATTCATACTACATGGATCATTCTGCAACTTCTCTGAAAGTTAGCTTACTCGATAATCTACTTATGTCACAAAATATAACATGTCTAGTCTATTGTTCCACATGAAGAATCAAATAATAATTCAAGATGAGTGGATCACATTAGAATTAGTCACAAAATTATTTTACTATTTGCTATAATGTTCCAGACCGCATGAATCGCTGAAAAAAAAACTATTTTAGAGTATTTTTTATTGCTATAATGATCCAGATCACATGAATTACTTTAGTAAATAAATATTTTACAGTATTCTATTATTGCAATAATGATCCACGATACATGAATTGTTTCTGTATAAATGGTTTTAGTAATTATCATATGAAATCGAATATTTTTAGCGACTTGGATCACTATTACGTTAAGCTTTAATTGTTTTAAGTAAAAGAAAAACAATTCATAAGTTTTGAATCATTTATATATTTTGCATAATTTTGCTCACCATACATTAGTTGAAATGATCCAAATTTTTGACAGACTTTTTACCTATACAAGAATTGCATGATTTTGAATCTTTTTTGTGATAAAATAAAGTTGATTTTCCTGAGTGTGATGACATACTTAACTTAAAAATCATAAAACTGTGGGTTGGATCGTTTTTGCATAAATCGGTCCAATTAAATTAAAAATATGATCAAAACAGACATTAATATACTACTTAAAAACGTAATTTTATAACAAATAAATAATATTTAAATTATACTAACTTACCTAATTAATATTTACAACAAAATCAAATAAAAGCACAATTTAGATTTTTCCTAACAAAGTAAATAAATTGATTAAAACTGTCTCAAGTGACGTGTGACTTCCAGTACTTTTGACAGCCGCTATTGTTCTCGGCCGGCTTACGTGGACCCCTCACCGCACCTCGACAGTTCCTGCGGCCATTTCAATTTTAATTGGTCTTACGAATTTTCGATCAGTGTCACGTGTCCTGACGCGAGTTTATCATTTTTTACCCATTACAAAAAAAAGTGTACAACGCCGCTAAAAAAGCTCTCTCAAAAAAAAAAATATTACGGCGTTTTCTAATCTCTAATAACACACAATAATTACTAGGAGAAAAGAAAAGTAAAACTGACAGGAAGGTGAAAAGATTTACTCACAGTTCCACAGCTGCCCTCATGCTCCTTGTGGATTACTCTTCACTTAGTCGCTGACTCTGACTACTCTATCGCGGTTTCTTAATAAATTTATTTGTTCGGTATCTCTGCTAAACCGTAGATACGGAAGTCGGTTCAACTGGTAGATATTTATATTGACTGACTGACTGCTGAGATCCTACCGACTTCGCCAATTAACTAATCGACGGCGAGGTGTTGTTTAAAAATAATTTATTTATAGAATTGAACAGAGTAACAGCTCTAATGATAGTTGTACAAGTAATAATCGCTTTATTCTATTTTAATTCAAATTCAAATTCAAAAATCTTTATTCAACTTAGGCCTTTACAGGCACTTATTGACGTCAAAACAAAGCAAAACATTCTAATTTAAAGGAAACATAAATTTAACTTTGTATGTGCATACATCCTGAATATACCTACTCAAGATGTCTGCAAATACAAGTAGTAATGAAAAAAAAAAAGTTGAATCTACACCTGTTCGGAAATTGGGAGAGCCTTCTCGAGAAGAACAGGCAAGAAACTCGAAAGGTCCTTATATACTAATAATATGTTTACGTTGCACATTACTGTCCTACATTCTGCAATGTGCTGACAAAGGCATATTGGTGAGGGTTGGTACCCTTAACTAGCTCGTTTTGTTCGTTATTTGGAACTTGTTCGGGTTCAGTAGAATTTTCATTCTCATTCTCTGGTGAAATACCTGAAGTACTTGTGTCTAGTCTTATCTCGCTGGTATTCAAGGTAGTTTGCCTTAAATTTATGGAAGAATCTGTAAACGACATTTGATCTGCCCATACCCAATTAGCAAGTTTTTTTGCGGCTTGTCCACTGCTTGTTTGCTGGCACTCTTTAAATTTTTTGTAAGTATTTCTTAGATTTCTCCATTTTGCCTTCATTAACTGTAACAATATTTTCAGGTTTTTAGCAACTGGTGACACATACACAACAATATCTTTCTCTTATCGTTTGGGTGGAAGTACGGTATCGAATATAGTCACTCAAGTGTGTGAACAAATTTGGAAGATACTACAACCACAGTATATCCCAGTTCCTACTATTCAATCATGGTTGGAAATAGCAGATGCATTTCAAACAATATGGGGTTTCCTGCCTTGGAAGCATTGACGGCAAACATATTGTCGTCAAATACCAACCTAATAGCGGTTCACTATTCTATTGCTACAAAAACGATTTTCTACTGTGTTATTGGCTATAGTTGATCCACATTACAAATTTACATACTTAGATGTCGGATCATATGGTAAGGATTCCGATAACACAATATTTGAGAATTCGTCATTTTACCAGCTTTTAAAAAAAGGACGATATGTGAATTTGCCAGCTTCTAAACCTTTGCCTGGTTTTCAACAGCCTACACCACACGTATTCATAGCAGATGGAGGTTTTAAATTAGAGACCTTTCTGACGAGACCCTTCACTAGAGACGCAGCAATGAATGACAATTATAAAAAAAAATAATCTATCATTAAGTAGGGCACGAGTTGTAGTAGAAAATGCATTTGGCATATTAGCACAAAAATTTAGAATATTCTTGAGGCCCTTTGAAACAAATTTAAATAATACTATAAAAAATCGTTAAGGCTTCAGTGTGCTTGCATAACTTATTGCAGACTAAAGAAACATTCGAAAACAAACAATTTTCAGAAACTATAGAAGCATTCGTACTAATTGCACCTAAACCGACATAGGGCAGATTTAGCAGCGTTTAATGTTAGAACATAATTTGTGAACTATTTTAAAGAAAATCAAAATAATTAAATGTAAACAATAAATTTCGTACCGTCTATCCCAGTCTTTTCTTGAATTTTTCTCCATGCCACCTCCTTTTTATACGCATATTTGTAATCCACGTATCCAACTGAATACAATTCAGGATAATTACGTATTAAAATTAAAAATATTTCTGTATTGTCTTCCATTGTGCGAAATTTTGTCCGCCCGGGCAGAACACGTAATTACGCTTTGCGAAGCGAAAGATAACTAACGAAGTAGCGAACATCTGCGTCTGTCTAATGTCCATTTCTGTCCAGTTCTGTTTCGCAGTTACCTGCGAAACAGAACTGACAAGGACGCAACTATCACAACTCTGTATATAATACAGTTAGACAGAGCATATGCGAAACGCTACCAGGCAACTTACAGTTTTTTCGTCGTTTCGCTGCCGCATGCGAACGCGTAGGTGTGCTAAAGGCGTTATGGGCGCGCTAGGTAAGGTCTACACTGCGACTCCACTACCCACGCGCCCGGGTAAACCCGACCAAGTGGTCGGGCTATCGCCAAGGGGGGATTGCCTGAGAACACCAGGGCAATCCCCAGACAGAGGGAGGGCTTTACGGTAGCGTACACGGGGCCAACCGTGCACGCAGGCCTCCATGGCCGGAAGGATCATTAGACGGGCACCGCTTGTGCAAATGCCCGCTTTCGCCTGCCCGTCCATCTTCTGTATACTTAACTAAATTTTTGACCGTTTGTATGATGTTCGCCGCTTTGCGGTGTTGGCGACGAACTGTTTCAAGTACCTATGCAGTTAATCATTATTATTCGATAAGACGCGAGTATAGCGTCGTATTTCGTCGTCGTTTATAAATGAAACATAGACTTATTATAAGTTATAAATATTACTGTGTAGTTCTTGGTGCTTACAGTATAAAAATACAGGTTTCAATCAACTTGAGGGTTTATTCTCAGTAATTTTCTTATTACAATGTTATAGCACGTCTTATCGCTACTGTAGGCAGAGGATGAAGAGAACGAGTTACGTAACGTAAAGACATTTTTTATTATATCTTTGCATGAGTAGGTTGAAGGCTTCATCATAGCTATCCTTTGTTATCGTCAAAATTTATTAGATCATATGGCTCATCTCTGAGGCGAGACCTAAGATGGTATATTTTTTGAACATTGTCTAAATTTGAATTCTTAATAAGTGAAGTGAACATTTCTAGAAATGGTTTGAAATCACCGTACTTACCACTGAATGGTTTGATATTAATTTCCGGTAATTTTAAGTTTACTGAAGTTTTATTACATTTTCTAGCTTCTCTCATACCCTGGGCCTTTGCCATGGCTTCCAGATATGTAGCCTCGACTACTTCCACTTCCTCGTTGTCGTCAAAAATTAATTTACAGATTTTCATATTTAATGTTACGTATTCTTTAAAAGTCGAATATATTTTTTCTTTCTTTGCAAGGAGGAGATGGACGCTGTCTTCTTCTTCAGATATTATGTTTTTTATTTGTCGCGTAAGCGATGCCTTCTTGGCATCGCTTACGCACAACGTTAATACTTAAGTTTTCACTTCTGCCGGCACTCCCGGAGTGCAACCCGTAATTTTTTTTAATTTTATTGCTTTGAAAATGGATAAAATCATACGGGTACCTCAGGAGATGGTGAGCATTATTCCAATATTTAATGGTGATGCTAAAACCTTACCTCTTTTCACAAAAAAATGTGAATACATTTTGGGTACGATCCGAGGTGGTGAAGAGCAGATGGAATATTTATTCCATGTGATCACCAGTCGTTTGTCAGGGGCAGCCGCTAGTTTGGTTGGGGAAAGAGACACCATCCAAGATTGGGACGAGTTAAAAAAAATTAAATGAACACTTTGGGGATCCGCGAACAGAAGAATGTACTCGTATATCTTTAGAGTTAGCATCAGCTAAAATTCAAAGGGGCGAAAGTTACATAGAATTTTGTCATAGATTACAGCAAATTAGAAGTATTTTATTTTCTAAAATAAACGAAAATATTACGGACAATAGTTTATCTCTGGCAAAACAATACATATACAATAATAGTTCTTTTAACGTGTTTCTTTATAATTTACCAAGTCATCTAGTACGTTTGGTTCGGTTGCGAAATGTTACTACCCTAGAAGAGGCATTAAAAATTGTTTTGGAAGAACAAAATTTTCAAACTATGTATCGATCGAAAAACAAAAAAAAAACAAAAATACATTGAAAGGCAAAATTTTGTAAGGGGCAATAATTTTTATAGGCAAAATAATTTTAATTTTAACACACCACAAAGTAATTATATTGCGAGACAGCTAAATACATACATACATAGAAAGCCAATCCGCACAACATAGTATGCCTAGTACTTCGTTTAATTCACCGAGTAACTCGTTACAATATAGGAATCCGAGACCATTTAATTTTAATAACTTTAATCAAAACCAGTGGCAACCTTCAAATAGGTCGTCGGGCCAAACACAGCTTAGTCAGCATTCAGCGATTAATGCACCGCGCATGACACCGTTTAATGCACATCCAGCAGTGTCAGGTTCGAACACGGATGTTACAAGGCAAGCTCACGACGCGTTAATTTCACCCATAATAATTCGCATAACTTTGATCAGTCACAACACGAAAATGAATATTCTGTTAACGAACCACAGGCAAGAAATTTTTTTCATAGCAGCCTCCAGAACAGAAAACGAATAAAAATAAATTGTAATAAACGCCTTAATTTACCGCACATAGTAATTCTAGAATTAAATGCTGTATTTATGATAGATACAGGTAGTGTTCGTTCATTTATTAGCCCAAACTTAGCAAATAGATATTACAAAAATAATAAACGGCACGAACCATTCGAAGTGGTTAGTGCTCACGCTTCGAGTGTCCACAACGAGACGGTATTAATTCTTTTGCCACGCATTTTTAAAAGTAAGGAATTACATAAATTTTATGTGTATAACGTTGATGACAGGTATGATGGACTGATTGGAAGCAACTTGTTAAAGCAACTTCACGATAATATAGATATGGATAGTCAAATATTGCATTTAAAAAATACGCAGATTCCCATTATCTATTCTCCTCCTTTGAGAGAAAGATATATTTTGCCCTCACGTAGTGAAGTTCGCGTTAGGTTACCGGTTACTTTATTAGACATTTCGAGTTTCTTGCCTGTTCTTCTCGAGAAGGCTCTCCCAATTTCCGAACAGGTGTAGAGTCAACTTTTTTTTTCATTCCTACTTGTTATTGCAGGCAATTTGAGTATATTCAGGATGTATGCACATACAAGGTTAATATGATTTCTTTAAATTAGATTGTTTTGCTTTGTTTTGACGTCAATAAGTGCCTGTAAAGGCCTATGTTGAATAAAGATTTTTGAATTTGAATTGAGACGGTGACGGCATTCTTGACTATAAGCAATTTAAAGAAGGGATTAGAAAGCCCGCTGCCATAGTCAGATGTAGTAAAGGTTATGCTACATCGGTAATTCAAAGGTGTACCGATAAGCAAGAAACCTTAGTAGTAACGGGGCCATTCCTTACAAAGCCATATGTGCCAGACGCTTGGAGTAATATTAATTATACGGATAGAAATAGGGAAATAGATAATAAGTTAGTAAATAATTTGAACAAAATAAGGTTAGATCATATGAACGACGAAGAACGGAAGGCAATTGAGGGGTTATGTAGGGAATATAAAGACATATTCTATTGTGAGGATATCCCTCGTTCTTTTACAAATCAAGTTAAGCATCAGATAAGAACAAGAAATGAGGATCGATCAACATAAAAACACATCGGTTACCTCCAGTACAAAAGGAAGAAATAAAAAGTCAGGTAGACAAAATGTTAAAGGATAACATAATTCAAGAGTCCTTTTCTCCCTGGAGTGCTCCAGTACATTTAGTACCCAAAAAACTAGATTCTTTAGGACAAAAAAAAATGGCGCATCGTTATCAATTATAGACGCCTTAACGATATTACAATCGATGACAAGTACCCGTTGCCAAATATCAGTGACTTATTTGATATGTTAGGAAATAGTACTTATTTCAATACCCTTGATCGTGCCAGTGGGTACCATCAAATAGAGGATCAAAACGAGGATAGACCCAAAACTGCATTTAGCACACCGTTTGGACATTTTGAATTCAACAGAATGCCATTCGGATTAAAAACAGCGCCTGCCACTTTCCAACGAGCAATGGATAATGTGCTCAGGGGACTGCAGGGTTTGTTTGATCGTTTCCGTGAAATTAACTTGAAAGTACAGTTAGATAAGTCGCATTTTTTATGAAAACAAGTACTGTACTTAGGTCACACAATAACAAACGAGGGTCTTAAACCTAACAACGATAAGATAGATTCTATTTTAAAGTATCCATTACCAAAAACCATAAAACAAATTAAAAGCTTTTTAGGATTGATAGGATATTATAGGAAATTCATTAAAGATTTTGCGAAAATTACTAAGCCATTTACGGCATGTTTAAAGAAGCTTTTGAAACATGTAAAAAGCTTTTAACTAATGCACCATTGTTACAGTTTCCGGATTTTAACAAGCTTTTTGTTCTCACCGCCAATGCATCAAACTTTGCTATGGGTGCGGTGTTATGGCAAGGCTCTATTGGTTCAGACTGACCTATAGCTTATGCTAGTCGCAGCTTAAGTGAAACAGAAACTAGATATAGTACGATAGAGAAAGAGCTTTTAGCAGTCATTTGGGCTGTAAAACATTTCAGGCCTTATCTTTATGGAAAAAAAAATTATCATTTACACGGATCATAGGCCTCTTGCCTGGTTATATTCACTAAAAGAGCCCAATAGTAAATTAACGCGGTGGCGACTTCGTCTTGAAGAATATGATTTCACGATTAATTAGAAAAAAGGGCCACAAAACACAAACGCTGACGCCTTGTCGAGAATTAAGATTAACGCTATCGATGATGACTTAGACTCAATTTTCGCTAACGTAGATGATACTGATGAACGATTACAAGATGTAGTTAAAGAGTTAGATAGGGAAATTAATAATAAAAGTCCTCAGATTGAGACGATAGAACTTTCAGATTCTGAAGAGAGTCCACAAGTAGTCGAAATTTCAGATTCAGAGTCAGGAGCAACAGCAAAATCAGTCTCAAATAGGGAACATGAAGGTATTCCTATCCTTCATGAAGCTATCGACACTAAACCAAGATAAATATTAGTATACACTTGGTTTAAGAACGAAATTTCAGTAAAGGACTTGTCAAATAACAAACAAAATATTATTGAAGTTCATATGCCAACTAATAATGAGAAATTAGTTAAAGATTTTCTAAAAGAGTATATAGATCCCAAACATAAGTATTTCATTTATTTCGAGAAGGAAAATTACAGAAAAACATTTTCCAACGTTATTATTAACTTACTTAAGAAAGGAATTTTAAATTTAGTAGAATGTAATGAAATGAAATGAAAATCTCTTTATTGAAATGGACTTTGCTAAGTACTTTTAAATCGTCAACAGACCTACCACCATTTCGGGACGAATAATTATTTTGCTTAAATAATTATTAATATGCTGAGATGTAGAAGAAATGGCGAAAGAAACTCCACAGCTTACAATTTCGTAATGATTTCAAACATCATTACAGGCCAATAGATATATCAATGACTAAATTACAATTTTGAATTCGTAAATTTTTGGTAGATCTTACTCCCATTCATTTGATTCATTTAAATAATTATTTATCTTGTAATAAGCTTTTATATATAATTTAGTTTTTACAGCTTTTTTAAATTTGTTAACAGGCAAATCTCTAATATTCTTCGGAAGCTTATTGTAAAAACGTATACATTGGCCCACAAAGGAATTGTTTATACTGTGGAGACGAGTTTTATATGCAACCAGATCGTGTTTCTTCCTGGTATTTACATTATGCGTATGGAATTTCTCAGAAAAATGCATAATGTTTTTCTTTACATATAGTAAGTTTTCCAGTATATATTGTGATGACACAGTTAGAATATTTATCTCCTTGAACTTTTTTCTGAGGGAGTCACGTGGACCTAGTTGATAGATTGCTCTAACAGCCCGTTTTTGCAGAACAAAGATGGTATTTATATCTGCAGCACTCCCCCAGAGAAGAATCCCATACGACATTATGCTGTGAAAATAACTGAAATAGGTTCAAAGAAATTTATTTCTCATAAAAAACAATGTTCACTTATAATGAGATATACAGTTGTGTTATACAATTTTTCACCTCCAACATGCTATGTTTTAATTATAATTTCTGCAAAAATTCTTTAAGTCTTAACTTGAAAATGTTTATGCTCTCACAATCCTTTAAAATGTTTGGCAAATTATTAAACAGCTGTGCTCCCTCAAACAAAATTGTTTTTTTACCATAGTTTGTGCGCACAGTAGGCAGCTGTAACTGTGCTTTATTTCTTAAATTATGTGAGTGTACTTTTTTATGAAATGTTAAGTTAGAATGAATGGCATTTGTAGTTATATTTTTTATTAGTATGCAAGTGTAGTAGTTGAAAAGCTGTGTGATAGTTAGTATTTTTGTTTCTTTGTATAATTTTATCGTTGGGGTAAGATAATGATATTGAAATAGTACTTTGATTATTTTATTCTGAGTTCTTTGTAATTGGCTTAAATTTGTTTTTGCGGCGGATCCCCACACCTCAATTAAATATTCTATATGAGATTTAACTAAGGTATTATAGATGATTGTACGCACTCTATTTGGAATACAATTTGAAACCTTTCTTAATGCTCCCAGTACAGGCACTATCTTGGACCTGACATGTTCAATGTGTTCTTTCCAGGTTAGTTTGTCATCCATCCACAAGCCCAGATATTTCTCCTTCCTCGAACGCTGTATGACTTCATTATTGATGGTAAGAGGGGAGAACTCTGGCAAATGTTTATTTTTTGCACAAAAAATCATAAAAGACGTTTTTGAGGTATTTATTGTGAGCAAATTATATTGAAACCATTCATTTAGAATGTTAAGATCACTTTGAGCTTTGATTATTATGTCGTGAATAGAACTACCGAAGTAAAAGAGGCAAGTATCATCAGCGTATAAAGTTAGTTCTCCGGTTAGCCCAATTTTATCTATATTATTAACGTAAATTAAAAACATCAGGGGTCCAATTATTGAACCTTGTGGAATTCCGTAAATGACATTTTGAGGGTCACTAGAAAAATTATCTATTTGCACCACTTGACGCCTATTCTGTAAGTACGATTCAAACATCTTAAAAGCCTTACCTGTAATGCCTAGATTACTTAATTTCAGTAGAAGTTTGCTATGGCTAACAGTGTCGAAACATTTTTTTAGGTCGATAAATATGCCCAATGCAATTTTTTTTTCATCAATATTAGTCTTTATTTTAGTTACTAGGTCTATAGCAGCTGAGAGAGTGCTCGATTTTGGGCGGAAACCATATTGCCGGTCAATAAGGAACTGTTTTTCAGTCAAATAAGTATTTAAGCGGTCATACATAATGCGTTCAAATATCTTTGATAAAACAGGCAACACCGAAACTGGCCTATAATTGCCCGGATCTGTTCTACTCCCAGATTTGTAAATAGGACTGACCCTAGCAACCTTTAACGTATCGGGAAAGAAGCCGTTTAAGAGACATGTGTTAATGCAATCGGTAAGCCTTTGAATAATTATATTTTTTAAACATTTTAACGCTTTAGTACTTATTCCGTCCAACCCAGTACTTGTGTTACTATCTAAGTTATCGATTATTTTCGAGACTTCCTCGACACTACAAGGTTTTAGCTCGTCTAGGATTATGTTATGTGAGTAATTATGTTCGTACATTAGTATGTTGCCGTTATTTTTATGATATGTGTTAGGTATTCTGTTTGCTAATTCTAAGCCAATAGTGGAAAAAAACGTATTAAAGTAATTGTAGATTTCTTTACCTTCCGTAATAGGTCCTGACCCAGATATTAGTTTGGGTGGAGCACTGCTGTCTTTAATCTTATTTAACGCTAAACTATTAATGATTTCCCACATCTTTTTCGGTTGGTTACATGTGTTATTGAACAAAGAGTAATAGTAGTCCTTTTTACGTGCTGCAATCATAGTTCTAGTCTTTTTCCGTTCATCATTATATTTCCTTTGCAGATTTTCGTCATTTGGGTTTATTTTTTTCTGTTGCCATAAACCGTTCCGCCTTCTTATCGAGTCCATGATAACTTTATTTATCCAATCTTTTTGAGGTAAGTTTAAATACTTGATCTTGTCAATTTTATTATTTTTTATCTGCTCCAAAATGAACGTTTAAACGTTACCGCTAGAATGGTTTGAAATAAACCATTCTAGCGGTATCGACATCAGTAAGCCGCCAATATGTGGACCCCATTGCAATTTGGAGTCTAACATTACTCCTAAGAAAGTTGTTGTTTCCACAGGTTTCAATTCAACCCCATTTATTTGTACATTCGTTTCTACACGTCTCACATTTGGTGTAGTAAACTTAACTAATTTGTTTTTTTTTCATTAAGCAACAAGTTATTAATATTAAACTACTTTTTCGAGTGCATTGTTAATTTCGTCATATTATCTAATTTTCTATTTATTTTGAAAATCAAAGTAGTGTCAAAAGTTTCAAAAAGACAGCGACAAGACAAGCCGCCGAAGCAAAATTTCTTCGGAACTGGTTGACGCAGGAGCCGTCGTTAAAGACGCTCTTGCCACATTCAAATCCGCAAGACGATGATTGCGACTTATATTGAAAAATATTAGCAAATAAGTTGCGAAAATTATCAGAAAAGAATAGACGATAATACTTAAGATACACGAAATTGACGGCATGTATTTACGTTATCAATTTGATGACCCTTTAAGACTCCATCGCTACCTCATTTTTATGGACCAAGACCGGGCACATCATCGTCTACACACAGAGCCTCCATTGCATTATGGCATTATTTTATGTGCATTATGGGCAGGCGAATGAAAATACATATGACCAAAATAGACAACCGGCTAGTTCGTACACCAGATTATCCTGTCCTTTATATACTAGAGAACCAAGATGCAAATACTCGTACATCTGATCAAAATAATGATATAGTTCAGACAGCTTTTGACTTAAGTTAAATACCTACTGATATTACTGAATTTTGTTTTTATTGTCTTATGCAACATTATATATTTTAGATTTAACCTTTTATTCTATGTATGCAAATTAAATTTATTAAATTTATGTCCTTACTTTTATTTCATCCTCCAACACTTTACATAGGGCATGGAAAACTTCTGGTATAATTTCTGATATTATTTGTGTTGAAACTTTGAACAAAAAATGAAGGCTTTCATAGTCGTCTCCTGTTGCTAAGCATCTCAGTGTTATAGTAAGACGTATCTTGGCATTAATGGCTTTTCGTAATTGGGTGTCTTGTTTTGAAATTCGTGTTGAAATTTGACTAAGCAAATATTCAAAATCATTTAATGACATCCGGGAAAACTTTTGAATTCATCTGAAGGTTTTGCAACTAGTTCATTAAACTGCTACTTCATAGTTGCACTGTAAAAAAGACAAAGTTATCAAGTATCAGTTCCCATATCGTAAGATAAATAACAGCGGTATATTTAATTTTAACCGTTATTAAAACTGTAATTTTTTATAGTTAAAAGTGAAATATATCTGTTTTCCCCATCTTCTACTACATACATCTTGGTACATACTATATTCCATAAGTTGGTATAAGTATAAGTATAAGTTGGTACTCACCTGATTCTGTTTCGGTGAATGGTGGTAATCCACCATCTCCGTTATGTGCTTCTTTTGAATTGTTCGTTTTTTCTTTAAGACGTAAATTAAAGTTCAACAGTGTCATTGTGTTTATGAAAAAGCCATGTAATTATAATGTATATTTGTTTATTATAATTTTATAACACAACAGAAATCTCAACTTGTTAATAAAATCCGAACGTTTTGATGATAGGCAATTTCAAAACTTTAAGTTATCAGTTATTTTATTAGTAAGCAAATAAATGGTTTAGTCAAGTACTCTGGTAAGAGTGAAGACTAAAATATTGTAGTTATTTTGTTATGTTAAAGTGGAAATATGTCGTGTGTAATGTATGGATACCATTTTATGAGTGGCACATTAGGTATATTCCTAATCCATTTTTAGTCTACAGTCAACAGCAACTACGGTTTATACAAAATGTAAAATTTCTTTAGACAATTCCTAACTAAACGGCTTACTACCTACGTCTTGGAGTTAAAAGTCTATAAGATAATTTTGTGAATTCGTAGCTGTTGTGGGCTTAAAATTAATTATAACACTTTAAAAATTGCAATAACTAAGAATGGCTGTTGTTATTGTTTTATCTTTTTTTAATTAAAAAATGTTACTAATGTTTAGGTACTATAGTTTTGAAGAAAGCTGATAAAAACTGCTGTAACACATTTTTTATTTTAAATTTCTAACTTCTATAGTTTATTAGAATAACAGTTAATTTTAAGTGTAGTACTTAGTTTTGCAGGCCAGTGTATAAACTGTTCATTTATTTGTTTATATTGTAAGTTCATTATATTGACTGATTTGACTGCCTCCGTGGTCTAGTGGTTAAGTGGTCCCGGCTGTGGAGTATCCGACCTCCATCTGCGCTGAGTTGGACACCCCAGGGGTTTTGGTTAAAGTCCCACACACCACCTTGTTCCCCACACGTAACAAGATGACGTTACCGCTGAAATTCACAAAAAAGGAACAACCCAAAACAATTATTCGTACTGATTCCGTTGAAAACTCCACATTACCTTTACTAACTAACCTTTCAAATAATGAACAAACTAATAACAATCATTTTGAGGTTAACGCTGTTGATGGTTTGAGACGTGAATTTGAATTAGCCAAGGATATTGTAATGTAGAAAATTGTAAAGCCAATAACGGACATTTTTATCGCTTTACAGAGATTGACAGAAAAGTGATTTTTGCCGTTTTTATAGTACAGGAGAAACTGCTTTAAAGAGAGATTTTATACTTCGACATATTACTGAGTGTGAGCCGAGACAACGAACACACATACCCGAGGGTAGAATTTCAAGACGTAAGAGGTCACTTAAATATTATTTTACTCTTAACGGAAAAAAAACCAAGTGTGTAGAACGTTCTTTTTAAATACGCTTGCGGTTTCGGAAAAGTTTGTTCAAATTCTTTAGCTAAGTCTAATGAGTTACGAATTCTTCGCCAAGACACTCGTGGCGGTCGTATAAAAAGTCTCAAACTAATGGACAATAAGATTGATAATCTAATACTGTTCAATACAGAACAGTAGAATTTATAACTTAATGTAAATACATTGTATTTAATATATTCTGCGTGTTTCATTTATTGAACAAATACGAAACCAAATAAACCGTTTCCCTTGAGTCGAATCTCAGTACTGCCGAGCGAGCTTCTTTTCAGATCTATAGGTGTTACATACCTCTACTGGCAAACCAAACCATAGTGTTAAGTTCCATTTGGCTTTTAAACATACATCAAAATTCTAGTGACATTGTCAGCTTTATATTCGTTTCGGAATTGCATAATTAAGGTAATATCGGCCCATTTCTTGTATTTATTATTAATTATTATATTATATTTCAATCTCACTAATATTACAGTTTCATTGCTTTGCTCCCCATTTCGTCCGATTCATTTTGGTCCTTCTCCCACTATTTTCCAGTGCATCTATTCCATCCGACACCCGTTCGTCATGTTCTTCAGCAACTATTAGGGCACAGAAAGCAGCCGCCGAGGCGCTTGTACTTCGTCGTCGATTTGAACGTGAGCAGCAGGTTGTCGCGCGAGAGCGCGAACGTGAGCAGCAGCTGGCAGAACTGCAACGACAGTTGGAGGACACTGAGCTTCAAGTGAAACTGGCTGCAATTGATGCTGAGGCGGGGAGTCGTGCAACAAGCCGCGCAAGTCGCGTAAGCTCTACTAGAGATATTAGTTTAAATAGAACAAAGAATTGGGTAGACCATCAATCTTACATTAATAGGGACATTTCCGCAGTAGAATGTAAACATCAGGTTACTCTTACATCACCCGGCCGCCAGGCGCTTTCTCATTCGCCGCCGTCGGCCACACGGGCAGCTGCACCCCCTAAGCAATTCACAAACGTAACAGTTGCACTTCAAACGTGTATTTGACACTACAAAACATGATTTTTCTTACTTAGAGAACATAAGCAGGCTACAGAGTGCACTTCGCGGGTCTGCACGTCAGGCTGTTTCATCACTGCTTGTGTCAACAGAAGATCCAGAGGAAATCATGCGCGCCCTTGAAAACTGTTTTGCGCGCCCCGAACTCATCGTATACAAGGAGGTTACATTATTAAAAAACTTACCTCGCCTAAGTAACGATCTGAAGGAGCTCGGAACCCTCGCAAATCAGGTACGTAATTCAATATCTACAATAAAATTATTGAACCAAGTAGAATATTTATACTCGCCCGAGTTATATCACGCTGTTTTAGCTAAATTAAATCCGACAACTAAAATACGGTGGACTGATTTCGCAATGCGTGACAACAGATCGTCCTAAGCTCGTAATATTATCCGATTTTTTAAATCGTGAACTACACTCGCGAGCAAAAGTTTGGAATCAGTTACTTGAAATTGGTTGCGCGTTATCTTGAGTAGTTAATACTTTTTTAATAATCGTAAAAATGACATCATTTTAAAGGTTCAACTCTTTACTTTTAAACTGATACCGAATACATTAAAAACAAGCCAGTATTTATGGAGCCATTTCGCATTAAGTGAAGGTATATCGAAAAAGACGTGTTTCAATTGTTTGATACGTCACGAGTTGCGACCTATTGACCCCCTAAAAAAGCACCTGTTATCGGATTTTCTTTATCAGTCGACTTTCACACGTTGACCGGTACACATCTCCGCCACTTTTGACCCTTTACCTTGTACGACAATGGTGACAACACCTACAGAAGCAGCACAAATCGTAGCCCTATTGCAAGAAGGGCTCAGCCAGCGGGTTGTCGCTCGTCGGCTCCACATAAGCCAATCCTGTGTTTCGAAAGTTTATAAGCGCTTTCGGGAGACTGGGGGCTTTATCCTGAGACCAAGATCTGGACGGCGCCGGTGCACATCGGAGAGGGATGACCGTTTTATCGTGTCAACCTCTCTCCGAAATCGGCATTAGACTGGTGTCGACGTCCAACAGGAGCTCCGAGATGTTCGTGGGGTAGCAGCCAGCGAGTGGACAGTTCGTCGACGACTCAAGCAAGCGAATCTGACTCCAAAAAGGCCTGCCACAGGCCCGAAACTCACGGCAGCTCTCCGACAAGCACGCCGTCAGTTTGCTCGCACCCATCTTGATTGGGCGGTTGAGCAATGGAGGCAAGTCCTGTTCTCCGACGAAAGCAGGATGTGTTTGCACGGTAGCGACAGAAGAGGACGGGTCTACAGGCGGCCTGGGGAGCGATTTGCACAGTGCTGTGTCGCTGAAACAGTGGCTTATGGGGGCGGCTCTTGTATGATTTGGGCCGGCATTTCCTTCGATGGTAAAACCGAGCTTGTTTTCGTGCCTGGCGGGAGACGAGGAGGCGGTCTAACTTAGTGATGTGACTCGAATCGAAAATTATAACTCGAATCAATTCGAATCACAATAAAAATATTCGAATCATGATTCGAGTTGACCCATGATTCATATTTATTGTTAATTCGAATCAATTCGGAACAATCTCATGATTCGAATCAATATATTAAATTAAAGTTTACTTGAACATTTTAAAAACCTATTATTTGAGTTTTTATTATTTGAATTTAATTAACTTTATCAAACTCCAAATATACAATGTTTGAACTAATAAAAGTAACTGGTACCTATATCACTACGTTTAACTAGGAGAATTCTAAAATATATCTTTTCTTTACGAGAACAGATAGCCTATTACGGATCTCATGGTTTTGCAAATGATATCATATTGCAAAACGAAAAATACGATTTCCAGTCAGATTTTTGATCATTTTTTCATTATTTAATGATGACATCATTGAAATTATGCCATAGTGATGATATCATTGGAGATCGGTAATACGAAATGTAGCATTTCATGACTTCTTTTTCTCAAATTTATACCATGTTATACGATTAAAGATCCATAATTGGCCTGCAAGTTAATAAAAAATCAAAACAACTTAAACAAATTATAAACGTCTCATCTATAAGGTATGTGTCGGTACATTAACCATTCGAATCGACGAAAATGATTCTAATCAATGAAAGTGATTTGAATCAAGCGATGATTCGAATCCACATAAAATCTCATTCGAGTCGAGTTTATACCGTCACGACTCGAATCATTCGAATCAAATGTGATTCGAGTCCCATCACTACTTCGGACCGGTACATTTCCGATATTCTCCTGCAACATGTCGTTTCCTATGCGGGATACATCGATGATGACTTCCTCCTTATGCACGATAAAGCTCGTTGTCACACTGCCCGTGTAACAACGGAATACCTCGAAGAAGTCGGTATTGCCACATTGGACTGGCCAGCACTCAGCCCTGACTTGAATCCCATTGAGCACGTGTGGGATGAACTGAAGAGGAAGGTTCGTTCCAGAACTCTTGCTCCTTCATGTCTGAATGAGCTGAAATCAGCGTTGATTGAGGAGTGGGAAGGTATTCCACAAGAATCAATTCAGAAGCTGATCAGGTCTATGAAGAATCATCTTGGAGCAGTTATTAGGGCGAGGGGAGGGAACACAAAATATTGACACTTATTTTTAAAGATAAATAAAATTTTTATTTAATAATTTTTGTTATTTTATTCATTCATTATTTTTCCCTATTTCCTTGTTTTCCTACCTCCTTCACTTAATCCGGGATAACTCCACAATTACGGGCTCGAAATGAATTAATTTTATATCGATTTAAAGTGGACAGTTGCACCTTTAACATGATGTCATTTTTATGATTATTAAAAATTTATTTAGTATGCAAGATCACGCGGAACCAATTTCAAGTAACTGATTCCAAACTTTTGCTCGCGAGTGTAGATCAACACATTCGGTTTGGCTTATCTCCGGAATCTAGTTTAGCATACCAATCATTTATTTCCCATGAGCGACCATACAAACGTGAAAATAATAACACGATGAGCGATTCAAAGTTAAGATCCAAAACTTTTCATGACACTTCGACGAATAAACAAGAATGTCCCTTTTGCAAAAGAGATCATAGCATAAAGTTATGCCCTGGCTTCAAACTGTCATCAGTAGATGACAGGTGGAAGTGGCTTCGTGAGGCTAAAGTTTGTTATCGGTGTTTAAGGCGCAGTTCTCACCAGTGGAAAACTTGTAGAGTTAGTCAGTGTGGTATCGAGGGTTGTCCCTTTCGCCACCACCGCTTCATAAGCAAGTACCTGTAGCCCTTGTGCACACAATTGAAACCGACGTAACTGAATGTGAGCTAGGTTTAGCAGATCAAAAAAAAAACTGACTCGCCTGTGACTGCTCGTAGTTCTAAGCGACTAGCAGAAAACATCACTACTACCACGTGCACAGCTACACAACCAAAAGCGGCACTGGTACTAGAATGACTGGTCGTTCTAGTACTTTTCTTAAAATTATCCCGGTTACTGTTTTCGGCTCTGCAGGATCCTGCGACGTGTTTGCGCTCCTAGACGATGGCAGTACAGCTACATTAATCGACGCCGGTGTCGCCAAGCAGATCGGAGTGTCGGGCCCGCAGCAAACGATAACCGTCAATGGTGTTGGTGGTCTTGAGCGAACAACGATTGTATCGTATGTCGATTTTCACATTAAAGGAAGGTACAGACACGATATTTTCTTGATAAAAAATGCTAGAGCTATGATGTGACTATCATTACGCCCACAAACAATTCGACGAGAGGAAATCGAATCATATGCACATTTGGTCGATTTAAAGGACTTTTTACTGTATGAAGATGCAGTTCCAACTGTCTTAATAGGAGCCGAACATTGGCATTTATCTATCAACCATGAAGTACGTCTTGGTAGTAGGAATGAACCCGTGGCCTGTCTAACAGCCCTTGGTTGGACGTTGTACGGTATCTCTTCAAGTCAAACTAAGATCATTGATTTTATTAATCATACCTCGGTTTATGATTCCTCGGGTAATGACGACATAGAGTTTCTTATTAAGGAACAATACACCACGAAAATATGGAATATTTCGGGAATGGCGAATAAGATCGATATTAGTTAGAGCTCGATTAGGTAGCCTATAATTTAGTTTTTTTTATTATTGTTCTTTGACAAATAGATTCTTAATCCTTTTTTATGTTGCTCTAACTTTAGCCCCTTTCCAATGCACACAGACTCCATCTTTTCATTGTCTTTTTAGTTCTGAAAGTTGTTTTTTAGCGTTTTTTACTTCCTCAATTACTTTCGCAATAGATGCAGCTCCACCGGCTATACTACCAGCGGCAGATAGACCGGCAAATAACGGTAGTAAAGGTAAGAATCCACCAGTTTTTGGGATTGGAATGACACGTGGAACCTTAACAAATCCATCAGACGTCACTTCTCGTGCGGCTGCAATCGCTATATCTATTGCAGCTTTTTTGCAGGATGGTTTTAGTTTAGAGAGACGTTGTTTTGTGTAGTTTATAACATTTTTCAAATGATTTTTCAAACCAGGTATTGTACCTTTTTTTGTTTTAATCTTTTTAGATTTTTTCATACCAGCACCACAACTTACTTTGGCTAACATGGCTTTGTTAACCAAATGAGCAGCTATTTTTTCACCGACACTAGAATCAGGTGCAGATGCTCGTGCTCTAGCCATTTTCATCAGTTTTAAATCAGCTTCGTGACGATGTCTTAAAAATTTAAACCTGTTATATGTAATATCATGCTCTTTGCAATATTCGTCGAGAAGATTAATGCCTCTGTCTCCTCTAGTTAGTCTTTTATGTAATCTTGTTCCAGGACCACAGTAATTATAACCAGGAAAATGAAGCTCGAACGGTAAATTATTTATAAACCAATTAAGAAGACCACATTCTTTCATGCTCTAAGTGACACTGATATCAAATAAGAATATCATGAGTTTATAATATTAATTTAGACAATGTCAGATTGCACAATCCAACTATTTTCAGTAGATGGTAGCCCTAACCATTTGACGAGGATTTTATTATTCTTCCTCCTTAAAATTCTTTCTACAAGATATATGTGAGGGTATTTCGTCTTCTGTAATTCTTGTCCATAAAATGCTCCTAATATAGGTCGGTGCTTCGAATCTTCTAGTAAGTAAGTTTTTGGTATAGTATTTTGAATTTTAATAATTTGAAATACTTCTGTCGACCAGTTTGGTGTGTAGCCTTTATCGAAGGCCCCTTGTATTTACTGATACGGACATAGTCTCCAATTTCATATTTTTTAGATTCATTGAATTTGGTATCCTTTAGATAAAATTTTGAAAATCTGTGTAATAAGTTCATTTTATTACAAGCATTTACCTCAACTGGCTTACAGCCGATAGTTCGGTGAAAACTATGGTTATAATTGTATATTACATTATCCAGCGTATCATTTCTCCATTTATAGTTACCTTTTAGACTAAATTGTTTATATAGTTTAGATTTAATAGTTCTGATTAGTCTTTCGACGATACATGCCTTTTTTGATGTGAATGTGGAATAATGATTAATTGAAAAACATTTCATCAAATTTTTAAACTTCTCATTATAAAACTCTGTTCCAAAATCGGTTTGTAAATTTTTGGGTATGCGACCACATAATAGCAATTTCTTAAAGGAACTGTATATGTCATCTTTAGTTTTTCGTTTTAAAGGGAACGCCCAAGCGTATTTCGAAAATGTGTCAATAATAATGAGAATATATTTGTAGTTTGAGTTCCATTTATGAATATTTTGCATATCCATTAGGTCAGCCTGCCGTAAATCATCAATATCTTTTAATATGACATTTCTTCTAGGATAATTTTTTCTGACTTTTTTATGTATATTATTTCATTCACAATATCTTCTTTACTCATGTTTTCGAATTAGATTTACTCGATCTACAAATGCAAAGATACTGAGGGCGTAACAATCACAACACCATATTTATTATTTTATAATACCAGCTTCTTTTAACTCTTCTATGATTGCTAGAATTTCATTATCATGATTGTTATTTCCGGTATCCCTTGATGCAACCAATACCTTAAGACGTTCAATAAGTTCGTTAGGATCGTCCCAATATATTAATTCAGTGTTTGACTTATATTTTTTTAACTTTGGCAGACTTCCCCCTTGTTTTTTATTTGTGGTTTGTGAAATTGAATTTAACTGTATATTTGAATTAGAAATTGATTTTTTTATTTCTAAAAGTAATGGTTTTATTATCTCTCGATATTTGATACTCTTGTCTCCTTTAAGTTGTCCATTTGAATCGTAATCTCTTTTATGGACGTTACTAATCAAGAGCATATCCTTATAAATAAGTTTGTCTTTCTCTGATATGAGATTTAAATCAGGTTTCTTTTTAAACAACAATTCTCTTATCCCAGGAGTAAGTTCATATGTTACATCATTAATGGTGACATAGTAAATGTTTTGATTTGTTGAAATATTTTCAGTCTTAGTAATTTTAACTAAGGAGTTTCCCATAAGCAACTGATTGCCCTCATTTCTTATTCCAAATGGTATATTAACTCCTATTGTGTTATAAATACCAGCCAAATCACTTTTCTGAATCGAGTTGCGCTTGGTAGCTGCATCAGTATCAGAAAACTTTAAAATGTTATCTTTACTCTCGTCACAGCTGCCAGAATCTGAGGGATCACTATAAAATTGTTCGGAATCTTCATTTTCACATGACTGTGAACCATGTGTTGATTTCATTCTATCACTAGGGTACAGTTTGTTTTGACTGGAACAACTATTCAATCCGATTAACGTCGTTAATGGATCCGTAACTGGTTTTAAAATCTTCTTCATCGTTACATCTGTTTCATCATCAATTTCTCGCATATTCTTAATTTTAGTTTTTATAGAATCAACTGATTCAATAATCTGTTTTTTAACATTCGATTCCATTTCATCTAAAACACTACCGCTTTTATCCATGATCAGAATAACAATGAGAATGTTTGAAATATAAAAGACATTATGAACACATTACTCTAAATACAAAAAGTTATCGAATCCTTTTCTGTATCGACCACATTTCATTGCACAGTCTTTATTAATGACCAAAAATTGATAAGGTTCTTTCCAGATAAATGCACAGAGATCTTTAAAATTAGGCCATGACATATCACTATTGACATGTTCAGTATAAATATGACGTAAATTAGTATCATCTTGCCTGAATACAATAAGTAAATTGGCATTATCTCTTAATAACTGTTTAGGTATTTTTGAGTAAGTTTGTGTCAAATAAAAGCTATCTATGTGCTTATGACGACCCATACAAAAATAATTACGCATATTTGTTTGATTTTCACAAATTACATCATCGAATATTATAACAGAATTCCCCATTGCTTTATTAGGGTGAAGAACTTCTTTTTCATCGTTATAAATATAATAATTAACTTAAGGTATCTGTTTCAATATTTCAGATAAAATGCGATACTTTGGTTGAAATGAAGTTTTTGTATAAAGGTATACATTTTTAAATTTTAATCCATTATGGTGTAATAATAAGCTAAGCATTACATTGGTTTTGCCACAGTTTGATGGGCCACATATAATGCAACGAATATCATTTGGCAACAGATCACTATGTCTTGCAATAGTTGTAGGTTTTGAGTCAACGTTAATATGAATAATGTCCAGAACGTTTGTATGTTTGACCCATTTCATTTTTTGTTGTTGTATATGTATTCGTAGATATAATATGATGATCAATAGTGAAGCCGATTGTACTCTGCTGTTTCTAATTCAATAATAAGGCAATATCTTATGATCATTTGTATATAAATGCATATCATATAATTTGTTTTACATGCTATCATCAGTTCACTTTTACATCGCCAAAGACAATAAATAATGAGGATTGCAGGAAGTCAATGATTACAACATAATATACATTTGTAATTATATCCATATATTTATTTTATAACACAATTCATTTATATCTAAAAATACATTATTAAAAGAAACATAACACTGAATATTTATCACAAATATGAAAAATATAAAAGTTTATGAATAAGATTAATTAAAACAGTAATGAGACATTAATAAGTCGTACATATTAATTAACATGCTCATTTGGCTTTAACATGGTTATACTTCTTACAAAGAAAAAAGTAAGCAAGTGGATGTTATATGAACTAATAATTATACCTACTCGTGATGACAAACTCAAAATCCTTGTATATTTATATACCTAGTATATATAACATCTTCCTAAATATTGTCATCCTGATTTGTGGGGAACTATTAACGTACAATTCAGCTGAATTACTTACTGAATGGATCAAATAACCTCATTGCTAAAATAATGTATCACAATGCCCCCAAGGTAATGTCTCAATTTGATTATTTAAAATTTGTCGTTTATCATCACTTCGATTCAACACAAGTTTTTTTATTTCTTGAGAATATATTACATGTTTTATTGATCGTATTAAATTCATATTATATCTAACATTTACATCATTCATGAGAGCTTCTTTGTATTTATTGGAATTTATACGCTTAGTTATATGCTTAGAAACACCTTTTGCTTTATTTATTTGATTATTTTCACTACGTATACAATATAGTTTAGCCCTTAATCCTATAAATTCTTTAATAATATCACCTCCCATTTCATCTTTGAATAGTCCAGGAATTTTAGAATTTTGTTGAAGTATACCATATACATTTTCATTTGAGAAATTACTTGTATCAAAAAAAGATAAATTTGATTTTATATCATTATAGAAATCTTGAGTTTTTATCAAATATAGTAGACTGTCAGTATCTGTGTAGCATAATTTTGCTTCATTGTTATACTTACTTTTAATGAAATCGTAATGAAACCGATATAAATGCTGTTTAGCATACTCTAAGACGGAAAAACCAATATAAATTGGTCTATCAAGAATTATTTTTTCCTTTTTAAGTTGTATTGCGACGAAATTATTAGAAAATATACTAATACTGTGTAAGTTAGGTTTTGCGATTATTTTTTCAGCCCCATTTCTTTTATTAGTTCTATTTTCAATATCCCTCCACGTATTAATTAATTTAACATCTACTTGTTTTCTTCTGTTTTCTATAGTCTTTCCAAAAATAGCGTTGTTTAATAGTTTAAAAAAGTCTTTTTCGAACTGTGATTTTGATGCTTGACGTAAGTGAGTGTTTAGTTGAATATATTTTTCTAGAAATCTTTCTTGTCGGAATCTAACAATTCTATGTATATTACTTAAGACTAATCCTTGCTTTAAACATTCTTTGAGATAAACGTAGTGAATAACATAATTGAACTTGTTATAAAGACTAGCTATTAATTTTTGTGTCTTACCTCCTGGAGGAACAAACTTCTCAGGGGCAAATGGTAGATCACTATGTTTATTGTGTAAAGAGTCTGGGTAAACTAAATCAACTTCTAAAATATAACCATATTCCGAATCTTCAGGTATATCAGTGACATCAAAATGTATAATTTCTTCTTTAGACAGAAATATAAAATCGGATACGGGCATTCTTTGCATCATAGCGTAGCCGTATAAGTTATTACAATCCAGATACACCAAATAAGATGACGGCTTAGAACAGTTATATTCCTTAAGGTACCTGTTATTTGCGTTTGCGTATCGCAGAGAGCATTGTGCCAAGCCACCACGAATTCCTCGCTCCAATAATTGATACATTTCAATATCGCTGATGAGATCTAACTTAACACCTGTATGTAAAAGCATCGCATCCCAACTTAATCCAGGTGACGTGACATAAAAAACAGGATCTAGACGATAATAATGCAAACTGCTTTCTCGGAACTTTTCAAATATATCACACAGCAACAAAACATCAATTTTTAGATATAGATCTGTATATTCTCCAATAGATCTAATATTAAATTTATTCCAAATATTATGTGCCCTCGAATACTCATCATCACTTATATGCTCAGAAGTTAAACTATTATAAAAATATTTTTTTGGTGGTAAAGACGTTTCATCAAATTTTGCCCAAGAATCTATATAATCGTACGGATAAACACCTTTTTGTTTTACCATAGATAACTGATTTTTATTACTAAATTCTTTTGATAAGTGATGAAAATCTTCAGTTGATAAACTTTTACTCAAAACATTTAAACTGCAGCTAAGGAATTGAAATGAGTCAATAAATTTGATTTGTAAAGATTTTGAATTAGGTAGATCAGTGATAGATAAATATTTTTCTTTAGTCTTTGGTATAATTTTTAGATCACCTTTATATTTTACTAATTCTTTTATAAACAAGTGAGAATCATAGTTTGTGAGATTGTGAATTATTACCGGAATGAACGGTTTCGTTTGAAACAATAAATTACATTTGGAATGAGCAGGTCCTCGATACTCTGAAGTAATATGATCATGGTCATGAACTTTATCATTACCAGTAAACGGTTCTCTACAAATGTAACAGTGCGATGCTTTGAGATACTCATCCTTTTGCTTTGTATTAAGCGGTCGCATAATTTTATGAGAACGTAATATATTGTCAATACGAAGACAATCTTCAATTAACATTTTTAAAAATACTTTAGCACAATTTGAACCTCTATATGTGACATATTTGTTTAAACTAGAATCATAGGAACAGCAGATATAATATGCAAAACAAGATGGTTTATGCAATTTATATATTTTTGTATTTTCTGTCTCTGTACAGTTATCAGAGTAATTACACAACAAACTCTCAAAATCTGCATAAATAACAAACTTATGTTTCTGTTGTCTTTCATAATTTTTAAAACAAATCTTAGTATTTTTTTCCGGCAATACACATACTATTTCTGAACAACAATGTAAGCTTAATTTAGTTTCAGACAGGAAAAACTGTAAACATTTTTCACAAAAAAAAGTTTTGCCATGATGATGAGTAATTTGTTTACGTACAAGACGCTTAAGATCTTTTATCAAACAGTAGTGACCACAGTGTCCGTTTTCTATGTATAATAAATTCACATGGTTTTCTTTGACTTGGTTTGTTAGATATAAGGGCCCTGTAATATTATTTTTCTTATCAATACCATATACATTTACACTAATAGATAGATTATTTTTTTCAAAAACTTTTATATCATTTGAAGAAGGAGGAAATGTCATGCCCCGAGTATTCAATACAGATGAATAGTATGGATAAGAACTTGTCCTATTCATATCTTTGACATGGATACAAAGCTGATACGATACTCCAAGCAAAGCAATAGTTATCATTATTTCTAATATTGAGACAACTTTTTGTAGATTTAATAGTTTTAGGTAAATCTATAAAACTACCTCCTCTTAATGGTGAATACTTGTTTATATTAACCTCTAAATGAGTTATGGATCTAAAGGACCAACCAGACTCAGAATGTTCAAATTCAGTTAATTTATGTTTCAAAGTTTTACATATGTTGGAATACATGTCGCTTAGATCTGTGTTGCCAAAAACTACTTCATACTTCGAGTTAAATGATTTTATTTGCTGCCACTCTGACTTGGGTAAAACAAAATAGGCAAATAATTCTAAATTAATTTTTACTGATTTGTGTTTATCTGATGATAAAATTATTAATCTTTTTACTACATCCTCAACGTCACACAGGAACTGCTCAGGTGTAAAATATGCACGATTTTTAGGTATATTTATTCTGTATGTGCTGATTCTATTTTTAAAAGCAGTTGCAATTCAGTCTACAGTTTCTAGTTCTGTTTTTATAATAAAAAAAAAATTATGCAAGTTTGTTCTTAAGTGATATGTAAGTTTATTTCTATCTAGCTTAATGTTACATTGTTCACATGTAACTTTGTTATTTGGGACCGTCTCTGAAAGAAAGAAAGATAAAATGATATTCATTAAGAGTACAATTTATTTGTTAATTAATAAAAAATATTTTACCTAAATATAGATGTCATAAAAATTTGAAATGAAATTTCGTAAAAATATTATTAAGTTATTCATTTGCGATAACGAAATCATAAATAAATTGTTATCAAGTCATATTATGTAGGTAGGTACCTACTATGTCAAGAACAAATAATGAACACAATATAATTATATAATGTATCTAATTACAATTATAGTAATAAATCATAAAATTAAATTAAATGCCTCTGCAATAAAGTTTTGTACGGCAATTCATTATAATTATCCTATATAAATAAAAAAAGTAAAAAAATAAATCAAAAAACATTAAACTTTTCACCCATACAATGAGGTAGGTATTACGGATGATTTGATGTACTCACAAACGTTGTTGGTACATCTTTAAATTGTAACTTTATTGCTTTTAAAAACTTGACTAAATGCTGCCAAGCTTCAGAGTCGTTATTACTTTTTGTTTTGAGTGTTAATATTGACTTCCGCCACCGTTGCTTCGGTTTTACGTTTTCCAGTTCATCACACATATATATTTTTAGGTCAATGTAATGGGATCCTTGTTGATCATTTTTATATTGTTTTGTATACCCGTTTGCCACTCGACGATATATATATGAATATAGATCATTCGTACCATGATCTTGAGTCGCTTCCTCACTATCGCTACCCATTAGGTCGCTCGCAGTCATACGATGACATTTTCCCTTTTTTTTCTCATTTTCGCTTACTACTTTAGTCCTGGGAACAATAATGATAAATAAAATTTGTAATTGCATGAATAACTATAGTAGAAAAATAATTCGACAAGAAACATTTAAAAATTATTAATAACAATTTAATAATACCTTTTTTTTCTGTCAACGCTGGTGGTGGCTAACGTTAATGTCTCAATGGGAATCTTTCGCCTTTTCTCCACAGCTGGTTTATCCGGTACACACCCACCACTTTTGATCTCACTTTTACCCCTGTAAAAAAATAATAATATGAATATTACCTGCCCATATTAATGCAGTACGCTGTTCACTGTACGAATTTCACTCATAATAAAAAAAGTTTCACTTAATAATACCTCTTAGATTTTTTCACTGTGTCAGCATTATCAGCTTTCCTTTTTTTCGTTTTTAAACCATCATGTACTGGTGCAATAGAGGTACTTGGTTGTGGATGTGGTTCTGGTAACGGTTCCTCGAGTAATGCATTAGCTGACACTGGAACAGTTTGGGTAGGGGACTCCTGAACTGTACTGCATGACGAAGAACTCGAACTTGAGCTACTAGAATCGTATTCTTCATCGGATATTAAGTTTGACCTGAAACACGTAAACAAAAATATATTAGTTATTATTTATTATTATTTGATCAGTTGAAGTATATCTATGAAATTCATTTGTTCATTTAGCCACAGTAATCATTGTGTCATTAACTATGAATAATTAAGAGTATAATAATTAATGTGCTTGTGTTAACAAATATTTGAGACCTAAATACACAAACATATAATACCGGGGTATAATTTATTACAATTATGGAAATCCCCAGTTAGCTATATAAGCTGTAGTTCTTGTATTCAAGTACTCAAATACTATTAGAAATTGAGAACAACAGTGAAAATTATAAAGTATACTCACATCATTGTCTCTTGTAACGATTTAAAACAATAAAGGGAAACAGATATTTAACCAAGAAATCTGGTCACGTAATTGGGTTAGTCATTGTTTTGGGTGGTATATATAGATTCACGTAGCTTTACTTGTGTTGGACACTATCTTTACATCAAAATATTATCAAGATCAGCATTAAGTTCAAAATTAATTTGAATGCATCGACACACATATAAACGAGGTGTTGTATGTTGCATTGTTGCATTGTTTTCTGAAGTGCTTCATCAGAGATTTAAATTAAATTTAAAAAGTTATAAGTGAATTTATCGATAATACTAATTTGAACTTTATTAGCTGGGCAATACTTTTACAATTATGGATACAAGCGCAGAAGTACTAGGTACTATTGTCCACACAATATCAAGGGTACCAGTGCCATGATGCAACTAAAGTACAGTCAACAGTACGTCATGTTTTACGCTTGCAGTACGAAAATAGTTACTATTAGGAAGGATAGAACAGTGTCCAGATCAAACTGTAAATAATAATGTCTTGTTGATTGTACACATATATGATTTTATGTAAATATTAAGAAAATAACACTTTCAATTTGAATTTGTGAAAAGTGAACGTCACCTTTATTTCTTGAAGCATAAATAATGGCGGTAAGTTTGAAATAACATTTATTTAAAGTAGGTAATATAAACCCGTGAACACTGAAAGTATTCTCAATCATTTATCTAATATAATATGTGTTAATTCCAGGAGTCTGAAGACCTCTTTCAATTCACACCTAACATACCATTTGACCTGAGTAATAGTTCAGAGATAAATGTTCAGGGCAGGGATGTTGCTGGATGTGGCGGCCCCATTCGACATACAAAAAGAAAACATAGTTTGCATACAGTAATGAAAAAACCAGTAAAAAAAGCTGTAAAAGTCATTAAAATAGAAGTTTATGACCCACAAATGGAAGACTGCGATCAAAGTACTGGTGGACCTGAAATCAGTGTACAGTATGTGGCTTCAAGTATATTTGATAATGTGTATTGTGACACACGAAAAATAATTAAAGATATTCAAGATTCAATGTATCATTGAAATAAAATAAATTACAATTACCATTTTTCATAAGCATTAATAATGGCGGTAAGTTTTATATAACATTTATTTTAAAGTAGATAATGTAAACCAGTGAACACTGAAAGAGTACTCAATCATTTATCTAATATAATATGTGTTAATTCCAGGAGTCTGAAGACTTCTTTCAATTCACATCTAACATACCATTTTACCTGAGTAATAAAGGCAGTAAAATGTTCAAGGCAGGGATGCTGCTGCAGTGGCGGCCCCATTGACATATTCGATATACAAAATGAAAACATAGTTTGCATACAGTAATGAAAAAACCATCAAAGCAAGCTGTAAAATCATTAAAATAGAAGTTTATGACACACAAATGGTAGACTCCGATCAATGTACTGGTGAACCTAAAATCTGTGTACAGTATGTGACTTCGAGTATATTCGATAGTGTATATGTATTGTGACACATGAAAAATAATGAAAGATATTCAAGATTAATGTATCATTGAAATGAAATAAATAAATTAATGACATACAATTACCATTTTTATTGAATTGCCTCTTAGACAAACAACAATTACAAAAGGTATAAAATTGGGAAGGCTGGTGCGCGGTTTCCCTGGGAATGGATCTGGGGACTCTGAGAAATGAAGACCCTAGACACATGAGTGCCAGAGTACTCATGTTTCTGAAAAGTGAAAACGCTGAAACAGCGGCTAGTAAGAGGCGCGCCAGTTCAAGCGTTTTCACTTTTCAGAAACATGACTACTCTGGCACTCATGTCTCTGGGGTCTTCATTTCTCAGAGTCTCCAGATCCATTCCCAGGGAACCGTGCGCCAGTCTTCCCAATTTTATACTACTCCTATTGTTAGGCACTTGAATTTGTGTACTTGTCCACATTTTCCACATTTAGACTGCACATCTTGATTATTGTATATTTTTCGTTCACCTGAATTTGACGACAAATTCTATTTGGTTAATATTGGTGACTATTAAAATTCTTTATTGGAGACCTTGACTGTCTGGTATGACTTCAATACATCTGTTGAATAGAATTTCCTTGAATATTTTTCAGCTTTGTTGACCTTTCATAAGACAATTCTATATTTTTTGCAATTTTTACTGCTTCATCTAAAGTAAAGTTGTGAATTTTCAATTTTTTTTCTTTAATATTCATGTTTCTTATACCAATCACGAACATATCTCGAATAAGACCTTCTTTTATATCTTGAAAACTACACGTAGTGGATAAATTGTTCAGTATAGTTAAATATTCTTCTATGACTAAAAGACAGTGTAAAAAGATAGTAACGAAGTGGCTTATAAAGCAGAATTATAGCGAAACGGAGAAACTAATCCAAACAAGGCAGTAGTACACACACACACACACACACACACATACACATACAAACACAAACAAACACCACATACACACACGCACACTTTTTCTTTCCTACCCAGATTTAACAATCTTATTTAAGCAATTATTATTGTTAAAAATAATATATTCACTATATTGTCTCATATTCCATAAGTTAATAAGGAACAAATTTCATTATATTTGTCTTACGCAGCATCTACCGAGGGGGGGCCTGGTAATCTGAGACACAGGTGGGTTAAACTGCCTAATTCGGACGCCAGTCTCCCAAAAATGCATTGTATAATTATATGTTTTTTTTTCCTATTATGTATGTCATTGTTGGGAGGAAAATAAAGCATTATTATTATTATTATTATTATTATTATGGTTCTATCTTGCTTTTGTAACCTTGTGAAGAAATTGTATCTTTCTACAGTTATTAATCTTTACGTCAACTTTTTGTACTATTTCTGCCAACGTGTATTTTTTCCTGTCTGTCTGTCTAACCCAAATGAGTTGAAAATCTCTATACCATCGCCTCCAAACGAATTAAAAAACTATTGCAACCTGTTTGTTATTAGTTTCCTTGGTTAATTCTTGTGCATCGCTAAATATTTCGTATTTTTGCGTCCATATTCCCCATTTTTCTGACATGTTGTTGCCCTTGACGTTGAGTGCTTTCATATTGGCAAAAATAAAATTTTCTGACATTTTTCATTAAAATATTATTACACTTATTCTGACACCATGTTTTATTTCTATTTTAATGATGTGTGGGCATCATATTGGGTTCTATGGGTAATATAACCAAAGATTGTTTAGAAGAGCAAAAGGTGTATTCACTTTCACCATTACAGATCAATCCTGACATGACAGTTAACTAAAGACAATCTTCTATATATTTTAATGGCATGGGGTGTACAGTAAGCATAGACAAGATATACAACACTGATTTTGTTTACTTTGTTAATAATGATTATACATATAATACTCTTATTTATAGTCACAAGGCCTGGGGAAAGTAATCAGTCTACGTTGCGGGTGGAAATTCAAGAGTATAGCACGTCCTATAAGATTACGCCGTGCGCCGGCAAAATACATTGACTACGAGTCATAAATACATATTTCTATGTTGGTAATGTAAAGATATCGTCGTCCTAATTCTAATATGTAGTATCTCAATTTTGACGACTTTTTTCTAACAAGTTCTTAGAAAACAATAAAAGGCACGTTCTGAACATGATATTAAAAATAAAGCAAATGTCAAAATTTGTTGAAGAAAAAATGATAATTTCTATAGTTAGTGTAATATATGAGATGAGCTTTATTAACATAACTATTTTAATGAGTTACTACCAATTCACACTGAAACTGAAACACCAACAGTACATGTTTAAGTTTAAGAGCAATCTCTTCTTAATTAAGTATTTTAATAAAAAACTAAAAAAAACTTTTTCCAAAAATAATCACTAAATCGACTTAACATTTATAATCAAAACTTAAATTAAATTCTTTTGTAAGACATGCAAGGTTAAACCCTAATTAGCAGTAAATCAAGTAAATACTTCTGAAAACAAAAATAATGTACGACAAAATTTGGACTACTGACTCCTGAATTCTTATTATGGCTTCATGGATTTGAATTGTATGTGAAGATGTAGTAGTAATAGTCTGCGTTTCAATATTATCCCGTGGGAGAGCCATGCTTCGGCACGAATGGGCCGGCTCGACCGGAGTGATACCACGGCCTCACAGAAGACCGGCGTGAAATAACGCTTGCGTTGTGTTTCGTCGAGTGAGTGAGGGTACCGGAGGCCCAACCCCCCTACCCCCCCTATGATGGCGCAGTTAAACAGATTGTTACCCCAGGAGGGCACCAACTGCGCTAGCTTTGGAGAATCCCTCTCTGGACGTCCACTTTCAGGACGCAATATACCTGGGCGTGGACGCCTAGGCCGTCCCTCGTATTCTGGAGGGGGGGCAAAACCGCGCTCAAACATACCTGGGGCAAGAGCAAACCCACGGCACCCCCTGCCACACTGACTGTGGACTTCTGTAATATCAGGGGACTTCACTCCAACCTGAATGCTGTCCACCACCACCTCGAGACAGTAAAGCCGGCCTTGCTCTTTTTGACCGAGACACAGATATCGTCTCCGGCGGACACTTCTTACCTTTCCTACCCAGGGTACGGACTGGAACACCTCTTCGCACCTAAGGCCGGTGTGTGCGTGTACGTCAGAGACGATATATGTTCTCGGCGCCTCGGTCACCTTGAAAGTAGGGACCTCTCCACCTTATGGCTCCGTGTAGACAGCGACGACCATCCCCGCGTCTATTCGTGCCTCTATAGGTCCCATAGCGGTGATACCGAAACCGACCGACTCATCGAGCACGTTCAAATGGCTGCAGACTTTGTGCAGCAGCAGATCCCATTCGCAAAGATCGTGATACTTGGCGATTTTAACGCTCACCACACCGAATGGCTCGGTTCAAGCAAGACCGATCATGCGGGGAGATCTGTTCACGCCTTCGCTCTTGCATATGGCTTGACACAATTGGTTACTACGCCGACGCGAATTCCTGATGTGGAGAGCCATGAACCTTCACTGTTGGATCTTCTGCTGACTTCTCATCCCGACGGCTACCTCATATCTGTCGGCGCCCCTCTTGGCTCCTCAGATTACTGCCTCATTAGGAGTTCGGTGCCACTCACGTGCTTGCAACGACCTCGAGTTGCACGTAGTCGCCGTGTGTGGCACTACAAGTCAGCAGACTGGGATGGGATGCGGTCCTTTTTTGCGTCCTACCCTTGGAGGCAGGTTTGCTTTATGCCAGATGATCCCAACTCCGCCGCTGAGTCTGTTGCCGATGTGGTGTTGCAAGTATGGAAATTTTCATTCCATCCTCAGTTATCCCCATTGTTGGCAGATTCCAACCATGGTTTGGTCAATCCTCCAAAAAGGCTTCTCGCTGGAAGCAGGAAACCTACCAAGCCTAGGTAAACGCGGTAACGTCTCGGGATGGAAATACCAGCACTTTGAAAAAGCAGTATAACTATGCCTCCAGATCCTTCAAAAGGGACATTGCAAGAGCGAAGTCGGAGCACATCAGTAGAATTGGCGAGAGGCTAGAGCGTCTTCCTTCGGGGTCTCGTGCGTTCTGGTCTCTCGCCAAAGCTATTCAGGGAAATTTCTGCATGCCATCTTTTCCACCACTGCACAAGGATAACACTTCGTTAGCCGATGATGCTAAAGAGAAAGCCGATCTTTTAGGGAAACTCTTTGCATCCAACTTGACCTTGAATGACGGGGGACAGGAACCACCGACCATACCACGGTGCACGAACTTTATGCCGGATATTCGGTTCCACCAAAGCTCAGTGCGTCAAGCACTAATCACCCTAGATATCCACAAGTCGAGTGGGCCTGATGGTATCCCTCCTATCGTGCTAAAGACGTGCGCTCCAGAGTTGGCACCGGTTTTAACGCGACTATTTCGGCTCTCGTATTCATCTGGCGTAGTCGCAACCTCATGGAAGACAGCTTTAGTGCATCCGATCCATAAGAAAGGTGACCGCTCGAATCCGTCCAACTACAGGCCGATAGCTATAACCCCTTTGTTTTTAAAGATAATGGAATCGCTAATCAACCGCCAGCTTCTCCGGTACCTAGAGGATCACCAGCTGCTCAGTGACCAACAATACGGCTTTCGTAGGGGTCGCTCTGCTGGTGATCTTCTAGATTACTTGACACATCATTGGGCAGAGGCAATTGAAGCGAAGGGGGAGGCACTGGCAGTTAGTTTGGACATCGCGAAAGCCTTCGATCGGGTATGGCACAAAGAGCTCCTCTCAAAACTTCCTTCATACGGGCTTCCCGAGAAATTATGTGGATGGGTCACTAGCTTTCTAGCAGACAGAAGCATTAAGGTCTTGATTGATGGTGAATGCTCAGACCCACTGTCTGTGAATGCTGGTGTCCCCCAAGGATGTGTGCTTTCACCCACACTATTCCTTCTGCATATCAATGATATGCTACAAATCAGCAACATTCATTGTTATGCAGACGACAGCACGAAAGACACCTTCTATAACGGCCGTGCGAACTCTTCTCGGGAAAACGTCATTGAGTGCCGGAATAAACTTGTGTCTGAAATCGAAACTTCATTAAAGAAAGTTTCTAACTGGGGTCGTCTTAATTTAGTCCATTTCAACCCCTCAAAGACAGGTTTGCGCGTTAACCGCAAAGAAAATGCCATTTGTCGTATCTCCTCGCTTTCAGGGCATTCCCCTAACTGCCTCAACCAATATTGGGATCCTTGGTGTCGACATATCGAGCGAAGTCCAGTTCCGTGGCCACTTAGAGGGTAAAGCTAAATTAGCTTTTAAGAAGCTTCGTGTGCTCAACAGATCGAGACAGTATTTCACTCCGGCGCACCGCCTTCAGCTTTACAAGGCGCAGGTTCGGCCTCATATGGAATACTGTTCTCATCTTTGGACTGGGGCACCCCAATACCAACTTCTCCCACTGGACCGCATTTAACGGAGAGCGACTCGAATCGTCGAATTTCAAATCAGCTTGATACCTTGGCACTGCGTAGAGATGTCGCTTCGCTATGCATCTTCTATCGTATTTATTACGGGGAATGCTCCGTGGAATTGTTCGGACTTATACCTGCCGCCTCTTTCCGCCATCGTTCCACGCGGCAAAAAATCCATGCCCATCACTTAGATGGTTGGCAGTCCACAACTGTGCGTTTCTCTCGAAGTTTCCTGCCTCGCACAGTCAAACTTTGAAACGAATTGTCGCCTGCGGTATTTCCGGACCGATACGACCTTCAAACTTTCAAAAAAAGAGCGTATTCCCACCTCAAAGGCCGGCAACGCACTTGTGACTCCTCTGGGGTTGCGGGTGTCCATGGGCTACGGTAATTACTTACCATCAGGTGATACGTCTGCTAGCTTGCCCCCTATCCCATAAAAAAAAATCTGGCTTACCTTCAACTAACCCTGTCACAAACGCATCTTCGATTACTATTTCACAAAGGTTTTCAGCAGCAACAGAGAATAATGACTCCGAGTTTGACTCAGGTGCGATAGATCCGGTAAGAGCTTCTTCATATCGTTCATTTGCAGAGTTAATCGCATGAAGAAGTTCATTATCTGGTTTATACAGGGTGTCCCAGAAGCCGACGTCAAGCCGAAAGCAGGTGATAGACTAACTCATATATGTTATCAGAAAAATAAAAAAAAAATCTAAGTCACCTATTTAAAAAAAAAATTGCATTAAAAAAATGGATAAAATTTACACCCTGTGACGGTTTTTTCACTGTTGTTGCTACAATTCTTGACTTTTCTAAACATTTTCTTTTGTTTTGTAATCCTGAATAATGTTTCTGTATACTCTAATCTAAAATTTAAAGCCAGCTGCTCCAAATTAGAAGAATATGCCATTTTTATCTAAATTAAATATTCAAAATTAATTTTTCGCATAGCTTTAACAAGCTGTACTGAAAAAAAATGTACTATGCGAGTTTGGCAAGTAACTGCAAAAGTAGGCGCATTCAATAAGGATTCCAAAATGTACGGGTGTAGCTGATTTCTTTGCAAAATCCGATGGGCTGTACTTTTGGGTACTCCTGTGCTTCTCTGTATTCCACGTACAGAAATACTCCGATCTTCTTCGACAATGTCTAGTACAACGTCCTCGTAAGGGGGACGAAATCTTTTTTCACTATGTACTTGGTTCGGCAGTCGGCCCTCTGAGAAGAGTAATCGGTGCACATTTGTAAAGACTCGATGATCCGGAAAACGAGCTGCATTTGGGTACCTCTCACGATAAAGCCTAGCTGCAGCGTTGGCATTGCATCTACATTCCCCATAAATTAAATGCATGTTGGCGTATTCTTGTGTCGTGTACGCAGACATGGTGGCACTACACAATTACACAATCAACGATAAGTAGTCCGGAGCAAAGCAAAGGTCGTCGGTAGAGAAACTAAACAGTCCGAATCCAAATCACAAGCAATCAAGTCCAATAAACGAAGCAGAAAGTGGTTAGCACGAAATCAAGACGAACGAATACAAAAAGATGCGCAGTAAGCGAAGGAGCGAAACGTACTGATGTGTATTGTTTGTGCGTTAGCGAATAATTGGCGTCACTATCTGCCTCACTTCCACTTCGTAAAATAGTCATTTTAAGAAGATGTGAGACTCACCGTCTCTGTCACGTTAGCGTCACTATCTGTCTCTCTCACACTTCGTAAAATGACTCTCCCGGTCTCACTCAAACTAGAATGTTAAAGTTACAGCCTTAAAGCAAACCATGGGTACATTAGAATAAATTTTAAGTACGTAAGAAAAATTTGTTCAAAACTGCCTGTTTTTGGAAAAAAAATATTGTCTGCAATCGTAGAAATTATCTACCAAGTATGGTGGTGCCCCAAGTAGACTCCACCACGTCGGCGTTTCACCGAGTAAGGAATTTTGGGTTGATTGCTGATGCCCTACTACCCGCTCATAGAAAGCATTGTGGCTTACCCCGATTCCCGTTGTCTCCGTCCGTCTCCTCCGTAGCCGGTGGACTTCCTGAGCTAGCTCGAAGGAAGTCGCGGCTCCTGAAGTTCTGCAGTGGATCCACCGGGGGAGACCGGAGCACTACAAAGGCCTATTAGGCCACCACGACTCACACACGCGATTTTGACACCTTGCACAACACAAAGCGGGCTTTCGCACCCCGATATTAGGTGCGCCGCGCAAATCACTATTTGCTTGAATATTGTGTATTATATTTTATTCCGGCCCGCACATAACCTCTAAGCATGTCATGACATTTCGACTCGACTCAACTGACATATCACATGCGGCCGGCCGCCAAAAAAGCTGTCACTGCACAGACTAGAATGCAGTGCCGCCACTCGCTCTTCCTCGAGCGTGAACAAAGTATCATACCATTTTGGAATCCTTATTGAATGCGCCAACTTTTGTAGTTACTTGCCAAACTCGCATAATACATTTTATTTCAGTACAGCTTGTTAAAGCTATGCGAAAAATTAATTTTGAATATTTAATTTAGATAAAAATGGCATATTCTTCTAATTTGGAGCAGCTGGCTTTAAATTTTAGATTAGAGTATACAGAAACATTATTCAGGATTACAAAACAAATGAAAATGTTTAGAAAAGTCAAGATTTGTAGCAACAAGAGTGAAAAAACCGTCACAGGGTGTAAATTAGATCGATTTTTTTAAATGTTAGATTTTTTTTTAATAGGTGACTTAGATTTTATTTTATATTTTTCTGATAACATATATGAGTTAGTCTACCGCCTGCTTTCGGCTTGACGTCGGCTTCTGGGACACCCTGTATTCCCAACTAGCATTCAAGTGCTAAAAATAGCTGTATATCTGTCACATAAATAGTCATATATGTTTGATAGAACAGCTTATATCATTGGGATTTGGCCCCACTTTTATGGCTATTAAGTGATATAGTAGCTGTATTTTAACGTCGCTTAGAACTAATTGGATACATATTCGTAACATATCTGTGTCATTTCTTATATTTTGGTGTCATATCGGTGATATTAATTCTACTATAACACAATCAAGCAACATATAGGGCATAGATACAGTAATATCGAGCTATTTAGTTATATATCAGTGATTGTGATTCTGCATTAACACTTGTTCTGTGTTCACAATTTAAGTGCGTAGATTATACGAGATCCAGGAAATAAATATAATTTTTGGTAAGTAATCTATATAATAAGGAGGTTCCATGATCCATTTTATTTATGAATCTTAGAATTGGTGTAATAAGTCATTAGTGTGTCAATTCCACATGCGCTTGAAATTTTATTGATAAATTAGTAGTGCAATATTTATGATTTTTAATGCCCCCCTCTAAATAGCAATATTTAATCAAATACATATAAATTTATTTACCAAGTTTTTGTGAATACATACATATGTAACTAGTTAGAGTTTAAGGGTGTTGTTTTACAGACGATATGCAGCATCTTGCAGCCATGACGATTTTAGGGTTCCTCAGGAGCAGTGAATAAACCTTTCCATCCTCCTTAATGTTTTTTTTCTTTCAGAAATATGGTGGTTGTTATGAAAGTAGACTGTTTTATAAATAAAAAAAAATTCAAGAATCTTAAAAGAATGGAATGGCCATGGACGGAAACCCATTTTATTCTGTCTGAATATTGTTATGGATGTGGACATGTTCCTGATTCAAAAATACGCATTCATTTTGTTATTGACAATATAAATATAAAGAAATTAAAAAATAAAAAATATTTTTGGTGTCAAAGATGTGACTTTATGGCTATATACAATCATTACCCAAGGGATGAATGCTCACATTGTGATTTTTAACTTTTAATTTTTTTTATGTTAAATCAAGAATATTTATCATATTACTACTTTTATGAATATGAATAATGATATTGTATGAGTGCTATGACGACGATACGTGCGTGAGTGAGACGGAAGAGCGTGACTGCGCTTGCGCGAAAAGTAGTTCCGATGTTTGCCGAAAAAACGCAAGCTAGTTGAGTCATGCGGCCGGCGTGTGTGGTGTGTGGTGTCGAACCGTGTGTCCTAAATATATTTAGGGAGAAACTTACTTGTAAGTTGTCATCGCGAAATATCTTCTTGATTAATTTTAATTTAAACCATTGTGACTATTAAGAGTGCTCGCAGTCAGCAGGACCTCTACTTACTATATGATTGTATATGTGTTCGTATTATTCTAGTTTTATTTATTTTAACTCATCGATGGGTCTGTTGGCGTAGTTGGCAGTGGCCATCCCTTCTAGGCAAGAGTAGTAATATGTAACTCATCATTTTTCAATGAGGATGAGTGAGGGTCTCATTTTGCCTTGTGAGGGGCTCGTGAGGTACACCTCATTTGAGGTGTAACTCGCGGCGCGTGATCTTGCCGCTTCAAGGTCGAACGAGGGAGGGATGGAGAGAGCGACTCGGTTGATTATCACCTCGCCTGCGCTGCGCAAAGCACGAGTCGCGACGGTAACCGTCGATAGGAGCCGAACGTTATTAGCGATGTGAAAATATTATTTGTGTGATTGAATTAGAATCTAACTATTATGAAATAAAGCACATGTAATATGTGTGTGCATCAATAAGTAATCGTGTATATTGTTGCCAAAAATGAGGAAATAAATGAGGTGGTTTAAAGTTGAAACACGAGTAACTCCCTCATTTTGTCGCAACGAAGACCTCAAATGAGGTTCCTCACGAGTGAGGAACTCATCACTAGGCCAAAGGTCGTAGGTTCGATCCCCACCCGAGACAAACATTATTTGTGATGAACATTGGTGTTTTTTTCCGTGTCTGGGTGTTATTATCAATATTTTAATTTATATTTGTAATTCCCGTCGTTGGTTCTGATTTCTGGAACACAAGTGCTAAGCTACTTACCATAGAATCAGATTAATGTATGTGATATTGTCAAATATTATTATATTATCATCGTAAGTACCTTATGTTCTTTGAAAAAAGTTGTTCAGTTCAATGGGCAGATTTACATCTTTCGGATATATATATACGAGGGCGGGTCAAAAAGTTCGCGGAATCAGGGGCATGGAGGGGGAAAGGTGACTTTTTACTACCTGCACTAGTTGTGACACTCATTAAGAGTATAAATACTAAGTTTCAAAAAAATTGGTCTTAATTACCTGAGCTACACATCAATCAGCAAGTCAATCAGGAAGAGAATTTGCAACATGGAGAAAATTGAGTTTCGCGCAGTCATCAAGTTCCTTACCAAACAAGGAAAACCTCCCCAGACTATTTTGGAAGAGATGTCTTCTGTTTACGGGGACTCTTGCCCTGGTAAAACCATGGTTTACAAGTGGCAAAACCTGTTTAAGCAAGGCAGGGATTCGATTGAAGATGATCCGAGGCCAGGGCGGCTTGTCGAGGCAACCACGGCAGAAAACGTCGAAAAATTTAAAAACATCATATTGGAAGATGCCCTTTTAAAGAAAAAACAGCTTGCAGAAATGATTGGAGTATCAGTTACAACCATTTTGAACATCCTACACGACTATCTTGGCATGTCAAAGGTGTGTGCAAGATGGGTGCCGAGAATACTCACGCCACACCAGAAGCAGCGGCGAGTTGAGTGTTGTCGCGAGTTTTTAGCGCTCTGTGGTGAACAAAAGGATGAAGTTTTGAACCGAATTGTGACTGGAGATGAAACTTGGGTTCATCATTATGAGCCTGAGTCCAAAAAAGGGCACGCCACCTCCGAAGAAATTCAAAGTGTCTCCGTCGGCTGGAAAACTCATGGCTACTGTTTTCTGGGATTCACAGAGAATCCTCCTTATCTATACCTATAAAATGCTTTGTCCTGAATGACTGACTGACTGACGGATCAACGCACAGCCTAAACCGCTGATCGTAAAGACTTGAAACTTGGAGGGTGTGTTCTTTGTATGACGTAGGCGTCCGTTAAGAAAGGATTTTCCGAAATTCTATCCCTAAGGGGGTGAAAATGGGGGGAAAAGTTTGTATGGGACATCGTGATTCTGTTTTCGAATCTACTTCAAATTTTGCATAAACTTTCTTTATCAGAATTAATGGAAGACGTGTTTCGTATTTTATTGAAATTCATCCCCAAACGGGGTAAGATGGGGTGATAAACTGATAAAATGTCAAAATCGACATTGATACCGTTTTCATGGTTTTTCGGGTCGTAGATTACGAAAATAACATCGATTTCAACACCACATACCATCATCCCTGGATGGGGTGCAATGGGGTTGAAGTAGTTCATATTAAATAAATAGTTTCAATCAAACAGAGATGCGATTCTATATTAATTTTATTTATTTATTTATTTATCTATATTAATTTTATTACCTTAATCAAATTCGATAAGAACGAATTTTCCGAAATTCTACCCCTAAGGGGTGAAAAGGGGGGCAAAGTTTGTATGGGACAACTAGATTCCTTGGTCCAATCTACTTTAAATTTTGTATAAACATTCGTTAATAGAATCGATGAATAACATGTTTCGTATTTTATTGAAATTCATCCCCTAATAGGGTGAAATGGGGTGGTAAAATGTGACATCGACATTATTGTCGTTTTCATGGTTTTTTGGGTCGTAGATTACGAAAATAACATCGATATCAAAATCCAACATGGCGAACGCAAAATACCATCATCCCTTGATGGGGTGCAATGGAGTTGAAGAGATACGATTCTGCATTAATTATCTTAATCGTATTTAAAATTGAATTTATAGGAAATGATTTTCCAATCTAATTTAAATTTTGCATAAACATTCTTTAACAGAATTTATGGAAGAAGTGTGTCGTATTTTGTTAACATTATGAGCAGAGCACTATGAACCTGGCAACATTGACTTAAATTCAACATAGCAGCCGCTCAAAAAAGGTGGATAAAAGTTCGTTTCCAAACCTAGCAATATAGGTATCAAATGAAAGGCCTTGAAGAGTAGAGCATTAGGTATCTAGGAAAATCGACCTAAATTCAACATGGCCGCCACTCAAAAAAAAGCATAAAGTTCGTTTTCAAACCCAGCAATATGGGTATCAAATGAAAGGCCTTGATGAGTAGAGCACTATGAACCTAGCAAAATTGACATAAATTCAACATAGCCGCTGCTCAAAAAAGGTGGATAAAAATTCGTTTCCAAACCTAGCAATATGGGTATCAACTGAAAGGCCTTAAAGAGTAGAGCATTATGAACTCAAGAAAATCGCCCTAAATTAAACATGGCTCTGCTCAAATAATGGATAAAAGTTCGTTTTCAAACTCAGCAATATGTGTATCAAATGAAAGGTCTTTATAAGTAGAGCACTATGAACCTAGCAAAATTTACATAAATTCAACATGGACACCGTTCAAAAAAATGGATAAAAGTTCGTTTCCAAACCCAGCAATATGGGTTTCAAATCAAAAGCCTGGATGAATAAAGCACTATGAACGTAGCAACATTGACATAAATTCAACATGGCCGTCGCTCAAAAAAGGTGGATTAAAGTTAGTTTCCAAACCTAGCAATATGGGTATCAAAAGAAAGGCCTTGAAGGGTAGAGCATTAGGTATCTAGGAAAATCGACCTAAATTCAACATGGCCGCCACTTAAAAAAAAAAGGATAAAAGTTCGTTTTCAAACCCAGCAATATGGGTATCAAATGAAAGGCCTTGAAGAGTTGAGCATTAGGTACCTAGGAAAATCGACCTAAATTCAACATGGCCGCCACTCAAAAAAAAGCATAAAGTTCGTTTTCAAACCCAGCAATATGGGTATCAAATGAAAGGCCTTGATGAGTAGAGCACTATGAACCTAGCAACATTGACATAAATTCAACATAGCCGCTGCTCAAAAAGGTGGATAAAAATTCGTTTAAAACCTAGCAATATGGGTATCAAATGAAAAGCCTTCAAGAGTAGAGCACTATGAACCTAGCAATATTGACGTAAATTCGTCATGGCCACCACTCAAAAAAGGTGAATTAAAGTTCGTTTCCAAACCTAGCAATATAGGTATCAAATGAAAGGCCTTGAAGAGTAGAACACTATGAACCTAGGAAAATCACACAAAATTCAATATGGCCGCCGCTCAAAAAAAATGGATAAAAGTTCGTTTCCAAACCCAGCAATATGGGTATCAAATGAAAGGCCTTGATCAGTAGAGCACTATAAACGTAGCAACATTAGACATAAATTCAACATGGCCGCCGCTCAAAAAAGGCGGATAAAAGTTCCTTTTCAAACCCAGCAATGTGGGTTTTAAATGAAAGTAGGCCCTGAAGAGTACCTACTACCTATAGCATTACGACCCTACGAAATTTGTCCTTATTTCGAAATGGCCGCTGCTCAAGAAAAGGCGAAATAAAGTTGAATCATTATGGAATAAAATGGAGGAAAAAACTAAACACTGTGTTAAGCATTTTGATGGCGAAACGTAGTTCGCGGGCACAGCTAGTTAATTATAAAGAAAAGGGTGTCTATCACTGGAGAGTATTACGCTGCACTATAAGAACGTCTGCGAGATGCTGTGAGAGAAAAAAGACGGGGAAAATTGACTCAAGGTGTGCTCCTTTTACACGACAATGCACCCGTGCACAAGACGAAATCTTGGAACATCCTCCCTATAGCCCAGATTTAGCCCCAAGTGATTATTATTTGTTCCCAAAAATGAAAAAAGAGCTTCGATGAAGAAGTGAAGAGCGCAATTTCGGCCTATTTTGACGACAAGGAGAAATAATTTTTTTTCGAAGGTATTAATAAATTTATTGATAGGTCTAATAAATGTATTAGAGTTAAGGGGGAATACATTGAGAAGGAAAAATAATTTTGTTTTATTTCTTACTTTTTACCCTCCATTCCGCGAACTTTATGACCCACCCTAGTACCTACCCTTTCCGGTACGCGTTGCATAAGTACTAAAATTAATCTCAGCACTGAATTTCTCCTACACTTCTTATGTAATATTTCTGAATAATTGAATATATTGCATTTATTACAGAAAATGCCTTTCAAAGTGGTACAAACGTATGAAAACGGCGAGCTACTTATTACCTATTGTTCAGAAAACTGGGAAAGTGGCGGTAAACTGTTCTGACCACCTTCAATAATTCAGGGGGGTAAATTGATTAGGAAAGAAAGTTCGCGACCTGGACATAATTGGCTCTCAATGGACTGCGAGGTAAAGAGGGTGAATTTAAGCCTACAACAAGCTCAAGCCGCTGTCGAGGCAATGTCAGACATTTCTGAAACAGAGGAAGAGGAATGTCGGATAATAACCAAAACTAAAAGGCGAAAATTGGACACTAATACTCCAGCGTCTAACTATAACAAATTGGCTGAACAATACATAAAATCGGTAAGTTTTGGCGTTTTTTTTTTTAATTAGTAACCGTTAAAATAGCATGACCTATAATTATCAATAGTTTATTAATTATTATTTATCCTGCCATCATCCTGCCACGACCAACTAACTAGTTTTGTTTTTTAGTTTGTTGTTAGATGTTGCTGTGTCGGTTGTTTATAAAAATATTTTAGAATTTTTGATTTGATTTTATAAATCAGCATTTAAATAACATTAACATTATTAGTGATCGGATTATCAAAGGCATGTTTACTTAAAGTTATGGTGTATTATTTTAAATTTAAGGAGTTTTCTATTATGGAATGCACTTCAGTATTGAGCATCAAGATTTCGGAATCGACAAATAATCTTTTCTTACTTTATAATTAAGTTTTAAGAAGCCAAAAAAGATGAAATAAATAAATATCTACCTGAAAGAATTCAGGTAGATGCCAGTCTTGGTTTGACCGTACACTGAGTCATTTCCACCCTCGATGCGCAATCAAAGTCACCTATAAGACAAGAACATAATTGTGAAGTTAAATAAAAGAGCAAAAAATTAAAAGTTGGGCATGGAACATACCATCACTATCCTCGCTATCGAAGCGTTCTTAAAGTTAAAACTACCTACAATATTATTTATTCCTCATTATGAAAAACGAGCCACACATAAACTCGACAAAAAAGACGCTGTCGTAACACAAGGGATGCTTTCAATTGATTTATTTATTTTGTGTTTGTAAAAAGTGTCATGAAATATTTTTTAGAAATATACATCCGATTATCCGATCACTACTCATAATAAATCAATACACGACTTAAAGCCGTTAAAAATATATTCATTTATAAGTTCTCACCCAAAATTTGCCGATTTCTTCATTTCATGTCTTCCTAGACAATAATATTACGCAATGAACTCAATTTTCGTTTTTTAATCCCACTCATCTGAAAGACTTACCTACTTACCTTTTTCTATCACATTTATGCCTAAGATAGAGTGATATTATTCTTTTTTATTACAGAATAAGGAAGATTCTGTAACCTTTAATGTTCAGAAGGAAACTTGAGTCATCGAAACCTCACCGAAACCCGATATTAACTGACAGACAGCAGTAAATCCAGTGGACCCAGAACAAGTTATTACATACACTATTGAAGGAAATGGTGATGAGGTTGAAAATAATAATAATATCGTCATTGTTAGTAATGAAGATGCTACGAACACTGCGCTGGATGAAAAATTGGATGTGCTTTTTAGAGCATTAGTGGTGGTGCAAGAAAATCAAAACAGTATGAAAGAAACACAAGGCCGCATATTAAGAATGATATCTAATGTCGATTTGAAATTGGAAGAGTTCATAAAAAGGGCACATTTAGCCAATTTGTCCGAAAATATTGGAATTGAGCCAATTCAAACTCAAACTCAAAACTCAAAAATCTTTATTCAATATAGACCTTTACAGGCACTTATTGACGTCAAAAAAAACATAAAAATCTTCAACCAAGAATCTAATTAACTAAATTATTTAATCCTTGTATGTACACACACCCCAACCATTATTAAGATGTGTGCAAATACAAGTCAAATGAAAAAAAAAAATTGACTCTACACCTGTTCGGAAATTGGGAGAGCCTTCTCGAGAAGAACAGGCAAGAAACTCGGAAGGTCTTGTATTTTTTTTTGTCTCCTCTTTTAAAATGCCAACATTACAATATTATATTTCACAAACATTTTTTTTAATAATATTGAAATGCCTGTCGGTATGAGTGGAACAGTTACTCGAATGAAATTTATCCTATTATCACAAAGTGTTAACACCCTTTGAACGTCAATTATCACATTTTTTGTCAATCCCAAGCAGTTTTATCTGTCATATAATCAGACACTTTATAATAGATAACAAATGGTCCATGAAAGAATTAGAAGAGAGGCTAAAAGACCCAGTCCAGGCAGCAGAGTTGAAACAAAAGTTTTTAATGGTTTGTGGGAAAGGCAAAGGAAAAGGCCTAAACAACTGCTATTTTCTCGTGGACTCAAAGTTTACTAGACGTTTTCTGACAGAATGCTCATGGTCTGGTGGCAGCCGTACCGAGAACGAAAAAATTTGTTTTAAAGCTTACGAACATATTATTAACTTTTTCTTTTCGTTAATCCGAGAGAGTGGCCCCACATTCACAGTTTCAGAATGCAAACAGTTTTTTAAAAATATCTTAAGGAACTCGAACAGGCGTAACATTGCACAAGGAGTGAGAACATCATCCCCAAGAGTACGAGTAAAAGGAAAGGGTAAAGGCAAGAAATCAACCGCCGATACCAAGAATAACACCGATGGAATAATAAATGATACTGATAAAACCATAAATGATACCGACAAAACAATAAATGACACCGACATAATAAGAAATAATCCTGCTGAAACAACAAATAAAACCGCTCAAATGATAAACGATATGGCCTCAAGCTCAACTTCGCGAACCTAACAATACTGCAATACCACCTGAAGTAAAAAGACTGATTAAACTAGACTAGCTAGATGCTAGAGAGACAATATTAGATTCATACTATTATTTTTATAGGGTGGAATTTAATCAGTGTACGAACTTTAAGAATATTTTAGCACCCATGATGACAAACAACTTAGCCGAACAAACATGGTTCGATTTTTGAAGTAAAAAACGTACTAGTGCGATCGATTAGCTGGCTAAGTGCAAGAGCTTCTTCATAGAAGGTAAGTTTTTTTTAATAGAAAATTAGACCTGTTTCCTCGGGGAAGTTATTTGTCTTCATGAGTGCACTCAAGGATCGTACAATAATTTAATTACACCCTATATTTTAGGATATTGATCTAAAGACTAATATTGCTGAAGATACTTTTAACGATTCTTAGTTAGGTTAATTTTATTTTTATGAACATACGTGATTTTATTTTGAGACTGTTTTCTATAACATTGTTCAAAAGACTTGTTAATTTAGCTAGGAGGCTCTAATAGTCATAAGTTAATCAAAATATCGAACAAAAAGATTTTGGTCAAGATTATATGATTGTGTTTTGTTTGACATTATGTTTTCTTTTATTCAGGATGTAAATCTAGTCATGCGTCATATTTCAACTAGTGGTTCTATCCGTGAAACTGAACAACTTTTCCCAAGGAACGTATATCGAAATCAAAAAAAAAATTTTGGACTTTGTATGGAGACTTGGCCAATCAGCCGACCAATCTCCATACAAACTCCAAATTTTTTTTTGAGAATTCGACGTAGGTTCTTTGGCGAAAGTTCTTCAGTTTCACGGACAGAACCACCAGTTGAAATATGACGCACGACTAGATTTACATCCTGTAAGAGTATTTATTGATACTGTAAAGGAAACTAAAGTGCCTTTCCTTCTAACTAAAAGGAATATTACATTTATTTTAGTGTATCGATATTATTACAAATTTTCAAGATACTGATTTTAAAGAGTTTTCCAATGGAGAGAAAGCTCGTCCGATTTTATGTTACTTTAAAAGTAAATATAAATAATATATGTTTTGTTTCCATTGATGATAATAAAAACTTGATTCAGCAATTACATGTCTTTTATTTATTAAAAAAAAAATACCGTTTACTAATTATTTACTAAGCTACAAAGTGTGTAACAGGGGAGCGAAATACATTTTTGATTTATATTTAATTGCAACTAATTTACATTTAATATCATCTAGTCCGTAAGTACAAAATATCTTTTCTTTAGTTGCGCAATCACATTGATAAATGTTTAAGTATGAAGATTTTATTGGGTTTTCAAATACATCACTGATTATATTTATGCTATATCCCTCAATAGTGATATCCTTCTCTGAGCTTGTTAATATGGAACGTATTTCAATCACGTCACTGTCTTTATTCAAAAACCACTTGTCATTTATACGTGTTGACAGGATATAGCCATTATAGTGCAATTCAGTTACATACATCGTCATATTTATTTTTATACTTTTTAATAAATGGGTATGTTTTATTCTCATTTGCAATCATATTTTCCAACTCCACTGTGCACTGTTCACTTATTCTTCTGGCTATTTGATGTAGTGGCTTCTGTCCTTGTCTGACCAGTTTTTTTATAGTGTTTAATCTATTTTCAAATGGGTATGCGCTCAATTCTTGCAGTTTATCGTACATTTTAACCTCATCCACAATATGTGTCAGATTGTGAACATTCCTTGTTCTATAGTCTTTGCCATATACATCTTTAAAATGTGTCACAAAATCCTTTAATAATCTTCGTGCCAGTTCCAAAAAATGAAAATATTGTTCATTGGAACAAATAGTAACTCCACAAAAGAGTAGTAAAAAGTGGTGGAATACATTTGATTTTAATGTTTCTTTTAATATGATGAAACTAAGGTAGTACAAAAATGTACGGAATTCAGTTCCTTTCCAGTAGTTCAAATCACCCAAGCCCCTTACTGCTCGGTGTATTTCTTTAGGCATCTTACAGGCAACTAAAAAATTGGTCACTTCTGCTATTTGTTGACTGCACTACTTTGTGTCATAATTATTGCTGTATTTCCCATCTCTCCATGCAAACAGTAGCCGTTTCATAATGCCTAAATCCAATAAATGGAGTGCATCACTGACTATAAAGCTTTCCACCATATCGATGGGCAGTTCCAACAATGGCGAATCCAATTTATGGTGTTGTCCATATGTTTTGGCGCGAAAATCTGTATCATTTATTTTCGCACTATCCACTCCAGGAATTACAACAGTGTGGGATATGTGAGAATATTCTCCTTGAGTAGTACATTTCAGACAACCGTTTTTTGAATTGAAATTGCACACTCCTGAAATAGAATTATTATTATAATAAGCACTCGGTGGTCCAGTGGTTATTTGCTCAAAATATTGACCATACAACTTTTTTACAATTCAAGTTCAAAAAACATAAATCTTAAACAAAGTTCCAAAAAATATGTTTGTTACTTTTTCGCGTTTAAACGGGTATAAAATTCGTACTGAGGTAGTTTACAATCTGGATTAACACAAAACATACTTCTTACAACGGGAAAATGATATTGACAAAAATTTCAATATTACCTTTTATGAACACTCGAGCTGGAGAGTCACAAATAAAGACTCTTATATTCACATTTAACTTCAACTCGTTGCCAGTATCAGTTTTAATCCGAAAATCAGTCATCAGAATCCGTTTCATATCATCGACAAACATCCTTAGGTATTTGACTAAATCTGGTGGTTTTCCATCTCCACAGTAGATTCCAATTATAATTGGGCGAAGTTTTGGGAGCTCAAAAATGTTGCATAGTATTGACCAAATTTGACTTTTTGAGCTATGCGAGAAGGGTAAGCCATCAATATTAATATTCAGTGAAATCTTTGTAGGCACATTACAAGCAACAGTCAAATATCTTATTAATGGTTGTTCCCATGAGTTATGCCAATAATAACCAGAGTCCATTTCCGTCACTGCTATTTGTACGTCAGTTTTTAATAAAGTTCTTGGATCTAAGGGCAATACGTCTGGTAGACGTTTATTTATTGTTTTGCATAAACTTTTAAGAGCAATATGAGGAATGTTGAATTCGATTGCCCATTTTCTTATATTATTGACTAAATTCTCGTTCTTGTCTTCAATATCTTCATCCATGGATTGACAAGATGATTCCGATGAATACAAATTTTCTTCAATCCCATATTTATCGTAAACTGTATTTTCAGAGCACAGTTTGTCTTCCTGTATTTCTGTTTCCAATGAAACATTTTTTTCATTTTGTACGGAACCACACTCTGAATTTTGGTTGACCTCACTACAAGAATTAGTTTTATTTAAGGAAAAACATGCTTCTATATATTTGTTGCGCCTTTTACGTTTGTAAGTACCACTTTTCTTGTAATTAGTCCAGTTTATGTTCATTTTTTCGTAAAAAATAAGTAACAAATAATATTTGTTACTTATTTTGTTGTAATATTGGCTATAATCTGAAGCTAGAAATTCTTATTTAGACCAGAAAAGCTTAGTAATAGTGTTACTGTGAACAGATTTACATCTTTTTAGCGTTATGTTGGAGATGAAAATGTTATAATATCATAGTGACATATCAGCACTACTAACACTGCATTACATTTATTGAGTGTTAATAAAGTAACAGTATAATTTATTTAACACTGGTGATAATAAACACTCTTATAAAGCATATTTGAGATATTGCAGCTTCCGTGACACTACTATATCGCAGTTTAGCTTCTAGAGTTATGAATATAACACTGGCTGTATATTTGTGATTGTGGAGCTATATTAGTTTCATTTTGCGTCATATTAGCTGCATGTGGTCTTTTTGTGCAGTATAACTGTTCTTTAACGATGTTACTGAGTTCATTTAATAGCTGTGATATATATGTTGTAGATAACAGCCCAGTAAACGTTTATATCATAGCCTAATATCATTATTTGATTGTATATCCCTATACAGCTCAATAGAGATAAATATAACTCATATATCTCAAGCTGTCATAAGCGTTACTGATATGCGGCTTTAGTAACACTGTTCAGTGATAAAAGCTAATTTTTTATCACGGCTTTGCTAGTTGGGTATTAAAACATCCTCTATAATTTGTATATCAGATTTTTTCTTAATTACAGGTTTCTTTTTAGTGTTAATAACTTTTATGCCACTTTCTATCAACAATTTTAAAATTTCCTGATCATTTTCTGAATCCGATTGCAAAATATCCATTTCGATGATAATTAGACCTGTAAATAGATATCTGAAACAATTTAAAGGCAAAATTATACGAAGTTTGACGAAGTGACTAATGAAGTGAATGAAGAAGTGACAAATTTGACGGATAATTATTGCAAAAAATCTTTGGCTATCAGACCAAAATGCTAAAAGTTGTTTAAATATAAATTTCAATTAAATAATATTTAATAATTTATATAAAATTCCGGGAAACTGGAGAAAAACGTGAAACAATTTATTTTTAAATTAGTGTCAATAAGTATTAATTCGATGCAAAGTTTGAAAAAATTAATTCGAAAACGTAGTATCTCAACAGTAACTTTTAAACACATTTTTACTCTATATAACGATAATGTTGAGCCTTAATAATATCAGAAAACAGTGGTGATAATATAAATTATACATTACAATCTGTCACTTACCTCAAAAGCTTATAAATCCAAAAGTGTTTTATCACTTTTATCACGCAGCTATTTGTAAAACGTAAACAAAGTATGGTGAACGATGAGTTATTCGTACTTCCTATTCGCATTAACAATTCCGTGATTTGAGATACGAGGTATTACGTCAAGTCTTTTATCTCTTTTTTTTTCATACAAAGTTTAAATAGTAACGAAAGCGAACGATGTATTTTTGTCAGCTCTTTCCAAAACACCCAAAAAGTCAGTTACGTTCAAAAATGAGTTACTACCTATTAGAATTAGGACGACGATATGCTATCTGTTAAGTTGGCATATCTGATAGTACGACTCCCGCTAAAACAGTCTGTGATGATTTTGACATTACTCGTCTGCCTGCGTTGCGTTGTGTTGATTGATAGCTTGCAAAGACTGCTACAATTTGTTAGATTTATTTTTGTGTTGTGAAAACCTTTATAATAGTTAAAACTAATTAACATACGCCACAATTTGTTGTTTTTTGAAATAATAAACAGTGATACGAGACTGAGGTGTTCTACATTTATCTCACACGCTGGACCCTACCAATGCACACCGCTACAATGGCTGCCCAACGTGTATAATAAAATTCGGTGTGTTATTGTGGGATAGCTGTACTGTGACTGTGACAATATATGTATATATATATTGTGGAATTGTAATATGAAATCACGCTCTCGTTCTCGTCGTAGTGCTAGTGTCTCGTCAAGCGTTATCGGGAATCAAAACGAAGCTTCGGCGACAATGGCGTTGGCCAACGAAGACACAACAATCACTATGTCGGAGAATAAATTTGCAATATTGTTGGCGTCGTTACAACAATCGCAAGCAGAATTTTATGATCGCCTAATTGGTGAAATGAGATTGTCAACACCGATGGAGGCTGCGCCCATGGAAAGAAGTGGTACGTCAATTGGCACGATTTTCCTGGCGTGCCAAGCAAAATTTTCTGGTGCAGAAACAGAATCGGCCGAAAACTTTATTGACGCTGTAGAAATATTTAAAAATGCCGCAGGTGTTTCTGATGAAAACGCACTAAAAGGATTAGCATTATTATTGTCTCACACTGCACTTAATGTGAAGAGATAGTGTACATAACAAAAATCTTCATAAATATGCTGCTGAATCTAACTTTTAAATAAGCCAAAATTACTCATGAACTCACGTGAACTTTCGTGAACAATAACCTACTTATTTGCATTTTGCTTATCAAAATTTATGTGCTATTACATTTTAGTATGTTAACTTAATACCTGTTGAATTCGCTTCTGTGGACTGTATGTTGAGTTGAGGTGTTGGTGAAGTGAGGGCGATTAATTAAATAGCACTTCGATAATTACGTATCAATTTAATAAAGATCACAATATGACCGAACTACTTGGGTGGCGGAAACACAATAATAAAGTACAAGAGCAATGAATAATGTTACCACTATAACAAAATAATATTTTGTTGGTGGTGCCAACATGCTCCACAACCACTAAAACGACATTATGGAACTTAACTTAGTTAAATTGCTGTTAAACAATTACTTAAAAGGAAACCTATTTTAATTAACCTATTTATGATTTACATCACTGAAATCTTTCTTATTTTTTACTTATACATTATTTTTTACTATTAATTTTTTTTTACATCATTACACCTTGTTCTATATGAAATAAAATATGATACATATTTGCTTCGTTTTATTTTTATGCCTTTTCAAAATATACATTTCGTTTTTTTTTTAATTTTTTATCTCTAGCAATCAATTGTAACTAATGTTTTAATGTACTAACATAACCATGTTTAATTTCTGAGAGCTAATTATGTTGCTAAATGTTGTTAATTACTCATAGCTTTTTAAAAAAAAAAATATATATAACATAATACTTATAACTACTAACAAATCATGAAATGCTTCTTATACTAAATTAAGTGCAAAAAAATACTAGTTTTAAGAAAGGTATTTTAATTAAGGTTTTCATCTATGGGCAGTATACATATGCTTGACAAGGAACGATTGTAAATTTTTCCATTGGGAATCATTACATCTACTGCTCTGACTATGTTATCCTTTCCAGGATATGTTTTTACTATTCTTGCCATTGGCCAAAAGAGTGGAGGCGCGTTAGGTGTTCTTAAAATAATTAACATGCCTTCCTTTAGATTAGGAAGGTTGTCACGCCATTTTGGTCTAAATTGCAAAGCGTTCAAGTAATATTTATGCCACACTTTCCAAAACTGCTGAGTTAACTGGTTACACAGCTGCCAATATTTAAGCCTATTTGTAGGTATATCTGTAACATTAGGTTCTGGATAAGTAACAAGAGCTGTTTTTATTAAAAATGACCTGGGGTGAGATAACTAAAGTCAGTACTGTCTGATGACATAGGTAACAAGGGTCTAGAGTTTAATACTGCTTCGACTTCAGTAAGAACAGTGTTTAGTTGTTCATAAGTCAATATTGATTTTAATACTATTCTTTTGTGGTGAAATTTCATGCTTTTAACCGCTGCTTCAGCAAGTCCAGCAAATACTGGCGAGTAACTTGGCACAAAGTGAAATTGAATACGTTGTTGGGTAGCATACTCTTGTACTAATGTTTGATGACTTGCTGAAGCATGCAGTTTGTACAACTCAACCAACTGATTGCTTGCCCCTTTGAAATTTGTACCATTGTCACAAAAGACTTCGCTGGGTATGCCACGACGAGCAATAAATCTCTTAAAACATGCTAAAAAATTATCAGTTGATAAATCTGATGCCAGTTCAAAATGAACTGCTTTGGTAACAAAACACACTAACACACAGACATAGCCTTTTGAGGTTAATGCTCGCCTCACTCGGGAGTTCTTTACGTCTACAGGACCAGCGAAGTCTATGCCGACTCTTTCAAATGGTCTCGCGGCCGTGACGCGTTGGTGAGGCAAGGAATCCATCAACTGTTTTGCACTGCTGGCTTTTAACCTGAAACACGTTATACATTTGTGTGTAATTTTTTTAATTTCTCTTAAGGCACTAATGATCCAATATTTTTGATTGAGATGTGCTAACATTAACTTAGGCGCTGCATGTAATAATCGCAAATGTTCATGTGCTATTATTAATTTAGTTATATAAGATTGCTTTGGCAATATAATAGGGTGTTTTTGTGTATACATAAAATCTGAATTTTGAAGTCTTCCACCCACTCTAACTAAGCCCTGCTTATCTAAAAAGGGATACAGCGGCTTCAAGGGACCACTGACATTTTTGCCATTTTTTATACATTTTATCTCATCTTCAAAATATGTGTATTGCTCGTGTTTTATAAGAAGAGACAATGCTTGTTCCAGTTCACTACAATGTAAGAAATTATCCAGTTGTTTTTTGCTACTTGGTTTGACATTGTTAATGTATCTTAAAACGTAGGCCATTATTCGAGTAATTTTATTGATATCAGAAAACTTTGAGAAATATTGAATTATATTCTCCTTTTTCTGAACAATGAGAGATACTGCATTCGATGAAATTGTTTCTGTTTTCAACTCTGGTAAGCTCATCGGTAAATCAATATTTTCCTTACCTTTAATTGTGTACTTACAGTCATGCAAAAACGACGGACCCTGCCACCATAAAGAACAATCAGACAGCTCGTGAGCATCGACTCCTCTACTTATAAGATCAGCAGGGTTATCTTGACTGCTTACATAGCACCAAGTGTAATTTGTGGAATTTTGATTAATTATTTTTACTGTTGTCTGTTTTTAACCAGGCTAATACAATTTTTGAATCACAGTAAAGAATTATATCATCAACTTTAATTTTAATTATTAATGTATTATAAACTCTAGTCATTAACATGGAAAGCAAAAGTGCTGCATTTAGCTCTAAACGCGGCACAGTTAATGGTTTATTTGTAGGATTGATTCGCGATTTGGAACAGAGTAGCGCTACTGTAACCTTGTTTGTCCTATCCACTATACGTAAGTATATGCAGCACCCATATCCGACGCCGCTTGAAGCATCAGCGAACCCAATCAGTTGTATTAATGTGGCTGACTCAGGAACTGCAATATTTCTAGTTAAATGTATGGAATGCATTTTAGACAAACCGTTTATAAAATTAAGCCATTCAGTCTTTATGCTTTCAGGTACAGTATCATTCCAGCCTAACTTTTGTAACCATAGCTGTTGCATAATTGCTTTAACTTTAATAATTATTGGACTAATGAAACCTAATGGATCATAAAAGCGTGCAATGTAACTTAAAATATCTTTTTTTGTGATTGAATTCATATTATATGCCTCGGGACAATCAATTATGCAACAATCCTTTTTTATGTCAATAATTAAGCCTAAAGCTTTCATTTTATATTCTTGCCTTTGCGAATCAGGCTCATTGAAATGCAATTGTGAGTTTGAAATGACCTTCAAAACCAAAGGTGAATTAGAGGCCCATTTGTGCGTACTGAAACTTCCCAAACTGAGCAACCTTTGCAACTGATCTTTCGCATTTAAAATGTGTGTTAAGTCAGAATGTGCATATAGCAGGTCATCGACATAACAGCAGTTTTTAATTATAAATGACCCTAATGGATAAATACTTTCAAAGTTATTAGCAAGTTCAAGAAGGCATCTTGTTGCAAGGAAAGCAGAGCTCTTTAGACCATAAGTGACCGTTTTCAAACGTAAGCATTTCAATTTTTCAGTTGGATTATTCCGAAACAAAATGTTTTGCAGCGGTGTGAATTGAGGATGAAGCATCACAGATCTATACATTTTCTGAATATCTGTTGAAAATGTGTAGTCACCAAATCGAAACAAAAGAATGATATCGAAAAGATCCCTTTGTACTTGTGGACCATTTAACATTAAATCGTTAAGTGAAATTTTATTTTTCGTTTGCATAGATGCATCAAATACTGCTCGGACCTTGGTAGTTTTACTATCCTCTTTTATGACAGCATGATGCGGCAAAAAATATAAAGGGTCCTTGTTTAAATTATATTTATTAAAATCAATATATTCAGCATGACCTAATTCTACAAACTCATTTATGACTCTCTGGTATTCTCTTAATAAACCTGGGTCTTTATGCAATTTTTTTTCTAAACTTAAAAATCGATGATAAGCCAAATCAAACGAATTTCCTAACACATTGCTAATTTCATGCAATGGTAATTTTAATGGCAAATCAACATGAAATCTGTTATCTTGGAGGTTGACAGAATTTTTAAAAATGTTTTCTGCAAGTTCATGCTCTAAAAATTCTTCATTGAAAGACTGTGGGACCTGTTCTGTCATCCAGAATCTTTCAAGAGTTTTGTTGACATCTAAATTACATTTTAAACAAATTAAAGAAGTAACCTCATTTTTAGGTGCAAGTTGTGGCAGAAGCTGTCCTCCTATTATGTGTCCAAACCTTGTGTTCACAATGTATGGTGCCCTTGTACAATTGTTTCGTTCTTCAAACGGTAACAGCGCCTGAAAGAAGATATTAGCACCTAATAAAACATCAATCTCAGATGGCGTATGGTACTGCTCATCTGCCAAAACTATATTTAGTGGAATGTTGATTTTGGATACATCTATTTTAACTTGTGGAAGCTTGCACGTAATTCTATTGACAACTTGACAATTTGTTGAAGTTTTGAATTCGGAGGTTAATGAATAAATTTCGACTGGGACAGAATAATTAGACATATTCTTTGTATTGGTAACGCCTATGATGCTTAAATTATTTTGCATAGGAGTTAATTTTAACAGTTGTACAACTCTTTCTGTTATCAGTGAAGTTTGGGACGCAGAATCCAAGATTGCCTTCACATGAATTTCCTGCTTATCTTGTCCTACAAGCTTAATCAAAGCTGTGGGAAGTAAAATATTCATATTATTATTTGTCAACAATGCAACAGGTGAAGGTGGTTGATCGAAGTGTATAAGTGAATTATGATTTTGTTTGTACTCAGTACATTTAAAGTAATACCTACACTTCCGCTCATGTTGGTTGAGACATATTTTACATAATTTTTTACTAACAATAAAATCATAACGCTCTCTAGCAGGTAATATTTTAAACGATTTACAATTAAAAATCTTGTGGTCATTGGAATTGCAATACTTACATTGTAATTTTGTGATTGCTGTTGCCATATTTACTACCACTTTCTTTGGTTGGTAGCATGCTGAAGCAGATGATGTCGTTGGCATAGCATTTTCTAATGCCAATGCTCTTTTCTCAAGAAAATCCAGCAATTGCTGAACAGTCGGCTGCACTGCTGCATCTCTTTCAATTTGGTAAGCGCGCGAAGTGTAGCCATCTAATTTGCGAATTAAAATACACAACAAAATGTCATCCCATGTATCAACTTTAGTACCTAAATTTTTTAAAGCAGCTAATATTTGTTTAATGCTTGATACAAAATCTCTTAAATTTTGAGGCAATGATTTTGTTAATGTATTTAAGTCTAATAGAGAATTAATGTGGTCACTAATAATTTTATACTTATTGTTATATCGCTCATCTAAAAGTCTTAAGGCTTCTAAGTAATTTTCACTAGTAAGTGGAAGATTTTTAATTAAATCGAAAGGCTCACATTGCAAAAATGACCTTAAATAATATAGTTTGGCTACATTATCTAAACTAGAATCCTTACTAATTACAGAGTTAAACAAATTGATAAATGGTGTATACTCACAATATTTGCCAGTGAATTTATTTATATGAATTGCCGGCAAATTGATTTTTGTATTAGTATTGACTGCCGACGGCTGAGGTTTACATCCCTTTTTTATGTCTAGTTCGATATTGATTTTGCTTAGACATTGAAAGTACTTTTCCTCAATCTCATTATAATTTTCCTGATCGTCGCTGTCAATTTCTAAGATTGACATGTTTAACCTTTCATACTCATCGAATGCCTTTATCAACCGTTCTTTTTTAGTTATCAGGGTTTGGTACTGGTCATCACAATAATCTTGCAAAACTAACCTAGTTATTGTGCCCTTCGTGTAACCACGTGCCGCTATTAGCTTTTTTAATTCACTCATTATGAATACTTTCTATAATCAACCGCGAATAAATCACGACACTGAAACGCTGAACTAACTTACAATATAAAATAATGCTACTTTTTAACTTATTCTCTTATTCTAATAAAATTTGTCACAGCGTTTTAACAATATGATCGATTGCAATACGACAAACACAAAATGGCGCGGCGCACGGGTTTTTTTCCGTGTGGATTTTTATTAATGTGGTGGTAGCACTGACCTTACGTGTACTTACAAATAACATAGATTAGTAGTAGTGACAGATTGGTTCCCTAACCTTTTTCTTGTTAATGCTATTTGCTGAAGTGGCGCGTCGCTTAAAGTTGATTCGTCCGCTTCCGCTATCTGCTCGCTGATTGGTGCGTCGTCGTAGTGCGTCACGTCGTGGCAGGCGATGCGTGCAATGCTGTCAATTTGCTGTCGTTTTGTTGTGCGTCCTTGTCTTGTAGTTGCGTTGACAATATCACCTTCTCTTTCAATTCAAATAATAATGAACGAACGAACCTCGAACGAACCTTGTTTTGCTGTTCGCGCTCCACGTCCACAAAATATGGCGGACTGCGCTAAGTGCGCTTTATTATACTCGTACCAAATGGATGGATGAACGAACACTATGACGATTACTTGCTGCTTCTTGCTTGATGGGCTTGTTCACAAATTTTTGATCGTATTCCTGCTCGAAATCGAAGTAGTAGATACTCGTACGGCCTTTTCGCCTATTGTAAATCAACAAAATTGATATTTCTTTGACTAAAACTCGCACACTCACTACAATTTCTCGGTGAGATGGACCAATGTTGAATTCGCTTCTGTGGACTGTATGTTGAGTTGAGGTGTTGGTGAAGTGAGGGCGATTAATTAAATAGCACTTCGATAATTACGTATCAATTTAATAAAGATCACAATATGACCGAACTACTTGGGTGGCGGAAACACAATAATAAAGTACAAGAGCAATGAATAATGTTACCACTATAACAAAATAATATTTTGTTGGTGTTGCCAACAATACCTGTCTACGATGTACTTAATTTTGTCAGTCCTAAGCCCGATAAAATATGAATTATACCACGACGTTGCATCCTCGAGATTTATATATTAACCAGGTAGTCCACTTTCCAATGTACCGGGCACCAAGCACAATTTTAGAGCGAAGACATAAAAATAAAAAGATAGGTAGGTAGTTTTAGTATTATTCATTATTCACCCGCTCGAGCGATGTTACGCCGTTTGACTCATTCGCTTTCTTTGTGCGGGCATCACAGCATCGAAATATTAAAGATCAAAGTTTTATTATTTTATAACTTTATTTTAAGTTTGTTATGTAGTTGTTATAGATACCAATATGGGTAAAAGAAAACGTAACCCAAAACAATATACTTGGGACACATTTGGTCTGTCAAAAACAGTGTTTTATCCAAAACTTGAGTTTGGCAAAAATGGTTATGTTTAAGATCGATTGCCATTTTTAATGAAGTGAAGTATATATTCTGATACGAGTAGTACTGGAAGTATGTAAGTTTTAAATATAAGTGTTTATAGTTTATAATATTGTACTATTAATAGACACGTTCTCATCTTTGCATTTCGTTCGTTGAAAGCATGACTTTATTTCGTGTTTGTTCGAATCAGTTGATTATCTTTAGGTCACTAATTATTTTATTGAAATTTATTGAGCAGCAAAGAGCGCTTTGCTGTTTATGCATTGCCTAACATTACTGTGTAATTAGAGAATATGCTATATGCAGTGTTAAATAAAATGGTATCCGCAGAATACCAGCATCAAAGCACTCTGTGACTTTGCATATGCCAAGCGGGGCCTATATGGCCTAAAATCTATCTGAATATATATTAATATGTTTTATTACCTTGTGTATTGTATTTTTTGGTACCAAATAAACGTCTATTCAAGCATTCATTCATAATAACTAACTGTGAATCGGCACTTTGAAACACGCCTTGTTTACACGTGTTCAAGTGTTATTATTTCTTTATATTTTATAGAACACTGTGCCTTGAAACTATGATGCAATTATAATCACGCACAGTACTACGATGCGATTGTAGTCATGTTTTTTGGTCATATTTATTAGTACCATGACGCGATCACCGTCTCAACCACACACAGCACTACGTGTCATGATGCGATCATGACCTAGCTTATTTTTTCAACAGAATGTTATTATTTCCTTGTATTTTATACAACAGTGTGCCTTGGAACTATGATGCGATTATAGTCACGCACAGTACTACGATGCGATTGAAGTCATGTTCTTTGGCCATATAATTATTATATTAGTACCGTGACGCGATCACGGTCTCGATCACAGCACGGTCATGATGCGATAATGACCTAGCTTATTTTTTTAGCAGAATGTTATTATTTCTTTATATTTTATAGAACAGTGTGCCTTGGAACTATGATGCGATCATAGTCGCGCACAGTAAGTACTACGATGCGATCGTAGTCATGTTCTCTTGGTCATATAATTACCTATATTAGTACCGTGACGCGATCACGGTCTCCATAACAACACTTAGTGTCATGTTGCGATCATGACCTAATTTATTTTTTTCAACGGAATGCTTACAGGCTGAGGATAGCCTCGCAGAATATTACTCGCCTCGCAGAATATTGCTAATGTTACTCGCCGACAAACTACTAAATAATTTGGTATTTATGTTTATAATGTATGCATTTTGTTAAATAAAATTAAAAAAAAATCCATGAAGAGGATAAATTGGCTTCAGTCTGTTCACATACACGGGATGTTCAGTGAGTGATTCAAGGTAATATACAGGTGATGACATCACAAGCACCAGCCAAGTGTCCCATACCATCCACTAGCTCTCAGGTACTTGTAAATGATGTTGACCCTCCAGCAACCAGTTTGCTTGAGAATATTTTAGAGGTCTTAGGGACCTCAAAAAGGAAATAGGAGGGTTTCGGAACAAAAAACCAGAATGAAATCTCTGAACGTTGGGGTCATATATTGTGCGGAGGCTTAAATAAGGATTAATAGAAAGTGTAAGTGGGCAAGATACCTGAAAACTTTCAATTAGTTCAAACACCCAAATTGAATCCCGAAATCACTGCTTTGTTACTCGAAGAAATCAGCTTATACTGGACCTACATTATGAAAACACGTTTAATCGAAAGAAAATTAATAATGTATTCATTACATTAATAGTTTAAAAAGATTGAAGATGTACGAAGTAATTCATTTCTCTATGGCGAGAAGTCACTGATAAAATTAAAGCATCGAAGTCAGCAGAAAAATCGGGACTCCAAATCAAGAAAGTTCCAGCTACGAGTACTTCTTCTTCTAATAGGCTTTTAGTCAGCCAGCAGGGAAACTGGAAAGCCCCACCGCATCAACTGCCACGCGCGCAGAGACGAGGTTAGGCGAGGAGTCACTCGTCGTACCATTAGTCTGCGAGGAAAACACCTGTAGTAGATCGATATCAGACAATGAAGTCTCGACCAAAGGCGCCGATCAAAATATAAAAAAGTAAGCCGGTAAAATTTAATAATTATTCTGGTAAATGTGAATATTTTATTCACACCTGAAAAAAAAACTATCGATTCAGTTGTATAAGAATTTGTAACGGGTAAAGTGGATTACAAAATTCTTTTTAACAAACCAGTATTTCTAAGATGTTTACCTATAAGTTCACGTTTTTCACAGTCAGATATTGTGACATTACGTTATGAAATTAAGAAGTTATAACAAATGGGAGCAGTAAGACGAAACAATGACGGATTAGATCAATTTATATCTAACATATTTCCTACCTGTAATGTTTTTTTTTTCTTGCTAATTGTCAAAATTAGGTTGATAATTAAAATTTGGGAAAGAAAACAAATTTAATCCTTGACTTACTAAAATAATAAGCTTTATTTGTTTACAAACAGCTCTCTTATGCATAAGCATAGGAGAACAATACAATCATAAGCCAGCCATCATAATAATAGCCAGATACAATCATATCCTTAGAGTTGTAAGTTAAATTAGAGAGAATCAGGTACCTATATTATAATAGATACAGAAATCTATATAATCAAAGTGCAACTATATAATCAAGGTTCAGGTTTTTTTTAATCAATCTCGGTATCAAACTCATAAAGCTATCATCTATATTGGAAACAAAACTGGGTAATGAAGTAAACTAAGTGATTAGCCTTCCCCGAAGCGGTGGTTAGTGGATCGTATCCAATGTGCTCCAATTTCTTAAATTTTATATGTTTTAGATAATTATGTTATTTCACAGAATTCTTCCTCGTTATATTAATTGTTTCTTAGTTCCTCGACTGAAGGGTCAGGCAGTCAAGCCCTATGGGAACTGCCCTAGAGATTCATACCACAGTGTGGGGTTGAATATAATATGTAAACATGCCTAACGATCTTATGGTCAGGGGCTCTAACAATGGGTTTGTCAAACATAATTATAAATAAATTGTAAAATTTTCTTATTTGTTGGATTGTGGGAATGACATATGGAGGAGAGAGCACCTACCTATTTCGTGTGCAACTGCTACTATTAATTCAAGAAAATAGCCTTTGTGAGTTGTTTGCCGGAGAGTGATCAGAAACTTTCTATGGTGAAAATCTGGAACTTGACATGTAATGTGTAAATATTGTTCATTAATCCACCAACATTCCGCTTACTATCAGGGTTTTTTAATGAAATAGGGGATGTAAAATACGAATTTGGAGAATATAATGTGCTTGAAAAAACCCTAATACCTAGTTACCAAAAAAAAAAAAATTCAAGTAATTTAGAAATATATTAGGTACCTTGTAAATTGGCGTAAGTACTTAAATTATTATAACAAATTGATGAATCATTCGGCGAATCCTTATCATTTATAGCTACGTATGTATTGCGTATCCAGAGCCTTGATCTCGAGCTGCAAACAAAACCTCGAAGGTCACGTGCACTTAGTAGTAAATTCCAACGAAACTATTTCGTTATTTTTCTTAAAATGAAATGCACGCAGAAGACTTAGTTAGTAAATGACGACACGTTTAGCGCAGAGGTCGAGTGATCACCTACTGCGCAACGGGTCGCGGGTTCGATTCCCGTACGGGCCAAATGTTTTGTAAGGCCTACAGAAATTTGTTCCGGTCTGGGCGTATGTGCATGTGATATTCTATGTTTCTAACTGCACCCACGACACAGGAGAAACTCCTAGTGTGGGGCGACGTTTTTAAAAAAAAAAAAATTACGGATTAATTTTTTCTAAGGTCAAGGTATTGGCAAAGGAATCATACCCATACTACCACAATATGAAATTCTCATTGTGATTCAAGATGTGTTAAGGACGGACTTATCGCTCATCACCGTCACCAGTCAACATATATGAATCTTTGGAAGTTCTACAATATATAATCAGTATTCTAGGTCAGTAGTCTAGTATTCTAGGTAAAAGTTTTGAATGTTTGGTTGAAAATGACAGAAGGTCATGAATAATTAACAATAAACAAAAATGTAAACGCTTTTAAAAACTGTACTCAACGAAAATCTTTATATGTCTATCAATTTATATGTCTCATGTTAAATGTCTTCATTTAGTATGATCTATTAATTTAAAATATGTTCTGTTAAATGTCTCTAAAAGTTATCAAAACAAACGGATTAAATGTCAAATTTATTTTCATTAATTTTGTCTATGCACAAATTGCACAATGATCAAAGGTAGTTGCAAGTGTCACGTGCAAAAATGACGTTGTTAAGGATATTTTGAAAATAATTGACAAAGAATTGCTGTATAAAAAAAAAAAAGTTGTGATTTTTGTGTAGAAACAACAGTGAAACCAAAGTGTTTTTGCAAAATTTGTGTTTAATAAAATTTCAAGAATAAACGGTGTTACAATCCGTAAACCTGAGGGTTAGAACAGATTTATTCTTATTGTCAAACCTTTCAATAAAGTTCAGAGTTGCCTTTTAAAATTGACGACATTCGAACGGCGTTCATTGATTTATATATCTATTTTTGTGCCACTACGCATCAATCGTCGAAACATTATCTTAGATTTAAATTTGAGCAAGTAACTTATGAATTTCAATGTCTTCCCTTTGCACTTGATTCAGCTCCATACATTTTCACTAAGCTTTTCAAACCCATTTATCTTATCTTAGAAGTGCTGAGTTTACTTTATTATAAATTATTTAGATGATTTTCTGTGCCTTGGAAATTCTTATCAAGATTCTATCAAGAGTCTATCATGCGTAATACTCGTAAAACTCTTAACTTATTGATTTAGATTTTGTTATAAATTACTTATATATATAAAAAAAAAAAAAAAAAAAAACTTATACCGAATTAACGACAAACTATTTTTTTTCTCTCTCCTAATCAAAAATTTCTCAAAATACTCTAAATATCCTACCTGGTTAATATATAAATCTCGAGGATGCAACGTCGTGGTATAATTAATGGTTAAACAAACTTACCTTTGTGATGTTTGACCATAATTATACGAGACGTTGCATCCGAAGAGATTTATACTCCCTCCCTACCCATTATTTGCTGTGTTGCAAATAAATACCCAATGTTTTTGAGAAATTTTGCTCTAAAGGAATGAGTCAAACGGCGTAACATCGCTCGAGCGGGTGAATAATACTAAAACTACCTACCTATCTTTTTATTTTTATGTCTTCGCTCTAAAATTGTGCTTGGTGCCCGGTACATTGGAAAGTGGACTACCTGGTTAAGAGGATTGTGAAGCTGTAAATTTTCATACAAAAAGCGATAACGCTTTTCTCCCTCTAAACATAGTCCAATTTTCATAATTTTTGGAAATCTTGTAGATATAATGAAAAACTAGGTTTGTACGTTTTGATTTTGAAGAAATATTGCTTAGAATATAAGTTATTAGCATCTAAATATCTATATTTTCGACTTAAAAACTACCTTGAGCATTTTTGTCTTTTTTTGACTAAATTATACTGAATTACAAAAAAAAGCAAAACGTACAAACATAGATTAAGGTATATTGAATCTAATGAGATCAAAAGCGTCTGATTTCATAAAGGTTTAGGGGGGTAAAACAGTTATCGCCCGAAACAATATTTCAAACAGGAATTGTAGGCAATTTCGACCATTTCTTGCAACTCTCTCTATCGCACGATACGGGTCGGGGGCAGGGGTACAATGTAGTGATAGTGATGTGACATAATGTTATCGTAGTTATTGTCGCCTAGGGAGGAGAAAGTAATATCGATATATCGATAAATAGTGAAAGTTATTACTCAAGTCGGAACTATTAATCTTCACAAATACCTTATACATGAAAAAGTAAATATCTTTTTGAATACGTTTATTGATTTTAGTGTTTTATTTTAAAGATTTTATTTCAATACAAATTTCCTTATTTAAGGGTGTCTGTTAACTTTACTGTAAATTCCCAAAACCAAAAAAGGAAAAAAATGTAAGTATGTAAGTAGTTGTTTGTTATAATAAATATGTGCCATAAAGAAACCAACTCAAAATAAATTCGTATTTTGTTTCTTGTGATAGGTATTTGTTATGCAATGTATGAAGTTGGAGCAGCTAAAAACGTGTAATACACTATGCAAGTAGCGTTATTTTTAATATTATTTTATTTGAATTTTATTCCTCTAAAGCTGGGCTCTAAGGTTTTACTCGCGTTATGGAATCTACGATTGTAAAAAAATACAAACGACAAAGTACCTAAATAATATACGAGTATGTAGGGTAGGCAGGGTAGGCATATATGGGAAGAAGGCACCCTTCGTACGGTTTTGAAGTTTTTTTTTTCATTTTAACTATAAAATTTAAAGCAGCTGATTACATATACTAATAGGTATTTTTTAACCGACTTCAAAAAAGGAGTTTCTCAATTCGATGCGTATGTTTTTTTTGTGTATGTTAACGCGATTACGCCGCCAATTGCAGACCGATTTTCAAAATTCTTTTTGTATTCTCAAGATTATACTCTTGGTGGTCCCACGTTTACCAAAGTTAGGATCTGATGATGGGATCCCATAAAAATGGAGGGAAATCCTTAAATTTTTAGGTGCGTCCAACGTGTTTTTTTTTAAAAAACGTCGCCCCACACTAGGATTTTCTCCTGTGTCGTGGGTGCAGTTACAAACATAGAATATCACATGCACATACGCCTAGACCGGCACAAATTTCTGTAGGCCATACAAAACATCTGTCCCGTGCGGGAATCGAACCCGCGACCTGTTGCGCAGTAGGCGATCGCTCGACCTCTGCGCTAACCGTGTCAACCTTTTTGTGTGTATGTTAACGCGATTACTCCGCCAATTGTGGACCGATCAAAATTCTTTTTGTATTCGGTAGAGTATACTCCTAGGGTGGTCCCTAGGTCACCAAAGTCAGGTTCTGATGATGGTATCCTATGAAAATCGAGGGATACCCTAATTTAATAAGGGGTTTCTTTCACTAAAAAGTTAAACAAAAAAAATATTTTACAAAAAATAAAAACTGACTTCAAAAACACTGAAAAGTTAAAAATAGTGTAAGAATAGGTACAGACAACATTACATTTCTATATTGAAGTCGGTGCCAAACGATGATCTCCTAGAAAGTCTTAAAATTTGGCACCGTCTTCAATAATGATGTGTGCATGTTGTCTGTACCTATTCTTATATTATTTCTAACTTTTCAGTGTTTTTGTAGTCCGGACGAACCCGACGAATCGAACCCCGCCGGTCGGACCTCCCGATCAACATCCGGTGGCCTCAACCACTAGACCACGGAGGTGGTAAAAATTAGAATTCTAAGACTATTAGTATAACTACACAAGATTAGTGTATAAAAATGAGAGGTATTTTTTATTTGATGCATAATTATTACTTTATATTTTTTAAATCCCTGCTCCTATTTAGTTTGTATGTAAAAGTATTAATTTATCTATCTAAAATAACAGATTTTTTGTTATTTATTTTTAAGTTAACAAGAGGTCTGTTCTTGTTTAAACAATTGTAAATGTCATTTTATGTTTAGTGTTTATTTTTTTCATAAAAAGATCCATTATTGATTCACATCTCAAATGAAAATCATTTTAATTCAGTATAACACTTATCTTACAAAAAGTAATTTTCTTTAGACAGGTAAATGTACGATAGATAGGTACTTTCATAACAAATAACAGCTCAGTCCTATAAAGTAGAACTTGATAGGGATACCAAGTAAGTGCCTACACTATAAATTTCAAAGGAATAAGTACTGAAATAATTTACGAAACTTATCTACTAAAATATTATAAAGAAAGAAGATTTGTATTTTTGTTTGTAATGAATAAACTCAAAAACTAGCTCACTGGGAAGTCTCGGCGTAATTATTGTTAAAATGATTTTTAGAAATAAAGCAATTTTTTTTTTAACTACTAGGCTGATATAAAAAATTTTTTGACTAATAGAATGCTACATCATCACTGAGTAATATAAGGTTATAAAATAATTTTTCATACGGGAAAACAAAATTCCCTCACGAAAATCGAAAATAACGAAGGCAAAGTTGCGAGCGGAAAGGCAGTCAGGAATACCTAAGCAACGCAAAACATTACAAACGGTAAATGATCTCGAGTTCTCGCGCCGAGGAGTCGCGCGCTGCTGTCGTTGTGTGCGTGAGAATTTGCGCGTGTTGTATTTGTGGTGTAAACGCCAGACGGGAGGCAGAGCGGTGTGAAACAGATAGCATTTTAGAAAATACCAACTCGCGCCGCGCACGATTACTTCACAATCCTCTTAATATATAAATCTCGAGGATGCAACGTCTCGTATAATTATGGTCAAACATCACAAAGGTAAGTTTGTTTAACCATTAATTAAAAGTAAGATTCACAATCAGTGCTTTTAATTGAGTTTTACCTATCAGCGCATTTTTATCATGATTAGGAAAGATAGCGCTTGGGCTCACCCAGCTGGGCGGTTGGGAGTAGGGCGGCTTGCTAGCGTATATTCTACTATTTTGGTATGCAGTAAGTTCATTTTAGTTTTGCCGTTTTCATTGACGATCTTCATAGACTATGAAAATATCGACAAATTTAGGGGTTGTCCCCCCTAAATTTGTCGATATTTTCCGCAATTTTAAAAACTAAATAACTTGAATATTATTGCTCCAATATTTTTTTTCGCAAATTTATAATAAAGACCCTTTCCTCAATTTGCCCTTAAAATTTTTATGGTAGTTTAATTTTAGTGGTGTATAAAGCTTGTTTTAAGATTTATAGGTGCATTCTAGATAAGCATCGTCACTTTTTGGTGCTGACGCCTGAATTGTTAATTTTAGCGGCTTAGGCGCTCTGTGACAACTTCTTGAAATGTTCCCTTCTGTATGTGTCTAATTCTGTTTTTGACCACTTCGGCCTCGTCTACGGAGACGCGGGGCGTTGCGCGGCGCGGCCCACGCCGTGGGCCGCACAGAATTCAAACATATGGTGTTGTATGAGTGCGTTTACGGAGAAGCGATTTTACATGCCTTTGCTTGAAATGGCGCGTTTTTTTCGGGCGAGACCGCGGATGGCACTGCCGCGTCTCACGCGGCGTTTATCGCGGCGGCGCACGCAGCGATGAACAACATCGTAAATTGCCATATGTTTGTGTTTACGCGTGCGATTATGAGTGCCGCTTCACGAGCCGCCCCACCGTAAACAGAAAAAACGTCGGCCGCGCCGCGAGACGCCACGCCACACGCGACGCGCGACGCCCCGCGTCTCCATAAACGAGGCCTTCTAGTAATGCCCGCTTCTGTTTTTGACTATTTTGTGACTATTTCAAGTACAGTGAGAGCAAAAATCCTTTAATATAACACCATAACGACGACTTCCGTAGCGTATATTTCAATAAAAATGAATTTATATATGTATCATAATGTATGTCTATCCGTTCCCCTTGTATCCGCATATAAGCCTTTGGCCGCCATAGACGTTCAAGTAATTTGATCAAACAGGCTGGTTCAAGCAGTTTGATCAAATTGGCATATCTTTCAAGCGACCACACACCTTTACGCAGGCTTGAAGCGGTGTCAGTTCAGTATCGAAGCGGGCAAAGAGTTGATGTGCTTCTTTAAAAATGTCTACAGACGACGCTTTAGCAATAGTTGGTTTAGTGTTTGCTTTGAATATTTTTTTGTCACTAGGTCACGATCTGCATTCGGTTCTATTTCTTTAAGTATTTCTATTAATTTACAATAACTAGCATTTCGCTTATCTCTGTTATGGTAATCTTTATTTTTATGTTCCATAAACAGGATTCATTTTGATATTTGATATATTTGTATGAATTCTTCTAATACATCGCAGTTCGACATTATACCATGCAATACGTCCGTAAGGAAACACTTCCGCAGCATCAACTGAGCGCTTGCAACACACACGTACAAATGTTTTATCAAACAGTTTGATCAAATAAAAATACGAAAATTCATATTTCTTCTAGCCATTTGATTCCTCATTAAATTTGATCAAATTTTACCACAGACATTCATGCCAATTTGATCAAACTGTTTAAACCAGCCTGTTTGATCAAATTACTTGAACGTATATGGCGGCCACAGTGCTTACTTCGTGCTAAGCTGATTGGTGTGAATGTAATTTATTTAGAACAACACCTAGATAGTAATTCAATCTCTTTGGTATGCTGGCCCATGACATTTAATTTTAATTGACGTTTTCCTGTTAGTTTAATGCATTGCGCATTTTAATAAATTGCATAATCAGTATATTATTAAAATGGAAACAGCAAATTTTGAGTTCATCAAAAATAAAAAAGGTAAAGAGTCGTTACTATGTGAGAATACAGAATAATCTAAGTTCCAATAACAAAAGTGACACTTCGCGATGGCGCTGTGTTCAGCGAGAGGTTTGTAGCGCTACCGTTTCAATTAATAATGAGAAATGTTATAGTCTAAGTAGCTCAAAGCATAGTTGCTTTTCAAGGAGAATTGAAAATAAAGTATTATTAAAATTAAATGCTTGCAAAAAAGGTCTGTTATAACTTCGAACCCATACAAAATAATTTTGAGAAACACTTCGAAAGCCTAAAAAATGCCTTTATTCGGTGAATGGCAGATTCTGGAAATGGCAGATTCTGTAAACGGCAGATTCTGGAAATGGCAGATTCTTGAAACGGCATAATTTGTACAGTCAGATCAAATATGTAGGTTCCAAAATCAAGAGCCTTGACTGACATTGGCCACTGTCGCCTCTGTTTCAGTTAGCATTTTCCCGTTTGCTCTGAGGTGATACTAAGTAGGCACGCGTTTTTATCAACCTACTTTACACCACTTTGATAGCTACTTGCCACTTATATACTGTACTATATTGATAAGTCATTTTTTAATGTCACAGTACGCCACACTGTCAAGATATTTAAACATTCTGACTAGCTAATAAATAATAAAATTACTTACTTAAATGGTGCAATATGGATTTAGAAAATGCTGAGTGATCTTAAGCACGGCCCAGGTCTCGACAGAATCGAAGGCTTTCTCATACTCCACAAACGCCAAGCATAGGGACAGATTATACCTGCCGCATCGTATGGATGTGGTCTATGGTAGCCTAGCCTCTTCGGAAACCGGCTTGTTCGGGAGGCTGGAAGTCGTCGAACCTGTGTGCGAGGTGATTCGTGATGACCCTCGAGAACAGCTTGTAAACATGACTCAGGAGCGTGATAGGTCTATAGTTCTTCAACTGGGCCCTGTCGCCCTTTTTGAAGAACAGTGCCGCCACGCCCCTGTGCCATGCTTTAGGCGTTTTGCCCTCGAGTGACGCTTTTAGGTTAGTTTTGACGAAGGTAAGATCAAAGCTGCAAGCATTACCTTATGGCAATGCCGTAAGATGGTGGGCAAGCGATGGGGTCTTAGCCCTAAAATAATGAAATGGCTGTATACAGTCGTCATAAGACCGATGGTAAGTTATGGAGCACTAGTTTGGTGGCCGAAGACGAATCAGACGACTTGTGCGAAAAAACTACAAAGCTTCCAGCGATTGGCATGCTGTGCCATCACTGGCTGCATGAGGACAACACCAACAGCTGCCTTAGAAGTGATGCTAAACATCACTCCGCTGAGCTTGCATATCCAGCAAGAAGCGGCGATGGCAGCGTTGAGACTGGAACAACTCCATCAAGTTAACTTCAACAAGGTAAAACACTTTGATGACCTATTGAAGGTGTGGGTAGAAACTCCACTTGTGAACGCAGCTTGCGACAGAATAAAATCTGTCTACATTTTCGATAAGAAATACAAAATCCATCTGGTAGAGCAGCAAAACCGCAGTGCCACACATAGGGCATTGGAAGTGTTCACCGATGGATCTAAAACAGGTTATGGTACAGGTACAGGTGTCTTCTCAGAAGCACATACAACACCGTCTTTCAAGCAGAGTGCATGGGCATCCTGCTGGCGGCCAGAGCAATTACAGAAAGGAAGGTAACCAACTGTAATATATAATTACAGCGAAAAAGTTCTATTACATGAGAATCGGTCGGGATGTAACTCTATCGGATTTGTCTTTCTGTCCTGGATCTGGACGGCTATTGTAGCGGTGTCATACAGACATCTCAGCACCTCGACATATCGCCAATCGATTCGACATCGCATACACAGCGGCCGATTGTACTCCTGTGTTTTCTGCACAATCTGCCGAACAGTATGGATGTAATCCTCTTAAGAGGGTTCAAATTTATTAATATCTGGGACATTGGCTATTAGATGATTTAAAGGAGAGGGAGCGTAGATCAATGGCTCTCAGGGGCAACGTGCTGGCTCGTAGGTTTGTACGTTGTACTAAACCAGTAAAAATAACACTGTTCAAAGCCTATTAATAATAATTTTACACTTGCAACTTGTGAGTTGGTTACACGCAGCGGATATACAGCGGACATACGAGTTAAATATAATAATAGTCTGAGGGAACTGTTGGGTCTCTCGTGGAGATGCAGCGCTTCTGGTATGTTTGCATGAGCACGTGTTGATAGTTTTGCGGCAATATTAAGGAAGAGATGTGCATCTGCACTAGCTCGCTTGGGAAGCAGCAATAATAGTGTCCTGAGGGTTTTTGTTGATAGGTGGTTATCGCCTTTTCTACAACATTGGGTACGGGTTCATACATCAGCATAGTTTTTTGCGTATAAGTACTGTATTTATGTATTAGTAACGTGTTGTATTGTACTCATATATTTATATTATATTTCTACGAACTGCAGATTCTCAAACTCGTTGCTTCTTCCCAGAATGTCATTCAACTGCAAGGCTAACTGTTCCTGATTGGCTGAGGGTAAAATTATTTAAAGACTACAAGTTTTAAGCCCCAAAACTGTAGTATTTGTTCATTCCATTTAAGGAATGATTATTGGGAAGTTTTATCTGACATTTCTCAGCCGAATCACAGTTTTTAGGCTAAGCAAATACAGGATTTTGCATCATTTTTAAATGAAAGACCAGTAATGTTACATTTTGAATCAGTAGAGACAATGTCGGATGAGCTTCTGCATTACTGGATAGGGTTAACAAAAAACCAATTTATGCAGCTTTATACAGAGCTGCCAAGGCTACAAAGTATCCGTAGTGGCAAATTGGCACTTGGTGCTTATTTGCTTAAGTTGAGAACAGGGGAAAGTGATCAACGAATGTCGACTCTTTTAGATACTCCGAGAACAACCCTGATGAGATTAATGTGTAAAGCTCGAAAAATATTGGCAAGAGATTTCGTATCAAATAACTTAGGAATAAATAACTTTACAAGAGAACAAATATCCCAAAGGAATTTAATAATACCCAATGGGCTGTTTGTTGGGGATGATAGGAAACCAATTGAAATAATTGACGGAACATACCTTTTTGTACAAAAAAGCTCGAATTATATGTACCAAAAAGATACTTACTCATTACATAAGTAAAGGAACCTAATGAAACCTTTTTTAATTGTTTATTCCGATGGATATATTCTTGATGTTTTAGGCCCTTATCCAGCTACCACATCAGATGCAGAAATAAGGTTGAATAAGTTTAATAGCAGAGAAAAACCCTTGCGTTAATACTTCCAGCAAGCTGATGTTTCTATACTGGATAGGGGCATCTCTAATGTAATTATTCTGTCCACATGCCTGCGTCCTTACAACAAGGTGAAACACAGCTGTCAACAATTGCAGCAAATAAATCTAGATCAGTAACTGTATGTAGATGGGTAGTGGAAGCAGTTAATGGCGTATTCAAACAATCCTTTAAACTGCTTAGGCATGAATTTTTCAACCGGGCTTCCACTTACGCCATGACAGATTTTCGCATTGCCGCAGGTATAATTAATAAGTTTCACCTAAGAGTAAGAGACACAGAGAATGCAGCGCAAATACTGGACATTATTAATGAAAATATGTACAGAAAAAATATTTTGGCAGATTTTGTCCTTTAAAAAAAAATTAATAGAAGGCATACAGAATTTTTCAGCATCAGTGTAAATACCAACAATGTATCTTTTCCAATGTTAGAACATAGTGATCTGATACTATTTGCATGTGGAACATATCAATTAAAGCAGGCGCGTTCATATTATGGCGAACATACACAAGCCGACGGTTCCAATACCATTGAAGTTTGCAGGGATACAGCCAGCAACCTACTAGATAATTACTCAATATCTTTGGCCAACTGTAGATTATTAAGAGCTAAAATACACAGCAGGCACATAAGTCAAAAAATATATTTTGTATATATAATTTATAGTGATAATAGCAATGGCAGGGAAGCAATTAAAGAATATTACTGTAATTATATAGTTGGCCGAAGAACAGTGGGTTGCTGTGCTCACGTTATGACCCTTGTATGGTTTTTGGGCTAGGCAAGATTTCACGCTAATATATCCCCACCAGCCCAGTTTCTGGATAACATACTGATTTTTTTTTTATGGGATAGGGGGCAAACGAGCAAACGTATCACCTGATGGTAAGTGATTACCGTCGCCCATGGACACCCGCAACCCCATAGGAGTTACAAGTGCGTTGCCGGCCTTTAAGGTAGGAATACGCTCTTTTCTTGAAAGTTTGAAGGTCGTATCGGTCCGGAAATACCGAAGGCGACAATTCATTCCAAAGCTTGACTGTACGAGGCAGGAAACTGCGAGAAAAACGCACAGTTGTAGACTGCCAACCATCTAAGTGATGGGCATGGATGTTTTGTCGCGTGGAACGATGGCGGATAGAGGCGGCAGGTATGAGACCGAACAATTCCTCGGAGCATTCCCCGTAATATATGCGATAGAAGATGCATAGTGAGGCGACATATCTACGCAGCGCCAAGGTATCAAGCCGATTAGAAATTTCCTGGCAGTCGACGATTCGAGTCGCTCTCCGCTGAATGCGGTCCAGTGGGAGAAGCTGCTATTGGGGTGACCCTGCCCAAAGATGAGAACAGTATTCCATGAGGCCGAACCTGCGCCTTGTAAAGCTATAGGCAGTGCGCTGGACTGAAATACCTTCTCGATCTATTGAGCACACCAAGCTTCCTAGAGGCTAATTTAGCCTTACCCTCCAAGTGGCCACGGAACTGGACTTCGCTAGATATGTCGACACCAAGGATCTCAATATTGGCTGAGGCAGATAGGGGAATGCTCTGAAAGCGAGGAGATACGACAAATGGCATTTTCTTGGCGGTGAACGCGCAAACCTGTGTCTTTGTAGGGTTAAAACGGACTAAATTAAGTCGACCCCAGTTAGAGACTTTCTCTAATGATGTATCAATTTCAGACACAAGTTTATTCCGGCACTCAATGACGTTCACTCAATGACGTTGACGGCACAAATGTAAAATTCTGACTAAAATAAAATATATTCAGAAGATTGTTCGTTAAATTTTTTGCATTTTCCAAAATTGGCAAGCCCTAGAAATATCAATTTAAACACTTTGACACTGAATCATGCTTAAATTCCTTTATAGAATACTACCAACTAATTAATTATCACAGAAATATAGTTCTAAATTAATGTTCACCATTGGCCAAAGTCTCATACAAAATGGGCAATCCCCTTTTGGCATGCGAGTCAATTTTTCTCTTAACAGTATGTAGGTAGTAGCTATGCTTTAACCCAGTACTTCCTTTTTTTATGTCTATTGTTCCAGCCAGTTACAGCTAGTGCTAGCCCTGTCTTTTCTTTCTTTATTGCTGTCTTTTTTGTTTTTAAGGTGATTTTCTTTTATGTTCTTTAATAAACCTATATGAAAAATTGTCTTAATGTTTTATCATTTTTAAGCCGACGTCACTTTTTCTAAAAACTACCGTTAGATATATATTTTATTTATTAAGATTTTCTTATGTACTCGAACACAGGTCTTTAGTTACGCTACTTCACTTTTGAATGTAAAAAAGCAACGCCATTGATTCGCTCGTTATGTGCAAGTTATGTAAAAGTGATAACAAAATCTTGAGGCACTGCGGTAGATGTGCCGAGAATATGCTGCGTAGCTTCCCGAACGCTGCCCAGCTGAGTTGGATTCGTCGATTTACCTTCTGGAAGTTGGACTTACAGAGCTGGACTATTTGTCCCAGGTAAACGTACTCGTCAACAACTTCCAGTGTAGAGCACCCAACATTCATTCACTCACTAATTAATCACAAAATCTCAGAAACTATAACACCTACAAACTTGAAATTTAGCAGATAGGTTTCTTATAGGGTTTAGACATCCGCTAAGAACGGATTTTACAAAACTCCACCCCTTTCCACATCTTTCTTTTATTTTTTCCTTTCATTGGGTATTTGGCTTTTTCGAATATAATTAAAAATTATGTGCAAATAATTAGCTCCACGCGTACGAAGTCGCGGGCGGCCGCCCGTGGTACTACTCGTATAACCTTTTCGGAAACCAGCTTGTTCGGGAGGCTGGAAGTCATCAAATCTGCGCGTGTTAGATATTTCATTACGAAAACTTATATATTAAGATATGTTTACTGAGAGTTGGAAGGATACTTTCAATATTAAAGCAAAGCAGGTACTTAATGCAAGTAAAAAACAACATTTAAAGTGAATAAATATTAATAGAAAATTATTCTACCACTCGCTCGGAATTAAATAGAAATATAACTATTAACATTTAAAATATAAGAATTAACATTTACAAACAATAACGGCAGAGAAATAAAAATTTATGAGAGAATACTTAGCTTTGCATAGTAGCAGCCTTTCAGCAAGACACTGTTCCCGGACTGATGATGTTACTGGTAGCACTGTCGAAATACAACAGCAGTATTACATTATCTTTGAATACAACTAACTTCTTTTGGCAAAAGCGAGGCTTTTATAGCAACATAGATGGCGCGGGAACAAGCATGTGCTATACTTTTTACCGGAAATAGTTCTATTACGAGTACTACATAACAAAGAAACTAGGCACTATTATTGACTTTCCTATTTTCTTTAAAAAGTTCAAACATCATTTATAAAATACAATACATATTTTTAAGCACAATATTATTTAAATCTAGAGTGGCTCCATTGAAGCCCACCACAATAAATAGGCTTGAATTGTGTGCAGCTGTACTACTGGCTCGAGTGTTATCGCACATGCATAGCACCCTAAAAGAAAAAAATTGTATAACGTCGGCTCGTGCTTATACAGATAGTAGCACTACTCTATCGTGGTTAAATACACCTCCTCACTTGCTTAAAATGTATGTGGGTAATCGCGTAGTTCAAGTAACTCTGAGCATTGGTATCACGTTCCCACCACAGAAAACCCGGCGGATTGTTGTAGCTGAGGCATGTCTTGTGTAGAGCTTGGTTGGTTGTGTAGAATGGTCCTTCCTGGCTGAGCGGTTTGTCTAGCTCTTGGCCTAGTAAAAGAACGTTACTTCAGTCTGCAGAGATAATACCTGAGTTGAAACCTATAGAGTCGCAGATCTTCCACACTATTCCTACGGACAACGTGCTTTTAAAGTTAATTTCAAAATAGTCTTCTCTTCTCCGGCTTCAAAGAGTTTTAGCTTGGTGTTTGCGCTTTATTTCAAACACGCGAATTGAAAGGTCAGCTCGGAAATTTTCTGCTCTCACCAGTGCAGAGCTTGATCAGTCAATAAATTTGCTCGTAAAATTTAATCAAGGTCACTATATGTCTGAACACATTAGACAAGTGCAAATTCATGAGCAGTGTGTTAAATCTCTTCAAAAATTATTATCGATAATAATGGTTTATTGTGAGTGGGGGGACGTATACACTCATCAACTTTATCTAAGGATATTTTATTAACATTTAATGTATGTAGTATCAGCGATAATTTTAAAAATACTGGCAATATCTGTGAAATTTATTCAATGAAATGACGAAAGTTTATAATTAAAGCTATTTTTAATATATTGGCTTATACTACTTGAAAAAAGGATAAATAAAATATCCTTAGATAAAGTTGATGAGTGTAGATGAGGCGAATCTATCGCTTTCAGCGCTGCACCCTGTTCTCCTCCCGAAGCTTTGCCTGTTGTCTCGTCTCATTGTGGAATATTTCCACATAAAATATTTGCATTGTGGACTTCGCACATTGCAATCACTAATTCAGAGAAAGTTCTGGATCCTTGGACTTAGACTTCTCATACGTACCGTCCTCTCCAAATGTATTCGATGTTTCAAAGTCAAATCGGTTTCTAGTCAGCCGATAATGGGCAAGTTACCCGCTGCTAGACTTCAACCATCTCGGTGTTTCCAAACGAAGGGAATTGATTTCGGTGGCCCGTTTTTGGTCAAAGAAAGCAGACGTCGAAGTGCCAAGACATATAAGGTTTACCTATGCTTATTCGTCTGTTTGAGTTCTAAGGCCGTGCACCTCGAAGCAGTAACCGCGTTTTTAACTGCGCTCGATAGACTCGTGTCTCGTCACGGAATATGTCATACCATTGTTACTGATTGCGGGACAGATTTTGTGGGCGCGAATAAGTATCTCAAAGAAGTAATCGATGGACTGCGAGGGTATTACCTTGAAATATCCGAAGGCTTAGCCAACCGTCATATTCAGTGGAAATTTAATCCACCTGGTGCTCCCCATTTTGGCGGGATATTTGAGAGTGGTATAAAATCCACCAAATATCATCTCAAGCGTGTCGTGGGTGCTCAGGTCTTAACACTCGAAGAGTTTTTTACGGTTTTAGCTAAAGTCGAAGCGGTACTAAATTCGCGCCCACTCTGTGCTTTCTCGACGGACCCTCAAGAAAGCAATGTCTTGACTCCCGGCCCATTTCTGATTTATCATTGGTAAATGTAGTAGCCGCTCCAGCGATTAGGGTGTACTTTCAGTGGGGATTGCAGAATTGCTGCGAATCTCACAGTGACTATAACCACTTACCATCAGGTAGGCAGTCTGCTTGTTTGTCAATATGTAGCAATAAAAAGAAAACAAGTAACAGGCATGACAGTGGGGAGTTTGCAACTGACATTGGACAGTGGTAAACTCGTCCAAGCTTAAGGAGAGTAGCGCATTTGCATCCAAACGTAAAAGTAATAGGTAATGTACGAGTATAGTCTTTAAAAAAAAACAGATTTTCAGTTAAACGAATTATTTTAATGCCTAAATCATTTAATTTTACTAAAATAAAATAGAGTAACAAATCAAACTTAATTTAATAAGGCAGTTAAATTCCTGAGTCCGAATAAGGTACCGACACTTAACACCACACGTGTCGTCTTCATACTCTTCTTGAAGTATGCGATGTACATTTTCCATATTTTCCTGATACTTAAAATCGACAGAAAATATAACATTAATATTGTTCACAAGTTGATTTATTCACGCTGATTCAACACAGAATACCTACATAATCCTACCTACCTATTCAATGAACTTTCCTTCATACTTTTACAGGCTTAGGACTGTCTAGCATTAATGTGATGAGAATAGAAAAAATATATTTAATGGCTAGGCCACTTTATGATCGGCCGTAGCTGTGCACTTTTCGAAATGTTCACAAATTTCAACATTACGTTTCGGCATTTTTAAACATAGATATTTTGCTTCCCTCACAAATAAATTTCCGTAATAAAATCACTTAAACTAAATATTATATAACTTAGCACTGAAATCGACTCGTAATCATATTAGTAACAACAAATAATAACGAATAGAAATTTTTAACACCCTTGCTCGTAAATCTGATGTAATTCCACCGGTTTTAAATATGTAAAGCGGGCAGGTCCTTCTTTATATAAATGATCTTCCTGATAGTATAACACATGAGTGCGTCCTTTTTGCAGATGATACTACTATTATTTTTAAAGGTGATAAACAATTTAATATTAAGAAATATGAAGATTCTATTAACTTAGCTTTGTTAGAAATTTCAGACTGGTTGACTAGGAATAACTTAAAAATTAATACTTGTAAAACTAAATACATGCAATTTGGAAGTTATAAAAAGAAAAATCCTGAACTCAACATTATGTTTAATGGTAAGTCTTTGGAAAAAGTATATCATAATAGGTTTCTAGGAATAAATTTGGATTGTTTTTGTGACTGGAAGAAACACGTAGAGGAAATTTGCGCAAAATTAAATAAATTTGTTTTTGCATTAAGTCGTATTAGCCAAACTGTAAGAAAAGAAGCTGCTATTATAGCGTACAATGGCTATGTAAATTCAAATCTAAGGTATGGTGTTATGATTTGGGGTAACTCTGTATACAAAGAAAAGGCGTTCTTATTGCAAAAGAAGTGTATACGTGCTATATTTGGATTAAAACCAATCCAGTCTTGTCGACCTTTCTTTAGAAAATTTAAAATACTTACTTTTCCATGTTTATATATATTAGATGTATGTTTATTTGTTTACAATAATAGGTATTTATTTCAAGAAAATTAGGAAATGTCTAAACGAAATTTACGCTCAGCATATATGCACAAACTTTTTAAGCCGAATGCAAAACTAACAACAGTTTCACGTAATACGTTTATGATGTGTATAAATTTTTTTAACAAGTTACCAGAAAATTTCAAATCATTAAATTGTAATAGTTTTAAGAAAAAAGTTAAGGCTTGGCTTGTAGAGAAATGTTTTTATAGTGTTAATGAATTTTTAGATTATAAGTAGCGAATAAATAGATTTTGTTAGTAGCTGCTTAGATATACAGGGTGTCTCAGAAACAATGGATAAACCTTTAACTGTTGATAGGTTTCGTCGAGACCTCTCTAATCTCAAATTTTGACTTTAGTAAAAATATCTCGGTTTTCAAGATACTTGATAGTTTATGATTTTTTTTAAAAATGCCACTTTAAGTTGGTTTTTAATGTGCCATTTTTACAAATACGGACTTTTTCTGATTCAGGTTTTTTTAGCTTCTAACGGAATAGTTCAGCTATCAATAACAGTGGTTAAAATTGAGCTAGCTAATCACGAAGTGCTTGGAAAAAACAATGTTCCAAAAAAAATAAACAAGAAATTATTTTTCTTCGTGTTTGGTCTGCTACCATGTAAAAAAAATGTATGACGCTCATCCTGCCCATTATCTTAAAAAAATGCTTAGTTATTCTAGTTTCAAAAAAGGTATGATAAACTTATGCTTAATGTATCTCTGAACTTTTATTACTGCTTGAATAGCAAATGGTATGAAAATTTTAAAAAGATTGTTTGTCGGATTAATTATTTTTCGGATTAATTTTATTCGGTTTTCCACTAATAAGCACTTAAAGCTTATTTGTAAACATTCGTTTGCGAGTCACAGAGTTGAGAAACGTGTTTTTTTTGTGGCCCCTGCCTGCCACATGTCTCATCCACTATGCGCAATCAAAAAGGAGCCTTATCATTAACAGCACATGAGTCATAAGCATTTGCAACCTTACCTGCTATCGAATTTCCTGGAAGGACTTTTTTTACCTGCGTCTGATCATTGGGTTCTTTGTTACGATTGTTAGTGTCCTTCTGAACTCCGGTTGTAACTGAACTTCTGAACCCACGCGTGTTTTCTGTATTCGAGAGATTCGATAGAGCTTCGATGATTTTAAACGACATTTTGCTGTGATTTTGGACTTGACTAGCTTTGCGATTCGGATATTGTTTGTGCTGTGAAACCTATTGACAACTGGTGATCATATGGACTTGGCTAGCTTTACGATTTGGATATTGTTTGTGCTGTGAAACCTAACTGACAACCAATACATAACACTGAACATGCCTAGACATCAGTACACGTCGCACGAATATGCAAACATGCATTTCGTTTATGGCGAATGTCGAGGAAATGCTAACGCTGCTGCTCGTCTGTACGCAGAGAGGTAAGATTATTTATTTTCTCTTTAATTCAATCAATCTTATTTTTTTTAAAATCACACACATTTATTGCAACTTTAGTTAAACGTATCAGGATGGGTCTTACATTATGTTATCCTTCTAAAAATAGTCACACGCCGTGTTTAATTAGATTTTAAAATTAAATGAATTAGTAAATTTAATAACGTCATTTTTTGTATTAGGTACCCCAACGCACGTCACCCGGACTATCGAGTTTTTGCTCGGGTACATAATTCGTACTGCGAAGGGAGGCTTCCAGAAAGAGGCATTGGTGGTGCAGGGCCAGGAAGACCAGAAAGAAACGACGATGAAGAAGTAGTAGTCCTCGACGAAAAAGAAGAAGATTCAACACGTTCTGTGCGTGGAATTGCACGTCGAACCAGCATTAATAGAAGCAAAGTGCATCGCATATTGAAAAAATACCTTTTGCACCCTTTCCATATTCAAAGGGTCCAAACTCTACAGCCTGCTGACTATCCGCGCAGGATTGCATTCTGCAGAATCATGTTAAATAAAATAAGGGAGGACCCGCAATTTTTCAATAAAATTTTATAGACGGATGAATCCTCATGCCGGAGAGATGGATATTTCAACATCCACAATCTACATAGCTGGCAAGTTGAAAACCCACATTTGATGAGGGAAGATCGGTCCCAAGTTCAATTTAAAGTTAACTTGTGGACTGGGATTATTGACGGACAGGTGATCGGGCCATATGAACTTCCAGCTACACTGAATAGTGAAATTTACCTTAATTTTTTACAAAATGATTTACCCGGCATGCTAGAAGATGTCAATTTAGAAGTGAGGCGGAGAATGTGGCTTCAAAATGATGGGTGCCCAGCTCACTACGCAATAGTAGTAAGAAATTATTTAAACACTTCCCACAAAGGTGGATAGGCCGGCTCGGCCCTATTTCATGGCCGCCCAGATCGCCGGATCTAAATCCCTTGGATTTTTTTTATTGGGAATGTCTGAAAGACTTTGTCTACGCGAGGCCAGTATCCTCAATAACAGAGTTGCGTACTCGCATACAAAATGCAGCTGCACACATAAAAACGTCTGGTTACGCGCGCCGCATCAAACTTTCTTTTATAAAAAGATGTAGGGCGTGTATCAGAGCGCAAGGACGCCAATTCGAACATTTATTGTAAATTTAATAAAAAATTAAAATTTCATGTTGTTTTATTTCAAATTCTTTATTCAAACTAAGAATTAATAACTATTCCGAAAAAAATCTTTTTAAAATTTCATACCATTTGCTATTCAAGCAGTAATAAAATTTAAGAGATACATTAAGCATAGGTTATCATACCTTTTTTGAAACTAGAATAACTAAGCATTTTTTTAAGATAATGGGCACGATGAGCGTCATACATTTTTTTTACATGGTAGCTGACCAAACACGAAGAAAAATAATTTCTTGTTTAATTTTTTTTGGAACATTGTTTTTTCCAAGCACTTCGTGATTAGCTAGCTCAATTTTAACCACTGTTATTGATAGCTGAACTTTTCCGTTAGAAGCTAAAAAAACTGAATCAGAAAAAGTCCGTATTTGTAAAAATGGCACATTAAAAACCAACCAAAAGTGGCATTTTTAAAAAAAATCATAAACTATCAAATATCTTGAAAACCGAGATATTTATACTAAAGTCAAAATTTGAGATTAGAGAGGTCTCGACGAAACCTATCAACAGTTAAAGGTTTATCCATTGTTTCTGAAACACCCTGTATATTTATTTGTGTATACGCCTGAAAAGGTAGGATAACAGAGTCTTACATACTACATGTGATTGTAACAGCAAATTTTGTACCTTATGCCTTACACAATAAAGAACTTGAACTTGAACTCATAAAAAACGCGTTTGTTACCAAAGCAAATAGTTAAGTTATAGTCCATACAAATTCCATAACAGTATTATTTGCCATTTCAAATATGGAACTGATCGCCGCCGCACGACTCCAGCTAGTGAGCAGCGCGCTGTTGCTATTCAAATTTCGAACTAATCGCCGCGCGGCGCCAGTCAGTAGGCAGCACTAGCGCGCTGTTAAAATGGCGGGAAAGCAACAGTGTGCATTCACAGATTGAGTTTAAATGTTAAAATGTTTTTTTTTCTGTTTCCTCGCAAATGTGTTAAAGAAATTAAGTCACTTTCAATGAGAGCAAAATTATCAAATTATCAAAACAAATAAAACTATCTAATCCAAGCATTGACGTATACCGGGTGTAACTGAACACCCCAATAACATTTAAGGGGCATATGAGTTTGATACTAAATGGACCTTCGGTGCTTGTCTGAGACCTGGAACCCCAGTACTTTCAGAGTTATTTGATTTTAAACTAAAAGCAAAAACTTTCAAGTGACAACCATAATCAGCTCTTAACACAAAAAAAAAATAAACACAAAATGACACGTGACAGACGTGAGCGTAGTATTCCTCGTACGCTTACGTAGGGCTGTCGGCACTTAATACCAAAAAATAATTTATTTTGTTTGTATGACGTGAGCGTAGTATTCCTCGTACGCTTACGTAGGGATATCGGCACTTAATACCAATAAATAATTTATTTAGTTTGTATGGGAAAAAAATAGGTTTGTTAGCCCTAATATTTTTCCTACAGAATCTCTACTTCTGATGGATACATACCCTTAAATGTTATTGGGGTGTTAAGTTACAGCCTGTATAACCGTCAATGAATCCAAGCGAATTTGATACCTTAAAATCATCAGCAGTTCGGTAGGCTAAAAAATTCAAAAGATGCCTTATGCTTCACGACTTAAGGCGCATAGTGCTCCCAATGACCTTGTGTCGATCGTCCCGCACTGATTACATAGGAGTGAGTGAGTGAGAGCGAGGGGAATATTTAAGCAAACCTTTACGCGTAAGATGAATTATTTCAATAAAAAATTAATAAAGGCGAATAAGAAAAATATAGAAAGACCATCCCCTAGAATATTGTTCACTTTATTTATTGAAATCGAAAGTATATGATTTAACCTAATATTTACGAAGCGATTAGGTTTACAGTTTTAAAATCGAGGCATGTTTGGTTCACATTTTAACCATCATCATCATCATCATCATCTCAGCTGCACGACACCCACTGCTGGGCATAGGCCTCCCCCATGGATCTCCACAACAATCGGTCCCGCGCTGCCCGCATCCAGCGGCTTCCCGCGACCTTTGCCAGATCGTCGGTCCACCTGGTCGGGGGCCTACCCACTGAGCGTCGTCCGGATCGTGGTCGCCACTCAAGAACCGTTCGGCCCCAACGGCCATCGGTCCTTCTAGCTATGTGTCCCGCCCACTGCCACTTCAGCTGAGCAATCCTTCGAGCAATGTCGGTTACTTTAGTTCTCCTGCGGATCTCCTCATTTCGGATCCGATCACGCAGGGAGACCTCAAGCATTGCTCTCTCCATTGCCCGCTGAGCGACCTTGAGCCTTCGGATGAGACCCATAGTGAATGGCCACGTTTCGCTTCCGTAGGTAATTTGGACGAGAAGATTTTTCGTAACTTCCCGAAAGCTGCCCATCCGAGCTGGATTCGACGAGAGATCTCTTTCTCGAAGTTGGACTTATCTAACTGGACTGTCTGTCCCAGGTATACGTAGTTGTCTACAACTTCAAGTGTAGTGTTCCCAATATTAACTGGAGTGGGTACAACATGGGCATTCGACACGATTTTTGTCTTATCCATGTTCATTTTAAGACCCACTCTTTGGGAAGTACTACTGAGATCTCCGAGCCTTGGAAGACCTGAACACCATGTTCAGGTCTTCCAAGGTCTCAGCCATTAGAACTACATCATCGGCAAAACGGAGGTGTGTTAGGTACTCGCCATTAATGTTAATGCCGTATCCTTTCCAATCCAGAAGCTTGAAAATATCCTCCAATAGAATATTTACGAAGCGATTAGGTTTACAGTTTTAAAATCGAGGCATGTTTGGGTCACATTTTAACCGAATTTTAATTAATTTATCAAAAAATTAAGAAGACCATCCTCTAAAGAATGCGTTGAATAATAACATATCTTTTTTAAAGATTTTTTTGTTCAATATTTATGAAGAGAATCTGCTTTTTCTGCAGTGATTTTTTATGATTGACGTTACTATGCGCCTTAAAGTCGCACCTGAAAATGTCAACTAAAAAACGCAGCCTCGTGCGTCGCATGAAAGCGAGCCAGTATTATTATTTGTATATCCATTGTACTTATACGAATTTATCGTATGGCGCGGCCCACTATTCTTGTTGCATTTTCTTGCAATTATTAGGCTCATAAATTTAAATTTGAACTTTAAATTTATGAGCCTAAGGTTTTTACGGAAGAATGAAATCAACTAGTTAAATGATATTTTTATTAGCACCGTGGCGGTCAATATTTTTATTGGTTCGGTCTGTGATTGAAATTATTAATTACGATAATTTTATCAGTTGGTTAAATTTATCTATACGAATTAATATTACTCTTGCGTTAAAATCAACATGAATTTAATTAATATTTTTATTCGATATGTTAGAAAATATTAATCGAATATATGTTTTAATTTCTTTTATTACTTAAATTTATCGGTTGATAAATATATTCAACAATTGTACGCGCCGTTTGTGTTCTAGTTGTGAAAGAATGAAATCCTACTAACATTCAATCATTAATTAATGTTACCTACCAACTTACCGCATTCGCATCTCGCGCCTACCCTAATATTTGATTAAAAAAAAAATCTGTCGCGAATGTTCTACGCAACTAGTCAAAATTCATTGTTACCTTGATCGCGGCGCGCGCGCATGGTCCCTATTTGGTGACTCTCATTTTTTACCACAAGACTTTCACCGCACTGAAGATAGTTGGTAAGTCCTTCCTTCATTGTCTCCTTTTTTATTTTTTCACATCTATTATTTAGACGTCGCGTATTGGTTATCGTAAAGGAGAAAGTTATGATAAATTTGGTTTTGAGTTATCGAAGAAACTACGGTTGATTTGACCATTTAAACTTTTAAAGCATCGCAGCGTCCTTTTTGGACCATTATTTGGTACCTATCGAACCGGATTAATACATGTTTATTATAAATTTCTCCTTTAAGATCAAGGTGACTTATTAATTTTATTTCTTTTTTTCATATTACCTACTTTCGCATACCAACACTTTTTGTGTCCATTATTTATTCATACGCATTATTTTCTATATAATTATAGGTATAATATAATATTTACCGCATTTTTAATTTACTTTCGCAAATCAACACTTTTTGTGTTCATTATTTATTTTATTCATACGCATTTGTTGCTATAGTACTTATAGGTATACTATATAATACCGCATTTTTCATTTTACTTTCGCAAATCTACACTTTTTGTGTCCATTGTTTATTCTTACGCATTAAGTCTTTGTTATATACTTGTATTTACCGCATTTTTCACATACATAATATTACATTTTATATATTTTTATCATAATGCCTATTTCAAAGACTGATATGTCAGCTATCGAAAATGAACTCAAATTATGTGAGGGTAAACGAGCTTCTTATTTTTCGAGAATACAAAATTTATACGACAGCATTTCTAAAATGCAAAATCCTTCTGATCAATCGGCATTTTTATTAAAAACAAAACGTATTGACGAAATTTCTAAGGATTATTACGATTTAGTAGATCAAATTAACCTTTTAAATTTACAGTTAAATCCAAGTTATAGTACAAATTTTGAGTCACTGTGGTTCTTCGAAGAATTAGTTAATTTTATCAAGATAACTATTAACAATTTGTCTCCAACCTCGTTGCCACGAAAAACAAAGGAGGTAGAAAAATCGACGCCACATCATGTTGTTAAACTGCCCCGTTTGGATTTACCATCATTTGACGGTGATTTAGATAAGTGGCCGACATTTTATGAAACCTTTTCTAATGTTATTCACAATAATACAGATTTAAACGATAGTGAACGCATGCAGTTTTTGTTGAGCAAATTAACAGGCAAGGCATTAAATATTTGTGCCGGACTACCTCCGACCGCTGAGAATTATAATATTATTTTTTCCGCATTAATTAAAAAATATCAAGATTCGCGCGCGTTAGCGGCGAACTATTTAGATCAAATATTAAATTTGAAATCATTTAACATCGCATCACAATCAAACTTAGAAAATTTTATTGATAAATTTTCCGCGTTAGTTTCTGCTTTAAATCAACTCAAGATAAATAATTTATCAAATTATATATTTGTTCATATTGCATTGAAAAAACTTGACCCTGAAACTACAAAATTATTTGAAATTTCAATTCGTAAATCCGACGAAATTCCGGATTACGATGACTTTGTGTTATTTGTACGAGAACAAGCCAAAATAATGCAGCGCAGCGCTAAACCTGCATTTACATCAAAAAATGATAAGCCAGTTTCGCGAACGCAACAATCTCATGTTTTTATAAATTTAAACAAATTAAATTTGAACGATAAAACAAAGTGTATTGCTTGTAAATTAGATCACGAGTTATATTTGTGCCCGTCATTTTTAAAACGCAATCCTCGTGAACGTTACGATTTTATAAAAAAGATACGCGGGTGCGTTAATTGTTTAAGTGTAAAACATAATGCAATCTAAACACAAATGTAAGAAGTGTAACCATCCACACAACACACTTCTACACTGGTATAGTAGCGAGTCAGTCAATCGTCCGCCGCACGACGTCTCTTCACCGAGCGCATGCAATCCATTGCCGGTTACGGCCGGGGGCTCGAACAGTAGCGATCATACTCAAGCGGCAATGGACAACGACACGAATAGTAATATAGTTTTATGTAACATGCATTCGCCTCGTGACACCAGTCACACGTCGAATGCTTCGTCGAATGAGACTACGATGTTAGGTACGGCGATAGTTTTAACTAAAGATGCGTTCGGAAATGTACAACAGTTGCGCATATTAATTGATAGTGCTTCGCAAAATGAATTTATTACAAGTGATTGCTGCAAAAGATTAGGTTTACATATAAGACGTCGTCGCAGTTCATCAGTTTTTCGCGGTTTAGATCAGGTCAAATATTCTATTAAGGGTGTTTGTTCTTTAATTATTAGTTCGCGATACAATGATGTTAATTTTGCACTTCAACCTTGTGTAGTTAAGGAAATAGTTAATTATTTGCCTACCTGTTTGGTGGACACTTCTTCCTTTACGCAATTTAATACGCTTTTATTAGCAGACAATCAGTTTAATATTCCTGCTCCGGTTGATTTAATATTAGGAGCAAAACATTTTTGTCAAATTTTAAAATCAGATAAAATATTAGGATCTCCAGGGCAACCAGATGCAATTGATACTGTATTCGGTTATATAATTGTAGGTTCCGTACAGTATTCTACATCAAATAAAAATAAAATATTAAATTTCTGCAATTTGAATGAAACGCAAGCGGATGATTGTTTAGAAAATTTAATGAAAAGGTTTTGGCACCTCGAGGAGGTTCCGAATGCAACGAAATTGCTTCCCGATGAACTTGAATGCGAGACGCATTTTTTAAATCATGTTAAACGCGATTCTTCAGGCAGGTATTCTGTAGCGTTACCTTTCAAGAAAAATCCTGAACAATTAGGAGAATCATTACTTACTGCAAAACGTAGATTCATGTATTTAGAACGCAGGCTTCACTCTTCAGTTACATTACGCGAGCAATACGATAGCGTTATGCGCGATTATTTAGAGCAGGGATATCTGACATGTGTATCTTCAAATAGTGTAGACGATAATGGCTACGTCATCCCACATCATCCAGTATGTAGGGAGGACAAATTAACAACAAAAATGCGCATGGTACTGGACGCTAGTGCAGTGACATCTACGGGTATTTCTCTGAATGATTTGCTGCACAGTGGGCCAAATCTACAAGCAGATTTATTTCAAATCCTTTTGAATATTCGTTTAGAACCAATAGCTATTTGCGCGGACATTAAACAAATGTATTTGCAAATTAAAGTGAGACCTGAAGATTGTAAATTTCAGCGCATCTTATATCGTTTTCATGACAGTGAAAATAATGATACACAAGTTTATCAATTTTCGAGAGTTTGTTTTGGTTTAAAGTGTAGCCCATTTTTAGCGTTACGAACTGTGCGTCAGTTAGCTCACGACGAAAGGGAGCGGTTTCCCTTAGCTTCAGATGTCGCACAACGCGATATGTACATGGACGATTTGGGAACTAGTGTCTCGTCAGTCCAGGAGGGTAACATTTTAGTTACACAATTAATTGAAATGTTTAAATCGGGAGGTTTTGAATTGGTTAAATTTTGTAGTAATTCTTCAGAATTACTTAAGAATATACCTGAAACGAATCGTTTGCATAGGGATGTTGAATTTAATGCGGACAGCAATATGAAAATTTTAGGTTTGCGTTGGTGTCCTGATGAGGATATTTTCCGATCTAACGTTCAGTTAGATAACGCAATTTGCACTAAGCGTGGTATGCTATCCACGATCGCCCGTTTATGGGACATTTTAGGGTTTTTTGCCCCAGTAATTTTATATGCAAAATTAATTATAAAAACACTTTCGGCCTTACAAATAAAAACTTATACCGAGGATAATCCTCGGAATAATTTATTCTGTGTTTTATCTTTTTTTAGCACATGTCAGATGTAATATGTCAAAATAAGACAAAACACGGAATAACTATTCCGAGGTTATTCCTAGGAATAAGTTTTTTATTTGTAAGGCCGTTTGGCTTTTACACATTGACTGGGACGATGTTCCACCAGTCGAAGTGCAGCGTAAGTGGAATAATTTTGTATTAGAGTTGCAAGATTTAAATAAAATTAAAATTCCACGCCATATTGGCATTTTTTCTCAAAATTGCAAACTAATTGTTCTCGGGTTTGGCGATGCTAGTGAAGCCGCATACGGAGCAGCAGTCTATTTACAAGTTACTGATGCTTCGAATCATATTAAAATAAATCTTGCGTGCGCTAAGTCAAAAGTCGCGCCAGTGAAACAAGTAACACTCGCTCGTTTAGAGCTTTGTGCTGCTTTGCTCCTCGCTAAACTCATGCGTTTAGTGATCAATACTTACACTTCGCGTTGCACTATTCATTCTATTTATGCGTTTAGTGATTCTATGGTAGCTTTACACTGGATACATTCTCAACCACAAAGATGGCAAACCTTTGTGGCAAATCGCGTTGCCAAAATACAAGATTATTTGCCTGCTTCATGTTTTTATTATGTTAAAAGTGCAGACAACCCTAGTGATTGTCTGTCTAGAGGTTTGTCTCCATCGCAATTAGTAGGTAATGATTTATGGTTCCATGGACCTTCATGGGCAGCTAGCAATTATGCCACGTGGCCAGTCACTCCGTTTCAGGCTGAGAATAATTCCGAAATGCCTGAATCTAAAACTTAGTTTTTTGTTTACAGCAATTAGAATCAAACTTTATTTGTGAGCTATCGCAACGTTTTTCATCGTGGTCGAAATTTTTACGAGTTATAGTTTACTTGTTACGTTTTATTAAAAAATTGCCACGTGACAATAACGTCCAACCGTCAGATATTTTAGCCGCGGAACATTTTGTAATTTTTCACTTACAACAAAAGTACTTTCTTAAAGAATATTCGAGAATTAATAAAAATCAGCATATTACTAGTAGTCTTGCATCTTTACGGCCTTTTATTCATAATAATTTGATACGGGTAGGAGGCAGATTGAGGAATTCTGAGTTGCCATTTGATAACAAATTTCCTATTCTCTTGCCTCGTAAAGACCACGTGGTCAATATAATAATTAAATTTTATCATTTAAAATATTTACACGCAGGGCCGAATACTTTACTTTCATTAATTCGGCAAAAATTTTGGATTTTGTCAGCTCGCAATCTTATTAGAAAACTTATTAGGGAGTGTAACGTCTGCTTTAAAAATAAACCAAAAATCACATCCACCTTTAATGGGAAATTTACCGCATCCACGTGTTGTGGAAAGTAAAGCCTTCCTTCATACAGGTGTCGATTATGCCGGACCTTTAAATATTATTATGTCTCGTTTTAGAGGTGTACGCAAGCAAAAGGCATATATCTGTGTGTTTATTTGTTTCGCGACGCGCGCAATTAACATAGAACTTGCTTCCGACTTGTCTACAGAAGCTTTTATAAATGCATTTAAGCGGTTTATTGTACGTCGCGGGCCATGTTCAACCCTTTATTCTGATAGGGGTACAAATTTTGTAGGAGCCAAAAGACATTTTTGTGAAATTAACGATTTAATTAGATCAGAGGATTATTTCAAAAGGTTTTCTAATGAATTGTTAGAGAATCGTATAGAGTGGAAATTCCAGCCACGCACCGGCGGCACCTCACTTCGGAGGTTTGTGGGAATCCAGCATCAAAAACATTAAAACACATTTATTTAAGGTTATAGGAGAGCAGCTTTTAACGTATGAAGAAATGATAACCGTTTTAGTTCAAGTTGAAGGTATCGTTAATTCGCCTCCTATATCACTTCTTAGCTCGGATCCAGCCGAGCCCGAGGCTCTCACACCCTCACATTTTTTGACTTTGACTCCTTTAAAGACGTTACACGCTCCTGACGTTTCCAATCTTTCAACTAATATTATAAAACGCAAATATAAGTTAGATCAAATAGTACAAAGCTATTGGAAACGTTGGAGAAATGAAGTGTTGCATACACTTCAAACACGGCAAAAGTGGAATACTCCATCTCTGCCGGTTAAAAAGGGCATGGTTGTTCTTATCCGTCAGGATAACGCACCTCCACTACAATGGCCGCTCGGTGTCATTGAAGACATACATCCTGGTGATGATGGTGTGGTACGCGTGGTTACTGTTCGCACACGAACAGGAAACTTCAAGAGGCCGGTAGTAAAAGTATGTCCACTTCCGTCACAATAACACACACACACACACATCTACAAATCTTTTTATTAATATTAATATACATATTTCATTATTATTTTATATATACGTTTATTTATATCGTAATTATTAGCTATTTGCTTTTTTATTCTCTTTATCATTGAGTTTTTTTTTGTTAAGTCATCTAGATCTTATAGTTTCCATCTAGGAGGGAAACAGCTTTCCTCTCCTAGGCCGGGGGCATATGTACGCGCCGTTTGTGTTCTAGTTGTGAAAGAATGAAATCCTACTAACATTCAATCATTAATTAATGTTACCTACCAACTTACCGCATTCGCATCTCGCGCCTACCCTAATATTTGATTAAAAACAAATATCTGTCGCAAATGTTCTACGCAACTAGTCAAAATTCATTGTTACCTTGATCGCGGCGCGCGCGCATGGTCCCTATTTGGTGACTCTCATTTTTTACCACAAGACTTTCACCGCACTGAAGATAGTTGGTAAGTCCTTCCTTCATTGTCTCCTTTTTTATTTTTTCACATCTATTATTTAGACGTCGCGTATTGGTTATCGTAAAGGAGAAAGTTATGATAAATTTGGTTTTGAGTTATCGAAGAAACTACGGTTGATTTGACCATTTAAACTTTTAAAGCATCGCAGCGTCCTTTTTGGACCAACAATAATATGGTCAACAAATAATTGAAAAATTTGAAGGTTAGTAAGTACTTATTATAATGTAAGAACGTACTTTTTTCTATACCCCTGTATTATGGCGACCACAAGCCTATGCCTGTTTAGGTAAAGCACCATACTCAGGGGCAAAAAATTGGCCTAAAATCGTAGCAAAATGTATGAAATGAAAACCACACCAAATATTGTAATTTTTTTCCCTCTGAGAAGGTACCTTATAAATTCATGCATAGCCTGGCCTGAGTGTCTGCCAGTGAATCTATCGTCACTTGTTATTGTCAATAGTAAAAAACCAATTAAATGACGAACGCCAGGCTGCCACACCGAGGTATTGGGTTCGATTTAGATAGAAAATGATCAGGTTTAGATAGAAAATGATATTTTTCAGATTTACCTGGGTCTTGTATGTTTATTCATACTTATGTCATCATCATCCGAGCGTATTCCCGGTTACGTCCTCAGCGTTAACGCTTCAGAGCCCGGGGTCCGCTAGGTGCGATCTATCTATCTAACAAACAAAAACACAAAACTTTCCTCTATATCAAGTCTTAGATTAATCTAAATATAATTACTTATAATAATCTTTTTTTTAAGACGAAGGGATTGAAATATCCCACTTTTATATAATAACAGAATATTCACTTGAAAAACTATTTCCCATGATTGGGGAGCGAATTACTTTCATGCAAAAAATTAAATCTTTGCAAAACCAGGTAAAACTTTGTTCACTAATACATAAATAATATTTCCTAATATCTAGGTAAGTATACTTTTAATAGTTTAAAGTTGCAGAGTTTAGGAGCAGATGGCAAGATGATTTTATCTATACACGGTGTTTCATAATAACCAATAAATAATCAATGCGTTATCTAAAACTAATTATTAAAATTTGTTTACACGTAATGTCATTCAACGCAAAATTTTCATGTATATCATAATAGTATCATCCTCATGTCTATGATTTACATGAAAATTTTGGGTTGAATGACATTACGGGTAAACACAATTTATTAATTAGTTTTAGATAACGCATTAATTATTTATTGGTCATTATGAAACACCGTATATATATAAAAGGAGATGTTCCCATCTATAGATGCACGCACAGCCGTAACCGCTAATGGTAGAAACGTGAAATTTGGTCATATGTTTTAATTCAAAATGCGGACGCACACTAAGAAGGGATTTAAAAAAAATTAACCCTAAAGGGATGAAATAGGGGTTGCAAGTTTGTATGGAAAAATATTTAAATTAGCAACGATTTTGATAAAACTTGAGATTCATGCTCTTTTGAAAGTTTCTATGGAAAATATTTACAATCTGCTCTAATTTCTATGAAATTTATTATCCGGGGTTAAATAGGTTACAAAATTATTGTTCCTACGGGAAAAAATAAAATTCCCATGGGAAAACGATAATAACGCGGGCGAAGCTACGAGCAGAAAGCTAGTCGTATTATAAAACAGCAAATAAACTAAATGACTATTACAGACAAAAGCTCGCAGATGAAATTATCAAAGTAGAGTTGAAACATGATATTCAAAAAGGGTTTGTAGATTTGATTATTGTTTATTGTATAACTATAGGAAGGTAGATTTTCTCTGATGTATAATGTTGTTTCTTATCAAGGCAAATGAGCCACAACATGCAAGCATCCCTATGAAGCTGACATGTTCAGCCAGAGTGTTCCAAGCCTCTTTAAAAATTAAGAAAAAACCTGCAAGCAATTTTTATCATCTTACAGTAATTAACAGAAAGTTGTGTAACTACGATTGAGAAGGTACCTGTCATCGTTCAATACTTCATAGTCAGACAGTACTCTCTGTCAACTACACTCGCGAGCAAAAGTTTGGAATCAGTTACTTGAAATTGGTTGCGCGTTATCTTGAGTAGTTAATACTTTTTTAATAATCGTAAAAATAACATCATTTTAAAGGTTCAACTCTTTACTTTTAAACTGATACCGAATTCATTAAAAACAAGCCAGTATTTATGGAGCCATTCCGCATTAAGTGAAGGTGTATCGAAAAAGACGTGTTTCAATTGTTTGATACGTCACGAGTTGCGGCCTATTGACCCCCTATAAAAGCACCTGTTATCGGATTTTCTTTATCAGTTGACTTTCACACGTTGACCGGTACACATCTCCGCCACTTTTGACCCTTTACCTTGTACGACAATGGAGACAACACCTACAGAAGCAGCACAAATCGTAGCCCTATTGCAAGAAGGGCTCAGCCAGCGGGTTGTCGCTCGTCGGCTCCACATAAGCCAATCCTGTGTTTCGAAAGTTTATAAGCGCTTTCGGGAGACTGGTGGCTTTATCCCGAGACCAAGATCTGGACGGCGCCGGTGCACATCGGAGAGGGATGACCGTTTTATCGTGTCAACCTCTCTCCGAAATCGGCATTTGACTGGTGTCGGCGTCCAACAGGAGCTCCGAGATGTTCGTGGGGTAGCAGCCAGCGAGTGGACAGTTCGTCGACGACTGAAGCAAGCGAATCTAACTCCAAAAAGACAAGCACGCCTTCAGTTTGCTCGCACCCATCTTGATTGGGAGGTTGAGCAATGGAGGCAAGTCCTGTTCTCCGACGAAAGCAGGATGTGTTTGCACGGTAGCGACAGAAGAGGACGGGTCTACAGGCGGCCTGGGGAGCGATTTGCACAGTGCTGTGTCGCTGAAACAGTGACTTATGGGGGCGGCTCTCGTATGATGTGGGTCGGCATTTCCTTCGATGGTAAAACCGAGCTTGTTTTCGTGCCTGGCGGGGGACGAGGAGGCGGTCTAACTTCGGACCGGTACATTTCCGATATTCGTCTGGAACATGTCGTTCCCTATGCGGGATACATCGGTGATGACTTCCTCCTTATGCACGATAACGCTCGTTGTCACACTGCCCGTGTAACAACGGAATACCTCGAAGAAGTCGGTATTGCCACATTGGACTGGCCAGCGCTCAGCCCTTACTTGAATCCCATTGAGCACGTGTGGGATGAACTGAAGAGGAAGGTTCGTTCCAGAACTCCTGCTCCTTCATGTCTGAATGAGCTGAAATCAGCGTTGATTGAGGAGTGGGAAGGTATTCCACAATAATCAATTCAGAAGCTGATCAGGTCTATGAAGAATCGTCTTGGAGCAGTTATTAGGGCGAGGGGAGGGAACACAAAATATTGACACTTATTTTTAAAGATAAATAAATTTTTTTTTAAATAATTTTTGTTGTTTTATTCATTCATTATTTTTCCCTATTTCCTTGCATCCCTACCTCCTTCACTTAATCCGGGATAACTCCACAATTACGGGCTCGATATGAATTAATTTTATATCGATTTAAAGTGGACAGTTGTACCTTTAACATGATGTCATTTTTTTGATTATTAAAAATTTATTTAGTAAGCAAGATCACGCGGAACCAATTTCAAGTAACTGATTCCAAACTTTTGCTCGCGAGTGTAGATCAATGATTAGATTAATAAATCAGTCATGCTTGGAACATCTTGTTTTATTGACATCTTTTTTTTATAGTGGGCCTAGCAAATGACTCCATTTCACCTGATGGTAAGTGGAAGTGGGGTCCAAATGCGAAGATAGCTAGTGCAGCAGAGAGAATACACGCTGCACTAGCGCCACCCTCACCCTGCCGACCTGCAAGGTGCTTCTTCACGCCTCTTTTAAAGGACCCGGGATTATAAGGAGAGAAAACCTGTACTGGCAGTGAATTCCATTTTTTGATTGTGCGACCAAAAAATGAGTTACCAAATTTCTTTGTACGCGTTGGAATGGTATGACAGTATGACGGTGACAACGCAGACCAGCACGTGTAGTCCTTAAAAGGAATGGAGAGGAAGGGATTAGAGAAAAAAGCTCTTTAGAGCACTCGCCGTGGTAAAGACGGTAGAACGCGCTTAGTGACGCAATGTCGCGACGCAATTGCAGAGGTTCGAGGTTATGAGTCACCTCTACATCGCCAATGATGCGTGTTGCGCGCCGCTGCAACCTATCCAAAGCATCGAGCAAGTACTTGGCGCAGCCATCCCCAAGGTGCGAACAATATTCTACACAGGACCGTACTTGCGTTTTGTATAGTAAGCACAATTGGTCAGCCGTGAAGAATCGCCGCACCTTGTTCAAGACTCCGAGTTTTCGCGAAGCTGTTTTTAATATGCCTTCAATATAGTCCTTTGGATTTAGGTCGCAGCGCACGTTTATACCGAGCATGCTAATTGAATAAAAAGACAACAACAATCAGCTCAACATACTTTTACATATTATCGGAGAGCAATACCGTGAAATTGTAGAGCAGTCACAGGAAACAGCTATAGATGGTGTGTGGAAAAAGTTAGATAAACATTTTGAAATTAAGAAAAATGTAACAGTGGAAAGACATAAATTTTTCACAAGAAGTCAGCAACGAAACGAATCGATAGAGCAATATGTTTTTGATTTACGTAAGTTAGCTCAAACATGTGAGTTCAGCGATTTGAAAGATGATTTGATAAAGGACCGCCTGGTGTGTGGAATCCATAATTCAGCAATTGATGTGACCGATAGGTTTGAAAATTACAATAAAACACACATTAAATAAGAGGTATGGTTATGTACATGTCAATAGTTTTTGTTTCATTAAAATCGATGCAGTATTTCCAAAGTTATTAACGCCGAAAGTTACGGTCGCTATTTAAATTTTCAAGTACGCGCGCTCTAGGTAGGTGACGTCACAAATCGACAGCCGGCAGCCACTCGCTCGCTAGTCGCAGTTGCTCTGAGTTTTGTGTCCTCGTACATACGTACTGCGCTCCGTGTAACTTGACTTTTATTGTTTATTAGCCTTTTAATTACAACAATGGAGAAAGGATTTCCACATGGTCAATCAGATAATTTACCAAAAGTAGAGTTTTATGGTGACTCAATATTTTTCAAAAAATAGTGATTATATAGCAGCGGAAATGCGAGGACTCAAACCGAATTTCCTCAATATGTTGGGAAGTGATCGGAATCGGTATATCTTCATGGAGTAGGTATCTTGTGAATCAGTTCTTTTTGCCTACATTTTTGCACTATAGATCGTTAATTTTTTTAACTGTCTTTTGCTGACAAGAAAACTTAAGAGGGCAAGCATCTTTTTTTAGTACTAGTCTTCCTCCAACCAATTTATATTTGACCTAATTTTCCATGTCATTTTCAATCTGAAATAATAGTTAATGCATAGTATTTTTTTTTTTGTAGCTCCTACAAATGTATGTTCTACGATTCATGAAGTCAAACAGTTTAGTGTACATACCTACAATCAAGTTTATTTTCTGTGGTATTGCCTTTTTTTTTGAGGCGGAATAATGCGATTATCGATACTGGCACAAAGAGTGACGAGCCCCGTGTACCCGTATGCCGGTCTCCGGTTCGCCGGTGGCTAATTCACTAATTCAAAGTCTCCGCCGGAATATTTACGCCCCATATGGTAAAATAACTCGGGATTGGGAAGGTCACTTCTCCGAGCCATCAGACCGGGGACGATCCTGGCGGAGTAGCCGCCAGGTTACGCCAAGGGGAGGCACCAGATTGCCAGTTGTGTTCTGTGGTATTGCCTAGGTTGCGCTTAGCAACTTTCATACAAAAAATGTCAAGGCCAAATATTTACCGATGCTTTCGGAAAAAAATGGCCAATGGTTTGAAAGTTAACAAGTTTATGAAGTTACAATAAAAACTAATCAACAGAATAGATGTTTAGGTAACATGAATCGTATCCTAATCCCATCTAATACTATAAATGCGAAAGTGAATTAGTTTGTTGATTTATTTTTGTTACTTTTTCACACCTAAAATGCTTAACCGATCATCCTGAAAGTTTGCATATACACATTGTCAGAGGTACCTACAGAAAAAGAGATTTCATCCAGCAAAAAATTATAGTTCCATCAGGATTCACGTAACACACTCAGCAGCTCAGCTACTATTCATCGCGTCGCCAGAAGGCGCTGCTGTGGCGCGATTAAGAAACCAAACACCAAGCGGGCGAAGCCGCGGGTGGCCGCTAGTTTTTCTATAAAATTGGGTACCTATGTTGACTTTTGTTGACGGTAAAACCTTTTGTGACCTTCATTTTACCGTCAACAAAAGTCAACATATTTTAATGATACATACCTATGTGGTTTAAAAAGTGACAAAAAGAAGACATTAGACCAAAACACCTCGTAATACAACTTAGTTATAGGTTATTTTATAGTAGGTAATAGGTACCCCGAAGCTTAGAATATCTAATTACATATTATAATAAAAATAAAAATAATAATGTAATATGTATAAATTTATTATGAAAATGTTTTTATTATGTTTATTATCTAAGTATTTAATATGTTTATTTAGTTTGATTTAATCCTAGAGGGTGAAGGGCCGGAATATTGTCACACAGGCTTGTCATTTAAATAAAATATACTTGTTAGAGAATAAGATATAGTACCTATAATGTAAGCCATTGTGAAGATATAAATAAAAATTATTATTGAAGTGAAACTTCTTTAGGCACGCTTGACTTGGGGAGTAAGCTGGCGAACGCGTTACGAAAAGTGTGATCGGGCAAGGCGAACGGAAGTTCGCCTTGCCCGAAGAGACAGCAGTGCGCGCGCACATTTTCTTTCTCTCTTCCTCTCATAGAAGTTTCACTTCAATCGTGTGGTCATAAGCACACTCGTTTTTATTATTATTTTACTTACATCAAAATGGTCATCACAACAAAATCCAACAGTCTTAGGGCCCGTTTCATAACGTTCATCCACTTTTTACGCCTTTTGGCATTCAATGGCACTTCAAAAAATAGTTTTGTAGGCGTTTTAATAGTTGAATTTGTACACATAGGTACTACATAGTGTTTATTATATGACATAATGTTGATTCACATCTTAGAGCCACGTAAAATCGCGCGCACCAGTAGCACAGAGCTAACGAAATACGTCAGGCCGCGCGTGCCTCTCCCCGCTGTCGATTTGTGACGTCATCGACGTTCCGCGACTCGTTTTATAAATCCGGACGGCACGGCAACTTTGAACGCTTATAACTCGGTCACTTTTTAAGATATCAAAAAAATAAAAACACTGTCGTATTTGTCTAGTGACCTATATTCTGGGTATATCGTTAACAAAAATTGATGGTCAGATTGATTAGTGAACGGTTGTTACGTGAGGATGACCTAACGCTTCACAGTGATTTATTAAACCCATTTTTCGGACGTCTGCTTTTTATTACAAAATCCTAAAGTTTGAATCATTTAAAACGCTAGAGTAGCACTCCAGAGTGGCAAAAACGCTTAGTTTTCGATAAAAAAATGAAAATCTTTTATTATTTTCCGGATATTTTTTTTTGAAAAATCCCTTCTCTAAAAGCAAATATATTTTAAATATATGTCATATGTGATTCGAAAGCACTTTACAAGCTTCATCTAAGAGCTATTAGCGACCATGTAGCTGCCTTAGAAGAGGAGAAATTATTTTTTTTCAGTTTTTCGTTTTTATTTTATTTTTCAGATTTTTTTTTTATTTACTGAAAAAGTAACAAAAACATGTGTGATGCTATCTGGCAAAACCCAGTTAAATTTAATGATTATGATTTGTTGTATAAAATGTATATATTTAGTATAAATTTGTAGCGAAGTATCAAAAAATGTATGCTAGTAGTTCGCTCACAATTACTCATTTTATGGGGTCCTGGCAGGAAGGATGCTTTCCAGCAGAACCACTCGATTTCAACATTACACCACGTACTTTATTAACATATTAAGATATCAAACAAATGTATAATAAGTATTTATCATAATAACACACGCCACTTAGATCAATTTTGCATGTTTTGGCAAGGAAATGCAATTTTCTTTTTATTAATGTAAATGAAAGGCGCCTCTGATTCTATCTTAGCAATAACTATTTCCGGTCATTTTATTTCAAAGTTTGCTAAGGCGTCGCAATGACAATGCAATGTAGGATTCCGTAATAACCCATCAATTTTCAATGGAATTTGTACATTTTTACTTCTCCAAGTACCTTTTATAAGCTGTGTTTGACATAGGTACTTAATAGAATTTTCATTTCACATATTGCATAATTAATTAAAACTAAATAAAATCATGTATTTTCTACATTCTATAATTTCTTGTTATATTGCACACCACACGTGGGACTTAATCCACCCACCCACTTCAGATAAAATTCCGGGTATTGAAAATTAAAAAAAGTGACAACCCTGATCGATATATTTAATTGAACACAACTTCTAAAGTCCACGCAATTTGGACGTGATTTTTTTGTGGTAGGTAGAAGGATATAGGATCTTCATTTTCATTTGGATAACTTTTCCAAATACGGTGGATTATCTGAAAAATTAAATAAAAACGAAAAACTGAAAAAAAATAATTTCTCCTCTTCTAAGGCAGCTACAAGGTCGCTAATAGCTCTTAAAGATGAAGCTTGTAAAATGCTTTCGAATCACTTATGACAATATTTAAAATATATTTGCTTTTAGAGAAAGAATTTTTCAAAAAAAATATCCGGAAAAAAATTACAGATTTTCATTTTTTTTCCATAACTAAGCGTTTTTGCCACTCTGGAGTGCTACTCTAGTATCTTAAATGATTCAAACTTCAGGATTTTGTAATAAAAAGCAGACGTCAGAAAAATGGATTTAATAATACACTGTGCGCTGTCGAAAGCTGTCGAAATATGTCAAGCGGCGATTGTTTCAAAAATGTATTCCGAAGATATCAGACCGGAAAAAGAAGTACATAATGTTCAAGAGGACGAATGTCGAGACAAAAGTAATGATGTATGTGCAATAAAAACCTAAAAAGGATAGCGACTTCTTCATCTTCGAGAGTCGGCAACCAAATACCATTTGCGATGCACGGGCGAAATGAACAGGATCGTCGAAATGTTACTGAGCGAGGAATTAGTCAGCAATATGCGCGAGGTCAATTATCGAATTACACACAGCCCATGAATGGATCGCGTTCTATGTCACAATGCAATAAATGTGGCACAGGACATGCGTTTGGTGCGTGCCCGGCTTATGGCAAAACATGTCTGCGATGTTTAAGGAGGAATCATTTTGCCAAAGTATGTCATATTTACGTAGTTGATGCGTCTTCGGATCAACAGGTAATACATTCATGTAATAAAGATTTAGGTGACTGCACAGTGTAGCCCTATTTTTTTTTCTCGTTATACAAGTGAATTTTTTTTCTTTCGAGTTGGCTGTATGGCGTTACCTCTGCCTTAAATTCCATTTTGGGCCCGTGACACCACCATCTTGCACCACTAGTGGTGTCAAAGGTATTTTTTATGACCCATTACACTACCGAAGAGCGGCACCACCACCAGGTGGTGTAAAAGGTATTTTTTTAATACCCATTACACTACCAAAGAGCTGTACCTACTTTACTTTATACTTTGGTTTATGTAGGTACCTAATAATTATCCTTGTATGAATCATTACTTTGCCTAATTACATGTAATTACGCAGTGCAATGAAAGCACTGAAACTTCATGGTTTTAGTTTTAAAATTAAAAAGCATAATTAAAAGCAAATTGTTTGAAGTAATCTGACAGTGACAGAGTCAATATTATTTTTTCTGCTAACTAAGATATTAACATAAAATGAATGAAAATCCGGAAGACTTAAATTTTATAAAAATTCATGGAGGAAACTCATTGCTTCATGGTAAATATAAATATCACAGGCATAAGACATACAAAAACGGTTCCTGTATATGGAGGTGTTCAAAGTATTGAACCATGAAATGTCTTGGTACTATTACTATATCCAAGGTAAATTGATAATGTTTCATTTTTTAATATGTTTCTATGATTGATTCTTTTAATATATATTATATATATATAGCATCACGCCATTTTCCCCCGAAAGGGTAGTTAGAGGGTAGGGTAGGCAGAGGTGTGAGGTCCCACATGTAATACGTGGCGAGCCTTATTGCCAACCGGGCACAATTTTTCAGATATATCTAGAATTTCATCTAGAACATCCAGGTTTCCCTCACGATGTTTTCATTCACCGTCAGCAGATGGTAAGTCGATAGACAAGCACATAAAATCCCACAAAGTGAAATTTACATTGGTACCGGGCACCTGGGTTCGAACCCTGACCGCTAGTATTGCAAGTCCATCACTGTTCCCACTCAGCCACCACCGCTGTTTCTTTTAATATGTTTCAGTATTATTTTTATTATGCGTTTTTGTAATAATAAACTGTATTTTTTTTGGGTTAAGGACAATCCTACGATTACGAAACAGAAACAACACATTTGTGATTGTAGTTCTCTTTCTTGCTAAATTGTAGAAATATAGGGAAATCTTAAAGTTGAAAGAAAAAAACAAACTTATTCCTTTAGTCCGATACAAAATGAAAAGCTTTATTCTGGTAGGTACATGGTTGTAATTCACTTATGCATAATGTTACTGAAGTTAACAAAATTCCCTCAATGCAAAGCACTTAACTAAATGTTTAATTAATACAAGCCAAGGGCAGGATGGTTCAGGTTTGTTTGATCAATCTCGGCAGGTAAAAATCAGGTACAAATTGGGTACAAAACTACAAAATGGGGGGCAATAAAGTACACGAACAAATAGTTATAGGTTTCCTTTTTTTAAATTAGTAGCTTTCCCCGGAGCGATTGTTAGTAGAGCGTACCTTCGATGCTAAGTTTCCGCGATCACGGGTCAGAGATATAAAATTCCCGTTCCTTAGATTATTCTCTCTATATATGTACAATTCCACAGAATTCCTCCTTGTGTTAGGTTATTAGGTAGGTTAGTTGCAGCGGAGCCCTACGGCCTCCGGGAACTGCCCTGGAGATTCATAGCACAGTGTTATGTTAAAAATATAATTAAATATGCCTATAATCTTAGGGTCAGTGGGTCTAACACTGAGTTCTGAAGGAATCCCAGTCAATACATTTGAATTTCATGTAATAAACATTGCAAGTTAATTCCAAACATAATTTTCAATGAATTGTCAAAGTTTCTTATTGGGTAGTTAATAAAAAGGACATATGGAGGGGAGGGCACCTATTTTGTGTATAATTACTGCTATTAATAAAAAGAAAACAGCTTAATTTGTGAGTTATTTGCCAAAGAAGGATGTGAAACTTAATATTGTGAAAATTTAGAATTTAACAGGAAATTCGCAAGTGTTACTCAATATATGCCTTAATCCCACTAAGATGCCGCTTACTATCAGGTTTTTTTAATGAAATAGGGGATGAAAAAAGCGAATTTTGGAAATGTAATATGTTTGGTTTAATATTCAATTTACCCTCTAATAAAAATAAAATTAACAAAATCTGTTTTAAATCATGAAATATAATAAGTTAATTAGATACCTTAGTGTGGGCGGAGTATTATATATTGATAAATTTTATTTCTTTCTATTAATTTAATGAATCGCGCGCCGGCGATTAAAAATATGATTGAGCTTTTACTCTTCAAGCTGAAAACAAAAATAACTGACTTGACTTTTGAAGTCTTACTGTACTTTTCAAATTAAATTCACACGGAAAACGGGAGAAATACCTATGGATTTTATTCGCAGAAATTAAGATTTAAAATGCTGTTCGCAAATCATAGGTACCTAATCAATAACAAATTACTTCGGTCGATGTCTCACAGACTAGTTATCCAGTTCCGAGATCATAGCATAGACGCGTTCACAGACTACGGTGAGATAGGGCGCGTTCCATTCACGCACAGATTTGCATTTATGCAGCTACTAGAACCGAGGTCCGTTTGCCGAATGTTAAGCGTCGTATTGGCGACGAAACCAAATTCATTTCATAACACTCGTAAGATTCTTAACTTGTTTCAAGATGTGTCGAGTCAACATACGGATCTTTCGAAATTCTACAACCTGCAATAAGTATTTCCAGCCAAGGTTATAAGTTTGGTTGAAAAACAAAACGTAATGTAAAATTAACCATAAACAAACTGTGAATGCTTTCCAAATTCTATTCGACGAAACCATAATTATATGATCTATAAGTTTAAGTGTATTTTATTAAAATATGTCTATAGAAATGATCAAAACAAACGGTCTAAATGTCAAATTCCGAATTTTGAGAAAATCAACCCACCTAAATGGAAGCACGGGATTTTGGGCGAAAAAAAACTATCTTTGTAAATAAGGCCAGGATAAACGCGAGATTTATTTTGTTTATGCAAAAATTTAATAATGACCAAAGATAATTGCAAATGTCACTGACGTGACGTGAAACGACGTTGACGTTGACACTTGACATTGATATTGTGAAATTAATTGACAAAGTTATTGTAATTATGATTTTAGTTGTGAAATTTGTGTTAAAACTACAGTGAAACCAAAATGTTTTTGCAAAATTAGTGTTTTATGAAATTTTAAGAAAAAACGATGTTACATGATCCAGACGTATATAAAAATGATGTACTAAAAGAAATGTGTGATTTACGGGAGATGGTGGTGCCTTCCAATGATCCAGTACCTCGACTGTACGAGAAAAACATTATTGATTTAAAGAACAGAGGGCTCAATTTAGTTGCAAACTTACCAAATTATGATGGTGTAAAACATTTCTTATACGGTGCTAGAAATAAGGCGTTGGGAATATCTAAGACTACATTTAAAGAAGTCTGTGAAGTAGAAGTGCCACTCAAGTTTCACAGGTTTGTCCTAGCGGATTATATGGATGATGAAACTCGAATTTTAGTTTTTTGTAATGAAGAATCACGTAATGTAATTCCGAAAGTTTATGAATATTTTGGTGACGGTACATTTGCTAGTTGTCCAAGCCCATTCAAACAATTATATAGTCTGCACGGTGACATGAATAGTACAACGGAAACAACTAACATTAGACCGTTAATTTTTGCTCTTATGTCGAATCGAAAGGAAAGTAGTTACTATATTCTGTTTAATTTAATAAAATCACAAATACCACTATTTGCTCCACAAAAATTCCATTGTGATTAAGAAATAGGGGCGATGAACGCTATTGTGAAATCATTTCCCGAGATTGAAGTCCGGGGATGCTACTACCATTGGACCCGTAATATCTGGAAAAAAGCCAAAGTCTTAGGTTGTTCTAAAACTATGTCTGACAGAAGAATTATAGCCATGACAGCGGTTTTACCACTTATTCCAGCAGATAAAATCTTCGAAGGTTTTGATTACATAAAACAGGAATCAAATTATAATAGTAATTGCGCAATTGATAAATTTCTTAAGTACATACAAAACTATTGGTTTAAAGTCCAAACCAGTAATGTATTTAGCGTTTTTGGTGAACGTCATCGTACGACTAATGCATTAGAAGGTTTTCATTCCAAATTAAATAAACTACTAAACAAGAACTCGGTAACAGTCTTGCGTTTACTAGACGTTTTACATACTATTTCATTTCAATCTTTAAAAACTCCTGCTAAACGAAACAAAAAACAAACCGCTAAAGATGACTTTATCTTGCAGATACAAATGCAGTTAGTAAATGGTGAGATTACCGTAGACCGTGCATTAGATAAATTGCGTTATTAAAATTAATTATTTAAATGCCCTAAAAAGAAGGAAATAAATTATACACAATTCATAAAATTATAAAAGCTTGTTGCGACGTTTGCGTAAGTAGGTATTATCTCGCAACAAGCTTTTATAATGTGTATTATTATTAAACTTCTTATTAGTATTTTTTTTTAGGTTATGTTGTCATGTCCATATGAGAGTATTGTTTAGTTGTACCCACAGATTTGATATTAAATTTTGTTAACGTACCTAAGGCCTATCATTTACAAGAATAGGCTACAGTTAGCGGTGTCACAGCACTACTTTTTGGTGGTGTGTTGGGTATTAAAAATACCTTTTACACCACCTGGTGGTGGTGCCGCTCTTCGGTAGTGTAATGGGTCATAAAAAATACCTTTGACACCACTAGATGCAAGATGGTGGTGTCACGGGCCCAAAATGTTAAATTCGATGCCGCGAACCTATAAAACAAATTAAAAAAAAAGAACTTTCCCTTTTACATTTTTTTTACCTCTAATGGCGTTCTAAGTTCATCTTATTGGTGATTAATTAAATATTTCTACTACAAAATCATAAAAATCATCTGTCCAGTTACTTACTTTTCCATGTTCATTACAGGAGAATGAAAGGACCCTATTTTACAAAGATTTTTACATAATTATAATAACCTACATACTATACCCATGAGGTGGAGCTCCAACAAAATTATACAATATTTATCATTTGGTAAGGAAATAACTATTAATAACCTTCTACCGTATTAATCTAGAATGCAAAGAATAAAATCTTTGTATATAATCTTGAAAATCTCCCAATCAAATCATAATTTCATGTTGAGAAATAACCTCTCTTGTGAAAATTTGTAATTACATCAAAGTTATTAATCCATTCTAAATATGCTCATTTAAGTAGTGAAATAGTTTGTTTGCTTAGTCATTGAATCCTTCTGAAATAGATCTCTGTCTGAAATTGTTGTATATTTCAACATTTACATATAAATTACAATATCAGTTATCAAAATTCAGTTTGAATTATGGTTTATTAGAACTCTGTGTCCTTGAATCACTAAAAGATGTTGCAGTGTATTGAATACTCTCCAAATTAATTACAGGTTGGAAATAAACTAAGTAATTATAATATAAGGAAACTACTTTTACCAAGTTCATAAATTACATTTATCAAGCTGCTTCAACGCCTCCGACAGGTATTTATCACCATATTTATTGTACTAAATTAGTGACTGTTAAACAAATAAAATGCAATTAACCTAAACTATTTAACTTATTACAAAAAAGGCATTTAGAACACTGGGTCTTATAAGGCGCAATACAAAAGATTTCAAAGAAAAGGCATCTAAAATACTGTTATTTAACACATTAGTACGTAGCACACTTGAATTCGCCTCTGTTGTTTGGAATCCAAATCCAGTCTATATGATACACACTACCCGTCTAGAGTCTGTTCAGCGATCATTCACGAGACATTTGGCATTTATTACTCCCGGTATAGTGCATAGATGCTCTTATGAAGAACGGCTAGCATTTTTCGGACTTAATACACTAGTGCAAAGGCGACGTATTCACGACTTATTATTTCTTCAAAAAATAGTACAAGGTACTTCTAGTCGTCAGAGTGTATTAGACCAAATTGGTATTTCTGTCCCTCGATTGAGTAGTCGACGAAGACCAAAACACTTTTCTGAAGTCCCCTATCACATAACCAATCTGGGTAGGCACGCACCTATAAGAAGATTGGTAACTGCATATAATGAATGGCATGGACTATTGGAACTGGACATTTTTCATGACCAAGCCACTATATTAAAAAGAAAAATATTAAATCATTAATGCAATAAAACGACACAACCCCATCGAGTTTGGGCTCGTTTGATTCGTATTGACGAGTACTTTGGTCCAATGTGGTAACCAGAGTCTGATGCTGGAGCTGGAAGGTAGCCATAGGAACTCCGCAATAAAACAAAACAACCCCATCGAGTTTGGGCTCGTTTGATTCGTATTGACGAGTACTTTGATCCTACCTATATGGTAACCAGGGGTGAATCGTGTGATTCATCTTAATGAGTACTTTGGTCCTAGATAATATCCGTATGCAGCCCCGTCAATTTTCTGCACGACCTTCCCCAATATGCATGTCAAATGAAAGAGCTTGAATTGTAGAATGAGTTGTAGAAAACAGTATATTTTGAAAAACAATTAAATCCAAGATGGCCGCCGTCACAAAATGACAATATTTTTTTTGTACAACCCCCACAATATGGGTAATAAATGAAAGTACTTGTCTTGTTAAATACAGAACACCATGAAAAAACTAAAACCCAAGATGGCTGCCATTACAAAATGATAAAATATAAAATACTTAATAGTAAAAAGATTTTTAGAAACAATCTTTTATTTAATGCCCTAATAAGACGAAAATAAACTTAAATTTATTACATGATACATTTTTTATAAAATATAAAAGCTTGTGGCAAAATTTACCTATTTTATAAAAACAAATATTTTTTCTTACAATTACCAATATTTATTGAAATGAATATTTTCTTGTGTTCAACGCACTTTTTATAGCATTGAAGCCATTCGCTAAATTGTAATGAAAAAAGAAATTATAGTTTATTTTCCTCTTTTTATAGGGCATTAAAATAAAAGCTTGTTTTTAAAAATCTTTTGTAATAGCGGCCAACTTGGGTTTTAGTATTTTTCATCGTGTACTGTATTTTACAAGTCATGCACTTTTATTTGATACCCATATTGTGGGGATTGTACATAAAAATAATCTGTCAATTTATGACGGCAGCCGTCTTGGATTTGATTATTTTTCATAATATACTATATTCTACAATTCAAGCTCTTTCATTTGACACCGAAATTAGGGAAGGTCGCACAAAAGAAATTGAGGGGGTTGCATACGGATATTATCTAGGCTAGGATCAAAATACTCATCAAGATAAATCAAACGAGCCCAAACTCGATGGGGTTGTGTCGTTTTATTGTGGAGTTCCTATGGCTTCCTTCCAGCTGCAGCATCAGACCCTGGTTACCATATAGGACCAAAGTACTCGTCAATAAAAATCAAACGAGCCCAAACTCGATGGGGCTGTGTCGTTTTATTGCGGAGTTCCTATGGCTACCTCCCAACTCCAGCATCAGACCCTGGTTACCATATAGGACCAAAGTACTCGTCAATACGAATTAAACGAGCCCGAACTCGATGGGGCTATGTCGTTTTATTGCGGAGTTCCTATGGCCTCCTTCCAGCTGCAGCATCAGACCCTGGTTACCATATAGGACCAAAGAACTCGTCAATACGAATCAAACGAGCCCAAACTCGATGGGGTTCTGTCGTTTTATTACGGAGTTCGTTTGGCTACCTTCCAGCTCCAGCATCAGACCCTGGTTACCACATAGGACCAAAGTACTCGTAAATGCGAATCAAACGAGCCCAAACTCGATGGGGTTGTGTCGTTTTATTGCGGAGTTCCTATGGCCACCTTCCAGCTCCAGTATCAGACCCTGGTTACCATATAGGACCAAAGAACTCGTCAATACGAATCAAACGAACCCAAACTCGATGGGGCTGTGTCGTTTTATTGTGTAGTTCCTATGGCCACCTTCTAGCTGCAGCATCAGACCCTGGTTACCATATAGGACCAAAGAACTCGTCAATATGAATCAAACGAGCCCAAACTCGATGGGGTTCTGTCGTTTTATTGCGGTGTTCCTTTGGCTACCTTCCAGCTCCAGAATCAGACCCTGGTTAGCACATAGGATCAAAGTTCTCGTCAATATGAATTAAACGAGCTCAAACTCGATGGGGCTGTGTCGTTTTATTGCGGAGTTCCTATGGCCACCCTTTAGCTCCAGCATCAGATCAGCTCCAAGTCGTCATAATATATACATATGCATGCAAAATTTCAGCTTAATCGGAAACCGGGAAGTAGGTCAAATTTAACTCGCAAGATTAGACCCGAACATACATACGATACGAGTAAGTTAAATAAAAGCTTGGATTTTTCGTACAGCAGCCACAAAAAATAAATGTGGTGCCCATACCACCTGGTCCTGCACGAATTTCGCTGACTCTGACTAGATCAGCGTTGCAGCCACCCTTCTTTGAAATAGCGGCCGCCACCTCTTCTTTGCAGACAGAGTCGTCCAGCCCTAAGTTATCGGCCTTCTCGTTACCTGTTAACCCAACATGTGAAGGTATCCATTGCAATTTAACTAATATATTTTTTCTACATAAATTATCTATTTTTCTTAATATTTTAATTGAAATAGGAGCGGCTCTTTGACCAGAGGCACACTTACAAATATGTTGTAAAGCGCTTTTACTGTCACCTAAAATTACTACTTTGTCATATCTTTGTTTTTCTCCATATGACAAAGCCTCCGAAATAGCCAACATTTCTGCAGTCATTATAGAGACAGTTGATGTTATTTTGTAACATTCGCCATATTTAGCTACAGGATCATACAGAGCTGCCCCTAAGCCCTCAGCGCTTTTTGAGCCATCGGTATATATTTTATAAAACCCCTTTTATAAAAACCCAAAAAAAATTATTTTCTAGTTCAAGTAAGACTTCGTTTTTAAAATAATCTGTTTGATAAGATTTTTTCAATTCATTTATTTTATCTAAATTATCTATAACAATGTTTTTAGTTTTAATATTAGAAGACCACGTATTTCATGTAAATATTTCTAAAGGATCAGATGAGAACAGTTTTTCTTCTTTAGTTTTTAAATGCGATAACATTAATAATGGTTTTTTTTACAATTCCAATATCTGTGGTTATAAAAAGCGCTGAGTTTATCTAACAGTTTTATTGTTTTATTATTAGCCAAAGACCGACATTTAAGACAAAACTTAAATGCTAAAAATTGTCTTCTTATATACAAGGGAGGAATGCAAATTTCATTCTCCATAACATGAATTGGAGTTGTTCTAATGAATCTGCCTACAATTCTAAGAGATTGTTTCTGTATTTCATCTAATTTGTATACATGAGTTTTAGCACTAGAATCATATAGAAAACAGCCATAGTCTATTCTACTTTTTATAAGAGCTATATATAACCTTCGAAGATGCTTAGGATGAATCCCCCACCTCGCTCCAGCAAGAACTTTCAAAATATTGAGGTATTTCTGAGTTTTTGAACAAATTTCATTAATGTGTTTTCCCCAGCGAAGTGAGCGATCCAACCAAAAACCTAGATATTTAATATTTTCAGCAGCTGACATTTGTTTGTTGTCTATTATAAGCATTATTTCTTGTTTCCGATATTCTCTACTAAATAAACAATATTTGGACTTATCTACAGACAATTCAAGACCTATGTTTTCAATAATTGAAGTAAAAGTATTCAATGAATTTTGCATAGCCATAACACTATCACCTATTTTTTATTTTTAACAAATAATGCAAAATCGTCGGCATATTGAGAGATGTTCACATCTTTGATAATTTTACAAATATGGCTCGTTACCAGGTTAAAAAGCAATGGAGATATAGGATCTCCTTGGGCAAGACCTTTGTGAGTCCATCTTACAATGTCACTACCGTACCCAGTTTCATCTATTATCTTAAGATGTCTTTCGTTAAGAAACTCCCATAGATACTTACAAATTCCAGACCCTACATTCAGTTCATCCAGCGTTTGCACAAGCTTATTTATAAGTACATTATTGAATGCACTTTCTATGTCAAGAAAACAAGCTAATGTTGCAACATCTGGATCGTAGTTATCAGTCTAGCCAACGAGTCTAAGCACGATTGTGCTTTTCTAAATCGGACTGTATTAGATGATAATAATTGATTGTTTTCTGCATACCATTCCAATCTTTTTGTCATCATTGTATGCAATATCTTACATGGGCAAGATATGAGTGAGATAGGACGAAATTTAATATTGGTGTTAGGATTCACATTAGGTTTTGGAATCGGTACAACTTTGATATCTCTCCATTGATGTGGAATACATCTTTGTATCATTATACGATTATAAATATTCAACAGAAACTGCTTACCTGATGTCGGGACATTGTAAATTAAAAAGTAAGTTATCCCATCATTCCCCGGAGCCGTATCTTTCTTTTTTAAACAGTTAAAAAGTTCTTCTAGTGTAAATTCTGATTCAAGGAGAGGATTAGATGATCTAAGTGTAGGCCTAGAACTTGGAACCGAATCCGGTGCTAGAATGCATAATAACTCTTGTTTTTTTCCTGCGATGCATACATTTTGTTTTGCCGTTGACCTTTGACCCATCTCATTTTGCGCCACATATCAGAAATAGATGTCGATTCGTCTATAGATGTACAAAATTCGTGCCAACTTTTACGTTTTGCCCGCCTTATTTCTCGACTTGCTTTATTAACATTTATCACATATTTATTACATTTATATTTATTAACATTTATCTTTCAAAATATCAAAATTTTGCGGTGTAGGGTTTTTTCTAAAACGCCATAATGCTAACATCCTTTCTGCTACTAATTTCGAAAGTTGTGGGTTCCAATAGGGCTTAGGTTTAAATTTATTTTGCGGGCAATCATAATATTTTTTTAAAGGACTCAAGTGATCAATAGCTTGGTTAATTATATCTATCAGAACATCATACATACCCTTTTTTTTTTTTTTCGGAGGGGAATGCGTGACCGCACCGTACTCGCCGTTGGCTAGACGACGAGCGTGTGTGGGGCTCTCCCGGCAGAGTGCCGGGCCTACCCACTAAACCCCCCGGTGTTCTCCCTGCCCTTATGGGCGCGCGTGATAGGGTCCACACTGCGACTACCACTATCGACGCGCCCGGGCTAGCCCGACCTCACTGATCGGGCTATCGCCAAGGGGGGACATCATACATACCCTGGATATCAAGTGGAATTTGAGTTAAATTATTAAAACATCGTTCTACGTATTGACTATATTCATTCCAATTAAGGTTCTTAAAATTTCTTTTCAAAATAAAATTCAAGTTATCCATGTAAAATAGTTTAAATTTAATTATAAGATGGTCACTGCCTAAATTTTCGTTTATAACTCCCCATTCGAAATACACAGCAATGTCTGTGAACACAAAAGTGACGTCGGGTGATGTTTCTTGTAAAGTATTGTTTACTAATTTAACTCTGGTACTTCCGCCATTAATGATTGGAATGAAATCATTATCGAGTGAAACGTCCATCAATTGAATGCCTCTCGTATCATTTTTACAAGACCAATTAGTGTGGTGTCCGTTAAAATCACCAGCAATTATTGTTTTACTACAAAATAAAGAAAATACTTCCTCCCAATCTCTCTGTGTTGTATAAACAGATGATGGACAGTAAATTGATATGATATTATTTAGCAATTTACAATTTAAAATTTTAACGCATACGATTTCAATTCCATTATTACTAATGTAAATAGGACAACACTGTGACTTAAGCGAATTATGAACCAAAATTGCAACTCCGCCATAGGAATCAAATCTGTCGTTTCTATAAATGCTGTATCCCTTAATTTTAAAAGAACTTTCTGGCTCTAACCAGGTTTCACTCAGAATAACTATATGTATTTTGTCCTGTAAAAGAAGTCTTTCCAGTTCGGATAATTTAGGTCTAACACTTTGAGAGTTCCACTAATATATGTTAACAACAAAATTATTAACTTGTAAACTATCCATTTAGAAAGTTATCATAAAGTCTATGCAAAAAATAACCTTCTTTTAAGTTTCTAGTAACATACGAAAATAATTCTTCAAAGAACATTTTCAGTATAAGTTTTATTTTTTCTTCTATACTATTTTCCGAAGTAATTATTTCTTTAAATTTCAATAACAACATTAACAAAACAGATCTTTTCTTCCCTTTGTTGTCATTTTCTTTCTGAACATTTTGTGTTACTCTTGGGTTAATATTATTATCTATCACATTCTCTCGATCTAATAAGTTATATTTTTTATTATTCTTCTTTTTCTTCTTTCTTTTTTGTGTCTGTATAGATATACTTGGATTTTCGTCTGGACAGCTATCATAGGTCTCATCGTTATTATTAATATTATGATTTATTTGTGTATGTTTTTGTGTTAGCTTCTCCAATACTTCTTTATATGTAAGTCTAGATGAGGCTTATACGACTGTTGAGTTGCTTAATGTAATATTTCTAAAATCTGATGTTGATTGTATATTTTTTTTATTGTTGTACATTAAAAGTGCTTTTCTATATGTACAGTTCTCTTTACACATGATTCTACGAATTTGTTTTTCTTTCAAGAATACTGGACACTCTTTATTCAAAGACATGTGAGAACCTGCGCAATTTATGCATTTGTAGTTTGTAGTTTCAATTCTCGTCTTCTAAACCACATTTCGGACACAACTTTTTTTTATGGGGCAGTATTTGAGCAAATGTCCATACCTCCAACAGCTTGAACATTGTGAAACCGGAAAGGTATACGGTTCTACCTTAAACCTTGTACCGTATCCATATATATACGGTGGTAAGATAGGGCCTTTGAAACAAACTCTCACCGTTTCACTATCAACCCAAGATCTGTCATCATTTAAGCGACGAAGTCTTATTACAGAAATTATTTCAGTATCACACTTCAACTCATTGTCAAGTTCTGTAACGTCGGTCTCTAAATCCATTTGTCTCACTATACCGTAACACAAACTTAATTCATTATTCATTTGGCATCTCAAACCCAAACTATCAAATGCATCGCATTTTAAAAGTTCTTTGGCATTTTCTTTTGTATCAAATTGTATCAGTACTTTATACCCGCTCTTGTATTTTATTCTCATAATATTAGTGATCTTATGTGCTTTTAATAACTTAGCCATTACAATTTGTTTTGGCAAAAGGCGTTCTTTTGAGGTTATACATACTTCATAAAGATTTTCCGATGTATCAGACCCCATCTGCAACTGTGAAGAGATATCAGGCATATTTGTAGAATGATTTCGTAATACTCGCTTTGCTCGCCTCCTCACAGTTGTAAAACCGTCATCATCTGTGACTTCACTGCTGTCGTTTCTCAATCTTTTTTCTCGTTGTGAATCTGGAATGGTATTCGAAATTTCTAGCTCATTTCTATAGAGATCTTGTTGCTCACACTCCATATTTCCGCCATTTTCACTTAATATTGTAAAAACGCCGTCGAGCTCACTCATTATTTAATACAATAATGGGTGAGGGTAGTTGGTAAAAAAAAACATCACGATGTGAGGACCGGAACAAGCGTAAGCGTGCGTGCGCTCACTACGCCGCGTGTCGCGTGACTAAGAATATGTCAACTTTAATAACTTGTCATATCAATCGAACAGTTTTAGGTTGGCACTTTTGATAGTTTAAATAAAATGAAATATTATATATTTAATGGGGAGATATGAGACACGTTGTATATGCTCGAAGAGTGCATTTTTTATAATGTGGTAGCAATTGGCTGTATGACTAGTAACATAATTCAAGTTATAGATAAATTAAAAAACATTGGAGCAGCGGTCAAAAATGAATTTTTATATTACTTTCCTGGCCTTTTTTTTTCTCGGGGGAAATGCGTAACCGCACCGTACCCGCCGTTGGGTACGGTAGGCCGGTAAAGCCAAGAATTACAAACGTTGTGTCTTCTTTTTACTACAATAATGTCTACATTTCCGAGCATGTTTGAGAAAAAACTATTTACAGAAACTGGTCTGGTAGCCCGTTCGTAATACTTTCCCTCTTATTCAACAGTGGAAGAAGAACATATAATATACTGTTAGGTTTTGTTTTATTATTAATAATTATTTGTTTCTTTTTAAATTATTTTACGTTGCATGTTAATATATATTCTTCTAAATGTAACAATATGTTAAAACTATTATTCAAAGATGGCAACACTCGAATGTCGCTGATTGGCTGTACGGTTTGGCGGGTAAAATACGTCTCTCAACGATTGGGCTATGACATGAATGCCACGTGGTTTCATGGGCCAATCGGGGAGCTGGGTTTTGGCGGCGGAACGTGGAGGTTAAGCGCGTGGCAGGCGGCAGATTATTCATTCGAGTGTTGTTCGTCATAAGGAATTTAAGTGAAGAACGGGTGTTAAAAATTTAACTTCCAAGTGTTGTATATAGTTTTGTTAAGAGAAAATTATAATAAAAAGTAATAAAGCAAGTGATAGTTTGTTTTTGAAAAGTCTCCCAGCTTAGTGAAGACCTCTGATACTAAGGAGGAATTGACATTGCTACACTTCAGAAGTGGGATTACCGCAAAAACACGCCGCTTTGTAACGCCTATCAGCCGGAACTCAAAGGTAATGTTATTTTGATATTTTTCCACACAATGAATTCAAAACTTTGAAATACGTGTTGATTCCTCTTCAGACTGTACAATCGATTAATTAATACGAAACAATTGTTAAAATATCATGATGATCAAGCAGATGCAGATGGATTAATCCGTAACAATAAAACTTTATATTTTATTTTCTTTCTAATGCATGCCGAACTAAAATATACATTGAACTATCTTGAAGGCTGACTATTGGACTAGTTAATACTAATTACTAGCTAAAATATCGTGCAGATTAAGCAGATGCAAATGGATTAACGCGTACGGTAATAGTTGTTCAATATTTAGCAACATTTTATTTTTATTATAATTTTGCGGTAGACTACAATAAACGTGTTTGGGAACGAAAATACACGATCTGCGCCTTAGTACCACATAAATAATGTGAAAACGTGTTATTTCCTCTAGTTATTTGACATTCTGATATGCAATCCTTTTCCCAATAATATTTCTTTCTTTTTACAAGAATTTTAAATGAAGTAAAATGTTGATTATATTCTTTTACATAATACGAGTATCTAGTAGTTTTTTTAATTTAGCAGTCATACATTACTAAAAGAAATACTACCAATTATAGAGCTCCCATTGTCGAATAACTTGTATTTAAAATTTTTTACAGCGCATTGTATTCTAATATATTTATTTTGATGTGAGATCACAGGCTATGTCGGAGCCGCCGAACAGACGGAAGCTCTCTACTCCGAGTCGCAGAGACCACGGATCTGCTACGCGAAACCGGAGTTGTACGAGGAGTCGAAGCCCCAGCCGTCGTCGGTCAGATGCGGACATCGGGCTGGGACGTGAGCGGCTTCACATGCTCGAAGCAGAAGTAAGAAGAGAGCGAGAGCGTGTTCGTGAGGCTGAAGATCTGCGCCACGAGCTACATCGCAGCAACGAGCCACGGGTTGACACCAGTCATCGCAGCTCCTCTACGGCAGCGGGGCGTCGTCGAGACAGCCGACGTCGCAGCACCTCCATGGAGCGACGCTCCCGAGAGAGCCGGCATCGTAGCATCTCTACGCGGCGCCATGTCGATCCACGGCCTGAGCAACGAAGTCAGCACGCGCTACCCCAGCGCGGCCGCGAATCACGGATTGAAAGGTCACGTAGCCCTTCTGTTTCAAAAAGAGATTTGTTTAATATTATTAAAAACTTAAAAGGATGGTTTGGCATTGCCATCTGTAAACCAGGGCCCACCACAATCACTGCATAAAATTGATCATAAAAATATATTACCAGACTTTGACCCCGCTACTAAAAACCAGCGAATGGATGTGTGGTTAAAAAAAGTGAATGAGTGCGCTTTGGTATACGGATGGGATGAACGAACCACTACTCATTTTGCTATGCAAAAGTTGCAAGGTCTGGCCAAAACGTGGTTCGAAAGTTTAAATACTATCCTTTGCACTTGGCCACAATGGCAGGAGAAGTTATTGAGCGCATTCCCTTGCGAACAGAACTATGGCCAGACTTTGGAAAATATGATTAAGAGAAAGAGTAGGTATAATGAATCCATAGAGGTGTATTTCTATGAAAAACTAAGTCTTCTAAATCAGTGTGAAATAGTAGGCGCCCGCGCGGCGGAATGTATAATACACGGTATTACAGATAGGACGCTTAAATCAGGAGCTCTGGCACTACGCTGCACTCATCCCGATCAACTATTACAGTATTTAATGAGTAATAAAGACTATAATCAGCATAATACTGACCGGTTTCAGGGTAGAGCTAGGACTCTAGATAATTCTCATGCAGTTAGTCCTAAGTTTTCTACCAAACCTAGTCATGTCACTGGGTGTTACAATTGTAAGGAAAGAGGGCATATTTTTTTGCACTGCACCAAGCCATTGGTGAAATGCACTCGTTGCAATAAAATTGGTCACACAGCAGATAAGTGTTTTAGTAAGTCGGACGAGAAAGCTACAAATGTTAGTGGCGCAGTGCAAAAAACTATGAGGATTGATTTCTTGAATAATAGGGACGCATATGTAGGTTCCAGTCCTGGTTCTAAATTTATAAAGGTGACAGTTAATGGTTTAGGGCTTAAAGCCTTCATAGACTTTGGCAGCGACATAACCCTGATTAGAGAATCCATAGCCAGAGACCTAAGTGTAGCTCATGACAATGTCCCTACATTATTAAAGGATTTGGTAATAGCGTAATTCAGTCTTTAGGCAATCTGACTCTGGATGTGAGTGTAGATGCTGTACAAGCCAACGTCGAATGCAAAGTGGTGAGCGATCATTTATTGGAGATGCCTGTTCTTTTGGGACAATCTTTCACAGAGCAGTCGCACATATTAGTATATAAGGATAGAAGTAAATTAAGTTTCTTCAATATCGGTACCGAACTGCCTTGTAATGATCTTGCTAATGATAGGGATACTTTAGTCAAGTTTTCGCCGGCTAGTAATATCGACATTTACGGAGTGGCAACTGTGAGGGTAGCAACTCAACCTACATTTGATGGTGATGTTTTGCTGAAAAACAGCTTGGCGGGAAAACCCAATGAGCAGTATGTGATCACCGGAGGACTTTATCGTTCAGTTAAGGGATGCATTAATGTCTTGGTTATGCCTTGTTCAAATTTTTGTCGAATTTTGTCTAAATTTGTTTTTTGCCGTGCCGAACGAGTCGACGTCGTGAATAGAATTGCTGATGAACCGTCGAAGGAATGGAAGGTTGGACAGAGGTTAGACGAAAGTCAGGTGCGCGTTGGTGACGGAGTGTCAGATGAGGATAGGCGAACATTGTTGGATATGCTTAGGAAATACAATCACTGTTTTGCTACCTCCTTAAAGGATCTAGGGTGCACACATGTCACAGAAATGAACATAGAGCTCACCAGCCAGCGACCTGTCGTATATCGTCCATACAGGTTGTCTCATCACGAGCGGGAGAAAGTTCGGTCTATGATCGATGATATGTTAAATGCTGGTGTGATCCGTGAATCTGTTTCAAATTACGCTAGTCCTATTTTACTCGTGAGTAAGAAGGATGGTTCGTCAAGATTGTGTGTCGACTATCGCATGCTGAACTCGTTGACAGTTAAAGAGAGGTATCCGATGCCTATTATCGAGGATGAAATAGCTCGTCTCGCTGGGCAGTCATGTTTCATGTTCAGGCACGGTTTTTCTATACTATGTGGGTAAGCTGCGAAACCGCGACCCTACGGCGACGGACATCGGCCGCTAGAACTACTTGCTCTCTCGGCGGCGGCGCGAGCTAAGTGCATGAAGTCTTCGGACATTATTCGGCATAGATTATTGAATTTCCCATAAAATTGGTTGAGTTTTACATTTAATTATCGAACACTCAAGAAAAGTGCATATTTAAATGTGTTTGTAAGATTTGTGACGTCTGTGAACTGTTGAAACTCGGGATTGCGGCTAGCCAGGCACGTGGTGAGAAGAATCGGCCCCATACCAGCCCAAACTGACGGTGTCAAGGTGAGTGGTTTGCCTAGTAGTGGGGAATTCTGTGCCTGGACATAATATAATTAACAAGAAAAAATAGGATCAGTGACCATAACCTTGTTCTCGTGAGCTATCGAAGGTGTTCTCGCGAACATAATAATTTTTGGTCCCTCTCGTCGGATAGTTTTTTCGTTTTTGTTAAAGTTTAGAATTTAAAGGATTTTCGGATTTAATTATAAGTTTCATATTTCGGTACTCTCGGATTCGGTTGTTAGATTCATTTGAAATAATTTATAGTACAATGGCATCTAAAGCAATAGAAAATAAATTTAAAATACAATGTGATTGGTTTATAAATACAAATGAGTTTATTACTAATAAAAGTCAGACATCTGGTGTAATATCGGCTCGGTTGCGTAAGATAGAAGAAAGGTACAAGTTGTTAAGCGAGGCATACGAAGCATTATTAAACTGTTTAACGGATGACAAAGCTATTGTTTAATATGATACTCAATTTAAAAATGCCGAAGAAATTTATTATCATCTGGAGTCAATCTCATCTGCTTATCCGTACTTGGACGGCACTCATCAATCCACGGAAAGTGCACAAAATGCTCGCTTGCCAACTATAAATTTGTCTGTGTATGATGGAGATATATTTGGTTGGACTAGTTTCATTAGTTTATTTAATTCTCTGGTAATGTGTAGAAAAGATATTTCTAAAACCGAAAAATTTCATTATTTATTTTCTAACGTTCAAAAGGAACCTCGAGATCTCATAAAACATTTACCTATGGTGGATGATTCATTAGATACGGCTATGGAAATACTTAAGAGTAGATATGAAAACAAAAGATTATTGTCGGATTCTCATATTTCACGTATTTTAAATTTACCATGTTTAAATAATATAACCAGTCTTAGAACAAAAATTATAATAATAATAATAATAATAATAATAAATCATTTTATTTGCAAAAATATGGTTACAGAGATGATATAAGAAGCTAATAATCCAACATATTTTGTCATTTTTCGACGTGCAAATACTTATTCTAATGTGAAACATTATGCTTAAACTTAACCCTTTATTGGAGTCTACACGCGCCTTAAATAATCTTGGTTTTCCTATTAACGAATGGAGTTATTTGTTATTGTACATTAGTCTTACAAAACTACCTTTAGATATGAAATCACGTTTTGAACACAAGTACGGCGGAAATTGTGCTACTTTACCCACCTTTAATCAATTGATCGATTTCTTACAAAATGAATGTCGATTATTAGACACGACGACTTCAGAAACATTAAATAATAACATCAATAATTACTCAGATCGCGGGCGACGCACCCACCGCACAGGTTTAGTAGCTCACAATAATGTTGTGTCAGCGAAACGTTGTTTATATTGTCAGTTTACGGGGCACACTATAACGGAGTGTTACAAATTTAATAAGTTAACTAACAACGGTCGCAAGGATTTTATAAAAGATTCACGATTATGTTTTCGATGTTCGGACAACATAATGCTGTGTCATGTAGTAGTAAGGTCCCGTGTAATAGATGTGGTAATATCGGTCACAATAAATTAATTTGTACAATGCATATTTTGCGTTCGGAATCCCCTGCGCGACATGCATGCGTTGTGTCATCGGAGTGCAATCCTAACTTGACAAACCGGTTTCCTACTACGGCGCGGCAGCGAAGGAACGCCAGTCCGCGCGCAGTGCGCAGTGAATCATATTCAGCTTACGATACGAATGCATCGCGTTATCAGCGGCGCATTGATAACAACAATAATGGTGATATTATATCGACGGATATTGAACGGTCACCGCAGGATAGACGCAGTGCGAGTCCTAGGGGCTCACGTCGTCAGAATATTTCGGAATAGCAATTACAGTTGTGTAATGTCTCTTCGGAACCTAAATTAATAAATAATGTTATTTTGCCTACTGTTATTATTGAAGTTAAAACATCTCAAAATTCTTTTGTACAAGCTCGGGCTTTACTTGATCTCGGCTCCCAAATATCTATAATTAAAAGCGATTTGGTAACAAATTTGGGATTAAAGCGACATTACTCGGAAATACCTATTGTAGGAATTGGCGGTGTTCACACTAGTGAATGTAGTAATATTGTTAAATTTCATTTTCGGCCTATCAAAAATAAAAATGTTTTATTATCAGTTACTGCGGTTGTTCTAAAGAAACCTACTTCTTACTTAGCTAGTAAATTAAATGTTTTAAATAAGAATATTAATATTTCGGATGATGGATCTTATCGGATGAGACATATAGATATAATTTTCGGATGCAACATTTTGGGTCATATTTTGAACGGCGAAAAACTTGACTTAGGTACTGGTGGGCCTTACGCTCTGAGTACTATTTTTGATTTTGCAGTTTTCGGACCAAGTCAAGAGGTGAATTCGGATATGATAAACTTGGCTTCTAATGTTTCAGCTATTCAATTGTTGGAGGCGGTAGAAAAGTTTTGGCGCTACGAACAACCACCTCAATGTAAATTTATTAGCCCGGCGGACATCGAATGCGAGCGATTGTTCTGTTCTAGCACTAAACGGGGCGCAGACGGGAAGTATACCGTGCGCCTGCCGCTCATACCAGATCATCAGCTCTTGGGTGATTCTAGGGAAACAGCTCTTAAACGATTTTTGGCTATTGAAAGAAGAATGCAACGTGATCCGGAGTTTAAGGCTAAATATGTGGAATTTATGTCGGAGTATATTAATTTAGGACACATGGAGGTTTCGAATTTCGATTTTAGCAAGGAACATTATTTTTTGGCACATCATGGGGTTTTTAAGGAATCGGGCAACGGTGGTAAAATTCGTGTAGTTTTCGACGGTAGTGTTCCAAGTAGTTCAGGTGTATGTTTAAATGATTGTTTGTACTCTGGTGAAAAATTGCAAAGAGATATAACGGATATCTTATTAAATTTTCGGTGGCCACGCATAGTTTTTACAACTGACGTACGAATGATGTTTCGACAAACTTGGATACACTCGGATGATCGTAGATATCAGCTTATTTTCTGGCGATCTTCGCCCTCGGAACCTTTGCAGATATATGAGTTAACAACTAATACTTACGGTTTGAAGTCTAGTCCTTTTGTAGCTATTCGGTGCACTAATAATAAAAGAGTTTTTGGTAAACGCAGTACTATATTTTGTATCGTTTACATCAGACAAGTGGTGACAGAAGTATAAACATTCTATATAAAAATATTTGAATGTAAATATGAATTGTCATAAAACGGCCAGGGTGTGTCTATTGTAAAACATAGAGTAATAACACCCCCCCGCAATGGAAACACCCTGTACATAAACTATATACAAGTGTAAAAAGACATATCAAAACTAGCTGTACAACAACACTAAAAAAATATAAACACCATGTATAAACACACCAAAAATAAACATCCTATATATACACTAAACTATCATTAACCTGTACAAACCCTAAAATCCTAACTTAAGCCTAAACTATTTACACACTTATAGTGTTTCAGTTTCGGCAAAGGTTTTGTGAGAATGTCTGCGATCATGTCGTTTGACTGATGTGTGTGTACTTGATGTGTAAAGTGTGGTGTGACAGTGATTCGCGTATGAAATGATGTTTTATGTCTATGTGATTGGTGCGTGCATGGTATGTGTTGTTGTGTGCCAGTTTTATGGAGCTTTGATTGTCGGTATGAATGATGAGAGTATAAGTGATACCGAAGACTTCTGTGATGAGTATAGTTGTAAATAAACCGTTTTAAACCAAAATCCGTGGTTTAAAACCCGTTTTAAATTTGTTTAAAACGGTTTAAAACCACGACCACGTGGTCAGTACATTAATAAAATGTTACTTTAAAAGGCAAGATAAAGAGGTTAATTGAAATAATTTACCATTTTTATTAAATAAAATTTAATCACATCACTTTTACTACATTTTTAGGATTAGACACACTGAAAACTATCTTGATATTGTAATTATATTAATACTATACATTTTAATTTTTGTTTATTTCGGACTCAGCTATTGCACATTTAATAGTACATTGTTACCCTAGGGGTGAAAGTAACTTATTTAGTCCCGAGACAGGGTTTGGCGTCCGAGTGCAGCGAGGGCGCCAATAGCTCGAGCAACGTCGCATTTTTTTAGTTGAAGTGTAATGTTTTTCTCGCTTCACGACTTGTGATTGCAACTATTATTTTGGCTGAGGGCGGGTGATTTTCACAGTGTTTTCTTGTAAATAGTCACTATGCCGACCGGAGAAAGATTATAAAAGTGAAGAATGAGATAATAATATGGAATTTATGAAGGAATGTGATCCTCTTTTAACCGACTTCAAAAAAGGAGGAGGTTATCAATTCGGTTGTATTTTTTTTTATGTTTGTTACCTCATAACTCCGTCATTTTTAAACTGATTTCCAAATTTTTTTTTTTGTATTTGATAGAGTATACTGCAAGGGTGGTCCCAAAGTCAGGATCGGATGATAGGATCCCATAGAAAATCTAGGAAAACACTAATTTAAATTCGGGTTTTCTTTCACTAAAAAGATTTCATTCACTAAAAAGTTAAAAATAAAATTTTTTTTACAAAAAATAGAACCGACTTTAAAAACACTGAAAACTTAAAAATAATCTTCTTCTATATTGAAGTCGGTGACAAATTTTAACACTTTCTAGGAGATCATCGTTTGCCGCCGACTTCAATATAGAAGATTATTTTTAAGTTTTCAGTGTTTTTGAAGTCGGTTCTATTTTTTGTAAAAAAAATGTTTATTACCATAATATCTAGAAAAGCCTGCTCTTAACTATTTGAGTTGATTACTAGTTTATTTGATTAAGGGCCGATATTTCAATCGTCAGATAACCTTCTGTAGAATAAAATGGCGGTTTGACAGATTTTCTATATAAAAGCTGTCAAACTGTCATATTTATTCCGCAGATAAAAATTATCTGACTATTGAAAAATCAATTTAAATTGATACCAAAAATTACCAAAACAGATCTAAGTATGAATAATGTTATTAATTAAAAGTTGATTTTGTGTAACCTAGTAAAGTAGTTGATTTTATGTAACCTGTATACATGTAATAAAAGTTGATTATCGGCCCGTTCCAGATAAGCATTTTTAGCCATAAATACCAACATTTTTAGCATCTCTGCGTTTCATTAGCCGGTGATGCTAGTTTTTCTTGCTGGTTGTCATGCGTTTCATTTAAGCATTTTTAACACGAAATGCTAGCATCAAATACCCATGCTACTAGATGGGTCCTCTGATACCACTTTTTGACAGCTTTCAAATTTGACATTTGGAATCTTTTTTTCATGAATCAAAAAGGATTTTCAGCGGATTTAAAAAATTTATTGAAATATATTTATAGTATTAGCCAATTCTGATTTATATTATAAAAAAATTTAAGTGGCTGGACTAATTAAGTGAGGTGTCAAAATTCAGCACGAAAAATCAGTACCTTGCGTTTCATTTGTAACAATTAGCGCGGCTAAAAATGTCAACATTTCTTAAAAGAAACTCAAAACGAGGCTAACATCAGATGTTAGCCTCAGAAAGTAGCAGTGCTTTATCTGGAACGCAGGGTATAAAACAACTTTTAATTTTTCTTTTTTTTTGATCTCAATATATCTTAAATAAGGAAATAGGTGTAATCTAAGATCATTATGTGGGAAGTTAATGTGAATTCTAATATAATAACCTTTTAAACCAATATTAAACCGCTAAATGTGGTTTAAAACGTTTTAAACAAAAAAAACGTTTTAAAACCAAATGGTTTTAAACGTTTAAAATTATTTTTGCATCTATAGTGATGAGTGATCTCAGATAGATGGCTTCCTTGCAAGCCTCGCCCAGTGACATGTACTCGGCCTCTGTGGTCGAGAGTGCCACTGTGCGTTGCTTGCGGGCTTCCCAAGACACAGGTGCTCCGCTCATCATAAACACAAACCCGGTATACGACCGGCGGTCAATCAAATTATTTCCATAATCGGCATCAGTATATCCTGTGGGATAGAACTGACCCGATGATTTAAAATTAAGTTTAAGATCTTTAGTGCCCTTAAGGTACCGTAAGACACGCTTAGCGGCCTTCCAATGTACCCCCCCCGTAATGTGCATTGAACTGTGAAAGGTATGACACCGCATGAGCAATGTCAGGCCTTGTACAGATAGCAACGTACATTAGCGAGCCGATAAGCTCTTGGTATGGGGCTTCGAATTTTTCTTCTTCCTTATCAGGAAGGGTCAATTTAAGGCCAGGTTCTAAGGGTGTAGTGACACTTATGGCATCACTCATACCAAACTTTTCGATAATTTTTTCGATATATTTTGTTTGGTCAAGTGTAATGCAATCTTTTGATTGCGTTACTCGCATCCCTAAGCAGTCCTTTAGAGAACCAAGGTCCTTCACAGTAAATTTTGTACTAAGGGCGGATTTAAAATTCTCTTTTAGCATATTATTATTGCTAATTAAAAAGAAATCGTCGACGAACACAGCCACGACTAAAATGTCTGTGCCCGATCTCTTGTAATAGAGACAGTGTTCGGACGGTGCTTGGGTAAGTGATAGCTCTGCCATAGCTTCACATACCTTGATGTTCCACTGGCGTGGAGCCTGCTTAAGGCCATAAAGAGCCTTCTTAAGTAGGCATACCTTTTCTCTCGGATTAGTAGCAAAACCCTCTGGTTGCTCCATGAATATTTCCTCCTCGAGATCTCCATTCAGAAAGGCGGTTTCAACGTCAAGATGGTCGACTTGTAGGCCATGCTGAACGGCATATGCTAGTAAAAGTCTTACCGAAGACAACCTGCGACTGGTGAAAACGTTTCACCATAATCGATGCCAGCGACTTGGGTGAAACCTTTGGCAACAAGCCTTGCCTTGTACTTTGTCATATTCCCCGAAGTATCCTTTTTCACTTTAAATACCCATTTGCACTTCGTTGTTTTTCGATCAGATGGTCGATCGACGAGAGTCCAGGTACCATGCTTCATCAGCGAGTCGTACTCAGCTTGCATAGCCTGGAGCCATTTGTCCTTAAGAGGATGGTCTGTGACTTCCTTGTAGCTCTCCGGTTCCAGATCTGACGTAAGGTGAAGCTCATCTTGGAATCTGATAGGAGGTCGCCTTTCTCGGGCATTATATCTCCTCTCAGGTTCAGGCTCCACCGTGACGTTAGGCTCTGGTGGATTGACAGGAGTGCTCTCGGTCACGACTACCTCTGGCTGTAATTCAGTCTGAAACTGTGGCTCTGGCTGAGATGACGGATCGGGTTGTAACTGAAGCTGTGGTTGTGGTACTGGTACTGCATCGTGTATGGGTATAAGGACATTAGGTTGTGACGATGGAGTGGTAGAAGGGGGAACGATATCAGACTCAGTTACGGGCTCAGATTGCAGTTTGTCTTCAATGAAGACGACATCTCGCGCGGTGATAATAACGCAGGGATTTTGTGGGTCCACAAGGCGATAGGCTTTGCTATTAGTGGCATAGCCAACTAAAATGCATTCTTGTGTCTTAGAATCAAGCTTCGATCGTTTTTCTTTTGGTATGAGGGCATGAGCCTCACTACCAAAGACTCTCAGATGGGAGAGGTCTATTTTGTTCCCGGTCCACAGCTCTTCAGGGATCTGATTATTAAGAGACTGTGTAGGCACTCGATTCTTGATATAAATCGCCGTGTTTACTGCTTCGGCCCAATAAGCAAGAGGTAACTTTGAGTCCTGGAGCATGGATCTTGCTTTCTCAATAATAGTGCGGTTGGCGCGCTCCGAGACACCATTTTGTTGAGGAGTGTATGGTACCGTGGTTTGATGCACGATACCATTCTCCTTTAAAAATGAATAAAACTAACTATTTACATATTCGCGCCCATTATCAGTCCGTAGCACCTTGATGCGTTCGCCAGTCTGATTTTCTACTAAGTGCTTAAACTCTACAAATTTACAAAAAGCTTCCGATTTGGATTTTAAAAAATACCCGAAAGTCTTTCGACTAAAATCGTCAGTAAATGTCAGCAAATATAGCGAACCGCCATATGAGTGCGTACTCATAGGTCCGCAAAGATCAGAATGTACGATCTGTAGGGGTTTGCTAGTTTTGCTGGTAGAATTTTTAAAAGGCTTCTTAGAAAGCTTACCTTGTAGGCAGGAAACACATTTTTTATTTAAATTACCACTATAGTTTACGCCTATGTTCTTACTCCTAATAATATGCATACTTTGTGCATTCAAGTGTGCTAGTCGCCTATGCCATAATAATGGAGACTCTTTAGCGGTTGATGTAGCCATGGCATGAGATTTGTCTACATCTAGCCTAAACATGCCTTTATGGCGAGTCCCTGCGGCTATGACATTATCTGTCATTCGACAACTGCCACTTTTGAGTATTTGCGTACCATCAGATGTAAACAAGACATCAAAACTCTTATCGACTAACTTACCTACAGACAAAATATTAGTAGCTAACCTAGGGACATATAATACATTATTAATTTTATTTACACTATCGGAAATTGGAATATGTACAGTACCTATGCTATGACTCAGCATTTGCTCCTTGTTTGTCACAGTGATTGGTATGATATGGGGAGCCATGGTAAAAAACCAATCTTTCCTGTTAGACATATGAGAGCTAGCACCTGAGTCAATGATCCAGTCTTGGGAACCTGTAGGAGATGGAATGTTAGTGAAACAGGATGAAAGTGTAAATTCGGAAGTATAATTTGCCGAAACTGAATCACTATAAGATACAGATTTGTTTTTATTTACAGTTTTTCTACATTGCGATACTACGTGCCCCTTTTTCTTACAATATGTACAAAATAGGTTTTTCTTAGTCTTATTTGTATGCAACGCAGTATCCATCGATCCCTCTGAGGTACTCATCGATGTTGCAGCGCGGGTGTCCTCTTTCATTAAAGCTGCCACAACATTTTCCGAAGTGAGTTTGGTGTTCGAGTGCTCCAGTGCCATGACGAGCGGTTGGTACTTCTCCGGAAGTCCCGCCAGCATGATAATGGCGAGAAACTCGTCGTCCACTGCAGCTCCAATGCCCTGAAGTTCTTGTTGAGTAGCTAACATTTTGTGGACGTACTCTTGAATGCTATTAAATCTGATCGTAAGCAACTTCTTGATAAGGCCTAGTCTCCTTGTTAATCCGCTGTCAGCATACGCCTTTTTGAGGCAGTTGAAGGTTTCGTGAGCAGTTTTAGCTGACCTGATAACGGGGTATACTGACTCGTCGCAGGCGAGGCAAATCTTGGCACGGGCTTTGGCGTCTTTCCGCTTGATGATGGGATCGGTGAGATCAGCCGGCGAGCTGACGACATCCCATAAATCGAGGTCGGTGAGAAGACACTCGATACTGAATGCCCATGTATTGAAATTAATGCCTTTGAGCTTAGAAATACTCACTGCGCCTGTCAGTGTCGAATCTTGAGACGCCTGGTCCAATTTTTGTGCCGACATTTTCGTCGATGGTAAATTATTGTTCTCCATAGCACGTTTTTGTGATACTTATTGCGATTATTGGCCCATAACCACTTATAATAAAAGAGTTTTTGGTAAACGCAGTACTATATTTTGTATCGTTTACATCAGACAAGTGGTGACAGAAGTATAAACATTCTAAAAGAAGCGGATCACCCTGAGAGAGCTCGAAAAGGAGCATTCCTTCCTCGGCAACATCAAAGGGATGGTCTCCAAAAGGAAGAAAAAGAAACCTGCCGAAAAGGCCAAGACCTCGAACCAGGAGCCTGCTGCCGGACCGAGCGGGATCCCGAAGACGAAGCAGAGTGGCGCAGTGGAAGCGTGCTGGGCCCATAACCACTTATAATAAAAGAGTTTTTGGTAAACGCAGTACTATATTTTGTATCGTTTACATCAGACAAGTGGTGACAGAAGTATAAACATTCTATATAAAAATATTTGAATGTAAATATGAATTGTCATAAAACGGCCAGGGTGTGTCTATTGTAAAACATAGAGTAATAACAGGTGCTTACATCAGCTTGCCCAGGATGAGATGGCGAACTCGCCAGCGGCGGCGAATCTATTGTTAAAGAATAGCTACGTCGATGATCTGAACGGGGGCGCGGATACACTGTTCGATGCAATTGCATTACGTGATGAGTTGATAGCACTCATGGACACGGCCGGCTATGAATTGCGTAAATGGTCCTCCAATGTCCCGGAGCTTTTGGACGGCATGCCATCTACTCACTTAGAAACGCCCAAAAGTTTTGATAGCTCAGGTGATTCGGGTCTTATAAAAGTGTTGGGTATTCTGTGGGATCCAGTTACGGATATCTTTACTTACCATGTTAATTTAACCCCGGAGTCTACGGTAACACGTCGTAGCATCTTGTCGTTAGCGGCTCGTTTGTATGATCCCCAGGGATGGATATGTCCTGTTATTTTCAAAATAAAAATTCTTTTACAACAGTTACTCGGCACTAGTGATAATTCTCGTAAAATAGATTGGGACGCACCTATTTCTGATGACATTAAACGGCAATGGCATATGATTATTTCGGACTTACCTAATTTATGTAAAATACGGATATCCCGATGTTTGAAGCCTGAAGGTAACGGATCAGCTCGGTATAGTCTTCATGGATTTTGCGACAGTAGCTCGTTAGGTTACGCCGCAGCGGTTTATATTCGGTCGGAGTTACCGGACGGAAATGTTCTCGTGCGACTACTTATATCTAAATCTAGAGTAGCCTCACTGAGGAAAAAATTGACTATCCCTTTTTCAATCATGTCGTCTCTTCAATGAGAGACAACACTGTATTTGACGAAGTTGTAGGTTGGTGCGACAGCACTATTGTCTTGGCTTGGCTAAGACGACCGGTACATACTTTGCAAGTCTACGAGGCTAATCGGGTATCGCAAATAACATCTCAGCCTATTGATATTCGGTGGAGACACGTGCCTAGTGAAATGAATTGTGCGGATGTGGCATCTCGTGGTACTTTAGCGTCGGATCTGCTAAGGCATCCACTTTGGTGGCAGCCACAATGGTTGGGTCAATCTCCATCTACCTGGCCGCGGGAGTATTTAGAGTTCCCTGAGGATATGTTGCCCGGATTAAAAACTAAAATAGTTAATGTAGGAGTATTACATTCGGAATTTGACTTAATTGAAAAGTATAGTTCATTTCAAAAATTAGTTAATGTTACGGCTTATATTAAACGATTTGTTAATAACTGTAAAAATAAACAAACACGGCTTTTCGGAAATATTACAATCAATGAACGTAGAAATGCAATTTTATGTTTAATTCGGACTGTTCAACATAGCCATTTTAGTGACGAGATTGAGGCTTTGTCAAATCAAAAACCAATTAAATCGGCATTGGTAAGATTAAATTTATTTTTAGATCAAGATCAAATTTTACGTGTCGGTGGACGGATCGGAGCTGCGGATTTACCCTTTAATGCTAGACATCAGATTTTATTACCTAATCGTGGTCATTTTACGGATTTATTAGTAACTCACTATCACAACATTTACTGTCACGTCGGAGCTAATGCGTTAGCAGCTATTCTCTCTCAAAACTATTGGATAATTTCGGTACGGCGAGTTACTAGAAATGTAACATTTCGGTGCATTCAGTGTTATCGGTCAAAGGTTCGGTGTACACAACCTTTTATGGCAGATTTGCCTGCGGACAGAGTTAAGGGTGTACGAGCATTTATAGGTGTCGGTACAGACTTCGCAGGCCCATTTTACATAAAATCTAGTTCATTTCGGAATGCTAAAATACAAAAATGTTATTTATGTATTTTCGTATGTTTATCCACGAAAGCCGTTCACTTAGAGATTGTTTCGGATTTGTCGGTTGAAGCTTTTATGGCGGCGTTGACTAGATTTGTTTCACGGCGCGGACTTCCTTCTTTAATAAGATCAGACTGCGGTACGAACTATACGGGCGCTAACAAATATCTTAAGGATTTATACATATTTTTACGTAATAACACTTCGGAGATAGACAGAAAATTAGTTCAACAAAATATAAAATGGTTGTTTAACCCTCCATCTAGTCCTAATCACGGCGGTTTATTTGAAGCGGCAGTAAAATCGGCAAAAAATCTTGCTCGGCGAGTGTTGGGCGAGACTAAATTGACCTTTGAAGAACTGACAACTTTCTTTCATAAAGTAGAGGCAGTAATGAACTCACGGCCTTTATGCCCTCAAAGTTCGGATCCGGCGGACTTTCAAGTATTGACTCCTGGTCATCTTTTAATCGGCCAACCTCTGGTGGCTGTACCTGAGTATCCTTATGAGGAAGTTAAGTTGCATCGGTTGTCTCGCTTTCAACAAATCCAAAAGATGTCTCAACATTTTTGGTATCGTTGGAAAACAGAATATCTGCATACTTTACAACAGCGGTATAAGTGGAACTCGGTTACGGAACCTCCTAAGTTAGACGAATTGGTTTTAATAAAAGAAGATAATGCTAGTCCCCTTCATTGGAAACGCGGTCGGTTAGTTAAGCTCCTCCCGGGTAAAGATGGGATTGTTAGGGTCGCAGAGGTTAAAACGCAAAACGGTATTTTGCTTCGCCCCGTTTCTAAATTATGTCGGTTACCCATTTTATCTTAGGAACCAAGGCAGGCCTTGGTTAGGCGGGGGGATGTTCAGGCACGGTTTTTCTATACTATGTGGGTAAGCTGCGAAACCGCGACCCTACGGCGACGGACATCGGCCGCTAGAACTACTTGCTCTCTCGGCGGCGGCGCGAGCTAAGTGCATGAAGTCTTCGGACATTATTCGGCATAGATTATTGAATTTCCCATAAAATTGGTTGAGTTTTACATTTAATTATCGAACAATAAAGAAAAGTGCATATGTAAATGTGTTTGTAAGATTTGTGACGTCTGTGAACTGTTGAAACTCGGGATTGTGGCTAGCCAGGCACGTGGTGAGAAGAATCGGCCCCATACCAGCCCAAACTGACGGTGTCAAGGTGAGTGGTTTGCCTAGTAGTGGGGAATTCTGTGCCTGGACATAATATAATTAACAAGAAAAAATAGGATCAGTGACCATAACCTTGTTCTCGTGAGCTATCGAAGGTGTTCTCGCGAACATTTCATAATCTTCGATCTAGCCTCGGGTTATTATCAGGTACCAATTTCGGAGAAGTGCAAGCACTTGACATCTTTTGTTACGCCGGACGGCCAATACGAATTCAACCGTATGCCGTTTGGCTTAGCTAATGCACCTGCCGTATTTCAACGTATGATGAATACGATCCTAGGCTCAGCTCGGTTTAATAAGGCTACAGCGTACATGGACGACGTTCTTATTTTCGGAAAGGATTCTACACAATGCTTGGGGCGTCTAGAGGAAGTACTGCAAATATTGGAAAAAGCCAATCTTACCTTAAACTTGTCGAAATGTGAGTTTTTACGAAACAACGTAGACTTCCTAGGCTACGAGATAAGTCCGGGCGCGTGGGTAGTGGAGTCGCAGTGTGGACCTTACCTAGCGCGCCCTTATGGGCAGGGAGAACACCGGGGGGTTTTAGTGGGTAGGCCTGGCACTCTGCCGGGAGAGCCCCACACACGCTCGCCGCCTAGCCAACGGCGGGTACGGTGCGGTTACGCATTTCCCCCCGAGAAAAAAAAAAAAAAAAAAGGCTACGAGATAAGTGCTAGCGGTATTAGACCAGGTGAAAATAAAATAAATAGTGTCATCAATTTTCCTCGACCGGAAAACGTACACAATGTTAGACAATTTCTTGGCCTATCCAGCTATTTTCGTAAGTTTATCGAGAACTTTGCACAGATTTCGTTTCCTCTGAGTAAGTTGCTCAAAAAGGACGTTCCCTGGGAATGGAATAGTGAGCAGGATCAGGCTTTCGAGCGGCTTAAGAGCAGTTTAGGTAATAGACCAGTTCTAGCCATATATGACCCCACCGCTGAATTAGAATTACACACTGATGCGAGTAGGTTAGGAATCGGTGGTATTCTGTTACAGCGAGCAAAAAGCTGCGAAGGTTTCCATCCTGTAGCATATTATAGCCGACAGACTTCTCCAGAGGAGAAGAACTTCCACTCTTATGAGTTGGAAACACTAGCTGTGGTTTGTTCTCTCCGTAAGTTTAGGGTTTATCTTCTAGGGAAAGAATTCAAGATAGTTACAGATTGCAGTGCGTTACGCTCCACGTTCTCAAAACGAGATTTGATACCAAGGATAGCACGGTGGTGGCTGGCCTTGCAAGAATTTTGTTGTAGCGTTGAATACAGGGCTGGAGTCAAGATGAGTCACGTGGACGCGTTATCTAGAAACCCGGTTGAACCGTCTGAAGCTGTCGACGATCAGTTACTACCAGCAATTATGTCAATTAGTAGCGAGGATTGGCTCCAGACGCTTCAACTAGGTGACTCAGAATTACGTAGGATAATAGACATTTTAAAAAGCGGTCTAGATGAAAAGGGCCTTCAATACATAAAACAAAATTATGTAATTAAGGACAATAGGCTATTTCGCTATTTGGAAGGTGATTTAGAAAGGGTTAGATGGGTGGTGCCAAAGGGGGCAAGGTGGCAGGTATGTAAGCTGAACCATGACGATATTGGACATTTTGGGATTGAAAAGACTTTAGAAAGAATTAAAAGCAAATATTGGTTTCCCAAGATGTCCAAGTTCGTCAAGAAATATGTGGAAGCTTGCATTGAGTGTGCATATACAAAAAACAATTTAAACACTCGTGAAGGGCTACTGCACCCTATAACAAAGGTACCGGTTCCATTCCACACTCTACATGTAGACCACCTTGGACCCTTTGTTAAGTCAAATAGAGGATTCACTCACCTGTTTGTTGTCGTAGACGCTTTCACCAAATTCTGCTTCCTTAGGGCAGTTAGAAACACCAATACACAAAACGTCATTAGGGCATTAGAAGATATCTTCAGCATATTTAGAAACCCCGAACGACTCATTAGCGATCGAGGTAGCTGTTTTACCTCCCATTCATTCAAACGATTTTGCTTGGATAAAGGGATAAAACATGTACTAAATGCGGTAGCTAGCCCCAGAGCAAACGGCCAGGTGGAGCGGTATAACCGCACAATCCTTGATTCGCTAAAAGCACTCAATGTTATGCATAGTGAAAAGCAATGGGACAGCCATTTAGGTAAAATTCAATGGGGGCTCAAGAACACTATTCAAAAAACTATAGGAAGGACACCCTCGGAGGTTATGTTTGGGACTTGTATGAACAGTGAGTCTAATCCCATGCTTAATGAAATCGCAGTCTCTACCCGTAATGATGATTTATCTAATATTCGTAACCAAGTAAAGACCAGAATCGATGACGAGCAAATTAAACAAAAACAGAGCTATGATAGTGGTAGGAAACCTGCTCGGACTTATAATGAAGGTGAGCTTGTTAAAATAACTAAGACATGTTTTAGTAACAATGGTCAGAGCAAAAAGCTCATGCCTTCTTTCATAGGTCCATATCGTGTTAGCAAGGTCCTGGGCAGGGACCGTTATGTCGTTGCACCAATACCTGGAGTATTAGGTACAGTAAACAAGCACCCAACTACAGTCGCTGCCGATCGCATGAAGCCGTGGATTCATGTGACCGCTTTAGAGGTTAATGATAATGACATTAATGACAGTTGTGAAAGTGATAGTGACAATTCATATAATGTTTCAAGCTAGAATAAAATACTTATATAAGATGATGTGCCGAATATTTATGTTACAGTACAAGTACGCGAGAATCGATTGGTTCGCGGCTTGATCCAAACACCAGAGCAAGTCCTTCGGCTGCCTTGCGAGCATAATCGATCGGCTCTTGCAGGCGCCGCTAGGCATCCTGATTAATGGATCGTTCAGGAGGTTAGGGCACCCTGATTAATCGATCGTTCAGGGACTTAGTTTGTTCACGACATAATCGATCGGTCGTGAACTTACTCTTTGATATTTGAGACCCGATTAATCGATCGTTCGGGTTTGTTTGTATTTTTATTTTGAATTAGCATATAGACTGTTAAGTTAATTCAAGTTTGCTTTGATTATGATCTATTCTGGCAGATCGACTGACTGATCATATGAAAATATTGTTATTTATGGAGACTGTTCTGATTTAAATTACTATTAAAGTACTTATGTATATTACTATTTAAAATTAATAAGCTTCGACTGCTGACGTATTGCCTTTGTATAAATATTTCACAAAAGCTTAATATCATGTATTATTTTTTTATATATATTGTTAAATAGTGATAAGTAATTTATAAAAAGAATTAGTTATTGTTGTACGAGTAATTGGTCAATAATAATAATAGTTTTTTTTTTAGTTTTTTTTAATAGTTTTTTTTATTGTGTATGTTTCAACCGTGTATGGCATTTAATTGTTTAGTTTTATTTCCATTGTAAAATCTTTTTTTGTGTGTAATTTAAGTCGTTTCTAAGGAACATTATGTGTACATTGTTTGGATTGCATCCTAGACCAGCACCCTTTCAATAATATTTAGTTTTATTTCGGATGTAAGTTATGTATGTACCTAAATAGATAAATAATCTGATTGTTAGGTTACCACCCGGAGTCGTGTGCGGGGTCGCACACGATGTCAGAACGGACGATTGTTAGGTTTTGTTTTATTTTTAATAATTATTTGTTTCTTTTTAAATTATTTTACGTTGCATGTTAATATATATTCTTCTAAATGTAACAATATGTTAAAACTATTATTCAAAGATGGCAACACTCGAATGTCGCTGATTGGCTGTACGGTTTGGCGGGTAAAATACGTCGCTCAACGATTGGGCTATGACATGAATGCCACGTGGTTTCATGGGCCAATCGGGGAGCTGGGTTTTGGCGGCGGAACGTGGAGGTTAAGCGCGTGGCAGGCGGCAGATTATTCATTCGAGTGTTGTTTGTTCGTCATAAGGAATTTAAGTGAAGAACGGGTGTTAAAAATTTAACTTCCAAGTGTTGTATATAGTTTTGTTAAGAGAAAATTATAATAAAAAGTAATAAAGCAAGTGATAGTTTGTTTTTGAAAAGTCTCCCAGCTTAGTGAAGACCTCTGATACTAAGGAGGAATTGACATTGCTACAATACAACCGGGTTGAAGAGAGGGCAAAAAAGAATTGACTATCAAACCGGGAGACCAGTTTCTCGCAGGGTCGATAGTAAAAGCCCTGCTGCTGTGGTGACCTCGGCAACGGGAATTATATTGTCGGCTCCCGGAAACAGGCGAGTGACATGACCAAGTGGCAGGTTGGCATCAACTACTGATATGACCAAGTGGCAGGTTGGCATCAACTATTAATACGAGATCACCAACAGCGAGAGAGAGGGAAACTTCACTATACCTGCGCCGAGGGATGAGTGTCGGGAGATATTCTTTAATCCACCTCTGCCAAAAAATGTCCGTGATACGGATAGCCTTACGCCACGAAGACCGTCCATATAAATCTTGCGGCTCCGATGTGGCAAAATTGTTTGCTGTGGAGGAAGACCTAATCAGAAAAGTTCCTGTTCTTCTGGTTGTGCGGAGATATGGGTCAGTGGCCTTGAGTTCTGTTGGTGTGCCTATCCATCAAGTACATCACTAAAATAAGGTAACATCTTGTTCGGTGCAAGCCACCAAACACCTTAGTAAGCAATAAGTTATTATAAATACAGATGTATCTTAGTTAATTATGACTCATTAATCAAGTACCAATCAAGACGAGCAAATCATTATTATTTATCATTGTAATTATCAAAGTTTCTATCTAATAAACTGATAAGAAACTTATCAGTTTTTATCATTTAAGTATCTTCGGCACCATCTCGCTACACATCTCTATTCCTACCTTTTAGATTATCTCTGCCTTCTTCTATATGGATGGATTCTGTAGCTCTCTGAATACAAGGTGAAAGTAATTTGTAATGTAGAAGTTAAAAATACATGTTAGTGTAATTTTAAAACCATGTTATGTTAAAAACCAGTTTTTTTTTAAATAAAACACAGTATTCTCATAAAAAGGTTATAATTTCCACTTCTCTGCAATCGTAACTGGAACAGGTTATGGGCCCAGGGGCACTATAACTATAACATATCAGTAAGTGAAGAGCAATACTTATAATATTATACCAGCATTCCAGCATATTAAAAAACTTAAGAATGGATACGGAAATAACACAAATCGAAAAATTAACAAACAGTGAAACATTTCATGTATGGAAATTCGAAATAAAAATTTATCTAAATGCAAGCGGATTAGATCGCGTAATATGGCCGCCGAACGACAACGAAGGCGATGAGAAAAATCAAAAGGAATACACAATAAAAGATGCCAAAGCGAAGACCTCTGATACGATACGATAAATTCAAATGACGAAAAACTAAAAATTCATATTATAAGTTGCTAATCAGCTTACAAAATGTTCAATAACTTGTGTACAATTTTTGAGGGCAACGAAGAAAGAAATAAATCCATATTGCTAGAAAATTTTTACAACTATAAATATGAGCATGATAATTTAGCAGAACTAATAATAGAAGTGGAAAATCTAGCTATAAGGTTAAATAATATACGAGTATATATAGATGATGACATGATAATATCAAAAATACTTACATGTTTACCGAATAAGTAGATTTTTTTTGCCACTACCTGGGAATCGTCACCGGATGAGAAGACCTTAACCAATTTGACAAACAGACTTTTAGCCGAAGAAAACAGACTTGTAGATAGAAAAACAGAACAAAAGCAAGTGGCTTTCTAGGCTGACAATTTGCAAGAAAAATAATCATACAGCTGAGAAATATTACTTTAAGACTGGTTTTAGTGTCACGCGGACCGTCAGTACGGATTGCTCCGCGCAGACCGATCGTCCGCGTATATTGTTTTAGTATCGACCTGACCGTGGCGGGTGTTATTAGTTATTGCCCTATATTACACAAGGAAAAAAAATGAGGGTACTGCGCTGACGCGTGCACTCCGCACGATACTGAAACGCTCACTGTAGGCAGAGGCGCGCGAGCAGCGGTCCGCGCGGATAGCTCCGCAGCACGGACGCGCCATGCGGACGGCTGCGGAGCCCCACGCGGACGGTCGTCCGTACGGACCCGTCCGCATTAATCTAAAACGCTCCTAGAAGCTTATACAGATCGGTCTATGCGGAGCGATCCGTACCGACGGTCCGCGTGACACTAAAACCAGCCTAAGATAAAAGAAAATTCAAGGAATGTTGCCTTTTTCACTCATAATAATCACAGATATAATTGTGTTAAATTTGTTGTTGATTTCGGCAGTACTGTACATATGACGAATAATTGTAAAATACAGTAGAGCGTCGATTATCCGAACTAATAAGGAGACATGGGTGTTCGGAAAAACGGTTTTTTCGGATATTCGAACTGTATTTATTCAGCCATACATATTTATGTAAGGGTGAATGAAAACGATATTTCTATGTTTAATGACAAATAGGATTAAACAAAAAAGTGCAGACAGACTTATAATGAAACATGTATGTACTAGATACAATTAACGCTTTAAAAAAATCCAATCTTCGTCTGCCGAAGTAAGCCTACCCTTGTGCGGGAGGAGGTACACACGTGCGGATCGGGCGGATGTAGTAGTTCGGATAAGCGGTCGTTCGGTTGATCGACGTTCGGATAATCGACGCTCTACTGTATTAAATAACGACAAAGAGAAGGATACCTTAGTATTTACTGCAAATGATGACTGAATAAGAGTACCAGGTAGTGGAATAGTGAATGGCTAACTATGTGATTAAAATAATACATTGCTGGTACCAGATTTGGCACAGAATCTTTTATAAGTCAATGCATTAAAAATCAATAATGGTTCCGTTGTGTTTACTGTTGGCTACACAAGTAACGGATACAGAGTGGAATGAAAGGGAGAAGAAGATAGAGATTGCAAGAGATATAGTAATCATAAACAAACCTACAGAAGAACTCACAAAATATTCAAGTAGAACAATGATAAAAGAAAGCAAAGAAGAAACAGAAAACAAGAATATGACAGAAAACAGGGAGAGACAGATAATCAGGAAGAGATAGCAAACCAGGAAGAGACAGAAAACCAGGAAAAATGTTTACAACACCAAGAAAGAAAACAGTTGAAGAAGGAAACCAAATCGAAGAAACGCAAAAAGATGACACGTTTGAAGATGCAGTTTCTGATAAAGATGTAAATACGAGTAATATACACAGACCTTATGAAGATGAAGGATCTTGCAAAGGTGGCAATCGTGTCGTGATCTGACGGCGCTTCTAAGGTTGATAATCCAGAATTGCTGGCGAAGTTTGTTAACCACAGCTTCATTCGATGCTTCGCTTCATCGATGGTAGTGATCGATCAATAGCTTCACAGCAGGGTGTTGTGCGTCCAGAAGAATCGGATAACTGGTCACTCCAGTCAAATCAGATGCAGTTCCCTTTCATGGCAGTAGCTTATTAGGACCTTTTACCCGTGGTCCCACCAACATGTCCCACTGGTGGGTCCACGGGTAATTTTTTCCCGTAGACCTACTTTTAACCGTGGTCCCACTGCTATGACCCACAGTGAGCCCACGGGTTATTTCGCAGATATTTTTTTTACCCGTAGACCCATCGCACTAGATATGACAAATACATCTTTACCTGGGTCCTACCTTTTTACATACGACAGAGAAGCTCTTAGCCTTCAACTCACCTGATGGTAAGTGATGACAAGGCCGAAGGTGGAAGTGAGCTTCACCTGAAGTCCTCAGCAACTGAGGAACTCGCTATCTTACCTCTAATTATCAGAACTCAACAATGCTATTTACATTGTTATTATGGCGACAAATTTATGCAAGACGATGATAGCTAGCCAGACGGGTTCAGAAGCCCTACCACCAATCAAACTGAGTAGAAAAATGTCTGCTCCCATAGGAAATTGAACCCCAGACCTCCCGATCAACACCCGTTGGTCTAAACCACTAGACCACGGAGGCGGTTAAAACCTGACTGAAAATGAAATACAAAACCTAAAATATATTCATTTTATTAAAATATATAGGTTCTCGTTACCCTAAACAATACAAATATACTCGTAGTTCTTATTACCAGACTGCGCGACGCAAAGGAGTGGTAATATGTTTATCACCCTATGTATGTATGTGACCCTGTAGAGCAAAACGCGTGGGCCGATTTTGATGGTTCTTACGTCTATCAATTCATCTTAATCTTGCGAGTGTTACTGAAGACATGACATTAATAAAATTCAATATAGCGACTACCCGCTGCCATATTGTAAAAAAGTTATTTGAATCACCCCTGTGGATTTGTTGCGTGTGTCATAGAAACTATGTTTTGCATTTTAGAATTCAGGTAAAGGCGTAATTAAGTTGTATCCTTTCTGTTGCCAGTTATTTGAGGCCTCGTCATAAATTTCTGGTGTAGGTCTATCTGTTCTTTGTGCAACTTCTCGTATATCATTCATTGCAATGGCCATTTCATTTTGCAGCAATTTCGGAACGCATGAGTGTGAATGTTGCTTAATGACATCTTAGTTTCTGTAAGATTGTAACCATTTGGCTACCGACGCTCTTAGGTATTTACAAGTAACAAGTTAACAACGCTCGCGCGGCTCGCGTGGTTCTCTTTCATGTAGTTTCTCGAATTAAAAGTAGAATTTTGTGTAGGTGAAATATGCGAAAATTCCAGCAGGTTTCGGAGAACATTATTTTGTTTTGTTTATTTATTTGTCCTTCTAGTTTGGTTTATTTATTTGTCCTCCTTTTACGTTAAACCGGAGCAATAGTTCAATATGATTTTTTGCAAAAGTAGATTTAGTTATCCCCGCCGGTCATTTTGGAAGCTAGTTATTAAATAAATTGATGTAATTGTTTTAGGTCGTCAATAATGAAGACTGTATATATGGAGTTTTTAAACGAACGGACAACATCATCTATTTGGGAACATTTTTTAAGGGCCGAAAATGGACAAAGTGTCGAGTGCAAGCATTGTAAAAAAGTTTTAAAAACTCCTCGTGGTACGACTGGATAGTTGCATACTCACTTGAGGGCTAAACATATTATCACTGACGTGTCAAGGCCCACAGGCGAGTACTTCAACATCAACGACTGATCATACTCAAAGTCTAGAAAAAAGGAAGGGCACTCCAAAAGAAGCGCCACCTCAAAAGAAAACTAAACTCACAGATTACTATGTGTGTGAATCTTCCATGGAGCTTAGAGTGAGTAGAACGGCAGCATTGGATGGAATCCCCTTGAGCAAATTTTGTACATCTGAGGACCTAAGAAATGTTTTAAAAAAATCTGGCTATGATTTACAGAAATCGCCAACAACTATAACTAGGATAGTTTTAAAGGTGTGTGATAACACAAAAAAAATACTGATTAATTTATTAAAGGAGATAAAGTCCAATAACCAAAAGTTCGTTCGATGAATGGACCTCGATAAGAAATAAAAGGTACATGAACATAAATATCCACAATAAAGATCTAGAGTCAGCTGAACACAAAAATGGGGCTTGTGAGAATAAAGGGTTTAATGCCAGCAAATGTAGGAACTCAATTAATACAACAACATTTGAGCAAGTTTGAACTTAGTCTTGAAGACATAATTGCTTTTACAACAGACGGAGCCAGTGTGATGGTTAAAATGGACGAAAATTTTGATGGCCACCATCAATTATGTTTTGCTCACGGCATACAACTTGCGGTGCTCGATGTGCTATATAAGTCACAGAATCAGTCAACTCCCGAACCAGAATTACAAGATACTGAACTGGATTACGACTCTGAAGATTCGGAAGAAAACTATGGAGGATTTGATATAGAAGAACCAAGGGTACCAAACTCTGAATTTCTATACAAAGATACCATTAAGAAAGTACGAGATTCGGTTAAAGCTTTTAAAAAGTCACCCATGAAGAACGACCTTTTGCAAAAATACTCTGCAGAAGAGTACGGAAAGAGCCTGGATCTTATACTCGACTGCAAAACCCGTTGGAACCGATGTCCTATATGAGTGGCCGATTTTTGAAATTAAAATCATGTGTTTCAAAGGCATTGCTTTATTTAAAATCGAATTTAAATTTTACAGAAAAAGAAATTCAAGACTAGTGCATGTCTTGAATTTCTTTTTCTGTAAAATTTAAATACCATTCACCATAGTTTTAGATATTGACGGCAAATGCTGCTCTTCAGCTTATGTTAAATAAACTTGATCGTCAGTCTAACAAACTGAATAAGTGTATCTGGCATTTTACAGTACTAACATAACAATGAAGAATTTTATGAAACCGTAGACCTTCACAAAACCGACGTCAGATTATATAAGGACATATATTACAAGATTACTAAAAAGGTTGAAATTTACAACTAACACAACATCTGCACAGACAAGTCAAAGTCCAGGACAGCAAAGTATGGCACTTACAGACTCTAGTGACGAAGAGTAAACTGTGGCCGAGGAATTAGAAAAAGAGTTACGCAAAGCCAAGACTGAAGTAAACAAATCCACAGTTAACACAGATTATGAGTCCATCGTTAGAGTGGAAATGTGTATCTATAGTGGTGGTCGTGGAGTTTACCTCACAGCAGCGTATAATTATGTTGTGTTTCAACTGCATGTTAAATTCATAATTTTAGTATTGTTAAGATGTTAAGATATTTGTATGCCTTAAAGGTGGATTATGCTGAAAGTTTATTTATGTAACAATTCTTGAATTCGCATTATCACAAATAAATGATTTTGAGTTTGAGTTTTGAGTTTGATTTCAGTATACTCCATGGTTACCTATTGAAACGCATAACGTTTTTCGTCATAAACTAAAAATGCATAATGTTAATTGCCACAATCGTCACTTACCATAAGTCTTTATATCATAACTTCATAGCGCCGAAAGGCCGATAAGGCCGAAATAAGTAAGGCATAACCATGAAAAGGCATAATTTAAATAAGCATAAGTAACAAAAGGCATAATTAATGTTTTCCGAAATATTTCAAAGGCATAATATTCAAAAGACATCCATTTGAAAAGCATAACTGACAAAATCCATAGCGAACTCATTCACCATAATTTCAAAAAGCAAACGCTTGCTATATATAACAGATTAAGTGAGATGATCGCTTTTTGTATGGCGCGTTGCCTAGGTAATGGAAATTAGTGTGCAATCATAATTTTTGTGTCATTGTATTCTATAAAGTTTGTGTTTTTAATATAACATAAATAAATATTGATAGAACTTCAGGTTTTGATACAAAAGATGAAATAACTTCAGCTCCTGATATTATTAATAAAGCAATACCCCACGTAGGCGAAAAATAAGAATAAATGTTTATATTTATTTTGCAACCACCTCATCATATATAAAAGGCCAAATTGATTACAAGGAAGCTTGGAAATTACTAGAAAACATATATCTACCACTAGTTGTCCCGGCGAACTTTGCATCACCTTAACTAACAGACGACAAATATGTACGGCCATTTTCCATATAAAATTACCATTACTTCTTTATATTATTTTGAGCTTTTCTTTAAGATTGTCTCTATTATTTTTCTTCTTAAACTACCCCTGTATTAAGGCGAACAAAAAACAAAAATGAATATTCAAATCGGTCAAGCCGTTTAAGTTTTTGCGAGACTAACACACAGCGATTCATTTGTAAATACAAGAAGAAGATTAACAATGTTTCATTTCAAGCAGTAGGAAGAAATACATATATTAAAATGTTTAAGTTTAAAAGAAATTACCCAAGAAATAAATCCTCGTAATTTATTATAATATAAAGTGATAAAGAGGACCTACGCGGCTGGTCAGACGGTTTGGCGGTTTTAGAATTTTTCATTGCTTTGCACCGGTAGATTTACAGTAATCTCCCCAAACTGCTCTTATACATCCATGGGAAGAAAGGGAGCGGTGGGTGACACATGTATTCTAAATCACTCACCACGCGGACAGGCGTTATTTTGCGAATCATCATCATCAGTGGCACAGTTTAGTGTCCTCATCAAGGGACTCGAGCCTACCCTAAGAGTGTTTAGGCCTTAGTCAAACACACATGGGTTCAGTGTGGATAGGGACACGGTATCGAATCAAAAGTATCGATACTTTACTCATGAGTAGTATCGGATAAAAAGTATCATACTCATAAAAGTATCAAAGGAAAGGATCGATACCCTACGGTATCGATACTTTTCCCTACATAAATTAAGGACAGAAAGTGTTGTGTGTGTAGTGTATATCAGACAGACACGTAACAATCCATCACTGTACGTTTCTGCACAGCACAACTGGTCCTATAAATGAACAGTTGCATGTTTGAGGTTTGTTTTGTTATCTGTTTACTTTCTTTATGCATCAAAAGATGGCCACTCGTTAAATTTTGGCACGTGTTTTTAAAACTACTTGTTACTGTTAGTTACTTACTAAAACCAAAGAGAATATTTCATTTATATTCATAATACTTTTTGGAAAACTGCTCTATATATTTACAGTTGAAGATGTTGAAGGATTCAAATTTTGTCTATGTTTTATGTCTGATAAATTTTGAAAAGAGACGTTTGGTTTAGGTTGGCAGAAAATGGTGTCAAGGAATTATTATTGAGGTTTTTGGGTTGCTTTTGATAAATGTTTTAATTGGTAATTGAAATTTGTTGTCAAGTTAATTAAGTGTTTTGTGTAGTCGACGGCCAATATGTTCTGTATTGAAAAGTAAAAATATAGAATTGAGAAAACTTTCAAGATTTTATTTCGGATCCCGTAAAGTATTCCATAAAAGGTTATGGGCTTATAACAGCATGAGATTTCGAGAATGATTGTGGTTTTGAATATAATAGCGTGAGTTTCCGAGAATGATTACAATAATGTAAGTAATAAAATTTTAGTACTGAGTTCAATTTTAATCTAGTCTCAAAATGTCTGACGAATTTTCAAATAATGATACATCAAAATTAAATAATGAAAATGAATAAACCACCACTATTACGAGCGACATAAGAATGGTCCAAAGATCAAACATTATAGCTTGATAAGGAGCTTACTGTACATAATAATAAGTCTTTATTTATCTGTATTTTTAAGTTATCTATGGAAGATTTTATCTGCACTCAAAGTTTGAATGTCATAACAAGAAGTCTAGATCAACCAAATGAAGTACCGCAGCAAGTTGGACACCAAAATATTAGTGCATTCAAAATAATTTTTACAATAGCACAACCGCAGAATACCCAACTATAACATTGAAAAAATGACATGCTCCCTTTGATATTTCTCATACTCTTAGAGGCAGAACTGCTTCAGCAGGCAATTTTACACTGACACTGTATAGTTCATTATCAAGTGCCCCAAAATTAGTACATACAACTCGTGCGGTTAAAGAATGGGATCAGAAATGGCGGCGCATGTATTTACTTCTCGCTCGCACACTCGCCATTTCTAATCCCATTCTTTAACCGCACGGTTGTAGTTCATTTTCATGTTGCTTAATATCATCAGACTTTGTTACTTATTTTTTATTTTAGCTTCCTGATGAATCCCGTGTGTGCTATGCATGTTGGGTCGCTGTTCTTCAATGACGTGCTACTGTAGATGCTAGTAGAAACACCTCAGAAGGGGTCGAGAGTGGACCTTCCCGTAGTGTTCAAGAGGAATCAGTTCAGTTACCACAAGTTGACCAGCCACAAATTGAAAATGTAGCACAACCACCCGTGAATCCCGTCCCCACAATTAAGCCACCAACATATAGGCGAACTGCTGGAACTGCAAATCATTGCCTTTACCCAAATTGCATTAATAGGGAAAGACTGCGTGTACCAAAAAAAATAAGGCTGCGCATATTGTCTGAATATAAATTATACAGGGTGTCCCAAAAAATAGTGTCAAGCGAAAGTCCAGAGTTAGAGCACCTCTTGGAGTACCCGAATAACTCCCATGTATGTTCCGCGATTATTCGTAGTTTTAGAGTAATAATTTTTTTTCTGACTTTTTGAAAATTTCGATCTAAAGAACTAAAAAATTTTTAATAAAAAAAAGTTGAACATATTTTAATGTTTTTCTTTATGCCACTGAATTATCTTTAGTGCTTCTTTTATGTCTAAAATAATCAGCTTCGTAACTTTAGTGGAAATTTAGAAAACAGTAGTGTAAAATCAAAATTTGAATGTTAGTGAATAATTACTTAAAAATTCATCTTTAAATTAAAAATCTAAACAGGCGAATTCATGGTTTCTAAGTATGTGTAAAAACTTCTCTAGACTCTCTGCTTTCATAATAATTAAAAAAAAAAGTACTTAATAGGGCTACTTTGGCTTAAATCGGCCATCAAAGACAGCAAGGTGAAAATTTCATAAAACTCGATTTCTGAATATTTTTTTTTAATTCCAATTATTTATTAATAAACCAAAAATGATTGTAGAAAAGCTAAAAATTTATTATTTGAAGGTCAAAAATAACTGTTCCTGCTGCCATCTTTAATAACCTTTGAAGGTTTATTATAACTTAATAAATGAAACAAAACATTATTTTCAAAGTATTTATTATTCGATCGCTTAAAGAAAGTTTTCAAAATGACGACCTTCGTGCTCAATACATATTCTACATCGTCTAAAAAAGTTTTCTTTTAAATTTATAAATGCAATTCTGTTGTTTTTTATTGTTTCTTCCGCTTGTCTTAATTTTGTTCTTAACACTGTGACGTTTGTAATGTCCTTGGCGTATATTAATTCCTTGTAGTATCCCCAGACGAAAAAATCTATGGGGTTCAAGTCGGGGGACCGTGGCGGCCACGCAATGGGCCCTCCACGACCGATCCATCTGCCTGGAAATGTTTCAGACAAATGTTGTCTAACATTTCTAGCAAAATGGCATGGAGCGCCGTCGTTTTGAAAAATCATATTTCTCCGCGTTAATAGGTCTACATCTTCTAATAAGACGCCGAGATCACGTCGTAGAAATTGCAAGTAGGCCTCGCTGTTCAGTCGGTCCGGTAGTTCGAACGGACCAATCAGCTGTCCGTTTAGGATGCCTGACCACAAATTGATACTAAATTGTTCTTGGAAATTAGATTCCCTTGTGAGGTGTGTATTTTCAATACTCCACGAATGGTAGTTATGCGCATTAAACACCCCACATCGCTTAAAATGTGATTCATCAGTCCATAGAATATTTTTAAAGAAATTTTCTTTTTCAGCTTGTCTCCGTAACATTTCCTGACAAAATGCCACCCTTCTCGGGTAGTCTGCGGGCTTGAGCTGCTGAACTTTCTGGATGTGATATGGGTGAAAACGCTCTTGATGAAGTATTCGATGTGCTTGTGATTTCGGAATTCCGATTCGACGTTCTATTGTTCTTACACTAACTGATGGATCTCTCACCACTTCTTCGACCACTGATTGGACAGTATCTGGGTCACTCATTTCAGATGGGCGCCCCGATCTTCTACCTGGTAGGCGTCCTTCCATGTAAGAGTTATGTACTCTTAAAATCATGCGATGATCAGGCCAAGTTTCAGGCTGAGGTCCACCTCCATTTTGTACTTGCTGCCGGAACAACCTGGCTGCTTCAGAAGCATTTCCTCTTGCATATCCATAAAAGTAATGCATAAGAGCATATTCTTGCGATGAAAAAGACATCACAAAATGAAGAGCTTGAAAAGTCCGTTAAGAATGCCAAATTTGTCAAAATCCCGTATTCACACAAAACCAAATCGTAATCGCACTCAAGGTCCGTAAAGAAAGCAAAGTTCGTCAAATAATCACAAATGAGCGTATCGTACGTAAGGCGCAAACAAAAGCAGGCAAACGACTGGCGCCAGAACACAATAGGCACTCGGACTACACCCCCCGCCTCATCCCCTTGTCACAAGGAATAGCATTCCTTAGTTACAGTTATCCATTTCGCCAATGAGAGTGAGAGAGATAGCAATAATGCGGTCTCTTTCATATCCTCTCACTCGGGCAATTTTTTAGCAGGTAAGTACTGCGTTACATCCAACACTACAACCGATGTGATCCGCGAGAAAAATATTTAAATATGGGTTTCATGTAGTTAATTTTTGCTAAATTGTAATTAATCTGAACCTTAAAAATGATAAAAAGACCAGATATTTTTTTTTATTATCTGATAGGAATTTGGTAAATTTTATGAAATTTTCACCAGGCTGTCTTTGATGGCCGATTTAAGCCAAAGTAGCCCTATTAAGTACTTCTTTTTTTAAATGATTATGAAAGCAGAGAGTCTAGAGAAGTTTTTACACATACTTAGAAACCATGAATTCGCCTGTTTAGATTTTTAATTTAAAGATGAATTTTTAAGTAATTATTCACTAACATTCAAATTTTGACTTTACACTACTGTTTTCTAAATTTCCACTAAAGTTACGAAGCTGATTATTTTAGACATAAAAGAAGCACTAAAGATGATTCAGTGGCAAAAAGAAAAACATTAAACTATGTTCTACTTTTTTTTATTTAAAATTTTTAAGTTCTTTGGATCAAAATTTTCAAAAAGTCAGAAAAAAAAATGATTACTCGAAAACTACGAATAATCGCGGAACATACATGGGGGTGATTCGGGTACTCCAAGAGGTGCTCTAACTCTGGACTTACGCTTGACACTATTTTTTGGGACACCCTGTATACTTCAGTTTCAGCACGCATATGTACTGAACATGTTCAGCAATATGATTGGGAACAAGTCGTTTCACAAAATGTGTTTATTGAAGAATTTAGTCCGCAGCAAATTGAGGACATGTTAAACCTTTTAAATGATTAGCGGAATGGATTCAATCTAGACATTGATAACCTAGAAAGCTGGGATAATCATATAGTCCATTATTGGTTTGGTCATTCATCTGAAAATATTGATTAAATAATTAACTAATGTACTACTTTACGGAGCCTAAAAAATGCAAGGAAATTAGTTAGTATTTACTTACTAAAATTAATAATAATATTAATAATAATAATAATTCTTGGCACGGCACGAATTGTCAGGAGGTTCCTCACCCTACAGCCCTAACCACCGGTAGTTTGGGCATTATCTCGCTGCCGATGGACCTGCTAGATGTAGGTTTTTTTATAATATTTATATCTTTTATATTTATATTGTAAAAAAATTTATATTTAAGAAATAAGGCAAATAAAGAACATAATAATAATAATAAATGTATTTATTTCAGGCATTTATGACCCATATTTACATGCGGAGAAAAATAATAATAATTGATAGAACACTGTATAGGGGTGTCAACTCAAGTACATGTACATGTCAAAAATGTAAATAAAACAAAGTAAAAAAAAAGTAAAAAGTTAAAATCTAATAATCACAATTAAGGTCACAAATAACGTGCCGTGTCATTTTTTGTTCTCGTCCATGTGTACAGAGATCCAGCGCCTATACACTGGACTCCTAACATCGTCAGAACAGCCACGAGTAGTCTGTTGTCGGAACGACGCAGTCGTTGCCAAAAAGCGGCAATACGAGCTCTGGTTACGGCGAAAAAATCGGGGACCCCCGCTTCAGCAAACATGCCAGATGCGCTGCAGCACCGCGGAAACTGCATAAGAGCCCGAAACGCATCATTGTACTGGACTCTTATTCTGCTCATAGCTTTCTGCGTGAACGATATCCACAGCTGGGAGGTGTACATACCGAGGCAGTACGCTTTGAAGAGTGTGGTCTTTACATCGTTCCTGCATTTTGAAAATCGCCGAGCGAGCATGTTGCCTCTGACCGCGAGGGCTCTTCGCTCGCGCTCAATGTCCATATCGTCATGCAGCCGTTCCGTCAACACATGTCCTAGATACTTGAACTGCTTAACAACGCCAACCACCGTACCATTTAAATATACTTCAGGTATCCTGTCCGGACGCTGACCCGCCGTGAAAACCATCATTTCGGTTTTTGAAACATTGTATTTCAGCCCATGAGCATTAGCATAATGCTCACAGAACGAAAGCAGCTTCCTTAATCCCTTGATGGAGGGGCTGAGAAGCACCATATCGTCCGCATAGCTAAGATTGTTTACGCAAACATTCCCTACATGACAGCCAATTTTGGTGCTTCTCAGCTCCTCAATCAGGCCATTCACGTACAGGTTAAAGAGGTCCGGAGAGGTAACCCCCCCTTGACGAACTCCACACTCTAGCCTATGCTAGAAGTTGCGTCGCCCCATTTTACACAGTTTGTTTGGTTCTCGTACCAGAATCTCAGCAGATTGACCACTCGGAGAGGAACTTGAGAAGTTAAAAGCTTGGCCCAAAGGATTTTATAATTTACCAAGTCAAATGCGCGGCTGAGATCTAAAAAGCACGCATACACGTTAGTATTACGCGTCGTATAGTAGCTGACGGTACCTTTCAAAGTAAATATAGCAGCATCTGTCGAGAGACTGGGACGGAAACCAAACTGCGCGTCGTCAATTTTGATGTTGTTAAGCAGCTCAGGGTGAAGGAGATGTTCTAGAATTTTTCCAAATATTGTACCTAACGATATGGGTCGATAATTTGACGCCGAAATTAGGTTTCCCGTTTTATTTTTAACAATAGGTACTATAACTGTGTGCATCATAGCCTCAGGCAAGTAACCATATCTTAGAGATAGGTTGAATAGGCTACAAAGATGATTATAAATTTTGTCACTGGCTCAGATTACATGCTCTATACTAAGCCCGTCATGTCCCGGTGATTTACCACGTTTCATACTCCGTATGACTTTCGAGATATCGTCACGTGTAAATTCAGTGACATCATCATTGTGACTAGCTTTAAGTATTGAGCATGCAATCCGCAGCCAGGAGGTTGACCTTGAATCGTCGCGCAAACAACTCTGCTATCCCGGACGGTTCCTGGCAACCCTCCACGGAAACGGGCAAGCTCTGTTTGTAGTTTAACTTTTTTGTTTCATGCCAAAATTTAATAAAGTTTTTATTTCTTTTGTGTGTAGCTAATATATTCATCTTAATGCTCTCTTCATTTTTTGACACCATTTTAATTTATTTTTAAACAATTTTCGACTATTACGCATATTTTCATATTCGATTCCGCATGAAGGCCTGCCAGCAACGGTCCAGCACCTAAAGTAAATCCTAGCTTGTTCGTGGCTGTTCCTAACGTGGTAGTTCCAGCCAGGTACCTTCTTGTGACGTGTCTGTTCACATGAACGAGAGCTAACAATAGCCGCATTTTGCAATACATTAATTAAATGCCTGTAATGTTTATCAATATAATCATAATAATGTTGTAAATGAACACAATTTAAATAAGTATCACAGTCACAAATAATTAAATTTAAATTAAATAAGTCCAAGTTACTATCACAGAATTCCCTATATTCATTTATTTGATTAGTCGTTCTCTCGCCCCATTTTATAAATTTCAGTGCGTCGGGTTTGTATGAGGTGGCTGGACCTCCTGTCATTTCAGAGATGTTACATTCTATGCTCAGTGGAAGATGGTCAGAACTCATAACATCATAAGTGACATACGCACCGACCACCGTATCACTCGCAGCTTTAGTGGCTATACAGTGGTCCAGCCATCTTCTACTACCAGTTGCCATACATTGAAAAGTATAAGTATCAGAACTGTTACCTAATTTATTACAGTCGACGAAATTAAGAACCGGAGATTCCAATGAGTCTTGGTACTCTTCTGAAAATGCCAGTGACTACACTAAGAAGATATTTAAAAAAAGCAAGAATGATTTTAAGCTCTGAGTATGTACCACAACATTTAGGAATACAATGTCTACCTAGACAAGATTTGATTCAAAAGAATTTATTAATACCCAATGGTCTGTATGGTGGACAACAAGAAAATGGGAAGGCCATCGCAATTGCTGATGCCACTTATATATATTCAAAAAAGCAGCAATTATAACTTTCAAAAGAAGTCATATAGCCTTCACAAATACCAGAATTTAGTAAAACCTTTTTTAATGGTTGCCACGGATGGCAATATAATAGATGTTTAGGGCCCTTACTCTGCAACAGTATCAGATGCGGTTATTATGATTAATGATGATAACGGGCCCCTTAGAAGATATTTTAGGGATGGAGATGTTTGATTTGGTTCAACCCAAATCATTCTCTGCTACCACTCGAAGACAAGTTGGGCCTCGAGTCCCGTTAAAATTATAGTTACCTTAATTTCTACCAAAATGTTTTGATATCTATAATACTAACATAATACTAAATACTTAATTTCTACCAAAATGTTTTGATATCTATAATACTAACATAATACTAAATATACTATACTCACTTCGTTATGGAGTCCGCCGATCCCCGCCGCCGGTCACAACTTGACGTGCTTCCTCACAACTTCTCTTTAGATTCCTAATCACCCTGACTACCCCGGTGGTACCACACACCCCGGAAAATAATTTGAAGAATCTCACGTTCCTCGGCGACGATCCATTGTTCTGTTCACAGCCGATCCGCATTTCACATGGTGTCGCGAAATGCGCGATGATTGTAAATATTGTTCCTAGCAACACTTAAGTCCGGAAACGGAGTAGAAAGATAAACAGAATACACTGTCTATGGTGACGCACTAGCACTTTTCTCGTTAAGTTCTAAAATGGTTGTTTGCACAAGTAACTTTGTTCAGTCTTAAAGCTAACAGTAATATAATTTGTGCTTAAAGCTAAAATCAGTGTTAGTGGTTCGAGATTTCCAGCATCCTGCTTGTAAAAGCAAGCTAAGTATTTAGAATAGATAACGTTTGAATTTATTATCAATATATTGTATGCTTGAAGTTTTCTTCATATATCATAATGTGGTCAGAGATTTAAATCGATTTAAATCTCTGATTGTGGTGTTATAAATTGTCAATATGAGCTTACTCCGTAAAGCTGTTTAGCTTGCATACATGATAGCATGTAAATTAAACTAAGGTCTTAGACCATGCATACAAGTTTCGTGAACGTCAGAATGGCCGGTCAATAGTCGTATTTTGACTTGAAATTGTGCCCAAAAATTACTTATCAATTGCTTATATTTGCTTACCATAATGAGAGAATTGCTTATTTCATAAGTTAAAAGAATTCAAACATTTCAGGTTGACCGTCCATTCTGATGTCAGAATGGCTGGTCAATCTCTGTAGAGCAGTAACTATTTGGAATTACTGAAATTTTCTTGGGCCAAAAATTGCTTATGAATTGCTTATTTCACAATGTATAAACCCAGACCAAATTATTCTTTAGAATATTATTTTAGAAAAATATTTGTTTAAAAGCCCATGCGCCTGCTAAAATATGAGAGCAACACACATTAATTACTTCACTTAGCTTTCATTTTTAACAGGCGTAGAAGAAAATTGTGTTTACGAGTTTGTGAATTGCGTTGATATCAAAAGACACTTAGTCTCATTTAATATATTATTTTCAGTCGTCATTTTTTTAATTACGTTTCACTTACTGACGCAGAATAATTCATAGTGGCTTAAGCCGACAATGAAAATAATAATGTTAATGAGGTGAAATGAATCTTACCCTTAATACTTTTTACTATACTTACTGTCTTCCATGCCCTGGGACCTAACCATGATCGCTTATAGCAAGGTTAAAACAATATAGAAACAGAGACACCGCTCTTGCTACGGATAGCGCCATCCCGCTCTCATTGCGGTTTTAATATTGTTTTGAGCGATCATGGTTAGGGGGCTGTTCTTCTATGCCCAGCAGTGGGCGTCGTGCGGCTGAGATGATAATGATGTCTAAAGTTGACTGTGTATCTCATGACCTTTTTACTCGATAAGTTGGGTGATTATGGTTTAAGAGGGCCTGCCCTATCATGGATGAGCAGCTATCTCCGAAATCGAAATTTCGGATATCGATGACGATTTGATATTGACATCATTTAAGTCGTCTATAAAGAATAACCGTTATGGTGTGCCACAAGGCAGCATATTAGCACCTTTGCTCTTTAATTTTTATATAAATGACCTGCCTGAGGTAATGTCCGAGAAATGGTTTATGTTTGCAGACAACATTTCATTAATTATACAATCTAAAAATAATAATGACGTAATTTATGAATGACATATTAATAATGCCATAGATCATATTTCGAAATAGGCACAAGTCAACAATCTACCTTTTAATCGAAATGAAACATGCTAGGTATATGTATTTCAGAAATTATGGTGGATCTGATATGAATCTTAACATTAACTGTAATGTTGTTCGAATCAATGAAGCAAAGGAAACAAAATTTCTTGGGGTATTGCTGGACTCTCAAAGTAAATTGGAAAGCACGTGTAGAAAAAATATGTTCAAAAGTCAACAGTTACGTACATATACAGGGTAAATTTTGAGGTACCGGCAACCTCGCAGGATTAGATAGCGAACATCATTAACTACGTTTGTTTTACGAGTTTTAAGATAACTCAATACATTGAACAAAATCAATTTTCATGTTTTTATTGCACTGTCGTGACATTGATAAGTCTATGTTTCATTAATAAACGACGACGGAAGACAACGCTACGCTCGCGCGCTGTGTGCGTAGAGCTACAAACATTCTAGAGGTATATCAAACGAATATTTATTTTTGTATGAAAGTAAAATCTATTGAATTATCAAAAGTAGTAGAACAAACGTTGTAGTTAATGATGCTAGCTATCTAATCCCGCGAGGTTGCCGGTACCTCAAAATTTATCCTGTATATGTTAGGTAAATAATAATAATAATTTTATTTCCTTTACATTTTTTACATATTGTGTTAATATCGGTTGCTGCACTAAGCATGGCTTGTAACGCAGCGACCATTAACTGTTGCTATTGCCATTTGATTTCTTACGTTCGGTGTCTGATAAATACAGGTACGTACATTAAGAAAGGGAAAAATAAAAGTAAAAAACTACAAACGAAAGACATACAGAACAAGTAAAAAAGACAAATACTATACAATTCATTTACAGTTTCTTAAATAGAGTATAGCTGGGTGATGCGTGCGTATATATGTATGTGTGGATGTGTGTGTGGTTTTCTGTTTGCGTGTGTGTGTGCATTAAATCTTAAGGCAGTAGGTTTTCCGTTTCGACGTAATTTAATTTTAAAAGAAACAATTCTGTACTTCGTTTGGCTAAGCGAGGAGGAACATTTTTAAAGTTTACTCTCAAGGCTATGGTGTTATATAAATGTGGTAGAAGGAAAAAGGCCTGTCTTTTAGCAAAGACTGTGCGAACTGTGGGCACCGGGATCTTGAAGACTCGTCTCTGAAGAAGTATTTGATAATCAGGTAAGTTTAGGGCGTAACGATGCATGGCGTTCATGGCTCTGATTATAAATAGCTGTCTAACTCTTAAAACTTCACAGTCTTTGTATAACATGTCCGTGCTGTACCTTATAGGTCTTTTCCATATCACCTTCAGAATGGCTCGTTGAGCCCTTTCAATTTCGATAAAGTAGGAACTCGCTGCACCTCCCCACACTCTTATGCAGTATGTTAACATCGACTGACAGAGAACTTTATAGACCATCATCATGATGTCCCGGGGTGCAGACTGAATTACACATTTCATAATATATATTGATTTGCGTGTTCGAGCTGCCAAAAAGTTTATATGGTGCTTGTAAGTAAGTTTTTCATCTAGCAGTACCCCGAGATATTTAAAGTTATTAACACGGTCTATAGGATGACATTTACATGCATGTGGAGGTTGATCAGAACCACAACGGTGAAGAATTAACTTTTCTAAAGGAGGTTGTGACGCGTTAGTTTTGTAAAATGCGATATATTTCGTTTTGTCAGTATTAAGTGTAAGTAAATTTCTGTCTAACCACTCTGCCACACTAGCCAAACCTTTCTGTGACACTTCGTACACCTCTGTCCAGCTCGGACTCTCGAAAAGTAGTACCGTGTCGTCTGCATAACACATAACTTCTGCACTATCTAATACCAAGTCGAGTAGGTCACTCATATACACCAGAAACGATGTGGGACCGAGTATGCTGCCCTGCGGAACACCAAAATTTACATATTCTTGATCACTCATATCCAAGCCAATGCGAACACATTGTCTACGATTTGTCAAATAGCTATTGAACCAGTCTAGAGCTTCTCCCCTGATCCCAAATAAATGAAGTTTTTTGAGAAGAATAGGTATAGATACAGTGTCAAAAGCTTTGGTAAGATCAATAAAAATACCTATGCAGAATTTATTTCTGTCCAAGGCCCCGGAAATCGCATCGGTCACCTTAAGTACGGCATCCTCCGTTGATTTTCCGCGGCGGAAGCCAAATTGATTTTCAGGAATCAGTCTATACTTCTCCAAGTAATACCAACCTTTTGTTCACCAATTTCTCCAGAAGTTTGGAAAATATGGTAAGCAAAGAAATTGGTCGGTAGTTACACGGGTCTCTTTTATCTCCCTCTTTATGTATAGGTGTAATAACAGCAAGCTGCCAGCTCTTTGGGAAAACACCCGTGGACAAACTTAGATTATAGATATGAACCTGATGACCTATGATGATGAAATGAAGAAAAAATACATCACCACAGACAATATTGAAGGCATATAATGCGTGTGTACTCTCAACTATTGCCTCTTTGTCTGAGTAAATAGTACAGACAAAAGCAGAGCGCTTATTGGACAAAAGAAAGTATTCGAGCTATGTACGGGTTGGCAAATAATGAACCATGTCAACCATGTAAACCTTTTTTAATAAATATCGAATTCTGTGATGTGGTTATTAAATTTGGTGTGTTTTGTTAAAGCGAATCCTAAGTTATTACCTAACCTTCAAGACATATAAGTATCCGAGAAACCGTTGGCATACACATAAGCTAACTCATGCTGAACGACCAAGGACTGCTTTATATCACAAGAAAATTGTTCAGCAATGTGTGTTAAGGTATTTAATGCTCTACCAAATGATTTTCATTTGATACCTCTTTCAGGCTTTAAAAATGTGAAATTATGGCTATTAGAAAATTGTTTTTATTCCATTAATGAGTAGGTAATTTAGTTTTGTGAATGTAAGGATGGGACATCATAATCGCATGGGCAGTTGCTAGACTTTTAGGCTTTTTTTTTAAATTTAATTATTTACTGTAATTTAATATATTTATTAATTAATGTAATTATGTTGTTTGTCACTAACGTGACTAAATGTGTTAGATGTGAAATGACTTAATAATCTTTTGTACCACATTTCACGCAATAATCTTGAATCAAAATACCACTGTTGACCGGCGACAAACTCGTAAACACAATTTTCTTCTACGCCTGTTAAAAATGAAAGCAAAGTGAAGTAATTAATGTATGTTGCTCTCATATTTTAGCAGGCGCAGGGGCTTTTAGCAAATATTCTTCTAAAATAATATTCTAAAGAATAATATGGTCTGGGTTTATACATTGTGAAATAAGCAATTCATAAGCAATTTTTGGCCCAAGAAAATTTCAGTAATTCCAAATAGTTACTGCTCTACAGAGATTGACCAGCCATTCTGACATCAGAATGGACGGTCAACCTTAAATGTTTGAATTCTTTTAACTTATGAAATAAGCAATTCTCTCATTATGGTAAGCAAATATAAGCAATTGATAAGTAATTTTTGGGCACAATTTCAAGTCAAAATACGACTATTGACCGGCCATTCTGACGTTCACCAAGTTTCGTATGCAACTGATGGAGGTTAAACTTATCTCAAGGCGATTAAAACTAACATGCAAGAACGATTCGCATGACACGTGAGCTTGGCCACAGGGCACCGCTTTTAGGTAGCTTTAGATACCTGTAAGAACGATGCGCAGGTGATCTAGTTGCTGACCTACAACAAGCTCGAGGCAATTGAAACTAACATGCAAGAACGATTCGCATGACACGTAAGCTTGGCCATGGGGCACCGCTTTAGGTAGCTTTAGATATCTGTAAGAACGATGCACAGGTGATCTAGTTGCTGACGCACAACAAGCTTATGTGTACCGGGCCTCTAATAATAAGAACAAGGCTTAGGCCACCATTTCAGATTGATATACCATGGTATAGGGCAATCAGAATAAGAACAGTACTAGTGGGGGACTGTTCCGCCATAAGTGTTTGGCACGGTAACAAATCAATAATAAATAATAGGGAGTGTAAATAATGAATAATAGGGACTGACTACCACCAAGAGAACAATCCATAGAAACTAACTTCTAAATATTTAGTGATTCTGAAAGAATCAATTGTACCAATCTTTAAACAGGTCTTGGCGTGATGTACTGTCACTGCCGGTAACGGGCACCGGGGAAATTATTAATAAATATTTTGAATAACAAACTAAACATTTTTTTTGGTTATGACAATTTTGATTAAATAACAAAGTAAAACTTAAAAGTGTAAGTCGAAACAGACACATGTACCGAGATTTATTATTCGTTACACAGAGTACAGTACAGTTTAAACTGACATTAGCTTGAACTGACACTAGCAACAAAAACGTACAGGTTTAAAACCACTGCTAAATGCGAATGGAGGTTTATAGCAATCATAATAATTAAAATTACTTGAAAATTCTAGTGTTTCACAATAGGAATATTCTGATATTTTATCAGATGAGAACTGAGATCAGTCATATCACACTTTGTTTGTTTCATTCTGTCAAGCAAGTTGTTTGTATGATACTTTAACAAAACTGTTCTCTTATAAACTAAATATATAAAGATTTAACATCATTACTTTGATATTCTACAATGACTCAATATCAAGTAGTAAAATAGTGAAAGAAATAGTGCACTTTGCTTCAAGTTCTAAGAACATACCTATCCTACAAAGTTAACAAAAATAATGCAATAATTATATATAATTTACCTTTATAAGGTTGTGAGTGGAAATTACAAGCAACATAACTATACCATTGCCCAGCTGTGAGGAAAATATATTGCTGTATCATTTGAAAAACATCCAATACAGGAAACCAAGTTCAATAGTAAACAAGGTATGTAGATCTAAGTTCTGATCTCGCTGACAAAATTTAACTTGTGTTTCTTAGTGAAACTATTTGGTATAAGAAACAAATCACATACAAATTAAGGATTTAGTCCAAAACAACATTATAGCATCAAATAGTTTATTGCATTGAGTGATAAAATAAACTATGATAATTACATGTCATATTGTCTATTCAAAACAATATATTGTTGAACATTTGTTCATCAAGGTGTAATACTTATTTTTTTGAGTAGCTTTAATTAGGGTTGATAAATATAAAGTGATTAATAAAACGAGTGAAATGTCAAAATATGTGGTTTAATCCGGCAAAGCCGACAAAATTTTTTCTTTATCCAAGGGAACACAATATTAGTGGGCGCACTGATTGTGGCCTACGGCTGCCAATCAGTGGTGAGGATTTGTATCACTAATATTTTTAAACTATTTGGTACAGGTTCTTTGCACGATTTGATCGATAACGCACTCTTTAATTTACTCGCTAAATGCCTTTACCTAAGGACGGTAGAATAATGTTTTATAATAAACTTATTTGTATGGAGTGGACTCAGCTGTGATATTCGGGGAGATCCTGCTCTGGAGACACCACAGGCTCCGGGCCACCGGACACTGATGGTAGAAGAGAAGTTGGGGCAACCGGGTTCAGTAGTTGAGTCTGACTCCGGGGTATGCAATAATCACGGGGTAAGGGAATTCCTCCTGAAATATTACACGAATATGTATGAGCAATCACTATAAAAAATTGCAATACAAGTAAGTAGGGGTAACTGATGAGAATATTAGGAATATTATGGTAATGTTGTTCAAGTTAATTTGAAAGGTCAATGTTCACCGAATGGCTGGCAATCATGTAGGATAACCTTACAATTAAAAATATGAAATCTAAGAACAAATTTAAAACACTACCACAGGAATCGATCTCAGAAAACGGTAACGTACCTGTCGGAGGAAAGTGGGTCTGCCTGGCTGTGCTGGTAGATTGCTGGCTGGTGTCTATTTTAATGACGTTACACTATGTCGTACGTGCTCCAAAATCATATGAACGAACGGCTGAAAATTTAGAAAGCAAGGATTGAAATATCGAAAAGGCGTCATAGGAATAATATAATCATGAACATAACTTACGTAAAATGGGTTAGAGGCCCTTATATGAAATTGAGTAAATCCAACTGTGTGGAAGATTAGGTGTTCGCTTATCGATGCTTGCTGAAAAGGAATACCTGGTTAAAACGCTGCGCTGAATACGAGACAATCAATTAAAAGAATCAAAATGAAGAATTAACCATTTCACGGTGTGATACTTACAGATTTGTTTTAATAAAATAATTTAGGCTATCTAGCCAACAGACACAAGCGTTCGACCGTCAACGTCAAAACAGAAAATATGGCTGTCTCGGCTCAGCCAGTCCACACTCCACAAACTAACTATTCCGAGATAACATAGACTAATAAACATAGATAAAAAACCAAGTAAACTATCGATATTTATTGAATTAAAAGTTCCTGAACTAAATTTGAAAATAATCAAAGACACGATATACATAAAACTATTATAACCCAAGGCGCGTTCAATGTTTTCTGAATTTCGATAAAAAAAGGTAACTAATACATGGAAATGTCACTAGATGGCAGTAGGAACCTGATTAGAAATTTCCTGTAGGGAAATTGTTAGTAACTATGAAGTATAATATCTAATAACTTTATAGTCCCTATGATTGAAACCAAACAAATAGCACCTAAAATACATGTGAATTAGTTGGTACTATTGCAAAGCAAAGACTATTTCAAAGATTATTTCAATCAAGTTGCTATTGGGTTAATAAATATACTAAATAACAAAACCCACTAAAAACAAATAAATTGTGTTTGAATTTACACATTATGAGGTAAATTTACTTGAAAAGACTTGAGATTATTGAAACATACAGTGTGCACTGTTGAGTGTAGGCAAGTTGAACAAATTGAATTTTGTTTATTCAAGTTCATATAAAATTCAACAAATACTGGTTAATAAGTGAAATATAACACTTGACAGTTCAAAATCAAAAAATGAGTAAGTAACCATTGTATTTAAATTCAGACGAATTAAACCTGGATAATAATACAGTGTAAAAGAAGCTAGTCAGTTTGTGGTTTTGATTGTGATTATTCAAGTTGAGTAAATAAAACTAAAATGCTCTTGATGTTTCTTGCTATAAGCAAATTGCCAAAAAGGGGCACGGTGTGTCACGTCCAAGTCAAAAAATAAAAGTAATATTTAATAAAAGTATTGCCTAGTTCGGGAATTAGTGCTATGTTTATAGGCTAGGTCGAACTATGTGCGGGACTTGTATGTGAACTTAAAATAAAACTTTGCTAAGCAAGAGTAACAATCCTGAGCTACGACCACTATTTAATAAATGTTATATACCATTTATTAGAGAATGGTATGAAGTGGGTCGATTGAATTAAATTCACAATCAATACACAAATTAGTTTGGCAATCTGTACATTAAGGTCACTAACCAATACATTGTTTTGATGGGACTATAGCTTAGTCCACTAAGAAATTATTTACAATCAATTAGTCAAACATAATAATTTCAGGTTCAGTGCACAACAATACTACTGAATAATAAAAATGAAAGAGATATAAGTATTTGACAATGTTAAACAAATTTGTGTCGGGAATAAAGAATTTGTCCAACAACTCGAAGGTCCTCAATACGTTAAAATTGTGGAATGATGAAGAATATGAACAGGCCAAAATTATTTCGGCAAAGTTACAAGCTGTGATAACACGCTTTAATACAGAACTGTTCCAATACTGTAAAACAGTAACCAATCCAAATGCTGATGAGATATCAACCATGACGACAGCAATAGGATAGTGAAGAAACTCTAGCCGAATTAAACTCCTGTATTCAATCAAAGCGAGACAAGACTGGTTCTTCATCCACTTCGTCATCCTAATAATTGAGGATAGTTGCCCCAGCTTAATTTACCTACATTTGACGGAAATGTCCTTCAGTGGACACAATTTTGGGATCAATTCAGTTTGAATATTGATCAGAGAGAACTGAGAGACGTGGATAAACTTCTGTGTCTGAAAACATCCTTGAAAGGAGATGCGCAGACAATTTTAGATGGATTAGAAACTACCAACGACAATTACTAGATAGCTGTAGCCACGCTCACTAGCCGATAAGGTAGAAAATCACAGATTATTGATGCTCATTATTCAAAGTTATTTATACTAGGTAATAAAATAAAACCCTAAAAAGGGCTGAGAACCCTGATGAATGTAGGAAAACGTTAGATGACATCGAACGACACCTAAGAGTATTAAGCTCGTGGACCGGACCCAGTTACCGTTATAACCTGTAACCTTTCACCGGTTTTGATCGGGTATTTTCAAGGTATTTTATAACGCCGGGTTTTCAAGCCTTTGCCTTACGGTAAGCTTTCAAACGGCTTACCGGTTTACACATTAATCTCTTCGATTGAATCGATTCGGGTTACCGCTTATCGATATCAAAAACCCCAAATGGGTTACCGTTCTAAGCGCTGATTAATTTGTGCAAGTTATTTTAGACCTTACGTATATCGCGTGTAAATTATTTTGCACCGCATATATGCCGAAGGTCGCGACCGAACTTTGGCGTTATTGCGCTCCAGTGCTATTTCAATCGCTCGGTGTGCGTGAGGGAAAAGGTTCCCCTAACCCGAACAGTAAGCGGTTAAGAGCATAAACCCTGAAAACCTTTAAGTTTAGGTAAGCGGTAAATTATTGTTGTGGGTGATTTTACGGGTTATCGATATTGTTGGGAAACCTGTTGAATGGCTTACCGAGCCCACTGGGTTACCATACGATTGGTTTACCCTTTCGAACGGCTTAAGCAAATTAACGGGTTTTTCGGTCCCTGTAAACTCTTTGGGAGAGTATACTGAACACAATCATCTGAGATTCTTAGGGCCAATTTCGCAATGTATAAGTAAAGTTTCAAGTGGGCTAACCATCGATTGAAGTAACGTATTTGAAGGAATGACATTGAAAATACGTCGCTTTAGTCGGCGAATAAGCTTACTTATGCTTTGTAGGGTGGGAATCAAATTCCATTAATCATGGAAAAATTCCAAGAAAATATTATATACGAGTTGAAATTGAAATTAAGAGACGAGTCTATAGAAGAGTTAAGGAAAGAGTTGCAGGTAGTGCTCACAGCCAAAGAAGACGCGAAAGAACTTGTGAAGAAGGCAATAGTAAAGAAACTTCATCAATGTATGACAAGGCGCTAAGTGATCAATTGGAAAAGAAAATTATAGAAGTTCCTAACGAGAAGGAAAGGGATCATCCTATTCATTATTTACCATTTCATGGGCTTATGGCTACTGGAAGGGCACTTACACTCGTATTTATAAACAAGCAAAAGTCATTACTTAAGTAAAACACTGACGACACGGTTAGCGCAGAGGTCAAGTGATCGCCTACTGCGCAACGGGTCCCGGGTTCGATTCCCGCACGGGACAGATATTTTGTATGGCCTACAGAAATTTGTTCCGGTCTGGGCGTATGTGCATGTGATATTCTATGTTTGTAACTGCACCCACGACACATGAAAAAATCTTAGTGTGGGGCGACGTTTTTTTTTAAAAAAAAAGTATTGATGAAGTAACATGTTTTCATTCTATAGTTTATTAATTGTTTGATATTAGACGGTCTACCGCTAGAATTCTAAGCTAAAATGGAAAGCATTGAAAGTACTTTTGCTACTATTATAGACGATATAGAATAAGCACCAAGCATTGATCATTGCTTGTGCTAATGCTGTGCTGAGTAACGTGCATTACTTAACTATTGAATAAGATTTCTTTCTGAAGAATTCTAACCTCAAGTAATGTAAGTAAGAAATAAGTAATTTCTTAATTAAGTCATTCAAGTCAAGCAACAAGTAATAACTACTTTATAAATATGGGTGTTAGACTGGTCTATGATGCTTCAGCGAAAGTAAAGAATGCGAAAAGTCTTAATGATGCTAGAAGTCCTGACTGGATTATTAATTCAATTTAGATGCCACAATATAGGATTAACTGCAGACGTAAAGAAAACTTTCTTACAAATTGGGTTAAAGAATGATGATAGAAATGTAACTAGATTTTTATGGCTGAAAGTTTTAAGAGAAACCTGCCACTGAAGACAACCTTATACAATATAGATTTACAAGAGTTCCTTTTGGAATTATCTCTAGTCCGTTTTTGTTAAATGCAACTATACAACATCCTCTACAGACCTCTGAAGAGAATTATACAAAACAGCTAGCTAGTAACATATATGTGGATAACGTGCTTACAGGCACAGAGTCAGTAGATGAAACATGAATGAAGAATGGTCACTTTCTTAGAGCATTTTTAAAAAAAATAAAAATCAAAACTTAGTGATTTTAGAAACTAGTTTAACTTGTACTGGTTAAAAAAAAATGCATGTTGAAATAATTACATTATTTTTAGGCCCCAGCTTAAAAAGATATTCACGTTTAAATATTATTGAGAAATAAATACGCATTTCGGACCGTAACTCCCTGTCAAGGTGCGTTCCGAATGACGTTATCAATGTCAACGCGCTTGAAACTAGTTTCGAATGACCGTGAGCGTGCTAACAGCGTCCAAACTGACGTCATTGATGACGTCATTACATTCGCCATCTTTAGTTTACGGTGACCTTGCTTCGAATTGGAAGGATTCGAAAAGGAGTAGTAAAATCACACAAAGAAACTACTAAATTATTAAATGCGTTTGTAACTTTTTATCTGTGGTTTCAGAAATATTCAAATTACATACATCGGTTGCATATTTTATTAGGATCACATTTATCCTTAAAATAATCTTTCTAATTTTCGCTTATTTTGGGAACAAAAATGATAATTGTTCTTTGTAGAAGGAGGCAAAAGACAAGTTTCAGAGATATCAATGAATGTTCGGAAATGTTGAAAAAACTTGAAATGTTAGGCATTTTAATTGGAAGTAGACCTATTAACTATGTCCACAAAACTGGATATAACAGGGATGATATTATTGAAAGTCAGATCGTAAAAAGCTGGTTTTATTCAGACAAACTGATGAAACCGTTCATATCTAGAAGAATGGAAGAAATTTGAAAAAATAATGATCTAATAGTGAGATCTAATAGTGAGATGCAGCGTCTGCTGGATTAAGTCCAGATGGGACATCCCATTTGGACTTAATCCAGCAGACGCTGCAACACGACCAAACATCTCGATTGAAGAAAGAAAGAGGTGGTTGAATGGACCCACCTTCTTACAACAAGATTCAAAGGCCTGGCCAAAGAGCCCAAGGCTGAAGTCTAACACAGAAAATCATCAAAAAGCTTAAAACATTGTTTACCAAATCAAGTCCAGTAACAAACCTAGATTTTCAATTATAAGAAATAAGACAGCTACAAGAAACAACTTTCCCAGAAGAAGTATAAGGGAAGAAAACAAGTGTAGCTCGCTACCTAGGTTTATTCTGTGACACAAATGGAGTCTTATGTTATGACGGTCGTCTTGCACATTCAGACTTATCTTACGTCGTAACATCTTATTCTCTTACCAAAAAAGAGTGAATTCACCTAAAGACTTATAAAAGAAATCTCATGAAAAGAATCTTCATGTAGAAGTGGCTCATACTTTAAGTCTCATACGTTAAAATATTGGATACCCCAAGGTAGAACTAGGGTCCAAAAAACGATCCGAACAAAAATCCTGCATTACCAGTAGAAAGTGTGAAGTATACAAATTCATTCACTTATACAGGAGTAGACTATTTTGGACCAATGATCGTAAGAACGGAAAATGGTTTAAAGAAGAGGTGGATCTGCCTATTTACGTGTCTAGTGATAAGGGTAATACACCTAGAAGTCGTCAAGGGCCTGACCACTAACGAATGTCTTATGGCATTTAAGAAATTCATCGCTACTAGAGGGGCTCCGATTTTTATATTAACTGACAATGCCTCGCAATTTAGATTGCTAGGAGAAGTACTAACATTTTTTAACTAACATTAAATGGAAATTTATCCCACAACTCGCACCGTGGCGTGGAGGTGCTTGTCAAAGGCTAGTAGCAATTGTAAAGCATTGCTTAAAGAGAACGCTTCAAAAACATGCTAGAAGACAATCAACTTTTAACGATAACCAAAGAAGCTGAAGCGGTTATTAATACTAGACTCTCACGTTTGTGGGATTAAGTGTAGAGCATGTACTTAAACCTGCGGATTTCGTAACACCTGGAAAGTGTTTAAGTATAGAAGTACTCATGGAAGGTCTACCACTTTCCTGATCACTTATCAAACAACAACTTATAGAAAGTTGGAACCGCGGCAACAGGATAATGGATGAATGTTCATTAACCAGTTATGTTTATTAACCAGTACCTATTGAGTCTCAGAGAAAGATATAGAAATTCACCTAAACAAGCAAGGGTGAGGCCTCGTGAAAGTCCAAAGGTTGGAGATATAGTACAAATAAAGGGTGAAGCCAAAAATAGAGAAGGATGGAAGGTAGGGAATATTTAAGAATTAATAAAAGGAAAGGACGGTTTGTGCAGGGTTGTAAAGTTAAAAGTAGGAAACAGTGTGTTCGCAAGATAGCACATTTGTATCCTCTGGAAGTTGATGAGGATGCATCATTCCAAGATTCTACAAATGAATCCACAGTGAATGAAGATAAAGGCGTATGCATTGACACTGAAGATCTCTCTCAGATCTTACCATTAAGAACTGAAGAGAGTAACGCCTATGTTCCTACTAGCACAAGTAGCTCTAAAGTAGCTCATCCCAAATTAGACAAGACTAATGAAAACGATTTAACGATGCATCGAGGAAAGTTGTTGGAAAATACAAATTTGACACAAATTATGGAAAATAATCCAGAACAAGTTCCTTCTGGTTCAGAAACAGAAATGACGTCAAGTCACTTTACTGAATCAGGTGATGAACGTCGAGCAGCTGCGGTCCAGGCTATGGAAAGAATCCATATATGGACGCGAGAATTAAGGTCAATCAATTAAAGCTCAAGCCTTGAGAGGCGGGAGTGTCGCGAAATGCGCGATGATTGTAAATATTGTTCATAGCAACACTTAAGTCCGGAAACGGAGTAGAAAGATAAACAGAATACACTGTCTATGGTGACGCACTAGCACTTTTCTCGTTAAGTTCTAAAATGGTTGTTTGCACAAGTAACTTTGTTCAGTCGTAAAGCTAACAGTAATATAATTTGTGCTTAAAGCTAAAATCAGTGTTAGTGGTTCGAGATTTCCAGCATCCTGCTTGTAAAAGCAAGCTAAGTATTTAGAATAGATAACGTTTGAATTTATTATCAATATATTGTATGCTTGAAGTTTTCTTCATATATCATAATGTGGTCAGAAATTTAAATCGATTTAAATCTCTGATTGTGGTGTTATAAATTGTCAATATGAGCTTACTCCGTAAAGCTGTTTAGCTTGCATACATGACAGCATGTAAATTAAACTAAGGTCTTAGACCATGCATAGAAGTTTCGTATGTAACTGATGGAGGTTAAACTTATCTCAAGGCGATTAAAACTAACATGCAAGAACGATTCGCATGACACGTGAGCTTGGCCACAGGGCACCGCTTTTAGGTAGCTTTAGATACCTGTAAGAACGATGCGCAGGTGATCTAGTTGCTGACCTACAACATGCTCGAGGCAATTGAAACTAACATGCAAGAACGATTCGCATGACACGTAAGCTTGGCCATGGGGCACCGCTTTAGGTAGCTTTAGATATCTGTAAGAACGATGCACAGGTGATCTAGTTGCTGACGCACAACAAGCTTATGTGTACCGGGCCTCTAATAATAAGAACAAGGCTTAGGCCACCATTTCAGATTGATATACGATGGTATAGGGCAATCAGAATATGAACAGTACTAGTGGGGGACTGTTCCGCCATAAGTGTTTGGCACGGTAACAAATCAATAATAAATAATAGGGAGTGTAAATAATGAATAATAGGGATTGACTACCACCAAGAGAACAATCCATAGAAACTAACTTCTAAATATTTAGTGATTCTGAAGGAATCAATTGTAATTGTATTGTATTGTTTAAACAGGTCTTGGCGTGATGTACTGTCACTGCCGGTAACGGGCATCGGGGAAATCTGGAGATCTCCGGCTTTGCTGTATGAAGCTTTAATAAGGTAAGGATGACAATATTTCTACCAGACAGAATCAAGCCTCAAATATCATCATGCTATATTGTATGTTCATTAATAACATTACAATAACATAAACCAAGCGAAGCAGATAATTGTAATACTACTGGGTTATAGTTAGTGTTAAACTTAGGCAAGAGTTAAAGAGGTCTTATAGATTCCACTATTAATTATCATAAATCAAATATGTGCTAAATTCATCCCCTTTGGTACACATGGGTCACTTAGCACAATTAAGTTAACAATTACAAACGTTTGAAATACTTATTAAAACCACAATTCTTAAGCTAATTTCTCCTTTTTTTAACACTTCCCGTGTAATTATCAAACGAACAAACCACTCATAATTATAATTATCAAACGAACAAAACCAAATTCATCTAACCACCATTCTATTCTAATGACATTGACCCAAGCGTCATCTGTCAAGCCCCCCGTTCAAGGGCAAGGCCCGCGCTCCTTTCGCCAAGAAGTCGCGAAGCAACACAAGATGGCACCAGGTGCCAGTTTATTGTAAAAATCCCCCCGTCCCGGTCTGAGAAGCAGACCGCTAGCTTACTCTACGGGGAGGCGAGAAAGGGACGTCACGGCTCTACACAAAATCGAACCCTTGACCAACACCTCAGCCACACGCGGAGTTCCATCTCCACCAAGAATCAAACGTAAAATGCGACCGCGTCGCCAAAGTAATAATGGCAGATTTGCCTCCTTTAACAATACCAAATCTCCCCCCTTGGGAGGCTCAGTCCTGTCTGTCCACTTCACTCTCTGTTGTAACAAATGCAAATATTCAAGAGACCAGCGACTCCAAAAGTTCTTGCTCATTTGCTGCAACATTTGAAAACGCGACAACCGATGTACGCGTTCATCCCTCCACGGGTATTCAGGCAGGGCGTTCAGGGGCCCTCCCACCAAAAAATGACCAGGAGTGAGGACTTCCAGATCATTTGGATCCTGAGAAAGTGGACAGAGAGGACGAGAGTTGAGGACAGCCTCAACTTTATGAAACACCGTGGCTAGCTCTTCAAACGTCAGAGCCGTTTCCCCGATAATGCGGCGGAGGTGGGTCATTGCTGATTTCACAGCAGCTTCAAAAATCCTTCCCCAATGAGGGCAATTCGGGGGACTGAACTGCCAAGTTATCCCCATTTAGGCAGCAATTTGACTTAAACTATTACAATTATTATCAATAAAATTACAAACATCCTTAAGATAATTTACAGTCCCCTTGTAATTTGAGCCGTTGTCGGAGCGAATAAGTGAGGGTAGACCTCTACGCGACACAAAACGATCTAACGCAGCGACGAAGGCTTCCGTAGTCAAGTCTGATACCACCTCCAAGTGGACAGCTTTGGTGGCCAAACAAACAAACACACACAAATACCCTTTGACAATCTTGGCATTGCGAAGATTGATCGTCTTGATCGAAAAGGGTCCAGCGAAATCCGTCGCGGTCCCATCAAACGGCCTTGACCTCGAAGGTCGGATTCTATCAGCCGGCAAATCGCCCATTTGCGGCTGCATAGTGGCTGCTTTTACTCGATAACAGGAGATGCATCGAAACAAAACACTTCGGATTGCTCTCCGGCAAACAGTCCAGATTTAAATCCAATCGAGCACTTGTGGGACCAATTGAAACGAAGAGTTAGAGAGAATGAGCGAGGGGTCTACAACCAACAGCAGCTGATTAACGCTTTAAAACGTGCCTAGGAGGAGATTCCAGATGAAAACGAGAGGAATTTGATCCAGAGTATGCATACAACGCTTCAGGAGTGTATTGCTAAGAGAGGACGACATACTTGTTACTAAAAAGAAGAAACAAAAGTGACAAGAACAGTATTTTGTCTTTCTCGGTGATTTCTTTTGTTTATGTTTTTCATTAAAAATGGACAATTTCATTATAAACTTCAAAAACAATTCATGATTATTATTTTAAACAATTGTTAGCCTATATTATAACCAATAACATTATTTTGTAGTTACATACATAGTTACGTTAAACAATATAATGTCTTTATTGTTTTCATGGTACAGCAAAAAATCTCAGTGGCCCTTATTTTGTTTTGAGTAGTATATGTAGCTAAAATCTGTATATATGATCAATAAACATTTAAATAAAATACCAGCTACTTCAGTGCGAGCCGGCGAACGAGACGGACGTGTCCACTACGCTCCGTGTGTGCCCGCGCCGCTAAGTACTAGGAAAAGTGCATTTTCGCCTTTTTCTCGCTTTTCCTGTATTATTTGTGACTATATACAGGGTGTCCCTAAAACAATGGATAAACCTGTAACTATAGATGAACTTCATCATGGCCTCCCTTTACCACAAATTTTGACCTTAGTGAAAATATCACGGTTTTAGAGATATTTATTGTTTTTGTAATTTTCAAAATTTCCAAGTGCGATTAGTTTTTATAGTGCCATTTCTAGAAATGGAGAGGTTTCTCGATTTCGTTTTTTCTCGTTTCACAAGCGATAGTTCAGCTATCCAAAACAAAGATTTAAATTTAACAAACTAGCTTAAAGTGTTTAAAAAAATTAAAACACAAAGAAAATTTAAAATTAAATTAATTTTCTTTCATGTTTGATCAGCCACAGTGTAAAAAAATGTAGGACGCTCATCGTGCTCATCATCTTAAAAACTTGCTTAGCTATTCTAGATTACAAAAAGGTATCATAAAACTAGGCATTTTCAATATTTTTAATTTTATGACTACGTGAATAGCAAATAGTATAAAAACTTCAAAAACTGTTTTTGTCCTAATAATAAGTTTCTGTGTTAATGTAAAGGTATAATGAGTGGTATAATCTCAAAAGTATTAAGGATTGGTCCGAGCAATTTGGAGTCCGCGTTAACCCAAATAAATGCCAGGCGATAATGGTGGGCAGTTCCAGGTTCATATCTAGACTGGAGCATCTGAACCTTCATCCCGTAATTTTTGATGGTGAAGTTATCCCTTTGAGCAACAGTGTAAAGGATTTGGGGTTGCATATAGATTCAACGCTCAACTGGCAACCTCAGGTAACTAACGTTTGTCAGAGGGTTACTGGAACTCTGAGATCTCTCTACCGACTGAAAAACTTTCTGCCTATTGACATCAAAAAAATGCTTGTACAGTCTTTAATTTTTCCTATAATAGACTATGGTGATGTGTGCTATTTCGACCTGAATGCAGATCTACTCAACAAACTTGACCGACTTCTAAATAACTGCATTCGATTCGTTCTTTAATTTAAGAAAATATGATCATGTTTCGGCATTCCGAATGCGCTTAAAATGGTTACCTATTCGGCAGCGTAGGCAGATGAGAGCCTTAATGACTTTATACTCCTGACTTCATAACCCTAACACACCCTCCTACCTCAAGACACATTTTCAGAACTTATGTACCTCTCATAACAAAACCCTTCGTTCTGCCTTCAATGGTATTCTCATAGTTCCTCCTCATCGCTCTGATATTGTTCACTCATCCTTTTTTGTCCAATCTATTCTTTTATGGAACGCCCTCCCTCTAGAGGTAAGTAACGCCCCAAGCAAGCTTAGCTTCAAACATAAATTGCGAAGGCATTTTGCACAACAGAATTGATTTTTTCTTTAGACATTGGCAATCAAAAGATTGCAATTATCTCGTTGGTCGTAGGCATTTTAGATAATATATATTAGTTTATTTTAATTATTTTATTTGTGTAGTAGAATTTTATGTTATAGTATATAATATTCTTAATAAGCTGTTCCATTTCTCGGTACATCTACCGCATCACCCTTTTCTGCACCACCCTAAGGTTGACTGGAAGAAAATGCCACAGGCATTAAGTCCGCCTTTGTACGAACATTGTGTACATAAAGAATAAATAAATAAATAAATAAATAAATGAGACGAGGTATTCTGTATTTTAATGTCATTGCTACTTAGAGAATATGAAAATTTTAAAGAAATCGGAAAAAAAAAACATTTATTCGTAAAATAAATTAAATTGACCTTGCGCTCTTATACACGTCCTAGACCTTTTAATAAAAGAATGTTTAATACGGTGCGCGTAACTCGACGTTTTGATGTATAGGTGCTGGCAAACATCTTGAACAATTTCACAGATAAAAAATGCATGCGCAGTAAAAGCTTTTGTATTAAATAGTGCAACTGCGCATGTATTTTTTATCTGTGAAATTGTTCAAGATGTTTGCCGGCACCTATAAGCAACTGCATTTTGGATTGCGAGTCCGCAACTCCGCAATCGCGCCGTCATGCGCCATCTCGGGTGTGCATGCGGTCCTCCAGGGAAAGTAGGACATGAAATACCTACGTGTTGATCATATATACAGCGTGCCAATAATGTATGCTGGTGCTCTAAGATGGCGGAAAAAACTAGGGGCGCCGCATCCAATATTCCACACTTATGATGTTTAGATGAACTGTAAAATGCACTCAAAAACAACGCCCACTGAATGATATTTTAGCACAACAATACGGTGCTTTGTAATGGCGGGCTGGACGCAACGGACGGTTTTCTTGGTCTGAGGTGCGGTCACGTACGCCAGGACTCTGAGCGCTGACAGGCGCTGTCACTTTCGTTTCTTGTGGTGAGCGCTGACAGGCGCTGTCACCTTTGTTTCTTACGGCGCTCAGAACAACAACTAAAGCATAGAAACCTTGTTAAAATAGCTACTGAATTCAATATATTTGACTCACTTTGCCATTATGCTGGTGCACCTATCATTATTGATCAATACTGGGACCTCTGCTCTTCTTAATCTATATTAATGACCTCCCACACTTCACCAATAATCTGTGCGATACAGTACTATTTGCAGATGACACTTCTTTAATATTTAAGATTGACAGAGGAAACGGAAATACTGACGTTGTAAATAGTACTCTTTCTAAAGTATTGCATTGGTTCACTGTGAATAATTTATCATTAAACTCGAGTAAAACTAAATGTATTAAGTTTTCATTGCCAAATGTTAGGAAAGTGGATAATATTGTGGAAATGAATAATCATACTGTTGAATTCGTCGATTTTACTAAATTTTTGGGTATAACACTAGATTCGACTTTGCAGTGGGATCCACATATTGCGTCTTTAGCAAACAGACTCAGTTCTGCGGCATATGCTGTAAAAAAAATGAGACAACTTACTGATGTTGAAACGGCAAGACTGATTTACTTTAGTTATTTTCACAGTGTCATGTCATATGGGCTATTACTGTGGGGATCAGCCGCTAGTATAGAAAGTATTTTTGTACTTCAAAAAAGAGCCGTGCGGGCTATTTATAATTTACGAACAAGGGATTCTCTACGTGATTTATTTAAAGAAATTAATATATTGACTTTAGCAGGACAGTATATTTATGAAAATTTGATTTATGTTTATAAAAATTATAACACATTCGATACCAATTTTAAATTTCATAACTTAAATACAAGAAATAAAAATAAACTTGCCGTTCCAACGTACAGGCTCCAAAAAACTAGAGGCTCATTTATGGGGAAATGTATATCTTTTTACAATAAAGTTCCACAGAGTGTTACTGACTTACCTTTTCATAAGTTTAAAGCGCATGTAAAAAAGACTCTAATGAGTAAAGGATATTATAAAGTCAATGATTATCTGCATGATGTCAATGCTTGGTCTTAATTGTAGACTTAATTTATAGATTTAAATGTATAATGTACACTGACACATCTAATCTTGTAATGGAAGTTGAACACAATCTTTACTTTTGAGTTCTGCTTCCAATTGACGACTCTGTAACAATACAGGGAGAAAAAAATAGCCCTTGCTGGTTTTCTTGCTGGTTCTTTCCAGTACAAGGTCTCCCGCCGTAGACTTGTGAACCAATGGCGTAGCTTCTTTGACGTTCAAAAGTGATTGTAAAATCCCAATTGAATAAAGGATATTGAATTTGAATTTGAATTTGAATTAGGCAGACTTTAATGAGTTAGAAAAAGCCAGGTATTATGTAAGATGTTTCGAAAATTCGTAGGTGGTCACTAGTTTGTTTCTGCTAGTGATGCTCTTCTCATGACTCACCTAGTTTTAACGTCGATATATTATTAATTAAATATATTCTTAATACTTACTAAAATGTTTTTATTAAGAGAAATACAACATAAATCATAAAGGGTACATTTTCTTATGAAACTCATCCTGTTAAAAGCCGCTGTGCCCTTTGGTATGGTGAAGCTAGCCAGACAAGACGCATTTCGATAATCGCTATCGAAATCGCTAGAAGGAAAATGTATGGGATTTGAAATTTTTTCACTGCAGAGATTCACAAATTCTATAGAAAGGTAATCGGAGACGGACTGTTTTTATTTGATCGCTCTTAGGTACTTAAGGTAAATCTCATATTTAATTTACCCGAAAAATTCGTGAATGCTAAAACTACTATTTGAAGGCATATAGCATGGAAATTAAACTAGCACCATTAACATTTAACCATAATTTATTGTTAAGACATTTTTCGATAGACTTATTACGCTTGATGGAGGGGAATGGCTAGTTAATTTTAATTTTCCGTAGGCGGCGTTTCGATATTTTATCTTTTTTACTCTTTCAAGTTCCATCTCTAATATTTTATTTCTTAGAAAATATCTTCTGAACTGGTTTCTCTTGGCATCTGTGTCAAGGATTCCTAAAATAAATATTTAAGAAATTAAATACGTTATAATTGTCATAAATAATATTTTAGTTTGAAGATTTCCTTTTATTAAATAACTTGACTTACGTCTTGACGTCTCCATTTCATAGCTCTACTAATAAGTACATACAAATTAATCTGATGGATAATGTCTGGAGCAAATGAGACTATGCTTTTTTGGATTCCAATTTCGTCTGCTAATACACTTTATCCATTTGTTTTTACATCGTCTTCAGAAAATCTGTAAAATAAAAATATCGACCAAATTTTACAACACTACGCATGATCAAGATAAGTAATTTTCTAAAAATCGCTAAAACATAAAAGTTAAGTTAATATTACGTATTGTTTTTTACAAAATAATTCAGCGATATTTCATATATATTTATATTTACTTATTGGCATTGACACATTCAAGTAATAATATGAGAAAACATACCGATTTAAGGTCAATAAATTTTGATTATTTTCCTTTCGCGACCAAAGAAACTTACAGCCCCTGTGTAGTTTACACAAGACATTGTGCTATAGAGTGCACAAACACACACTTTTTGTAAATACCTGAAGAATTCTTGCATGCTAATCACTTAAATATTAATAAAATATCACCAAAATATTACTAGTTCAAATACAATTCAAATAGTTCAAACTCGGATGGTCTATCTTTTAAACGAGGTACTATAGAATTTAGCCGTGTTATATTTTAACCAATTTTGACCAAATGACAATTCATCTAGTGACCACCTTGGGATATGCCAAACAGACAAATATTACTCTTCTCTTACACTTACACAGTTTTGTGCTATATGATAGAAAAATACAAATAACACAAAATGAATTCTTGTTTTAATGTTCCTTCTATGCTTTAGTTATTCTTCTGAGTTAAGGCGACTCAGAAGAATAACTAAAGCATAGAAACCTAGCTAAAATAGCTACTGAACTCAATATTTTTGACTCACTTTGACATTAGGCGCTGCTAATAGAAGAGACAGAGACACGTATATGCAAGATGTTTTAAAATTTTGTAGGCTGTCACTAATTTCTTTTTACCCAATGATGTCGTTTTCTTCACTTACCTAGTTTCAACGTCGATAAATATATTTTGTAGGTATTAAATAGATCCCTAATACTAAAATGATTTTATTAAGAGAAATTTATTAAATTTTTATTAAATTTAAGAGACTCGAGGGCTCCGTACAAAATTGTAGGATATATAGGTAGGTACTTTAAATAGACACTTTATTTTTATGATTTAATTACAAATGTGGAGTTTGAAATTTCTCCCTGTACTTTACTTGTGGTATAAGACTATGCACGGTGTTTCATAATAACCAATAAATAAATCAATTCTTTATCGAAAACTAATTATTAAAATGTGTTTACACGTAATGTCATTCAACCCAACATTTTCATGTATATCATAGTATCATCATCATGTCTATGATTTACATGAAAATTTTGGGTTGAATGACATTACGTGTAAACACATTTTAATAATTAGTTTTCGATAAAGAATTAATTATTTATTGGTTATTATGAAACACCGTGTATAACTTGCCAAATTTCATCGACGAAAAGTACCCTATACATTTTAATTCCCTTGAGAGTGCCAAACTAAATGTTTTTTGCGGCATGAACGGCCGTATCTTTTTGACGTTAACTTAGAAGTTCGATATTTTTACAACTTCAAGACACTGTAGACCTGAGTACCTACTTATGGTTTTGATTTTAACTCGATACTTTCACGCGTTTCCGCGATAATGGGTCTTGACAGACAAACGGACAATAAAGTGATCCTATAATTCTATGCAGAGATTCACAAATTCTATGGGAAGGAAATCGGAGACACATTGTTTTTATTTGATCGCTCTTAGATACTTGAGGTTAATCTCATATTTAATTTACACAAAAATTTAACCCTCATGCATCTTGAGCTTTGGATAAATTCGTAAAAGCTAAAACTACTATTTGTACATATGCCTGGAAATTAAACTAAAAACATAAACATTTCACCATAATTTATTGCTAACACATTTTTCGATAGACTTATTACGCTTGATGTGCGGCCGTGTTTATTTAGAGGTGTTAATTTTCCGAAGGCAGCGTTTTGATATTTTATCTTTTTGACTCTTTCAAGTTCTTTCGCAAACATTTTAATTCTTAGAAAAAATCTTCTAAACTGGTTTCTCTTGGCATCTGTGTCAAGGATTCCTAAAAGAAGTATTTAAGAAATTAAATACATTTTAATTTTCATAAATAATATTTAAACTAAAGACTTCCTTTTATTAAATAACTTGACTCACGTCTTGACGTCTCCATTTCATAGTTTTACTACATACATATTAATCTGATGGAAAATGTCTGGAAAAGAGACTGCTTTTTGGACTCCAATTTCATCTGCCAATACACTTTAGCTAATAGTTTTTTTACATTGCCTTTAGAAAATCTGTATAATAAAAATATTGACCAAATTTTACAACACTACGCATGATCAAGATAACCTCAAAGTAAATTTCTAATAAGCGCTAAAACATAAAAGTGTAGTTAATATTACGTATTGTTTTTCTACAAAATGATTTAGCGATATTTCTTAGTATTCATATTGACTTATTAACTCACATTCATGTAACAATATGTGAAAACATACCGATTTAGGGTCAATAAATTTTTACTATTTTCCTTTCGCGACGAATGAAACTTGCAGACCCAAACTACACAAGACATTGTGCTATAGAGTGCAGAAACACACACTATTTGTAAATACCTAAAGAATTATTGCATTCTTATCACTTAAATATTAATAAAATATCACCAAATTTTTTCTAGCCACGGGACGCACAAACAAAGATTATACGAACAATTCAAATAGTTCAAACTCGCATGGTCTATCTTTGAGACAAGGTACTATAGAATTTAGCCGTGTTATATTTTAACCAATTTTAACCAAATGACAATTCATCTAGTGACCACCTTGTGATATGCCAAAAAGACAAATATTACTCATCTCTTACACTTACACAGTTTTGTGCTGTATGATAGAAAGAGACAAATAACACACAATGAATTCATGTTTTAAGATTCCTTCTATGCTCGCCGCTGTGCGCTGGCAGGCGCTGTCAATCTCGCTGCTGAGCGTTAACGTTGACGCACAGTGTTAGCGGGAGCGAGGAAATAAGTAGCCGAACAGCTAAGTTACTGGCTGTGCGCCATAATAAGTTACCTTGTTTTATTATCTGTCTTCCTTTTATTATGCTACTGTGACATTTTGTGTTTGACATTTCTAGAAAGCTGTCATATCTGATGTCTGACACTGTCAGGTATCAGTGTCGCTGACGGCAAGCGAGAGTGATGTTTGTTTGTTCCTTTGTGTAGTTGTCATTTGTCATCCGCCATTTTGACGGATAACATTTGTGTATTTTGACTTTGACAGTTCTGTTAGCCCCGTCACACATAGCTGGATACATTTTATGAACATTCCGTGTGTATACAGGGCTGCGTTCGTAAACGTCGCCCGACGACGACGCTCGATGACGTACTAACCGTTCGAAAACCCCCGGTGCGAACGTACGACGATCATGTATAGCCGTTTGTAAACCTCGCTCGACGCCGCACCGGTCGCCCCGTGAAATGGGTGGGTGAAAATCGCCCTGACGTTTAACTGACAGATGACATGTCCGTCAATGCGGGCTATTTCCTCCTTTTTGTTATAATTTGAAAACAAGTTCATTTTGTATTATCGTAGTGTTACCGACTCCAAGAATATGCTGTTACCGACTCTGAGATTGCTGTTATCGACTCGGAGGCTATGCTATCATGGTAAAAGCAGTGGGCAAGATTCTTGGAGGAGCCACACCGACACCGTGGCATAAGAATAACTAATAATACGAGTATAGAAGCGAATCTCCTTTGTGGGTGCGCTAAATGCCGCTATTTGCATACCTACAGCGCCCTTCCCCCTGTAACGCCCCGCAGTAGTCTGCGGACGCCGCTAGGGTCACCACATGGACGTATGGTTACCACTACAACATTTTTATACAGGTACCTCCATATTTTACATTAAATGAGAAACTGAGCATACACCGAGTCTTATTGATTTTGTACTTCAAGTGTAGCGAGCGAGCGACTATCTTTAGCAATAGTACGCACATTTTTAGTTTTTTTGATTCCATAGTTATAAGAACCTGCCTATTTTTGATTCATTGAGCTTAATCCTTACACTTCGAGAACAAAATCATTAAAATGTTTTCAATTTCGATGTACAAAAATGGTTTGTAATTTAGGTATCGTACCTACGTTTAAAGTCCAAGAGCTGAAGTTATGAATGTACTAATGGATAAAACCTAAGCTCACTTTTTACTATCAGACCAACATTTTCACTTGAAAAAAAATCTGTTTCATAATTTTAATCAAGTATTGATTGTATTTAAATTTTATATGGAACAGTGACAAAGGTCGATAAAAATATATATAGCAGTACCAAAGTTTCTCATAATTCAAATTATTCCCGACTTGACAAAAAAAATCCCATACTTAGAGAGTTTCAAAATTGCACTACAATGACAGCTTTAGAAACTCGATACATTATATGGTATTTGACATGTAATGAATATTACGAATAAAACTCATTCTGTATCTAGGGTAGGTATAATAAAAATAATTTTAAAGTATTCAATCATTTTTATTTAAAAGGTTTCAATTCAACAGAAATATTTACAAATGTCTGATATTTATAAAAGATGGCGTTTTTGTAGATGATTTGAAGTTTCGGTTATTAAACTTCAGCGCGTAGTAAATACGCATTCTTATAAAATAAGAAATAATCAGGTAATCAATAGGAAAACATTCACAAGGTACCTGAAACACACGGTGCGCGCCTTGACTGGCGATTCCGTTCAACGGAAATCAAACGGTAGGTAAATAACGTGGCCTTGAGCGCTCGACGGCCGGGATTTTCGCTTCTATACTCGTATTATTAGTTATTCTTATGACCGTGGGCTCATTTTTCGTTTCTCTGCGGCGGCGAGTACTCGGTTATCACGGAATTATCGCGCAGAGTTGTAATAATTAGTAGTGCATTTTTATCTTCTTTATTTTGATCAGTAATTAAATAATTGTGTGGGTAGTGTAACCACTAGTTTCTTTTTAAAAAAATAACCTAGCCTCTGATATTTAAGAGTAGATACGAGTATATAATCACTCGACTGTGTTTTGTAATTTCATAAATGAAGATAATAGAAATAGTTACGGAAAATGGATACATTATTATGAATGAAAATGGCATAAATGGCATTGTTTATTTATGGGATGGATATTTGATTAATAATTTCTATGAGCGAAGTGCTAATAGATCAAAACAAGTTAATAAAACTGAAGCAATATTTATCAATTTTAGGTTATTTTCACATCAAAATGACATTTGACAACCACAGCCTACGATGTCGTTCTAAAACGTCTGACGAAGAGCGTCGTCCTCTCTAGGGCGATCGCCCGACGTCGACCGATGGTTTACGAACGCAGCCCTGGGTGTAACGGAAAGCCGCAATAATATTTAAGGGTAAGTATCCACCAGAAGTAGAGATTCTGTAGGAAAATTATAACCTAATTTTTTTCCCATACAAACAAAACTTTTTTTTTGGTATTAAGTGCCGACAGCCCTACGTAAGTGTACGAGGAATACTACGCTCACGTCTGTCACGTGACTTCATTCACAACTATCGAGCGCCATGGTATGCAGACGCATGTAACTACGGCTTGTGCCCGGACGCAAAATCAAGTAGGTATTCCAGGAAAAGAAAACATAATAACTATGATATTATTGCGTCAAGTCAACTTACCTATGTTAAAGCAGCGTCATGGCAGCGTCCAATATGGTACACTTGATAAGTTAATTGATTAATGTTTTTCACAAACACTTATTGTACGAAGCATTTAATATCTCACACACACACTGCACACTTTTTTCACTCGGGCCAGTCACTGGCTAAAAATAAACACTACATGAGGTTGAATTTGGGCCGAAACACTATTGAAGTCTCCATTTAAAACGACCGCTACTTTATCTTTTTGCATCGAGAGTTATATCATAAAAACAGCTCAAAGGCTGCAATAAGCCGGCTCCCCATTACCGTGCAAGAAATGACTCAAAACTGTGTAATCGTATACACATGCTCCGGAAACATGAGTAAGAAGGCAACTGTCGCTGCTCAGCAAGTGGTCTATTTTCAATGAATCTTTGCCGTTATAAACTCAGGAGCACCATTAATGTTTCCGTCACACGCACCAACACCTAAAAACATTTCGTAAAATTGACTATTTGAATAATTTCCACTATCACGAGACATTATTGCTACGAGATCGCGACACGCACGTGCCAGGAAGCTTCGTGAGCAACTAACTGATGGGGAGGGACGACCCCACACAAAGGCGCCGCTCGGCCGCAGCCTCCGCGTTAGGGATGATCGTTATCAATCGATCAATGAGAAACATTGATTTTTTTACAAATTACATCAGTTTATTTGGAATCGATATTAAATCATCATGACATCGAACGGAACATTGATACACTCTAGCTTGGCCATCTAATGTGAATTAGGTGATGCTGACTAATGTTGTTGATAGTATTCACTGTACATTGTTTACTTTGCTCAGCTCACCTGCAAGTAAATGTAACAGACTTTTTAAGTGATGAGAAGAAATATTGATGCGCTAATAGCTTCTCGATCAATTCTGAAAATTTATATTTTTTATTATTTATATTTTTATATTTATTATTACTTGTTTGCACGTACACTCACGGATAAACCATTTGATGGAGGGAGATGTCTTAATAGAATAAAAAAACATGTGCAACTTAAAAAAACCGGAAATGTTGACCTCGACTGGATTGAGACACCATATTGCCACGATTTCTCAAGTCCGTGGTAAAACTGACGATAAATATACCCAACATTTAGCTACATTTCTCGGTCATGATATGCAAGTGCATGCTAGTAACTATCGATTACCCATACAAGCTATTCAACAGGAACTTGTTGGCAGCAGACTTTTAGAAATTGAAAATCATTCAATAAACTAAGAAAATCCTATAGAAAAAGAGTCTGAGAGTGAAATAACTGATTCATATGTTAACGAAATTGAGAAAAGAAATAATGAAACTGACAGCGACACAGATAGCAAAGAAAATAAAACCAGTAAATGAAACCAGTAAAAGTTTTGATTTTTTTGTCCTTCATATAATCAATATGAAGGACAAAAAAATCAAAACTTTCAAAAATAAAGAGAAACAAATAGAAGCAGAAATAAACGATAATATAATTGATGATAATGAAAGCAACAACAGTATAATCAATGAAGGCAATAATAAAGAGAATGATCACCAAAATAAAAGCGCTATATGTGAAGAAAGAAGTGAGAAAATAAGAAACAATAAGAAGAGTAAGTATGTTAAAGAAAAACAACTAAAGAGAAAAACAAGAAAGATAAAAAAATACTTACCGATAAAAAAGTTACTGAACAAAAGGGCAAAGAAATAATAAAAAACTAACAATTGACGCAACCAAAAAAAATATGATAAGTGAACAAAAAAGTGCTCCAAAGCAGGTGCAGTCATCGGATATCGAAAGTTCTATTGACATTGCACTCAAACGTACAAAGTATTCAAAAAAGAAAAATGAAATACTTACCGATGAATCCGATGATGGATCTGATGAAGAAATAACTGTACCAAAACCAATAAGACGAAAGAAAACTCATAACAAATGGAGTAGCGATGAGGTTGAAGCAGTAATGCGACATCTAAAACAATTTATAAAAATGAAAAAAAATCCAGGAAAAGCCTTATGCGAACAAGTATTGCGCAAAGAGCCAATTCTGCATAAACGAAATTGGATGCAAATTAATACTTACATCAACAATATTTACAAAAAGAATTTATAATAAAAATATCAATAGCTTGATAGCTAATGATAGCTTATCAATAGCTTTAAGACATTATAAGCCGGTGTTAATTTTATTTTAAGAAGCTGTTAGCTATCCCAAAATGTAAAAATAAAAATAAATAAATAAATAAAAATCCAAGAACTGCCTCTTTGCGCAATATTTCCTTTGAATTAAAGACAAGTGTACAATTTCATTTTATTGGGCTTCACGGAAAGGTTTGTTTCAGCTGAAAAGAGCTCGAAGTACTCAAGATAACAATTATTTTTAGTTTTTTATTAATGCTAGCCACAATTCTTGTTTCTCTTTTTTTATTTCGAATAAAATACCTACTGGGTCTGTCTATTGGTCTATGTCATATCTCGTCGTTCATGTCGTAGAGCATATGTAGGCACGGACATTAAGTTCCGGGATTTGCTCTGTTAAAAAATATTTCTATATTTTTGTTAAAACTCAGACAAGAAAAAATTCATAAGACTGCATTGAATTTAATATAATATAAGAGAAACAATGGTTTTATTTATATAAGTGTTATATTTTAAGTAACAATTTTTTCCGATGTAACCGTTTGTTTTTTGAAATAGATAAATAAATTTTCTTATAATTAATACCACTGCACCAACGCTCTGATCGTGCAAAAATATTAGCTGTTTCATTATGAAAAATTGTAAAACTTCAGCTATTTCACTGATAAATAACAGTGAAATAGCTGAAGTTTTACTATTTTAGGGTTGATTAGATATTATAAAAAGCCCCTTTCGTCTAGCACCTACTTACATTTATGAGATGATTATGAATGACTCTTTGCGAGTTACCATTATCTTTTTTCTATTGTAAACATCAACACTACAATAATTACTTTATTATTTTTCGAAAACGAAAATAAAATCTCTTTCGATCAACATAAAGTTTTTTATTCGAAATCAACAAAATAAACACAAGCACTTTCATGCCTACAGATGAGTGGAGCGACTGCTTATTCAGTCGCTCCACTCATTTATAGGTACTGCGTCGTCATCGTATGCTGTTCATTATTTCACTCCTTTGTAATTGTTGGTTCTTTATTCATTCTAGTTCATTGTAACCGCTGCGTGGTGGTCCACTGGTTCACCACTTACTTTACTCTTCTGTAACTATTGCGTTGTTATTCAGTGTATCATGTCGTTCAGAGAATGACAATGCAACAGCAAGTGGAGAGGAGAGACAAGTAAACCAATGGAGGACGATGTAGCGACTACAGCAAAGTGCTGTGAGTGAAGAACAACTGAATGGCAAAGCAACAGCTACAACGGAGTGGAGTGAGAGATGAACCAGTTTTCACTCGTTGCACTTCGATGTAGTCGTTATTTTGTCCCTTAGTTTACCAATCGCTCCATTCTGCTGTGGTTATTGCGTCACCATCCTCTGGTTCTTTTCTCATGGCATTTTCTGTAAACGACGCGTCTTCCACTGGTAATTCGCTCGCTGCACTCCACTCTAGTCGATCGCTGCCTCGTATACCACTTGCTGCACTCCGTTGTAGTCAATGCGTCATTCATATTTCGCTAGTTCACTACTCACTCGAGCATCATCTTCTAGTTCACTCGCTCCACTCCGCTATGGCTGTTGCACCTTTGTGTACTATCTCTTCACTCGCTCAGTAACGTTGTTACAAAAGGAAAGAGTCCCTTCCAAAAAATAACAAGTATTGAGGTTTGATCTGGAGTCACATTACTCCAGACTGATTTCTTGTGAGTTTTCCTTTTTTTAAGACAAGATTCTCTACTACTTTGAGGAGAATTTGAAATACTAGCTAGACATTATTAAGTTACTGTAGCCAGTAATATAGTAGCCCAAACGTGCCAATGAGGAAGCCCTTGGCAAATGCTGCGCCCTGATCGGCCCATTTGAATTGGATCAACAACTGCTCATACGCCAAAAAGGTAGATTTGTATAAAAATCCCTTAATTATTATTATTACTCATTGTGACACTTGTGGCACCGAATGGAGCTACATATTTATGGTCAGCTGGCATTGGATCAACAAAAGACACCCGGATCAACAAGTGAAAATGGATCAACAAATTACTACCTATACGGCACGTTGGAGCCACAAAGTGCCCAAAGGGATATATATATACACGGCTATTTTTTTATCACCCTGGTTATTTTAAGGGTGGCTTCAGGACACGGTAGAAGAATTATTTAACCATTAATAATAAAATTTACTCACCTGTTTAATTAGATATTTATTATCTAAAATATCCAAAAAATACTGCACTGGTATGGACACTGAGTGAAGTTGTAGGCAAAACATTGAATGAACGCGAACTGGCAACAACGTCGCCGATTCAAAGTCATCACTGAGTTGATCACAATTTCACCTTCCTACTTTACGGGCTTAGGACCGGCAAAACAAAGTTTTTAAAGAAAACAAACAGTACTAGGTAGGTATTACGGTTATGGTAGGTGGTTTTGGCGTAGTTAAAAATTGGAATCAACTTTAAATACTTACCTACCTAAGAAACAATTTAAATCAACTTTAGTTCTAATAACAAAAGAGTTCTAAATTTAAAGGAAGTCCTCTAACTCATGCATAGTCGTGCACGTTTAAAACTATACATGACCACAACAACATATCACTTTGGTTAGTGTTCAACGTCGCGAAATGCAGTTTTCGCTTCCAAGTCTTACGTTTGTGGGTTCACTTTCTTACACCAAACACTTAATTTCACTTCACAAGTAAAAGTCTACGAATGCGCCCGATTGCCGCGCGTCAGGCGCGGGCGCGACATCGCGATACGTTCACACGCGCCGGGGTCAAAGGCGAACTAAAGCCGGCCGGCTCGTGCCGACAAGCGACAGCAAACAACAAAACGCCGCCGCCGGCGCTCGGCGCCGGCGCCGACTGTCTCTGTCTTTCACTATTGTAGTGTCTAGTGCAATAATAACTCTTATTTCAAACGAGTTGTAGATTGATCTTGCTTGAATTAATAATGCGACGTTGCCGCATTTTCCTAAGCCCGTAGTAGTAAATGCTTTATTCATTCATAATCTTACCTTATCTTGTAGTAAACAAGAACAATGTCTATAATTTAATATTATTGGCGGATAAAATTTAAAAAATATAACCACATGTTTTTTTTATTGATATGAGTCGTCTAGCGTCTACCGAAATGCCTCTAAAATTTTCCAGTATGATAAAAAAATAACCGTGTATATATATATATATATATATATATATACATATCTGCTATAAATATATACACAATTATAAATCAATACATGTATAAAAAATATTAAATAATAACCGAACCTAGATATAATACTATACATTCATAATCAATGAATAATGCAAATAAGTTTATGGATAATGTTATACTCTAAGACAAATTCAAATTCAATATCTTTTATTTAAATTGGATTGTTACAATCTCTTTTGAACGTCAAAGCAGCTACGCCATTGGTTCATAAGTCTACGGCGGGAGACCTTGTACTGGAAAGAACCAGCAAGAAAACCAGCAAGGGCTATTTTTTTCTCCCTGTATTGTTACAGAGTCGTCAATTGGAAGTTGACCTCACAGCAGAAGTTTGAGCTCAACTTCCATTACAAGTTTAGATGTGTTAGTTCTCTTCTTACTACCAAAAATAATATTTGTTTAAACAAATAGTTATACATAACAACACGATTCATTATCTGAAAAATTAACACCAGGCATTGGCATCATTCAAATAATCGTTGACTTTATAATATCCTTCACTCATAAGAGTCTTTTTTACATGCGCTTTAAACTTATGAAAAGGCAAGTCGGTAACACTTTGTGGAAGCTTATTATAAAAGGTTATACATTTCCCCATAAACGAGCCTCTAGTTTTTTTTAAGCCTGAATGTTGGAACGGCAATTTTATTTTTGAATCTTGTGATGGTGAATTTGGAAATTGGTTTCAAATGTATTATAATTTTTATAGACATAAATCAAATTTTCATAAATGTACTGTCCTGCTAAAGTCAATATATTAATTTCTCTAAATAAGTCCCTTAAAGAATCTCTTGCTCGTAAATTATAAATACTCGCTCTTTTTTGAAGTACAAAAATACTTTCAATACTAGCAGCCGATCCCCACAGTAGTATTCCATATGACATGACACTATGAAAATAACTAAAGTAAATCAATCTTGCCGTTTCAACATCAGTAAGTTGTCTTATTTTTTTAACTGCATATGCTGCAGAACTAAGTCTGTTAGCCAAGGACTCAATACGTGGATCCCACTGCAATCTAGAATCTAGTGTTATACCCAAAAATTTAGTAAAGTCGATGAATTCAAAAATTTCATTATTAATTTCCACTATGGTATCCACTTTTCTTACATTTGGCAATGAGAATTTAATACATTTAGTTTTACGTGAATTTAAAGATAAATTATTTATAGTGAACCAATGCAATACTTTAAAGAGAGTACTACACTTGCGTGCAAAAAAATCGGCCCACCTCTCTCCCTACGATTCAAACGGTAATAACTCAAAAAATATAATTAGTATTAAATAACTTTTAGTATCGTTTGAAAGGTAGTACAGTAAGGATTAAATTAATGCTATGGTTATTGTAACTGTAAATTGTTTACTAATTCTACAGCCATAAAACAAAAAACGGTGAGATTGGCGTAAAATTTTAATTGCTGATTAATGACATTTTTCTTGTAAAAAATACTAACAAATTGGTTTCAATAGCTCGTATTGCCACCCCTTGCCCTAATTGTGGCTTCCATCCGGTTTTTAATTGACCTTATCAAAGTTATGATGAACTCCTGAGGGATACCATCCCACTCTTCTTGTATAGCCACCCGGAGGTCCTGAAGGGTATCTGCGGCAGGAGTCCTGGCCCTGACCCTCCTTCTGAGTTCGTCCCATAGGTGCTCTATAGGATTAAGGTCAGGGCTCCTTGCTGGCCAGTCCATAACCGAAATCCCGACCGCGGAGAGATACTGACGAACTATCGCAGCAACGTGCGGTCGAGCATTGTCCTACATCAGTATGAAACGTTCACCAACAAAGCCATCGTATGGCACCACATGTTGTTCTAGCACGTCCTGGATGTAGCGATGGGCAGTCAAAGTGCCAAGGCGCGGCCCGGTTACAAACTCAAGATCGGTTTTTGCATCCAAAGAAATACCGCCCCAAACAGTCCACGAACCCCCACCAAATGGAACCCTTTCGTCAATGCACGCCTGCGCAAATCGTTCTCCTTGTCTACGGTATACTTTTCTGCGACCACCATTACCATAAAGATTGATTTTGCATTCATCAGAGAAGAGTACGACCCGCCATTATTCCAGTGAGCAATCAACATGAGAACGAGCGAAACTAACTCGCGCTTGATGGTGTGCCTGGGGTTAATTTTGGACCGTTAGTGGGTTTATGTGGAGTCAAACCGCTGTCTGCAAGTCTTCTTCGTACAGTCCACTCACTTACTGTAACTCCTCGGACTTCTCTAAGTCGTCGTTGCACCTGAACTCCAGTAAGATGTCAATTCCGCAAGGACGTTGACGCCATAAAACGGTCATCACGTTCAGATGTAGCCCGATGTCTTCCTGAACCTGGTCGCCTGGTAAAGTTTCCAGTCTCTAGAAACCTTCGGTATACTTTTCTAACCGAAGATCGACTTAAATTAAGACGTCTAGTCACAACTCGTTGGCTAAATCCTGCTCTTAGCAAAGCCACTACTTGAGCGGCTTTATTTGGAGTGGTATTCATTTTATCACAAAGAAATAACGTCCAAAATCAAATTAAAAGAACAATAAATCAATGAAAATCAAGAGAAAACAGGAACAATGAGATTTGACCAATTTCACCCACAGAACAAAACCGTTCCATTAACGATAAAAAACTGAGTGATGAGGGTGCTTAGAGATTTGTATCGTTTGTAGTCAAGCACATTGCTGTTAAATAATGTAGGGTATATGTACACATACCTTATTATATCTACCCACATTATTAGTAATAAAAATAATTAGTAATTATATTTTTTTTAAGATATAGCGAATTGAACACAAACGGGTGGGGTGGGCCGATTTTTTTGCACGCAAATGTATTTACAACGTCAGTATTTCCATTTCCTCTGTCAACCTTAAATATTAAAGAAGTATCATCTGCAAATAGTACTGTATCGCACAGATTCTTAGTGAAGCGTGGGAGGTCATTAATATAAATTAAGAAAAGTAAGGGTCCCAATATCGATCCTTGTGGCACGCCCATAACTATAGGTGCACCAACAGACTCAGTTTTGTTAATAACAACTTTCTGAACCCTATTGGATAAATAAGACTCAATAAGTCTCATTGCTTCTTCAGAGACACCATAATGTTTGAGTTTATTTAAAAGAGTTTGGTGACCAACGCAATCAAAAGCTTTTAATAGGTCACAAAATATACCAATTACATCTTGTTTACACTCCCAAGCAGCAAAAATGTGTTTCGGAAGTGCAACACCGGCATCAGTAGTGCAACGACCTTTGGTAAAACCAAATTGGTTCATATGTAAAATGTTGTTACTTGAGAAATGATCAGTTAACTGATTAGATATAATTTTTTCAAATATTTTACTAAGAGCTGGTAGAATCGAAATTGGTCGATAATTTGAAGGGTCATTTTTATTCCCAGACTTAAATAGAGGTATCAACTTGCTATTTTTCATGAGGTCGGGGAAGACACCTTCATCGACACATTTATTGAATATCAACGCAAGTTGCGGTGCAAGTTCTTTAATTACAGATTTAATTATATGGGTCGAAATACCCCAAAGCTCTTCAGTCTTTTTGGTACTGATCATACGAAATGTTTTCAAAACAGTGTTAGCATCAATGTGACAAAAGTTGAACACCTTGTTGCACCTCTCCACACTCCGTCCCAAAAGAGCTACAGCCTCATTGGGACATGAGTTGAGACTACTTGTAGTTTCTATGGGTATATGAGAGAAGAAGTCTTCAAATGCTTTAGCAACCGCATTGTCTGATTTAATTGTTTGGTTATTGATTTCTAAAGAGAAAGAATTCACAGTACTTCTGGGTTTACCTGTTTCCTGGTTAATGATATTCCAGGTGGTTTTTATTTTATTTTTAGATGAACTGATTTTGTTACTTATGTACATAGCTTTTGCGCACATGCACACTTTCTTGAATGTTTTAGAGTAATTTCTGACATAATTTATGAAAGCGGGGTCATTGGATGTTCCTTTTAAAGCATATAGTTCATATAGTTTTCTGCGAGTTTTATATATACCAGGCGTAGCCCAATCACTAAATTTCTTTCTCCCATTTTTGATTTTAATTACTCTTTCTTTGAATATATCAATGCATTCATTTTTAACTACATGAAATAAGTTATTATACAAATTACTGGCGTTAATTCCCTCGATCGGTAAATTTGCAGTTTGACTAATAACATTTCTTGTAAATTTCTCTAGACCACGTTTTGTTATAGGTCTACAAGTAGTCTCACGTATAGAACAAACATGATGGTGCTCAAACGAGGCTAATTGTCCGCTATGGTCAGAGTTAATACAATTTATAATTAAGAATTGAACGAACTTACCTTGTGAAGTTCGATTCCAATTATACGAGCATCACGTAGAAGATGATTACCATAGTTTACATGCAGCAGTACGTAGTATGGTGCCGTTCTTATCACACTGTTTAAAGATATAAATACAAAAAAAAAAGTTTTGTCTACCTCACTCTCGCCACACCTCGGTCGCTTGGTCGGCCTGTGAACGCCATTAATTTTAGAGTCCATTGAAATCAAATTTTTCAAGTAAGGGTACTCAGAGAACGTATTGAAACTGGGTTGGGTGGGAGTATGGTAATCATCTTCTACGTGATGCTCGTATAATTGGAATCGAACTTCACAAGGTAAGTTCGTTCAATTCTTAATTATACTTTGCATCCCTCCGAAAATGATTACCATAGTTTACATGCAGATGTTTAGAGCTTTATAAATAATTTGATTTGATCCATCACTTATATATAACATTGTGTTTTTAAAACAATTACATACATACTTTAATTAATATGATAACAATAAACATGATAGTAGTCAACATGAATTACATGTATTTATGCTTATAATATAGAGTTCGCAAAAACGTCATATTCTCAATTATTATATTTTAGGAAACATTAGAAGTGTCACTCCAGTGCAGCATAACGAACCATTTGTAGTTTGACTCCTGCAGGTCTATTACCGATCTCATAGTTTTCAAATGATATCATTATAAAATCCTAGTGCAAATCGAAAAATAAGATTTTCGGTCAGATTTTTGATCATTCGTTCATTATATCGTTATAACATCATTTAAATTATGCCATAGTGAACATATCATTGGAGATCGGTAGTACCAAATGAAGCATTTCATGACTTTCTTATCTCAAAATTTATACTATGTCATACAATGAAAGATCCATAATAGGCCTGCTGAAATGTGCGCACGACCAAGTTGTCGCATGCCGTGTGCTGACTGCTGAGTGAAGACAAATTTCTTCGGCGCGCAGAATAAATTTGTGTCCGCTCCGTTTTTCTAGATGGTAGTTTTCACGCAATATGCAAGCGTTTGGAATCCTTCCTTAATGTGTGGTTTTTAAACTGATAACAAATTTTCAGAAGACACATTTTTACAAAAATTCAAAATTTTATTAAAATTTATATAATAGGTATATACGCTTGTAAAGCTTATGCCGGATATAGGGTAGTCTAGTATTTGGTAGGTTTCCAGGTCTAGTGTTTTATTCAGTCAACTATTTTTATAAATATACATTCATTGTCAATTATTATATTAAACATAGTTTGCATTCGGTCATCCGAAGCTATAGCGAATAATGGCATTTAAAAGATAAATCACGCAAGCTTATATTTTCATAGGGGTAAAAAAAACTTAATTTTTTGTCAATTTTAACCAATTAAGAACAAAAATAGAGCTCCACGTAAGATTATATTTTGCTATGGAAGGTTTTAGCTTATTAGCTCCTTTTAAAAGAAACTGATAACTATATAAATAGTTGATACCAATGTATCTAACCGCAGCGATAATGCTGACCTTTCCGCAATCAAAGTACTTGACTAACTTCCAATTGAAAAATAAAATGAATTAACTGTGTCATTGTGTCACACTATTTTTATTATTAGCTTGACAAAACTCCCAAAAGTCATGAAAGAAGAGTTAAGTATATTGATTCAGTGCCAATCTTACTTGTAAGCGAAGCCATAAGTTAATCTAAAGAGATATTTGAAGCACCTGACTTTATTAGAGCTTGCTGAATAATCTCGCTGTTTTTAAAGCATTAGAAGTGAATATTAAATTCGAACACGAATAATATTTAAATTATTTTCTACTGTTCCCAATTTTAAATTTTTTTTGAATCACTAGAATTCAGTGATGTCATTAAAAACAAGTTCTACATAAGATACCGTTTCACACAAAAATAAAAAAATAAAAGCCGGTACGCAATAATATGGCAATAACCATTTACGTATATAAATTACTAATTTAAAAAACCAGCGATGAATCGCAATAAAACGAAACATTTTTGTTACGTATATTCTAGTAGTAGAAATCAAAAAGGAGTGGAAATGGCAAAATTGACGGAATGATTGTTCAAAAATTAGTATATTTGGAAATATGCATTCGAAACTTGAGATTTCGAATGCGAATTTGAATTCGATTGTTTCAAAAATGCGTCTTCCGGGAAAGGCTCGCGTGGAGCGAGTGTGCTTCGAAATAAGAATAAAGCAATAATTTATTCTACACAAATATAATGATTTGTGCAACAGTAATTTTTATAATACATTAATTAATAATTTTTATAGTATCAAAATGCTTCCAATATGTTGTGCATCTACCTTGATAGTCCCTACTACTCTTAAGTGGACTGGCAAAAATGCCTAATGGCATTAAGCCCGCATTAAGGTATTCTATTTACATAATGTATTAAATAAATAATTTTATAGACGGGGGCTACGGCTGGCATGGCCAGTATGAGACAACAACAATGCCTTCGGTTTTGTCTAGTTTAATTTTTTGGAGTTATTTAGTAATGAGACAAAATAGAGGAAATACATAGAATGTTAACTGTGCCAATCAAAGGTGAACCCATCAATTTTACGAGTATTTTTCAGTTTTAAGAAGTTGAACAGCCTTTTCTTTTATTCGTAATTTCTTTTCCTTAGGTAAAGACAATTTCATGTTTATTGTATAAAATACAAATCCTAAAAATTTCACTATCTACTGGGTATGGTTTAACTTATGTACCAGTTTATTAAGAATCCCAATAATTCTAAAAAGTTTGTTGTGGCAGTGACATTGTCGATACACAGATCGATAGTTCGAAGTGATATCATCTATCTAGCATACGGGTTTTGAAAATGCTGTGAACACGATTGTACACAAATCAAACAGGCTATCAACAGAACGTTAAGTTCAAATAAAATCGAAAGTCACTAGAATTTCGATATTTTTCCATCTTCTATATCTATTGACACTAAAAAGTAAGCATCTTAGAGTTGTAGCCATATAATCACTTTATTATTATGTTAAATACTGTACGGTAATATCCCATTTTAAGTGTTGAACATCAATGTATTTATTTAAACTTTAAGTTTTATATAAATCTGAGTCTACCATTCGGATCAAAATTGGAGAAAAATATTTGGTCGTGGCATGGATTGCAAGATGAAATAAAACCACATTGAACTAGTTCGAACATACACTCGTCAATAATATCAGTTTAGTTTCTTTTTGTGTACACCACTTATTTTGTGGTAAACTTTGTTGTAACGGGTTTTTCTTAAAAGGAAATCTGTAACCTTTGGTCCAAAGACAAAGACAAAATTGTACGGTCATTAGTAATGGAAATAGGTACCTCCTTCCCACTTTAACGCTGGCTGGTACATACGTATTGGTTGGCTGGACGTACCGGTGGTGGTGCATCGAAGCCAGAGCTAGAGCTGTATCCGCATTAATCCCCCTCGATGCGGACGTCGTTGTTCACATCTCTGCGGCTGCTGCTTGCGGAGCCCCCCTTGAGTTTAAAGTCACAAGACAAGCTGCCGATGTTCGACCTCTACTGGTAAGTACCTTTAGCTTCCGTCGACTATCGGTAGCTGTGGTTCTTAATTCCAAACTTGGAACTTGGAACATCTTTAATTTTAGTGAGTAATAGATGAAGGACTTTCTCCACAACTGAAAAGAAAGTTGCCAATTGATTTTGTTTTGTTTTTTAAGAATATATAAATCAATTGATACTTACACATTCAGACATTTATTATGAATAACCACATCACGTTCCAATATTAGTTTGTCTGTATTCATTTAGAATACTTCTGTCAGTGCTCGAACACGATATACGTGGAGCTTACTTATGTAATAATCACTCAAACACGCTTTACGTGGAGTTGGACCAGATTATTGTAGTGAGCGTATACAGGCCTCCTTCGGGATTGTATGACCACTTTGAAAATATAATGGATGAAGTTTTAAATAAAGTCTGTAAGCAAGGCAAACAAATATTAGTCTGTGGAGATTTTAATATTAACTTATTAGAAAACTCTAGTTTATGTATGAGAATTAAAAATTTGTTTCAGTCATATAATCTTAAAAACTTATTTCTGGAGCCAACACGAATTACTGAGTTTTCTGCCACATGCATTGATAATATTTATACTGACATAGAACCATTAGCACAAAATGTTTTTAATAACTTAGAATCTGACCACTCTGGTCAATTTGTTACTATACCTTACAAATGTAAGCTTATGGCGAAAAAGAATATCACTGTTGTACCAAAGACTGCTGGCCGCTTGGAGCGTTTCAATAATAATCTTGGTATTAATTTAAAGTATATTGATTATGACGAAGACCCAAATAAATTGTATGAAAACTTTTTTAACACATTTTGTTGTGAATTTAAAAATATCTTTGTTCCAAAAACCATCTCAGTCAATGGTAGATTAGCTTTTAGTGAATGGGCCACACCAGGTATTCACAAAAGCAGAATAAAACTTTATGAACTTTACAATGAGCGTTCATTAAATACTAGTGATCAATTTAAATTGTATGTAAAAACTTATTCCAAAGTATTTAAAAAAGTTTGTAAATTTGCAAAGTCCAATTATTTAAGCTCTAAAATAAAAAATAGTAGTGACAAAATTAAAACGACATGGAACATTATTAATAATGAAACCGGAAGAGTAAAAACTAATAACAACAATTTTTGTTTAAATATTGAAAATAAGAAAGTTACAGTAGATATTGAGGTAGCTACAGAATTTGAAAAATTCTTTACTGACATTCCAGTTTCAATCACAAAATCTTTGGATTCCTCCCCCACTGTAGCCGAATCTATTCTAAAAGATTATGTTAAAACTTGTGATGATAAATTTAAATTTGCCCATATTTGTGCAAATGATTTAATAAAGTCATTTAAAACGCTGAATAAAAAGAAAACCGTGGATCTGTGGGGCAACTCTGTAGATGTTTCCCAATCTGTAATAGAAACAATAGCTCCAATACTTGCTAGTATTTTTAATGATTGCATTGACTGTGGTGTGTTTCCTGATCTAATGAAACTGAGTAAAATTATTCCATTACATAAATCTGGTAGCACATCAGACCCCAATAATTTTAGACCTATCTCTGTGCTACCTACTTTTAGCAAAATCTTTGAAAAAATAATGTTGGAACAAATGCAAAGCTTTTTTAACAGAAATAATCTTCTACACTGTAAACAATTTGGTTTTAGAAAGGGTCGCTCAACAACTGATGCTGGTGTTGAGTTAATACAAAATATATATGAGGCCTGGGAGGACTCACATGATGCGCTGGGCGTTTTTTGTGACTTGTCCAAGGCGTTTGATTGCGTTCATCATGACACCTTGATCAGGAAATTACACTACTATGGATTTCGCGACACTGTTCTGGATTTACTCATCTCCTATTTGACTGAGAGGATTCAGAAAGTAGACGTCAACGGGGAGAGGTCCCAGGGCGCCTCGGTTAAAATGGGAGTTCCGCAGGGTTCAATTCTTGGTCCTTTTCTATTTTTAATATATATAAATGACTTGCCTGCTTTTGTACAAGACAGGCATGAGATTGTATTATTTGCAGATGATACTTCACTTATGTTTAAAATTAAAAGACGATTGCAAATTTATGACGATGTAAATAGTTCTATCTCAAGAATAGTTTACTGGTTTAATGCGAATAACTTGTGCCTCAATGAAGGGAAAACTAAATGTATAAAATTTGTTTTACCCAATGTTAAAGAGGTTCACACCACTGTTAACATAAAGCATAAAAATGTGGACCTTGTGGATACCGTAGTATTTCTTGGTATTACTTTAGATTCAAAGCTTCAGTGGGGCCCACATATTGATAAATTGTCGAAGAGACTTAGTTCTGCAGCCTACGCTGTATGGAAAATACGTCAGCTGACTGATGTTGATACAGCAAGACTTGTATACTTTGCCTATTTTCATAGTGTGATGTCGTATGGCATTTTGCTGTGGGGAAATGCTGCCGACATTCAGACTGTTTTTGTGCTGCAAAAAAGGGCTATTCGTGCTATTTATAACCTTAAAATAAGAGACTCTTTGAGAGAAAAATTTAAAGAAATTGGTATTATGACCGTCGCGTCGCAATATATTTACGAGAATATAGTATATGTTCATAAAAATATACATTCGTTTTGTAAAAACAGTGATATTCATTCAGTAAATACTAGGCAAAAGAATATGTTAGCGTTACCAAATACTAGGCTTAAAAAAATTAATAATTCTTTCAAAGGCCTTTGTGTACGTTTCTACAATAAAATCCCAAATAATATTAAAGCACTTAACTTGAATAAATTTAAAGTCGCTATCAAGGGCGCACTTATGAAAAAAGCATATTATAAAGTGTCTGATTATATGACAGATAAAACTGCTTGGGATTGACAAAAAATGTGATAATTGACGTTTAAAGGGTGTTAACACTTTGTGATAGTGGGATAAATTTCATTCGAGTAACTGTTCCACTCACACCGACAGGCATTTCTATATTATTTAAAAAAATGTATGTGAAATATAATATTGTAATGTTGGCATTTTAAAAGAGGAGACAAAAAAAAATACAAGACCTTCCGAGTTTCTTGCCTGTTCTTCTTGAGAAGGCTCTCCCAATTTCCGAACAGGTGTAGAGTCAATTTTTTTTTTTTTTTAATTTTACTTGTATTTGCACACATCTTAATAATGATTGGGGTGTGTGTACATACAAGGATTAAATAATTTAGTTAATTAGATTCTTGGTTGAAGATTTTTATGTTTTTATTTTGACGTCAATAAGTGCCTGTAAAGGTCTATATTGAATAAAGATTTTTGAGTTTTTTTTTTTTTTTTTTTATAGGTATGTTATTTATTGCAAGGAACCACATCAGGTTCCATTAGAATCCAATATCAGTTTGTCTGTAGAATACTTGTCAGTGCTCGAACACGCTATACGTGGAGCTAATATATGCAATAATCCCTCAACACGCTATACGTGGAGCTTATTTATGGAATAACACACACACGCTATACGTGGAGTATTGTACTACACACACGCTATACGTGGAGTATTGTCATTTATTGCAAGAAACCACATCAGGTTCCATAATTATCTAATATCAGATTGTCTGTTTTAATTTACAGTAGGTACTGTCAACGCTCGAACACGATATACGCGGAGTAGGTAGTACCTACTTACCTTTTAAAGCGGCAACTTTTACAACACGATTTACGCGAAGTTAGGAGAAAAACAGATGCCAACACAGTTTACGTTAAGTAAACAAACCCACACGATTTACGTTTAACTTATAAGAGTTCCAGTAGGTACAGGACTTAAAACACGATTCACGTATTTTTGTCTAATAATTTATATATCATACATAATATGTTTATGTTGAATAAAACAAGCACAGTTAACAATTTTGCATTTAGCAAAATGTAAATGTTTTAGCGAACATTTTAGCGAACTGTCATTTAGTGAAACATTAAAAAACGTTCGTGGCGATGGCGGCGCGGCTGGCGTCGGCGTCATCCTGGCGGGCCGTGCGGCGGCGCGCGCGCCTTTACGGCGCCATCGCCACTTTAGTTTTACATAAACAAATTGTTTTTAACAGTTAAGTATAGCAGCGTAATGTACTTACTATTGATTTCCAAATTTTTATCATCGAAAACACAATGTGGCTAATTTCGGGATTTGTTTGCACTTTCGGTTAAAATCCTACAGTAATACTGACGCCGTAATTTTTCTTGTTCACTTTTTGTTCTAACTTTATAATTTATCCATAATTCATAACTATTATACGATCTGGAGCGCTTTTACAACCCATGACGTGTGACTCGAACCGCACGAAAAAACGTAATGGCGTTCACAGGCCGACCAAGCGACCGAGGTGTGGTGAGAGTGAGGTAGACAAAACTTTTTTTTTTGTATTTATATCTTTAAACAGTGTGATAAGAACGGCACCATACTACGTACTGCTGCATGTAAACTATGGTAATCATCTTCGGAGGGATGCAAAGTATAATCAACTTATCTTGTACATTACAATTACAGAAGATGTTATCATCTATGCAAGTAGCAGATGTTGCTGTTATTCGGGTTGGTTCTTTAAATACATTATTCATGTTAAATGATTTGAATAAGTTAATAAATCTACTAGATACTTGGGATTGTTCTAAAATATTTACATTAAAATCCCCACAGACAACAATTTTTTTACTTTTTCTGCATACTATTCTTAAGGCATCTTCCATAGCAGACTCGAATTCTGAACAATTTTCAGAGGGGGGTCTGTATACACAAATTATAATGAAATTGTCAAGTTCCACACAAGACAACTCAATGGTTCGTTCAACAGAGAGTGAAACTATGTCCTGTCTTTCCTTAAATTGGATGTCATTATGCAAAATTAATAAGGATCCACCTCTGATTGCAGATTTTCTAGTGAACGAACTTACAATCTTGTAATTATCTAAACTTATTAACAATTCATGATTTTTTAGCCAATGCTCTGTGATACAGAGTACATCTATGTTTTCAAAATCTAAAAATAAATTTATTTCTAAGTCTTTACCAGAAAAGCCTTGAATATTTTGATGGACAAGCCGTAAATATCGAGGATTATCTTTGGTCAATACCTGGCCAGAGGCTACATCTATTGTCGGATTATCTAATTTAAATTACTTGGACCTTGTTCCAAAACATCATGTTGCTCAATAAAAGCATTGTCAACATGAGAATTAATAGCCAAGTTCTTGGCTAAACAAGAATTTATAGCCATTTTTTGGCTAAAGTTAATAAACAAGATCTTAGCATAATAGCTAATTGTTTTTTGAAGAACATTGATAGACATAATCTATCTTTTGTCAAAAAGCTCTGTGTGTGACACATGTCAGTTTATTAAAATCAATGACATGGAATTTATCAGAATAATTAGTCATTAAATCTAAAGTCAAATTAAGTTTATACCTAATATTATTTTCATTTTGTGACAAATCATTATGGTAAGGAAGGGTAAACATTATAATCTGACGTACATCCAAATTATTTAAATTAGCATAAAATGCTTTCAGTGCCATTTTGTTTAAACTACCCCTATTTCCCAAGATAATTATCAGTTTGTCATTGATATCAAACTTATAACTATAAATTCTACTTGCAATATCTTTGAAATTAAAAAGGTAGTGCTCTTTCAAATGGCGTTTGAAAGAATCGATGGATTTACTCTCACGAATTTTTGCAGGCAGACTATTCCACATTCTAGCGGCACGTACGGTAAATGAGTGGAAAAAGAATTTGGAGTTGGACTTGGGTATATCTAGAGTAGGATAAAGCACACAGGAACGCTGAGGACGGGTACTAGGTGGCATAAGGTGAAATTTGGAGCGTAAGTATTGAGGAAATTGTGGGAAACTAAGAATTTTAAAAACAAGACAGAGGATGTGCATATCTCTGCGAAATCTAATAGGAAGCCATTTTAGTTGAGAGCGATATTCGGATACCTGATCGAATTTCCGTAAACAAAAAATAAATCTAATAGCTAAGTTTTGAAGTCAATAGCATTAAATACCTTCTTTACGGAGCATTCTAAGTGGTCGGTGATTCTTCTGTAAGTCCATTTTCGTTTCAAATGCAAAATAACAATTATTTGGCGAGTTGACGAGTCACAACTATTATTTTTTCTCATTTTAAACAAAATTTTGCGCCCACGAATCTGAAGTTGATATTTAATTGCCGCCAAAATGATAAAAAAGCGAAAATATTTATAAATATTTTATTTCTTTTTAATTCAAAAATAGAAAGCGCAATAGACCATGTTTCTCATTATTTGTCCAAGCTGCCATTATCTAAATTTAATCGAATTAAATAAAAACTCGCTTTTCAATTTAAAAAAATAAAAAGATTTTTTTGTAGTATGCATAATAAATTAATAAATGGTGACTCTGGTTCTCTGTCGGATCACATCATTTATTTCTAATGCGGTCCTTTAGATATACTTCGAGCATAGCCCCTTCCATAGCTCGCTGAGCGACTTTGGACTGGTGGACCAGTCCAGCCATGTGTCCACGTCTCGGCACCGTAGGTCATAACTGGGAGGACGCATAGGTCGGAGACCTTCGACATCCACCCACCAACCCGCACTAAACCAGCGTGGCGGGTTATGGTCCAAACCCCAAAACATTTCTAAAAACAAAAAAATATATATTTTTATTGGATATTGTTTCAGATACTCGAGATTTGGTAATCATTTCTTTACTACCTCATAAAATTAAACCTATTTCTAAAGTCTTCGACGCAGATAAAAAAAACACATCAAGATATCCACGGTGGAATGCCAGCAAGCATTTTTATTCTCGTTAATGTGAGCATAACTTATATATGAAGATACTACTCTGTTTGCATACTCTGTTTGCATGTCATCGGAACCAACCAATTAGATTTGGCTAATATGTCTATATGTATATGTATCTTATTACAAATCAGGCATTCTATGACTTTTTCCTCTATTTCGAAATAGAAAAGGCTGATGAACTACTACTACATAGCGCATGGCTTCTCTTATTGCAAATAATAAATTGTGCTTTTATTAGTGTTATTAACCCTTACTGATATTTATTTATCTTTTACTCTTATGGCCTTACTTGTAAACAAGGTATTACATTAATCCTTGGTTCAAGTGTTTTGTTCTTTTCACTCGAAAGTCAAATCGGTAATGACAGAGACTAATCTGTGTATAACTATTCAGAGGTTATACCTTCTTTTTCAGCTTTATAAGTAAAACCATTAAAATTCCTCGTGTGGATTAATAATAACAACATTCCCCGCCAGTTCATTATTTAGCATAAATATCTTAAGTTTGCAACTCCCTGCAATTAATTTAATTATTTATTTCAGAACTATTCAGATATTGAGGAAACATTGCAGAACCGAAGAAAGTGTTACGATCGAAAGGGGTTAACTTGCCAGCCTATCATTGTTTGTGTTGGCACATATTTCGAACAAGAAGCTTTTTTTGTAGTCATTGATGACATCAAGTACAAGTTTGAATAACTTGTGAAGGCAGTGGACATTTGCTTTAAAAGTTACACTGAAAAAACTAATTAACTAAACTAGTTGAGTTAAATAAAGATTAAGAAAACTTTGTTAACTTTTAAATTAATTTCATTTATGTTTAGATCACCTGGCTTGTTACAATAGGGTAGTTGACTCATATCAAAATTTATTAAAATATTGTTTATTTCTAATAGTATTTGGCATAAGGTTCCACAATATACCGATTTTAATAAATAACAATGAATGATTACTGTAAAATTTTAATTTGAAAATGCTAGAAATAATCTTTTTATATCTCACGCCGTAAACGCTTTGATATCCTGTGGTCAGGGCCGTGACGTCACTCATATAGTAAACAAAGAAATGTTAAATTTGATTCAATGATTCTCTATTCTTTCCTAAAACTGGCAAAAAATCGTCCAAATCTCCGTTATTATATGTGTAAATATCGTAAATTAATTGTATTAATAGCAAAATCAACCATTGATGTTGGATTTGTGTGAGCAGATAGTACAAATCTTCCGAAAATCGATAGATTGATGGTCAGGAGATTCTTTGTGTATCATCATATCAGCCAATAGACGCCCACTGTTGGACATAGGCCTCCCCCAAGGATCTCCATACCGATCGGTCCTACGCCTCCCGCATCCAGCGGCTTCCCGCGACCTTCACCAGATCGTCGGTCCACCTTGTGGGGGGCCTACCAACACTGCGTCTCCCGGTACGCGGCCGCCACTCGAGGACCTTTCCGCCCCAACGGCCGTCAGTCCTACGAGCGATGTGTCCTGCCCGCTGCCACTTAAGGTTTGCAATTCTTTGGGCTATGTCGGTAACTCTAGTTCTTCTGCGGATCTCATCATTTCTGATGTGATCACGTAGAGAAACCCCGAGCATAGCCCGCTCCATTGCCCTTTGGGTGACTTTGAGCCTTCTGATGAGACCCATTGTAAGCGGCCACGTCTCAGTTCCGTATGTCATCACTGGCAATACGCACGAATTGAAGACTTTCGTCTTGAGACACTGCGGTAGATGGGCCGAGAAAATGCTGCGTAGCTTCCCGAACGCTGCCCAGCCGAGTTGGATTCGCCGATTTACCTCTTTCTGGAAGTTGGACTTACCGAGCTGGACTATTTGCCCCAGGTAAACATATTCGTCAACAACTTCCAGCGTAGAGCCTCCAACATTCACAGGAGTGGGTACTACACGGGAATTCGACATTATTTTAGTCTTGTCCATGTTCATTTTAAGACCCACTTGTTGGGAAACTCTACAGAGGTCTTCGAGCATTGTGCCTAGATCCTCCACGGTCTCAGCCATGACTACGATATCATCAGCAAAACGAAGGTGAGTCATATACTCGCCGTTTATGTTGATGCCGAGTCCCCTCCAGCCCAAAAGCTTAAATACATCCTCCAACGCAGCTGTGAACAGTTTCGGCGATATAACGTCACCCTGTCTCACACCACGCTGAAGTCGTACTGGTTTCGAGTTTTGGTCCTGAAGGCGGACTGACATGGTGGCGTTTTCGTACAATGACTGCAACACTTGGATGTACCGATAGTCAATTGGCACCTCTGGAGTGATCTAAGTACGGCCCAGGTCTCGACAGAATCAAAAGCTTTCTCATAGTCCACAAACGCCAAGCATAGTGGCAGATTATACTCCTCGGTCTTCTGTATAACCTGCCGCAGCGTATGGATGTGGTCTATGGTACTATAGCCTTTTCGGAATCCGGCTTGTTCGGGAGGCTGGAAGTCGTCGAACCTGCGTGCGAGACGATTCGTGATGACCCTCGAGAATAGCTTATAGACATGACTCAGGAGCGTGATGGGTCTATAGTTCTTCAACTGGGCCCTGTCGCCCTTTTTGAAGAAAAGTGCCACCACGCCCCTGTGCCATGCTTTAGGCGTTTTTCCCTCGAGTATGACGGAGTTGAATAGCCGCTGCAGCGCTTTCCGGACTGGTAGTCCACCCGCTTTTAGGAGTTCGGCTGTAACTCCATCATCACCCGGTGCCTTGTTGTTTTTAAGCTGTTTAAGAGCCACACTAATCTCGTACAGGCTGACGTCCGGGATATCTTCGGTATAGTGCCGGGTCAATTTGGCTCTAGGGTCTGTAGCCGGAATAACAGGTGCCTGTGATGTTGCGTAAAGCTGTCCATAGAAGCGTTCGATCTTGGCCATAAGCTCAGGTCGGGATGTAATGACTCTGCCGTCCTCTGTCTTCAGCTTCGTCAGCAGACTCCGACCGAGTGACAGATCTCTTGCGAACACTTTGGAGCCCTTGTTCTGCTCAATGGCCTCTTCCGTATTAAATCGGCGTATGTCGCGAGTCAGGCACTTAGAGATCTGTTTGTTGAGTCGCCGACGAGCATCTTCAAAAGACTGCCGACCCATTCCACGCCTTTCCTCCATCAGCTTAGCTGTCGGCTCCGAGATCTTACTTCGTTGCTTAGTACGGCTGGGTTTGCAAAACTTTGTAAGGACAGCAACCCTGTCATTATAAGTGTCCACATCCGTGCAGTCCTCCAGGCAATCGAAGCGATTTTGTAATTCGAGTTGAAAGCGCTCGGGGTTTTGGATCTGGATGGCTTCGGGACGGAGCGCAGACTTCACCAGTCGATACCTTTCCGCTTTTATGTTAAGATTCAATGCGCCTCGTAACATTCGGTGATCGCTCCCCGTGTTAAACGAATTGATCACTGAGACGTCATTAAATATGCGGGTCTTAGTCGACATGATTAAGTCAATCTCATTTTTTGTCACGCCATCCGGACTTTTCCAGGTCCATTTTCGATGCAGCCGTTTTTTGAAGAAAGAGTTCATCATATAGAGTCCCTCTCTCTCCATGTAGTCGGCTAGCATTTGACCTCGAAAATTCCGGATTCCAGCTCCAAATTGCCCCACTTTCAACTCATTATCGCCCCGCTTGCCTAGCCTTGCGTTGAAGTCTCCCATGACAACGGTGTAGTGAGTCTTGGAAGCATGTATTGCCCGAGAAATATCCTCATACATAGCTTCCACTTCCTCGTCGGGGTGGGTCGAGGTCGGGGCGTAGACCTGTATGACCTTCAGCGAATACCGTTCGGTGATTCTGAGTATAAGGTACGCCACCCTATTCGACACACTTCCGATCTGTACCACATTGTTCACGAGAGACTTGTGGACTATAAACCCGACACCACCTTGGGACAGTTCTTCGCCCTCTCGGAAATAGAGCAGGTTGCCGGATTTAAGGACCATCGTATCCTCACCCTCTCTTCGGACTTCGGATAGTCCTACAATACTCCAACGGATCCTGCTCAGTTCCCTCTCCAGTTCCAGCAGCTTCTCCTCGGTCCGCAGAGTACGCGCGTTGTACGTTGCCAGGGCCAAGGTCGTTTGACGGGGGGTTTTCGCCGCCCGGGGATTCTTCGCACCCCAGGTCCCAGCGCCGGGTCGACGACCGTCACCGCCGGCACGACCTCCGGGACCGCCGGGCACTTTTAACTCTCCACAGACTCGTGGTCCGTGCCTTTTTAATTTTTTTAGGTTTCTTTTTGATCCATTCTATATAATATTAAATTATATTAAGACTTACGACTACTCTTATTTTAATGTGAGTTGCGCAACTCAATCAAATTAGCTTAGTTTAAAATTTTATATATACACATACACATATACACATCATGGATATATAAAGACTTTTTTTTTTTTATATCTGTATTATCGCAATATTCTTATTGTACGAGTGCTCTTAAGTAACCTATGCTAACATTTCCCTATTTATGCCTATGTATTCACTTCGGGTTCCAGGGTTGATGTTTGTTATTACACCAAGGTCGCTGCGCTTGATAGGGCTCTGAGCATAATTTTTTCATTATATTCTACCACCTCTTCATCTGTTGCTGTACTGGGATGGGCAATGAGACGTCTAATTGCGTCGTCCTCCTTCAGCTCCCGGTAGAAGTAGGTGCAGGATACTGTGTGTCTCGTTATGGCAACCACCGCGTGGGGAACACTATCATGGACAGGGTTCTTCCTTTCTGCTCCTCTGAGCACAACCACGTGATCGTATGTTAGTCCTTGTGCTTCATGGATCGTCAGCAATCTGGATTGAGCTCCGGTACCAAACCCATCCCTCCCATACGCTTCTTTCTCGTCTTGAGTAAAGGTAAGGAAGAGGGTATTTTGGTCGCCCCTTCGTAGTACCGCTTCAGATGCCATTTTGCATGTCATGGACCTTAGCACTTGCCGTGATGTGTAAATGCCCTCGTAGATGTTTTGGAGGGCGTACACTACATCCAGCGGACTTCGGTGTGTGCAGAGAAGCTTTTCTGTTATCGACATAATGGCGGCAGGGCTTCCATAACACATCTCGAACAAGTTATCTCTGTCTATGAAGGGGATCTGATTCGTGTCAGTCATCAGTACCAATTCTCTTGCCCCGGTCAGCCTTGCTGCCATGACAATAGCTCCAAAATGAACTAGTAGAGCTTCATCCACCAAAAGGCGCTTTGATGTTCCCACCCCATTGATGAGGACCGAGGCAATGGTTCTTACTTTCCCCCTCACGACCGCCCCAAATCGAGTCGTCACTTTGTCCGACAGTTCTTTTGCCGTCTCGAGTGTGCTAGTGATTATCATGTCTTCCTTCATTTGGAAGTTGTTGAGGAGCCACGTAGTCTTCCCGCACCCCGGCACACCGTCCACCTATCTGATCGCCAGTTTACCCCATGGTTCGGAGACCCAAGTTCCGCTCATGGCTTCTGCCATTTCTAGAATTCGGTCCTCCAACATAAAACGGGTGCACCTGGCAATTACCACTATTGGGTCCTCAATTGGTGTGCAGAATGTGAGGACTCCCCTTTCCTCAGTCGCTACATGATCCACCAGTACCATGCCCGCCGTGGCACTGTACGCCGCCATTTGCCTTTTATCTATAGGGTGAGTTCCCGCCACCACAGTTCCGGTGTCGTTGTTATAGACCACAGCCCTCGCCCCTTCCAGGAGCTCCCGCAATAACATGCGGGCGTTTATCTGAAATGCTTCCAGTAACTTGCTACAGGTGGTGTGTTTTACCTGCAGCGTCGCCCGCAGTGTCTCCACGTACTCCAGATAGGCGTTGACTAGGTCGTCTCCGTCCCGATCAGTTATTATTCTGGTTGGCGGTCTCACCCTTCCCATGTCTGCAAGTGTGGTTTTTGTTGAGGAAATCGTTTTATATTTGGGGTCCACGTTCGTTAGTGTCTCGCCACCCATCCTCCTAGGATGAGCTTGGCCCAGGGCAATACATATTCCCCTGACGAGGTCGTCTGTCGGGGATTGTCTTTGTGATTGGAGGCATCTTCTTTCGTTTGCTTCTTGCACCGCCTCCTCATGTTGCCTTTCTGCCCTAGCTGAGCCACTTTCCGTCAGTTCATCGCGTGGAGTCTGCGCATGTTCTTTAAGTAGAAAGTCGAGGTTTTGGCCTCTCCCCTCGTATACGATTATTTTGTGTTTTCGGGAGGCCTCTAATAAGGGTGTGTAATCGGATACATTCCCTTTCTCGAGATCCGCCTTCATGACATCCACGCTGATGACTCTCGGGTCTCCAACCAGGTTTAACAGTAGTTCCCCCGCCCTGGTGAAAGATGACTTATCAATGTCCCAGTCCAGGAGTAGGATCGACTTGTTCCTGGAACGCACGATCCGGCATTTCTGCCCAGCAAGCATCACCTCGGGCATTGCGCAAACACCTTCCTTTTGATGGTCGTCCTGGTAGTGCTTCCTTTTAGCAGGACTGCTAAGCCTGGTGATATCGCAACGTGCTTCCTTGTTCTGGACATGCAGAAACTAATGCCAATCCTTTCTCCTGCACTGTCCATGAACAACGCTACACCCCTTGTGAGTAGACCTACTGCTCCTTTTTCTCCGCCGCTCAACCACTGCTCTTGCGTAATATTTGGGGCGACGTAAGTTTCCTGCATTCGTGGCGCCACAATAACCGAATCTCCATCACCTCCCTGCGCTGGTGGAGTACAGTTTTTATTTCGTTGTGTCGCCACGTCGGCCACTGCTTCTATAAACTGCACCACAAATGGTTTTGCCGTTTTATCCACCAGTAGCTCATGGATGTTATCTTTACTTATTACTATCTTACCTAGTCAATGTTCTAAATCATGGCGGGCACTAGCGAATCTGGGGCAGTCCAGGATCACGTGCTATACCGATTCAATCTCCCCAGGGTCACATTCACAGTATGGATTGTCCTTTAGTTTGAATCGGTACAGATATTCTGCGAACCCCCCGTGTCCCGTGAAGACTTGTACCAGACGAGATGATGGCTTTTCCTTTCTAACCCAGCTGTATGCTTTTGCCTGATCTGGAAAAAAAAAATTGTCATTTTGTCACTCCCCCTGTAGAAGAGGTCACGTATCTGTCCTGCCATTTTCGGACTGTCTCCTCTCTTATTTTATTCCTCACGAACGACACGGGGATCTCACAGTAGTCCCGCGTTCCATCTACCGCCCTCGCAGCTTTTTTGGCTAATTCGTCCGCTCTTTCGTTTCCCACTGTGCCCACGTGTGCTCTTAACCACAACAGTTTGACCTCTCCACCGTTTTTTCTAATACTTCTGATGTCTTCATGGATCCTCTGCACGAGCTGATGATCTGCTTTGGGGTTCGTGATGATCTCCAGTGATGATCTAGAGTCACTCAGTATCGTTGCTGAGGTAACTCCCTGTCTCCGGACCATTTCTATCGCTCTATGCAGTGCATACAGTTCAGACTGAAAGACCGTACAGGCAGGATCGAGACCAAATGTGTATCTGGCGGTTTCTTTTCCCTCTACCCACCACGAGACGGCAGCTCCTACCCCCTGATCAATTTTACTGCCATCTGTGTATATTTGTGGGTCTTGGAATTTGTGTTTTCGTATGGTCTCTACTGATGTATCCTCTATACATTCATACTCTATCAGCACTTGCTTGGATGGGTGGGGTCTCTTGAGAAATGGTGTTTCCTTCTCCAGTATACTCCCCGGTGGCAGGTGGTCTCGGCAGTCCCTTTTTTTGGTTCTGTAGAGGGTTGCTGTTTCTTGCACTCGCAGGTCAAGTGGGAGCAGTCCAGATAATGTGAGAGCGGACGTCAGGGATACTGTTCTGTGGGCTTTGCAGACTTTTATCGCAAAGTTACGTTGGACCGACTCCAGCTGCTTTTTGATGAGTTCCAAATCTGTGGCCTGGCTCCACGCTCCACTGGCGTACAGGATGATAGGTTCAATGACCGCTATGTACATCGTCCTGATGATTTCACTGTTCAGACCCCATGTTACCTTCGCCGTGCGTGCTAGTTGCTTATATATGTTAGTTACTTTTCTGCACTGTTCTGATACATGCTCAGCGAAGTTTAGGTTTCTGTCAATCGTGAGTCCTAGTACTTTAATTGCCGTCACCAGGTCGATATTAATCCCGGACATCGTCACTATGGGGGGGTCGTACTTCAATTTCTTCGTAATCACCATCGCCTTGGTTTTGTGTGGCGCGAAGTTAAGTTTATTACGTCCTCCCCATTTCACTACTCTATCTAGGATTTCGTTTGCGGTCTCCTCCACTTGCTGACCTGTTTCACCTGTGAAAACCAGAACCACGTCATCTGCGAAGGCCGGGCACTTGGGGCCTTTGGTTAGTTCGATTATTCATTTTGGGGGGGTTTTGGGCCTTCTCCCACCACGCTGGCCCAGTGCGGGTTGGTGGGGTGCGCCAGAGCCTCGTCTGTTGAACAGCTTTGTGTATCGCTCTCATTGATTTACTATCAAACGATCACTCTAAACAATATAAGTACAGTTTCAATACTGTTATAATGAAGAACAGATTACAAGTGTACTTGTCAAGATTGTCACGCAGCAGAAGAGAGTTGAAACATGCATTTTTGGTGTGGTTGCACCATCACTGTGAGGCTATTTTCTACAGCAGTCGAATGCTATTGAATAGAATCCCATCTCTCAAAAGTCAAATGAACACTAAAAGTATTTACTTCAAGAGAAATGTTCAAAAGAAAACATCAGGATCATGTGTCAAATACCAGTGTAGTACTGCAAGAATTTGTAAATGAAAATAAAAAGAGAAAGATTGGCAGTAATATTCATTTGTCAAGCCAAACATGAAGAAAATGACTGGGAGGAATAATATATATACATTCACAGACACAGATTGTGACATATTTCTTAAAAACTTAACGACCTCTTCAATGAAGAAAGAATAAAGTGCATAGTAAACTAAACCAGGAATCATCAATACAGAAGTGCTCTTTAGTTCGAGCTTGGTTATGAAGAATAACAGCTTCCATGTGCTATTGAAGTCAGCCAGTGCATAACACATGATGGTTCTTTCGTTGGGAAGATTTTTGGTAGGAAATCTTGCAGACACCTATAATAAAATGTGGATAAAAGTTGAAGGATGAAGATTGGGGTTGACATTTGCAAAATGTGACCTCTTCATTTCTGATTAATACCCTGTAATAGTCAGTTCAACAAACAGTATCCATAAAATTAGATTAATACAAAATTGTCATGCTCTTTTAGTAAAGAAAATGCTAATTATCAAAGACGGAAAACTGTGAACAGGATGCTTAACTCAGTATAGATGCAGATGTTTTGTGCTAAAGCAAAACTTATATACTTTTGTGTTGCTAGCAGTAATTTTGAAAACACTCAAAAGGTGACAATATTAGCTATAATAGATATTTGTTCTAACAATCTGTATGTCTAAAAACTTATTGATCAAATAGTGCCATTTTGGAAACTATACTACACACACACTATACATTTTTCCTATGAAAGTATTACTTCATAATAAATCACTTTACTGTTATTTTGACTTTTATTACCTGCGACCCTAAGGCAATATACTATGATAAATTAATAAATTTGATCTAACTCTATTCAAACCTATTTGTACATACTTTTGGAACATACAGGGATGTCTCAGAAACAATGGATAAACCTTTAACTGTTGAGAGGTTTCGTCGAGACCTCTCTAATCTCAAATTTTGACTTTAGTAAAAATATCTCGGTTTTCAAGATATTTGATAGTTTATGATTTTTTTTTAAAATTCCAGTTTTGGTTGGTTTTTAATGTGCCATTTTTACAAATACGGACTTTTTCTGATTCAGTTTTTTTTAGCTTCTAACGGAATAGTTCAGCTATCAATAACAGTGGTTAAAATTGAGCTAGCTAATCACGAAGTGCTTGGAAAAAACAATGTTCCAAAAAAAAATAAACAAGAAATTATTTTTCTTCGTGTTTGGTCAGCTACCACGTAAAAAAAATGTATGACGCTCATCGTGCCCATTATCTTAAAAAAATGCTTAGTTATTCTAGTTTCAAAAAAGGTATGATAACCTATGCTTAATATATCTCTTAAATTTTATTACTGCTTGAATAGCAAATGGTATGAAATTTTAAAAAGATTTTTTTCGGAATAGTTATTAATTCTTAGTTTGAATAAAGAATTTGAAATAAAACAACATGAAATTTTAATTTTTTATTAAATTTACAATAAATGTTCGAATTGGCGTCCTTGCGCTCTTATACACGCCCTACATCTTTTTATAAAAGAAAGTTTGATGCGGCGCGCGTAACCAGACGTTTTTATGTGTGCAGCTGCATTTTGTATGCGAGTACGCAACTCTGTTATTGAGGATACTGGCCTCGCGTAGACAAGGTCTTTCAGACATCCCCAATAAAAAAAATCCAAGGGATTTAGATCCGGCGATCTGGGCGGCCATAAAATAGGGCCGAGCCGGCCTATCCACCTTTGTGGGAAGTGTTTTTTTTAAATAATTTCTTACTACTATTGCGTAGTGAGCTGGGCACCCATCATTTTGAAGCCACATTCTCCGCCTCACTTCTAAATTGACATCTTCTAGCATGCCGGGTAATTCATTTTGTAAAAAATTAAGGTAAATTTCACTATTCAGTGTAGCTGGAAGTTCATATGGCCCGATCACCTGTCCGTCAATAATCCCAGTCCACAAGTTAACTTTAAATTGAACTTGGGACCGATCTTCCCTCATCAAATGTGGGTTTTCAACTTGCCAGCTATGTAGATTGTGGATGTTGAAATATCCATCTCTCCGGCATGAGGATTCATCCGTCCATAAAATTTTATTGAAAAATTGCGGGTCCTCCCTTATTTTATTTAACATGATTCTGCAGAATGCAATCCTGCGCGGATAGTCAGCAGGCTGTAGAGTTTGGACCCTTTGAATATGGAAAGGGTGCAAAAGGTATTTTTTCAATATGCGATGCACTTTGCTTCTATTAATGCAGGTTCGACGTGCAATTCCACGCACAGAACGTGTTGAATCTTCATCTATTTCGTCGAGGACTACTACTTCTTCATCGTCGTTTCTTTCTGGTCTTCCTGGCCCTGCACCACCAATGCCTCTTCCTGGAAGCCTCCCTTCGCAGTACGAATTATGTACCCGAGCAAAAACTCGATAGTCCGGGTGACGTGCGTTGGGGTACCTAATACAAAAAATGACGTTATTAAATTTACTAATTCATTTAATTTTAAAATCTAATTAAACACGGCGTGTGACTATTTTTAGAAGGATAACATAATGTAAGACCCATCCTGATACGTTTAACTAAAGTTGCAATAAATGTGTGTGATTTAAAAAAAATAAGATTGATTGAATTAAAGAGAAAATAAATAATCTTACCTCTGCGTACAGACGAGCAGCAGCGTTAGCATTTCCTCGACATTCGCCATAAACGAAATGCATGTTTGCATATTCGCGCGACGTGTACTGATGTCTAGGCATGTTCAGTCTTATGTATTGGTTGTCAGTTAGGTTTCACAGCACAAACAATATCCAAATCGTAAAGCTAGCCAAGTCCATATGATGACCAGTTGTCAATAGGTTTCACAGCACAAACAATATCCGAATCGCAAAGCTAGTCAAGTCCAAAATCACAGCAAAATGTCGTTTAAAATCATCGAAGCTCTATCGAATCTCTCGAATACAGAAAACACGCGTGGGTCACAACCGGAGTTCAGAAGGACACTAACAATCGTAACAAAGAACCCAATGATCAGACGCAGGTAAAAAAAATCCTTCCAGGAAATTCGATAGCAGGTAAGGTTGCAAATGGTTATGACTCATGTGCTGTTAATGATAAGGCTCCTTTTTGATTGCGCATAGTGGATGAGACATGTGGCAGGCAGGGGCCACAAAAAAAAAACACGTTTCTCAACTCTGTGACTCGCAAACGAATGTTTACAAATAAGCTTTAAGTGCTTATTAGTGGAAAAAAAACCTTTTTTTTTTCAAATTTTCATTTTATTTGCTATTCAACCAGTCAGAAAGTCAAGAAAGCATAAACTTAATACTGGAAAACTAAATTAACCGAATAAAATTAATCCGAAAAATAATTAATCCGACAAACAATCTTTTTAAAATTTTCATACCATTTGCTATTCAAGCAGTAATAAAAGTTCAGAGCATAAGTTTATCATACCTTTTTTGAAACTAGAATAACTAAGCATTTTTTTAAGATAATGGGCAGGATGAGCGTCATACATTTTTTTTACATGGTAGCAGACCAAACACGAAGAAAAATAATTTCTTGTTTAATTTTTTTTGGAACATTGTTTTTTCCAAGCACTTCGTGATTAGCTAGCTCAATTTTAACCACTGTTATTGATAGCTGAACTATTCCGTTAGAAGCTAAAAAAACCTGAATCAGAAAAAGTCCGTATTTGTAAAAATGGCACATTAAAAACCAACCAAAAGTGGCATTTTTAAAAAAAATCATATACTATCAAATATCTTGAAAACCGAGATATTTTTACTAAAGTCAAAATTTGAGATTAGAGAAGTCTCGACGAAACCTATCAACAGTTAAAGGTTTATCCATTGTTTCTGAGACACCCTGTATCTATGTTTGAGTAACAATGATAAATATGAACAACAAACCTATAAAATATTATAAATCTTTTAAGGTGTAATGGAAAAATAAAACACATGTATTTCACATTAAAAAATTTTGATTCAACTTAAACCTTTACAAGTCATTATTGTCAAATAAACATGCAACATTTTTTTTTGTGAAGAACATAATGTCTAATGTAAGTAGTACAAAAATTAGTTATGTCATCTTTAGATGTTAGTTATGTATAAAGTAAAGAAAAAAATCTATATATTATTTATTTAATAAGAAGGGTCTTGTAAATTAGGAAGAGCACAGGCTGACAACACAGCAATCACATTTAATATATTTGTATACGGCTTTAAAATGGATAACTTGTATATTCTTGCGTAAGCTGTTCTGAAATTTACTTTCTTCTAGTAAGTTAATATCACTAATACTGCTTTCATATCCTGTATATAGGTTGGGGAAAAAGTCTTTTCGCATTATAGTATGTATAAACTTGTAATAAAATCTCTTTGGCTATACTATTTGTATCTGGCTGGTTTTGGTATCATTGAAAGTTTAAATTTTAAAGAACATAATTCCAAATTCAAATTAGGAAAATGTGTGATTTTCATTTGTTTTTCGTACCGCCAAGATGAGTGAATCTAATGAAGAAATTCGATACATTTTAAAATTTTACTACAAAAAAGGTAAAAATGCAACGCAAGCCGCGAAAAAAATTTGCGATGTTTATGGACCTAGTGCAGTGTCTGTGAGAGTAGCACAAATTTGGTTTAAGCGTTTTCAATCCGGAAATTTTGATGTCAAAGATGCACGTCGCTCTGGTCGCCCTATTACAGATAAAATGGATGCCATTTTTGAAAAAGTGGAGCAAGATCGGCATGTCAGTAGTTACGACGTAGCTGAAGAACTGGGAATTGACCACAAAACAGTTTTGGCGCATTTGAAAAAAACTGGGTACACAAAAAAGCTCGACATTTGGGTACCTCACGAGCTCACTGAAAGAAACCTAATGAACCGTGTACTCATTTGTGATTCTTTATTACGACGTAATGAAACCGAACCATTTTTGAAGAAGCTGATAACTGGTGATGAAAAGTGGATCACGTACGACAAGAACGTGCGAAAAAGGTCGTGGTCAAAGGCCGGTCAGGCTTCACAGACTGTGGCGAAACCCGGGTTAACTCGCAACAAGGTGATGCTGTGTGTGTGGTGGGATTGGAAGGGCATTATTCATTATGAGCTGTTACCACCAGGCAGGACCATCGATTCTGAACTCTACTGCGAACAACTGATGAGATTAAAGCAAGAAGTTGAGAGAAAGCGGCCGGAATTAATCAACAGAAGGGGTGTGGTTTTTCATCATGATAACGCTAGACCTCACACATCTTTAGCCACTCAGCAAAAATTAACAGAGTTTGGCTGGGAGGTGTTAATGCATCCGCCGTATAGTCCTGACCTTGCACCTTCAGATTTCCACCTGTTTCGGTCTCTTCAGAATTCTTTAGGCAGTGTCAGGTTAACATCACGAGAGGACTGCCAAAACCACTTGTCGCGGTATTTTGACCAGAAGTCCCAAAATTTCTATAGCAATGGGATCATGTCCCTACCTACAAGATGGCAAAAAGTTATCGAACAAAATGGTACCTACATACTTTAGTTAAATGTAAATAAACTATATTAAAAAATGTTTTGAATTTTCTTAAAAAATGCGAAGAAACTTTTTCCCCAACCATTATTAAGCTGACTAAACCATCAGGTAGTCACAGTAATAAATTTTTATACTCAGGCCAAGTTAGTACTTTATTGGGTTTTTGAATTTCATTTCTTAGCAATCTATGATTACCCTTTTATACTTATGGTGAAACACTAGAAGTAACTTTTTTTATTGTACTTTTAGTTAAAAGGTCTAATAAAAGGTGAAAGTTCACTAACTTTCTTTCTTCTTTTCTTCATAAGTTTCCTCAAGAGCTTTATTTCTTTAGAAATAATATATCAACTATTAAATAAAGTTCTTTAGGTATCCCTATGTATATTCTTGGTTTGTGCCTTATCATACATAAAAGTACGTACTGTCCAGATTTAATTTTTGGTTATTGTGATTTTTCCTTTTTATGTCTTCAGTTGTCCGACTTGATAGCTTGACGGAGAAGACTTAAGTAATGATCCAACTAGTGAAGGTATATGTTTACGCTCGAGGATGAGCGAGTGGCAACACTGCATTGTGGTCTGTGCAGGGAGAGCCTTTTTGGCGGCCGGCCGCATGTGACATGTCAGTCGAGTCGGGTCGAAATGTCATGACATTGTTAGAGGTTATGTCCGGGCATCAATAAAACATAATATAATTTAAGATATAACAAATAGTATTGCGCGGCGCACCAAGTGATTGTTGGTGCGAGGTTTCGCCAAGTTTTAGTGTCGGGGAATAGTGTATCAAGCTTTGTGTTCGTTAATGAGTTCGGGTATTGGTGGCCTAATAGGCAAGTGTACCATCCGGTTCGGTCAGACAGCAGAACTTCAGGAGCCGCGACTTCCTTCGAGCTAGCTCAGGAAGTCCACCGGCTACATACGGAGACCAATCGGATCCAAGGTAAGTAATACCAATTTTCTAAGAGCTGGTATTCGGTGAATAAAAATCAGCAACCCAGAAGTCGGTGAATCGCCGACGTGGTGGTGTCTACCTTGGGCACCACCATCTTTTGGTAGCAGAGCGTGTTGTTGTTAGATTTTATTGATTGATTTGATTAGTATTGTACAATTAATATTGTAATCTTGTTGGTTGTCCAAACGGGCAATACATATTAATTGTTTTTTGATTGCTGATTTTAAACCGACTACCATCTCATTTGTGGACCGATCTCCCTAACTAGTTGTCATTGTCATTGTATATGAAAAATTGGGGTTAAATGCCTTTTGTTGTTCTAGTTAAGTTCTAGCATTTACCTATATTTGATTTTGGTTTGTTTTTTCATATCTTTGTTTTGCCCTTGAATATTTTGTTTGTTATGTTGTAAACTTATACTTGAATTTAATTTGTTTAAAAGATTTTGCTGCTAAATGACTTTGCTGTTGTTGTAATACACTATTTTGCTGTGTTAAGTTTTAGCATTTACATTTGATTTTGTTTTGTTTGCCTTTGAATATTATGTTTGTTAAGTTATTGACTTAATACTTGAATTTAATTTGTTTGAAAAATTCTGTTGTTAAATGCCTTTGTTGTTCTAGTTAAGTTCTAGCATTTTCACTTGATTTTGGTTTGTTTATATATTTTGTTCTGCCTTTGAAGTTCCTCCCGATCTGTTTTATTGTCTGCGGTTGTCGGTCTGTTTGTCCGTGTATTATTATAGTGTTTATTAATTTTGGTGCAAAATGGTCCCGCCAGTCAGCCCGCTTAGTGGTGCCCGCGCGGGTGCACAAAAGATTTTGAGATGGTTTGCTAGTACCGTCGCTTTGGTAGACCGACCAGACCGAGAACAGGCCTCGTTAATTCGGCATGAGGGAGTACCTGCTCGCTTGAAGGAATTGGAGCAGCTTTTCGTTGCTCATCAACAATATCTGCTCGACCACCCAGCCGAGGGTGCCGCTGAGTTGCGGGCAGTCGACCAATTTAATGCCGATTATGATCAATGTTTTGAACAGGCGGATGTGATCATAAACAAGGCTCAGGCTATCCTATTCGCCCGGAGGGGTGAGTCGTGCACGCCCGGGGAGGTCAAGCCTACCCCGGCCGGCTTGCTGGGCAGACTGCCCACTTTAGACATCCCAACCTTTGATGGGAACCTGGCTTCTTGGTTGGGGTTCATTAACCTCTTTGATAGCCTGGTTCACTCGAGGGACGACCTGTTCCCTAGCCAGAAATTGGCCTATTTGCTCTCTGCCTTACGTGGAGAGGCTGGTGTGCTTGTCCAGCATCTACCTGTCAACGATGACAGTTATGAGATTGCAAGGGCGTTGTTGACCGCCCGGTATCAGAATGTTCGCTTGCTAGCGGACACACATGTGGCTGCCATTTTAGGGCTGCCACGAGTATCGCGGGTCTCCTCATTGAGGAAGGAGATTTTAAACCCGCTGCTAAGCGCTATTAATTCGCTCAAACGACTTGACCTACCGGTGGACCAGTGGTCCTTCATATTGCTCCACCTCATCCTCAATAAGCTTCCCAAGGAGATGAAGGGGCGCTTTGAACAAAGATACGGGGGCAATAGTGCCTCCTACCTACCCCCCTTCTCGGATCTCCTCAGATTTTTGGAGGATGAGTGTCGGATGACCGACCACTTGGATCTGGCTCCTATACCGGGACCGAGTACAGGCCGCTATGAGGCGACCCGGGCAGCGCCACGAAGAGAGCGCCGCCCGTACAAGCAATATACTGCCGTGCGGCAGAACTCTCCACAAGGGGAGAGGCCGCTGCCTTGCAAGTGTTGCAAGCGTGATGGCCATCGTTTGCCAGCCTGTCCCAAATTTGTTGGCCTACGCACCGAGGGGCGTAGGAATATGGCCAAGCAGCGGAATTGGTGCTACCGCTGCCTGGGGGCCCATATGGCATCGGCTTGCCCCCACCCACGAGATTGCCACTGTTGTGGAGGGGCCCATCACCCCCTCTTGTGCTTTAATAATAAAGACACTCGTGAGGTGGTGAGAGCGAGGGACTCGCACACGGGCGGGGGCCCTCGTAGGTCACCCACATCTCCGAGGAGATCGGAGGGGCGTGCCACCCCTCCGCGGAGATTGGAGAGGCGCCCCCCGTCCCGTGAGAGGATTGGGCGCCCCACCCCCCCTACGGGCAGGGGGGATCGACGCGCCGCTTCTGAGGCGCCACCGCGGGATTGGGCCGCGGTAATTAGGGAGCCACGCCGGGAGCCGATACGCTTCTCTCCCCCTCTGATGGAGAGACCCCGGTTGTCACGGGCTCCCCCAACTTTCGCCATCATGGGCACCGCCCGGTCCCCCGATGCCGCTTTGATCGGGGCCAGTACGTGCCGGATTGGGACCCGCTCGAGCGCCTTGAGCGCCCTACTCCGCCGCCGCGCACGCATTTTTCTTTGGACCCCCCTTCCCCCCCGTTGCGGGGAATGCGGGAGGATTTTCATTAAACCAACTGTCGGCTGCAACCCTCCCACAGGAGCAGGTGTTGTTACCAACAGCCTGCGTACAGGTGTGGGGCCCAAGGGGCACCTTTGTTTTAGTTCGCGCCCTTTTGGATACGGGAGCTCAGGGTTGCATTGCCTCCAGCTGGCTGGTCCGGCAGTTGAGTTTGAACACATCTCCGTACCTTGAATCGGTACGAGGAATCGGAGACCTGCGGATCCCGGATCCGATCGGTCAGGTTTTGTTCTCCTTCTCCCCCCACTTCTCCTCAGCGCCCAAAATTGGCGCTACCGCGATTGTTTATGAGAAGGTTGTTGGTCAGCTTCCGCAACAGCACGTTTCGCGCGCTGTCGTTGATGCGACATCAGGATTGACCTTGGCTGACCCTTCCTTCCACCGAACCGGTCCGATTCACTTATTGCTCGGTGCCGATGTTCTAGGCCGCGTGTATTGTGGGAAGAGGAGAGAGTTACAGAAGGGTGGGCTGGTAGCCTTATCTACATCGCTTGGGTTTGTAGTGATGGGACCAGTTAGGCATAACCCACCATCTCCATCGGTGGACAGTTACATAACTGTTAGCTCCACCTTATCGGATGTCCTTCAACGGTTTTGGGAGGTGGAAGAACCACCTACCGTGAAGCGAGTGAACCCCTTAGACGAGGAGTGTGAGTTGTTCTACCAGAACAATACAGGTCGCCTTCACTCGGGACGGCTGATCACTCGTTTGCCCTTTTTGTCAGTTCGCCCCTCACTTGGCAGCTCCCGGCCGTTGGCCGAGAAGCGGCTGCTGTCCATGGAGCGTCGGATGAGTAGGAACTCCGACTTCAAACAGAAGTATGTCGACTTCATGCGAGAATATGAGCAACTGGGGCACATGTCGGTCTCGCGACTGGACTGGCGAAACGAGGAACATAATTTTCTTCCTCACCACGCGGTTTTGAAACCTTCCACTGGGAAGATACGCGTTGTTTTTGATGGGTCAGCTCCTACGTCTACCGGAGTTTCGCTGAATCAATGTCTGCATGCTGGACCGAAGTTGCACCACGAGGTGGGCGATGTATTGACCAACTTCCGTCGCCATGCCGTCGTCTTTGTGACCGATATCCGGATGATTTTTCGGCAGACTGTGATTCACCCGGACGATAGACGATATCAGCTCATATTATGGAGGGAGGATCCCAGAGATCCCATGCTGGTCTACGAGCTGAACACCAATACATACGGTTTGCGTTCGAGCCCCTTTGTGGCAATTCGCTCACTTGTGGAACTCGCTGAACGTGAACGATTACGATACCCTCGCGCATCCTTGGTTCTCAAGGAGGATGCATTTGTTGATGATATTTGTACAGGCTCCTCTAGTGTCGAGGAAGCCTTGATTTTGCGAGATGAACTAATTGCTCTTCTCGGGGCTGGTGGTTATGAACTGAGGAAGTGGATGTCCAACTCACCTCAGCTTTTGTGTGACTTGCCAGACGACCACCAGCAGGAGCCTCATATTTTTGAGAATGCCAACACTCCAGATTTACTGTCTGTTTTGGGAGTGCAATACAGACCTGTCCAGGACACGTTCACCTATCGATTGGAGCTGCCAAGCCCCAAGGTCTGGACGAAACGGTTGGTTTTGTCTACAGTAGCTCGTACCTTTGACCCAAATGGCTGGATTAGTCCCGTAGTGTTTTGGATGAAGTGCTTCCTACAGGAACTTTGGTCAGCCGAAGTGTCGTGGGATGAGCCCCTCTCGGGCCGTTTGCTGCGAGATTGGGAGTCCTTCATGTTGTCTCTCCCCGACATTAACCGTGTTAGTATCCCTAGACATATACTGCCTAAGGGACGGTTTACGGCCAGCCTTCATGGCTTTTGTGACGCGTCTGAGAGTGGATACGCAGCCGTCGTATATATCCGGACGGTTGATGATAGAGGAGCTGTTAAGCTCCACTTGCTAATTGCTAAGAGTAAGGTTGCTCCACTTCGGACTCGATTAACGATTCCGAAGTTAGAATTGTCTGGAGCTACTCTTCTGGTTCGGTTGATGAACCACGTTGTTGACACCCTGGGACGTAGTGTGGACTTTGAGTCGCTCTTTGCTTGGTCCGACAGTCAGGTTGTCCTGTGTTGGATTAAGAACTCCGTCCACTCCCTGGAAGTATTTGTGGCCAATCGGGTATCCCAAATACAGGCCTCGAAGGCCACGTTGATTTGGCGCCACGTGCCAGGTGAAATAAACCCTGCTGACTGTGCATCACGTGGCAGCGAAGCCCCTCAGCTTATTGACCACACTCTGTGGTGGGGTCCCGACTGGTTGTTACAACCGTCTTGGCCTTCCACACCAGCTGTGGTGAAGGTACCAAATCCGGGCTTGCGTGTTCACGCTGTCGAGACTATGGCGGCTCCAGAGCGGGAATTTTTATTAGACCGCTACAGTTCTCTGGACAAGTTGCTCGGCGTGACCGCTTGGATAAGAAGATTTATTCGAAATTGTCGACGGCCTCAGGACAAAGATTTGTGTCCGGTCCTCTCTCCGCAGGAGCGCCAAGATGCTCTTTTGCATTGGGTGCGTATGACCCAGTCTAGAGCGTTTGAACCGGAACTTAAGATTTTCCGTACCGGGACATCCAAATTAAAGGGACCCTTGGTGCGTTTGACTCCCTTTCTGGATGATAAGGGATTGTTGCGTGTAGGAGGCCGATTGAGGCACGCTAACTTGCCTTATAGATCACGTCATCCCCTGCTGCTCCCCAAGGACGGACCATTGGTGCGATTGTTGATCATTGATCGCCATGTGAAGAATGCTCATGCCGGATGTAATGCATTGACCGCGCTCCTCCAACGGGAGTTTTGGATTTTGTCAGCGCGAAGAATAATCCGATCTGTTATCTTTCGATGTCTGCCCTGCTATCGTTTACGCCCCGAGACGATGCAGCCCCAAATGGGTGATTTGCCTGCTGATCGTGTGAATGAATCAATGACCTTCTTAGGAGTTGGAACTGATTTCGCGGGACCGTTCACTATAAAAACGTCGCGACTCCGTAATGCTAAGACTGAAAAGGCTTACTTGTGTGTATTTGTTTGTTTGGCCACTAAAGCCGTTCATTTGGAGGTGGTGAGTGCGCTCACCATGGACGCTTTCTTAGCAGCGTTAGGCAGATTTGTCTCCCGCCGGGGACTGCCTTCTCTAATTCGGTCCGATTGTGGGACGAACTTCAAGGGCACTGATAGACATATAAGAGAAGTTTGTGAATTTTTAGATAAAAATAATATTGAGATCGGATCCACACTCTCCCGTAGGGGGGTAACATGGCGATACTCCCCGCCGTCTTGCCCTCACTGGGGAGGGATTTTTGAATCTGTTGTAAAGGCCGCCAAGACTCACCTTCGCCGCGTTATTGGGGAGACTATTCTCACGTTTGAGGAACTCGCGACGGTGTTTCATAAGATTGAGGCGGTTCTCAACTCGCGTCCGTTATGTCCGTTGTCTACCGACGCGAACGATTTGCAGGCCCTCACGCCGGGCCATTTCTTGATAGGCAGACCACTTAACGCCCTGCCCGAGTATCCGTATAGAGATATCAATCCAGGACGCCTTTCGCGGTTTGAGTTGCTCCAGCAGCTTACCCAGAGCTTCTGGCGCCGCTGGCACCTTGAATATTTACACATTTTGCAACAGCGCGTTAAGTGGTCAGATAAGACAAACCCACCGAGGGTTGGAGACCTCGTGTTAGTGTAGGAACCAAACCTGCCACCCTTACGTTGGCGTTGCGGACGCATTGTCCAACTTACTCTAGGGTCTGATGGTGTGCCCAGGTTTGCCGAGGTCCTAGTTGGGGATTCTGTTTTGAAGCGCGCGGTCGCTACTCTTTCTCGCCTCCCCTTAGACTGATTTGGCGGACAGTCCGGGACTGTCCGGAGCGGGGGGATGTTTACGCTCGAGGATGAGCGAGTGGCAACACTGCATTGTGGTCTGTGCAGGGAGAGCCTTTTTGGCGGCCGGCCGCATGTGACATGTCAGTCGAGTCGGGTCGAAATGTCATGACATTGTTAGAGGTTATGTCCGGGCATCAATAAAACATAATATAATTTAAGATATAACAAATAGTATTGCGCGGCGCACCAAGTGATTGTTGGTGCGAGGTTCCGCCAAGTTTTAGTGTCGGGGAATAGTGTATCAAGCTTTGTGTTCGTTAATGAGTTCGGGTATTGGTGGCCTAATAGGCAAGTGTACCATCCGGTTCGGTCAGACAGCAGAACTTCAGGAGCCGCGACTTCCTTCGAGCTAGCTCAGGAAGTCCACCGGCTACATACGGAGACCAATCGGATCCAAGGTAAGTAATACCAATTTTCTAAGAGCTGGTATTCGGTGAATAAAAATCAGCAACCCAGAAGTCGGTGAATCGCCGACGTGGTGGTGTCTACCTTGGGCACCACCAGTATATAAAATGTCATTATCATCATTTTCCTCATTTGGAAATAATAATTTTTAATAATGTCTGGCCAGATATAGGTGGTTTGCAGCACTTCAGACATTTTATTGGGAGATGTTGCAGTTGATTGGTGGTGGGCAGCAGGTTTAATCAGTGAAGATATAACATCTTTCAGTTTTACCATACTGGACCTATTTACTTCTATGGTGCTTTGGTATATAAATACTTGAGTTATTTTGTTGACATAATGTTGTTCTAGTTGACGGGCCACATTTTGATGTTATGGCTGAGCATGCACTGCTTTGTATTATGTTGCACAAGTTTTACTGCCTCATCAATCTCGTTGTCAAAAGGAGAACAGGGTAGTACACAATAGTTCTCATTAAGTAACCTCTGAAAGCAACAAATTTTAATTAGGTACTCAGTAAATACATGTAAACGTTGTTTAGATAAATATATTCATTATTATGAAACTGGGATAGTTCGTATTACATACTTTTTAATTAATATTCAATTACATCATTAATATTCAATTGAACATAAGTACCTACATATTCTTTTCTTTGAAACATCATCTTGTGTCAGTGTATAACTTAGATTAAATCAAAAATGCGTGAATGGTGAAGTTTTCTCTACGTCTGGCGTTAAAATTTGGTTGGTCGGCTGCGGCGTTTTCATTCTAACTGAAAGATAAAAATTTAATTAATGATTTTACATATAACCTAAAAACTTCTATTTTATTTACGTTGAAACTGAAGTACCTACACAGATTGAGTTATTCATTTATAGTACTTACATTAATGTGATTTTCGCAAAAATACATTTGAGTTTCAGTAGATAGTTACAGGATTTCTTTAAGCGAGTGTTAACCAAATATTTCGCATGTCTATATCACTGGGTACGTCTAATCCACAGCTTTCCTGGAGTCTTTGAAGAGGTAATTTTATATTCCTGTTCTATTGTCCCGTTCCATATACACATTTACTATATTTTGTGATATTTAATAGAAAGCATTGTTTTTGTGAGGTTATTTCGCCTCGGTGCTTTGTTTACTATAAGTCTGACGTCATTTGATGTATGCCACAGATAATCAATAGACTGTCATGGCTGACCGTGTTTTCGGTCCAAAATTGAAAATCTTAATTTAAAATAGATTTTTTGCACTTTTTAGCCATCGAAAAAAATAATATTCATGTGCTATGGTCTAATACAACAATTATGAACATTTTAAGCCCTACTTTAAAAAAGGGTCAACTAGCCTATTTACAAAATAATTTCAGTTATTTAATTTTGGTTATGAACTTCTAAAGTTTTTGTTATTTACTGTCAAATTCGACTTCGGTACCTTGTAACATAACAGTACTTTGCTATAATTGAACAAACTTAGAGTATTTTCTAACATGCAGTTGGCTAAACTTAAATTAAGCTTTTACATAAGTATTGTGCTATTTATTACCATAGCTAAAAATTGTTTACAACTGAATAGTATTGTTTAAGATCGTGTTACAAAGTTGCTATAAACAAATTAAATATTTCATTGAAACCAACTAGTATTAATAATGTTGATTACAACAATGTTTTTGTAAGCCAGAACGAAATAGTTTTGTCAGAGGTAATAAAAGTGATGCTGCGTGTAACAAAAAAAAATGTAATTTCCCACCCGAACTTGCATCAAACGTGACACGCAGGAACATAATGTTCATTTCGCTTTACCGGCCATTGCGGTTCGCACTAGTTCGCAGAAAGCAAGTGGCATTTAGTGGTAACTTTGTGATATTTTTCAAAAATAGAGAAGAATCATGGTACACATGAAGAGACAAAACTGTATGGTGATGCCGTATTCATGAATGCAGCCCCCCCGAAGCAAACGAACCTGCGGAAAAAAATTCCTACTATCTGAGGTTGTGGGGTTTGGAAATGACTATTTCAAATTTTTGAATGGTGAGTGAACAGAACAAAACTTTTTTGATTTTTATAAGAAAATGTTTGTCCGTTTTTCGTACAGTTGTGCGACTAATGTGTACTCAGCTATTCACTTACTTCGGTTTAATTCCGAACTGTCATTTTGAACACAATATCATACTGCTATAATGAACCCTGCCATAACAAAACTCACGTTGCCATTGCTATTTCAGCGAGTAGTTTTGTGTGTAATACACTCAGTAGTATATCACAATGACAGTTCGGAGTTCAGAGTTCGGAGCAACCGAAGTTAGCGAATAAGGGAGCTGGTGTTTTTGGCCCAGTGATATTTTTCTTTCATTTGCTTCTTATTTTAATGCAGATTTAAACATGTTTTTATTTTACAGAGTCTTATGAAGAGCTACTGGACTATGCCGCTTTGAAGATTTCGAATAATAATTGTACAAGTCACTAGAATTGACCACGATCTCCGATGCCACCACGCTGGTAGCATTGCCAGCTGCAGCTCCAACAATATTTTGGAGAAAGATACCAAAAGAGGATTGGCGCCTAGTGTTGAGGCATAGTTATTTATAGTTCTGTGATTATTTCTTTTGTTGATCAATATATTTAAAAGTTTTCTGTAATTAATTAATTTGTTAATTAATGAATGCTCACTTATTTGAACAAATCAATTTAGTTTTTAATTTGTCCCAAGTTTGTAGTCGAAATTAATATATGAGGAGTTTCAACAGCGCTTGCCTTTCTTGCTGAAAATTCTCATATTATTAGTTTTGGCTACAAGCTATAAACCTGTAGGAAAAAACCGCTATAGTAACCTAAAAGTAATGTAACTATTAACTGAAAAGTTCAGATACAGATTACATAACAGTGATGTTGTAAATAATCTGAAACTGTAGCTATATTTTAATCACAAGTTTAGTAACAGGTATCAAATTAGTTTGGTCATGATTACAATATATTGATGCTATACTAATCTGAGAATCTAGTTATAATTAATCAAAAGTTTAGTAACAGATAGCAAAATAGTTTAGTTGTGATAACAGTTTAGTGATGCTAATATTAAAGAAATAGTTATTTTTAACAAAACAGTTTCGTAAATAGTAAACATAGATGTGGTCTATTCTTACTTAAAAGTTTTGTTATTAATACATTTATATTAGTAATTTACTCGAAACACTTTGGTAACTTATGGTTTATATATTTGGTGGGAAGTAATTATTTTTGTTTGGCTATAGATAACATAACTGTTTTTACAAAACTGAATTTGGCTACTAGTAACATTAGTTGTGAAGTCACTATTTTTATGCAATAGGTTACTTAAATGTTTGTTATTTGTTACTAAAAATTTCTTTCAGTGTATATTGTTCTTAATCTTGTTTATGCTAAGGAGTGCGAGCAACTGTGGTTATTTATTCAAAATCATTTTTATGAGATTTATCTGAAAGGAGATAAAAAGTTTAGTCAAGTATTTACATTCATTAAATTATTAGGACCCATTGTAGTAGTTTTTTTAAAGTAACAAAATGTAAGAAACAATGTAGAATATCTGAGCTATTTTTTTTAAGTTTGCCTCGCGATTTTTTACATTTAGTAAAAGAATTTATCAAGTTTAGGTTTAAAAATATATGTAAAAAACCGCGTATATGGCAAGGCTTAATGTGATGCGAGCATTTTTTGTTATGGTAGTGTGATGGAGTTGTGTGATTAGTGAGGTGAAGTGTATTAGTGAGGCGTTGGCGAGAAAAAGTGTTTAGGGTGTGTGTGCTTGATGTTTTTGTGATTGTATAGTGATTTTGAGATGTGTAGTGAATTGTAGGAGTTAGAATATTACCTGCGAGATGGACGCACCACGCAAGCATGCTGTAAGTTGAAATATAAAAGAAGCAGAGCAAATCGCAATCTACTAATAGTGAAAGCATTTTTGTATTGGTATTTAGATGATCTTTTGCAAGTCCTTCACGGAACCTATTGTCACGATAGGAGATTTTTCGTTTTTCCTTAAAAAATATTGCAGTTTCTCACCCAGATATATTTCTATGCTTTTTTTAGCGCGGATTTTAGTTACCCTGAGAAGTTGTTTGTTTTCTGGGGTGAGATGTTCGTTAACGTAGAACCTCTGCTCCGCGCCACTGAGGCCTAGGTCACGTGTACTGATGCCCTTAGATTTTCGGAGACAGGCGATAATCTGGTCTTTCAACATCCTGGTTTGGAGCTTCACTACGATAGGTTTCAGACGGCCCTCCTTCCTCTGCATGGGTTGAACGCGGTGCACCGATTTAATCTGTGCCGATTGCAGGGGAACTCCAGCATGGTTGGCGATCTTGGTCACTAGCTCAATCGGTGACTCATTTGGCATCTCAGGCAGGCCGACGATCTCGAGGTTGCGTGTGCGAAACTTCGAGCTGGTCGTATTTAGCGGTTACCATTTTTAATTCTTTACGGATTTCAGCAGCTAGCGAACCTTTTAATTGCTTGATAATATCTTTCATCTGCAAGTTTAGTTTATGGTCCAGTAGGCTTTCTATTTGTGACAGTGTAGTGTTGGTATCGTTCGAGGGTGCGGCGTAGCTCATCACTGATGACACAGGGAACCCGCTGGTTGTCCCACTCCCGGTAGTCGATGGTGTTTCCTTTACCACTGCAGGTGAATTAGGCAAGGCGATTAATTGATCATCCTTAGGTAAGTTAACGTGTGAAGCCTCCTTAGCAGGTTTGGCAACATTACGCACGGGGGTGTTGCTGTTATCTCCCTTACGTTGTCCCGCTACACAGTTAGGGCATTTCCACTGCGATCTCGATGTTGTTGACTCACTAATATAGTTGACACATTCAGAGTGGTACAAACGCAAGCAAAGAGTGCATTTTATACGTTTTTAGGTAACCGTAATTAAGGCACGGCAAGCCTCGCATGATCCGGCCATATCTCCAGCGACACTCACAAAAATTTACCACAAATACAGTTCTAGTATTATAACCAACAAAATTCTTCCACTTGTAATCTTTCAGTTAAGTTAAGTTTTTTATCGTTATTTACCGAGAGCACGAACAAAAACACTTGAACCTGAAGAGGTGTATTCTTGTATTTTTTGAAACAATTGGTTATTGTTTATTTTATTCCGAGATTAAAGCATTTGCCACTAATGCACAAGATTAAGATTGGTCTTATTGGATTTTCATATCACGGAAATAAAGACGATAAATGAATGTAACAACTGCACTTCTGAGTTAGTGACAAGCACTATTGTGTTTTTATGACCACGCTTATGAGACACTGCGCCGTATATTTGTCCGTAAAGGAGACACAGAAAATAATCATATTCTTCGCACGTCAGGGATCTTCTTCACTGGTTTTGGGTATGCGCATAGTATAGACACGTCTATACACTCTGGTGGCTGGATGGTGGGTGTGTGTGTTGTTGTGGTGTGTGATGGTTTTGGTTGCAGTCCTTCGCAAGTTGACCAAATATACCACCCTGATTGACCAAACAACTGAACACCATAACCATGTTTTCTCACCACTAATTGACACCGTTGCCATAACATATACTATAGCAAATAGCGCCAACATTTTAAATGCAGTCTATATACCCGCAAATTTAAATGCGGATGCATATACATTTTGTTTTGAATATATGAATTTTATTATTTCGAAACACCACACGTGCCCCTTTTATTTAGTAGGTGATTACAATTTTGTCTCGGTTAAATGGGAGCACCGAGGTTGTGTTGTGGAGCCTACTTTAAATACAAATATAGATCCAATCGGTGTTGAGCTAATTAATTTTATGTCGCTTGTTGATGGTAGACAGCTTAATCATTTAAAAAATATTAATGACAGAACATTAGACTTGTTTATTACTCAACAGTCGGATTGTATTGTCGCTGCTGCACCTGTAACTGTAACGCTTGTCCACCCCGACAGTCACCACCCCTCGTTTTATGTTGTGATCCCCATCCAAGGATGCAATAAAATATGTCCCAGAAAGCGCGCTCTATTAATTGTTTTCGTAAAGCTAACTATGCAGAAATTAATAAACAAATTTTAAAAATTTGTTGGGAAGATTTATTTTGTAATCAAACTACGCCAGCCGTCTTAGCTATTTTTTATGAGACTGTATGAAATTATCCAAAATAATATTCCGACAAAAATTACAAATGACAAACAATATCCTATCTGGTTTAATACTGCTTTAATATGCATTTTTAAATGTAAAAATCAATATTGGATAAAATGGAAAAAGTACAATAATGTGGCAGATTATGAAATATTTTCTTTGTACCGTAAACGTTTCAAATATGTTTCAAATAAATGTTTCAAATATATAAAGACTATATGAAGAATGTCGAAGAAAGCCTAAAAAATAATATTAAATATTTTTGGTCTTACGTTACAAACAGAAAAAATAATATTGTTATTCCTAATTCTATTCACTACCAAGATGTGTCGACCACAGATCCAGTTGAAGCGTGCAACTTATTTTCTGAATATTTGCATTCAGTCTTTATTAAGTCATCGGTTCCAGATAAATTTGATGTCGATAACTTTAGCCCAAGCTATAGTCACCACTCTGATTTAATTATTAGTGACATAGATATAAGTATGGACGAAATACACAAGGCTTAGTAGTATCCTTATAAAGCAAAAAGTGTGATTGATATTGCATTTCCATGAGTGGATTGCGCAACCAGGATCAGCAAACATTAAGGCAACTATTAGTGAACTTGGAAGATATCTGGCAACACTGTACACCCATTGACAGCTGAGTGGTTGTCAGTCAATGGGTGCCCAACAATAACAGACATGCAAATACACAAAAAATGCAAACATTAAAACATTTATATACTATATACGCTTGCTTCTTATTTATATATGTACAACACGAAAAAACACGCACACACACGCACACACACACATACATACACACGCACACAGTCACCCCCACGCACACACCGACATACATACTAATACAATGTTAAAGAATTACATAATATTTTATCTATCTAATTACACTACACGTAGCCTGTCCACCGCCAACCTCTTAAATGTATTTAAACGCGTACAGAACAAATCTATATTATCACAATGAGTATTACATGTATTCATAATACGATATATAGGGGAACGCTTACCAGCATTAGTGCGACAAAATACTAATGAGAAGACCGGATGTCTTCGTGCATCTCGCAGATGCGTTCTACTTGACCTATAAGACAGTTTGTTTACCAATTCAACACAGTCATATCTGTTGTTGCACAAGTCATACAGCACTTTAACATCTTGACCGCAGCTTAAGCCTGCAGATGTCAATTCGTTAGCTCGTAGTTAATTTCATGTTATTTTTTTACATTTTCGAGTAATTATTGCTATTAAATGTATTTTTGAAAGAAGATTTGTGTTAGAATTTAGTTCTTATATTTGTGAATTGGTGCCTGGTGTAATTTTTATGTATTTAGACGACAAATATCAGACGACGTTATCACCGACTGTCAAATTATTTGAAACGTTGGATTCAAAATAAATTCACGAAGAATATTGACCCACTTGTATAACAACAAAATTATACAAACCATATTTAATTGGAATTGCATGAAAACAAGAAAATTTTATAAAACAACCGCAATTCGACGCCATCAAGAAATTCCTTCGGCAGTGACGGCATCTTCGGTGATTAACGGATCACCGCTACATAAACCGGGGGAGTATTGACAAATTTTGTGTTTTTATATCCAGGCAGTCCGTAGTACCTATATAACTCATGCCTAACCCTAAATGACTGTCCAACTTATAGCACAAAATAAAAATTCTTATTCAGATTCACACACTAGTTGTATTTCACTTTAAATGAAATTCATTGGAAGTTTAGTTTACTTAAGTTAATACAGTGGCTTCACCTAAAGTCTAATTAAGTACAAGTTATTCATAATATCTTGATTATGTATATGAAATAAGATCAATAATTATTGATAAGCCCAATGAGTGACACACTGAAAGTGTGTCATTTCTTAATTTTGATGCTTGACTTTTTCTGTGCATAAGAAATAAAACAAAATTGTATACCAATTTCATATTTATATGCCAATATTTATTTATGTAAGTAAATGCATTTTGATCTGACTACCAAAGCAGAGAGATTGCAATTCAATTATTACCTACATCTATATTAATTAAGTTATAAAAGAAAATTGACAATTTAACTTGTTATTCCAATGTGATGCATTAATTAGTATTTTTCTTTCACTTAAACTAAGGCTATTTCTTAATCATTTATGCTTAAACATTAATTGAAGCTTAATCATTTAGCGCTTCTTGATCTCTCACTGTAACTGTGTCCTGCCGTTGACCTTTATAGTTCCTTCAAAGTTCTGCTCTGTTGGAACACTGGGATCTAATGCTCACTGGAAGGTCTGGTGGCGTTGTGCGTCGGGTCGTTACGTTCCCTAAAATATGGTTGAGCGAAGCGATGGCTGATTCATGCGTCAACCTGTGAACAGGTGCTGCCAACGGGGACCGGTCATTGATCCATGTGTTTCTTTATTGTTTATTGAGTAAATAGTACTATTTTTTGTTTTTCTTTTTCTCATGGTTGTATGGCGCAGTTGTTTGTGACAAATAGGGAGGCGCTTAGTAGTTTCTTAAATTGTAAATAGTGTCAAATTAGTTGTATTACATAGTGACATTGTTAAAGTATAAACTATTTTTTTTTCTCTTTTAACTTTGCTCCTTATTGAAAATGTTCTCTTTCCCTTTCAAATACCTATTTCTTTTCAGTTTTCTATGAAACCTTGGATTCTAATTTTGTTTGCCAGTTTATATTCTCTATTAAAAGGATTTTGACTTTTTTAGATTGCATTTGGAACCTGAGAAATCAAAATGTTGACACGTAAGGCTGCTGCCCAAAACACAGAGGCAAAACTCAGGCAAGCCGTTAATGAAATCAAGATATTGAAGGATACTCGTGATCAACTGCTTCATGAACGTGAGGAGAGTGAGGAGGAGATTAAAAAAAATATTGACAGGAATACAGTGCTCAAAAATAAACTCACTGTGTTGGATATAAAGTATCAAGAAGTGCTTGAGGAGCGTCACCAATTACTAGACAATGTCAACAGTCTTGTTCAATGTCATGATTTGTATGAAACAGCTCTGAATAAGATCACAGAACTAGAATGTGAATTGAGTGATGCAAGCCAAAAAATTATTCAACTCGAACAATTAAAGCGGGACATGGAAAACACACACACACATAGTTTATATGAGGAACTTATGCAATCTCCTAGTTGCCAAAATCTTGCACAGCCCTTTTCAACTGCAACAGAGAACCTTTTGCCAAATCATTTCCAAAGTAAAAAGAAACTTCGGAAATATCGGAAAATTTGTAAATTGATTAAAAAAAATCAATACCTTATTAAAAAGAATAACGCATTTAAATCTAACATTAAGTTGCAAAAAGAGCGTGCTTGTCTATTTGAATCATTAGAAATTTTTGATAAAAAACTGAAAGAGAGCAGATGTAAGTATGACAGGGACACAAAAGAACTAAATAATAACATTAGTAAATTACAAAGTTCATTAGCAAATATGACAGAAAACTATAATAGTGCTCAAAACCAAATCAAGGAGCACATCAAATCAGTGACAGAGTTAGCCTCACTCTGCCAATTTAATGAAGACCGTTATCAATCCCTTCTGGATAAGCAGTCTATAGATAATGGTCATAATAATTTAACATTGGATAGTAACATAATTCATAATATTGATAGTATAGAATATGTACCCAGTCACACATCTTCTGCGCTCAATGTGGTTTGCCAGTCACTACTGGCTGACAAGACAAGGCCATCTGTATCGAAATCTATTGTTTTTTGTGATGAAATAGGCAAAGATATGGGTCACTTATTATCCAACCAATTGGGACTAAGTGTTATAAATCACTGTATGCCTGGCTCTAGTTATGAAGATGTGATTGCTAAAATTTGTAATTATAAGTTTAACAACGAAGATAATCTTATAATACTTATGGGTAATAGGGGTAACTTAAGCAAATTTTAATTAAAAACTTTTTATTCAAAGTTGGAATATTTGGATGTAAATAAAATAATTATGTACACATTTCCTTACCACCATAAATTGTCTGAATATGAGAATGGCATGAGATATAAATTTAATTTGACTCTAGACATATTGACATGTTATTCTAATAAATTTCATATTATTGACATAAACAAGCTGACATGCATTTCTAATAAGTCATACTTGACAAAAGATAGATTAAATCTATCAACAGATAAAAAAAAAATTGCTGCATCGCTAAGCTTTTATTTTTCTAATTTAGCCAAAAACTTGGCTATTAATTCTCACATTGACAATGCTTCTATTGAGCAACATACTCAATGTAATGTTTTGGAACAAGTTCCAAGTAATTTAAATTAAATAATAATAGAGGTAGCCTCTTTCCGGGTATTGACCAAAGGAAAGCCTAAGTATTTGCGGATTGTTCATCAAAATATTCAAGGCTTTTCTGGGAAAGATTTAGAAATTAGCCTATATTTAGATTATGAAAAGATTGATGTATTTTGTGTCACTGAGCATTGGCTCAAAAATTATGAATTGTCAACAAGTTTAGATAACTATAAAATTGCGAGTTCATTCACTAGGAAAAGTGCTATTAGAGGCGGATCCCTTATAATTTTACATGATGACATACAGTTTAAGGAACGAAAAGACATAGTTTCTCTTTCAGTCGAACGAATAATTGAGTTATCATGCGTGGAACTTGATAATTTCATTGTAATATGTGTATACAGGCCCCCCTCTGGAAACTATTCAGAGTTTGAGTCTGCTATGGAAGATGCACTAAGAATAGTATCTAGGAAAACTAAAAAAAATGTTGTCTGTGGTGATTTTAATATAAATATTTTAGTGGAATCACAATTATGTAGTAGATTTATTAACTTATTTAAATCATTTAATCTGAATCATGTTTTTCAAGAGCCAACCCGAATTACAGCTACATCCGCTACTTGTTTAGACAACATTTTCTGTAACTGTGATGTAGAAGATAAATTTATTATTAATTGTATAAACTCTGACCATAGTGGGCAATTAGCTTCGTTTGAACACCATCATATTTGTTCTGAACGTGAGATTACTTGTAGACCCATAACAAAACGCGGTATAGAAAAATTTAAAAGAAATGTTGTTAATCAAATTGCAGATTCATCAACCAAGAGGAGCAACGCGAATAATCTTTATAATAATTTATTTAATGTAGTTAAAGATGAATGTAACAATATATTTAAAAAAAAAGTAATTAAAATCAAACATGAGAGAAAGAAATTTAGTGATTGGGCGACGCCAGGCATATACAAAAGCCGTAGGAAATTATTTGAACTTTATGCTTTAAAAGTAAACTCCAGTGATCCCGCTTTCATAGATTATGTAAGAAATTATTCTAAAACATTTAAGAAAGTGTGCATGTCTGCAAAAGCGATGTACATAAGTAATAAAATTAGCTTATCTAAAAACAAAGTAAAGACCACCTGGAACATCATTAACCAGGAAACAGGGAAACCCAAAAGCCGTGTAAATTCTTTCTCACTAGAAGTTAATAATAAAGCAATAAAATCGGATATTGCAGTTGCAAATGCGTTTGAAGATTTCTTCTACCACATACCTATAGAAACTACAAGTAGTCTCAACTCGTGCCCCAATGCGGCTGTAGCCCTCTTAGAACAAAGTGTAGAGAAGTGCAGCATAGGCTTCAACTTTGGTCACATTGACGCCGACACTATTCTAAAAACATTCCGCATGATCAGTACCAAAAAAACTGAAGATCTTTGGGGTATTTCGACCCACTTAATCAAATCTATAATAAAAGAACTTGCTCCGCAACTAGCGTTCATTTTCAACAAATGTATTGATGAAGGTATCTTTCCTGATCTAATGAAATATAGCAATTAAGCTTATTGAGTCTTATTTATCCAATAGGGTCCAAAAAGTTGTAATAACAGAACTGAGTCTTCTGGTGCACCTATCATTATGGGCATGCCTCAAGGATCAATCCTGGGACCTCTGCTCTTCTTAATTTATATTAATGATCTCCCACACTTCACCAATAATCTGTGCGATACAGTACTATTTGCAGATGACACTTCTTTAATATTTAAGATTGACAGAAGAAACGGAAATACTGACGTTGTAAATAGTACTCTTTCTAAAGTATTGCGTTGGTTCACTGTGAATAGTTTATCATTAAACTCGAGTAAAACTAAATGTATTAAGTTTTCATTGCCAAATGTTAGGAAAGTGGACAATATTGTGGAAATGAATAATCATACTGTTGAATTCGTCGATTTTACTAAATTTTTGGGTATAACACTAGATTCGACTTTGCAGTGGGATCCACATATTGCGTCTTTAGCAAACAGACTCAGTTCTGCGGCATATGCTGTAAAAAAAATGAGACAACTTACTGATGTTGAAACGGCAAGACTGATTTACTTTAGTTATTTTCATAGTGTCATGTCATATGGGCTATTACTGTGGGGATCAGCCGCTAGTATAGAAAGTATTTTTGTACTTCAAAAAAGAGCCGTGCGGGCTATTTATAATTTACGAACAAGGGATTCTCTACGTGATTTATTTAAAGAAATTAATATATTGACTTTAGCAGGACAGTATATTTATGAAAATTTGATTTATGTTTATAAAAATTATAACACATTCGATACCAATTTTAAATTTCATAACTTAAATACAAGAAATAAAAATAAACTTGCCGTTCCAACGTACAGGCTCCAAAAAACTAGAGGCTCATTTATGGGGAAATGTATATCTTTTTACAACAAAGTTCCACAGAGTGTTACTGACTTACCTTTTCATAAGTTTAAAGCGCATGTAAAAAAGACTAATGAGTAAAGGATATTATAAAGTCAATGATTATCTGAATGATGTCAATGCTTGGTCTTAATTGTGGACTTAATTTATAGATTTAAATGTATAATGTACACTGACACATCTAATCTTGTAATGGAAGTTGAACACAATCTTTACTTTTGAGTTCTGCTTCCAATTGACGACTCTGTAACAATACAGGGAGAAAAAAATAGCCCTTGCTGGTTTTGTTGCTGGTTCTTTCCAGTACAAGGTCTCCCGCCGTAGACTTGTGAACCAATGGCGTAGCTTCTTTGACGTTCAAAAGTGATTGTAAAATCCCAATTGAATAAAGGATATTGAATTTGAAAAAAAAATTGAATTTGAATTAGATACATTATACGCCACGTTATTGTCCACAAGTGAACACAGTTGAACGCTATAATAAAACTATTATAACCGCTGTCTCCTCGTTCGTTCAAGATGATCACAGGAACTGGGATATGAATCTACACAAAATACAGTTTGCCATTAACACTTCAGTTAATAAAACCATGACGACGTTTACTCCAGCTTTCATTAATTTTGGACGTGAACTTGTTACTTGCGGTTCAATATATCATAACGCAGACACCACAGAAGTTTGCGGTTCAATATATCGTAACACAGACACCACAGAAGTAATTATTTTTGCTCCTCGTAATGAATTTGCAGATAATCTTGTTCTCCTCAGTGCTACCTTTTCAGAAGTCCAGGCTCGACTTTGGCGAGCACATCAAATATATTCTGAATCGTACAACAGACATCACCGCCACTTAGAATTTAACGAAGGTGATTTAGTCTGGAAACACAATTACACAATCAGTTCCTCAGATAAATACCATTCGGCTTAACTAGCACCAAAATTTATTAAATGTCATGTCAAAAAAAAAATCTCACCTCTAGTACGAGTATATGAGTTTGTCGACCTTAACAATAAGCCTTTAGGTCGCTGGCATACGAGATTTAAAACCACCAAAATAATTCTATTATTTTTCTCTGTAAACATTATTTATCCCTTGTTCCTCGTCGTGCCACCAACTTGTTCCACCAGTGGCACGAGAAGGAATTGTCTTTCCTCGTCGTACCACTGAATGCAGATATATGCAGTGAAGGTGGCTCTACTTAATTCCCCTTTAGATATCACTCTATAAATAACTGTTGTCTTTAACACAATTTTCCTGTAACTGCAACTTTAGTATTATGTACTCGTACTTTATGTTGTTGAAACTCCATGGTGCCAGAAATAATTTCATAACTGTGACAAGTGACATAAAAAACAACAACATTTCTAAAAATCTGCCAATTGAACTTCAGTTATACTAATTGAATTCCGTTATAATAATTGAAGTCTGTAAATCGGAACTGAATTTTATTTCTAGAAAACATGGGACTGTATTACTTTATGAGGGATTTCAATATTTTAGACACAAATTGTACAAAAATGGAAGAGTGATTTGGCAATGTAGCTTGAAAAATAAAAATAAATGTACTGGTTCTGTAACCTTACATACAAGTAACCTATCACTCTATTTTTACATTTGAAAGTAGTACTCGTACCGGTTGTACTCACCAAATTTATATTGCTAAGTTGTCGCTTCATTATCTTATATTAGTTTGATTTAATATATATTGTTTTACAGAATGAAAAAGTAATTAAAACAGCAAGTCATATAGAATGCTGTGTACCGGATTTCGCAAATAATGATGTAGCAATAAAACTACACGAAGCACATATTCTTGCAAGTACATCAGACAATACTATCAACAAAATATATAACGATACTATAGTCCCGTTACAAGATAAAGGCTATGATTTTATTTCCAAAGTGCCATCTCTGAGTTGTTGTAAAACAGCAATGTATAATAAGAGAAATAAGTTTTAGGAGTTTCAAAAACTGTTTTCCATAATTTAGAAGAAGTCGAAGTCCCCAAAATATATTTACCTTATCTGCTTGGAGACTATTATAATGGAAGCTCCCGAATACTGGTATTCATTTCGAAAGAAGTCAAAAATATGTTCACTCAGCTTTCAGAGTTTTTTATAGATGGAACATTCGCTAGCTGCCCCAAGCCATTTGGACAATTATTTACGATACATGGAAATATGGGTAGTTCATTATCAACCACAAACATAATTCCTTTAGTTTATTCACTATTAAGTGACAAGAAAGAAGTAACATATTTTGCACTGTTCGACATTATAACATCACAAATACGTGGAAACCTACTACAATTCATGCTGACTTTGAAACTGCATCTACAAATGCAATTCGTAAATTTTTTCCTGATATTAAAATAAGAAGATGCTATTATCATATGACTAACAGTCTATGGAGGAAGTCCAAATCTCTAGGGCTAAAACACAAAATTGAAAAACGAGTCGTAGGCCTTTGTAGTGCGTTACCTCTATCGCCGCGAGAGATGATTACGGATGGTTGGAAATACATACAAGATGACCGGACCTATCAAAAGTAAATAAATTTATAAACTATATGCAAAAATATTGGATGAAAAATGAATGGTGCATATACTCGGAACGCCACCGTACGAATAACGTGGTAGAGGCCTGGAATAGTAAAATTAATAGGACTATTAATAAAAATAATGTGTCATTGACCAGACTGTTAAATGCATTGTTAAAAGATGCCGCCTGTTCAAATTTCAAAAAAATGCAGTTTGGACTAAATATTTCTACTGGCAGACTGGCACTGCACCAAAAAAAAAAAGATGAATTTGTTTTACAGACGCAAATGGAATTAGTAAACCATGTAATTAGTATCGGTCATTTTTTTGGAAAGATTAAGATAATTTTGTTAATATAGAAGTTGTGATTTTGTTGTTTGTTATGCTATGTAGGACCGGGATTGATTAAAACTAATTTGTCTTTAGATTTTTTTATTACTAGTAGAGAAACAATCATTCAGTGGTACGACGAGGAATGACAATTTCTTATCATGCCACTGGTGGAACAAGTTGGTGGCACGACGAGGAAGAAGCCTTATTTATTATGTTTTATATTGTTCTTGTAAATATTTATAATTTTATTAATCACTAGCTGAACCCGGCATGCGTTGCAATGCCACGTAAACCCCTTTTTCTTTGCTAGGAATCCTCACGGGTGTCCCCATGACACCCTACCAAACTTTCATTACAATCTGATGAATGGTTTCGGAACGCATAGAGGACAAACAAACATAGTAATACATTGATTTTTATTTTATTCATCATTTTTATTATTGTCATACACAATGACTTGACACGCTTGTCATTGTCATAGAGTAGAGTTATTGCGAACACTTTAATGTTCCTTAATTACTAAACATATATTGAAGACTTTTTGGGTCATACTTAGTGCGTTTATAAGCACTCATGACATTGATACATTAATTCGGAGAGTTCCTCATAGATGGCGTTATCATTATTTACTAGCTACGGAGTTAGTTTCGTAATTTGTTAAATTATAAATAAGAAATAATTTTATCTTATTTTAAATTTAATATTTATTGTTACGTACAAATAGTGTACGAACAATTTTAATGCCATACGGCATATCTATTGATGCGCCTAGCATTACCATAGGCCGTATGCTCTTGTAAATAGTATTCTTTTTATATTTCACCTTTAGACAGCGGATGGTGACTGTATAAATAAGCCATCACATCACTATAGAGGGAACGATTTATTTTACTCCTAGTGAAATACTCCACAGAAAGGGTGTTTGCAATAATGCAAACAACACACCGTCGAAAGATGAATGCATGTATGGTATACGAAAGGGATGAATGAACGAAAATTGTTCCCCGTCATTGTAAATACGTCATTGTCATTCACCTCTCACCTCATCCATTTATTTTTAAGTTTTTTTATAAAAAAATTGTCACTGTTTATATAATGTTTTTTAACACTTTTATAAAATTTATTTGTACCTACCTATTCTTAAGGAGGCCGGGTATTGTAACGAGGTGCTATACTTTAGATATAGCAACTCGTTGCATTCCCGCCTAACTTGACTGCATTTCAAACTTAATGTTTTTGTCTCAACGACATTATGTTTTCCCGTCACTCAATTGCGGGCATCAAGACGCATGAAAGTCGCGTTGCCACGATTTAATTTAAAATAAATATTATCAACAATATCTAAATATTGATAAACTAAATAATGCAGTCGATGTATTCTACTCACTAAAATTCAAGGCACTTACGAGTATGTAGTGCCTTTTCCTTTTTATCATAGTATTTGTAACGATGGAAAATATATAAATCGGTGACACAATCCTGGTGCTTCATTTGGCTGACCCACATCCTCCCTAACCACTGCACCACTGCGTCACCTGCTGCTCACCACGTTACAAATCTACAGATATCAGTTGCGTTAAATCGGCATGTATTGTCGTGCGCTATTACAATAAAGAAGATGGCGGTATTGTCAGCCGATTTTATGAGCTGGCACAGGTTTTTTCAGCCAATGATGCTGAAGCACACTTAGTTCAATACCAAACATTTATGGACCTCGACGTACTGCAAATGTTACACCCTAGCCAGACCAGATGGTTATCATTGAATAAGCACTCCGTTTATACTTTGACGACCAATGGCTTGCACATAGATCAAAGAACTGAGTCAATACATGTTGCACTAAACGATCCAAGCGTAAAAGCATATTTTCTTTTCTTGTCATGGGTGTTTCCCAAATTTACTGTGATGAATAAGTTTTTCCAATCGTCAAAGGTTGTCATTACAAACCTTCATGAAAGAATGACTTTAGAGTAGTCTATGCCACTGGCAGCTGTGGACCCTGCTAAAAAAATAAACAATAGGGCAGCATTTCTGCCAGTTAATATGGTAGGCATTAGGCATTAAAATAGTATTTTACAACAAGATGAAAAATCTGTCGTGTGTAGTACAATAAAAAATTGTGTTTACATCACATACTATTTATATTGGTAATACCATAAATAACTATATATATTGATATGTTTCATATGTAGGTACGAGAATACATGGGAGTTGCTGTAATGACACACCTGTTCAAACCCGAATTCGTTGGCTCTCGCCTGATAGAGGTGTTCCAGATTACTTGCCGGAATTTTCTTCTGGAGGCATGTCTTGAAATTAAGAACCGTTACAATTTCAACGATTTTATTTTAGCAGATCTCAAATATTTCAACCCAACCACAGGATTTGGATCCCGAATTCAGAGATATGATGCCCTGCCTAATTAAAATAGCGAGAAACATGCCCCGCTGTGCAGCCGAAAATGACATATCATTACAATTAATTGATGACGAATGGAAGCGCCTGCCAAATTGTGCGAATTTGTTGCCAGCTGACATAAGAACCACTTGTGAACCGGACAAGTTTTCTGTTTACTAATATATTTGTGTAAATGTAAAAAGACAATATAAATTTATTTAATGTTCAATATAACTTAAGTAATAAAATAAGAAAGCTAAATGTAAAATGAATTAAAACTAAATTATAAATAAGGCTAATCTGTGTACTTATTTCATTTCATTTATATTATAATAAATATAACACAAACACTAATCCAGAGTATTATAACTCTGGATTAGCGGCAAATGGTGGTGGTGGGGGTAGTGGTGTTATATACTTTATTTTTCAGTTGCTAGGGTGCCGGCGTTTCTTTCCTAATTATTCATAGTCCAACTTCTAATAGTTCCACATTATTATTTTTCCACATTATTTTTTTTTCGCATTCTGAATTTTCCGAATTATTGTTTTAACACATTCTTACTATTACTAATGACTAATATTCCACATTACGTATTTTACATACAGTAGGTACAATTGGGATGATGACTGAATTCTAATTTTTACGTCTCGTTATTAAATATTAAAATACCGTGGAAAAAAATGTATTCCTGTGAAATTAGTGTGTCCTACCAGTGCTTACTTATGGAGCCGAGACATGGGTAAAAACTTAGGCCATCGTCCACAAACTAGAGGTCGCACAAAGAGCAATGATAAGAAAATTGGTAGGAGTAACACTCCGGTACATGAAAACAAATAGTTGACTCCGAAAACGGCGTCAGGTCTCGGACATTACACACCGCGTAGCAAAGCTCAAGTGGCAATGGGCTGGACATATTGCCAGAAAGCCGGACTCGTGGTACAGAACTATCTTAGAGTGGAGGCCATGGAACCGTAAAAGACCACAGATGCAGTAGAAGGACGACATCGTCAAGATGGTGGGCAAGAACTGGATTAGAGTAGCCCAAAATAGAACGGAATGGAGAAAGTTGAAGGAGGCCTATACCGCCATGGTAGAAAAAAAGACTTAGATGATGAATAATATATTTTAATAATTATATGATTATTTTTGTTGGTGATGTTCACCTCAATTTCTTTAATGATAAGCCAAACGTAACATCATCTGCAACTAGCTCCATCTCCATCCATCTTTGAATTAGTCAGAAGCAAAACAGAAGTGATGTGCGTCGGTGGAATCAGGGTTAACAACAGGGCTCTGTCACTGATCCCTCTATGAGTTTCCATAATTGATCCTCAAACCTAAGATTCCTCGAAAAGCCGGGAAAGGAAAAGGTGACTAGATGACATTAAAAAAGTAGACAGGACTGACATATCCACAATTAAAAAACGCAGCATAGGATCTTACACGTCGGCGTAAGGGCAAGGGCGTTTTATTAAGTAAATAACTTTTTTCAGAAACATTGTATGTACAAAGTTATTAACCAAAGAATACTTGTAGTCAAGCAGTCGATGAAAAGTCTATGCTGTCATTGCAAAATGAACAAGAAATATTGTTTCGGACGATAACTGTTTTACCCCCCTAAAGCTTTACGAAATTAGACACTTTTGGTCTCATTCGATTCAGTATACCTTAAACTATGTTTGTACGTTTTGCTTTTTTGTAATTCAGTAAAATTTAGTCAAAAAAAGATAAAAATGCTCGAGGTAGTTTTTAAGTCTAAAATAAAGATATATAGATGCTAATAATTTATATTCTGAGCAATATTTCTTCAAAATCGAAACGTACAAACCTAGGTTTTCATTTTATCTACAACATTTCCAAAAATTAAGGAAATTGGACTATGTTTAGTGGGAGAAAAGCGTTATCGCTTTTTGTATGAAAATTTACAGCTTCACAATCCAATCTTTCTTTTTCGAAAGCTAATAAAAGTAAATTGAAATTGTTTGACGTTTAGTACAAGTAACGCAAAGATACATTCCACGACTGTTTTGAGCTGTTCTAATAAGCCTATAAAATTATTTAACTATACCTAGGTACTATTCATTGTAAAAAATACATACCTTCTATTGTTTTTACAATGGCAACTTTCTTTTTCCGCCAGATGCCTAAGAAAGGACACACGTTACGAACAGAAGTTCGAAGGACTTGTTTCCGTATCAACAAGCCTACGAAGAGGTACTTTCAGGTCGGTCCTTACGCAAGGCTGCTGAAATGTTCAATATTGACCACGTGTCGTTATCCAGATATAAAAAAGCGAGAAAGTGCGAATGAAAATGCTTCCATAGATAGTATTACTATGGGCTATAATTCCGCGAAAAAAATATTTAATTCTGAACAGGAAAGTGACATCGTGAATTACGCAGTGAAGTCATCCGAAATTTATTTTGGGCTATCCACGCGAGATTTACGTCAATTAGCCTACGATTTAGCCAAAAGGCACAATCAACCAAGGCCTGCTTTGTGGGACTTAAATGAAATCCCTGGAGTAGAATGGTTTAGAAGTTTTTTAGACCACCATGCGGAACTCTCGGTGAGATGTACTCAAGCTACAAGCTTAGCTAGAGCAACTAGTTTTAATAGAGCAAATGTTGATAAGTTTTTCGATAAATTTGGCTACAGTACTGACTCGACACAAATTTGAGGCTAAGGATATCTATAATGTCGATGAAACGGGAATAATGACGGTACAAAAACCTAATCGAATTGTTGCCAAGAAAGGAAGCAGACAAGTAGGTGCATTAACATCCGCCGAACGAGGAACCTTGATCACACTTACTGTAGCAGCTAACGCGATTGGCAATGTAATCCCACCAATTTTCACTTTCCCTAGAGTCAGAGGGCCTATTACCGATCTCATGATTTTGCAAATGATATCATATGATATCATAGTGCAAGACGAAAATACGATTTCCGGTCAGATTTTTGATCATTTGTTCATTATTTAATGATGACATCATTGAAATTATGCCATAGTGATGATATCATTGCAGATCGGTAATACGAAATGCAGCATTTCATGACTTCTTTTTCTCAAATTTATACCATGTCAAACGATGAAAGATCCATAATTGGCCTGCAGATTTCAAAATCACTTTTTGAGAGATGGTCCTATCGGTAGTCTCGGTACTACAAATAAAGCTGGATGCAAGAGGAAGATTTTCTTGTGTTTCTAAAACACTTTCAGATCCACACAAACTGTTCTTCAGATCACAAAGTACTCCTTCTGCTCGATAATCATTCATCTCATGTGTCTATTCAATGTATAGACTACTGTCGCGCCAATGGGATCGTCATGTTGTCTGATGATCCACACTGTAGTCATAAATTACAGCCATTAGACCACTCTGTCTATGAGCCATTGAAGACAGCAGTTAATACACCATGCGATGGTTTGATGAAAACAAACCCAGGAAAGACTATGACCATCTACGATATTCCTTAGTCGCAACTGCGCTACCCCGGGCTATGACCACAGATACATCACTCCCATAGAAACGCTCGAATCGTTGTAATAATAATAGCCAAAACGGACAGACAAAAGTCGCTGCAAGAAGAAAAGGTCTCTATGAACGCGCGCCGAGAGTCGAGATTCCCGCGTACACCGCGTGATTGCGTCATTGAGCGAAAACTTAAGGGTTGTACAAAGAACATAAACAAAATAGTCAAAGTAAAACTTTAATGTTATTATTTTATTAATATACGTAGGATTATAATGAAATAAAGTGATTACGAGGAAAGCTCCTGACTCAAATGTGCTTTAATTTAATAAAATGATAATAATAATAGTAATTATTTTATTTGCAAGAATATGGTAAAATACATGATTGGTGTTAATTATTACATTATTCCTCATAATCTACTTCTAAATTGGCAGTGCGCATATATTTAAAATTTTTAAAAAGTACATGTAAAAAAATAAGAGAATAAATATTATTTAATCGTCATTAATACATTTAAAAATTATAAAAAATACAAATTATTAAAAAATTACCAATCCCGCAAAAGGCGAAATTTTTTCTTCATTTATTTTATTCATTTGTCAAATTACAAGCGATTAAAAAAATTACTAATTAGGTATTATGAAAAATACATGATCGATGTTTTTTTTTCATTATTGAACTCACGGTTATTCAATTTTACTATCGAAAATATACTCAAACTGTTTTTTTCTTTTAAAAAAAAAACTTCGCCCCACTAGGATTTTCTCCTGTGTCGTGGGTGCAGTTACAAACATAGAATATCACATGCACATACGCCCAGACCGGAACAAATTTCTGTAGGCCATACAAAACATTTGTCCCGTCCGGGAATCAAACCCGCGATCCGTTGCGCAGTAGGTGATCACTCGACCTCTGCGCTAAACGTGTCGTCAAATCGTATGAATAATTGTGATAAATAGGCAATCTTTTAAAAACAGGCGTAAGGTGGAATATTTTTTTTGTAAGGAATCAAATAACCGGTTCATCGAGACTTTATTATTTTTTTATAAAACTAAGTAGGCAATCAAGCAGGCTTTCTTTATACAAACAACAGGGAAGCTGTTGGCTTTCATCTTAGCCGATGAAAGTGAGCTCAACCTGAACTCCTTAGCAAGTGAGGAACCAGACTGTGGACTGAAGATTGTTACTATGGCGACGAATTACTATCTAATTAGTTCGAATTACTACGAATTCCGACTATGAAAAAAAATCAAAATTTTTATTTGTCTTTTAACAACGACATCCAATAGCTTCATAGTAATGAACCACCGTATTGTTAATCAAGTTTATTAAATTAAAATTATTGTGTGGTTTTGTAAAACCACAATGCAAGTGGAACTTTTTTCGTATCAACATTTAACTGAAATATTTCGGAAAATTATTCAATTTAGGTATAAAAATCCCGTTTTTAGTTCTGAAAAGAAAATTATAAATAAAAAAAAATAATTGATAAAAAACTAAAAGAAATTAAAAACCAAATAAATATAATAATCAAAAAAGCAATAAAATAAACGAAAAAAAAACAATAAAAACAATATAATAAAAAAAAATGAAAAAAAATACAAGATTCAATAATAATAAAAGTGTCGCGTGCGGCGCGGCGGCCCTCTGCCGGTCGGCGCGCCGGCGCGCTACTTAGCGGTAGGTATTTATAACGCTGCATTGCGCGAGTGACGGGGGCCTGCTATGACACTGACTAATATTCAAGCTGGTTTCCGGAACACTTGAATTTTTCCTTTTAATAGAGACGTGTTCACCGATCTTGATTTTGCTCCGTCATATGTTACGGATAGGCCAGACCCGAATGCCCCTGGGAGTGGTGAAACTTCAACGGAAGCTCGAGATGAGACTTCTCATCTAGATACTTATGCAAATGAATTTTCAATGCGTGCACCACTGCCTAGTTAAGCAGTAATTCATCGTCTAGATTCTTTTCCTAATCTCTCAAGCCCGTTGTCTGCTACACAACCATCAACCAGCAACCAACAAACCTCCATAGACTTCGAAGCCGTTGCTTCATCTACAGTGACTATGTCAGAAATTCAACCTAATCTCCCAAGGGTACAGACTTCACAGAGAGAACTCTCGACAGGGATTGAAGTTCTTACTGAACCTCTACAGGACGCTCTATGATAACACCCCAGTTAAGTGTTTTTATAGCGGAACCTCAGCCAGACCACACAAGGCCCGTGACTCCGCTACCAACACTCTTTGCAAGCCTTGAACCCGTTTGCTGAGTGCCTCAAAGACGCTAACGCGGTCAGTGACACCACAGCCAAGTTTCTTTAAAGCGGATATACCGGAACTTCAGTCAGACTACGCAAGATCCGTGACTCCGCTTCCAACACACGCTGCAAGCCTTGATCCCATTGATCCATTGTCTAGCGCCATAATGAAACTGACACGATCAGCGACACCACAGATAAGTTTCCCTGACATTCTTCAATTTTCCAAAAAATTACCAATTAACTTGCTTCTTCAAAAGGCGCCTCAACGATTATACATCTGAGTTTTACTGCAAAACCTACAAGTAAATTTTCGTCTGAAGAAGTAAGGCCATTCCTTAAAGCACCACCAAGGAAAAGTGCAAGAAATGCAATAAAAAGAAAATCTACCATTTACACTGACACTCTAGAAAAAGAAAACATCAGACTGCAAACTGAAGAGAGATACAGGAAAATAATGCTAGCAAATGTAAGACTAACTTAAACAATATAGAGAAAAAAAATGAAGGCAAGGACTGAAAAAATAAATCGACTAAAAGAACCTCAAAGAAATCGTCTAAAAGGACCCCAAAGAACGTTTCTTCGAGCTCAGAACCGTATTTTGATGAAGACGACGATGAGTCATCGTATGATATTTACGACGATATGGATCAACTTCATTCATCAAGTTGTGAATCTGACACTGATAACGGATTGTCAGTACCACAGCCAGAGGATTGGGTAGTTGTGAATCTTAAATCAATAAAAAACCTTGTTCACCGTTACGTTGGACAAATCAAGACCGTTACTGAAGACGGCTATGTCGTACATTAAATAAAAAATTGATAACCACACGTTTTAATAGCCTATAAAAGAGGACATGTCTGAAATGTTTGGGTATCAAATAGTAAAAGTTATTAACCCACCTATTATACACTCTCATAGTGTCAATTCTCAACGTGTTGTAATTGAATTCAAGAAGTCTTTACGTAATTTTAAAATAGAATAAGTGTATTACCTAATAAAACAAATAATAAGATATTTTAATAAGTGTTAAAACTTAAATAATTCATCGTAGTTAACGTTAAAAGCCTATGGCAAGTTCCTCCTATTAATCCGAAAGACTGATTAAGTTATTATAGTAATTGATTAAGTCAATGAATAGTGATTTTTGATTTTTGACTTAAATATTTTATTTTTAAAACATTGAATTTTGTTTGTAAGTTTTATTTAACATCATTTAAAATGTTTCAAATTTATATCAAGTTAAACAGAAAATTAAAGACAAGAAAAGGAAATCCTGTCACGATAAATCCTGAGGCGGGATTCGAACCGCTATACTCCGAGTATTTCTGAAAGACCAGAAACTAGAAATGATTTCTGAAAGACCAGAAACCAGAAATGATTTCTGAAAGACCAGAAATGATGTGATCCGACAGAAAACTAAAGTCAGCGACATAGCCCACCGAATTAGCAAATTGAAGTGGCAGTGGGTTGGCCACATAAGCCGCAGAACTGATGACGATATACGTAGGCTGGCTGGAATAGGCTGGATGAGAGTAGCCGAAGATCGGGAGCAGTGGTTTGCATTAGGGGAACTATTAATATTATATGTATACATATTTAATATTTTTTTATGAATAATATTTATACATAAAAAATAACTAAATTAGGTAATAATTCTGAAACCAGAGATTACTCGATTAAATTATAGTGTGACAAATCGAATCATAATTTATTAGGATTAAAGATAATAATACTAACTTTTACGTGTTTAACTTCTGCTATTTGTTTTATTTTTGTTTCTGAACGTTTATAGCACTGTATTATATTAATTAAAAATCCACCACAGCAGAACACCACTTATATCATCCAAATTATAAACGAAATTCGTTAATATTGAATTTAATAAGCTAAAGGACCGCTCTATGGAGATATATTCGAATGAACATCCGGCGAATCCAACTCGGCTGGGCAGCGTTCGGGAAGCTACGCAGCATTTTCTCGGCCCATCTACCGCAGTGTCTCAAGACGAAAGTCTTCAATTCGTGCGTGTTGCCAGTGATGACATACGGAACTGAGACGTGGCCGCTTACAATGGGTCTCATCAGAAGGCTCAAAGTCACCCAAAGGGCAATGGAGCGGGCTATGCTCGGGGTTTCTCTACGTGATCACATCAGAAATGATGAGATCCGTAGAAGAACTAGAGTTACCGACATAGCCCAAAGAATTGCAAACCTTAAGTGGCAGTGGGCAGGACACATCGCTCGTAGGATTGACGGCCGTTGGGGCGGAAAGGTCCTCGAGTGGCGGCCGCGTACCGGGAGACGCAGTGTTGGTAGGCCCCCCACAAGGTGGACCGACGATCTAGTGAAGGTCGCGGGAAGCCGCTGGATGCGGGAGGCGCAGGACCGATCGGTATGGAGATCCTTGGGGGAGGCCTATGTCCAACAGTGTGCGTCTATTGGCTGATATGAATGAATGAATGAATGAACATCCGAACGAATCATTTGAATGAAAATCATTCGAAAGATGAAAAATCATTCGAATGACGAATGAACATTCGATTGTTACCTAACTAATCATTCAAATATTTCGATTGTTATTTATTTAGACAATCGCCTATCGCTAGAAACGGGCTCTCTTGAGTGCTTTCTTACAAGACTTGGCAGCAGAATTAAAGTTTCTCTTCTTTGTCTGCGTATCCGGAGCTTTACTGCGTCTGGCTTTACACCATTCGAGGTATGCAGACTGCTTAATTGCCACGGCTTTCAAGTAGTCGGCATTGAGCCAGGGCTGAGCTTTAGTGCCTGGGGCTTAGTCAGAGAAGGGAATAAAAGATTCCATCGTTTGACCAATGGCTCCACAGCAACGGAAGACGCGCAACTTGACGGATCGCCATAAGAAAAAATACCCCCCGCCAAGGATAAGACACCAGAAAATGGCGCATCTCAACCTAGTCTGCCGACTTGTATCGCCAGTGCTGCCTCTTGGACTGGGATCGGGTGGGGGACACGTGAATACGGACTTTACCAGACAATGATCAGATGTCCCAAGTGGGGACGAAACTGAGACTTGGTATCGGTCTGGGTCAGTCGTCAGAAGATCCAAGCAAATAGCGATTGGCGGCGTCCGGTACCCTCGTTACCCTGTCGACCAGCTGGGAGAGGTTGAGAGACAAGGCAAGCTTGTACGTCTCTTTACCAGCATAGTCCGTCTTCTGGTACGGGAACAGCCAGCGTTCGTGATGGGCGTTGAAGTCCCCGAGTAAGACTATTTGCGCAGATGAGCTGAGCCTGATCGATTCCCTCGCTCAGACGAAGACACAGATGAGTTGTCTCCCGATCACCACCGTGCGAACGGTAAACACCGACATAGAGGATTTGATCCATGCCAGTGTCCACCAGCACCCAAATGATAAAGAAAGAGGGATTTTCCAGGTTGCGGAGACGCCGATAACAGATATAGTCCTTTAAAATTTTTAGTGGGCCTAGCAAATGACTGCATTCCACCTGATAAGTAAGTGGAAGTGGGGTCCAAATGGGAAAGTGCAGGAGAGAGAATGCACGCTGCACTAGCCACCCTCACCTTGCCGACCTGCAAGGTGCTTCTTCACGCCTCTTTTAAAGGGCCCGGGATTGTAAGAGGAAGAGAACACGTGTGCTGGCAGTGAATTCCATTTTTTGATTGTGCGACAAAGAAATAAGTTACCAAATTTTTTGTACGCATTGGAATGGTAGTCACAGTAAGACGGTTACAGCGCAGACCAGCACGTGTAGTCCTTAAAAAGGGATTAGAGAAAATACCTCTTCCGAACACTCGTCTTGGTAAGTAGATACCACCTTTGCGCTGATAATTGCGCTCCAGAGTGACAGGTAGTGGAGGTAGGATGTGTCAACTGGAGATATAATCTGCGTCTCCGCAAGAAGAGCAAATGCGGCTTGGCAGTCTCAAGGTGGTGTTGGACTGGTACGTGATTGGAGTGCAGATCTCGAATATTACTGAGGTGCACTTTGAGCGAGAGGCCGTGCATCGGCTGTTGAAACCTCAATTTCTTTTGTCGTACTTTCATTTTCTTGACTTAAAGGCAAGAGGGAAAAATGGCGAGAACTGGCAGTTGTACGAGACATTGATTAGACTCCAGACAGGAGACTCAGAAACGCTGCAGCAGAGGAATGGCTTGTTTGGAGACTGCGGGGACGCCCGGACCCCCCAGCGCCGCCTATCGAGACCTTTCGTCCGGTTATCATCCGACCCGATAGCCAACTCTGGGATTATGCACGCGATGGTGGAGCAGCCTTTTGCAGCTGGCTAGATTGCAATTGGGCTCCCTACTATCGCGGGCAGCAGCGTTTCTCCGGATCCCGCTACCCTCCACAACTAGGCATCATGTGCAGCGTCACTGAGGACATTGTGTACGGTACACTAACCAGACGCAACTGTACAGACTTACCTCTCGATAGCTACTCAGGGCGAGCAGAGTGGAATACGGACGTTTGGCACTCCGAATTGTTCCCTGAGGGTGGTGACCAGCCACGGCTGAAACCTACCACCAGAAAGAGTGTCGCTCATTTAGCACTACCCTGATTACATGTAGGGTATCGAGGGTAAACCTACGGACGCGGGCGACAATAATTTCCAAGAGTGAAGTCTTATTTTTAACTTTTCAGTGTTTTTTAAGTCGGTTTATTTTTTTGAGCAATATTCCCCACTAGAACTATTTTTATCGATGCTGCAGCATCCTCTACAGATCGTTTAAAAGAAGCGGATATTTTATATATGTTGCGGAATCCTTACCAAAAACTATACCTGGAATTTTTGAAGTTTTCCTAATAATTTAAACAAACTGATGCAATCAGAAAAGCCGCAACTTCAAAAACTTCACGAAAATGTCTGTAATGCTTACAGAACTCAGTTAGATTTTATTGACGATGGTTATTTACGACGTACAGAAATACAGAATGTGGATTTTGCGAATCCAAGAAATTTTAAAGCATTCGATAGAATGTACTTCAGAGCGAAAGTGGCAGTTGCAATTCAGCAAACAAATTTGTCCCCTAACGACATTGAAGTCTTTAAATTACGATGTGTTCATTTTTATATTAAAGGGGCCAAACAGATTAAGTCTCGTCACGATTTTAATAATAAAAAAGATAAGTGATTGGCATTTCTGAATCCTGACATCGTTAGGTCGCGAACACTTAGTTCGATGGTTGAAGTAGCAACATTATTCTCTAAAATAATAAAACCTGAAGATCTGCAGTCATTATATATGTATTGGAGAAAATGAAGGAACAACCAAACTCTCCTCTCTCATTCTGAGAGAAAGTCAATCAAAAATCGGAAAGGACATGGAAGAGTTCTGGAAAACTGTTCTCAACACAACGGATATTACAGGCGCAATGGCTTTTCCAATATTGCGAAGTTTTGTATCCAGCCAGCGTCATGTGCCTACCGCATTCCAGCGCAGGAGTTGAAAGGTTTTCTCCTGTTAATTTAATTAAAACAAAATCAAGAAACCTAACAGGTTACCATCAACGGCTAATTATATACCAAAGCGTTACTAGCAGGAAAGCAATGTTACAGTCTAGAAATTGATTCCAAAATGATCGGAAAAATGACTAAACATTTACAAATAAACTTTTTGTAACTTCATTTTATTTTTTGATGAAATCAAAAATCTCGCTATTTTTAAATTCTTGTCATAACAGGTACCTTTAATTCATGCTGCATTTACATAGAAGGCTGACACTCGACGCTAGTAAGCGGGGGCTGACAGCTAGCGCCGGTCTATCAACTTTCAGCGTTTTTTTTTCTAAGTATATATTTTTTCTACTAAGTATAAAACGCACGCTAATCAATAGTTGGCCTGCCAGCGCTAACTTGTGATAGTCTGAACTTATAGGCGCCGGTTGTCGGATTATAAGCGCTGGCTGTTAGCATTCTACATGACTGCGGACTTTAATTTTTCATAAAAGTGCAATAAACAATGAAAATAAACGGAATTTGGCAATAAAAATTACGGATCTATGATTTGACAACACTGTGACAGATGACCATTGACTACCTCTTTTGGATAGGACAGACAATAATCGAAGTTCGATCGTTGCCTCCTTGGTCGTCAAATTGAACGATTTCTAAGTCGTTGAACAGAAGTTCATAATTTGTTAAATATGTGTGATTTTTTCCGTAAAAAAATGAGTTTGGGACATGTTTCTTACTTTTGGACCTAGCCAATGAGAGAGACAGGTGCCTACATCGAAACGAGCTCCGGAACAGCTCAATAGATCCTTTTGATATGTCTGACGCTATGAAACTATCACAACAAAATACTAACGAATTCGAGACTCGCAAATAATAGAAAATGACGCTGAAACTGATTCTTTTTTTATTGGTCATCAACGAATTTCGAATCTTTGCAATAAAGCCATAAAATGACAGAACTTACCGTAAATTTTTAGATTTATTGCAGAAAGTCATGTAGGTGCATGATAATTTTGATAAAAAAACGTCATTCTACAAAATAATCAACATTTTTGCATGTTTTCGTCAACAAAAAGTATTTGAATTTATTTGGTAGAATTGTAAAGGCAATATCAAGTTAAAATTATTGACAAATCGCCGAGTTGCGATACTATCGAGTAATCGTTCTATCTAAAATGACACGTGATTTATGACTGTTTTTCAATATGACGACTTCTAAACGTCAACGACATTTTAACTATTACAAAATACGTAAATTAGCCTATTGTACTAAGAGTTCGCCAAAGAAGACTAATAACACGTCATTTTTTAAAGAAAACGTGGAATTGGCTAACCGCATACGAATAAGTGTCGCTCCGTATGAGGTTTGTATTTTTATATGTGTTAGTTAGGTTTGTGTCAGCTTTGCTAGATATAGAGGGCTTATCCAACAATCTCTGGGATGCTAGCGCCACTTCGTGTTTTTTGTTAATATTTTTTTATGGAAACATATTTCTATGTAGTTTAAGCTGTGTGTTGTAATTTCTTGATGGAACTCCATGGTATCTTGTTATTAAAACACTAATTTCACTAGTCCCACTTATTTTTTTATTATATTCAACTTATTGCGACCGGTTTCGAAACATCATTATCACGCAATAAACAAATTTCATGGGGAGGGTATATTTAGGTAAATCTACCCTCACGATCTTTATAAAGGCGTCAAAAATTCCACGCAGTCAGTCAGATAAAAAATAACCGTGTATATACACGGTGTTTCATAATAACCAATAAATAATCAATTCCTTATCTAAAACTAATTATTAAAATGTGTTTACACGTAATGTCATTCAACCCAAAATTTTCATGTATATCGTAGTATCATCATCATGTCTATGATTTATGATGATTCCTCTGCTGGACATAGGTCTCCCCTAATGCACGCCACTGTTCCTGATTCTCGACCACTCTTATCCAACCCACCCCAGCCAGCCTACAAATGTCATCCCATCTTGTCGCAGGTCGTCCTTTTTTTTCTCGGGGGGAAATGCGCAACCGCACCGTACCCGCCGTTGGCTAGACGGTGGGCGTGTGTGATTGGCCCGGCAGAGTATCAAGCCGACCCACTAAACCCTCCCCCTCCCCCGGTATTCTCTCTGCCCTTGTGGGTGCAGTAAGGTCCACACTGCGACTACCACTACCAGCGCGCCCGGGCAAACCCGGCCAAGTTGGTCGGGTTATCGCCAAGGGGGGATTACCCGAGAACACCAGGGCAATCCCCAGACGGAGGGCCTTAACACTACGTTTACCGAGTCGCGGTCTTAACTTAAGAACTTTACGGCTCCGACGACCGTCAGTTCTGTCTGTGGCTAATGTGACCAGCCAGACCACTGTCACTTCTGTTTGTTAATTCGATGGGCTATGTCGGTGACTCTGGTTCTCTGTCGGATCACATCATTTATTTCTGATGCGGTCCTTTAGATATACTCCGAGCCTAGCCCCTTCCATAGCTCGCTGAGCGACTTTGGACTGGTGGACCAGTCCAGCCATGTGTCCACGTCTCGGCACCGTAGGTCATAACTGGGAGGACGCATTGGTCGAAGACTTTCGAAACCCACCCACCAACCCGCACTTAACCAGCATGGCGGGTTATGGTTCAAACCCCCTACATTTCTAAAAACATAAAAATAATCTATTTTTATTGGATATAGTTTCAGATACACGAGATTTGTTCATCTTTTATTTACTACCTCATAAAATTAAACCTACTTCTAAAGTCTTCGTCGCAGATAAAAAAAACACATCAAGATATCCACGGTGGAATGCCAGATATTGAGGAAACATTGCTGAACCGAAGAAAGTGTTACGATCGAAAGGGGTTAACTTGCCAGCCTATCATTGTTTGTGTTGGCACATATTTGGAACAAGAAGCTTTTTTGTAGTCATTGATGACATCAAGTACAAATTTGAATCACTTGTGAAGGCAGTCGACATTTGCTTTAAAAGCTTTATTGTTCTTAATCTTGTTTATCCTAAGGATTGCGAGCAACTGTGGTTATTTATTCAAAATTATTTTTATGGGATTTATCTGAAAGGAGATAAAAAGTTTAGTCAAGTATCTACATTCATTAAAGAATTAGAGAAGTAAGTAAAAGACAGAGTCATGTAGTATTTACCGGCATTCAATGAGAAAGAAATATCATCTGAATAAGTCGAATATTATTAAAACTGTGGTATTACTAGCCAAAGTCATTATTGAATATACTATACTTTATAAATAAAACAGTTTTCTGCATTAAATAAGTATATTGCGTTGATAAACATATTGCGATAAATTAAAAGCTATAAAAATATAGTACTTAGCAGAAAACTGATAGGAGAAACTTAATATTACTTATAAAATTTAATAGAATAAAATTAAGATGTGGTGCTTGATTGATTACATCTGCAAAGAAATTTTTGAAACAACAAAGGGACTTATTTTACATTTAAAAATTTTGCACAGCCTTACCCCGGACAGTACATATTGTTGCATACAAAATAATTGTAGCAGAAAATATTCAAATATTAAAAGCTTTCGCAAACACCTTACTACACATTCATTTAGTGTCAATGAAAATACTGCTGTAAAAAATACAACCACCACTTGCACATCTACTCTTAATAACACTGGACCCTTACCTGTTGTTAGTTCATTGAATTGCACTCAGTATGGCGCCTCATTAGATTCTTCTTTGACCGTAGAGGCAAATCATGACTTAAGAAAAGATAACGTCCAAAATTGTAAAAAAAACTTTAAAAGACGCGTTCGAATTTTTAGCTTTATGGTTATATGGTCACAGTGAATTAAACCGTAAAGTCGCTAATGACATTCTTCAACATATCAAACAGAATGTTACTGAACCACTTGCAGACCTTTTGATCAAAGAAATTATGCCTAATGTCAGTATTACTGAGCAGGTTCATTACTGACTCAGTAATGAACCTGCAAATTCGCTCTTTAAAGATATTTCTGTAATATGCAATGATCCTTTTAATAATATGAAAACTGAGCATAATATGTTAAAATATTTTCAGAACAAAGGCTATTTCATTTCACCTCGCAAATTCGTCATTGATGACTCTGTACGAAATACACGTACAAAATTGCAAACCAAATTACTTCCAAATAAAAAAACAGGAACTATTTTACAACTTTCAAAAGCTCCCAAAATATTTTTTAATAAACCAGGAGTATACAATGTTGTTATGGAATATATGAGCGAATTACTGTCTGATAAAAGTTTGTCTATATCTAATATTATACAGTCAACTTTTTGGAAAGATAAAATAAGGCACGAACCGAGTGACGTTATAATAATGCCATTGTTTATTATGATGTATATATGATGATTTTGAATGCGGAAATCCTTTAGGTAGTTGTGCTGGAAAACAGTCAATAGCAGCTATATATTGCCAAATAGCTTGCCTTCCACCACAATATGCCTCTATGTTAGAAACAATATTCGTTGCCATGATTAATTACTCTTCTGACAATTGTTTTGGGAACGGAGTTGTTTTCCGGGAGCTTACTAAGGATTTATCAGTTTTAGAAAAACAAGGAATACATATAGAGACCGAAAATGGTTTGGTGAATTTGCGATTTAAACTTGTTGCTATCTTAGGTGATAATCTCGGACTTAATAGTATTTTAGGGTTTAACAAATCATTTTCAAGTAATTATTATTGTAGAATTTGTAAGGCACATAAAAGTACGATGATCAAACAAGTAAAACAAAATGACCAACTTTTGCGAACTCGGGAAAATTATGACGTTGATGTTCTTCTAAACAAGCCGTGTGATACAGGAATTCGTGAAGATGTGTTTTCAACTCGTTGTCGTCATTTCATGTTGTTGAAAACATAAGTGTTGACATTATGCATGATGTTTTTGAGGGTGTTTGTCATTATGGCCTGTGTCACATATTTCTGTATTATACTGAAAATATTAAAATATTTGATTTGAACACACTGAACAATCGGATTCAAACGTTTAATTATTCATCATCTCGTAATATTCCAGTAGTGTGATTCTGTAAAATCTCACTTTAAACTTCGAATCTGATTCCGCAGTGAGTTCTTAGATTAGCATTCTCAAAATTCGAATGTAGATTCGAAGTTACTAAAAACTATTAAGTAATCTGTGCTACAGCGCTACACTTGCGAGCGTGGCAGCGAGTGGAACTAGAGTGACCGTGAGATTTTGACATTATAAGTATGGGATGACGTATGAAGTGGCATTCCGTAAAGGGAATTCCTTTATCACTTCGAAGCTCACTTCGCACACGAACTCGAAACAAAGTGTCAAATAAAACGTTGCTATTTTGTGAGTGAAAACAGGCAAAATTTATTATCATAGTTTAAAAATACATTTAAAATTATTTCTGAAGGTGATAAAAACTACTTCTGAGTTATTTATTAGAATGTTATCGCTACTAACTCGTGATAATGACTATGTAAGGGTATCTTGTATCTTATGCGAAGTGAGCGTGAATATCGAAGTGAGATGCGAGCTATTGTTCGAATTTTACAGAATCGACATCCAGGACCCATCAAAAAAGAGCATCTGTTAAATAAAAGATTACATACAAGTGCCGTAGAAATGATGACATTGGTTAATTATTTGCCTCTTATTATTGGAGACTTAGTACCTGTTGATGATTCTGTTTGGAATTTTCTTATAATCCTTGTTCAGATCGTTGAAGCAATAATGGAAAGAAGCACCAATGAAAAAGCGATTTGTCATTTAGAATATTTAATATCACAACATAACAGTAACTGCATTAAATTATTTAAAGACAATTTAAAACCGAAACATCATTTAATGATACACTATCCTTATATTATGCGTAAAGTTGGACCACTTAGAAATTTATGGTGTATGAGATTTGAAGCAAAACACAAATCACTAAAAAATATAGCTAACAATACTAACTCAAGAAAAAATTTTCCTTATACTTTATTGGTAAAAGATCAGCTAAATGTAGCTTGTAAAATGCATCAAAGTCGAGGTCTTAAACACGAGGTCTTAAACAAGAGAGAGCAATTTAACGGTATTAAATTCAAGATTGGTCATGTAATTATATTGACTCCCTCCACAGGATACGAATTTTATGTAATAAAACGTATATTTCCTTCAACGTCTGCTGATGTTTATTTTTTATGTTTACGAGTAACGTGTTTAAATTTTAATGAACATATGAGATCTTATCAATTAAACCTTACTGAAGTAGGTAACGATTGGAGAGTGATTAATGGCAGTGAAATTATTGTCTATCCTTCTACACCGCATGTGTTATCAAAAACGGATACATATTGTAAGGGTACGATATATTTAGATATTTTATCTGCTTTGGATTAACGCAGGCACTAAGCTATTAGTTGTAACAAAAAACTCTAAGCAAAAAATAATAATGATAAGGCACTTATATAGTTTTCATAATTCCACTTTTAATAAGCCCCAATATTAACAGTACTAAAATCGACTTATTTAAATGATATATTGAATGCAAATGGGTACTATATGTATGACAAACTAATAAGTTTTAGGTCGAAATCACCTTCGACTTATTTCATTTTTTACTTATAGTTACTTTAAATTGACATTGATTGTTTTTTTATATACATAAGAAATACCTGCTCTTTAAAGTTATATTTTGAAAACACCTTTGTTAGTAACCTAGCCATTGTTTAATCATGTCATTAATTTCGTTCATAATTCATATCATTAATGATACATGTTTATTTGTTTGTGTACTTTAATTTTATTTTGAATATACTTTTTTTAGTAGTCTCAACCGTGTGCCTGACCCCAGCCGGGCCACAAAAAAATACTGAAAAATAGATTGTTTGAGTATGCCACTATGTCTAGAGTTTGTCAGTTTGTCGGCAAGTTTCAGATTTTGTCGTTTGCGCGTTTCAGAGATATGTGTGGCCCAGCTGAGGTAACGTTACACAGATCTCGAAAACGAAAAAACACCCCACCGAAAATCTGTTTGCTGATATTGATAGGTGGCAGTTTGTCGAAGTTGGTCGGACAAGTTTCAGTGCTCATCGTGCTTGCGTTTAAGGGGCTGTGTGGCCCAGCTGGGGAAACGTTGCCCCAGCTGGGGCAACGTTGCCGCAGCTGGGCCACACGGATCTCGAAAGCGGAACGACATAGTGAAAATCTGTTTACTGATATGGATAGGCGGAAGTTTGTCGGACAAGTTTCAGAGTTTGTCGATGTACCGTTTCAGAGCTCACCTGCAGCAAAGTTGCTGCAACTGAGCCAAGTGGATCTCCAAAACATAGCGACGCAGCAAAAATCTGTTTCCTCAAATAGTAAAGCAGTAGCTTAGTAGTAGTTTGTCGGCTAATTTTAGAGTTTATCGCTTGCGCGTTTCAGAGATATTTGTGGCCCAGCTGGGGCAACGTTGCTCCAGCTGGGTCACACGGATCTCGTAAACGAAAAGACATAGCGAAAATCTGTTTACTGATATGGATAGGTGGTAGTTTGTCGATACTTTATTCAAAGATTGAGAGTTTATAGACGCCCCACGCGAAATGGCGGTCGATCGATCTATATCAGTAAACAGATGTTCGCTTTTCGTTTTTGAGATCCGTGTGGCCCAGCTGGGGTAACGTTCCCCCAGCTGGGCCACACATAATATCTGAAACGCGTCGCGTCGCTATGTTTTGGAGATCCAGTTGGTTCAGTTGCAGCAACTTTGCTGCAGGTGAGCTCTGAAACGGTAGATCGACAAACTCTGAAACTTGTCCGACAAACTTCCGCCTATCCATATCAGTAAACAGATTTTCACTATGTCGTTCCGCTTTCGAGATCCGTGTGGCCCAGCTGCGGCAACGTTGCCCCAGCTGGGCCACATATCCCCCTTGAACGCAAGCACAATGAACACTGAAACTTGTCCGACAAACTCCGACAAACTGCCACCTATATATCAGCAAGCAGATTTTCGCAATGTTTTTTTCGTTTTCGAGATCTGTGTGGCCCGGCTGGAGTAACGTTACCCCAGCTGGGCCACACATATCTCTGAAACGCGCAAACGACAAACTCTGAATCTTGCCGACAAACTGACAAACTCTAGACATTATAGTGGCATACCCAAACAATCTATTTTTCACTGTTTTTTTGTGACCACACGTCTAAGGCCTAAGCCATTGTTTAATCATATCATTAATTGCATTCATAATATATAATATAATTAATAATATAATTATGTTGCTTTGTTTGTTAAATATTAGTAATACTGTGATATTAGATTTAAAGCGATTGCTTTAAAACTGCGAGTTTTGTATGTATTCATTTTTGTTCATTATTTTAAGTTAGAATTTGTAATGCTTTAGTTAGATAATTCGTCTCGATTACAGAGAATTAGACAGCTGTTTAGTACAACTTTCATTATTAAGATTGAAATTATAAAAAATATAATATAAGTTTATAAAATAAAATTGATTGTGCTTGTTTTAAAATTATAAACATTCAATTTTAATTATAAATGATTGATTATGAGATTACTTATGTCCAATTAGCCAAAATAAATGTTATTTGTAATTGCTACTACAATTCTTTTATTTTCAACTAACCAATTTTTCCCTTCCTACTTATTTACCATTAAAATCTATCAAACAAACCGATATGTCCAACCTGTAAATTTGTTGTAGCTTATAGTTATTTTCGATTAAATCAAACAATTTTTTTGTATAATGAAAAATTAACATTTATAGGACTCACAAAAATGTTTGATACTTTTTACCCAAAAATTATTCGAATCAACGGATAGTTATTGAAAATTTCCGCTCTTCCTACCTATTTAACATTACAATCTATCAAACAAACCGATATGTTCAACCTGTAAATTTGTTGTAGCTTAGTTATTTTCGATTAAATCAAACAATTTTTTTTTGTATAATGAAAAATTTACATTAATAGGACTCACAAAAATGTTTGATACTTTTACCCAAAAATTATTCGAATCAACTGATAATTATTGCAAAATTCCGCTCTTCCTACCTATTTAACATTAAAATCTATCAAACAAACCGTTATGTTCAACCTGTAAATTTGTTGTAGCTTAGTTATTTTCGATTAAATCAAACAAATTTTTTTGTATAATGAAAAATTAACATTTATAGGACTTTTTACCCAAAAATAATTCGAATCAACTGATAAAAATTGCAAATATCACAAAAAAAGATTTAAATATAACAGTTAATGCCTTAAAATTATTGTTTCCCTATACAAAATTAATGCATATTTCAACCAAGGAAAACGTAACTGTAAGCGGTAATTTTTGTTCAATTATCATTTAAAAGTATTTTTTGTAACACAAATATTTGTAGTATTTTACTGCTTACTGATTACTACCCATAATTTGATACCAAAAATTGCTACTGTAACAATACTTCTGGATCTTATCACATATACGAGTATACATTGCTCCATTTATTATAATTTTTTGTTCAGGTTAAAATCTAGATGTGTTGCTTTAACTATTTTATTTATTGATGTAAACGTAAATCTTTGTGACCCAAACAAAAAAAAAATGATTGGGTAAATTTAAGAATACTGTTTTTCTTACCTACATAAATACATGTTAACTAAAAAATAAATATATGTAAAACTTACAAATACATCAATTAAATCAACAAAATATTAATTGTCATCAAAACAAATCAATTTGTTTTCGCAATTAATTCATAGCTTAATTTAACTGTGGAAAAATTTACAAAAGAAGATGAAAAGATATTTGATTATTTTAACAAGTAAATATTAGTTAAAGTAATTTAATTTAGAAATAGTTATTACTGAAAATCTGTGAATAATATCAATTAATATGTTAATTTTACAATATTTCAATGTTCTGCTAATCAATCCAACACTATTCATTGAACATATTATTGGTTGGCGCTATATTAACCGGTGTTATTTGTAAAAGTTATATATATTTTTTGTAAATAACGCTATTTTTTTTTGCGTGTAATTATTGCTAATTATACACAAATTAAGCTGTTTTCTAATAAAAAGAAAACAGCTTAATTTGTGAGTTATTTGCCAAAGTATGATGGGAAACTTAATATAGTGAAAATTTAGAATTTAACATGAAATTCGTAATTGTAATTCAATATATGCATTAATCCTACTAAGATACCGCTTACTATCGGGTTTTTAATGAAATAGGGGATGAAAATGGCGAATTTTGGAAATGTAATGTGTTTGATTTAATAATTTACTCACTAATAAAAAAAATAACAAAATCTGTTTTAAATCATGAAATATAGTAAGATAAATAGGTACCTTTAGTGGGTTGTAATCATCTATTATTATTTTATATTTAGCCGGCGATTAAATAGAGATTTTTCTTGAGCTTTACTCTTCAAGCTGAAAACAAAACTCCTACTATTTTAATGGACCACTTTACTATTAGTCCAGTCAAATAAGACCAAAAAAGTGGCAAACCTCGGAATGGAAGCGAATAAGCTGTAAATTGGTAAAAACCTTTGCTTTGGTATTTCTAAAGAGTGGGACAAAAGTCTCATATAATCTCGTGTCCGCGTCACAAGATATTCAAGTTCAAAGGTCAGCATAATCGTTTTTTCTGCAATTATCTCCATTTCTATGGACAATACGTCATTTCAATTTATTATAAGTCTTGTAGATTATAAAATTGTCTACAATTTTCATATAAAGCATTTTTTTGTATCTATAACCGTTCTCGAGGTACAGCGCGGAGAGAGCAAGCGCACATCAATAGCATATAACGCTGTTATTGTATACGCGGGGCCAAGAATATAGTTAGTAATTTAAAGGTAATTATTTAATTAAAATGTTATTATTTATACTGTTATGATTATTATTTATTAATTTTATTGATAGATCCATATATTATTCAACAAATATTATATTATAGAAGAATAAGAAATTCATTCATATAGCGTATATTCATATAGCGTAATAGCGTTATATAAACTTCGAGGCTAGGTATATGGTTTGGCATGTTAAGTAATAATAATCTATTAAAATACGATTATAAATTATTATAAATAAAATAAATATATAGATTGTGCATAGGTATAGATGAGGATTATATGTTGAAATGTTGAATGAAGTAGTACAATGCTAAGTGATATACGTAAATAAAATAAATATATAGATTGTGCATAGGTATAGATGAGGATTATATGTTGAAATGTTGAATGAAGTAGTACCTAAGTAATATACGTAATGTAGGGCGCAAAAGTTTCTGGAATCAATAAAAAGAAACCCTTTGCGTCAATGCACTTTTTCATACGATTGAACCGATTTTCTATTTCACTCCTTCGTGGTGACATCAGATAAGTACATGTTTTGCGTACTCTTCGACAGCCTCTTCTGGTGATGAAAGTCGTTGATCGCGATCGCTAAAAGAAGTCACACAGTGCCAGGGCAGGTCTCTATGCAGGATGTCTCATAAGTTATACGTTTTTCGCCTCCAAAAACTCATTTGTCTATCTGGCCGTGTATTTGCTGTTGTGCAAGATGATACGGCGTTTAGCGTTATTTTCACGAAGTTTGTCAATAATTTTCAAGGTAAACAAATGGTCATGTACCAGTCACTACGGTACGACGATTTTCTAAAGCAACAGTAGCCACGTGTGCAGTTTTGTTAAAAAAGAAGCAATCATCCGCTTCGAGGCACTTTTACGCGCGCCACTTTGGTTGGTCCCGGCTCATTTGGAAAGACCCATACGCTCGATTGCTGCTTTGTTTTGGGATCCTAGCTATAAATCCATATTTCGTCACCTGTTACTATGTCTCACACCAAATTTGAAGTCCCTTCGTTGTATCTGGCAAGCATAGCATGGCGCCAAGTGATGCGATCCGTTTTTTGAGCATCAGTCAAATTGTGTGGGATTCATAGAGAACTCTCCGTTTTTGAGCATCAGTCAAATTGTGTGGGATTCATAGAGAACTCAGCTTTCTCACACCCAAATGTTTGTGTATGATTGGCTGTATTTGACTCGTGCCTATGTCCAAAGATGTCCGGATCTCATGGTAGATCACATGCCTGTCTGTTTCGATCATACGGCGCACAACATCAATGTTTTTGTTGTTCACAGCGGTGTACGGGCGACCTTTATGAATTTCATCATGAAGATTGACACGACCACGTTTGATCGAAGCCGAATACGAGGCTCTTCTGAGCTGTCAAATTACACTTAAAATCGTAAAAAATCATGCAACGAAAATCTATTCCTGAGTTAAATTCATTTTATTGTAAACAATCACGCAATTTTTAAAATGACGTACCTCGTGAAGTACCTCGAGAACGGTTATAGATACAACAAAATGCTTAAAATAAAAATTGTTGACAATTTTATAATCTACAAGACTTATAATAACCTCAAATGACATATTGTCCATAGAAATGGAGATAAATGCAAAAAACCGATTTGCTCGACCTTTGACCTTGAATATCTTGTGACGCGAACACGAGATTATATGAGATTTTTGGCCCAGTCTTTAGAATGCCAAAACAAAGGTTTTTACCAATTTACAGCTTATTCGCTTCCATTCCGAGGTTGGATGCTTATTTTACTGGACTATATACAATTTCAAAATCAACAGTCCCTACGTACCTAAATATGTAATAAATATTAATTATATTCTTTTTCTCGTCAATTAATTTGCACCGGCAAAATAAACATCGAACAAAACGATGGCTAGGCAAAACAGCTTATCAATATGTCTATGCACCACAGACGAACGAAAATGATTTCCATGGAGCCGATCGATGACCACAGACGACTAATGCGGCATGCGGGCTCCGTATTCCTAATGCGGAAACGGAATTTTACAAACAACCGATTTCATTTCATAACCCTCGTAAAATTCTTAACTTGCTTCAAGATGTGTCAAGTCAACATATGGATCTTAAAAATTCTACACCATCACAATTAATATTTCAAGCTAACGTTATGAGTTTGGTTGAAAAAACAAAAGGTCATAAAGAATTAACCATAAAAAAAAATTGAATGCTTTCAAAATTCCATTCGACGAGACTATAATATTATGAGCTATAATTTAAGAGCATCTTATTAAAATTACTCTAAAAGTGATCAAAACAAACGGTTTAAATGTTAAATTCCGAATTTTGAGAAAATCAACCTACAGTGTGGGGAGCACGGGATTTCGGGCGAAAAAAAACTATCTTTGTAAATAAGGCCAGGATAAACGCGAGATTTATTTTGTTTATGCAAAAATTGAATAATGACCAAAGATAATTGCAAATGTCACTGACGCGACGTGAAACGACGTTGACGTTGACAATTGACACTGACATTGCGAAATTAATTGACAAAGTTGTTGTAATTATGATTTTAGTTGTGAATTTTGTGTTAAAACAACAGTGTTTTTGCAAAATTCGTGTTTTATGAAATTTTAAGAAAAAACGGTGTAACAGTATCCCACGATAGAATTCACGTAGGGAATTCGTCTGACGCACCGTCAGTCTCATACGCTCCTAACCAACCAAACAGAATTATCATAAATAGACTCTGTTGGCGCGCAATCATCATCGTGCGGCCTCGGTGGCCGTCGGCTGGAATCGGGGGAGGCGGCGGGCGCGCAGGGCGCGCGGCGACGACTGGCGAGCGCCGGCCCCACTCCACACTGACAACACTCAGCTGAGGACTTCTCAGGCGTTGGACGTATCGCGCGCTGTCATTATATTATTCCGAAATAGCAACCTATGAAAATACAGTCCTCTTTTATTTATCTTTATCGTCCCGTAGTTAGGACCCTAACAAATGGTCCTTTCGCCGTCTTAGATTGGAGTAATTCAATTCGTCAATTCGCCGAGTCTTACAGCGTATCTACAGCCGCTTGGTGGAATTTGACGGTGGCAGCGGAGCCGTTCATCTTCATAGCCTGCATTGAAGAATCAAGAAGCTGATGTCACCTTAACTGGGAGTACAATACAGAAAACTGTGAGTTCGTTCCAATTACTTCCTTGCCAAATTTTCTTCTCCCTATCCTTTGCTATTTTTTGGGCATTAATTTTAAAATAATACCATTTTGCTTCCAATTAATTGAATTTTCTTATTTTTTTTTGTTTGTAAAACAATATAAACATTTCCTCTACGAAACATTATTTTGTGAATATTGCGCAGTTATTGACGATCTTACACAGGTACCGGCACCTAACAGTACCTACCGTCAAATTTGCTCGCTCTTAATTTCGTTACTTTTTATGTAATTTCGTAGTTTTACTAAAGTTTTAATAGTACATATTTAGAATAAATATACGTTATTATTCTAAACTATAGCGAATTGTAAACAAAGATTCTTAATTTCTTATATCTTTTCTTGACAATATTTTATTTTGCATACCTCCACATTTACAGTAGTATTAAAATTTGATTTTATCAACTTACATACGTTACAATGACTGATATTAAAGCCTTAGTTAAGAAGCGCAGTTCCTTAAAGTCCAAAATGACAATTTTTAGTAATTATTTAAACTTAGTAAATAGCTCAAACATTTCGCAGTTGCAACAGTTAGATCTAGAAGAACGCTTCAAAAAATTTCAAACAATTTACGCCGAATTCGATGCGTTACAGAGTAATATCGAGGAACTGGTTGAGGAGCCCGAGGCGCTGCTGCCTGATCGTGAGGACTTTGAGCGGCAGTTCTTCAGCCTGGTCGCGCTCGCTCGCAGCCTCCTCGGCGCTACTTCAAAAGGTTCCGTATCAGGTTCCAATATTAATGACTCAAATGCACATGCTTCTAACAATTTTGTTCGCTTGCCTAAAATTAACTTGCCGACTTTCGATGGGAACTATCAATACTGGCTCGAGTTTAGAGATACGTATACTTCACTCATTCATAATAATAATTCTATAGATAACATAAATAAATTTCATTATTTACGAGCATCACTCAAAGGGAGTGCTGCTTTAATTATTAAAAATATAGATTTCATTGCTGAAAATTATATAATTGCGTGGGACTTATTGTGTGAACGTTTTAATAATAATCGTCTTCTGATTGACAATCATCTGCAAACATTATTTGACATTGAGCCCGTATTGAGAGAATCTAGTGCTTCACTGCGTAATCTCGTTGACGTTACTAATAAAAATATTAGGGCGCTTACAACATTAAATCAACCCACTAACTATTGGCATACTCTTCTTATTTTTATTTTAGCTAAGAAGTTAGACCCTAATACCAGTAGGGGCTGGGAAGAGTATCGTACCAATTTGAGTGAAGATCCAACATTACCTCAGTTTTGCACATTTATTGGCAGGAAGGCGGACTTATTGGAGTCAATTGAGACAAATCAAAATTCTTCAAATAATAATATATTAGTTGCTTTAAACAATAGTCATTCTCGTTTAACAAATTTACAAAACAATACAAATTTACAAAATAAAAACAATTTTAAAGAAAAATATACAAAAAATGATAAAAAAAATCAATACAATGACAAAAACATACAAAATAATAATTCTAAAAATAAATCATTTTATCCTATTTGTCCGCTTTGCTCACAAAATCATTCTCTGTTTTCATGTGAACTTTTCAGAACTTTGCCAATAGAAAATCGAATTCAGAAAGCAAAGGATTTCAATGTTTGCCTAAACTGCTTACGAGTCGGTCATTTTGCCTCTCGGTGCAAACTTACTCATTGTAAATATTGTAAAATAAAGCACAACACGCTCTTGCACTTAGAAAAATCGAACCCAGAACCTTCTGTAAACCCTTTGCCTTCCGCAACCGATAGCGTTACACTGTCAGCCACTACTATGCAGCTTGATAATTCTGCGCATATTTTACTGTCCACAGCGCTGGTGAACGTGATAGACGCTTCTGGCGAGAAGCACACGGCGCGGCTACTGCTCGACAATGGTAGTACGGCCAACTTCGTAACTCAAGATTTATGCAGCACGCTGGGTTTGTCACGACACGGTACAAGCACCAAGGTAACAGGCATAAATAATCAAATTTCATCTTGTACACAGTCTTGTAACCTTACAATAGAGTCTTTATGTTGTGACTATAGTATGGAGATTGTTTGTCATATATTACCAGAAATCACTAAGCTACTGCCCTCTTCATTCGTAAATATTAGTAACATTTTGATACCTACAGGTCTTAAGTTAGCTGACCCGAATTTCAATATTCCGTCGGTCATTGACATCCTTGTAGGAGCGGAAGTATTTTGGAATGTCTTAGGAAATAATTCCATACAGTTGGGTAAAAAATTACCTACATTGTGTGAAACTAAATTTGGCTGGTTAGTCTCTGGTCACATATCTTCACAAAATAATAATAACATAACTTGTAATTTTGTAAATTCAATGTCATCTCCCGACCTTACTCAATTTTGGGAGCTTGATCATATTTCACCTAAATTTTCTCAATCTCTCGAAGAGAGATCTTGTGAAAAACATTTTTTGGAGACAACCTTTCGTAGAGACGATGGTCGTATTGTCGTTTCTATGCCTTTAAAGAAAGATCCTAGTCTCTTGGGACACTCTTATGAACACGCAAAACAACGCTTCCTATCACTCGAGCGGCGTTTTCAACGTGATCCCTCTTTTAAATTTAGATATTGCGAATTTATGCGGGAATATGAATCCTTAGGTGACATGACCTTAGATTCGGAAAGTGGGCTTTGCCACGAAAATTATTTAGGCACCTACTTTATTCCCCACCACGGAGTCGTTCGGGAGTCCAGCTCCACCACCAAACTCCGTGTCGTTTTCGACGCTTCCGCCCCTACATCTACAGGATTGTCATTAAATGACATTCAAATGATAGGGCCCGTCGTTCAAGACGATCTTGTTTCAATTCTAATACGTTTTAGAATCCATAAATATGTCGTGTCAGCTGACATTGAGAAAATGTACAGGGCTATAGAACTCGACCCTATTCAGAGACCCCTACAAAAAATAATTTTTCGGTTCAATGCAAACGAACCCCTTAAAACATACACTTTGAATACGCTAACTTATGGCACAGCGTCAGCCCCTTATTTAGCAACAAAGTGTCTAACAAGTTTAGCTAACGAGACCAATAATCATAATGTTAAGTCAGCAATAAAACGTGACTTCTACGAGGATGATTTTCTTCATAGCGGTAAAACAATACCTGAAGTTATTGACACTTCTACAAAGGTAGCTTCAGTCCTGTCTTCTGCTCATTTTAATCTACGCAAATGGAGATCAAATTGTCCCGAAATCCTGTCACAAATCACAAGCTCTAATCCTGAAGAGTCCACCAACTCCGTAAATTTTTCTGAGCATGGTCTAAATAACTCTCAGTCAAAAACATTAGGGCTCCATTGGATTTGTGATACAGACCTACTTACATTTTCTATAAATATAGAACTTACTAAAAAAGTAACAAAACGACATATTTTGTCCATTATTAGTCAAATTTTATTTTTATTTTATATCTGTAACTCATGGGCTGTTTTTGAAAATTCATTGCCATGCTTAAATAGGTTACACATTCCACGCTGGGTTTTATGTGAAGACTCTATTGTTCACGAACTCCACATCTTCACTGACGCATCCGAAAAGGCATATGGCGCATGTCTATACATAAAATCATATAATACTAGTGCTGGCACTATGAGCGTACAACTCATAGCTTCTAAGAATCGCATAGCGCCATTAAAGCCTACAACGATGCCTAGACTCGAATTGTGCGGGGCTTTGCTTGGTGCAAGACTGTGTACAAAGGTTGTAGAATCGCTTTCGCTTCAAATAGATACATGTAGATTTTGGTGTGACTCAACCATAGTTTTAGGCTGGCTGTCTACATCACCTGCCCAGTTAAAACCCTTTGTACGCAACAGAGTCAACGAAATACAGGAGAGCACTTGCAATCGTACCTGGAGCTATGTACCGTCGAATGAAAACCCAGCAGATCTTGTCTCACGAGGTTTACGAGCTGACGTCATTGGTAATACATCTTTATGGTGGAGTGGACCCTCATTTTTGTTAAAAAACGAAAATGAGTGGCCCAAAATGCCCCAAGTCGTGAGACCAGATCTACCGGAAGTAGTTACGCATATCATTGGCAGTAGTCGTAGTGAAAGTAGTGCTGATTTTCATAGTAGTAATAGCGCTTATTTTCTTAACATGCATACAGTATCAGCTTTATTTACAAAGTATTCCAGCTTTACTAAAATACAAAGAATTGTAGCATATTTATGTAGATTTGTGCATAATTTAAAAAATAAAAATGATAAATTGTGTGGCAATCTCTCTTTAATAGAATTAAAAAAATCATTAAATCTTATTTTACATTATGCTCAACTTGAAATGTTTGCTGACGAATACAAAATTTTAAAATCAGGTAAGACATTGCCGCGCAAAAATAAATTGATTTCTTTAACACCATTTTTAGATTGTGATAACCTCATTCGCGTGGGCGGGAGGCTTGACAATTCCCCCTATGATTTTACAGTTAAACATCCAATATTATTATGTTCTTCACACCCCCTAACTAAACTTATTTTTCAAATGTACCATAAAAAAATGTTACATGCCGGCCCTCAACTACTTTTAGCTACCATCCGTCAAACTTATTGGCCTCTTAAAGGAAAAAACTTATCTAAGTTAATTGTCAACAAATGTGTTATTTGTTACAGACATAGAGCTCAAAATGTACAACCCATAATGGGGCACCTCCCTCTTTCGAGAACTACATATGAATTTCCCTTCCAGAATTGTAACGTAGACTACGCCGGTCCAGTAATGATAGCCGATCGGAAAGGTCGTGGGTGTAAATTAATTAAATCCTATTTGTGCATTTTTGTTTGTTCCGCAGTAAAAGCTGTACATTTGGAGCTTGTTACGGACCTCACCACTGAGGCTTATATGGCCGCCTTAAATCGCTTTGTGGCGCGTCGAGGCAAACCTCAAAGTATCACGTCCGACAACGGCACGAACTTTGTCGGCGCAGCCAACGACATGCAGAGGTTTCTTCGAACTTCTAATGTTGCTTCTGAGATAGCACAAGAGGGCATTGACTTCATTTTTACACCCGCCTACACTCCTCACTTTAACTCATTAGCTGAGGCGGCAGTCAAATCATGTAAATTTCACTTAAAAAGACTTTTGCAACTGACGCATCTTACCTTTGAGGAAATGATTACTTGTTTAGCTCTTATTGAAGCTGTATTAAATTCACGCCCTCTTACCCCTCTTTCTTCAGATTCCCATGATTTCTCAGCTCTTACCCCTTCCCATTTCCTAATTGGACGACCACTGTTAACTGTACCACACCCACAGGTGGCCAACGTCAATATTTCTCGTCTGGATCGATGGAGACGAATAATGTATATTCGCCAGCACTTTTGGCAGCGGTTTCATATAGAATATGTTGCTCTTCTTCAGACAAAAACGAAATGGTTCCAATCCACAGGAGAGATGAAGCCTGGTTCATTAGTACTCATCAAAGAGAAGAGTCCACCTCTATTGTGGCCTCTGGGACGAATCATCACCACATATCCTGGCGTGGATGGCGTCGCACGGGTGGCTGAGCTGAAAACGAAGAGGGGCACCATACGACGGGCGTTCAACAGCATCTGCCCTCTTCCTCTTCATTGAAGATATTACTTCAACCCGGGGAGTATGTTGGCGCGCAATCATCATCGTGCGGCCTCGGTGGCCGTCGGCTGGAATCGGGGGAGGCGGCGGGCGCGCAGGGCGCGCGGCGACGACTGGCGAGCGCCGGCCCCACTCCACACTGACAACACTCAGCTGAGGACTTCTCAGGCGTTGGACGTATCGCGCGCTGTCATTATATTATTCCGAAATAGCAACCTATGAAAATACAGTCCTCTTTTATTTATCTTTATCGTCCCGTAGTTAGGACCCTAACAGACTCAATTACCCAAAAACTATTCATTTGTGATAAAATTTGTACCCAATTACGCCCAACGTTATTATATTTTTTTTTAATAAGTTTATTTATTTGTATATGTATTTCGTATTTTTATTTCGAGTGGCGGCCGCGTACCGGGAGACGCAGTGTTGGTAGGCCCCCCACAAGGTGGACCGACGATCTGGTGAAGGTCGCGGGAAGCCGCTGGATGCGGGAGGCGCAGGACCGATCGGTATAGAGATCCTTGGGGGAGGCCTATGTCCAACAGTGGGCGTCTCTTGGCTGATATGATATATGATTTGTATATGAAAAAAATAAAGCTTTAAATATAAACGTGTGTAAATAAAGAATATTTAACATGCATGCACCTTTAATCTACGTAAATCCATTAATATGGTATGTTAAAGATTGTAATACAAAAACAACATTCACCCATAACGTGAAAAAATCTAGCGAAACTACTGCTGCTAGCACCTACATGGTTGTGATAAATGTAAAAAAAAAAATCACCAATAAGGTGGCAAAATCTAGCGGAACTACTTCTGCTAGCACCTATATGGTTGTGATTAATAGGCAGAAGGCATTATATCCTATGCCCATCAAATATAAGAAAGTAATAAAGAAAAACTGTAGTGTCAGGACTGACGCCGAGATGGCGTTGTTAAAAAAGTATATCTTGACACTAACAAAGTATAGCAAGTAATGTCAACAACCACCGGTAGATGTCGTTATTACAGACATTTTGACTCTAAACCGTCTAATAATAAGTAAAAAAAAAGTAAAAAAGGAAATTAAAAAGAAAATTAGTTGCATGTGTCGTTGCCCCTGATCGTCGATCATCGTCGTCTCCTACGTTTCCAGCTAGATGTAACTTCCTCCATTATAAGAATATAGCAAAGGCTTATTTCTAGAGTTGCAAACCGCTCCTGTGAGGAATTCAAAATTAATTTTGTTGATTAGAGTAGAATCATCATCATCATCACAGCCCATATACGCCCCCACCGAGGGGCTCGAGCCTACCCTATATTAGGGTGATTAGGCCTTAGTCAACCACGCTGGCCCAGTGCGGATTGGTCGACTTCACATACATCATTGAATTTCTTCGCAGATGTATGCAGGTTGCCTCACGATGTTTTCCTTCACCGTAGGAGCGTCAGACAAATGTACATATGAAATTCGAAACGAAAAACACATTGGTACATGGCGGGTCTCGAACCCCGACCCCCCGATTGGAAGGCAAGTGCCGAGTCCACTGCTCTGGCGCGTCGGTGGCGCAGTGGACTCGGCACTTGCCTTCCAATCGGGGGGTCGGGGTTTGAGACCCGCCATGTACCAATGTGTTTTTCGTTGTCTGACGCTCCTACGGTGAAGGAAAACATCGTGAGGCAACCTGCATACATCTGCGAAGAAATTCAATGATGTATGTGAAGTCGACCAATCCGCACTGGGCCAGCGTGGTTGACTAAGGCCTAATCACCCTAATATAGGGTAGGCTCGAGCCCCTCGGTGTGGACGTATATGGGCTGTGATGATGAGAGTAGAATACATATAAATAAATAATGAACAAGACACGTTTATATTTGTGATCTTGCGCTAAATGCATCTATCTAATCACATAACAATTATAATAATAATATGTACATACTTATTCTTTAACTCTGCTGGTATCAGATACTAAAGAAGTAATATCCATTTTATATATACATATAATGGTAGTAATAATATATTTATTTATTTATTATCATGAACTAAGAGACGTATAATATTTGTGTTTTAGATCTTAATGTACTTAATGATAATATCAATTTTGAAGATGTTAGGTATATGGAAACTAAAGTATCAAGGCAAATAAATAACGAACGACAGAAACAGACACATGCAAAACCGTCGCCAGATGTTGTATGGCGCGTTATCCTACACTCTGGTTCTACGAGACGCCAGGAAGAATGGCGGGGTGGGTATTCTGCGACCGCCGCACCCGCGGTGCATAATTGTTGAATGCTTATAAAAATATGGCTATTTTCATACGAGTACAAAAATGAAAAATGAATTCATTTGCTATGTTTATTACATTAAAATTAAAGGTATTGACTGGGATTCCTTCAGAACTCAGTGTTAGACCCACTGACCCTAAGATCATCGGCATATTTAATTATATTTTTAACCAAACACTGTGCTGTGAATCTCCAGGGCAGTTCCCGGAGGCCGTAGGGCTCCGCTGCTTGGCTTTTGACCTAACAGAACTAACCTAATATCAAGGAGGAACTCTGTGGAATTGTCCAAATGAAATAACTAGAAAAAGCTAAGAAACTGGAATACTGTATCTCTGACGCGTGATCACATCGAAGGTATGATCTACTAACAACCGCTCCGTGGAAGGCTACTAATTTTTGGTTAAAGAAAAAAAAAAAGAAACCTAGAACTATTTGTTGGTGTACTTTATTGCCCCTCATTTTATGATTTTTGTACCCAATTTGTACCTGATTTTTGCTTACCGAGATTGATCAAACAAACCTGAACCGTCCTGCCCTTGGCTTGTATAGACTTGACATCTAGTTAATTTAAGTGCTTTGCATTGAGAAATTTTGTTTACTTCAGTAACATATGTATAAGTGAACTATATGTACCAGAATAAAGCTTTTCTTTTTGTATTGAACTAAAGGAATGTTTGTTTTTTTTTTAACTTTAAGATTTCCTCATATTTCTACAATTTAGCAAGAAAATTCACTACACACAAGAACCACAGTGAACGTTTCCGACTTAAAATGTTAAGTCACGGTACCCAGTAATTTCAATGCCATACTCTTTAAATCGGAACACAGCAATGCAAGCATTGCTGCTTTGCGGCAGAAATAGGTAAGACGGAGGTACCCATGCACACGACCCTGGTACAGAGTCTATCTAGTATACCTACTCCTTAACAATTAGTAATGAACTTCCGAAATATAACGCCATTAATTACAAAAAAATATTGTTCGTACGGGAAAATATAAAATTCCCACGGAAAAACAAAAACAACGCAGGCAACGCTGCGTAAACTATATTTTCTCATATTGTCAATTGCCATGGCATGTGGGCCATGGCGTAACCTTGTGGGCTCACAAAATAACTACACAAATACTGCCTAACATCATTGCCAGATAATATAGCATAATTCATCATCATCAACAGCTCATATACGTCCCCACCGAGGGGCTCGAGCTTACCCTAAACTAGTGCGATTAGGCCTTAGTCAACCACGCTGGCCAAGTGCAGATTCAAATTCAAATTCAATATCTTTTATTCAAATTGGATTGTTACAATCTCTTTTGAAAGTCAAAGCAGCTACGCCATTGGTTCACAAGTCTACGGCGGGAGACCTTGTACTGGAAAGAACCAGCAAGAAAACCAGCAAGGGCTATTTTTTTCTACCTGTCAATTGGAAGCTGACTTTACAGAGTCGTCAATTGGAAGCTGACCTCACAGAAGTTTGAGCTCAACTTCCATTACAAGATTATTTATTCTCTTCTTACTACTTATTACCAAAAATAATATTTGTTTAAACAAATAGTTATACATAACAACACGATTCACTATCTGAAAAATTAACACCAGGCATTGGCATCATTCAAATAATCGTTGACTTATAATATCCTTTACTCATAAGAGTCTTTTTTACATGCGCTTTAAACTTATGAAAAGGCAAGTCGGTAACATTTTGTGGAAGCTTATTATAAAAGGTTATACATTTCCCCATAAACGAGCCTCTAGTTTTTTGAAGCCTGAATGTTGGAACGGCAAGTTTATTTTTGAATCTTGTGTTTAGATGGTGAATTTAGAAATTGGTTTCAAATGTATTATAATTTTTATAGACATAAATCAAATTTTCATAAATGTACTGTCCTGCTAAGGTCAATATATTAATTTCTCTAAATAAGTCCCTTAAAGAATCTCTTGCTCGTAAATTATAAATAGCGCGAACCGCTCTTTTTTGAAGTACAAAAATACTTTCAATACTAGCAGCAGATCCCCACAGTAGTATTCCATATGACATGACACTATGAAAATAACTAAAGTAAATCAATCTTGCCGTTTCAACATCAGTAAGTTGTCTTATTTTTTTAACTGCATATGCTGCAGAACTAAGTCTGTTAGCCAAGGACTCAATATGTGGATCCCACTGCAATCTAGAATCTAGTGTTATACCCAAAAATTTAGTAAAGTCGATGAATTCAACAATTTCATTATTCATTTCCACTATGGTATCCACTATTCTTACATTTGGCAATGAGAATTTAATACATTTAGTTTTACGTGAATTTAAAGATAAATTATTTATAGTGAACCAATGCAATACTTTAGAGAGAGTACTATTTACAACGTCAGTATTTCCATTTCCTCTGTCAACCTTAAATATTAAAGAAGTATCATCTGCAAATAGTACTGTATCGCACAGATTCTTAGTGAAGTGTGGGAGGTCATTAATATAAATTAAGAAAAGCAAGGGTCCCAATATCGATCCTTGTGGCACGCCCATAACTATAGGTGCACCAACAGACTCAGTTTTGTTAATAACAACTTTCTGAACCCTATTGGACAAATAAGACTCAATAAGTCTTATAGCTTCTTCAGAGACACCATAATGTTTGAGTTTATTTAAAAGAGTTTGGTGACCAACGCAATCAAAGGCTTTTGATAGGTCACAAAATATACCAATTACATCTTGTTTACACTCCCAAGCAGCAAAAATATGTTTCAGAAGTGCAACACCGGCATCAGTAGTGCAACGACCTTTGGTAAAACCAAATTGGTTCATATGTAAAATGTTGTTACTTGAGAATGGATCAGTTAACTGATTAGATATAATTTTTTCAAATATTTTACTAAGAGCTGGTAGAATCAAAATTGGTCGATAATTTGAAGGGTCATTTTTATTCCCAGACTTAAATAGAGGTATCAACTTGCTATTTTTCATGAGGTCGTGGAAGACACCTTCATCGACACATTTATTGAATATCAACGCAAGTTGCGGTGCAAGTTCTTTAATTACAGATTTAATTATATGGGTCGAAATACCCCAAAGATCTTCAGTTTTTTTGGTACTGATCATACGAAATGTTTTCAAAACAGTGTTAGCATCAATGTGATAAAAGTTGAACACCTTGTTGCACCTCTTCACACTCCGTCCCAAAAGAGCTACAGCCTCATTGGGACATGAGTTGAGACTACTTGTAGTTTCTATGGGTATATGAGAGAAGAAATCTTCAAATGCTTTAGCAACCGCATTGTCTGATTTAATAGTTTGGTTATTGATTTCTAAAGAGAAAGAATTCACAGTACTTTTGGGTTTACCTGTTTCCTAGTTAATGATATTCCAGGTGCTTTTTATTTTATTTTTTGATGTACTGATTTTGTAACTTATGTACATAGCTTTTGCGCACATGCACACTTTCTTGAATGTTTTAGAGTAATTTCTGACATAATTTATGAAAGCGGGGTCATTGGATGTTCCTTTTAAAGCATATAGTTCATATAGTTTTCTGCGACTTTTATATATACCAAGCGTAGCCCAATCACTAAATTTCTTTTTCCCATTTTTGATTTTAATTACTTTTTCTTTGAATATATCATTGCATTCATTTTTAACTACATGAAATAAGTTATTATACAAATTACTGGCGTTAGTCCCCTCGATCGGTAAATTTGCAGTTTGACTAATAACATTTCTTGTAAATTTCTCTAGACCACGTTTTGTTATAGGTCTACAAGTAGTCTCACGTATAGAACAAACATGATGGTGCTCAAACGAGGCTAATTGTCCGCTATGGTCAGAGTTAATACAATTTATAATCAACTTATCTTGTACATTACAATTACAGAAGATGTTATTTATGCAAGTAGCAGATGTTGCTGTTATTCGGGTTGGTTCTTTAAATACATTATTCATGTTAAATGATTTGAATAAGTTAATAAATCTACTAGATACTTGGGATTGTTCTAAAATATTTACATTAAAATCCCCACAGACAACAATTTTTTTACTTTTTCTGCATACTATTCTTAAGGCATCTTCCATAGCAGACTCGAATTCTAAAAAATTTCCATAGGGGGGTCTGTATACACAAATTATAATGAAATTGTAAAGTTCCACACAAGACAACTCAATGGTTCGTTCAACAGAGAGTAAAACTATGTCCTGTCTTTCCTTAAATTAGATGCAGGTTGGTCGACTTCACACAAAACCTGTAAAGAAATTATTTCTTTACAGGTGTGTGCAGGTTTCCTCACGATGTTTTCCTTCACCGTAAAAGCGTCGAATAAAGGTAACTATGAATTCAAAATTTGAAAACACATTGGTACGTGGCGGGGTTCGAACCGCTACCTCCCGATTGGTAGGCACACCGCCACCTTACGCACAACGCCATCGACGCTTCTTACTTCTTACATAGCAGAATTATTACTGTTATAATCAGTCAGTGGACAATCGTAAACAGTATCCGTAAACTTTATTCCATCATGAACACGAACGTAATTTTGAAGAATATAACAGGCTTTGATTATACTGTCACAAAATTCCCTGTTAACGTCTAAAGGTCTGTGTAAAATGCGCCATTTATTGGCTATGATGCTGAAAGTACATAATTAAATACTTTCTTAAATATGTTCAAAGCTCATTTAGCGTAAGGCCGCAATATGTTTTTGGATACTCCAAATGCTTCATCACCAATTACATAATATGGCAGAATCCGACCACTTTCATCGCCTGGGAGCGTATTTTCTGATGGAATGTGTAGTGCTTTTCCTAGCTAAATTGTAGAAATATAGGGAAATCTTAAAGTTAAAGAAAAAAAACAAACTTATTCCGGTCCGAACAAACAAACTTACTTAGTCCGGTACAAAGTGAAAAGCTTTATTCTGGTAGGTACATGGTTGTAATTCACTTATGCATAATGTTACTGAAGTAAACAAAATCCCTGCAAAATCAATGCAAAGCACTTAACTAAATCTTTAATTGATACAAGCCAAGGGCAGGATGGTTCAGGTTTGTTTGATCAATCTCGGTAGGTAAAAATCAGGTACAAATTGGGTACAAAACTACAAAATGAGGGGCAATAAAGTACACCAACAAATAGTTATAGGTTTCCTTTTTTTTAAAAACAAATTAGTAGCCTTCCCCGGAGCGGTTGTTAGTGGATCGTACCTTCTATGCTAAGTCTTGCAATCACGGGTCAGAGATATGATATTCCAGTTTCTTAACTTATTCTCTGTTTCTAATATTATTTGTGTAATTCCACAGAATTCCTCCTTGATACTAGGTTATTTTGTTATGGTTTCTAGCTGTAAGGTCAAGCAGCGGAGCCCTACGGCCTCCGGTAACTGCCCTTATTGATTTTTTGCACTTATTGATACAATAAATCCATTTAATTTAATGAATCGCGTGCCGGCGAGTAAATATAGTATTTTTTTCTTAGCTTTACTCTTCAAGCTATGGATTTTCTTCGCAGAAATTAAGATAATGTAGAAATTAAGATTTCGCAAGAAATCAATAACAAATTACTTCGGTCGATATCTCACAGACTAAGAACCACATAGAGATAACATCATAGCTTAGGCGCGTTCCCGTACCAACGCTCCACTTGCGCACAGATTTGCGTTTATGTGGAAGCGATGGAGCCGAGGTCCGTTTGCTCAATGTTAAGCGCCGTATTGGCGACGAAACCTCTCCTAAAACCAAATTCATTTCATAACACTCGTAAGACTCTTAACTTGCTTCAGTATTTCCAGCTAAAGTTATAAGTTTGGTTGAAAAACAAAACGTAATGAAAAATTAACCATAAACAAATTGTGAATGCTTTCCAAATTCTATTCGACGAAACCATAATTATATGATCTGTAGCTTTAAGTGTATTTTATTATGATATGTCTCTAAAGATGATCAAAACAAACGGTCTAAATGTCAAATTCCGAATTTTGAGAAAATCAACCCACCTAAAGGGAAGCACGGGATTTTGGGCGAAAAAAAACTATCTTTGTAAATAAGGCCAGGATAAACGCGAGATTTATTTTGTTTATGCAAAAATTGAATAATGACCAAAGATAATTGCAAATGTCACTGACGTGACGTGAAACGACGTTGACGTTGACACTTGACATTGATATTGTGAAATTAATTGACAAGTTGTTGCAATTATGATTTTAGTTGTGCAATTTGTGTTAAAACTACAGTGAAACCAAAGTGTTTTTGCAAAATTAGTGTTTTATGAAATTTTAAGAAAAAACGGTGTTACAGTATCCCCCCAACCACGATAGAATTCACGTAGGGAATTCGTCTGACGCCCCGTCAGCCTCAAAACCTCCTAACCAACCAAACAGAATTATCATAAATAGAATCAATTAGGTACTTAAAAACTATTCATTCGTGATAAACTCTGTACCCAATTACGCCTAACGTTATCATTTTTTTATAAGTTTATTTATTTGTATAAGATAAAACATAACGCTTTAAATATAAACGTGTGTAAATAAAGAATATTTAACATGCATGCACCTTAAATCTACGTAAATCCATTAATATGGTATGTTAAAGATTGTAATAAAAAACAACATTCATCAATAAGGTGACAAAATCTAGTGCGAAACTACTGCTGCTAGCACCTACATGGTTGTAAAAAAAATATACGCCCATAAGGTGGCAAAATCTAGCGAAACCACTTCTGCTAGCACCTATATGGCTGTGATAAATAGGTAAAAGGCATTATATCCTATGCCCATCAAATATAAGTAAGTAATAAAGAAAAAACTGTAGTGTCAGGACTCACGCCGAGATGGTGTTGTTAAATAAGTATATCTTGACACTAACAGAGTATAGCAAGTAATGTCAACAACCACCGGTAGATGTCGTTATTACAGACATTTTGACTCTAATCGTCAAATAATAAGTAGAAAAAAACAATAAAAAGGAAATAATAAAAAAATGAGTTGCATGTATCGTTGCCCCTGATCGTCGATATTGATTTTCCTACGTTTCCAGCTAGATGTAACTTCCTCCATTATAAGAATATAGCAAAGGATTATTTCTAGAGTTGCAAACCGCTCCTGTGAGGAATTCAAAATTAATTTTGTTGATTAGAGTAGATTATATATAAAAATAATGAACAAGACACGTTTATATTTGTGATCTTGTGCTAAATGCATCTATCTAACCACATAACAGTTATAATAAGTACATACTTGTTCTTTAATTCTGGTATCAGATACTAAAGAAGTAATATCCATTTTATATAATGGTAGTAATAATATATTTATAATGGTATGAACTAAGACACGTATAATATTTGTGTTTTAGATCTTTATGTACTTATGTAATGGTAATATCAATTTTGAAGATGTTAGGTATATGGAAACTTAAGTATCAAGGCAAATCAATAAAAAACGACAGGAACAAACACATGCAAAAACGCCGCCAGATGTTATATGGCGCGTTATCCTACACTCGGGTTCAACGAGACGCCAGGAACAATGGCGGGGTGGGTATTCTGTGACCGCCGCACGCCGCGGTGCTTAAGTGTTAAATGCTTATAAAAATATGGCTATTTTCATAAGAGTATAAAAATGAAAATTAAGTAGGTATTATGTTACTAGGTATGTAATTTAGTCACTCGAAGTATCTAAATTTTTAAAATCTTTTATGTGCCACTTTCCTATGTATTTTCCGTTCTCGTCTTCGAGCTCATAGACGAGGCGAGAAAGCTTACGTATAATTTTACAACGTTCATATTTAGGGGCAAGTTTAGCAGTAAAATATCTATTAGCAGAACTCTGCTTGTACGTACGCTTCCACACAAAATCACCGACATTAAATGATATATCTCTGCGTTTGTTGTTATAGTATTTTATATTCCTTTCATGGGCCTTACGCAATGACTCTCGGACTTTGATGAAAATATCACCGAGGTGGCCAATATTAGACGCATGAGTATCGCGTGGTACCACAACCAACTCTTGGAGATCTTCGAAACCACGGTAAATACTACCATCTGTGACAGCTTCCCTACCGTGTACTAGCATGAAAGGAGTATAAGAAGTAGACTCATTTACTGAGGTGTTCATGGCAAATTGTATTTTATGTATGTTAATATCCCACGTTCTATGATCGTTCTCAACAAACAAGGAAACTGCAGTGATTATTGTGCGGTTATAACGTTCCACCGTATTAACTTGTGGACAATATACTGGACCCAAATGTACTTGCGGAATATTGTATTTTTCATATAATGCCTGAACCTCATGACTTATAAATTGCGAGCCATTATCAGACATCACAGTCTGTGGTATTCCGTGAACCAGAAATACATGGTCTTCTAACCTTTGCGCTATAACTTTGCCCGTTGCACGCCGTATAGGAAATAATAAACAATATTTTGTAAAACAACACACAACTACCAGTAAAAATGTATTTTGCTGTCGAGACATCGGCAGTGGACCAACCAGATCAATGCTGGTGCACTGGAATGGTCGACAGCAAACTTTGGGTTCCCCCATAAAGCCAGGTGGCGCTAGTGAGCTATGTTTATATGAGTTTGCAAGTGGCACAATTTTTAATAAATTCCTCGGTATCTTTATGCATACCGGGCCAAAAATACCGTAATTTTAATCTTTTATATGTTTTTGCAACGCCTAAGTGCGCAGCAATTGGTTCAGAATGGTTACTTGTAATAATATCCTCCCTAAACTCCTTTGGTACAACCTCATTCCACTGGTAGTCACCACAGAGTTTGTTAGTGCTTTTTGTAAATCTAAAAAGCCTACCATCAATAATTTGAAAATTGGGACACGCGCGCGGCCTATCCGTGCAACGTTTTAATATATTGTTATACCAAGCATCGCTGGAAGTAAATGCGTCTACGGCTGCCACTGGTACAGAACGTGATAGTGCATCCGGTACGACGTTTTGAGATCCACTACGATGCTCAATAATGAAATTATAAGGCGATAGCCTACACCCCCAACGCGCTAGTCGTCCTGTCGGATTCTTAAGGTTTAAAAACCACTTTAGACTAGCATGATCGGTAATAATTTTAAATTGTCGACCACCTTCAAGGTAAGGGCGGAAGTGTTCAACGACATGTACCACGGCCAATGCCTCTCGCTCTGTAGCGGAATAGTTACGTTCGGCGGGTGTTAGTGAACGGCTACAGTATGCAACAGGATGTTCTTGTCCATCTACAACCTGGGTCAAGGTCCCTCCTAACCCGAAATCAGAAGCGTCACAGTGGACAGCAAAATCTTTCGAGAAGTCAGGACATACCAGAACCGGAGAAGTAGACAGTGCGAGTTTTAGGTCGTTGAACGCCTCGTCTGCCTCGGTCGTCCATTTGAAAGGGGGCGCGCTCTTACGGGTAGAAGTACGAGCATTAAGGGGACCAGCTCTATGACTAAAATTTTTTATGAAACGCCTATAATAAGATGCAGTTCCCAAGAAACGTTTGACGTCTTTCCTGCAGGTGGGAATAGGAAAGTCTACTATAGCCTTAATTTTGTCAGGATCCGTGCGCAGACCATATTCGTCAACCACATGACCCAAGAATTTCAGCTGTCTCCTGAAGAACTGGCATTTACCCATGTTGACAGTAAGGTTGGCTAGTTTAAGTCTCTCCTTTACCCTAAGTAGGAGCTGGAGGTGAACCTGGAAGGCCGTTGGGCCTTCAGGGGTAAGTAAAATTAAATCATCAACATATACGAACACCTTATTGTCAAACTCGGGGCCAAAGAGGCGGTCCATCAACCGCTGGTCCAGAATATGGCTAATATAAGGCATCATCGGGTAAGCGTCATGCTTTGATATGGCGTTAAGTTTTCTGCTGTCCAAGCAGAAACGTGATGACCCATCTGATTTAACCGCTAAAGTAACGGAGTTGTTCCATGCACTTCCGCTAGGCTCCACAACATCATCCTTCAGCATTTGGTCTAGGTGTTTATTTAATTCTGACAATTTAGCGGGTGAGACTACATAATACCGTTGCTTAATAGGTGGGTGGTCACCGGTATCAATTTTATGACTCACTAAGTGTGTCCTACCTAGGCCTTTCTTTTCTGCGGAAATGTCATCAAATTGCTTTATGACGTCATTGACCAGCCTACGCTCAAGCTTAGATAAAGTTTCAAAATCATGTAAAGCACGGCTGCCTGACATAACTGTGTACACCTGATTATTATTTTTAAATAAATGTCCACTATCCTCTAACAATGATAAAATATCTGGCGCAATATTAAATTCCTTCCAGAAATTTAAGCCAAATAACAACTCTGTAGCGACTCCAGGGACGACGTAAAATTTAATAACACGAGTTTTATTCTCTATTGATACAGGTAAAAATAAGTACCTAGTTACTCGTGAAGTAGAACCATTTGCAGTTTTTATAAAGTCTAAGTCCTCAGACTTATGTAAAGTAGCGAAATCTTTAAAATATTTGTATGCTTGCCCTCCCACAATGGAGATCTGTGATCCTGAATCTAGTAATCCTCTCAATTCAAAGTCCCCTGTTCCAATCGTTTTCCCATAATGGAATTCTTCAAAATCGTTGAATCTGACGAGGATCCATATGCTGCGCACAACAAACAATATTCATTTTATTATTTCAGGTAAAAAAGCGCAAAAACGCTGGCTAAATCTACGAAATTGTGTTTCTAGAGAACTGAGACTACAGCGAGCGACCATGTCGGGGCAGAGCGCCAAGAAAAGAAGAACCTACGTATAACTTGAGCGACTAAAGTTTCTATTACCTACCATTGATCCAAGGGAAATTGCAAGTAACATAAGTAATGAAATCGATGATGGTGACGGAACTGATTCTTCAAATACAGAGCGAATGTGCCCTCCACGTCCTTCGGCTAACAATAATAGGTCATTTGAACAGTCACTACTAAATATGTTAGAGAGAAATGCTAAACAGAAAGACACAACTGTAAATGATGAAGATCACAACTTTGCTTTATCACTGGTACCGATGTTGCAACGAACAAGTGTTTATGACAAAATAGATCTAAAAATGAAAACTTTAAATATATTTAAAGAAAAATGTGCTCCACAACCTGATTTACGCAAAATATGTATAATAAACCAGCAGATAATAGCTCCAAACTCGATGACCAATCCCGGACGTGGACCACTACCAGCGGTCCTTCTCAACACGCACTAAGTGAAGACCAGATACAGCCACCTCCATCACCGAGCAAAATAATACACATAAAAAAATAATGTTTTGAAACAAGAACCAGATGTCTTAGCTGAATATATATAACTTGAACTAAGATAATCTCACTAACGGTTCAAGAATGTTAAATTATTAATATTCAAGATTGAAAGTATTGTGACAAGAATTTTATTACTTGGTTAAAGATTTATACTTTGAATCAAAACCGATCAGTTTCTTACATTAAGAATTACACTTTCTTATCTTTTAGGTGTTGATTTAAGAGTTAACTCTTGGGTCAAAATAAAGGCATATTTAGCTTGAGAATCTGTTAAACTCTTAAGTCAAAAATGTAAAAATATTGAATCAAGTAACATGTTTCTTGGTAGCACATATTAATTGTTCCATGCAAGAAACAGTTAAATCTGAAGCAAAGAACTAAGACAATATTGAATCAAATAACACGTTACTCGACAGGAGATATTAATTGTTCCATACAAGAAACAGTTAAATCTGAAATGATTTTTCATTTAACCTTTAAATTAAAAACACAGTAAGTGAGACTACTTTCATTATTTTAATTATAAAGATCAGTGGCCAAGCGTAGTGTTGCTAGCTAAGCGAAATATATTTTCAGTTATTCGATAAACGGGTGCGTGTTTTTCATTTTTAAATGCATGAAAAAATTACATTACTTATTATTTTAAACCTATTATATGTGTTTACGCTCGAGGAAGAGCGAGTGGTAACACTGCTAGTAGTCTGAGTGTTTACAATAAACTGGCATCTGGCGCCATCTTGCGTCGCCTCGCGACTTTTCATGGCGAAAGAGCGCGAGCCTTGCCGGCGGCGCACGGACTCTGTTTTGTGTGTAAAGGAACGGTGGGTTTTTAACAGTTTGGTGTGACGCTTGGGTCAATGATATTAGCAGAGAATAGTTTGGGATCATCACCAATCCAAACATTTTGGTAGCAGCAGCGTGGTTAATCCCTCACCTCTGATAGTGTTTAGGTAATTAGGTTATTTTTATTAAGTTATTGTTTTAAGTTTGTTTGTGTAGTTTGTAATTTTGCAATTAGGGTTAGAGCCGTTGTAGTGCTATATCTATACTTTGTATATAAATATACATGTATTTGAATTCTCAGTTTGGTTTGTTTGTTTGCTTAACACAACTTGGTTTGTTATACACTCGGCGTCAAAAAAATCGCACCTCTAAGAAAATCACTTTCAAATGTCATTAACTTTTGATATGCAGATGCAGACACATTTATTATGATTTTATTTAAAAGGTAACTTAATGAACTTAATAAAAAACATTACTTTTCATTATCAAATAAAACATTCATTCAACCGGGTCATTCGCTATTCAACCGTTGAAAAGGACATATCTGTACATTTTACTAAAGAAAAAACACCTGTAAGATGGATACCACAGCTGATGAGGCCTCTCAAGTGGTTGCACTACTGCAATCAGGGATGCGGCAGTGTGATGTCGCCCGACAACTGAATCTGAGCCGTTTTTCGGTTCAAAGAGTATACCAGCGCTTTTTAGAGACCGGTGGCTATATCCGGAAACGTGGGTCCGGTTGACGTCGCTGCACTTCGGAAAGAGACGACCGGTTCGTTGTGTCGTACTCTTTGAGTAGTTGCTTCTCAAAGGCTGTTCAGTTGCAACAGCCACTCCAGGCAGCTCGCAGACGCACCGTGAGCGTCTCTACGATTAAAAGAAGACTGAAGGAGAAGAAGATAGCAGCCCACAGAGCTGCTAGAGGTCCAAAATTGACTGCAGCGCACCGGAGAGCCCGCTTACAGTTTGCTCGTAACCACGTCGATTGGACCCTTGAGCAGTGGGGAGCTGTTCTCTTCTCAGACGAGACGCGAGTGTGTCTTTTCTGCAACGACCGACGGAGAAGGGTATACCGGAGGCAGGGTGTACGTTTCGCCCAAGCCTGCATCCAGGAGACGGTGGAATATGGAGGCGGATCCTGCATGTTCTGGGGTGGTATGTCGGCTGCCGGCAAAAACCGACCTTGTCTGCGTCTCCCGGACGGGAGGTGCTCGCGGACAAGGGTCGCTGACTGCTCGCCGCTATGTCACAGAGATCCTGGAAGTGCATGTGGTCCCCTTTGCCGAATTTTTTGGCGAGGGGTTCACATTAATACACGACAACGCTCGCGCTCATACTGCAGCCATCGTGAGCGACTTTCTGCGGAGGTCCCAAATTTCTGTGATGCAGTGGCCAGCGAGAAGCCCGGATCTGAATCCTCTGGGACCATCTTAAACGGAAGGTTCGATCTCGGGATCCAGCTCCTTTGACTCTACAGGAACTCCAAGACGCGGTAATTGAGGAATGGGATCTTGTACCTCAAGAAGAGCTCCTGAAGTTGGTGAGGTCCATGAGGGACCGCATGGAAGCCGTCATCAGTAACACTAGATTTTATGTTAATTTTAAGACACTTTTTGTACATTTTTTTTGTAAATCCTCGATTGTTGTTTAGGACTTAATTAAGGATTTAGATTATTTTTTTTCATTTTAATGTTTTTTGTATCATTATAATTAAACAAAAGTTTTTGTATCATTATTAAACAAAAGTTTAAATTTAATTGTTTTTTGATACTCCTTTTTGTTACCTTTCTAATGATACCCAACACTATCCTCGAAATAAGGTTTAGGAATTTTTGAACAAGATTTTTAAAAGGTGCGATTTTTTTGACGCCGAGTGTATTATTGTTTTAAGTTTATACCTATACTTTGTATATATATTGTGTTGTTTGATTTCTCAGTTTAATTTGTTTGTCTGTTTAACACAACTTGGTTTGTTATTAAGCTATTGCATAGCTTTTATCGCGGGCTTTGAGCGCGGCGACCGAATCAAGAAATTCCGTAACGAAAAAATCCTAACACCTCCGACTCCGACCGGCAGAGAGCAGGCCTATTCGCTAACTACGGTTGGTAACTAGAACTGTCATTTTTGAAAGACATTTTATATCCATTACTAGTTAAGTGATCTTATGTCTTACGGCAGCGTTCATGATAGCGGACTTGCCGATATAAAAGCGTTCATGGTAGCGGACTTGCCGAAATAAAATAATAGCAAATTAGGTATGTCATAAGATTTTGTTGTCGCAAAATTGAGTTGAATTTTATTAGTGCATTTATAGTTATTATATTTTCTAAAATGGAAGTCAATCAGGAAAAAGGTGTATTTTTAAAGAGAGGAAGAGGTATTGTGTTGCTTTATGAAGGACATCAATATTATAAAAACAAAACTTATGCAAATGGTTCGGCAATATGGAAATGTTCTTCGAGCAAAAATAAAAGCTGCGTTGGTTCAATTACAGTGCGGGTAATTACAAGATTTTTTGCTTGTGTATTGTATTTTTTTTCGATTGATTAGAGTTTATAAGCCTACTTCATAATTCTATTATTTCCAGGGAGAAAACGTACTAAAGTCAAAAACGCATAGCGACCTTTGTATTCCAAATACCGCAAGAAATGACGTTGACGTAGAAATGCATAAATGTAAAGAAAGGGTCGCGAGAGAGCCGACTGAATCTGTTCCGTCTATTTACAAAGAAATTTTAGTAGGTCTCAAAGACTCTGGTGTAGACATTATATGTAATATTCCATCTTTCAATTCTATAAAAACTACTTTATACAATAAAAGGAACGAAGCTGTTGGCTTGCAAAAAACTTGCTTCGAAAACGTTGTGGATGTTGTTGTGCCTCCCCAGTATTAATATTTTCTTCTGGCTGATTACTATTGCGATAGGATTCGTATTTTGGTATTTTGTGCACCCGAAACAAAAAAAAAATTAAGACATATAAAACATATCTTTTTTGATGGAACATTTACAGCATGTCCCGAATGTCCCTTCCTTGTCCCTTCACAAGGTGATATTGGCAGTTCGACAACGGATACTAATATAGTGCCTTTAATTTACGCCCTTATGTCGCAAAGAGTGAAAGATACATATCTGGCATTGTTTGAAATGATTAAATCTCAAGTTTCTGATTGTTTACCCGAAAAGTGCACAAGTGACTTTGAACAAGCATCAATAAATGCTATAACCTTAGTATTTCTGAAAATAGCTACTAAAGGCTGCTATTACCATTTTAGAAACAGCATTTGGAGAAAGGAACTACAACTGACAAAAAATAAAATCACCCGACGGATTATTGCTCTGTGTGCAGTTTTTCCCTTACTTCCAAGAGGAAATATTGAACTGGGATGGAATTATATTAGGCAGTTTATAGATATCAATGACCAAAAATGTGTTCCCTAGCCTCATATATGCAAAATTTTTGGCTGAAAAATGATAAAGTCATTGATTTGTGGTGTGTTTTTGGCGAAACTCATCGCACTAATAATTTCGTAGACGAGTGGCATGTAAAGATAAACAATCAATGCAGAAGAAAGAAAGCATCATTACTTAAAATATTAAAAGTGTTCTCAGATGATGCTGCATTATATTCTGTCTTAAGAACCCAGGTGGAAAATAATGTATCGCCATTTAAAAGCAGGCTTAAAAACAGCATTCTAAGAGACGAACACAGAAAATGTTTTAATGATGCTTATAAATGGAGAGATCTCTGTGGGGCATTGCCTTGAAATATTAAGATGATTTTATAACAAAAAAAATATATTTTATTAAGTTAATGTATTTTCGTTTTCACTATACATACAAGGATGATATAAAGAAAGGATTGTCAATGTCTAACATTTCTAAAATTAGTTATAACCACGAGCAATAAATGGAGCGAGCTGTATTAAATCTAAAATTTGTCGATATTTTTAAAAGCAACAAAGCACACACGCTCCGAGGATGCACAGCAGTGATCACATAGATTTATATAGTTATACAAGAGCGCGATAGATGGCGCTTTATACATTTTTTACACTTTCTGCCAGACATTCTCTCTCATTGTGCGTTCGGAAAAATATTGATAGCGTTCGAGAACCAAAGGGGAGTAATTTTCGCCTGAGAGGAGTGAATTTCTCGACCCCAGAAAGCGTTTTTTACCTGGTGAGATGATTGTTCTGTGATTTCTGGCTAGCATTTTGTTTTTATGTAGAAGTTAAAGTTTGCAAATAGTAAGTAAAGCTTTGTGCAGTTGTAAAATAAAGCATGTTCGCGTTGCAATACACAAAAACTCTTTTCTTTATTTTTGTGTTCGTAAAAAACTTAGGAGTGGCAAAAAATAAACCTTTTTTAACCGACTTCTAAAAAGAACAAGGCCAAGTGCGTGTCGGGCCACGCGCAGTGTAGGGTTCCGTAGTTGCAAATGCTAACTTTGAGTTGACACTCACACCTCACAACACGTTGCCACAGATTACTAAATACGTTGCTATTGTTATGGCATTGTTATTATTAAAGCTGCAATGATTTTATATTACCTTAACTTCACGTGGTTCGTAAATTTATATTCAGTAAGTACTAATTTTCAATGAAATTTTACTTTTCCGAGTACATTTTATAAGTTAGTCGTCAATAACTTTTTAGTTTGTACTTGGTACTCAACTCTGATAGTTTTCCTTTAAACTTCGTTATATATACTACTGTTGTAATTTTTTTCACGTGGCCATGTATAACTATAGAGGGGGGGGGGGGGGACACACTTACTTCTAACAAAAATTTCAGAAACGGATCCCTAAATCGAAAAATGGTGTTCTGAACCTTACATAATTTTTAAAGACCTATTCAACAACACCCCACACTATGGGTTAGTTGAGAAAAAAAATTACTCCCACTTTACTTGTATGGGAGCTACCCTAAAAAATATATTTTTTTAATGTTTTTTTTTCCACCACTTATTTGGCATTTCCACATACCCAAACAGCTTTCTGGTACTAATAGTCTCTGAGTAAAAGCGGGGACAGACAGACAGACATGGCGAAACTATAAGGGTTCCTTGTTTACTACGGAAACCTAAAAAGGAGGAGGTTTCTCAATTCGACCGTATACTATATGTTTTTAGGGTTCCGTAGCCAAATGGCAAAAAACGGAACCCTTATTGATTCGTCATGTCTGTCTGTCTGTCTGTCCGTCCGTATATCACAGCCACTTTTCTCCGAAACTATTAGAACTACACTGTTGAAACTTGGTAAGTAGATGTATTCTGTGAACCGCATTAAGATTTTCACACAAAAATAGAAAAAAGCAATAAATTTTGGGGGTTCCCCACACATAGAACTGAAACTCAAAATCTATGTGTAACAGAGAGCAGTGGATAGTATCTTTATGGATTTTAAACTAATAAAAAGAGCAAACTAACTGGAAAAGTAGGTATATTTTATATATTATTTTACAATAGCGACCACAAAACAAGACATCAAACAGAAGACAAAGAAAGAATGTCATAAAAAGTAAAAATGTGTATCAAAAACAATATAGAATAAAAGGTCGAAAGGCTCGGCAACATTCCGGCCCCTTGTGCAGAAATGCACAAATTAACACAGGATAGTAATAACTTTACGCCGGGGCCGGCGCAGTACGCCACCAGCAGTCGCAACGTCCACCACTCTTACCACTCCGTCTTTCCCTGGGTGTAGGGCAGATATTCTGCCACGTGGCCAAGTACCACGGGGTAGGCTCTCGTCCACGATGAGAACAGAATCACCCACTTTGAGGTCGACTGATGGGCATCCTGGTTGCCGAGGTTGTAATGTTGGCAAGATTTCTCGAATCCACCGGCTCCAAAAATGTTCAGCAAGACGTAACGCTTTGCGGTATTCAAGCCGGCCACATAGGTCTCTGTCTGTGAGGCTGGTTGGTAGGGATTGTGTTGAGGACGTACCGATCAGGAAATGGAATGGAGTCAAAGTCTCTTCGTCGTTTGGATCTACCGAAACATAGGTCAAGGGACGCGAGTTGACGATAGCTTCGGCTTCGTGCAAAAGGGTTACTAATGTTTCCTCTTTTGGAGCCCGTTCACGTAGAATAGTTGATAAGGCCACTTTGATTGAGCGCACCATCCGTTCCCAGCAGCCGCCAAATGTTGGTGCAGCGGCAGGAATAAAGCGCCACGTGATTCCTCTATTAGCTGCGAAATCTTCGACATCAGTATTGTAGAGTTCTTTTAAAATACGATTCGCGCAACGAAAGCGGTTCCATTATCCGAACATATTGTGTTAGGGGCGCCTCTTTTAGCAATAAATCTTCGCAAGCTCATTATGGCCGAATCGGAAGATAAGTTGTGGACAAGCTCCAGGTGAACGGCTCTCGTAGTCAAACAGGTGTATAGGGCCACGTAACGTTTTTCATGCCTGCGGCCAATCGTTGTGTTCAAAGGGCCAAAGTAGTCGACACCCGTGAAAGTAAATGGCCGATTGTGATGAGCCATACGTTCTGGAGGCAGGTCACCTGTCACGGGAACTACGGGCTTACTTTTCCTAATGCGGCAGAACAAGCAATGGCTTGCCACGATGCGTACAGTAGGTCTCAGGTGAAGAATCCAGTAGTGTTGCCTCAACTCATTTATCACGGTTTCGTTGTTAGCGTGACCAGCGGCTCTATGGTAATGATGAACGAGAAGCCTGACGACTGGATGTTTTCCGTCCAAAATAATTGGTCGTCGAACGTCTGATTGAATGTCTCTGACGGCGCTTATCCTACCAGCCAATCTAATTAATTTGTCTTCTCTAACAGTAGGCGACAGTTTCGTGAGCCGGCTCTTCCTAGGGAGCGCTTTAGATTGCGCCAAACACTGTAACTCCTCCTTAAAGCTGTCGAGCTGCACTTGTAGCAAAATTTGCCTTTCTGCGGCTGTTATGTGGACGGTCGAGAGAGGGATTAGAGTTGTGGACGCTGCCGGTTGTTGAATGGAGCTGTCATAGCGACTACGAAATAATGCTACCGCGTGTAAAACCCGAGCGGTAGCTCGCAAAAGACGGAGCCAGTCGCTAAAACGACTAAAATTCACGGTTACAGGAGTAGGCACGTTAATCGATGCCACAGACAGGAGTCCCACCAATTCGGAGGTTTTTAGTTCCTCGTGAACTGGTGTGATCCCTGTTGGCTCTACTGGCCAGTCCTCTGGGGACTTTAAAAGAAAGGATGGCCCACTAAACCAACGTGACGATGCGCTAAATTTTAAATTGCGCGCCCGCGTTGCGTCGTCTGCAACATTTAAGTCGGTTGGTACCCACATCCAATCGGTTACGCTAGAATTTTCGACTATTCCACCGATTCTGTGGGCAACAAACGGCTTAAATGTTCTTGCGTCGCTGCGTAACCATCCTAAGACGGTCATGGAATCGGTCCAAAAGACGGTGCGCGATGGTTTTTTCTTATGACCGTCTTTAATAGTTAAGGCGAGGCGAGAAGCTAATAAAATGGCTTGAAGTTCCAAGCGGGGAATAGATACCGGTTTTAAAGGCGAGACCCTTGCCCTGCTCGATATCAGAACGAGTTTAGCCTGGCCGTCGGCATAGATGAGCTTCCAATAGGCGACACAGGCATACGCGTACTCGCTGGCATCAGCAAAGACATGGAGCTCGCGATGAGATGGTTCCGAGTTAAAGGATGATGCGTACCAGCGTGGAATTCTAATTTGTGCTACGTTGGCAACCGCTTGGAACCATTCAGTCCACTTGGCTGCCTCTTCAGAAGGAAATTCGGTATCCCAATCGATATTGGACCTCCAAGCTTGCTGAAATAATATTCGACCTCTAATTATGATAGGCGCTAGCAAGCCTACACAAGGGGTCGTACACGCGCATTAAGTGCGAAAGTGCTTTGCGTTTCGTAAGAGGACTATTCGGAGCCTGTTTAAAACCTGTTCTAAACCCTAAAACATCTGCAGCCGGCTGCCAAGATATACCTAAAACCCGCGTACTGTTGAGATCTGAGGTAAGATCGATTTCCAATGGCTGGGCTGCTCGCAGTTCCGTGGGTATGAGGTTCAATGCTGCCTGGTCATTGGTGATCCATCCCCTCATTTCTAGACACGCGGCACTATGGATGGTAACTATATCGGCCGCAATCTGTGCTGCGACATTGACGTCATCATGGGATGCTAAATAATCATCCATGTAGTGATTATATACAATTTCGTCTACGGCTTGAGGATATAAATGTTTGAACTCCGTAGCATTTTTATTTTTGAGAAACTGCGCAATAAAAGGACTGCAACACGCCCCGAAAATGACAGCTGTCATTCTAAACTCTTTGATAGGTCTCTTCCCGGTCCCTGAATTACCACCAGGTCTCCAAAGAAAACGTAAGGCATCTCTGTCTTCCTTTCGGATTCGAAATTGTGGGAAAATCTCTTTTATGTCGGCTGTAAGTGCAATACGACCCTCCCGAAAACGAAATAAAATGCCCAACAGAGATTGAAGTAGGTCTAGACCGGAAAGAAGCATAGAGTTCAGACTGGCACCTTCGTTGCGGGCGGCAGCGTCATGAACCACACGCAATTTACGCTTTTGTGGGTGTAATACCTCAAAGTGAGGCAAGTACCACCTGATGTTATTATGACAATTAGTATGGTCAACATTATTATGAAACGTGTCAGATTGACATTCCTCAGCATACTGCTTGTCAAACATGTTATTCATGAAGACATCATACGCGCGCGCAAAGTCAGGTTCCCTAGCCATGCGCCGTTCAAGGCCCAAAAAACGTGATAGAGCTTGTGGGAAACTGTCTGGCACCCGTGTGATGTCTTTCTCAAAAGGCAAACCAATCTCAAATCGACCAGAAGGCAAACGTTTGGTTGTGATCTCCAAAATTTCAACCGCACGTTTGTCCTCTTGGTTGTGAAGGGTTTCTTGTTTAGTAACTCCTAAAGCCTCCAGTTTATAATTTTCTTTAACGAGAACTTCCAAAGATTCGAAGTTTGTGTTATTGATATGTACACTATCTACAAAATTAACAAATTTAGTCGTCGACGACGAACCATATAACACCCAGCCTAATGCGGTCAAGCAGGCCACTGGCTCCCTTCGCTTACCCCTTCTCACTTCGCGAGTGATTGAAAGATGCCAGTGGTCGGCTCCGACGAGTACCATAGGCGTGGCATTATTGTAGGACAAAATATCGGCTAAGTCATTTAAATGTAAAAAACGTTTAATAGAATCGGCATTTACAGTTTGGGAATGTAACGAATGTGAATCAAGCGACCTAGCATTCTGAACAAAAAAAGTTTCACTTGTGTACCTGCCCTTAATGTAAAAATCCACGTGACGAATTTTAGTGTTCCTACTTAAGCCTCCAACACAGTTCACGGTGATTGTTTCTTCAGGCCCAGTGATATCAATGCTAGCAGCAATAGTGGTATCTATTAAAGTTGCAGTGCTCCCGTCGTCGAGCAACGCAAAGGTGTCAATACTGCCAGATGGACCGGAAACAGTCACTGGAATAACTTTAGAGTAACGTGTGCTGAAAACCTTTTTTGTTAACATCTTGTGTACCGGTTACTACCTTATCGTTATTATTTTTATGCTCAGTATACACACTTGATGTTGATGGCACTATAGTACTGGAAGTATTAGGTGTCGGTGAAATGTCAACATTTTCAACATCTGAAGAGCAAATATTTGTGCTATTGTTTTGTAGTGCACACTGTTTACCATTGAGCAATGGATGGTGACGTAAAACACAGCTGTCAATGCCACACGGCTTTACCTTACAAGTCTTCCATTGATGTGGGTTGCGCTTCATACATCGATAACAAATCTTTTCTGACCGCAACCACCGCCACCTATCCTCTATGGAAAGAACTTTAAACTCGGGGCATAGCTTGATATTGTGATCTTTTTTACAAAAACAACAACCATATTCACTAACACCACATTTTTTGTTGGACTTCAAAATAGAAGTGTGTATATTGTCGCGCTTGTAAGACTTGTCAGGTAAAACCGTCTCGGGTGACAACGTGAACTTAATATGTTGGTCAAGCTCGCGCTTTAAAAAATCCGACAGAATTTCTAATTTAGGACGTTTACTTGTGTCCTGTGTAGCAAAATCTGACCATCTAGGTTTCATAGTAGGGTTGAGTTTATTTAAAACAGCATAAAAAAGCTCAGGGGAATACAGATATTCTACTTGATTTAATAGACGTATTGTTGAAACGCTGTTACGTACCCGATTGGTTAATACGCTTAACTCTTTTAGGTCGTTACCCAAGCGTGGTAGGCATTTTAAGGCGGCTACTCTCTATGTACAATAAGCTCCGGTCGAGCAAAGTTGTCTTCTAAGGCACGTACAATCTCATCGGGGTCCTCACTTGATAAGAGAACACACGCCACAGCCTCATAAGCAGCCCCTCGAAGTGCACTTTCTAGGCGTGCAATATTTTCTAAAGTAGAGAAAAATATCTTTAGTACTATCATAACTACGTTTAAAGTGTAGCCACTGTAATGCGTCTCCTGAAAATACTGGGAGATTGGGAAGTTTACACTTTCCCTGAGAAGTGGCAAGAGCCTTAGCTGCGGCAGCCGAGTCAGCCACAGCTTGCAATAAGATGTTTTGCGACTTTCGAGAACCTACGGTCACAGCTTTCGAGATGGTGAGTGGGGGTGAAGGTCCCGCCACCTCCGGAGCTTAGGTGACAAAGGCAGCTTGTTTGTCAGTAGTACCACTGGGAATAATAGGGACAGCAGGGTCCCGAGTGGCCGTTTGTGCCGTGTTCGGTGGCATCAATCGACCGAGACTCGCATGGACACACGCCTCTGCTAAGTGTTCACTATTATTAGTAGTAAAATTGTGATCGTTTACCCATTTTTATGTTCGCTCTACGCTAACTGGTATGCTTTTACCGCTGCGAGTGCTGGCTACCTCCGCATCAATGGCAGCCAATTCAGCTTCTAGCTCGTGCATCTCTACCTCTTTACGAATTTCTGTGAGGTGACGTTTTCGCTGCAAATCACGCTCCTCGGCTTCGCGTTGCCGCTGACGTTCACGTTCCTCCGCCTCACGTTCATGCTCAGCGAGCTCCAGCTCACGGTCCAACTGCTTCCGCAGAAGGAGAGCCTCGGCCGCTGCTTTGCGTTCGCGAATAGTGGCGGATGAATGTGAAGATCGAGTAGCGGAACTGTTAGCGGGTTGAGGTTGCGACATGGCTTTGCTTTTGCTGCGCGTTATCATACCAGTACGAAATAAAATGAAAATAAACTGAAAACTGAAAAGAAAATTTCGTGAAAAACAATGACAATTAAAATTAGGTATGTGGAACAATACTTACGGGAGAAGGACCAAACAATGTAACGGAGAGCAGTGGATAGTATCTTTATGGATTTTAAACTAATAAAAAGAGCAAACTAACTGGAAAAGTAGGTATATTTTATATATTATTTTACAATAGCGACCACAAAACAAGACATCAAACAGAAGTCAAAGAAAGAATGTCATAAAAAAGTAAAAATGTGTATCAAAAACAATATAGAATAAAAGGTCGAAAGGCTCGGCAACACTATGGATAGGTCTTCAAAAATCATATTGAGGTTTCTAATATCATTTTTTCTAAACTGAATAGTTTGCGCGAGAGACACGTCCAAAGTGGTAAAATGTGTGTCCCCCCCCCCTGTAACTTCTAAAATAAGAGAATGATAAAACTAAAAAAAATATATGATGTACATTACCATGCAAACTTCCACCGAAAATTGGTTTGAACGAGATCTAGTAAGTAGTTTTTTAATACGTCATAAATCCTACGGAACCCTTCATGGGCGAGTCCGACTTTTTTTTTGTTTGTTCGCGCGCGGATAACTTCGTCGTAAGTTTACTGAGGTCGTTTATAAACCGATTTTGATGATTCTTTTTGTATTCGATAGAGGATACTCCAAGGGTGGTCCCATGGTCACCAAAGTTAGGATCTGATGATTGAATCCCATAAAAATCGAGGGAAACCCCTAAAGTTTTAGGTGTGTCCAACGTGTTTTGTGTGTATGTTACGCGATTACTCCGCCAATTGTGGACCGTTTTTCAAAATTCCTTTTGTGTTCGATAGGGTATACTCCTGGGGTGGCCCCAAGATCACTAAAGTCAGGATCTGATAATCCTAACTTTAGTGATCTGATGAAAGAATACCAGCTCACCGAAGGCGAGCTGTTATTCCTTTCACTAAAAAGATTTCATTCACTAAAAAGTTAAAAATAAAAAGTATTTTACAAAAAATAAAAACCGACTTCAAAAACACTGAAAAGTTTAAAATAATATAAGAATAGGTACAGACAACATCACACTTCTATATTGAAATCGGTGACAAATTTTAAGACTTTCTAGGGGATCATCGTTTGGCACCGACTTCAATATAGAAGTGTGTTGTTGTCTGTACCTATTCTTATATTATTTTAAAGTTTTCAGTGTTTTTGAAGTCGGTTTTTATTTTTTGTTAAATATTTTTCTATTGTGAAGAACGCAAAATTGTTTAAATTTTTGATATAAGAAATAATTTTTTAGCTCGTAATTTCATTAACAACAAAAATGAAATGTCTTTGAAAGATATCATCAACTTATAATTTAGACGAAATAATAAAAGAAAGTCGCTTCTAAAAATAACCGATAGGCACATAAATCCGAACACATTCCAAAAAAAAGACTGGAAACCTTGCAACTCAGCACCTAAAAGTTTAGGTACCGTGGCGTGCATAGAATCAAGATAGAATTAAAATGTATCGGAGCATCGGGTCTGACGAAGTTAATTTCTCCGCGTGTATTTATTCTTTTTTTACAGCTTAAAATACGCTTTTTGTTACTTCTTTTAATATTTGTGTACATAAGATATCATTATAATTCACTATAATATACACAGTAAGAATATTGAAAACAATATTATTGAATGTAACATTATCCATTAAATTAAGCGCCATCTAGTAAAAATCAATAGTATTAAAAAAATCTAAGCACCGCACCGTGCTAAATTGTATAGCGCCATCTAGTGCAAAACCGTAGAAACCGTGTAATGGGATTAAATTTTTCGATAAATATTAAAATTGTTCTGGCGGAATATTGTAGAATTATTTGTAATTTACTATTATTGAAAAAACTTTTTATTAATTTTCAGGCATGATTCAGTATAAATTATCAACAAAATTTAAGTTAGCAACCTTATAGGTCAGCGCCATCTAGATATAAGGCGGGAATAGGACCTTTCTTATAATTCTATGACATTGGCAATCTATATTATTCTTCGTCTATGATACATAGAATAAAAACTATCCAGTATAACAATTTGAAATAATTTTGTTCAAATAGTTCGATAGTCGAACTACTGGTAGGACTAGATGGAATAAACGGCTGTGATAATGATGATGATGCTCGTGCCCCTCGGTATACCTATGAACTGCTGATGATGATTTCACTGCTATAGTCCATTGTATAGGCACATACTAGTTAAAAAGTGTTATTTTCTCATTTTTTTAATTGCCCTTAGTAAGTTAATTGTATGTAGGTACTGTAGCGCCCTACGCGCGCTCCGGGATCGTTGGGAACTTGGGACGTTAATTCAAACCATATAGATATATTTCAATCTGTTCTATTACTCAACTCTCTTTACAATCTTTCAGGTTACAATGTGTCAGATACTCTTGGTGATCGTCTTTTATACGTCTAGAATTCTAGAATATTCTCGCTCTATATTTAAAAGTGTGACATTCCTTGGCACTGAGCATATTTACGCAATGAGGTGAAATGCGGTGTCATAGACGCAAGGAGGTCACCACATTCCCCCCGTACCGCTAAAAAAATATTTATTTAAACGATAAATATTTTTTTTTCTAAGCACCAAAAGTTCACTAAACATTCTACTGCTTAACTACCTGCCTATCTGGGAAAGGCTTACAATTGACATGACGGTCTTTGCTACTAGACTAGCTCTTACAACCTGATCCATGAAAAAGATTATGGTTGGAAAAACCCCATACTTTCAAAAACCCAGATAAAAAGCAAATAAACGCCATGTATATATTTGCTAATTATTATACGCCCTTTTTAACAGGGACTGTTTACCGGTATGAATACGAGTATAACATTTATCTGTATAACGTCATTTAAATAAATTTCGGTAGTAGTTGATTTCAGTACAGAAATTATTTTTCTGTACTTAAATTTTTTTGTACTTTAATCATAATTGTACAGATATCATTTAACTCTTATTATTTAAAATACTGAAATAAAATCAAACCATAATGGGTGGGACGAGGGCGGTCCTTTACGTTAGTTCATCTTCACGTGTCTTCGTGCCTTTCACAATTTGTGTGGTTAATGACACGTATTTCTTGCTTTATTGGTTTGTGTATACCGACGAGTACATAAAATTGCAATACAATTATATTTTTAAAATGGAGGAAGATAAACACCAGCGGTTAAAGGAGTGCATACGTCACGATTTTAATTGTTTAGGACAATGACGAGATATTTAGGAAAATGATAATGCTTATGAGTCGAGTTTTATACTTATAGAATACGCAGCTAAATGAAAATAAAAAGAATTTTGTATCTAGGTAATAATTTTATTTGGTTTAAAGTATCGCAATGAACGTTAAAATATTAATATAAGTCGAACTTTTTAGACTTTTATAAACCTAATTGCTTTATTCAGATCTTAATAAAAGTTAATCGTGGTAGGATTGTTAATGTATAACAAAAAACCAGTTTACTTTGATTCTAAATAATATATATTATTATTATCATTTTATATTGAGATCTTATACAAATCATCCGTTATAACCAAAAAACTAAACGTAGTCATTTCTTTCATTTCCATAATTAGAAAACTTACTAATTTTTTACTCAATATGATCCTCGTTTATAAAAGAATAAATATGCAGTCATAACAACTGTGATATGATACACGGAAAAAAAAGAGTCCCGGGATTTCTTTGATTCAAAACATTATATTGTCTTGAACATATTTTTTTGAGACAAGACAATATATTTTGGAACACTATGCCAGGGAATTGTATTAAAATATTAATTTTCTTAATTCAATTCGAACATATTACTTTAACCTGAAGTAAATTTTGTTGCTCCAATAACATGAAACTTACTTGACCGAAAATATCTCGAATAATTGTTTCAATACTTTCATGTTCTTGTTTAAAAAAAATATGGCTTTGGAACGAAGATTTACAAATCTACAATGAAACTGCCTAATTAAATTAAACGGAACTGATAGAATATTAATAAAACTTAATATTTCTTTGACTCAAGAAAACCGATGTTTTGATTCTAATACAATGATGTTTTTCATCAGAACTCTCACTGTTTTCGTTGAAGGGTGTGTGTACTTCATTTCAGTGCAAAAAACTTCTTAATTGACAATATTCCAAAATTTTGTTTTAAAATAACAGTTAACTTGTTTTTAATACATTTATTGCCCGCTGAAACGTTTTTTTCTTAGGTGAAATTTGAATACATAATCGAATAGAGACAACAAATTGTCAAAAGAATACAACAATAATATTAACACGAGATCACCGTTGTCTCAGTTCGAATACATGGATGTATTTTCGAGAGTGTGTGTATTAGGTCATGTTGAATGCAAAAAGTTCTTCTATTAAAATGTTTCAAAATTCTATTAAAATCTCGTGTTATAAGTAGCTAGCTAGGTAGGTAGGTACATCTTTTGTCCGCCCAACCTTTATTTCTCTTGGACAAAAATTTAAGACTATTGAATGGAGACATGGAGTTAACAGATTGTTATTAGAATGCAATTTTTATTCACGAGAAAGTCATTGTTTTAATTTGAACATGATGACGTCTTTTACTTAAATTTTGAGAAATACCTAGGAACTACCATAAGAATAACTAATAAGTACTCGTATTATTAGTTATTCTTATGGTACTACCTACCTAGATGTAGTAAGGTTGTACCTCATTTGTACTTCATTTCAATATTAAAAGTTTACTTCTTAGATCAAGATATTGGGTATTTTAAAAGTACCTACACGCAGAGAAATTGGTGACAAACAGAACTACTGAATCGAATAGTTAAATTAGGTTACAACTTTTCTAGTATGAAATACTTGGTCCTTGTTATCTCTACGACTTATTATTCACTCTCACTAATCGTATGTTTCATTATATCATTTGATTAATGTAGCTCACAAAAAAATATTATTGAACCAAAACATCAATAATTATTGCATCTTTAACAATAATTATGTTAATATGTATTTAATGTATTGTATGTACTAAGAAACAGGGATTCGCAGTTACTAAATGATCTAGTTCCCGTTAATGATGTACCATGTTACTGATGGACTACGAGTGTGTCTGTAATCAAAACAATAATCTTTTTATTACAACTACATTATTGTTTGCAGTACGTGTCGTTCTAAGTGTCGTATAATATTCGTTTAGTTTGGTTTACTTTTGAAATAGTGTTATGGCTTAACAAGAATATTATAGTAAAAACCACCCCGGAAACAGTAAACGGTACAATGTATATATTAATCCGTGCTATTCTGTTAGCGTGTTTCAAAATATTTAAAATAGTAATGTTACAATAACAATCGAGGTGGTATTCATAGCTAAGTATCTTGTGCTGTTTATTTAAACTGTGTTTTTGTAAACAATCGAAAAACTTGCATGACAAAACGATCAGTATTCTCGTATTACTCCTAGCGGAGCAGCCGCCCGCCATTGTGGATTGTGTTTTCGACCGCGCTGAGCGCTCACTCAACTCAACGTAGTATTGCTAATTATTTGAGAGTTTGCTTATTAAATTTGTGTGATGTCTGATGACATAGGTGGAGATATCCTACAGTAATTGCAGCAGTGGGGTTTACCTCAATATATTGATACTTTTGAAGGTAAGTTGGTACCTTGGTATAACAATCTTCTTGTTTTGTAGTATTCATAGCTATTATTCAATTTAATTAAGTAGGTAAGTGGGTACATTAATAACTTTATAAGTTTACAGTCAAAGTTTTGAAGTTATTCGTGGAATTTCATTTTAATAAGGAAACGCGATAAATTATTAGCTAGTAGGTAGATCCTTTCTTTGACTGACACAGTCATATTCATATCTTAATCAGTTTGGCACACAGGTCACCGAATGTGTCAGCTCAGCTCCAAAATAGGCGAAATGGATAACTAGTCAATAGGCTTGTTTTATAAAACCTAGGTTACCAAGCCAAGTATTGAACCAAAACATCAATAATTATTGCATCTTTATCAATAATTATGTTAATATGTATTTAATGTATTGTATGTACTAAGAAACATGGATTCGCAGTTACTAAATGATCTAGTTCCGGTTAATGATGTACCATGTTACTGATGGACTAGGTCAAAAATTATGTTTTTTGCGCTGGGACTTTCTTGCATACGTAATAATAATCTTTATATATTTTTTATGATTTTTCAGTAAATAATTAAACAATATCGACACTGTCGATGCTCTACAGTAGTCTAGTTAGAGAACTAATCCCTCCAATTGGAGATCAGGCCAAATTTTTAAAAAATTTGGACAATTGGAACAAATTAACTAACCCAGAATGCCCAGAGATACCAATTACCAGCAGCAGCCCTGTAAGTATCTCCTATTTTTAACAGAATTTTATTCACCTGTAACTATGTACCTATGTAAGTAATGTAATGTGATGATTATAAATAAATGTCATTTTTCTATGTACTTGATATTTTTATTTTTCTTTCCAGGAAACCTAGACCTGTCTATGGAACCGTAGCGCGTGTCGTTACAAAACGTCTTAACAAAAATGCCGATAATCTCAATTTCCATGATTCTAACACCTGTTAAACTTAGTATTAAGTTTATTAACTCTATATTCGACTTATTTTTATTATGATACTAGATAATCGGAGTCTTTGGATATTGTAATGAAAAGACATAATTTTATAAATTTTTAAAGACGTCACACTTACTGATGGCTCTATGGACTGTGTTTAGATGGAGCGCCTGCAATCCAGTGGACTGACAGCTACAACAACGGATCCCTTTTAGGCTTTTAATGGAGAAAATATAGTTTTATTTACTTATACTAAGACAAATAAAATTGTATTTTTGTCTACTAAAATCCTGAAAGTACCCGTTAGTACTGTAAGTGCACTAGATTGCAGGCTTCATCTAAACCAGTAGGTACTGCATACGAAATAGTAGCTGTAACAATACCTAGGATGCTAACATTACAATGTGTATTGTACTTGTTACAAAAATCATAAAGCTAGCGTTGCAATACGAATAGTTATTATTAAAGTTCACGTCGTTATGTTACACAAATTCATTAGTAAATACAGCAAAGTATTTAGTATACCCAAAAAAACAAGTGTGTATGTTTACCAGATTGCATAGTAGTCCTTACAATAGATCTAGTAATGTCTACTTGACGTATGGTTACAATTACATTGGTATTGTAATAGGCGCGATATTTACCTTGTAGTGAGTATTATATTGTTTGGTCAGTTACACTAAACATCTAGTTGTCATTAATAAGCCGATAGGTAAAAATAATAACAGAATGGTTTTTGTAAAGTCAACTCGCGAGTCTTGCTATCACGGTTGCAAACAGAAGTTCTAGTTACAGTAGCGTTTTTTCTCGTAAAGGTAGCCAGATATTTCTCTGCGTGTACAAACATACTTGATTCAAACAAACTTGATTGTTCGCTCAAGCGTTTATAGTTACTTGAATGAAGTCAATTGAATATTAATTAAATAAGATATTCTTTTAAAACAAGAAAACCGTTTTCTTGCTTTGAAAATAAATGTTCTATTCAACCAAGGCAATATTTCATTTCAGTTTACAATTTTTTGTTTCAAACAAGATATCAGATTTTCACATGCAATGCACAATGTTTTGGAGGAAGAACATAATGTCTTCATCTCTTCAAATTTTTTAATAGTGATGTTTATACCTTGCAAAATCGATAAAACAGACTTTTGTTCATTGTAGGATTTTTCAAGGGAGATTCCGCAAAGTTGTTAGGGTTCCGTACCCAAAGAGCAAAAACGGTAACCTTATTCATAAGACTCTGTCCGTCTGTCTGTCAGTCTTTCTGTCCGTCTGTCCGTCCGTCTCTCCGTTCACCTGTCTGTCACCAGGCTGTATCTCATGTCATGAACCGTGATATACAGTTGAAATTTTGACAGATGATAAATATTTCTGTTGCCGCTCAACAAATACTAAAGAGAATAAAATAAATATTTAAGGGGGGCTCCTATAAAATAAACGTGATTTTTTTACCGTTTTTTGCTTGATATCAATAATGGCAATAACGCTTGAAATATTCACAGAATATCTGATGTATGTTCACTTTAAAAATAAATAATTAAAATAAAATAAATATTTAAGGGGGGCTCCCATTACAACAAACGTGATTTTTTTGCTATTTTGTCTTATTGTATACATAAATGGTACGGAATCATTCGTGTGCGAGGAAACCCTTCGTGCGCGAGTCCGACTGGCCCTTGACCGGTTTTTATATACACGGTTGTTTTATAATAACCAATAAATAATCAATTCCTTATCTAAAACTAATTATTAAAATGTGTTTACACGTAATGTCATACAACCCAAAATTTTCATGTATATCATAGTATCATCACAAAACAAGACATCAAACAGAAGTCAAAGAAAGAATGTCATAAAAAAGTAAAAATGTGTATCAAAAACAATATAGAATAAAAGGTCGAAAGGCTCGGCAACACTATGGATAGGTCTTCAAAAATCATATTGAGGTTTCTAATATCATTTTTTCTAAACTGAATAGTTTGCGCGAGAGACACGTCCAAAGTGGTAAAATGTGTGTCCCCCCCCCTGTAACTTCTAAAATAAGAGAATGATAAAACTAAAAAAAATATATGATGTACATTACCATGCAAACTTCCACCGAAAATTGGTTTGAACGAGATCTAGTAAGTAGTTTTTTAATACGTCATAAATCCTACGGAACCCTTCATGGGCGAGTCCGACTTTTTTTTTGTTTGTTCGCGCGCGGATAACTTCGTCGTAAGTTTACTGAGGTCGTTTATAAACCGATTTTGATGATTCTTTTTGTATTCGATAGAGGATACTCCAAGGGTGGTCCCATGGTCACCAAAGTTAGGATCTGATGATTGAATCCCATAAAAATCGAGGGAAACCCCTAAAGTTTTAGGTGTGTCCAACGTGTTTTGTGTGTATGTTACGCGATTACTCCGCCAATTGTGGACCGTTTTTCAAAATTCCTTTTGTGTTCGATAGGGTATACTCCTGGGGTGGCCCCAAGATCACTAAAGTCAGGATCTGATAATCCTAACTTTAGTGATCTGATGAAAGAATACCAGCTCACCGAAGGCGAGCTGTTATTCCTTTCACTAAAAAGATTTCATTCACTAAAAAGTTAAAAATAAAAAGTATTTTACAAAAAATAAAAACCGACTTCAAAAACACTGAAAAGTTTAAAATAATATAAGAATAGGTACAGACAACATCACACTTCTATATTGAAATCGGTGACAAATTTTAAGACTTTCTAGGGGATCATCGTTTGGCACCGACTTCAATATAGAAGTGTGTTGTTGTCTGTACCTATTCTTATATTATTTTAAAGTTTTCAGTGTTTTTGAAGTCGGTTTTTATTTTTTGTTAAATATTTTTCTATTGTGAAGAACGCAAAATTGTTTAAATTTTTGATATAAGAAATAATTTTTTAGCTCGTAATTTCATTAACAACAAAAATGAAATGTCTTTGAAAGATATCATCAACTTATAATTTAGACGAAATAATAAAAGAAAGTCGCTTCTAAAAATAACCGATAGGCACATAAATCCGAACACATTCCAAAAAAAAGACTGGAAACCTTGCAACTCAGCACCTAAAAGTTTAGGTACCGTGGCGTGCATAGAATCAAGATAGAATTAAAATGTATCGGAGCATCGGGTCTGACGAAGTTAATTTCTCCGCGTGTATTTATTCTTTTTTTACAGCTTAAAATACGCTTTTTGTTACTTCTTTTAATATTTGTGTACATAAGATATCATTATAATTCACTATAATATACACAGTAAGAATATTGAAAACAATATTATTGAATGTAACATTATCCATTAAATTAAGCGCCATCTAGTAAAAATCAATAGTATTAAAAAAATCTAAGCACCGCACCGTGCTAAATTGTATAGCGCCATCTAGTGCAAAACCGTAGAAACCGTGTAATGGGATTAAATTTTTCGATAAATATTAAAATTGTTCTGGCGGAATATTGTAGAATTATTTGTAATTTACTATTATTGAAAAAACTTTTTATTAATTTTCAGGCATGATTCAGTATAAATTATCAACAAAATTTAAGTTAGCAACCTTATAGGTCAGCGCCATCTAGATATAAGGCGGGAATAGGACCTTTCTTATAATTCTATGACATTGGCAATCTATATTATTCTTCGTCTATGATACATAGAATAAAAACTATCCAGTATAACAATTTGAAATAATTTTGTTCAAATAGTTCGATAGTCGAACTACTGGTAGGACTAGATGGAATAAACGGCTGTGATAATGATGATGATGCTCGTGCCCCTCGGTATACCTATGAACTGCTGATGATGATTTCACTGCTATAGTCCATTGTATAGGCACATACTAGTTAAAAAGTGTTATTTTCTCATTTTTTTAATTGCCCTTAGTAAGTTAATTGTATGTAGGTACTGTAGCGCCCTACGCGCGCTCCGGGATCGTTGGGAACTTGGGACGTTAATTCAAACCATATAGATATATTTCAATCTGTTCTATTACTCAACTCTCTTTACAATCTTTCAGGTTACAATGTGTCAGATACTCTTGGTGATCGTCTTTTATACGTCTAGAATTCTAGAATATTCTCGCTCTATATTTAAAAGTGTGACATTCCTTGGCACTGAGCATATTTACGCAATGAGGTGAAATGCGGTGTCATAGACGCAAGGAGGTCACCACATTCCCCCCGTACCGCTAAAAAAATATTTATTTAAACGATAAATATTTTTTTTTCTAAGCACCAAAAGTTCACTAAACATTCTACTGCTTAACTACCTGCCTATCTGGGAAAGGCTTACAATTGACATGACGGTCTTTGCTACTAGACTAGCTCTTACAACCTGATCCATGAAAAAGATTATGGTTGGAAAAACCCCATACTTTCAAAAACCCAGATAAAAAGCAAATAAACGCCATGTATATATTTGCTAATTATTATACGCCCTTTTTAACAGGGACTGTTTACCGGTATGAATACGAGTATAACATTTATCTGTATAACGTCATTTAAATAAATTTCGGTAGTAGTTGATTTCAGTACAGAAATTATTTTTCTGTACTTAAATTTTTTTGTACTTTAATCATAATTGTACAGATATCATTTAACTCTTATTATTTAAAATACTGAAATAAAATCAAACCATAATGGGTGGGACGAGGGCGGTCCTTTACGTTAGTTCATCTTCACGTGTCTTCGTGCCTTTCACAATTTGTGTGGTTAATGACACGTATTTCTTGCTTTATTGGTTTGTGTATACCGACGAGTACATAAAATTGCAATACAATTATATTTTTAAAATGGAGGAAGATAAACACCAGCGGTTAAAGGAGTGCATACGTCACGATTTTAATTGTTTAGGACAATGACGAGATATTTAGGAAAATGATAATGCTTATGAGTCGAGTTTTATACTTATAGAATACGCAGCTAAATGAAAATAAAAAGAATTTTGTATCTAGGTAATAATTTTATTTGGTTTAAAGTATCGCAATGAACGTTAAAATATTAATATAAGTCGAACTTTTTAGACTTTTATAAACCTAATTGCTTTATTCAGATCTTAATAAAAGTTAATCGTGGTAGGATTGTTAATGTATAACAAAAAACCAGTTTACTTTGATTCTAAATAATATATATTATTATTATCATTTTATATTGAGATCTTATACAAATCATCCGTTATAACCAAAAAACTAAACGTAGTCATTTCTTTCATTTCCATAATTAGAAAACTTACTAATTTTTTACTCAATATGATCCTCGTTTATAAAAGAATAAATATGCAGTCATAACAACTGTGATATGATACACGGAAAAAAAAGAGTCCCGGGATTTCTTTGATTCAAAACATTATATTGTCTTGAACATATTTTTTTGAGACAAGACAATATATTTTGGAACACTATGCCAGGGAATTGTATTAAAATATTAATTTTCTTAATTCAATTCGAACATATTACTTTAACCTGAAGTAAATTTTGTTGCTCCAATAACATGAAACTTACTTGACCGAAAATATCTCGAATAATTGTTTCAATACTTTCATGTTCTTGTTTAAAAAAAATATGGCTTTGGAACGAAGATTTACAAATCTACAATGAAACTGCCTAATTAAATTAAACGGAACTGATAGAATATTAATAAAACTTAATATTTCTTTGACTCAAGAAAACCGATGTTTTGATTCTAATACAATGATGTTTTTCATCAGAACTCTCACTGTTTTCGTTGAAGGGTGTGTGTACTTCATTTCAGTGCAAAAAACTTCTTAATTGACAATATTCCAAAATTTTGTTTTAAAATAACAGTTAACTTGTTTTTAATACATTTATTGCCCGCTGAAACGTTTTTTTCTTAGGTGAAATTTGAATACATAATCGAATAGAGACAACAAATTGTCAAAAGAATACAACAATAATATTAACACGAGATCACCGTTGTCTCAGTTCGAATACATGGATGTATTTTCGAGAGTGTGTGTATTAGGTCATGTTGAATGCAAAAAGTTCTTCTATTAAAATGTTTCAAAATTCTATTAAAATCTCGTGTTATAAGTAGCTAGCTAGGTAGGTAGGTACATCTTTTGTCCGCCCAACCTTTATTTCTCTTGGACAAAAATTTAAGACTATTGAATGGAGACATGGAGTTAACAGATTGTTATTAGAATGCAATTTTTATTCACGAGAAAGTCATTGTTTTAATTTGAACATGATGACGTCTTTTACTTAAATTTTGAGAAATACCTAGGAACTACCATAAGAATAACTAATAAGTACTCGTATTATTAGTTATTCTTATGGTACTACCTACCTAGATGTAGTAAGGTTGTACCTCATTTGTACTTCATTTCAATATTAAAAGTTTACTTCTTAGATCAAGATATTGGGTATTTTAAAAGTACCTACAAACATACTTGATTCAAACAAACTTGATTGTTCGCTCAAGCGTTTATAGTTACTTGAATGAAGTCAATTGAATATTAATTAAATAAGATATTCTTTTAAAACAAGAAAACCGTTTTCTTGCTTTGAAAATAAATGTTCTATTCAACCAAGGCAATATTTCATTTCAGTTTACAATTTTTTGTTTCAAACAAGATATCAGATTTTCACATGCAATGCACAATGTTTTGGAGGAAGAACATAATGTCTTCATCTCTTCAAATTTTTTAATAGTGATGTTTATACCTTGCAAAATCGATAAAACAGACTTTTGTTCATTGTAGGATTTTTCAAGGGAGATTCCGCAAAGTTGTTAGGGTTCCGTACCCAAAGAGCAAAAACGGTAACCTTATTCATAAGACTCTGTCCGTCTGTCTGTCAGTCTTTCTGTCCGTCTGTCCGTCCGTCTCTCCGTTCACCTGTCTGTCACCAGGCTGTATCTCATGTCATGAACCGTGATATACAGTTGAAATTTTGACAGATGATAAATATTTCTGTTGCCGCTCAACAAATACTAAAGAGAATAAAATAAATATTTAAGGGGGGCTCCTATAAAATAAACGTGATTTTTTTACCGTTTTTTGCTTGATATCAATAATGGCAATAACGCTTGAAATATTCACAGAATATCTGATGTATGTTCACTTTAAAAATAAATAATTAAAATAAAATAAATATTTAAGGGGGGCTCCCATTACAACAAACGTGATTTTTTTGCTATTTTGTCTTATTGTATACATAAATGGTACGGAATCATTCGTGTGCGAGGAAACCCTTCGTGCGCGAGTCCGACTGGCCCTTGACCGGTTTTTATATACACGGTTGTTTTATAATAACCAATAAATAATCAATTCCTTATCTAAAACTAATTATTAAAATGTGTTTACACGTAATGTCATACAACCCAAAATTTTCATGTATATCATAGTATCATCACCATGTCTATGATTTACATGAAAATTTTGGGTTGAATGACATTACAGGTAAACACAATTCAATAATTAGTTTTCGATAAAGAATTGATTATTTATTGGTTATTATGAAACACCGTGTATATGCTCTACAATAGGAAATTACGAGGTATCATGTTGGTTAGTATCAACCGTCTATAGTCAGGATTAATCAGGCCAGATACCAGTGAACATATACGATGCTAACCGGTTTGAGCTAATTTGTCTACTTAAAATAATAGAAAAATACGAAAACTTCAGACGGGATAGAAAGTAGGTAGGTCTAAGTAAACTAAGTCAATCTTACAGATTGAGCAGATGACTAACGTACATAGGTACTTCATTGACTTAGTGTGTATTCCTCATTGTAAAATATAGGTGCAATTTTTTTTAAAGATTCGGCTTGTGCTGCAAATTCTTCCCCAACAGGAAAAGCGAAGATATTGAGCATCGGAGCTTTATCGCACTATTCACGCAAGGTCTAAATAAAACCAAATCGTTACCGTTCTTATATGCTTTGACAACTGACATCTGTCAATGTATGGGAACGGAAACGTTTCTGATTTTGTTAAAACGTTATAAATAATAATATTACGATTGCTCCTCTGCACTCTTTATTTTTGCAATTACTGAAGTTGTGAGATATTTTTAGGCTTAGGATACTTTTAGGCGGCATGCTGTCACATTCTTTTCATTCAAGACAAAAAGTGACAGCATACGTCTTAAGAGTTTTCTAAGCTAAGATAAGGTTAGAGAAATTAGCTATTAGTCTGAAGTAAATAAAAAAAGAATTATGGTTATTCGTTAAGCAGTAGGTATCTAAAAATACGTAGACAAACATACATTCATACTAAATCGTGTATTTATCAATTTCAAAAATGTAAGGAAAAATTACTACAACAAATAATCTCAAAATATTTAAACTTAGAAACTACATAAGTACTTATTTATAATATAAAAAACTTAAGTTTTACGAAATAAATTAATAAAAAAGTAAATTCTGCCTAAGTAGATACCTACCTACCTACTCCAAAACTAAAACTTACCTATGAGTATAAATTTCTACAATCGAAACAGTAGGCTTAGGTACTCTTGAACCGATTCCAATCAATTGACATTGAGAATGTGATTTTTTGAACGCTTGTTTTCTGTTAAATAAGCAGCGCGTGGGTATACCCAAAGGATATTCAATAGACGATTTGGTACTATAGATAGATATCCCCCGCCATAATGTTCATAGGTAATTTTCATATGTATCAGTTCCAGCCTCATGCGTATACATATAGCTTGGACCTGGTGTGTGGTCACAGGAAATGCGTTTGGTGGATATGCATGAATGAATACTTAGTACTCCTATTTACTAACACCTCTCCCTGTGCCGTGCCGTGAATGTGAATTATGTACAAGTTTTTCGTGCAAATGTGTATGTGTATTGTATATATATATATATATATATATGTAAAGTCATTATATTACTACTTAAATTTATGTTGAATGGCCATATTTACCCCAAACTTTTGACGAGTTATCTCTTCTCATTGTTTAACCTTTTTTTTATTCTATTTTGTGGCACTTTGGGACCTCACTGACCCCTCGGGTTTGCAGCAGAATAACAGCGATTTGTTTATGTACATACATGATCAAATCACATGCTGAGCTGTGGCCCATTTGTAGTCGTACATCGCACATTTTCAGTTTTTCCATAATGTCAAATAGGTACTAGCAATTATACAAAATTTATGTAAGTTTCCTAGTGTAAGTCTCTACAATATGTGATGTATGTAACTGCAAATAAACTTTTTATCTATCTATCTATCTACATACTGGAATTTTAATACGATCTAGCATTTATAGAGTGCTTTTCAATATGAGACCAACCTCGAAATGAAGAAAAAATCATCTGTTTCATAGAAAAGTTCAAGACTTGCTCGATCAAAATGTATGAAACAGTTAATTATTTTTTGTAATTTAAAAGTAGGTCCCATAAAAAAGGAAGTCTATAAATGTTACGGAACCATATAAAAATGTAATCATAATAATGAAACTATTATACTAATATAACTAATACAACATTTCAAGAAATTATTGGAATTTAATAAAAGCTGTACATATAGAGATACCTACTTTTTATCTAATAATAAAACAAATTGATTCAAACGATTATCGTACATAATTTAAGGTAATAAGAGCGCTATGATGGGCTTAGGTACAATTGTAAGGAACGTCCCCTTATCCGTCGTTATCTAAGTATAAGATTTTCTATAATGCCAATGGAAAATAAAACTTAATACCGAGAATTAAGGTAACGATGACGGGTTAAGGTACTTTTGGTAATGCTCGCTCCAGTATCCGTCAAAACTACATAAATTTTGACGAGTATTGGGCAAAACAGGAATAAGCGAGCACCAATTAATGTCACATGCAATAAAAAAATTAATTCTCCCGATATAGCACAGATTAATAGGTATAGTATTAGAAAATGTATTGTACTATCTTTAGAAAATAAACACACTTACCGTATAAATATCCCAAGCGGAATATTATGTAAAAAATAGGAGCCGGTTGTTGCTCAGTTTAGTTGCCCAACTATACCTTTTCCACATTTTTTTCTGAGCTCACACTTTTAGCATCTCTAACTTTAGATGCAATTAAAATTTTAATGCAGTGTTGCAAATATAATAGAACATTATATTACTGTGATTGTATTTCAATAACAATTCTTTCATTTACGGTTGGTAGAAATATTATAAGCCCCTTTTAAAGTGTAGGTATAGGTACCTGACGAGTATTGGGACACTGACGAGTATACCAGCGTTTACCTTAATTTTGTTTTTTTTTGGGACCTCCGTCTGTGATTTCCATAATTGGCGCAGTCGGTAGGATACTCGAGACGTCTCGACGCAGTAAAGTTGTAATAGTCTAACATCGAATATAACGCGGAATCGCTGCCACGCCGGGAACATCCTGTAAGAAGTTCGTCTGGAGTATCCTGAAAGAACCTGAGATCCAGCCGGAGGGAAAGTCTAGACATCGACCCCAGAGATACCAGAATGCAGTTTATGTTAGTGCACCGAAGTCATTTCTGTGTGTTGCATTTTTATATTAGTATTTTTTATAATTATTCACCATTTTTCACCCTAAGGAATCTACCCCTAGAGGCACGCGCTACTCAAGCTCGTAGGCTTATATTAGATTCGTTTAGGAATATTAATATAGATAGTATAGATTTAGATAATAGTACACTCGACGAATCCGAGACTTGTCCCGAATTAACAATGAGTCGCATTGACGTGGACACCATTTTTAAGGCCTTACGCCTTGTGCCGGAATTCGACGGAAACTCGCACGTTTTACCGCGTTTACCGCATCAACCTATGTGATCAGATAGTCGACGAGTATATAGGGGCTAATCCTGGTGATGAGTTGGCTAAGCTCTGTCTAATTAACGGTATTTTAAATAAAATAACAGGGCCAGCAGCTCGTATTATCAATTCTAATGGCATTTCTGAGAATTGGGACTGTATCAAAACCGCCTTAGTAAACAATTTCTTTGACCAGAGGGATGAAACTGCCTTATATAACGATTTATTGTTAGCTACGCAGGGCAATAGCTCACCAAAAGAGTTTTATGATCGTTGTATTAACCTATTCAGCACTATCATGGTCATGCAGTGACCTCATGCAGGTATGGTACGGTAATGTCTCTTAACTATTAACGGTAATGTCTCATGCAGTGTAACATAAGTCATGATAATCATGACTTGTGTTACACTGCATGAGACATTACCTACCACTTTGTTCGGGAATTAAAAGAGCCATTAGGCTCACGAATAAGATGCATGCGTCCTGATAGTGCTGAGAAAGCTCTTGTGCAAGAGGAACTTAACGTCATGTACCTACAGAGCCGCACCGATACAGCCGCTGAACGTAGGTCAGTACCCAAACCTACACCAAACCCTATAGCGCCGTTACCTATACCTCCATTTAAGCCATTCACACTCCCTGTATATGCACCCCCCAGCAACTGGCAACCACATCAATCCCAACCTTCGTATAAGCCTTTTAACTATCCTCCTCAGCCAGTTCAGTTCAGGCAAGCTGGAATACCTTCTCGCACCCAGCAAATGTTCCGAGCAGCACCCCCTGGTTACAACCCTTACCACAATAAATTCCAGATGCCCCCTAGAAATTACGCACAAACTGGCCCTAAGCCTATGAGTGGTGTTAGCCACTATGTCGTTAAGGAACGACCCATTGGACAGCTTTCTGGTCATGACGTGCGAAAGCAAGGTAATCCACCCCCGTCAAACTATTTTAAAACAAGGGAGGTGAATCATTATGAATGTAGCAACTATAATGATTGCTATTACTATCCCGAATATTTCTATCCATACGAACATATAGATAATAATTATTATGTCGACTATGCAGATTGTACTACGGAACCTATCTATTACGATGCAAATGAGCCAAGTTTCGAATTATCAAATATTCCAGATCCGTACGAAAATCCTAAACCATCAACCAGCTCCACTGTAGAACAGGATTTTCCGAAGCACAGGAATACCGACAAATCAAAATAGAACTCAATCTGCAAACGCAGAGACATTAATGACTTGAACAATGTCAAAGAAGTTCAAAATGCCAGTGGCGCAACTAAGGAAGTAATCAACTTTTTTAGAGAGAGCACTTTACGAAGATCTTTTATTCCTAATATTCCTCTGTTTTGTGAAACACGTTGGTCGGCAAAGTATAAAAGTATCAGAATTTTTGAATTATCCACTGAAATAATTTTCGCCTAATCCCGTCCAGGATCCTGAAACAAAAACAAAAACTAACACATTAGGTACACCAACACGTTATTCTTCATTTGGAAGGCCTATCATTAAGCCAAGAAAGTTTTGGTAATGTCTAGATGTAAGTTTAGATCTAATTAAGTCTGTAATTTTAAGTAATTATGTAATTTGCATCAATATGTAAATAAAACTGTATTTTGTTTTGTTTAGATTTCATGATGTCAATGTCAATGTAAGTTTTTAAATGTCACGAGTTGTCAAACAAATGTCATTCACATTCATGTCATTGTCATAATTTTCTTTCTTTTTTTTTCTGTATTTTGGCCAGGTTATAATGACCTTTGAGCCATTGTCACTAGAATGTTTCTTTTTGTTCATAGATTAAATAGGTAACTTGTTTGCAGAAAGGAAAAAACTTGTACTTACGTTCTGTTTTAAGTAATTATTATTAACTTTAGTTTTTTTAAAAAGGGAAGATGTTACGTTGTACAACACTAGTATTGTGTCCCAACTCTATAATTATAACGCGCTCTGGTCTGTGGTCTCTGTCGAAATACATGGCGTGCTTAGCTCTCTTGATTTTAATTTTATTTGATCCTCATAACGCCTGCCCTGCCGCTCCTGCCAGACACCCTGGACTTCACATAAACATAACAATATTGCCATGGTATCATTACCATTGCTAGCGTATTAAAAAGTAATTTGCTAAGTATTTGCGAACTATTGGACCAGAGGATGTTTTGGTAATTTGCATGGGTTCTTCTTGTAAATTGTATGTTTATTGTAGTCTGTTGCTTTGAATATTTTCGGTACTTGCCGAGTAAGGAATACCATCCTTCATACGAACAAAGTTATGTAATACACATATACGAGTATATTTAGTTATGCTTACCACAGTTTTGTAGTTCGTACATCGAATGGGAGTTATTAACACTTGAAATTTTTGTGTCATTATTCCAAACGTACATTCAATCGTTTTCCTGGCTCTACTTAGCCTATAGTTGAAAATTCGTTTTTTGTTATTAAAAGATCCAGTAGGATATGGCCTGAGTAAATAACGTTTCAGTGGAAACGCATTATCTCCCACAAAAAATACGGTACCTGCTGTTGAGTTGGATCGTGGTAATTGATTAGAACGTGGAATATTTCAGCCATCTCTTTCAAGCCAGGAAACAATTCTTGAAGCAGAGAATATTCCCCCGTCATTGTTTCGTCCAGCAAATCCAGTTTCGATCATAGTAAATAGTCCATTAGCGTTGCAGATTGCCATTAAATTAATGTTTATTATTTAAATTAGAAATGCCAATATTTGGAAGTTTTTGAATACGTATGTGCTTGCCATCGATTGCATCTAGACAATTTGGCATATTCCATAACTCGGAGAATTTCAAAGCTATTGTTTTCCATCGCTCAATTTGAGGTATCGCCATGTAATGGGGCTGTAACGCATTCCACACAGCCTTTGTCGTATCTGCTATTATACTTGATATAGTAGTATCTGTTACTGGAGGGAGACTCTGTACCAGGGTCGTCTGCTTAGGTACCTCCGTCTTACCTATTTCTGCCGCAAAGCAGTAGTGCTTGCATTGCTGTGTTCCGGTTTGAAGGGTAAGATATGGCAGTGAAATTACTGGATACTGTGACTTTACATCTTGTGTCACAAGTTGGCAACGTACACTGTGGTTCTTGTGGGGGTTGCAGTTTTGCTGTGAATCTCACAAGAGCCACATGTATTATAGGTGACTGTTACCACTTACCATCAGGTGGGCAGTTTGCTTGTTTGCCAACTTTCAGCAATAAAAAAAAAAAATCTCCTCTGGCAAAATATAGTCCTAATGAAACAAAACTGCAACCACTTGCCAAATATCTAAAAAAAAACCTATAAATTAAAAATAATTTAAACTTAATTCCAAATCATATTAATAACAGCTCACTTATCTTAACCTGTATTAATAATAATAATATCTTGGGACATTGCACCCACGGCAATTTGACCCCAAACGTCATCCTAGTTTGGGGTCAGATGAACGTAAGTGCAATGCCTCAGAATATTATTTTTATTATTATTATATAGCTTAAAATAAGTGTGGGCCATTATAAATATATTGTAAGTTGAAATTATATTTAACAACTTTTTATAATAAATATAAGTATATTTAAAATAAATTTGGTTTCAGTCGCGGATTGCAAAGAAAATTGAAGAAACATACGTTCATCATTTATAAGAAGTAAAAAAGCACCTCCTAGTGGACCAAAACCAAAGAAACCCTACTACTTGGCCGAATATTTAGGATTTAATTTGCCCTACGCAAAACCTATACAAAGTACGCCCGATCCAGGAAATATACCTAGTCCCAGCCAAGAACAATATCAACAACAACAGAAGTCAGAAGGAAACCATGAATCGCAGCAATTACGACCAGACGAAGGTGGAGAAAACAGTGATCACGATGATAATATTGGGGTCCATCCACACATCACATTCCTTTGCTGAACCTTCCCCTATGAGTCATTCTACTGGACGTACTAGAAAACGACCTATGACTGAAGTCGATAAATCTCTGATTGAGTACCTAAAAAATAAGAAAGATGATCGAAAACAAACTCAGTGTACACCAACTACAAACCCAATGCAATATTTTTTTCTCAGCTTATTGGGTGAATTTGACACTATGTCTGAAAATCAAACAAGGCAATTAAAAATAAGACTTTTGCAACTAATTGAAGAAATTGAAGCCAATCTTGGACCACCGACATCCATGAACGAAATGCCCGCATCACTTGAATCATCTCATATGACATTACACTATTCTGCTGCTTCTTTTGCTCCGCAATGACACTTAATCTATCCAATTAATTCGCAATGAATACTTATATCTTCAATTAACTCTCCGGAACTAAGCCCTCATGCTCATGTCCCTATTTCCTCAGCGTCATCACTAACGTTGTATTACGAGAATAGCGTCACTAATATCACCGAAGAAGGTATGAATGACCAGACAATGGACAGAGTAGTAAATTCAAAAGATTCATACCTGTAATTTTATTTTATTACGTAATTCATATTTTTAACACGCCAAAATTAAAAATTTCCAAAATTCCACGCGGCCATTCAAAATTGTATCCTATTTCTGGTGTATTTGGATCGGTAATCATAAAAGTCGTGTTGTTGTGTTCATTCTACTTGGTACATTATAGAATAAATACTAATCACAGAAGTGTCATCTCAATAATTTGTTTGCTCGGTTATCGTAACGATCACCGAGCAAACAATATAGCTCCAATCCGGATATCAGTAACTCAGCTGAAGTAAGTAAAATAACTCTTCGTAAACGGAAACATGATGATGACTTCTCGGAATGTCTTAAGGATTTTTCTTCAGAAATAAAAACTACTTTATCCAACTGGAAATCTGAAATACAAGAAAATATGACGCTTATGAAAAATGGTCTCGAGTCGGTATTAAAAGCTAATTTAGTATCATTTTCTAAAATAAAAAGCGAAATCGTCAAAAATATCAGAATATAAAAAAGTCTATGCAGTAATTAAATATGAAACATAGGTACCAGATTCTCAAGTGAGTTGCTTACTGTGTGTTGTAACCTCTTTCGGTGAGCATGAGAGAAAATTGTAAGTACCATCAGGTCGTGGGTTGATATTTCATAATATTGACAAGAGCCTACCTGGAGAAGTGTATGGATATATTTTTAAGGGGCGCCTCCATACAGATGCAAGCAGACTTCAGATGTGGGAAGGATCTAATAAAGTATACACAATTTAATTAGTTCATGCAATTTATTATGATTATTATTTTTCTTTTTTTTTTACATCAACAATATCCACATACTTAAGTAGTGTAATACAAAAACTATAAGGCTTATACACGGTTATTTTTTTATCACCCTGGAAAATTTTAGGGACGCTTCAGGACACATCCAATATTATATAAAAAAAATAAAAAAAATAAAATAAAAAATATAAAAAAAAATTAAAAAAAAAAATCTCTAAAAATGCTGCTCACAACTAGTGCAGCATTTTTTGTATTTTTTTAAAAAATAATATAAAATTAAGGAGGGGGGTTATTTTTTTTATTTATATTTAAATCATTCTAATACCATGTCGTGAAGCGTCCCTTAAATTTTCCAGGGTGATAAAAAAATAACCGTGTATAAGCATGAGTGGGATACAAGTAAGTGGGAGCTTTACTCCTCACGGCACACTATCATACAAACAAAATATACAGCTAGAAACGGGTTGATGTAAAAGTTACGAGCGAACCATCTTCCTTGCTCACACTGGGTGGAAATTAGAGAGCTGGTGACTACTCCTTCCCTCGGGGATTATGTATAGGTATTCAATGGGATAAAAAAAATCAGGGCACGTTACCTAGGCACGCCATTAAGTCAAATGTGGACCTGTGTTGACTTGCAACTCTTGCCTGATGATACTCATACTTTTACAAGTTCGGCGAATGGTTCACTTAGATGGTAAGATCATTGTGTTGTAACCTCATCTGCGAAACCCTTAGTAAAAAAAGCCTCTGTATTGTATGGTGTGTACATGTCAGATCATATACCTGTGTTATTGGAGTGTGATATTAGCTTGATAAAACCTAAAATAATAACTACACAATCTTTATGTAACAAAGTATATTGGGGTGAAAGAGATAGATTACAAACAAAAAAGTATTTAGACTATTGTCACACAAAATTATGTAAGATTGACTTCCCTGATGAATGTTGTAATTCTGCAGATACTATGTGTAGTAACATGGAACATTGTTTATTGTTAGACAAAATGTATAGTAATATAGTAAACATACTTAAAGAAAGTGCAGTAGACTCTCATGTTTTGAAAAATAATAGTCATAAACACAGAAAATATGTACCAGGGTGGAACTGGCATGTGCGTGGTGCTCACAGTGAGGCTCGACTACATTACAAGAATTGGTTGTTACATGGTAAGCCTAGTACAGGATTTTTTTTTGAAAAAATGCATCATGCAAAAGAAGAGTTTAAAAGTAAGTTAAAATTTGTGCAAAACAATGAACAACAAATTAAAATGGATAGAATAGCTAAGTGTCATTCTGATAAGCAGTTTAATAAGTTTTGGAAGTCTACTAACAAATTAAGTCATAAGTCGGGACTCCCAGTGAGCATAGCGGGGGTGCATGTGCATTTTTGACTCTTTTGTGTGATTCATTTGTGTGACTCATTTGTGTGATATTTGACTCTTAGTCATTTGTGTTGATCATTTGACATTTGTGTGACTCATTTGTGTGATATTTGACTCACACGACTCATTTGTGTGATATTTGACTCTTAGTGCTTTCTTATTTATGAGATATTAGACTCTTTTTGTTGTTTTTATTAGTTAGATATAACCTCCTTTTGTTGATTTTTTTAGTGTTAAATATTGGACTCTTCTTATTTAGTGACTTTTAACTTTCATTCATCTCGACGAGTGTGCGATTGTTTTGTGGGACAATTAACTCCTGAACTGATATTACTGTCGGTGTTATGTCTACACCACCTAGAAATCGAACACAGCATCGGGGTTCCCGGCGCTGTGTCAACTGCTCTATCATAATAGGACCTAATATACGCCGGTATACAGTCGAGGAGATAAATGAGCAAATGACAGTTCTTCTACGTACCTGCACAACGCCAACACCTGTAAGTTATTGTATTTATTCTGACTGTGAGTTATTGTATTCTTAACGCGCATTTTATTGGAGATAAACCTCAGTACCTATAAACATTGAAATCAAGCTTATTGTTAATGTAGATTTTCATGTTAGTTATGTAGTAATGGTTGAATAATATTGTTCAACAGATGGAACAGAATGGAAAGACACTGTTTTCGTGGGAATAAAATAATAATTTTACTATTTTTTTCTAGATTACCATGGATGATATCCTATGTATAGAATGTTTTATTCTATTGCAAGAGCGAATGGTGTCTAATGTTACTGAGTCTCAAGAGGATATGCCACCCATGTATGGACACCTTAATATTTGTTTTGGATGTGGCATTTCAACTGCAACTCGGAGAACACATCCAATTGCATTAGACTGCTCACAACGAAACATAATTTTAAGATGGTGTCCAGCTCATCTGGTCAGTATAATTAAATCTAAACTTTTTAAATATGTTCTCCGAAAACAGTACACAAAAATAAAAATGATTTTTTTGTAGGTGTCACGTTTAGAAAGGGTGTGCATTACTTGCTGGTTAGCGGCAACAAGGGAAACACGAAGATCTGTACTTCATAATCCAAACAGACCTGACAATGCCCTAGAAATAATTTCACCTACTTTGGGAGATTCTGGAATCCCTGAACCACCTCCAATGCCTGTTCTTATATACCATTCACCATCATCACAAGAAGTTCCACGTCAGAACACTGAGCCTAAAATTAATTCTCAAAGATACAAAAGAGTTGCTGCTACTTCCCAGCGCTGCATGTTTGTCGGTTGTGAACATACTGAACGTCTCTTAGTACCAATGAGTATCAAGGAAGTCTTATTATTGGAACACAAAATCTACATACCATTAAGTGCTCGAATCTGTCGGGTTCACTTGACCAGTAATCAATGGGATGAGTTAAATGCTCCATTCACTGATTTTACTGGCTTTCAAATTGATGACTTGTTTGCCATGCTGGAGAGAGCTACCCACAGGCACATAGATTTTAATAATATTGCTGAAATGGACCCACATTTACGTCATTATTGGCTTGGTCTTACCCTTGAACAATTTAATGAACTTTTAACAAGCATTCCTACTTTGAATAACTTAGTTTCCAAACCAAGCCTTGCATTGTGTATATTTATTGTAAAACTCAGAACAGGTGACAGCAATCAAAGGCTAGCATCACTGTTCCAACTACCACGTTCTACATTTGAAAGAAAAATGAATATTGTCAGAGAATGTCTAAAAACACATTTTGTCCCTAGACAATTAGGGATTAATCACATAAATATTCAAAATGTAGCTTCACGCAATAAGATTATCCCTGAAGGCCTATTTGGAAACTCCAGCATGGCTCCAGATGTCAAACCTGCCATTGTCATCTGCGATGGTACCTACATTTATATTCAGAGTAGTAGTAACTACAAATACCAGAAACAAACATATAGTCTTCATAAGTATGCCAATTTGGTTAAACCATTTTTATTTGTTTGTTGTGACGGATACATTTCAGACTGTATTGGACCATACGAAGCAACCAAAAATGATTCGTCAATAATGAGTGATCTATTTAGAAATGATAGTCATATTTTTTATAGTACCTATGGTTCTTTCAACAAAACCGTTAGACCTAGGTAGCCTCGGACTGGATGTGACATGCTCAATGTGCCATTCTGACATAAAATTATTGAAGTCTTTTGAATTGAACGGGGGTCCATTATCCGAAACAAGAAATTGAGGGATTCCGTGACGAGCAAAGAATGATTTTAAGTGACTAATAACTATTCTACTATTGGAACCACCTATTAGTTTAGCAATTTCAACATATTTAGAAAAATAGTCAACGACTATGACATATTTATCAGAATTTAAATCAAATAAGTCAACTCCGACTTTATACCATGGAATTAGTTTGACCTCATGGGGTTGAAGCGGCTCTTTAGAGTTATTTCTTCTATGAGTAAGACATATATGACAATTATTTATAAATTTTTCGATATCGGTGTACATATTAGGCCAATAGACAAGATTTTTAGCTAATCTTTGACAACTAAGAATTCCTTGGTGACCTTCATGAATTTGTTTTATGATATCAATTCTCATAACCTTAGGAATTATGACACTATTATTCTTAAATACTATACCATTAATAATGTGTAAGTCAGTTTTCAAAGCAAAATAAGGTTTAGTACTCTCTGGCAGAAGCCTTTTATGTTCTGGCCAACCTAAAGTACAATATTTCTTAAAGAGTAATAAATCCTCATCTTGTGATGTTTGTTCTTTAATTAACTTTAACCTATTAGGACTAATAGACAATGATCTAATGACTAAATTGACATGTAAATCTAGGTCTTCATCTATATCAACCAAGACTTGTTCGGGTAAGGCTGCTCTGGACAGAGTATCAGCGACATAAAGGTATTTTCCAGGTTTATACGTGACTATTATGTCATAAGGTTGTAGTCTTAGCATTATTCGTTGAAGACGGGGTGGAATATTATAAATTGGCTTATTAAAAAGCGACACTATAGGTTTGTGATCCGTTTCTATCACTGTTTGTCGACCATAAATGTATTGGTGGAATTTTGTACAACCGAATAAGACTGCTAGTAGTTCTTTCTCAATCTGGGAATAGGACTGTTGACAGGGAGTTAATGAAGCGGAAGCATAAGCTATAGGATGTTTCTCATGTAGGATTACAGCACCCATTGCATCTTTAGATGAATCTACGGATAAAGTTAAAGGCTTATTTTGATCAAAATATGTCAAGACTGGGGCTTTAGTTATGTAATCTTTTAAAAAATCAAATTCTGACTGATGTTTATCTAGCCACGACCATTCATTATCTTTAGACAAAAGTTTTCTCAAATTAGATGTTTTTTGTGACAGATTTTCTATATATGAACCTAAGTATGTGACCATTCCTAAAAAACGTTGTAATTCAGTAACATTACGCGGTGTTGGCATATTACAAATGGCTTTGACTTTACTTTGATCTACTCGAACACCTTCTTTTGTAAAAATGTGACCTAAATATTTGACTTCAGTTTTACACAAATGTGACTTTTCTTTATTGAATTTTATACCTATATCCCTAGCTCTTTCTAATACTTGTTTTAGTCTAATATCATGTTGTTCTTTCGTATGAGCATATATGAGCAGATCGTCACTCATTATCTTAACTCCAGGAATGTCACTAAACTGTTTTGTCATGACAGAGTGAAAAATTTCTGGGGCTGCATTAATGCCAAAAGGTAGTCTGAGATATCGATAGCGACCCTCCGGTGTTATGAAAGTACACAATTTAGATGACTCATAACCTAAATTTAGCATGTAAAAGCCTTTATTAGCATCAAGGGTTGTGAAAAACTCTGAACCTGACAAATCTGACTTGATCTCGTCAAGAGTGGGAAATTGGTAATGCGGACGCATTATCGCTTTATTTAATTTCCTCGGATCAATACATAACCTTATCTTACCATTCTTTTTTGACGCTATGACGATTGAGCTAACCCATTCTGTTGGCTCATCAACTTTGGTTATAATTTGGTCTCTTTCTAAAGAGATTAACTCTTCCTTTAAGTCCTTTAGAAGACTAAAAGGGATTCTGCGACACGCATCGACTGAAGGTACCGCATCTGGCTTTAAAGATAAATGACATTCAAAGTTTTTTAGACACCCTATATCAGTAAATAAATCTTTATATTCTGTAAATAATATATCATCTGACTGACTAAATTGTACATTATGTATTATTTTAACTAATTTTAATACTTCACAACTATTACGACCAATAATGTTTCGACAAGGCAAGTCAACTATGTGAAAATTAACTTCAAATTGTTTATTGTTATGACTGACTGATAAAGTACATTGACCAACTGTAGGTAAAACTTCTCCACTAAAAGTTGATAGCTTAGGATAGTCAAAGGTAGGTTTAGACTTTTATAAGAACTAAATGACAATATATTCGTATCTGCTCCCGTATCAAGTTGAAAATTAAGTAACTTATTGTTTATACACAAACTAACATGATAAGAGTTATTATTATCTTTTATCTCATTCAGGAATAGACTATTTAAGTAAATAATATTGTTATCAGGTAGGTTACATACGCTTTCTTCTTGCACAAGATTAACATTCTTCTTAAAGCAGCATCTTGCGAAGTGGTTCAACTTGTGACAGTGGTTGCACTTGACACCCATCGCTGGACACCTAGTTCGGTGAACTTGTCCATATCGTTGACATTTTCCTGAGTGGTTACCGGCTTCTTGACGACTATGACTTCTTTGACGACTATGACTTCTTTGGCTGACGTGACGACTCTGACTTCCTTGACGATTATAGCTGACCTGACGATTATGACCTTGACTGATATTATTTTGACGATTTTGACTTGGCTGACGATATTGACTGCGACTCTGACGACTAATAGCACATATATTTTCAGTTTTTGATGAGAGAACCTCTGCCTCATTCTTTGTATTTCTTATGGCTATTGCTAGACTAACTGCAGCATCAAAACTATTGGGTTTGTCGATGAGAATTCTTTCCCGGATGTGCGACGATGCTTGGTTCAGGTTCCACGAAAATATATCTTTCAATAGGTCGTCTTGCAATGCTCCGAACTCGCATTGGATAGAAATATTCTTTAAGGCGGTGGCATAAGTCTCAATGGATTCTCCAGCCTCTTGCCGCTTATTAAACAATTTATGTCTTTGCATAGAAATATTGACACGAGGCGTAAAATAATCTTCGAATCGTTGTAGTAAGTCTTTGTAAGTAATTTTCGTGATATCCGTGTTAAAAGAGTAAAATATATTCAATGCATCTGGCCCGATTGTATGTAAAAGTATTGCAACTTTTCTTTGATCAGACTCCATTTGTAGGTTATTGGCAATTAAATAAATATTGAGCGACGTCTTAAAATTCTTCCACGCCAAGCCCATGTTGGACGAATTGATATCCAATTGAAAATTTTGTGAAGGCAACATGATATTTTGTTGCGGCTGAGACAGTGGCTGACTTGGATTAGGCTCGTTATTTGCTTCGGCCATTTTGTCGTAGGATACATGTGACGCGTCGGACTATTGTTACTTGTTACCTTGTATTTTGTTGACTGGCGTCTGGTCTTCTCAGATTCACATTTCTTCTGACACCATGTTATGTTTATGTGAAGTCCAGGGTGTCTGGCAGGAGCGGCAGGGCAGGCGTTATGAGGATCAAATAAAATTAAAATCAAGAGAGCTAAGCACGCCATGTATTTCGACAGAGACCACAGACCAAAGCGCGTTATAATTATAGAGTTGGGACACAATACTAGTGTTGTACAACGTAACAAATATAATTACTGTATTTAATTTAATAAATAATTTTACTTACCTGTGGTATTGGTTTTATCTACAATTTCTCTCCACGCTTTTTCTATTAAAACTTTATTGGAGTATTCTGGTATTTTGTAATTGTATAGCAAAGGATATTTCTCTATTTCTTTAATAAGTTTGTAATTAACATCGCGTTCGACCATTTTGCGCGGGAAATAAATCAATTCGCATCCTACAAATGCCGAGCCGCAACTGAATGTTGGTGTCGGTCGCGCGTCTGCATGCATAATAGTCCAATCAACGGGGCATTTGTAACCCGAAAAATTCTTCTGCCTCTGAAATTTGGCATCTGGTGAAGATACCTAATACAGATGACAGATGTACAATAATCCAACAAAATTTATAATGGGAAGTTAGGTATTTTTACCTAAACATGAAAAACGCTTATAGCTCTCTGTGGATATTTCCTCAGTTCGAAATTATTTTTGTATACGTACGTATGTACTAGTTAGAACAAGTATGTAAAGTAATCCAACATTTTGTCGATTTGAGTGATGCACTAAATTGAACTTTTAACATTTTGCGCAATAACTTCTATTGAAAAATTGCTCCGCTAATTTTTATTTTTTAATATGGTCTTATTTCCTTAAATGAATAGGTTTGTTAAGTAATCCAATAAATTTTCTTTTTCAAATATTTATTTTTTATTTTTGCTTAATAACTTGATGTGAAAAATTACTCCGTCGATTTTTATACCTTTATAGGTTATATGATTTAATATTAAAACAGAATTATCAATAATCCAACAAATTTTCCAACGTTCATATATTTTTTAAAACATGTTCGCTATTAAATAGTCAATTATTACTGGCGCGACCCGCACGTTCAGCATTGCCGGGCGATAGTGAGTATGCGGGCCGCGCTTCGCCTAGGCACGCGTCACAGATTAATACAATAATATTTATAATACGATAATATTTCATTAGACTCAAAAATCTTGGCGACAATTAATGAGTAATGTTTTTAACATTGGATATAATATGTATTACCTAACCAGCATTTGGTTTTACTTTTGTAGCCACAACATATGGATGATAAATTAGACATTACATTAGACGATAAAAATAGTCAAGCCGCGCGCAAATACCGACTATTTTTTTTATACTTTCAAAAGAATTTATCTAGCAGAGCATTCTTTTTGTCGTGCCGGTTCGAAATTCATATAAAACTTAAGTAAGTTACCTCTTTAGTAAAAATTTTTCACTTCTCGTGCTCGCAAAGCTCGTCTTTATGTCGTTTATAGGCTGCATAAAATGGCTTTCATGTTCTAGAGCATAAAGTAAAATTTTCTTTTAGACGAAGATTCTTAGGCCTAACAGCCAACAACGCTCAGCCTACTTCACAGAATAACTTGCGATAATTTATTCATTTGCTTTAATTTATTTGTCTTGTATTTTCTACCTCAAAAGTTATGAAACCAGATAAAAATAGTAACCAGTTATTATTAAAACGCATCTAAATATTTTTATTACTTGGCAGAATATTTCAATATTGTGTTACATATTTTTCGTATACTATATTTCGAAGTAATTGTTTAATTTTCTTGCAATCGAAGTGAAAAGCAGAGTGTAAAACACTGGCATAAACAAGGCATTGTACTCCTCAACTTACTATGCACCCTCGCCTACGGCTCGGGTGGATAAAATCGTCTCGGGCTACAGTGCCACATTTAATGCACTTGTTGTACAATCTACGAGTACTATTGTTCCATTTTCAATTTATATTGCCGGGCGTTCTAGCACGCTAGATAAAAAATTGCTACTGCTGCTTGGTCTTTTTTTGCGAGGAAAAAGCTTTTACGTACCTCCAAGCCCTTGGGTAGGGGCAAGGGTGCGTGGGACTCCACGGTAGAGTGCCGCATATACCCACTAAACCCTCCGGCCATTTCAGGGCGTGAGCCAGCTCGGCCTGTAGACTATCCACTCTGCATGAGAGCAGCTTGTGTCCCAGAGCTGCTCCTACCGACACAGGGATCGAGTGCAATACAGGCAACACGGCGTCCAACTGCGTAGCCCGCCGCCCCCACTAAGGTGGCGGAATCAGGGCGTTGGAGCCACTTCTTCGCCACCCTAACCTTCTCGCACTGAAGAGGGGGTCCGCCTCACCAGCTCTCTAGTGGCGTTTCTTCGTCTCCATGACCACTTCACAAAAGTGAGAAACAGCATCCCAGGCCGCCCGCTCGGTGAGCATAGCTCTAACCACACCGGGCAATGAGAGGTCAATAACAATTACGGACATAAGATCACCGCGCTGAGCAGTCCATGCAGGACAATGCACAAGAGTGTGTAGCGCGGTGTCTTCGTCCGCACCGCAATGGTGACAACGTGGGTCATCTTCCCTCCTGGCAACCTTGTGAAGTTACATGCCAAAACAGCCATGTGCCGACAGTACCTGCACGACCTGGAAGGTAAGGGTGTCGAATCTCCTTGTAACCCAGTCACGGAGGACAGGATGGAGCACCTCGTTGATCCACTGAAAATATTCTGCTCTTTCGAGCCTTGAAGGCCACGAGGACCCAAGAACTGAATTCATGGCCTCTTCACGCCAACTTTTCACCTCTCTCTCAGTCGGGCGACTCTTTTATTATATACCGCCGTCAGTATATGTGCCTCCAAATCCCATGGTGGCATAGATGCCAAGGCGCAGGCGGACTCCGTTGAAATAGTCCAGTATCCCCGGATAGCCCTCGTCACAAGACAGCACTAGGACCTTTGGTGTTGGGTAACAACCTCCCCAGGGCCATGGCTGTGGATACCAATTTTGGAGCCAGTCGAGAAAAATGTTCTCTAAAGTTACAGCTCCTGTCCAGCACTAAACCCAGATACTTCAAGTGTGGAGTTATATCCACCCGTGTCCCATTGATCATGAGATAGGTGCGAGGCCCATGGGAGACTAGGGCCTCCGTTTTATCGAGAGCCCTAATCTTTCAATTCTTGAGACGACTTGTTCCACGCCAGCTGTAGCTAGTAGGGAAGCCTCTCTGTAATTCTTTCCACGAACTGTAACAAGGGTATCATCGGCGTAACACACTACCTCCAGTCCGCAGGGTAAGTTCCCTCTTAGTACATAATTATACCCGATGTTCAACAGAAGAGGGCCAAGGACCGATCCCTATGGAACACCGAGCATCATAGACTTTCGAACAACATGTCCGTTGCTGTCAGTGTAAAGGACGATTCGCTCTCTAAAATAATCAGCAATAACGTGCTGCAGGTATAGGGGAACCTCGTGGTAGTTGAGTGCCTTTAAGACGCACTGAGGTGGAAGCGTGTTAAAAGCATTCGCTATGTCTAAAGAAACTGCTATCAAGACGCAGCTATCGGAGGTAGCCTCTTTGGAAAGGGATTTGACCTAGCGGAGCGCGATATTCGTGAAACTGGTTCTCCGCCAGGTCAGGCCCGTCAATGCTCAAGTAGCGGTTTATTCAAACGGCGCGGATACGCTCGAACATTTTCGACGTTTCGTTAAGCAGAACGATGGGCCGATATCCTGACGGAGAATCAGCTGGCATGCCTACTTTTCTAAGAAGAACGAGTCGCCCTGTCCGCCAATCTTTTGGAAATCTTCCTTCGGTGAGGCATTTATCCATGAGGTCCCTAAACCGAGACTTTAGTGGAGGTAAAGCTACCAACAGAGTCCGTCCAGGGACGCCGTCTGGTTCTGGTGCGGTCTTTTTGGCTTTGAGCCTGAATAAAGCTGCTTCATACTCCCCATTCGTGATGGTCGGAATGGAGGGCAACGGAAGGACCTCCCTTGCGGGAAATCATGCGGGGTGGTGTAAAGTCTGAGGAGCTCCGAGGAAAAAGAATAGTGATCACCCTGTCTAAGAAGTCTGGCTTGAGAGAGACCGTTAATGGTGGGGCAAGTGTCTAAAGCTTGTTTTAAAACATACGATATGGCCGTCCCCACGCGTCTTGGTTTCGTCCTTCCAACAACTCCTGCCATGCTCGATTTTTGGCTTCCTTGATCGCAATCTGTAGAGCCCTCTTGGCAGACTTGTAGGAATCTAACAGATTGGATTCAGTCGTCTCGTCACATGTTCGTCTGTGGCGGGCGTGCAACCGTTTTGCCCTAACACAGTCCTTTCTTATATCAGAGTTCTCCGGACCACCAGTAGAGAAAGGACGATTTTTTGGAGGACGACGTTGAACTCGTGGCATAGCTGCATCACACACTTTGGTGAGCGCGTCACGCAGCCAGTCTGCCTCAGCATCGACCCCCTCGAATGACAGTGAGTTCGCAAGCCAGGCTTGTGTCACAGCTGACTCATTAGTAAGCTCCTTGTCCATCTTGGAGATGGCCCAGCAAGGAAAAATGGAGCCAGCATTCCTTCCGTGACTTGCCCAGTCCGGTATGGTGGATGGAGACCCGCCAATCAGTGACTTTGCATTCGATAGCAGGGGTAGCAAACGTGAGGTCTACAATGGACTCTCCTGCTGTCGAACACGTGTATTTGTTGAGCCGCAGTTAAGGAAAGAAAGGCCAGATATTATGGCCCATTCCTCCACCAGCTTACCCCTCCGATTAGTGGCCGGGGATCCCCAAGCCGCCGAATTGGCATAAGATCGCCTAGAACAATCATTGAGGGCATAGAGTTCCGCTGGATTGCGGCTCCCAGCTCGTCAATGAAGTTCTCAAATTTGACGAACGGTCGATTTAAAGAGAAATAGAATCCAATCAGAGTCATTTCCCCTATCTCCGTGACAACGAAACTGTGCCCCTTTTCGATGGTGTGGAGAGAGGGCGAGCCAGACCGTGATCACGCGACAATCGCAGCAGTACTATCTTTGTAAATTGGAAGGCCAGTTCTGTCCATTCGGAACCAAGTATGGTTCCGCGATAATTCCGACGTTGATTGACCGCTGTGCCATCGACTGCAGGAATAGATTCTGAGCGGCGGCGCACTAACTTAGATTCCCTTGAAGATCCTATCAACTATTAGGTCTTCATAGGCCGTTCGCTTCTTTCGGAGCGTGCGTCATTAGTAGCTATTCCTAAGGGTAGCGTTTCCTCTGCGTTTGGGTGGGTTGCAGCTTTTTCCACCCATTACGTGATTTGCCACCTTCTTGAAATCTGTGCAAATCTCAAAGAAGGTGGCAATTCTTGAAATCTGTGCAAATCGCACAGCTTGGAGTGGCATTGCATCCCGACGACTTGTGAACGGCTATCCCACAACGGAAGCAAAGGTCACTGCTGTCATTCCCCGTCGAGTATTTTGCTCTGGTGTGCCCGGGCTCAAGGCATTTAAAACAGCGCGTTGACCTCGGCTCCAGGATTTGACACTTAACCCAGACAATACTGAGCGAGTAAGGTTTCTGTTTTATTTCACCCACCCTTGTTGCCTCAGTAGAGCAGCCGCCCTTTTCGGAAATCGCGCTGCGCACATCCTCCTTGGTGACAGAGTCGTCCAGGCCGGAACTACGCAAATCGGCACACTTTACCGGTCTAACGACACTGACATTTTTGGGGAAGATGTCTTTTAAATTGCTTACCAATAAGACTGCTTTTTTAGAGGGAGTTTCCTTCGGAAGCTCGATAAGACGAGCCCCCGTGGCAGTTCCCCTGAATCAGAGGTCATTGACGCCCAGCTCATCCCACTTTAACATGCTTCTGGCCATTCCTCCTGAGCTTCAGACCTGATGGTAAGTACCACCGCAGGATTGCGGGGGGCCTTCATCGCTCTCTTGATGTTGGCCTTGGCTGCTTTAGCCTTGGCCTTAGCTCCCTTCTCTTTAAGGGTAGCTGCTTTAGCCGCCAGGGCTTGGACCTGCTCCTGATTTCTTTTGGTTCTTGCTTCAGAGCCTTAGTCCACTTATCGAAACTTTCCGACTCTTTTAAAGGGGGAGGGGCTCCTGCGTCTTTCTTGGAGGTCGAGAGAACCAGGACAGGTGTCTCGGTTACCTTATTTACAAGCAACATCTAGGATGACCTGATAATTGGTTTTGACGACCTTCTCCGAGTCGATCGCTGTCTTCCCCGATGAGTTAACAAGTACCTCACTGTAGCTCATGCAACGGGTCCTGGTTTTATTACCCTTGCGATACATAAGCGCCACCTCTTGGTCAAGATGAGCTTGTTCTTCGGCTTTCTTGGCAGCTGCCAGATCTCGTTTATCTTGCGCCAAGCCGACATATTTACCCGTCGTGGGGGACGACCGCGACCGCGACCACGTCCCCTCGTCAAGTCCCCAGACCTGAGCCATTCGATCTCTTTTTTTCCTCTTGCGGACTTACCGTCACCGCTCGGAAGCAGCACCACCAGCATCTGAGACATCACCGATCGTCATTCTAATGGCATCAGTGCAAGATATCATACATTGCACCGACTCATTAGACGTGTCAGAATCGTCCAACCGTCTCTTTTCCTCCTTATTATTACATCTGTAATGACGATGATTTCAACCCTCGACCCTTCTGTTGACATTAGGGAAACCGCCGATTTCGTCAACTTACTATCTACATCCTTAGCACTAGATTTGCTACTATACTTAGAGCTAGACTTATCGCTACTATTAACATTACTAATATTATAATGCGTCGATGGCGTAGTGCGTAAAGCTGTCGCCTTCCAATCGGGAGGTAGCGGTTCGAACCCCGCCACGTACCGATGTGTTTAGGGTAGGCTCGAGCCCCTCGGTGGGGACGTAAATGAGCTGTTGATGATGAATAATACTTCCACTCGCCTCGGTTACATTTTCCACCGCCGCCGGCCCGAATACCGACGGTGGCCCACTCCTAACGGGTCGCATTTTTAATTCGCATCTGAAGAAGTGGATCTCGGTTAGCACAGCACCAAATACGCCCGGCTGCCCACAGCCACCTTGCGCGGTCCTACGGGGGAGACTGAAACCCCCTGGTGTGATTGTTTTTCGTCACTAAGATCCATGTTGCGCTTTGCAGGGTGAGCTCGGACCAGACGGACCGATGCTCAGTGCGCCGGACCTCCGGCTCGGTTAAGTGCGAGTAATGGGTTTGCCCGACAGCAGACTCTACTGAATCCACTGCCGCGTATACGAGCCAGAGCTTGAAGAAGTCTGGATCGGACACTCCGAACAGAACAACAACAAGAGACGCGAAGCATCATAGTGAACAATTGGTCCCTTAGCCAGCAATATCACTGCTGGATTAATTCAAGCCAAACTACGATCCGCATATGGGGGCTACTTGTCAGACTATTAGCCCGCGGGTTGCCCGAGGTGCACCACGAGGAGGTTGTCTGACTTCGCACCCACCGCAGCTGGGCCTAGTACTGGAAGTTCGATTTATTCCAAAGAATTTTTGGTCGTATATCGTAGTATGTTTGAGAAAAATAAGTGTTTATTATTTGACCAGATTTACTTACCTTTTTTTTTTCTCGGGGGGAAATGCGTAACCGCACCGTACCCGCCGTGGGCTAGACGGCGGGCGTGTGTGGGGCTCTCCTGGCAGAATACCAGGCCTACCCACTAAAACCCCCCGGTGTTCTCCCTGCCCTTATGGGCGCGCTAGGTAAGGTCCACAGTGCGACTCCACTACCCACGCGCCCGGGCAAGCCCGACCAATTGGTCGGGCTATCGCCAAGGGGGGATTGCCCGAGAACACCAGGGCAATCCCCAGACGGAGGGCCTTACGGCGGCGTGCACGGGGCCAACCGTGCACGCAGGCCTCCACGGCAGGGTCATTAGATGGGCATCGCTTGTGCGAATGCCCGTCTTCGCCTGCCTATCCGTCTGCGGCGGATGGGAGCGGCTTGAGGATCTGCCTTCCGCTCCCTCTCCGCGGCTTCCTTCTGCGAGATTACGTCCTCGCAGAAGGAGGCGACAGCCTCCCATTCCGCCTCGCCACGGAGCATGGCCACGACCATGCTCGGCAGCGAGAGGTTTCCGCCTCCCAGCGCAGCGTTGAGTTCACTGCGCTGGCGTCGCCAAGCCGGGCACACCAATAGTGTGTGCTCGGCAGTGTCGTCGGGAGCGTCGCAGTGGCGACACTGCGGCGTTTCCTCCCGCCGGGCGACCCAGTGCAGGTAGTGACCGAAGCAGCCATGCCCGGTAAGTACCTGCACCATGCGGAATGTTAGGCTGCCCTGCCGGCGCCCAACCGACTCCTCCAAAACCGGACGAATCGCCTCGATCGTCCGGTGACCGGCAGCTGGGGAGACGAGTGCCTCAACCCACTGGCGCAGAGCCTCCCTCTGCGCCAGGGTACGAACTCGCTCCACCTCCTGTGGAGCAGATCGTCCCCCCCGTTCTCGTACAGCAACCCGATGCCGATACACCTCCGAATGGACGCGTGCATCGACATCCCACGGCGTTTGGCCCGCAAGAACGCAGACCGCGCCGTGGCTGACCGTGCGATAGGCTCGCACGGCCCGGGTTGCTATGACCCTCTGTGGACGTCTCAGAAGGGCCACCGTACGGGTGGAGACGCACTCCGCCCATATCGGGGCTCCATAGAGTGCCATCGACCGTATTACCCCGTGATACAGCCGACGGCAAGCCGATCCTGGTCCTCCTACGTTGGGGAGGACCCGCCCGAGTGCGGCTCCGGCGGCGCACAGCCGTGGAGCGAGGAGCTTAAAATGCTCCTCGAAGCTCCATCAGGAATCCAAAACCAGGCCGAGGTACTTAAAATGCGCCTCAACCGGTATACGGACCCCCTCCACTCGGAAGCGGAGCCCCGATGGGATCCTGCGACGGGGGGCGTGGAATATCATAGCCCTCGTTTTTTCGAGGGCCACATCCAGACCCAGGAGGCGGATGCGTCGGACAACCAAGGAGGTGCCGACCGACGCAAGGTGGGCCGCTGCCTCTCCCGTTTTCGCTTTCGCCGCGACCAGCGTGTCATCGGCGAAGCAGACGACCTCCAATCGTGGAAGGAGGTTGCCACGCAGGACCCAGTTGTACCCCAGGTTCCATAGTAGAGGACCCAGTACGGAACCCGGGGGTACATCTGCCGCCATTGCCCACGTATAGACGCGACCGTCCGGGTCCTCGTAGAGAACTGACCTGCTTTCTAGGTAGTCCTCCACAAGGGCGCGGAGGTACGGAGGCACCCGGTGGAAACGGAGTGCCTCCTTAATGCACTCGTGGGGCAGGCTGTTAAAGGCGTTGCGGATGTCAAGAGACACCGCAACAACAGTCTCCCCACGAGCTGTGGCCTCCTCAGTCCACCTCTTGAGGAGGGCCACCGCGTCCATCGTGGACCGACCGGTGCGGAAGCCGAATTGGTTGACTGCCAAGTCCGGCCCCCGGTCCTCCAGGTGCTCGACGATGCGGGAAGCCAGAATTTTTTCTAGGAACTTCCCTGCCTCGTCGAGCAGCACCACCGGCCGACCAAAATTTGGTCGGCCGACTTACCTATTTCATAAAAACATTTTTTTAAAGAATTACCTATACTTATCAAGAACAAGTTAAATAGGTATTGTATCCCTGTTTATCTACACAGGTAAATCTCGCGACAAGCTTTTATGCTATGATAGCTGTGCCCGCGACTTCGTTCACATGGATGTCGGAAAATAACAATTTTTTCCCCGTTTCTACAGCATTTTTCATTGATGCTCAGCTTCTATTAGTCGTAGCGTGTGTTATATAGCCTATATAAATGGACTATACAACACAAAAATAATTTTTCAATTTAAATCAGTAGTTCCTGAGATTAGCGCGTATAACCAAACAAACAAACTCTTCAGCTTTATAATATTAGGAAGTACAGACACGGTAATAGTATATTACCGTGGTATAGATAAAATAAATTGCCAAGTGCGGGTTGGACTCGTGCACCGAAGCGAAGGTTCCTTACAAACTTATCTAAGTTATATACGTTCCTAACTATGAGTATGTACCTACATATTTACGGTTTTCAGTATTTATTTTTCCTCAACGTGTGATATAAGACCTTGCTTCTTGGAAAATTTCAGTATTCTAGGTCAACGGGAAGTACCCTATAGTTTTGATTCCCTTATAAAATCGCAAAACTGGCGAAAATATGCAACATAAATGGTCATATATTTTGACCTACTTCACTTACAATAGGGTAGTTGACTCATATCAAAATTGATTAAAATATTGTTTATTTCTAATAGTATTTGGCATAAGGTTCCACAATATACCGATTTTAATAAATAACAATGAATGATTACTGTAAAATTTTAATTTGAAAATGCTAGAAATAATCTTTTTTTATCTCACGCCGTAAACGCTTTGATATCCTGTGGTCAGGGCCGTGACGTCACTCATATAGTAAACAAAGAAATGTCAAATTTGATTCAATGATTCTCTATTCTTTCCTAAAACTGGCAAAAAATCGTCCAAATCTCCGTTATTATATGTGTAAATATCGTAAATTATTTGTATTAATAGCAAAATCAACCATTGATGTTGGATTTGTGTGAGCAGATAGTAAAAATCTTCCGAAAATCGATACATTGATGGTCAGGAGATTCTTTGTGTATCGCTCTCATTGATTTACTACCAAACGATCACTCTAAACAATATACTAAGTACAGTTTCAATACTGTTATAATGAAGAACAGATTACAAGTGTACTTGTCAAGATTGTCACGCAGCAGAAGAGAGTTGAAACATGCATTTTTGGTGTGGTTGCACCATCACTGTGAGGCTATTTTCTACAGCAGTTGAATGCTATTGAATAGAATCCCATCTCTCAAAAGTCAAATGAACACTAAAAGTATTTACTTCAAGAGAAATGTTCAAAAGAAAACATCAGGATCATGTGTCAAATACCAGTGTAGTACTGCAAGAATTTGTAAATGAACATAAAAAGAGAAAGATTGGCAGTAATATTCATTTGTCAAGCCAAACATGAAGAAAATGACTGGGAGGAATAATATATATACATTCACAGACACAGATTGTGACATATTTCTTAAAAACTTAACGACCTCTTCAATGAAGAAAGAATAAAGTGCATAGAAAACTAAACCAGGAATCATCAATACAGAAGTGCTCTTTAGTTCGAGCTTGGTTATGAAGAATAACAGCTTCCATGTGCTATGAAGTCAGCCAGTGCATAACACATGATGGTTCTTTCGTTGGGAAGATTTTTGGTAGGAAATCTTGCAGACACCTATAATAAAATGTGGATAAAAGTTGAAGGATGAAGATTGGGGTTGACATTTGCAAAATGTGACCTCTTCATTTCTGATTAATACCCTGTAATAGTCAGTTCAACAAACAGTATCCATAAAATTAGATTAATACAAAATTGTCATGCTCTTTTAGTAAAGAAAATGCTAATTATCAAAGACGGAAAACTGTGAACAGTATGCGTAACTCAGTATAGATGCAGATGTTTTGTGCTAAAGCAAAACTTATATACTTTTGTGTTGCTAGCAGTAATTTTGAAAACACTCAAAAGGTGACAATATTAGCTATAATAGATATTTGTTCTAACAATCTGTATGTCTAAAAACTTATTGATCAAATAGTGCCATTTTCGATACTATACTACACACACACACTATACATTTTTCCTATGAAAGTATTACTTCATAATAAATCACTTTACTATTATTTTGACTTTTATTACCTGCGACCCTAAGGCAATATACTATGATAAATTAATAAATTTGATCTAACTCTATTCAAACCTATTTGTACATACTTTTGGAACATATATATGTTTGAGTAACAATGATAAATATGGACAACAAACCTATCATCAGTTAAATATTATAAATCTTTTAAGGTGTAATGGAAAAATAAAACACTTGTATTTCACATTAAAAAATTTTGATTCAACTTAAACCTTTACAAGTCATTGTTGTCAAATAAACGTGCAACATTTTTTTTTATGAAGAACATAATGTCTAATGTAAGTAGTACAAAAATTAGTTATGTCATCTTTAGATGTTAGTTATGTATAAAGTAAAGAAAAAAAATCTATATATTATTTATTAAATAAGAAAGGTCTTGTAAATTAGGAAGAGCACAGGCTGACAACACAGCAATCACATTTAATATATTTGTATACGGCTTTAAAATGGAATAACTTGTATATTCTTGCGTAAGCTGTTCTGAAATTTACTTTCTTCTAGTAAGTTAATATCACTAATACTGCTTTCATATCCTGTATATATTAAGCTGACTAAACCATCAGGTAGTCACAGTAATAAATATTCAATAGTATTTGCGTTTTTATACTCAGGCCAAGTTAGTACTTTATTGAGTTTTTGAATTTCATTTCTTAGCAATCTATGATTACCCTTTTATACTTATGGTGAAACACTAGAAGTTACTTTTTTATTGTGCTTTTGGTTAAAAGGTCTAATAAAAGGTAAAAATTCACTAACTTTCTTTCTTCTTTTCTTCATAAGTTTCCTCAAGAGCTTAATTTCTTTAGAAATAATATATCAACTATTAAATAAAGTTCTTTAGTTATCCCTATGTATATTCTTGGTTTGTGCCTTATCATACATAAAAGTACGTACTGTCCAGATTTAATTTTTGGTTATTGTGATTTTTCCTTTTTATGTCTTCAGTTGTCCGACTTGATAGCTTGACGGAGAAGACTTAAGTAATGATCCAACTAGTGAAGGTATATAAAATGTCATCATAATTTTCCTCACTTGGAAATAATAATTTTTAATAATGTCTGGCCAGATATAGGTGGTTTGCAGCACTTTACTTCAGACAATTTATTGGGAGATGTTGCAGTTGATTGGTGGTGGGCAGCAGGTTTAATCAGTGAAGATATAACATCTTTCAGTTTTACCATACTGGACCTATTTACTTCTATGGTGCTTTGGTATATAAATACTTGAGTTATTTTGTTGACATAATGTTGTTCTAGTTGACGGGCCACATTTTGATCTTGTGGCTGAGCATGCACTGCTTTGTATTATGTTGCACAAGTTTTACTGCCTTATCAATCTCGTTGTCAAAAGGAGAACAGGGTAGTACACAATAGTTCTCATTAAGTAACCTCTGAAAGCAACAAATTTTAATTAGGTACTCAGTAAATACAAGTAAACGTTGTTTAGATAAATATATTCATTATTATGAAACTGGGATAGTTTGTATTACATACTTTTTAATTAATATTCAATTACATCATTAATATTCAATTGAACATAAGTACCTACATATTCTTTTCTTTGAAACATCATCTAGTGTCAGTGTATAACTTAGATTAAATCAAAAATGCGTGAATGGTGAAGTTTTCTCTACGTCTGGCGTTAAAATTTGGTTGGTCGGCTGCGGCGTTTTCATTCTAACTGAAAGATAAAAATTTAATTAATGATTTTACATATAACCTAAAAACTTCTATTTTGTTTAAGTTGAAACTGAAGTACCTACACATATTGAGTTATTCATTTATATTACTTTCATTAATGTGATTTTCGCAAAAATACATTTGAGTTTCAGTAGATAGTTACATGATTTCTTTAAGCGAGTGTTAACCAAATATTTCGCATGTCTATATCACTGGGTACGTCTAATCCACAGCTTTCCTGGAGTCTTTGAAGAGATAATTTTATATTCCTGTTCTATTGTCCCGTTCCATATACACATTTACTATATTTTGTGATATTTAATAGAAAGCATTGTTTTTGTGAGGTTATTTCGCCTCGGTGCTTTGTTTACTATAAGTCTGACGTCATTTGATGTATGCCACAGATAATCAACAGACTGTCATGGCTGACCGTGTTTTCGGTCCAAAATTGAAAATCTTAATTTAAAATAGATTTTTTGCACTTTTTAACCATCGAAAAAAATTATATTCATGTGCTATGGTCTAATACAACAATTATGAACATTTTAAGCCCTACTTTAAAAAAGGGTCAACTAGCCTATTATGATTTTTCACATCTGAAAGAGACCGTAGACCCGAATGTTTTGTAGGTATAAATTTCTGTTTGATATCTTTACGCGTTCCCGAGAAAAAGGACCGAGAAGAGAAAAACGGACAACAAAGATCCTATATGGGTTCCGTTTTTTTCTTTCGAGGTACCTACGGAACTCTTGGAAAAATTGCGGCATGTAACAAATTGATGGGCTTAATTTAATTTAAAGTTTAATTTAATTATTTACCCTTATAAGAGCATTAAAATAAAATTATGTTTTTACAATGTTTCTTTACTCGTATTAGAGTTAGTTTTGAAGGTATTATTATTAATTCTCATAATGTGGTGCAAAACGAAGTAAAAGTAGCTCCGAGCGGTCACGTGAAGATCAACTACGCACAAATTGCGTGATGCATAGGGTACGCACAAATATAAATCGGCATACATCATAAAAAATATAATGAACGTTGGAAAATTTGATGGATTATTGATAATTCTGTTTTAGTATTAAATCATATAACGTATAAAGTTATAAAAATGGACGGAGTAATTTTTCACATCACGTTATTAAGCAAAAATCAAAAAAATATGTTTAAAAAGGAAAAATTATTGGATTACTTAACAAACCTATTTATTTAGGGAAATAAGACCATACTAAAAAATAAAAATTAGCAGAGCAATTTTTCAATAGAAGTTATTGCGCAAAATTTTAAAAGTTCAATTTAGTGCATCACCCAAATCGAAAAAATTTTGGATTACTTTACATACTTGTTCTAACTAGTACATACGTACGTATACAAGAATAATTTCAAACTGAGGAAATATCCACAGAGAGCTATAAGCGTTTTTCATGTTTAGGTAAAAATACCTAACTTCCCATTATACATTTTGTTGGATTATTGTACATCTGTCATCTGTATTAGGTATCATCACCACATGCCAAATTTCATAGACGGAAGAATTTGTCGGATGTCTCCATACAACGAATGTCCTCGTTGACTGGACTATAAAGCAAAAGTGCGTCGCTCCCCACCCGCGCCCACCACCCCCTATGAACGAGGTACAAAATATATGGAGCTGGCATGCTGCACGCATACCGAGTGCAGTTTTTGCCCGATGCGTACCAACCCGTTAGCGAACGGGTTTACATGAACAGAGAAAGGAGACTGGACACATTTGTATGGGAAGTGTTTCGTGAACCAATACATATACCGTTGGTGTATTGTTGTAGGGATACCTCAACTTCACCCTTGTGCAAAGGGGCATCAAAATCTGACCCAGCAGTTTTGAGAAAAACAATACTTTAGTTTACTTACATACACAGAAAAAAAAATTACTTGAAGCAAGTAATATTTTTTGATTCAAGATCTTTTCGAATTTCGATATAATTCTCTCTCTGATTTCGAATTTCGATAGGATACATGAACATGTCTTCGCCCAAGAAATAAAATGTCTCGTATTATAGATATCGGACCAAGAACTAATTTCTTGTCTCAAATAACAAGTAATTTCTTGTTTTAAAACCTCAAAACTATAATCTCAAGATTTTTATGGAAGTGTTTGTCATCAAAAGTTTAATGTTTTGACCCAAGAATGAAAGTATCTTATTTCAAGAAGCAGTGCTAATTTACTCGAGAATTTAAACTTTTTAATACAAGACATTTTTGAGCTTTGATTAAAAATGGCCTTTTCTTGTATGAAGACGTTTTTGAGTTTTGACCCAAGAATGAATTTCATTTCTGGTCTCAAATAACAAATAATTACTTTTTCAAAAGCTAAAAACTATAACCCCAAGGTAGAAACCATTTTAATGAAAGTATTTGTAATTCTTCTACTAAGATTAAAAAGTTCTACGAGCAAGATCTATAGTATCTTGTTCGAAGTAATAGTGCTAGTTTACTCAACATCGTTTAGTTTTTGTTGTAAAACGCCACATATGTGCTTATTTACTTGAGAGCTGCAACGTCTTATAACAAGACATTTTTGAGCTTTGATTTTAAACGGCTTGTTCTTGTATGAAGACGTTTTTCAGTTATCAATGAAGTGTTATAATTTCAATGAAAACTTAAAAACGTCTTCATAGAAGAACAATCCGTTTTTAATCAAAATTCAAAAATGTCTTGATTTCAACAGAAATGTGTTTCGGTAGTAGCGTCGTGTGATCCAGGCCCGCAATTGAACTTGGTTTTGCAATTTAAAATTATCCATTTCAAGTTGAAAAAAATTATCCACAATATGCCGCTGCTCCTCCAACGTTATTTTTACCCACTCTTTCGTAAGGGTTGCTTTCAGAGCGTCAACACTTGTATGTTTAGGGGCACAGGCCCTATAGTCTCTAAAATTGACCACAAATTATAATCCATTGGATTTAAATCAGGCGAATAGGGTGGCCACTCTTTAGAATCCAGAAAAATTATCTTTGCACCACTGCTGCACTCTAAGAGCCCTGTGAGATGGAGCAGAGCCTGCTAGAATATCCAATGTTGGTTACCAAAATGTTGCTGACTCCAGGGAAGAACTACGGTTTCAAGAATGTCACTTTTATAGATTTCCTGATTCATCTTGACACCTTTTTCTATAAATATAAGGGGAGTTTTACCAGTAGAGCAAATACCACCCCAAACCATCACTGAATCCGGTTTTTGGCGGTAAGGAATGACTGCGGCCTCTTTAGAACGTCTAGAAGAATATATACTGTTATTTTGATAATTATGAGACTATTCGATACAAAAAAGTTTTTCATCTCAAAAAAGGACGTTGTCCCATTTTTCAGTAGCGGCGCGCTTCCTAATCAAACGACATCTTTGAAGGCGAACTGTTTTATTTTTATCTTCAAGAAGTTGTGCTTTAAGCGCATTCGCAATTTTCGCAATTTGGTCCGTGGATTGTGACTAAGCCGTTTCTTGATAATGTTGCGGAGCCTGGGAGTCCTAACAGTCCTCTTTCTGTCTATTCCTGGGCGGTCTGCATCATGCCCGAGCTCATTAAATCGCTTAATAATCTTTGACACTAGTTGACGTCTAACACTTGTAACGCCGTTTTTTTTGTTACTCCACAACGTTTCAATTATCCACTGGATAATTAGAAATATTTCGGATTGGCAACAATTATGTGTCAGCCGCGTTCAGCATTAAGCAAATTTTACTTACCAACTGGTAAACATTGAAGAAAATATTTTAAACTTATAATTTCAAAATCAAATATTTTATTACTTAACTAATTATACTTAACGAGTAAATAAAATAGTAACCTATAATTTAAAATTTTATCGTACAACATAATAAATTAAACATCAATATTGCAAACATCGAATTCAAAATTTTGTTCGTGTTGTGGAACGCAGCCGGTGAGTGTGATCGTTTCGATTTTTGCTGCGTAGCACTGTGGGACATCCATAGGTCATAAATCTTAAAAACCTGCTTTCTTGTTTTACATTTTATTCCTTGTCGTTACATTGGATAGTTGCGGTACCTTCTGAAACTATAAATAGGTCAGTAATTAGAGTGCGCCTTCATTATCTATTGTGCATTCAAAGAGAGCGCATCGCCAATCGTAAATACTGTTATCAGTGAGTCATTAAAAAGCATGACGTCATTTGTTGTCATTGCGGGACCTGTGAGTGCTGTGTGAGTTTTTTCTGAAATGGATATCCAAGAACAGGGTATGTAATAATTAATATTTTTATTTTAATTGTATCTTAGTATATATTTTCTTTAGTATGTCATTGCTACGAGGCGACTTTTCTTGGAGTATTATATTTTAATATTCAAAGTTTGAATAAACTTTTAAATATGTTCCCACTCGCTCCGACTATGGAGGTATATTGCACCATAATCTTTAGACTTTCTTATCTTAGGAAAATTAAAACTTGGCTGCCCTTATCTGCCCTTTTGGCGATGACAAGGGTGCTACGGTTGCCAGATTATCTCGTAGCATTTGCTACGAAATTAGTTTATTTAGTCTTAGTGCTTTGTGTAGGTTTTGTGACTGAATTTTAACCGTTTTTTTTTTGTTTTAGGTAATTTATATATATGCTCGTTTTCAAGAATGCATATTCTTGAAATATGGCTAACTGTCAATACCGATAATGACTCGGAAAAGTGTCGTCAAGTCCTACAAAGTTTGTTGACTACTCTGAACGACGATGCTGAGAACATTGATATTCATTATTTAGAGAAAATTGTTAATAATTTATGTAAAGCTATTGCTCGATTCTGGAAAAAATGTAATAGGGATAAAACCAAGCTTTTATATAAGAATTCCGATTGGTTTAATGTTATTGAAAAAATTCAACTTGTGAAAAACAATAAGCAATGTACTCCGTCTGAAACGTCGCCGTGTCATTCACGTGGTCGTCCTCGAAAACCTTTTACGCAATGTAGTAAAAGGACTAAACGTCGGAGAGTAGCTGATTTGTCAAAGTCTGATGATTCTACTGTGAGTGCATTGCTTGATGTTTCAGACTGTTCATTCGATTCGTGTATATCTAGAGTTAGCACTGATGATGTCTTGTCACTTGTGACTGATGCTCAGTTGACAAAACATCAGTATTTATTAATTAAAAACTTTGTTAATAGTAAGATTTCTCCTAATGTATTACCATGTTACCAACAAATTACTAAAGCGAAACAGAGATGTTACCCTTCTAATATAACTGTTTCCGAGTCTTCAGCTGAAGTTGAATTACAAAGTCTTTTTGGTCACACAGCTTCTCGAATCCTTGAATCTCAAAAAGAGGTCTTAGATCAGATTCCTGATGATTGTTTGTCTAATATCTCTTTACTTGGGAAATGGGGATTCGATGGCAGCACTGGACATAGTGAATACAAACAATTTTTTTCAGATTCAACTTTAGAAGATAGTAGTTTGTTTTTAACATCTTATGTACCCCTTCAAATTATTGTAAAATTAGCTGAAGATAATTGTAAAATTTTATGGAAAAATCCTCGACCCTCTTCCACTAGGTACTGCCGTCCTATTCGATTTCAATTTTTGAAAGAAAGCACAGCAGTGTCTTTGCAAGAGGAAGCTTATTTTAAGGATAAAATTGAAAGTTTGCAACCTACTTTTATTCAGATCGACAATCGTGAATTGGTCGTTTCTCATAAGTTGCAGCTTTCAATGGTAGATGGTAAAATTTGTAGTGCTTTAAGTGAAACATCTACAAGTAGATGTTATATATGTAATGCTACCCCTAAAGAGATGAATAAAATAGACGAATGTTTACAAAAACCTGTAATAGAGAGTAGATACCAATTTGGATTATCACCACTACATTCTTGGATACGTTTCTTCGAATATTTTATTCATCTTTCATATAGATTAGACATAAAAAAATGGCAAGTTAGGCTAGATAGTGATAAACAATTGTTATCAAATAAAAAACAATATGTACAGTCCCAGTTTAGGGAACGATTAGGTTTAATAGTTGACAAGCCGCGTATTGGTGGAAGCGGGACGTCTAACGACGGAAACACGGCCAGGAAGTTTTTTTTGGAATCAGCTGTATCTGCTGAAATTACAGGTTTGAATAAGGATCTCATAGATCGTTGTTGTGTAATATTACAAACGTTATCTTCTGGACATAAAATTAATGAATGCAAGTTTAAAGACTATGCATTATTTATGTCGAGGAATATCCGTGGTATAGTCTTCCTGCTTCTGTCCACAAGGTGCTCGTACATGGATCAGATATTATAAGTTATGCATTGTTATCTATAGGAGAACTTTCCGAAGAAGCTGCTGAAGCGACAAATAAGTATATCAAAATTTATAGACGAAGCCACACTCGAAAAATGTCACGTGAAGTTACCAATCAAGATTTAATACAACGACTATTATTACATTCAGATCCTTATATTACAAGTCTTCGGAAACTTCCCCCTAAAAAGAAAAATACTCTGTCACAAAGTGTAATAGAATTGTTACATGTTTAATATTGTTAGAATAAGAATAATTTATTTGTATTTTGTTAGTTGTTTTGTTTTTTTTGTATTTAATTAATTTTAATTTATTTATTTCTATTATTTTATTATAATTAAATAATGTTATCAATGTTTTGACTCTTATTTTATTTAAAATATATGTTTTACATTCCAATTTTTAAGTGTTTGTTCATGATAAATTTAGGTAAACGTATGTTATTGTTTATATTTGTTTTTTACTGAAGTAAACGTTTTTTATTCCGTAAATACATGTACTTCTTTCATTTTAATGTTCCTTAAACACTTTTACAACTATAAGTCACTAAAATAATACAATGTATTGATAGTAACAGGACTTTAACTATTTATGACCGCCCTTGTATGGAGCGTGTCCCTCCGTGCGTAGAGGCTCGTCCATTTTGTCGTTTCAGCCGTGCCTGTGCGGCCACATATCCTAAGTATCGCGCGAGAGAAAATCTCCGTGATGAGAAGGGAGTAAAACTCCACAAGTTAATGTCCTAGCAGGCGCCACGTTGCACATGTAAGATTCATGTTCCACACCAACACCGTGCTAATGTTTAAACGCGTAATGACTGATAAAAACGTAATGAGTTGACGGGGCGTGGTCGCCGCATCTCATGCTTCTATATTTTTTTTGAAAACCCACTACAACCCAGCTAGTGGTATGTATTGAAAAGCGTATTCTCCTCGTTAAATTTATTACATTATAGTATCTTGTCCATTTGATCAAGTTTCTTATTGTAACATTTTTGTTTCAGGGTTTTTTTTTTCTTCTGGATCTTATAATATCATAATAACGGAGATCATAAAATATGTCTCCACTTTCTACCTAATGCTGAGTAGCTGAATGGTAGCAGTTCCTGTATCTTCGCTAACTGCTCAGCATTGACTGACCTGAGTTTACTCGGAGATCTACGGGGCCATCGTTGCACTTAATTGACGTATTATTGACCAAAGATAAGCCTCGATATTTACGGCTTGTCCATCAAAATATTCAAGGCTTTTCTGGTAAAGACTTAGAAATAAATTTATTTTTAGATTTTGAAAACATAGATGTACTCTGTATCACAGAGCATTGGCTAAAAAATCATGAATTGTTAATAAGTTTAGATAATTACAAGATTGTAAGTTCGTTCACTAGAAAATCTGCAATCAGAGGTGGATCCTTAATAATTTTGCATAATGACATCCAATTTAAGGAAAGACAGGACATAGTTTCACTCTCTGTTGAACGAACCATTGAGTTGTCTTGTGTGGAACTTGACAATTTCATTATAATTTGTGTATACAGACCCCCCTCTGGAAATTTTTCAGAATTCGAGTCTGCTATGGAAGATGCCTTAAGGATAGTATGCAGAAAAAGTAAAAAAATTGTTGTCTGTGGGGATTTTAATGTAAATATTTTAGAACAATCCCAAATATCTAGTAGATTTATTAATTTATTCAAATCATTTAACATGAATAATGTATTTAAAGAACCAACCCGAATAACAGCAACATCTGCTACTTGCATAGATAACATCTTCTGTAATTGTATTGTACAAGATAAGTTGATTATAAATTGTATTAACTCTGACCATAGCGGACAATTAGCCTCGTTTGAGCACCATCATGTTTGTTCTATACGTGAGACTACTTGTAGACCTATAACAAAACGTGGTCTAGAGAAATTTTCAAGAAATGTTCTTAGTCAAACTGCAAATTTACCGATCGAGGGGACTAACGCCAGTAATTTGTATAATAACTTATTTCATGTAGTTAAAAATGAGTGCAATGATATATTCAAAGAAAAGGTAATTAAAATCAAAAATGGGAGAAAGAAATTTTGTGATTGGGCTACGCCTGGTATATATAAAAGTCGCAGAAAACTATATGAACTATATGCCTTAAAAGGAACATCCAATGACCCCGCTTTCATAAATTATGTCAGAAATTACTCTAAAACATTCAAGAAAGTGTGCATGTGCGCAAAAGCTATGTACATAAGTAACAAAATCTGTTCATCTAAAAATAAAATAAAAACCACCTGGAATATCATTAACCAGGAAACAGGTAAACCCAAAAGTACTGTGAATTCTTTCTCTTTAGAAATCAATAACCAAACTATTAAATCAGACAATGCGGTTGCTAAAGCATTCGAAGACTTCTTCTCTCATATACCCATAGAAACTACAAGTAGTCTCAACTCATGTCCCAATGAGGCTGTAGCTCTTTTGGGACGGAGTGTGGAGAGGTGCAACAAGGTGTTCAACTTTTGTCACATTGATGCTAACACTGTTTTGAAAACATTTCGTATGATCAGTACCAAAAAAACTGAAGATCTTTGGGGTATTTCGACCCATATAATTAAATCTGTAATTAAAGAACTTGCGCCGCAACTTGCGTTGATATTCAATAAATGTGTCGATGAAGGTGTCTTCCCCGACCTCATGAAAAATAGCAAGTTGATACCTCTATTTAAGTCTGGGAATAAAAATGACCCTTCAAATTATCGACCAATTTCGATTCTACCAGCTCTTAGTAAAATATTTGAAAAAATTATATCTAATCAGTTAACTGATCATTTCTCAAGTAACAACATTTTACATATGAACCAATTTGGTTTTACCAAAGGTCGTTGCACTACTGATGCCGGTGTTGCACTTCTGAAACACATTTTTGCTGCTTGGGAGTGTAAACAAGATGTAATTGGTATATTTTGTGACCTATCAAAAGCTTTTGATTGCGTTGGTCACCAAACTCTTTTAAATAAACTCAAACATTATGGTGTCTCTGAAGAAGCAATGAGACTTATTGAGTCTTATTTATCCAATAGGGTTCAGAAAGTTGTTATTAACAAAACTGAGTCTGTTGGTGCACCTATAGTTATGGGCGTGCCACAAGGATCGATATTGGGACCCTTGCTTTTCTTAATTTATATTAATGACCTCCCACACTTCACTAAGAATCTGTGCGATACAGTACTATTTGCAGATGATACTTCTTTAATATTTAAGGTTGACAGAGGAAATGGCAATACTGACGTTGTAAATAGTACTCTCGCTAAAGTATTGCATTGGTTCACTATAAATAATTTATCTTTAAATTCACGTAAAACTAAATGTATTAAATTCTCATTGCCAAATGTAAGAAAAGTGGATACCATAGTGGAAATGAATAATGAAATTGTTGAATTCATCGACTTTACTAAATTTTTGGGTATAACTCTAGATTCTAGATTGCAGTGGGATCCACATATTGAGTCCTTGGCTAACAAACTTAGTTCTGCAGCATATGCAGTTAAAAAAATAAGACAACTTACTGATGTTGAAACGGCAAGATTGATTTACTTTAGTTATTTTCATAGTGTCATGTCATATGGAATACTACTGTGGGGATCGGCTGCTAGTATTGAAAGTATTTTTGTACTTCAAAAAAGAGCGGTTCGCGCTATTTATAATTTACGAGCAAGAGATTCTTTAAGGGACTTATTTAGAGAAATTAATATATTGACTTTAGCAGGACAGTACATTTATGAAAATTTGATTTATGTCTATAAGAATTATAATACATTTGAAACCAATTTCCAAATTCATCATCTAAACACAAGATACAAAAATAAACTTGCCATTCCAACATTCAGGCTTCAAAAAACTAGAGGCTCGTTTATGGGGAAATGTATAACCTTTTATAATAAGCTTCCACAAAGTCTTACCGACTTGCCTTTTCATAAGTTTAAAGCGCATGTAAAAAAGACTCTTATGAGTAAAGGATATTATAAAGTCAACGATTATTTGAATGATGCCAATGCCTGGTGTTAATTTTTCAGATAATGAATCGTCTTGTTATGTATAACCATTTGTTTAAACAAAAATTATTTTTGGTAATAAGTAGTAAGAAGAGAACTGACACATCTAATCTTGTAATGGAAGTTGAGCTCAAACTTCTGCTGTGAGGTCAGCTTCCAATTGACGACTCTGTAACAATACAGGGAGAAAAAAATAGCCCTTGCTGGTTTTCTTGCTGGTTCTTTCCAGTACAAGGTCTCCCGCCGTAGACTTGTGAACCAATGGCGTAGCTGCTTTGACGTTCAAAAGAGATTGTAACAATCCAATTTGAATAAAAGATATTGAATTTGAATTTGAATTTGAATTTGTATGCTAGTCTCTGGATTCTCTTTAACTGTATAAACTATCCTTTCTCAAGGTATGGAAAACTTCCTTTAACTATATATTTTTTTTAGTGTTAATAAGACATCAACCAAAGTCATGCCAAGTTTAGTTTAGAACTTAAATATAGATTCAACTTAAAACCTATAAGTAACTTTATATCTAAGATTTTTACAATAATCTTACATGATATTTAGATGAGAGCAATGAACCCTTTATAGTGCATTATACAATTTGTATAAACTAATTTAATTGTTTTCTTTACTACCTAGCATCTGTTTGTCTTGAGGTGTGTTCCGATATTAAAGTCAGTGACTGGGAAGGCGCCCATTACTTACTCTAAAAAAAAAAAAATTTATTCAGTCACTTGCTCACAGACTATCCAGTCCACCCTCTGGGCCCCGATACTCACAAACCCATTTTTTTTGTCTCATCTCTCCGGCTGACGGGTAGGTTCATTACAAAACCTAAATCTCACATGTAAAGTGAAGATTCTGTAGATCTTCCCACGGCCTACAGGATTTTCACGTTACACACTAAGTAATCGAACAATCTCACAATGTCGTTTTCCGTCTTCGTGTAAGGAAATTATTGATTTGCGTTACGAAGACATGGCAAATAACAATAATAATAAAATATTTTTAAATAAGCGATCCACTGCAAAATGTTATTAACATGTGAGAAAATATAACAAAAAACAAAAGAACATCGTGCCGTATTCCACATTTTTAGAAATTTTTCATTTCAAATTTGTCAACGTTATTTTGGGCCACGGTGTAAATGTATATTTTGAGGTAATGTTTGTATTGCAGACTATATATTTCCGTCTTTTATTAACAATATTTACATCATAGGCAAAAATTTATTTTATACGGGCCTTTTCAATGACATATTCAAAACAAACAAAAAAGGGATCATTACCTGTTGAATCTGAACTATGCACCTATGAGACTAGAAATGCCACATTAACATTAGAAATATATTCTTTTTATTGTTACTAGTACAAATTAAAATTTATTGAATTCAAGTAAAATAAATATTGAACATAAATTATTTAATTTATATTGTAATTGTAACTTATGAAGTAATTAGAAATAGCCTAACATGTTTAACACCATTATTAATCAATTTTGACACATTAATATGTATTTTTAATGAACATAAAATAAGTTAATTTAACGATTAAAATTTGCACGTCGATTAATCGATAGGATATGTCGGGTTTATATGGATGTTACATCATAATTTGTTACCATATTCTTGCAAATAAAGTTTATTATTATTATTATCAAAAATATCCGAAAATTACTAAAAGGGGCCTATTGTAAGCAAAACAAGTCCGAACGAAATTTGCTCCTTCTAACCCAGAAGGAGCAAATTTCGTTCGGACTTGCTAAGAACGGGTACATTATGAATTAACATTTTTAGAACAAGTCCATTGCGACGCCATTGAATGATCTATCATACCGTGATCATACCATACAGTGGTGCGATGTCACGTAAAACGTCAAAGTAATTTTTACGTGCTTGTGTGGATTTGGTTTTGTATCAGTGGAATTATAAGAATATCTTCTCAAAAATCGACAGTGATAATTTGTATCCAAAAGTTAAGAAGAGAAATCCTATTGGCGAATGGCGGATGTATAAAAAAAAACTCCGATTGTCTAGTCATCTAGTCATAGGGCGAGATAGGAATGAGGAAAAAATCTACATTCCTAACTCGCCCTATTCATGAGTTGAAAATCGAAAAAGAAAGCAAAAAAATTATTTTTTCGCGATTCTTATAATGGGGCATGGAAAGAAGCTTGTATCACTGATAGAGGGAAGCGGAAAAGAAATAGTTTGAGTAAGAATGAGTACTTTTTACCTCCTTCAAGCTATAATGAAGACCTTCCTATATCGAAAGAAAAATATGAAGATCTACAAGTATTAAAAAAGTTTTGTGGTACTAAGGCTCAAGTATATTATATTTACGAGTATATTTGTCATAAGTAAAATATTAATTAAAATAATAGAACAAAACATCACACTTTTTTATTTATTGAATTATTTCAGGATTTTTTTATTTAACATACAAACAGTTTCATTGCACTATTCATGAGTTGAAAATCGAAAAAGAAAGCAAAAAAAATATTTTTTCGCGATTCTTATAATGGGGCATGGAAAGAAGCTTGTATCACTGATAGAGGGAAGCGGAAAAGAAAAAGTTTGAGTAAGAATGAGTACTTTTTACCTCCTTCAAGCTATAATGAAGACCTTCCTATATCGAAAGAAAAATATGAAGATCTACAAGTATTAAAAAAGTTTTGTGGTCAAGTATATTATATTTACGAGTATATTTGTCATAAGTAAAATATTAATTAAAATAATAGAACAAAACATCACACTTTTTTATTTATTGAATTATTTCAGGATTTTTTTATTTAACATACAAACAGTTTCATTGCACTAATCGACCCGTTTTTGCCGTGTTCATTTATGTTTTACTTTTTAAAAAATGAGTCTACTGAGCAACTATACATAACATTCACAAAAAATTTCCTTTATTACTTAAACTGAACTTATTTTAAATTTATAAGATAGTTAAATTATTAAGTAAATGGTAAATAGCACGGTATTGCAATCTCAAATCTTTTATTTACCATTTAAGACGAAATATCTTCGCTTTTCGCTGCGTATCGACGATTTTGGTTATAAAATAATACTTTTCATCATTTATTAATTTTTTTTCATTATTTTCATTATTTTTTCTTCTTTATCTGGAAGATTAAGATTCTGATAACTACTTATATCATTAGTGTACTTTGTTGTTTAGTGATTACAAACAAATAAAATTTCAGCTGTTTCATGCAGACATTAAGTACATATAATTAGCATCTTAGTACATGATAACTCGTACACAAACATACATACTTATAAACATAGATAAAAGTAACTCATACTCACGCTCACATTCGTTCATACACAAATAATTATGTGAGGGCTTAAATTAGGTTAATTTTATTTTTGATTTAAATCATTGCATTGCAAAGCTTATCTCTAATGTAATTGTTAACGTTATGAAGAGGAGGGGAGCCTGGAGATCTGTAGCACAGGTTTCGACTTAGTTCGGACTCCAGACTCTCACAAGGTTAATTGTTGTCTTGTGTGGATGGGCTTAATTTATACTTCGGTAGATATATAATGAACCTTGTGAGTTGTAAATAAATTATTTTATTATTATTATTATTTATTATTTTCTCTAATTATGCTACTTGCTGATGAGCCCCTTCTTTTCTTGTACCCTTCGTAATCTGTGGTTATAGGGAGGAAAACGACGTATTTTCTTTCAAACTCTAGATATAGCAACGAGTTGCTATATCTGAGTAGCACCTCGTTACAATAGCCGGCCTCCCCTGGAATAAGGAGTAGGCAGAAGTGAATTTTACAGAAGTTAAAAAAAAAACATTATATAAAACAGTAACAATTTTTATATAAAAAAAACTATTTTCGTTTATTCATCTCTTTCGTAAAACATGCATGCCCATTTTTCAAAGTTGTGTTTGCATTATTGCAAACACCCTTTCAGTGGAGTATTTCACTAGGAGTAAAAGACTCCAAAATCGTTCCCTCTGCGAGCCCCAATGCAAAATAGTTCGGCTTATTGAAGAGTCTCTTAATTTGATGCCTTCTACATCAGTCCTAATGCATGTAACCGTACCTAGCCTTACACATCATACAACGCACAACTGTTATTTGAATCAGTTATATGTGATTAAAACTCATGGAGAGTTAAAATCTCAAAATAAACAATTTTGAACTTGAATGAGGCATAGGCAAAAAAGTTCGTCTCGTCCTTAATTGACGCAAAATAGTTCATCCACTTAAGTTTTTAGTTAATCGCTTCCTGTTTGAGAAAAGTTCGAATTAATTCTAAATTAAAAAATATAAATCTATTCAATTTCACATATAAAAATAGGAATTCCTGTCATTTTATTTTAATTTGCAACAATGTTCCAAGTAATAATAGTGCGTGGGAAACCAGTTGGCGAAGAACTCTGCAAAAGAATAATTTCTGGCCATAATGCGGGCAACTCTTGCTACCAATTATCAAAAGAATTGATACTATCCCGATCTACGGTCCAATCTATCGTACAACACTATAAAATGTACGGACAAATTTCGTGTTTGCAAAAAACTGGCCGACCGCGCATCACAAGTGAAGCAGAAAACAGGGTTCTCAGGAAAATAATAAAGAACAATCGTCGTGCCAGAGCTGGAGAGCTCACCGTACAATGGAGTGATATGATCCACAAAAACGTATCAGTTGATACGTGCAAGAGGGTATTGAAAAGAATGGGGTATAATTTTTACACTGCAAAAGAGAAACCGTTACTGACTGACTGCATTACCGAAGTAAAAACGGCTAAAGTTTGCTCGTGACCATGAAAACTGGACATCGGACCAATGGCGAAGTATCATTCGGAGTGACGAATCTAAATTCGAGGTAACTGTCGGCGACGAAAGAAAGAAAGTGATTCAAATTAAAAATGAGGCATTTCATCCTGACTGTCTTAAACGAAAAGTAAAGTTTCCAGCCTCTCTTATGATATGGGGCTGCATGTCAGCGCAGGGAGTCGGTAAAATGAAATTCGTGGATGGTTCGATTAATGCTGTAAGGTATCAAAACATTTTGCAAGAGAGTCTGCTGCCTTCAGTGCCGATGTAGAAACATCAAGATAACTTTACATTCCAACAGGATGGTGCCGCATGCCATACTGCAAGAACAACAAAGGAATGGTTTCGACAGAACAACATCCCTACCATGGAATGGCCATCATATAGCCCAGATTTGTCTCCAATCGAGACCCTTTGGTGGAAGATGAAGAAAATTCTTCGCAAGAATCCATCGCGGTCCAAGGGCGATTTGAAAGCTAAACTGGAGGATGTCTGGGAATCGATCTCACCTGAAGAGTGTGCAGCGTTAGTTGCGTCCATGCCACATCGCATTCAAGCTGTTATCAATAGGAAAGGCGCTGCTACGCAATGGTAGACGAAGTATTTTGCGTATTTGCTACTATAGTCGAACTTTTTGCGTCGACGTCGATAAAGCAATTAAATATTTTTTCAACAATAATTACATATAATATTTTCCTTTCATACGTAAAATAACCCACATTTAAATAAGCAAAGAACTTTTTATTGGTTTTGTAAAAAGAAAGCTAGAGTTTCTTCAATAAATTTCATTTCACAAAATAGTTGTATTGAAGATATTTATTCATTTAACAACATACAAAAAGAAACAACTTACATACAACTTACATAAACTAAAAAAACAATAATACGTGAAAAAAAACTTATATTTAGTCGTTAAATGAAAAGGTCCCTGCTCAGCAAAAAGCTGGTTTTATTTTTTTAGAATTATAAAACCAGCGCTGATCTTCCGCAGGGCCAATGGTGATGCCACGGCAGAACACACGACAATATACCTCTACTAGGTGAAGTAAATTTTAGCTAAAAAAGGGACAACATGGACTTAATTATTAAGTCTATGAGGGACAAAAACAATTCCAATTTAGTTGCCGTGTGCAGTCTGTGGTGTAAATAGCAACCAAGGATAGCAACACAATCCAGTGCAGATACATTATTATTCGTCTGTGACATATTATGCTACAATCTGTGAAAATAGTGACTGGTCTGTGGTATAGTATTGCTACTTAGTCTGGGACGCAATACACTTGTTGCTACAATAAGATCTGTGCTTAAAACCTTTTACGTGCCAAAAAGAAACAACTATAATCAATAACTACACAAAAACAAAACATTAAATCTAAAATTACGTTCGTTCTCAAGTTCATGACTTATACCTATAGATATAAGTTATCTTTATTTCCATCCGTTATTAACACACTAGACACAGATGTTGATCGAGCGGGGTTCACAGTTGTCACTTAAATCGTAGATTGAACAATTAAAATGAAAATGTCTTATCTAGATGTGAAAATTGTTATCACGACTAAAAGTAAATCAGTGATCAATCAGAGATGTGAGTACCTATGATATTTATACTAGTGGCGAGGAGCTACAACACTCGTATCGTGCCTCAGAGTTTCCTCGCTCTTCTGATGTTAAAATATATGATCTTTTAACTTAATCCTAAAACTTTTTATACTATTCAGGTTTCTAAGAGGTGGTGGGATATTATTCCAACATTTGGTCGCAGCATAGCGAAAACTACCCCTGAAAGCAGCTGACCCACGCCTCTGTGTTACCAGTGCAATTACGCGCTGTCGAGGCCCATATGATCTCCGAGATGAAGCCCATGACAACTTATCATACAAATAGTGATTTTTATAACACCAAAAAGGAGACATGCTAGATGCAACTTCCTGCGATGTTTCATCTTGACAATTACATGTTTGTTCAGATAAGGAGTAACATGGGTCCTTGGTGGTATGTCAAAACAGAAACGGACACACGCATTTTGGACCCTCTGTATTAATTTTTGTGTCCTTGAAAGTAGTCGTGAACCGTAAACTACATCAGTGTAATTTAATTTAGATAGTACAAGGGACTCAACAAGTTGTATGCGCAATTCTTGCTTGATGTAGGGGCGAATTCTATACAATAATTTCAATTTATAGAAACAGTTTCTTACCACACCTGCTATATGCCTTTCAAACCGCAAATCACAGTCCATGAGCAGACCCAAGTTTCGCGCTTCAAAGTCACGCTCTATTGGTTCACCCACAAGCATGACCGGTGTAGATATATTAAGGACAGATAGCTGATTCTTGCTACCAAAGACAATGTGTAACCTCTTTCGGTGAGCATGAGAGAGAATTGTAAGTACCATCAGGTCGTGGGTTAATATTTTATAAAATTTCAAGGGCCTACCTGGAGAAGTGTATGGATATATTTTTAGAGGGCGCCTCCATACAGATGCAAGCAGACTTCAGATGTGGGAAGGATCTAATAAAATACTCAATGTATACAAAACATGCAATTTATTCATGAAATAAAAACATGAGTGAGGGTTACCTCCATATCGAAGATCTTAATTTTAATACATGAATACTTAGGGTTAAAAAAAAAATTTGCACGCACCTTATTAATACACATGTTAGGTATCGCTAAATATTAAGTATTGTAGGCTTAACCTCGAGGAACCATCTTCTCCAGTCTGCCCTCCGAACGGCTCCTCCAAGCAACCTCGAATGCAGGTACAAAAAAATGGGACGGCGAGTGATACCGCCTTCACTTCAAAAATTTAATCCACGTCGAATCCATGGACTATGTGGTATCCACCAGTTACGTAGTGAGGATTTTAAATGAAATTAAGGGGGATTGAGAGGTTTCCCCGGAATTTCTCAATTTTTAAAGCTTAACTTTACTAAACAAGAACTAGGAATCAGTTACAAGGAATAAAAAAAAACTAAGGCAGAAAACCCTAAAACAAAATAACAATTATTAGAACGTGGTCATGTAATGGCGGACCTACGCCACAAGCAGAATTGCAGTAAAAATTACAACTTACCATGTTCTCCATGGGTTTTATTTATAGAGATTAAAATTGAGAGTAATCCAGCCCCTGATGGGTTTGGATAAAAAATAGGGTCAGCTCATATCGAGCGACTGCTCTTCCACGCTGCAGAACGGGAAAGGGCCGGATTAATCGACCTCATCCTGACATTGACAAATGACAACGTCAAAGCGAAACAACGGGGGTCAATCAAGGAATCGGGCCGCAATTCATGTACCGTAAATACTATCGATACATAGATCAAAAATACTACTACCTCTTCCGATCCGAATAGCAAACTTCAGATCAAATATGTTCTCCGGTCTCTGCGGAGTTATCTTGAAGGTACCTCCTTAAGGGAGGCACGGAACTAAACCCGGAAGGGTAGCCGCAAGGTGACCTACTCTGCCATAATCAATACCAGCTCAAAGCCCAACAGCATTCACCTTGCGACGCCGCGGGGTTTCCACAAGCCTAGAGACCAAATTAATCCTCTAAGAAGTATACTAAAATAATTTGAAATTTAAACTATTCCAAAACAAACATAGGTAACTCGACATAATTAAACAAAGCGAAAGAGATTAATAAATAAACCCTTTTAAGTATAAGAACGCGGTATCGATATACACCTACTCGATAAGACGATATTTCTTCTAAATCAATACCGCTGCACTAGCTCCACAGATGACTGTAACACAATAATATTCTATCCACAGACTCAACAATAACCATCATACATCATAGACTTTCACAAATCTATGTTCTACCTAAACTATGGAAGTTATCCCGCGAAGCGCCTAAGTGTCTTTCTAAATATGGTAATATTATTAAGAGGTTTAAATATCTAATTAAAAACTACTTACTTAAAAAAACACAACTTGAAACAAGACTAAAACATCACATAATATATTTATTACTTAGAAGTGGCAGAAGGCTTCGAGTTCCTTTGCCTATTCACAAAAGAAACGTTCAGAGGAATGTTGACACTGACATTTCACTATTAGGTAAACAAATTACATAATGTTTTTCGAATGAAAATTGCGATTATATCTCTCACAAAGCCAAAAATGTTGTGATGGTGAATATATAGTGTTACAATGTATTTTGTTTTAACTGGGTTTAGCAGCAAAAAGTTATTTGTAGACCACCTAGCTATACTCCTAAGATCTTCATTTAACTTTATAATAGTATTATCTATTTCAGATGGGAGACATGAGATGTATATCTGTATATCATCAGCATAAATATGATATCTACAATATTTGATGTGGTGTTGAATATCTGCCGAGTATATGCTGAAAAGCATAGGACCTAAGATAGACCCTTGAGGAACACCTCTACTTACAGCAACCATATCAGAATTAATAGCAGAACCATCAGTTTGACTCAATTTTACATACTGGTAGCGACCAGAGAGGTAAGTATTAAACCATTTTATAGCTTTATGGTCAAAACCATAATAACGCAACTTAGACAAAAGCAGTGTTGTGTTAATTGAATCAAAAGCTCGTGAGAAATCCAACAGTACCAGCATTGGGGCTCGTATATAGTGATGGCTTATTTATACAGTCACCATCCGATGTGTAAAGGTGAAAAATAAAAAGGAATACTATTTACAAGAGCATAGGTCCTATGGACATGCTAGACGCACCCATAGGAGGGGTATAGAATAAAATGCAGCTAAATCCACTTTTCATAATTTTTAAGTTGAGTATGCCATTTTATTCGTCACACAAATTACCACCAATTTCGACAAGAAGTTTGAATCAAATACAGCTAGATCCTTCTCAAAATCGCATAGAAAAAACAAAGTAAGTAACGAAGGTATATCCCATGTAGTAAGAATCAAAAACAGCTATGTTTGAAATCGACCAATCAGCGAACTTTTTGCCCATCATTCAAAATGGCCGTCGGCATACTGTCTGGTTCGCACGCGTCCTGTTATTTTAATTAAAAACTTATTGTTTTCGGTGTGTTTTTGCTGTAAAATTGTGTGAAAACCCAACTTTAGTGTATAATGAAGTTGCCAGCAACAGTAGCTTTACCGGGGAAGTCGAGAAAACGTCTAAAATGTCCAGAGAAATGGAAGGCAAATTTGGCAAAAAAGCAGAGGTTAGTGATGTGCCCTGATAGCTATTGATATTATTATGATATAATATTCTAACACCCTAATATTTTTCGTAAAAAAATGTTATTATATTTGTGACTGTATTTTTTTTAAAGTGCTAAATAAGTAAAAAATGGTGACTGGGGAGGGATTTGAGCTAGCGTCTTTAACATACCTACCGTGTTGACGCCTTGACTGATTGAGCCACCGAGCACTTACCTGCCCTTATCAAATTTTTACTGTATATTTATTTCTTTTTATTCTTTGTTAAGCCAAAGTAGACTTTATTCATTGTTAATCTAACAACTACGTATCAGTATTCAATTTAGAATTCTTTGCAGATTTCGTGAAAATTGGTTAAGAATAACACAAACTTACAAATTCAAATTATTTAAAAATGCATAGGACACCCAAAGAGCCTCTGCAAAGTACAAAAAAATGCTGATATTATAAGACCCCGCACAGTTGCGAAAGGTGTGGCGGTCAAAAGTCTGAAGATCTAGGATGTTAAGAAGCTTTTAGCTAAGCATTATGGCGAGAAATGGGTAAAACTGCCACAATTGCTATACTATAAAAATATGATTAATGGCCCAGTTGATGAAGACAATGACAAAGAGGAAAACGTATGCCAGATGACAAACGAAGATTGAAATTTAAGGTATAAGTTTGATGATAAGTCTTATAATTAATGTTAAAATGAAAACTAAATGTTACATTGTAGTGTGTGTATTTTCTAATATGTGCAATATATTTTTCCTAAATATTTTAATGCATTATTTTTTTTACAATTAATAAATAAATATATCATACTTTACAGGTTTGTATACGGTACTGTTTGTATCGCTTACAGTCTTGCTACAGTACAGATACGTAGGACATCACTATTGATGTCGCGTGATAAGTTTGCTGTTGGAAACAAAGCCAGCTATATCCATCTCAATTAAAATCAAAGACAGCTAAATCCAAAAGTTGGTAACAAATACAGCTATGTCCATTTTATTTATTTCAATAACAAAGCAATCCTTTACTATTCGAAACATTATTCGCGTAATGTTGCTAGATTACAAAAAAAGGAAACATTTTTTTTGATTTGTGAGAAATCACCAAAAGTGGTTTTAGCTGCATTTGTTTCTATACCCCTCAGTTATGCCTTATCTAGCGTTGCCAAATGGTCACAAAAGTCACGTTTTTTGTGACTTTTGGCTCTCGTCTGTGACATGTGCATGACTTATGATTTGAAGGTAATTTTCGTAACTTGAAGCTATTCGATTTTTTACCAAGTGTTGCAACGCATACCTATTACATAAGAACGAATCCAAAAACTTCTACGTATAATCTGTGCTTTGCTGCATATTGTGCGGCCTGTTGCAGGCAGCTGGAACCTCAGATCTATAGTCTAAGGCTGGCACTGACACTATTGACAGTAGTGACACCGCCCTCCATTACCGCCAAAAAAAATCTTAAACTCAAAGGAAATGACGTTATGTCCATCATTAACATCATAGCCATAAAAAAATCTGTCATCTGGGTATTAAGTACGTTAGGTACAGTGATTTAGTTTGAAAGTAGTTTATTAATTTATATTGCAACGTTTCATGTCTTTAAGTCTGAACTTTGATCTGAATATTGCATCAATTGGGATGATGACTGAATTCAATTTTTCACGTCTCGTCATAAAATATTAAAATAACTACCGTAGAAAAAGATGCAGTCATGTGAAATTTGAATTAAAATCGGCTTAGAAATACGTGAGAAACAAGCATTTTAAACTGTTAATTTGGAAGCGATTAGACAGAGAGATCCGACATCAACCGTGACGTCATTGTTTAGTACGGCCATATAAACCATTTACTCCCACCTGAACTCTGGAGTAGTTCTGTTGACAGAACTACTGGGATTTTTTTTCTGATTAGTTCTGTTCACAACTCTTCAAAAAATTCTCACTTGTTCTGTTGAGTAGTTTGTTGTGATTCAAACTATTGCAATTAATTGTCAAGTACTGGCACTTGAGGTAATTTATTTTTCAGTTATGATTCCTGATGACAACGTCACGATAACAAATTTGTATTTCAAGCTTATCAAGAGTGCCTTGAACGGGGAAATAGTATATTGAAGAGGGTTGTTGTTATTTTAATGAGTGAATTTAACCTAATAAGACGCGGTCGCGTGTTACTCGAAAATGGATTCGAATATTACCACCAGCTCTCTAAATATACAAATTTTCAAACGTTATGGAGATGTGCCATGTACGAGAAAACCAAATGCGGTGGAACTGTTACCACTTCCAAGGTACCTAATTACTTTGTTTAACAAGTCATAGTATGAATGAACCTCAATTCACACAAAGGTTTTTTATTATTACTATATTTTTATTTTGTATTTTAGGATGAAAAGGAAATAATTAAAAATGTCGACCATGACTCTACCTGCATTCCTGATACAAATAAAGAAGTCATGTCCGTTATAATCCACAATAGTGTTAGTGAAATGATGCTAAGTAATGAAAGCGTACCGGCAGTGTATAAGAAAACAGTGACTGCTTTAGAAGACACGGATATAGATCTCATTAAAGAGTTACCTAGCTTCAATAAAATTACGTCGTCGATTTACAGGAGAAATAAATTAAATAAAGAAAATGAGTTGCCTGAATGAGACTGTAAATGCAGTAGAAATACCTGCACCATTTTCAAAATTCATGTTGGTAGATTACAACGACGAGTCCGAGGGCGTCCGTATTTTGATTTTTTACAGTAAAGAAGCAAGAGCTCTTTTACGCGAAAAGAAAATCTTCTTTTCAGACGACACTTTCAAAAATTTCCAGTACCATTCACAGAGGTTTACACCATTAATGCGGATCTCGGTAGCTCTGAAGATACTATCAATGTGATCCCCCTAATATATGCACTTCATATATACACGGTTATTTTTTTATCACCCTGGTTATTTTAAGGGTGGCTTCAGGACACGGTAGAAGAATTATTTAACCATTAATAATAAAATTTACTCACCTGTTTAATTAGATATTTATTATCAAAAATATCCAAAAAATACTGCACTGGTATGGACACTGAGTGAAGTTGTAGGCAAAACATTGAATGAACGCGAACTGGCAACAACGTCGCCGATTCAAAGTCATCACTGAGTTGATCACAATTTCACCTTCCTACTTTACGGGCTTAGGACCGGCAAAACAAAGTTTTTAAAGAAAACAAACAGTACTAAGTAGGTATTACGGTTATGGTAGGTTGTTTTGGCGTAGTTAAAAAATTGGAATCAACTTTAAATACTTACCTACCTAGGAAACAATTTAAATCAACTTTAGTTCTAATAACAAAAGAGTTCTAAATTTAAAGGAAGTCCTCTAACTCATACATAGTCGTGCACGTTTAAAATTATACATGACCACAACAACATATCACTTTGGTTAGTATTTAAAGTCTCGAAATGCAGTTTTCGCTTCCAAGTCTTACGTTTGTGGGTTCACTTTCTTACACCAAACACTTAATTTCACTTCACAAGTAAAAGTCTACGGTCTACCGGAGTAAGGTCTGTGTATTCGCTAGATGTGTTAACTTGAAACTAAAATTCCGAATGCGCCCGATTGCCGCGCGTCAGGCGCGGGCGCGACATCGCGATACGTTCACACGCGCTGGGGTCAAAGGCGAACTAAAGCCGGCCAGCTCGTGCCGACAAGCGACAGCAAACAACAAACGCCTGTCTCTGTCTTTCACTATTGTAGTGTCTAGTGCAATAATAACTCTTATTTCAAACTAGTTGTAAATTGATCTTGCTTGAATTAATAATGCGACGTTGCCGCATTTTCCTAAGCCCGTAGTAGTAAATGCTTTATTCATTCATAATCTTACCTTATCTTGTAGTAAACAAGAACAATGTCTATAATTTAATATTATTGGCGGATAAAATTTGAAAAATATAACCACATGTTTTTTTTATTGATATGAGTCGTCTAGCGTCTACCGAGCTGCCTCTAAAATTTTCCAGTATGATAAAAAAATAACCGTGTATAGTCACAAAAGAAAAATAACCTATACCACACTATTCAGACTAATAAAATCACAGAGTCCTGATTGGAATCCTTCCATTTTCATTACCGATTTCGAGGAAGCCGCCATTCAAGCCATTGCAGATGTTTTCCCTAATGCCGAGCATCAGGGCTGTTACTATCATTTTTCAAACAAACTGTGGAGAAAATCAAAGCAATTAGGCATTAAAAACAAACGCAAGAAAAGATCGTAAGTTTGCGCAGCGTTCTTACACTATTGCCCGAAGATCGTATTACGGAAGGATGGGAGTATGTAAAATCCCAAGTGCTGGATTTTAGCGAAAGGTGCGACTTGGATAAATTTATAAAGTATATGAGTTTCTGGATGACTGATTCTTTGGTTGGCGCCATCGAACAACTAATGTTGTTGAAGGCTGGCATCGCGCCATTAACGGCACATTCAAAACCAGGCCAGCAACTATTTTCCAGCTCCTGAAAAACATAGAAGATGCAGCGTTTTCTTCGGTTAAAGCCTGCCAATTGAAATCAGTTAAACGAAGGGCAAATAAACAGATTGAAAACGATGCGATGATCAGAGTGTACCAAATGCAATTGATTAACGGTAACATATGACATACCTTTGTTTTTAGAGAAACTAAGGTAAAGTGCTCCTATTGCGAGTTACCGAATGTACAGTGGTTTTTTTTTTCAGTTAAAAAGAAGATGTATTTTGTTGTTGAATGTTTGTAAAATATATTTCTCTTTTTGTTTCATTTCATTTTATTTATTGCTAATATGTATTTTTTAAATCACAAAACTAATGCGGAGAAATTACCATTAGTTCTGTCATCAAAATTACTCAACAAAACAGGTGGGAAAAGTTAGAAATAAATATCAGGCGTAAAGCATCGTCTTTTAAGTCACAGAACTAATCAGAAAAAAAAATCCCAGTAGTTCTGTCAACAGAATTACTCAACAGAACAGGTGGGAGTAAACGATATAAACTCCATGTAAATTGCCGTTTTGCTAGAAAGAGATGGAGCATTTTTTCAAATTCAAATGTACTTTATTTCATAGGCCCTTGCGGGCACTTAAAATCGTCAATTTTACAAAATTAATGAATCATGAAAAATATTCTACTAAAATCAAGATAACCCGTGCGCTAGTGGCAAGTACATCCGCGGAGTTGATGCCGCGCATGTAATCGCCACGAGCGACCCGATTCCGAATGTAGGGGCTAACATGAGAAGAACCAGGCTAGAAACTCATGTGCCAAAACTCTTTTACAAATGTCTTACAAATTGTGAATATTACAAAACTATTCAGAGAACGAGCAATTCCCGCCACGCTGCCTTATCATTAAAAAATCTTTAACACTGTAATATGCCTTTTTGCATAACTGAGCTTTAATTTAAAATTTAAATTTATTTACTGACAAGTCATGCATGTTACATGGCAGCGTGTTGTACATTCGTTTACAGTGACCTGCAAAGGAGTTGCTTATTTTATGGAGCCTATACGTGGGCATTGCTAGCTTGTCTTTATTTCTTAAATTTAAATTATGATAGTCACTATTTTACTGAATGTAATATTTTTATTCTTGTGTGCATACAGTAAGTTTTCATAAATATATTGTGAATGTACAGTCATAATATCAATTTCTTTGAATTTTTCTCTTAGACTCTCGGGAGCCCATCCCATAGATCGCCCGAACAGCCCTCTTCTGCAGTACAAAAATGCAGCTAATATCGGCGGCATTTCCCCACGGTAGTATCCCGTATGACATAATACTGTGGAAGTAGCTAAAATAGACTAACAGCGCAGTTTTGACAACTGTTATTTGACGAATCATTTTTACGACGTATGCTGCAGAACTGAGTCTGCTCGATAGGCATACAATATGAGGACTCCATTGTAACTTAGAATCTAAAGTTATACCCAGAAATAGTTTGATTGGCCAGCTCTATTTCCTCATCCCTAACCTTGACTTTGGCTTTAACTAATCGAACATTTGGCATAGTGAATCTAAAGCATTTTGTTTTACTTTCATTTAACAACAAATTATTGACGCCGAACCAGTGAACGACCTTGGAGAGTGCAATGTTTACTTCGTCAATATTAATTTGTCCACGTTTAACTTTAAATACTAAAGACGTGACATCTGCAAACAAGACTATCTCATGGTCGTGTCTTACAAGGTGAGGAGGCGTGGTGAGGGAGGTCATTAATATATACCAGAAATAGAAATGGACCTAATATTACGCCCTGCGCCACCCCCATTGTTACAAATGATCCAGGTGACTGCTCTACATTGATCCTGTCACTTAGGTAAGAAGTGAGAAAATCCAAAACGGTACCACGGATACCGTAATAGTGTAATTTCCTGATTAACCTCTGATGTTGGACACAGTCAAAAGCCTTCGATAAGTCACAAAAAACACATAGGCATCCTGCGACTCCTCACAGGCCTCATAAATATATGGTTTTATTTGTAGCAAATTCTAAGTCAGATCGAGAAAGCGTTGTATTTCGTGGTTTTGGCTTTAAAATGCGATATATGTATACCACGATACGCAACAATCTAGACCACGACGAGATTCGCTGTGCGAGTGAATAAAGCGGTGATTCTGCTGCTTCTGAAGTTGTAGCGTGTGCGAGTGGCTTAAGCTCCGGCATTTCACAGACAGATTCACCGTCAAGCTTCCCTATGAGCCATTCTGATGGATGCTTGGAAGTCCATGGCGGTCCACTGAACCATAAAGGATGATCCACCAGCTTGGCAGGCGACAGACCACGGGATAAGCAATCCGCAGGATTTTCTAACCCAGCCACATGATGGAAGCAACTGGCTGGAATTGATTAAGTAATCTTGACAACGCGGTTGGCCAGCGGTGTGGTGAAGAATGGATCCAGCAGAGAACGATCTTGGAGTCGGTGAAAGCGTATATCTCGTTTATTTTATAACGCGGATCAAAATTGTCTAGAACCTTTCGCTTGAGCTTAGACAGAAGAACCGCAGCACACAACTCTAATCTCGCAACAGAGATTGTTTTGAGCGGTGCGACTTTCGACTTAGAGCATACCAGTCGGACTGTCACTTCAGTTCCCTTTCGAACTTGAAGGTAAATGACACCTCCGTACGCCCGTTGGGATGCGTCACAGAACCCTAAGAGGTTTACAGTACAACTCTGAACTACCCCAAGATGGCGCGGTATATGTATTTCATTGAGCTTTGGCAACTCTGAGCAAAATTGTACCCATAAATTTACTATACCGGGCGGGGGAACATCCTCCCAATCACATTTCATCAACCAAAGCTCCTGGATAAGGAGTTTAGCGTATAAAATAACTGGAGCTACCAAACCTAGGTTGTCCCACAGACGCGCGACAGTGGATAAGATCGCTCTTTTAGTACACGATGAGTCTGGCTCCTTGACTTTGAAATGAAAACTATCAGTGGATTTATTCCAGCATAGACCTAGAACCTTTTGAAATACCCCCCCGATCAATTTCAATGTCAACGGAAGCTCGGTGCGAAGCGGGTATTTCGTGTAAAACGGTATCTGAATTACAAGTCCATTTCACTAAATCAAACTGACCGCATTTGAATAGGGCAATTAGCTCCTTTGAAGCTTTGATAGCAATCGATTCATTTTGCTCCTGCGAGTCGTCTAACATTATACTAAAACATATGTCATCCATATATGTGCATGAAGATGCAATCGCCGCTGCTGTTGGAAATTTATGTCCGTCATCGGAAATCAGCTGACGGATGACGCGCAGTGCGTGATACGGACTCGATTTCATACCGAAATAGACACGGTTGAATTCGTATGTGGCGATGGGATCTTGCGGGCTAAATCTGAATAAGATTCGCTGAAATTGGCGGTCAGTTTCACGAATACCGATCTGCAAAAACATTTGACGACTATCGGCCGAAAGCGCTATTTCGAACAAGCGAAAGTTTAAAAGGATTGAAAACAAATCCCCTTGTAAATTAGGACCCGAGTGTAAAACATCGTTGAGAGACAGCCCCGTACTTGTCATGCTACTCGAATCCAAAACCATACGCACTTTCGTTGTTGTCCTATCTTCACGCACAACGGCGTGGTGCGGAATTATATAAGCGGCGGCGGGAGAGGCTTTCATCGAGTTCGTCACCTCCGATATATAATCCTTACTGACGTATTTACGAATGATATCATCATAGGCGGCACGTAAGATACTCGATGACTCCAATTTCCTTTCAAGGCAAAGGAAACGCCTGTATGCAGTAGAGTGTGACTCTCCTAACTTAAACACGTCGTCGCGAAATGGCAACGCGACTGTGTATCTACCACTAGCGTCCCGCGTAGTGGTGGCGCGAAAATAATCTTCGCATTCTAAGGCGCATAACACATTGCACCGGACACCGCTGCGGTGTACGGAGGGACGAAAACCGCATGCGGCTGCGGCGGCACGGAACCGTGCCACCGTACGGTTTGCTCCGTATCACCGTCCGGAGCTGCGGTGCACGGCGCCCCGCATCGCCGCATTATCTATGTCGAGATCTATTACGCGTATGCACGTCCTTTCTACGCAAAAATCCGTACGATACTGCGGCTCAGTGTGGCATACCCCGCGGACCGCACCGCATCACCGTCCGGGAGTGCGGTGCCGTCGCGCGCGCCGCACCACCGCACGGGCATGCGGTGTGAGTGTGTTATACCCTGCGGTTTTTGTATACAAATTAAGATTCTTCAGTCAAAATTAAAAACCGCAGCGCCGCACACCGGAGCGGTGTCCGGTGCAATGTGTTATGCGCCTTAGTCATCTTGACTTTGAGCGGGCGGTGTGAACACTTCCTCAAGTTCCCAGAAAAGCACAGCATGCCGATGTAAATTTGCGAGGCACTTTGAATAATCTTCGGAAGCAACAAGTGTGAAAATATGGATACACCCAGTAGTTCGTCGATAGCTGCTGGCGTATCAAACGTGTCGTCTGCTAGAGGGATCCCATGAACATGCGCGAAGGCAGAACCAGAAACGTCCACAGAGACCGACGGCAAGTCATCGGTAATATGATCTACTACAAGACCCGAAATGTCAAAGTTGACGTTTTGGTTGAATCGAGAAAATATTTTAAATTTTGTGGTACCTTTGCTAGGTTTCTCGGCACCTCCGATGCCACGTACAGTTACGCATGATTTTTTATTGTAAATTAAACCTAAACGCATACAACACTCTTGAGTGATAAAATTGCTTTGCGATGCGGAATCAAGGCAACATTTAACAAGATGCATTCCACCCATGTTATCGTGAACAAGAACCTTCGCGGTCGACAATAATATTGTATTACGAGACGTACATTGCGCGCTTTGTTCCGTAAGTTTATTGTTTGCTACTGCAAGTATCAGAGCGGCAATGGACGTGTTACAAGTAGGTTGAAATACCGCTGGCGGCGACGATTTAGTGACATTAGTTCCGTCACTCGCGGATGGACTTGACACGTCAAGCGTAGTATTATTTTCATTCATATCCTTGTCAAAATGTAACATCGTATGATGTTTTTGACGGCAAAGTCGACATTTCAACTCGGATTTGCATTCACGAGTTCGGTGTTTGATGCTTAGGCAATTGACACATACGTTATGTTCTTTTACACGTGTGGCGAAGCACCACCTCCTTGGTATAATATACAGGATGTCCCAAAAAATAGTGTCAAGCGTAAGTCCAGAGTTAGAGCACCTCTTGGAGTACCCGAATCACTCCCATGTATGTTCCGCGATTATTCGTAGTTTTCGAGTAATAATTTTTTTTCTGACTTTTTGAAAATTTTGATCCAAAGAACTTAAAAATTGCAAATAAAAAAAAGTAGAACATATTTTAATGTTTTTCTTTTTGCCACTGAATCATCTTTAGTGCTTCTTTTATGTCTAAAATAATCAGCTTCGTAACTTTAGTGGAAATTTAGAAAACAGTAGTGTAAAGTCAAAATTTGAATGTTAGTGAATAATTACTTAAAAATTCATCTTTAAATTAAAAATCTAAACAGGCGAATTCATGGTTTCTAAGTATGTGTAAAAACTTCTCTAGACTCTCTGCTTTCATAATCATTTAAAAAAAGAAGTACTTAATAGGGCTACTTTGGCTTAAATCGGCCATCAAAGACAGCGAGGTGAAAATTTCATAAAATTTACCAAATTCCTATCAGATGATAAAAAAAATATCTGGTCTTTTTATAATTTCTAAGGTTCAGGTTAATTACAATTTAGCAAAAATTAACTAAATGAAACCCATATTTAAATATTTTTCACGCGGATCACATCGGTTGTAGTGTTGGATGTAACGCAGTACTTACCTGCTAAAAAATTGCCCGAGTGAGAGGATATGAAAGAGACCGCATTATTGCTATCTCTCTCTCTCATTGGCGAAATGGATAACTGTAACTGAGGAATGCTATTCTTTGTGACAAGGGGATGAGGCGGGGGGTGTAGTCCGAGCGCCTATTGTGTTCTGGCGCCAGTCGTTTGCCTGCTTTTGTTTGCGCCTTACGTACGATACGCTCATTTGTGATTATTTGACGAACTTTGCTTTCTTTACGGACCTTAAGTGCGATTACGATTTGGTTTTGTGTGAATACGGGATTTTGACAAATTTGGCATTCTTAACGGACTTTTCAAGCTCTTCATTTTGTGATGTCTTTTTCATCGCAAGAATATGCTCTTATGCATTACTTTTATGGATATGCAAGAGGAAATGCTTCTGAAGCAGCCAGGTTGTTCCGGCAGCAAGTACAAAATGGAGGTGGACCTCAGCCTGAAACTTGGCCTGATCATCGCATGATTTTAAGAGTACATAACTCTTACATGGAAGGACGCCTACCAGGTAGAAGATCGGGGCGCCCATCTGAAATGAGTGACCCAGATACTGTCCAATCAGTGGTCGAAGAAGTGGTGAGAGATCCATCAGTTAGTGTAAGAACAATAGAACGTCGAATCGGAATTCCGAAATCACAAGCACATCGAATACTTCATCAAGAGCGTTTTCACCCATATCACATCCAGAAAGTTCAGCAGCTCAAGCCCGCAGACTACCCGAGAAGGGTGGCATTTTGTCAGGAAATGTTACGGAGACAAGCTGAAAACGAAAATTTCTTTAAAAATATTCTATGGACTGATGAATCACATTTTAAGCGATGTGGGGTGTTTAATGCGCATAACTACCATTCGTGGAGTATTGAAAATCCACACCTCACAAGGGAATCTAATTTCCAAGAACAATTTAGTATCAATTTGTGGTCAGGCATCCTAAACGGACAGCTGATTGGTCCGTTCGAACTACTGGACCGACTGAACAGCGAGGCCTACTTGCAATTTCTACGACGTGATCTCGGCGTCTTATTAGAAGATGTAGACCTATTAACGCGGAGAAATATGATTTTTCAAAACGACGGCGCTCCATGCCATTTTGCTAGAAATGTTAGACAACATTTGTCTGAAACATTTCCAGGCAGATGGATCGGTCGTGGAGGGCCCATTGCGTGACCGCCACGGTCCCCCGACTTGAACCCCATAGATTTTTTCGTCTGGGGATACTACAAGGAATTAGTATACGCCAAGGACATTACAAACGTCACAGTGTTAAGAACAAAATTAAGACAAGCGGAAGAAACAATAAAAAACAACAGAATTGCATTTATAAATTTAAAAGAAAACTTTTTTAGACGATGTAGAATATGTATTGAGCACGAAGGTCGTCATTTTGAAAACTTTCTTTAAGCGATCGAATAATAAATACTTTGAAAATAATGTTTTGTTTCATTTATTAAGTTATAATAAACCTTCAAAGGTTATTAAAGATGGCAGCAGGAACAGTTATTTTTGACCTTCAAATAATAAATTTTTAGCTTTTCTACAATCATTTTTGGTTTATTAATAAATAATTGGAATTTAAAAAAAATATTCAGAAGTCGAGTTTTAAGAAATTTTCACCTTGCTGTCTTTGATGGCCGATTTAAGCCAAAGTAGCCCTATTAAGTACTTTTTTTTTAATTATTATGAAAGCAGAGAGTCTAGAGAAGTTTTTACACATACTTAGAAACCATGAATTCGCCTGTTTAGATTTTTAATTTAAAGATGAATTTTTAAGTAATTATTCACTAACATTCAAATTTTGACTTTACACTACTGTTTTCTAAATTTCCACTAAAGTTACGAAGCTGATTATTTTAGACATAAAAGAAGCACTAAAGATAATTCAGTGGCATAAAGAAAAACATTAAAATATGTTCAACTTTTTTTTATTAAAAATTTTTAAGTTCTTTAGATCGAAATTTTCAAAAAGTCAGAAAAAAATTATTACTCTAAAACTACGAATAATCGCGGAACATACATGGGGGTGATTCGGGTACTCCAAGAGGTGCTCTAACTCTGGACTTTCGCTTGACACTATTTTTTGGGACACCCTGTATACTTATTTGGTTTTATTACTAACAATGTAATTAACTGTAAATAAATTTATATCTTTTATCTGTTTATCTGCACTTTAATTATAATCCATAACAAAGCTCAGATCCTACCGGCTTCGTGAGGAAGCTTGGGTTATATATCCACACACGCCTGAAACGTTCGGGAGGGAGTAAATTAATAAATGCCGGACATTTGAATAAATGTTCGTGAACAATACGAGGGTTGCCTTTTATATTTCGGGATTTGGCAACCCTGGTGTTGCAATCTGTCAACTGACAGCTCTATCGTAAAGTTAGAAGTTTTTGAGGTTATACGTACTCAGAACGTTTTGACATTCGAGCGCTATTTGTGTTGTTTACAGTAAATTAAAAGATTCATCTGCCCCCAAGCATGGAATTAAATCGTGAACATTTTCGTGCGATTATTCTTTACAACTTTCGACGTGGATTAACTCAGCAGCAGTGCATGAATGAACTTAATTCAACTTTTGGCGATGAAACTCCATCAAGGACCAGTGTTTATCGATGGTATGGTAAATTCAATCGTGGTCGGAGTTCACTCCAAGACGAATTTCGTGAAGGTCGTCCAAAATCAGTTGTTGTTCCGAAAAACATTGATGCTGTGCGCGAACTGATATTGCAAGATCGTCATGTGACCTATCGTGAGATAGAGATAACCTTAGGCATTAGTGGGACCAGCATACACTTAATATTGCATGAACATTTAATTGTCAAAAAATTTGTTCGCGTTGAATCCCACACAATTTGTCAATCGCTCAAAAAAAGGCTCGTGTCGATTGGTCGAAAGAAATGCTCGAAAAATACGATCGCGGTGCTTCCAAACACGTCTATGACATCGTGACAGGTGATGAATCGTGGATTTATGCGTATGAGCCCGAAAGTAAACAGCAGTCGACTGTATGGGTGTTTCAAGATGAGCCAAATCCAACAAAAGTTGTTCGCGCACGAAGCACTTCCAAGCAAATGGTTGCATGTTTTTTCGGAAAAACTGGACATGTCGCAACCGTACCACTAGAACAACGCAGAACAGTCAATTCCGAGTGGTACACAACAATTTGTTTGCCAGTTGTCCTCCAAGAAATCAGGAAAACCAACCGCCGAAGACGGATCACTCTACACCACGACACTGCGAGCTCTCACACATCGGCTCAAACAACTGCATTTTTGAGCACCCAAAACATCGATTTGATGAGTCATCCGCCATATAGTCCTGACCTTTCACCAAATGACTTCTTTTTATTCCCGCACGTAAAAAACAAACTGAGAGGTCAACGTTTTTCGACACTCAGGTGTCGACAAAGCGGTTGCTGCATTCAGAATGCATGTTTTGGAGATACCTCAATCAGAGTGGAAAAAGTGCTTCGACAATTGGTTCAAACGCATGCAAAAGTGTATAGATCTTCATGGGGAATATTTTGAAAAACAATAAAGTGATTTTCGATGATTAATATTTGTTTTTGTTCTCTAATCCCGAAATATAAATGGTCAAGCTCGTATTGTCACAAATGCATTTACGAAGATTTGTGTTAGCCACATAACTTTGTGGATTTGGTGCAACACTACGCGACGTTAAAGTCTTAGAAAATTTATCGCGCGAAGAGCTTGCCGCTACGGCGGTGCATGGCTGTGTATTTTGATAAATTCTATACTGACTCTTGACGAAGTCTACAAGGTTATCAAAACTCGGAATTTTGACATTTCGATACTCCATTTCAAACGCTCGAATTTCTTTAGTGCTACGTGTAATAACATGTAGTCAGTTAAATCAGTAAGTTTGAGCGACTTAAGTGCGTTCGCGGCTGTAACAAACTTGTCAATGAACGTCTGCAAGTTAGTTGAAGAAGCGGACCCATTGATCTTTAGATTGAGCATTTGATCCATGTACGTAGAGGCGAGAGTGCGCTTATCATGGAACCTATCAATGAGACAATCGAGAATAATATTGTAATTGTCGGCGCTCGGAGTAATGCCTGCGAAGACAGCTTGAGCTTTTGATGACAATATCCCTACGAGATAAAAGAGCCTCTCGTCGTCTGTAAGCGACGGGTTGTCGTGTACTCTTGCCTTGAAACTGGCGAAAAATAATGGCCAATTGCGAATATCTCCGTCGAAGGCCATCAGCTCCATCACTGGTAAAGAAGGCCTAGCTTTTTCCACCCTCGGAGGTCGGTGGCTCTGCGGCTGCTTGCAGCCGTTTGATCACCCTTCTAATGCGGCAGTATAAATCCTCAAAAGCTATGATAGCCTGAAAATTTGGAACAGTAGCAATCCTGCTCCTAAGCATCGTGCGATTATGTTCGTTTACTATTTCTTCGAATTCTGAACGAATGTCCTCGATGGTGTCAATAGCGTCTAGAAAACTCTCTCGGCTTACATCGTCGGTATCGACAGCTAAAGATTTTTTTATAAATGCCTTGAACGAGTTCAAAGAGGGTATTACGCTTCGCCTCAAGCATCGACAGCTCGTCGTCATGATACTCACTGTCGACGCTATCGGTCTTTTTTACATTTGTTGTCATAGCGAAAAACAATTAAATTAATATATATAAATAAACAATAATAATACCTACGAATAGGTACACTCTTACAAATATTTACCTAAATAGCGGGAGCGGTATTTATATACTTAATTTAGGCAATTTATAAGGGCGGTGCGGTCGGAGAATGATAAGCGACGAATGTATGATATGCGGTGCGAGGATGCGAGAAAGGAAAAATCCGGCTCGACGGCCAGAAATGTTGCGGCATGGACGAAGGACCTTATGAATTTGATGAGCCTGCCTTACCTTATTGTTAGATGCGCTAGTTCAATATTCCTTTTCTTTCTGTCGCTTATTTTCTCCGTTCTTTATATTCCTTGCGGCGATAAACTTAATTTTGTGTCGGCGGTGGTTGGTGGTGCCCAAAGTAGACACCACCACGTCGGCGTTTCGCCGAATGATGCTTTGATTGCTGAATCCAAAAACCGATACAGATAATGTTTACCTTGTCTCCGTTCAGTCTGCGTATGTAGCCGGTGGACTTCCTGAGCTAGCTCGAAGGAAGTCTCGGCTCCTGAAGTTCTGCTGTCTGACCGAACCGGATGGTACACTTGCCTATTAGGCCACCAATACCCGAACTCATTAACGAACACAAAAGCTTGATACACTATTCCCCGACACTAAAGCTTTGCGGAACCTCGCACCAACAATCACTTGGTGCGCCGCGCAATACTATACTATTTGTTGGATAATTTATTGCGGCCCGGACATAACCTCTAACAATGTCATTCCGTATTCGACTCGACTCAACTGACATCTTACATGCGGCCGGCCGCCACAGACTATAATGCTGTGTTGCCACTCGCTCTTACTCGAGCGTAAACAGTGGTATAAGAATTCTTAGTGACATATATATATTTTCTTCTTTTTTGACAGCGTATGTTCTATGGTAGGCAGCCGAAAATAGCGGATAAAGTGCGATATGAAATGAGTTTGAATTATGTAGGTGTTGGGGTCGCTAGGCCTTGTAATTATAACTAGGATACTAGCGATTAAATAATAAGAGTGGACTGTAGTTTTATACTTGTATAATAAAGGATTAATAGATGACAAAATAAACGTAGTGCACGCAGTGCGTATTGGAAGAGAAGTGACGTCTTCAGAATCGCGGGTCGCGAACCAGTTCTTGCCCCGCGCCCCGCGTCATCTTAGTTCCGGGGCCAGTGTAGGCCCGCGGCCAGTGTTGTCGCCACCATATCCTCCCCGCCTTGAATTTTTATTAAGATCGATTGGTAGTGGACAGATCGTGTTGAAGGCTCGACGGATGACGCCTTTCTTAGTTTTGACATCGGCTACCCTGGCGACGCCATCGTTACCGGGAAAAACTCGTACCACGCGACCAAGCAGCCACATCAGCGGTGGTGATGCCTTGTCCTTGACTAGTACCAGGGATCCCTCCTTCAGTTCGCCCTGGGAGTTGTGCCATTTCGTCTTCCTCTGTAGCCATAAAACATATTCATTACTAAATCGTAACCAAAAATGTTGTTTTAGAGCCTCGATGCGATGGAAGCGCTGGAGTGATGAAATACGCCTGTCTATCAGTTGCTGATGTGGTACCGAAACTAGCGATCGTCCAATAAGGAAATGAGCAGGAGTAAGGCTGGACAAGTCAGAAGGATCGTCAGAGAGAGGAGTCATGGGCCTAGAATTCAATATTGATTCTATCTGTATTAGCAGAGTTGACATCTCTTCGTAGTCTAAGTGTGTAAGACCAAGCACGCGGCGAAGGTGGTGTTTCACTGACTTAACCGCTGACTCCCAAAGGCCTCCAAAATGAGGAGTATAAGCGGGAATAAAGAAAAAACTAATACCTTGTTCTTCGAGACCTGAAGACAGTGAAGACTCGCTAAGTAATTTTGATAATTCGTTAAATGTCCCTACAAATGTTGTCCCATTGTCGGAGTATATGCAGCGTGGCCGCCCACGGCGTCCTATCAATCTGTTCAAAGCAGCAACAAATGCTTCTTTAGTAAGATTTGAAACAAGCTCCAGATGTAGCGCTTTCGTGGCTAAACAAACAAAGACACAAATGTAAGATTTTATTAATTTCGACCCTCTTCCCTTCCGGTCTGCTATCAGCACCGGACCAGCATAGTCAACGCCTATTTCAAGAAAGGGAAATTCTAAACTAACTCTATTGGCGGGCAAATTACCCATTACGGGTTGGATAGTCTTGCCCGAAAAGCGACAGCATTTGTTACAGGAGCGGACTATGCGTTTTGCAAGTCGAGTACCTCCTAGCGGCCAATAATTATGTCTCACTGTTGCTAATAGTAATTGAGGACCCGAATGTAATGAAGATTTATGCATTGATTCAAATATAAGATGACATAAACAATGTTTACCACATAAAAGGATTGGGTGTTTGACGTCATAGTCGTAGTGGGAATCGCCAAGCCTGCCCGCCACTCTGATTATATTATCGGTGTCTATGAAAGGCGACAGTGACAAAAGTCTATTCTTATGAGGTAATGTTTTATTTTTAATTAGCAATTGACGCTCTAAAGGAAATGATTCTTCTTGAGAAAAAATTATAAGCTTGCTAAGAGCTGCATTAATTTCTGAAGATAATAACTGACCATGTAATTTATTAACTGATTTTTTGCAATTATTTATAAATCTAAGGACATATGCTAAAGTACGTTTTAATTTAGTTAAGCTTGAAATTTTATTTATTAAGGTAAATAGCGAGTTAGAGTCTTGTAATTGAATATTGTTTGTAGTATGAAAAGTTTGTGTTTCAATCTCTGGTAGATAATTATTGATTTCATTAGGTTTAGTGGGCCACTGACTTAAATTTAGCTTTAGAAATGAAGGTCCCGACCACCATAAGTCGGTGCCATATATCACATCCGCTCTCAGCCCGCGAGAAACTAGGTCAGCAGGGTTAGACTTAGATGGTACATAGCGCCATTCAAGGTCACATTCTTGTATCTCTGTGACACGATGACGTATAAATGAATGAAGTTGATTAGGAGAAGAAGAAAGCCAACCCAGTACTATCATTGAATCAGTCCAGCATGTAATCGAGCTGTACTTAAAGGTTACTGACGCAACAATCTTTCTATACAGTCTTGCTCCCATAAGCGCTGCGCAAAGTTCCAGTCGCGGAATTGTGGAAGCTTTAATCGGCGCTACCTTACTTTTAGATGAATACAGTCGAACACTGACTGACCCATCAGGTTGTACACTGCGGATATACGCACACGCACCATAGGCTCTCTCGGACGCGTCAGTGAAGATGTGTATTTGTATGTCAATAGATAAATCACTTATAGCGCATCTAGGAATTTTTAGGTAATTAAGGCTCAATAAAGACCTAGAAAACTCTGTCCATTGTTTTTCTATAGCTGAAGGAACAGCTTCATCCCACGAACATTTTTGTATCCATAGTTGTTGCATTATCAATTTAGCTTCAACAATACACGGAGAAACCAGTCCTAGGGGGTCGAAAATTTGCGAGATCGTAGATAAAATATGCCTTTTAGTAACAGTATTTGTTGAATTTATATTAATAGAAAATGTGAGAACGTCTAATGAGCAAATCCAATGTAGACCCAACGTTTTAGCTGCATCTTTAGCGCTAAGATTTACCTTGTCAGTTAAGTCATTTTTGTTTGATATAGCCCTTAAAATTTCATTACTATTTGAATGCCATTTACGTAGATGAAACCTTGCAGATTCAAGTGTATTAGTGACGCGCTTACATTGATCTATGGTATCCGATATTGTGTCCCGACCCGATAAAAAATCGTCAACATAAAAGTCGTGACATATAGAATGCTTTTCTTTAAGATTACATGAATCATATCCCAGTTGCGAAAGACATCTGGTGGCTAAGTACGGAGCTGAAGCGGTTCCATAAGTGACCGTATTTAGAGTATATGTTTTTAGAGACTCTGAGGGATCGAACCTCCATAATATACATAGAAGTGGTCGTTGTGATTCATCTATTTTTATTTGGCGATACATTTTTTCAATGTCAGCCGATACAACATATTGATGCTGCCGAAATCTTAACAAAATGGAAACAATGTCGTCTTGGATTGAAGGGCCGACACGTTGGATGTCATTTAACGACTTTCCCGAAGACGTGCGGGCTGATGCATCAAAAACGACACGTAATTTTGTCGTTGAACTACCTTCCCTATAGACCCCATGATGTGGGAGGTAACAATATTTAGTGTTAGGATCCGTTGACAATGTTTCAGTCATATGTCCTAATTCTATGTACTCTTTTAAAAAATCTGTGTATAGCTGTTTCAAATAGGGATTTCTTTCCAAACGACGCTCAAGAGAAAGAAATCTACGCGTAGCAACAGCAAAAGAATCTCCCAATACCTCTGGTGATTCTTTAAGTGGCATCGTGACTATGAAGCGACCTTCAGCGTCACGTTTTGTAGTGTCTACAAAGGACTGCTCGCAGGCGTGCTCTTCAGAAGTAAGCTCATGCTGAGACGATATTGTATCTAGTTCCCAGAATCGTGACAAATCAATTTGATTAGTTAACATACACATGTGGGATGTTTGATTTGGATGTAGTATCGACCCTGATACTAACCATCCAAACTTCGTTTCATGTAGCACTGGCTTACCTTTACCTAATTGAATTTTGTTAGTGCCAATGACATTCCAAAAGACTTCTGCACCCGCAAGTATATTGATGGCTGAGGGCACGTTAAAGGTCGGGTCGGCTAAGCAGATACCAGACGGAATATCTATGCTATGTATATGTATGTATGTGTTAGGAACTACGGATGTGATCTGGGGCAGAACAAGGCAGTCAATGTTCGTTCTGTATTCTCCATTGTAAGACTCAAGTGTAAGAGAGCAAGACTGGGAGCTACTAGAAGATAGATTGTTTATACCTGTAACCTTCGAGTGAGTAGCATGGGTCGCAAGATTTAGCTTATTGCAAAAATCTTGCGTAACGAAATTACCCGTACTTCCATTGTCCAGCAATATTCTAGCGGGGTGCGACTGGCCCCGCTGGTCTATCACCTTAACCAATGCTGTGGACAGTAAAACATTGTTTGTATTAGAATTCATGTGTAAACTGTCTGTCGATAGTACTATGCTGTCATGTGAAGTTACCTTTTCAGGTAAATCAATGTGCAAAAGAGTACTATGTTTAGCTTGACAATATTTGCAATGAGATAATCTACATCTATTTTCACTGTGACCTGGCCTCAAACAGTTATTACATATTTTGTATCCCTTTACCTTTTCTATTCTTGTTTCAACTGGTAATTTTCGAAAAGAGTCACATGTATATAAGAAATGTTCATTATGACACAGTGGACATGAAATCGGTTTGTTATTAGTAGACACAATGAAACTTTTTGATTTTTGAATTAATAAATTATTACCTTTGCTTTTTTCACTTCTAGATTCCTCTAATGTCTCAAGAAGGTCAGCCCTGTTAGTTAAAAAAGTTAAGAAAAAATCTAATGTTGGCGGATCACTGCGACTATTACGAGTCTCCTCCCATTCCCTGTTAGTAATCATATCTAATTTTGAAGACATAATATGAATGATTAGGGTGTCCCAATATTGAACTGGTTGATCAAGAGTTGCTAAAGCACGAATATTCTTATTTGTTATATCTACCATGTATCGCAATGATTTACTTGATTCTCTTTGTATAGAACCAACAAGCTTTTGATAGAGTCTGGCACAAGGCTCTCCTTTCCAAGCTTCCGGCATACGGATTGCCCGCTCAGTTCTGTACGTGGATTGCCAGCTTCCTCCACGAGCGTAGAATGCGAGCGTTGTCGTTGACGGCTGCGCTTCGCGGTTCGTGGCAGTGAATGCTGGTGTTCCACAAGGCTCCGTTCTATCCCCAACATTATTTCTTCTGCATATCAATGACATGCTTTCCTTGGGAAGTATACATTGCTATGCAGACGACAGTACAGTGCATGGGGGATATCACGGAAGCTCAGGGGCTGCTCGTGGCAATATTGATAGGGAGAGGCAGAATCTTATCATTGAGCTCAACAGGACACTGGACCTCATCTCCGAATGGGGTTCCAACAATCTTGTCGAGTTCAATGCTAAGAAAACACAGGTGTGCGCGTTCTCGGCGAAAAGGTCACCTTTCCTCCCCCCTCCTTCTCTTCAGGGCACAACCCTTCACACACGAGAGACAGAGTAACATCACCTTGCTGGGAATGAACATTCGCTGCGATCTGAACCCCAGAGACTACATCGAATCCGTTATAACTGCTGCCTCACGGAAACTCGGTGTCCTAAACAAGGTGCGTAGGTATTTTGCGCCGGACCAACTATGCCTGTTGTATAAAACTCAGGTTAGGTCTTGCGTGGAATATTGCTCGCACCTTTGGGACGGTTCCGCTCAGTACCTCCTCGATGCTCTGGACAGATTGCAGCGTCGCGCTATTCGAATAATTGGCGATGTAGAGGCAACTAACACCCTCGAGCCTCTACAACTTCGTCGTGACATCGCCTCTCTTAGCGCCTTTTACCGAATGTTCCATGGGGAATGCTCTGAGGAGCTCTTTAACCTTATCCCTCCCTCTCCATTCCTTAACAGAAACACGCGTAAGGGCCTTCGGAGTCATCCGTACACTGTGTCCTCCTTTTCACACCGTACCAAGAAATTCCAAGATTCCTTCTTCTGTCGTTCATCCCATACTTGGAATTCTCTACCTGCGTACGTGTTTCCTCCATCCTACAACATGGGTTCCTTCAAAAGAGGTGTGAAAAAGCATCTTTTAGGCCGGCAAGGGGCGGGCAGGTAGGATAGTGGATGTCGTCCCTACTCTATCTGTCAACTCATTTGGGCCTCTTTCACCGCTTAACATCAGGCGGGAGGAGGTCATTTGCCGGGCCTTACATAAAAAAAAAAAAAAAAAAAAACATTAAAAAGTGCTTGTACGTGGTTGTTTACAAGTAGACGTTTGTTGTCATATCGTTTGCACAACAATTCCCAGGCTGAGTCATAATTATTGGCCTTGAAATCTAAACTTTTAATTATTAAGGCAGCAGAACCCTTTAAACAAGCGCGAAGGTAATGAAACTTGTTGATGTTGTCGATATTACTATTTGAGTGAACTATCGATATGAAGGTGTCTCGAAACTCAAGCCACTGCTGATAGCAACCATCGAAGGAAGGCAATTCTATTTTTGGAAGTCTTACGAAATTGTTGTGTCCCTGTTTATTTACATCGCAAGAGCTTACCTCAAACCCCGTATTTGTTTGATGAGAAGCAGCCAAAGACATGTCGCACAATGTCTTTGCAACACCAATGGCCTCGTAATATTGGTTCTCAAAGGCCTCGCGCTCCTGGTACCGCTCGTCAGGATTCTCAGAGAGCTCCTCGATCTGTCCCTGAAGTGTATCAAATTCTGTGTACAATATTTCCATTTTTTGCAGTCTACTTTTAATTTCGTTAAGAATTTGGGGTGTATTAATTACTGAACTATCTTTAATAATATTTATGTAATTGCAAAAACCCGTTAATTTACTTTTCTGTGAACCTCGTTTTTTAATTAATTGTGTTATTTTACTTTCCGACATTTTAATTTATTTTTATTACTTAATTTTACCAATGAATAACAAAAATAATGTTTATTTTCTTTGTGACTAACTAAAATTACTAATTATTACTGAAACAAGACTATGGAAATGCTGGAATGGAAAAAAAATTACAAATGATTGCAATAAAATTTTTCTGATCAAATAAAATAGTAAATCTGTAACGATACACCTTTCTGAACTTTTTCGGCAGGCGCTTGCGCTTGGTCGGCTCGCTACCACTCGTCAGTGATGCGCAGCTACCGACCTAGAAAATATCAATGTAAAAATTAAACAGCGTATTATGTAAATATGTATTTATGAAATTAGCTAAACTACTTGCGTGATTGCAAAGCACTACTGCTAACGAAATAGTGAAATAAAAATAACTATAAAAATATGTAAGACTAATGTGCGAAATGAATATAAAATATGTTGTTTAACGTTTTGTTTGATAGGTAAGCACTAGTAGATATTATGCGTTTGTGTAAAAATTACGATTGATGTTATAGTTAAAATATACACCTGAGTTCTTCGAGATTTATAAGCGTTCTATGCAAAGCTTCACACACTCAAAACTACAATGAAATGATATGAAATCGTGGCAAATGAATGAAAATAATTTACGAATATTATTGACCACAAATGACACAGATGAAACCAATAATAATTAATGAAAAATGGAATAGGAATGAGTATGATGTGATAGTGGATGACAGAAGAATGATTATGGAACGATCTCACGGTTTACGGCGATGCGTTGTTCGTTCTTCTTATTCTTCTATTGTGACTTCAATGATTGTCGCGATGCTGCGCTGTTATGCTACGCTGTATTTTGTACAGAAGACTATTATTGCAATCCTTTCTTGAAAAAAAATCCGAAGTCGCCGGTGGTTTAAAAAGACCGTTTGAGATTCAAACAGCTGACCGTTGAACTTCTTCGGTTTTCTTGAGGCTCGAAGACCATATGTTGGGGTCGCTAGGCCTTGTAATTATAACTAGGATACTAGCGATTAAATAATAAGAGTGGACTGTAGTTTTATACTTGTATAATAAAGGATTAATAGATGACAAAATAAACGTAGTGCACGCAGTGCGTATTGGAAGAGAAGTGACGTCTTCAGAATCGCGGGTCGCGAACCAGTTCTTGCCCCGCGCCCCGCGTCATCTTAGTTCCGGGGCCAGTGTAGGCCCGCGGCCAGTGTTGTCGCCACCAGTAGGTGTGCGCGAGATGTATGAATTTGAATGATAAGGAGAGAGCGCTAACACCAGGCAAGCTGTATTCAGTAAGGCTCGACTATACTTCAGGGTGCGATCTTGTTGGACTCAGGACGGCAACATCTTTATTAAGAGCAGCGACAATAAGAGACACAAGATTAACTCTGAGGAAGAGCTAAAGCGTCTGACCGTCGTATATCCCGTCAGCAACCAACAGCTGCAAGCTAAGTCCCAGTGAGCAAAGCCAAAGTACACTTTTTTGTTTTTACAATAGAGATGCGCTTTTAATATTGCTGTCTCGGACACAAATATCTTGTTTTTGTATGCATTCTTATGCTAGATTAGCTGTATTTAGTATTGCTTCGATTGTTTTGCCTCTTTTTGTCTGTAATTTAGTTCAACTTTTATTTTGTTTATCCAACTGTATCACAGCCTAGTTGGTGTAGGTATTAAGTATATGCATGTTTCTTTTTTTTGCCTTGGTCGGTCATAATAACGCCTTTTATCTTATTTGCTGTATAGTTTTATGTATAGGTATCCAATATCCATTTATGTAAGGTCGTAGTAAAATAATTTTGTTTTGTTTTCTCAATTGGGGTTACGTCAACTTCAATTTAATTTTTTTATAATATTTTTGGCTTGGGATCTAGGCCTTTGAGTCATCTTCAATTTTATTTGACAAGCACAGTCACAGATAAAAATATGTTTATTCTTATGCTTAGGAATCTTGTCCGTACAGCCATAGTACTGGTATTTTTTATATAGTGATTTTATGTAGTAAAGCCATCTCAACCTAGTGTCCATTACAATTTTTGAAGTAACTTAAGGGTGATGTATGCTGGCGGGTGCTATAGGGACTATACCCACTCACTAATTTGCAATTGAACTGTTTTTTTTATATATGTTACCGGCAATGTGTATAATCCGGTATTGTATACAATACCTAGGCAATGTATAGAATACCTAAAACGGGCAGGTAAAGTATGAAATAGAATTTATTTTACACTTTACCTAGGTATTCTATACAATGCCAAACTTGCAGCAGGTAATGTAACACTCGAACGCAATTGTGGTTATTACAAACAAATAAGTACGGTAAGCTTCATAGAACCCTGACACCCTTCCTAGAGGCGCCATTTCAAGCTATAATGGAAGTGAATCGTTTTAGCATGACCGTTCACTCGCGAGTGTACGCCGCACGCGGGTATCCTTTGCAAATAAAATTAAATCCTTTGACAAGAGACGGCACGGCGCCAAGGCGGCGCGATCAAAGTAAGTTCGCTTAGATAATGTCGGTACACCCGAACGCAATTGTGTTTAATAAAACAAAATACGAATAAAAATTATCGGGACACACAAGCTAGGTGCGAAGATAATTTTAATCAAAAATATGCGAAAGTAGATAAATTCAAAGTAAAATTACACCACAATTCTTCATCACTCGAACTGTCAGAGTTACTACCACCCGTATTTTTAATAAGAGAGCCATTATCACGCTCTGAATCCAAAACAAAATATTTAGGTACTTATTTTCTTCTGTAATTGCGTGAACTACGTATACTTATGTTCCACATAAATGTGGAATTACCTTTTTTATTAATACTTCCTTTTAGTTTGACTTACGGCTGGAGCGTCTGTAGGTTGCTACGGAGGTAAGTACATAGGTGTAATTTATCCAGAATCTTATCAAATGTCGGATTTTTTGAGGATAAATTCAATTCGTAGTACAACAGTTCACAAACACAATCTTTCACTACGGAGGCGCTTCGATATAAAACTGTCAATTTCACTTTCGGGTGTACGCCGCACGCGGTAGCCTTTGTAAATAAAATTAAATCCTTTGACAAGAGGCGGCGCGGCGCGGGCGGCGTCAATGCGGGGTGCGCTAAAGAGCGGCATTATCTAAGCTAGCGGACTCTTAAGGCGCATATAGCCGATTTACAGGAAATGCGAAAGATTTGAAATGGAAACTGTATGAACAAAAAAAACTTATAAATCTAAATTTCAATATTAAACTGTACAATCAATTTATTATTGTTGTTTTTTACGACTCATTGTAGTAAAAAAGTAGTTAGTAATAATTTTATTAAAATTAAATACTTCAAGCTGTTTTTTATTAGGGTTCCGTAGCCGAATTACAAAAACGGAGCCCTTATAAATTCTTCATGTCTGTCTGTCTGTCCGTTCGTGCGCCCGTCCGTCCGTACGTCACTGCCAATTTATTCCCAACCTATTAATAATTGGGCCTTGTGTAGGCCATTGAATCTTAGTAGTTTGATGTATTCTGTTAACCGCTTTACAATTTTTATACAAAAAAATAATAGAGGGGGCTCCCCATACATATACGGCCACAGATATACACAATCTGTGTCACCTTTCATGAGGTAAACAGCTCTGTGACATACGGACGGACGGACAGACAGACAGACCGACAGCAAAGTCTTAGTAATCGAGTCCCGTTTTACCTTTTGGTACGGAACCCTAAAAACTGTCATTTTTGTGTGCGGTGGGTAGCCAACGTAGTTACTTTGCGCCGCGCCGCCGCAAGTAGTAAGCCAAAACATACCTACTTGCCGTAACACTAGGAGCTAGAATGAGTTTTCCTGATTACAGTACTTATCTAGCCAATAAACCGTGTGTGTCCGCCTTAAGAGCGGCGCGCGGGCGCGGCGGGCGGGCGGCCGGTCAGGTCAAAGGAGCCGCCGCCGCCGCTTGAGAAAAAGGATACCGCGAGCGGGCGGCCTTTCAGGTCAAAGGAGCCGCCGCCGCCGCTTGAGAAAAAGGATACCGCGACACTATTTAAGCAAACAGACGCATTTCTCCATTTCATCCCTCCCACCGACGTCCACCCTTCCAACTGTCACTGTTGATGAGGTGCGAACGCTCATCAAGGACCTCCGCCCCCGTAGCGCTCCCGGCTCTGATGGCCTCTCTAACAGGATTCTTAAAATCCTCCCTGCCCAACTAATCTGCCTTCTGGTAGCTATCTTCAATAGCGCCATGGCCCACTGCATTTTTCCCGCTGAGTGGAAAGAGGCGGACGTTGTCGGCATCCATAAGCCCGGCAAGGACGCCACCCTGCCCTCCAGCTACAGGCCTATCAGCCTCCTCAAATCCATCGGCAAACTCTACGAGCGGGTCCTTCTGGCCCGACTCAAAGACTATGTCGCATCCCACAACATCCTTCCTGACGAGCAGTTTGGCTTTCGAGCCAAGCACTCTTGCACCCACCAAGTGCACCGCATCACGGAGCACATCCTTTCAAATTTCACCCGCAAGGGTAAGAAACGGGACACAGTGGCCCTCTTCTTCGATGTAGCGAAGGCATTTGACAAGGTCTGGCACACTGGCTTAATTTATAAGCTTTATAAACTAGGCGTGCCTGACCGTCTCGTGCTCATCTTGCGAGACTTTCTGTCGAATCGCTCTTTTCGCTGCCGCGTAGAGGGGACCCGTTCCCGCCCCCATCCCATCCGAGCCGGAGTCCCTCAAGGCTCCGTGCTCGCCCCATTGCTCTTTTCACTATACGTGAACGACCTCCCAAAAACCTCAGGTGTCCAACTCGCGCTTTTCGCGGATGACACAGCCCTCTCTGCATCAGGCCGTAACATCCATCGCCTGTGCAAACTCCTCCAAACAGCCGCCAACTCTCTCGGCGACTGGTTCCGCACTTGGCGCGTCGAGGTGAACCCCGACAAAAGTGCAGCGATACACTTCGAGCGGGGTCCACCCCGGCGCATTAACGCCAACCGCCCTCTGCTTAAGCTGTTTGATCAGCCTATCCCTTGGTCCAAGCAAGTCAAATATCTGGGCGTCACGCTCGATTCCCGAATGACGTTCGCACCCCACATCAGAGCAGTGCGCAACCGAGCGCTCTTCATACTCGGCCGCCTGTATCACCTCATACGCAGTAACAGTAAAATGTCACTTCGCCACAAGCTGACACTTTACAAAACCTGCATTCGACCTATTTTAACCTACGCCTACGTAGTGTTTGCCCACATTCCCAAATCTTGCCTTTACAGGCTCCAAGTGGTTCAAAACCGATTCTTGCGCCGCGCCACCGGCGCTCCTTACTACATGCGCAATGTCGACCTCCACCACGACGTCGACCTCCCATCGGTTGAGGCCCACATCCGTGATATTTCCGAACGCTACTTCGCTAGCGCCACTATCCACCCAAGCTCCCTCATTAGACAGGCGGCTGATTACACCCCCATCCGTAGTGTAACGGCCAACAATCGTCGACCGAGGAACATCCTCCTGGATCCTCCCGACCCGATCACGCGAGCGAATGATCTTCTTCCCCCGATTTCCAATTCTCGATCCAACACTGCACACTCACGCACTAGTTCCACACACCGCACTCGTAGTACAAGAGTGCGAAGGTCCGGTCTACACAGCTTGCGATATACCAGGTACAGATATGTGCCTGGTCGCTTTTCTCCACCCTCCACTACACGGCGAACTCGAGCGTCCGAGCCTCAGAGGCGCGCTCAAGTTGCAGCCGATCCCCGCACCGGCTATAACCCGCCTGGTGACTCTGCTCAGAGATCGGGACACCCCTGTGGTGATGCCTCTCTGAGATAGAAATCCATCAGGTTCGGTAAGCCAAACGAGGCTTGAGGACCCACCAAAGTTCTTATCAATAATTAAGGTGAAGCTGTAACAGCCATCTGCGGCTAACAGCATAGGTTCCTCAAATGATCTCCATTTCATTTCGCGACGTGCGATGATACTGTTAACACGTGTATAGAGCTATTTGCGTCATAGTTATTATTTTTGCTAATTTTCGTCAGGTAGGAAAGTAATTTAATTTATTAAAAAATTGCGGCCGAACAACGAATAGCTGAGATGAAAGAAAGATTTTATTCACAATTACAAATAAAAAGAGAAGCAGCAAATACAAAAAATCGCACGTTTATTGAAAAAAATCGTTATGAACAATTGAAAGAAGAAACAAAAAATGCAAAAACGGCTGAAAAAAAGGCTTCTCGGGATTACTGGTTATTGAAGCATTATGATGTTATAACTGTTGGTCAGAAAGATAAGTTGATTTTTCCTGTGGATGCTACTACAAATAACAATATTATATACTACGTTGCTGATACTGAATTATTTCAAGTACTTCACGACGCACATCAGAGTATCGGCCATGGAGGACGAGACAGAATGCTGAAGGAGCTTTCTTCAAGATATAAGAATATAACTCGCCACGATGTTGAACTATTTTTGCAACTTTGCGAACCCTGCCAGCAAAAACAAAAAGGAATAAAAAAAGGGATTGTCGTGAAGCCCATACTTTCAACAGAATTTAATTCTCGCTGTCAAGTAGATTTGATAGACTATCAATCTCAATCAGACCGGGATTATAAATTCATAATGGTCTATTAGGATCATCTCACAAAGTTTGTCATATTAAGAGCCCTGAAAACAAAACGCGCTGAGGAAGTAGCGTACAATTTACTGGATATTTTTACACTGATTGGTGCACCAGCCATCTTACAATCGGACAACGGTCGAGAATTCGCAAACCGAGTGGTCAGTAATCTTAAAATATACTGGCCGAACTTAAAAATTGTGCATGGCAAGCCTAGACATTCCCAAAGTCAAGGGAGTGTCGAACGGGCTAACCAGGACATTGAAAACATGCTTACAACTTGGATGCAAGATAACGATAGCGAACGTTGGAGTGATGGTCTGCGATTTGTACAACTCATGAAGAATAGGGCGTTTCACTCAGGAATCAAAAGAACACCTTATGAAGCTCTTTTTGGGTCGAAAATAAAAGTTGGCATATCTTTGCCTTTTGAGGATACTCACAACCTGGAGAGCGAAGAAGATTTAGAAAAAGTGATGAAGTCATCTTCAGAATCTGTAATAGATGCGGCTGAGACATCAGAAACTGAAACAGCTGACACTCAACCTCTACAGGCACCAGATCAACAAAACGCTGCACTCGATAGTTTTAACATCGGTAAGGAAGCTTCAAATGTCCAAAGTGCGCATGATGAACACATGGCTATCCCAAATACTAAGAATGTTGTTGAGCCTACGAATGTCGAAAATCTTCCTTGTGAGGTAAGTGAGCGTTACATGATCCGAATTTGGTATCAGTACGAGAGGAGTCATTGAGTTGTGCACTTATATGCTGTGTTTGTTCCGAGGAGACAACAGGTGGTCATTCGTGCAGAATGTACAATAGGCCTATTCATACTATTTGTGCTGCTCCGGAAGAAAATATTGCAGAAGGTTTTGGATCCAAAGTTGCTTGTCCTTTATGCGCAAAAAACGCCTTTTCGATAGAAAACCGCATCAGAGCCAAAGAGAATTTGATAGTACAAGCTCAGAAAATGCTTAAAACTTCTGAAAAAAAATTCCCTCCCGTATCGTTGGGTACCACTGTACGCATTCCTGTTCCAGAAGTCGATAGAGGTCGTGGTGATGCTCGCAATATACTGGCTGTAGTATTACACAAAACTGATGACGATCTATATCAACTAGGCACAAAGCAAGGCGTTGTCAAGACATTGTATTCAAGACAACAGTTCACTGTTTGCCATCAGAAATTACTGCAAGAAGAAGACGTCCCCAATCTGGAAACGACACTCCGTACAGTTGCGACTGCAATCTACGGGGACAGGACAGGGCTTTGTGAAATGTAGCTGCAAAAAAAACTGTGACTCTAAAAAGTGTTCCTGTGTCAAAAGTAAGGCTCTGTGCTCTTCAAAGTGCCATAATAGTTTGTCGTGTAAGAATAAATAAAACCTACTTTTACTTAAAATTGTGAATGCCTATTAGACCTACTTTTTGTTATAAAGAGAATTGTTTTGTTTGTGAAGTTCAATTACAAAATTACTTATATTATGTTAAAAGATACTTGTAATGTTATGTTACAAACAAGAAGAATTTTAAGTTTCCTGTTATTTTTTTGTGATTTTAAAATTGATAATAAAGTTTATTTCAAGTAAATACAACATGTTTTATTTGTCCGCTATTTGATAAGTAAGTCTGTTAAGATTTATTGATATTAACCGGCTTACCTAACATTAGTTTAGTCTTAAGATTTATTTATTTTACACATTACCGGTGAACCAGCAGGTATTCTATACAATCCCTAGGAATTGTATACAATACCTAGGTAAAGTATGAAATGGACAATGATATTCATGATATTTCATACATTGCCTGGACGCCCCAGGGATTGTATACATTACCTAGGGATTGTATACAATACCTGAATTATACACATTGCCGGTAACATATACACTCGGCGTCAAAAAAATCGCACCTTTTAAAAATCTTGTTCAAGAATTCCTAAAACCTTATTTGGAGGATAGTGTTGGGTATCATTAGAAAGGTAACAAAAAGGAGTATCAAAAAACAATTAAATTTAAACTTTTGTTCAATTATAATGATACAAAAAACATTAAAATGAAAAAAATAATAAAAATCCTTAATTAAAAGTCCCAGAGGTGCTCTATCGGATTCAGATCCGGGCTTCTCGCTGGCCACTGCATCACAGAAATTTGGGACCTCCGCAGAAAGTCGCTCACGATGGCTGCAGTGTGAGCGCGAGCATTGTCGTGCATTAATGTGAACCCCTCGCCAAAAAATTCGGCAAAGGGGACCACATGCACTTCCAGGATCTCTGTGACATAGCGGCGAGCAGTCAGCGACCCTTGTCCACGAGCACCTCCCGTCCGGGAGACGCAGACAAGGTCGGTTTTGCCGGCAGCCGACATACCACCCCAGAACATGCAGGATCCGCCTCCATATTCCACCGTCTCCTAGATGCAGGCTTGGGCGAAACGTTCACCCTGCCTCCGTTAAACCCTTCTCCGTCGGTCGTTGCAGAAAAGACACACTCACGTCTCGTCTGAGAAGAGAACAGCTCCCCACTGCTCAAGGGTCCAATCGACGTGGTCACGAGCAAACTGTAAGCGGGCTCGCCGGTGCGCTGCAGTCAATTTTGGACCTGTAGCAGCTCTGTGGGCTGCTATCTTCTTCTCCTTCAATCTTCTTCTAATCGTAGAGACGCTCACGGTGCGTCTGCGAGCTGCCTGGAGCTGCTGTTGCAACTAAACAGCGTTTGAGAAGCGATTTCTCAAAGAGTACGACACAATGAACCGGTCGTCTCTTGCCGAAGTGCAGCCACGTCTACCGGACCCATGTCTCCGGATATAGCCACCGGTCTCTAAAAAGCGCTGCTATACTCTTCGAACCGAAAAACGGCTCAGATTCAGTTGCCGGGCGACATCACACTGCCGCATCCCTGATTGCAGTAGTGCAACCTCTTGAGCGGCCTCATCAGCTGTGGTATCCATCTTCCAGGTGTTTTTTCTTTAGTAAAATGTACAGATGTGTCCTCTTCAACGGTTGAATAGCCAATGACCCACATTGACCCCGTGTTGACCCTTTTATACCCACAAAGGAAGCGCAACTAACGACTCTACCGGGTAGCAAAATTTGCAAGAAATTTTTGTGACACTATATTTGTTGCTTTAGGTTTTATTTGATAATGAAAAGTAATGTTTTTTATTAAGTTCGTTAAGTAACCTTTTGAATAAAATCATAATAAATGTGACTGCATCTGCATATCAAAAGTTAATGACATTTGAAAGTGATTTTCTTAGAGGTGCGATTTTTTTGACGCCGAGTGTATATTATATTTTATAATTATTGTAATGTCCATAGATGATATATATTATTCTGCTAATGAATCTGCAACTTCATCTGATACTGATAGCTTTTGTTCGGTAACTGACACTCTCAGGGACTTTATAATTACCCAAAATTCCACATCCCACCCACCTCAATGAGTTCTGTCCGATTTCCATTCTTCTCTTCCTCTCTAAAGTTCTTGAGGCCTGTGTCCACAAGCAATTATCCAAATTCGTTTATCAAAACAGTCTTGTGAGTAATTTTCAATCAGGCTTTAGACCTGGTCACAGCACAACTTCTGCTCTCCTTAAGGTTACAGGGGACATTAGAGCAGGCATTGAGGATAACAAGGTTTTGTTCTGGTTTTAATTGACTTCTCAAATGCTTTTAATACAGTTAACCACGAAATTCTCCTTGCCATATTGTCTTCTCTAATGAGGTCGTGCAGTGGTTCTCATCCAATCTTCGTGAACGCCAGCAATCAGTTTTAAGTGGCAATTCTTCATCTTCTTGGTGTAATCTTGATCCTGGCATTCCTCAAGGCGGCATTTTATCTACTCTTCTGTTTTTAATTTTTATAAATTTTTACACTTCTATACTTCGCTTTTCGTATCACCTGTATGCTGATGACCTTCAATTGTAACAGCAAGCGTACCTTGATTGCTTAAATGATGCAATCAACAAATTGAATGTAGACCTCAAAAACATTAAGCTGTGGTCCGATAAGTATGGTGTTGCAGTTAACCCTTTAAAGTGTCAGGCATTGATTATTGGCAGTCCGCGGATGCTTGCAAGGGTTTCTAATGCTGATCTCCAACAAATTGTTTATGATAGTATTATTACTGTTGAGTATTGACCGACTGTTGAATAACTGCATTCGGTTCGTGTTTAATCTAAGGAAGTATGATCACGTTTCTGCCCACCGTCAAATTTTACGTTGGATGCCCATCCGTCAACGCCGTAGGATGAGGGCTTTAACCACTCTATACTTCTTACTCCATTCCCCAAATTCACCTACTTATCTCAAATCCCGAATACTTATGTTCATCGCATGATAAAACTCACGGCTCTTCGTTAAATCGACTGCTCAAGTGTCCATCCCATCCCATCATACAGATGTTCTTCATTCCTCTTTCTTCGTTCAATCGATTCTCTCTTGGAATACACTCCCTCTTTACATTAGAATGTCCACTAGACCGTACGCCTTCAAGAAACGGTTACGCAAATGGTTATCAAAAGTACTTCTTCCACGTTAAATTGCAGATTTGTGTAAATGTGTCCTACTTAACGAGTCATTAGTATATATTAATGTATATATTTGTTTATATATATAGTATAGTATGTATGTAATAAGGTTCACAAGTTAGGTTCACTAATAAATATTTATTTCATACCTATTCTATAATTTATGTCGTTCAGAAATGTCTGTTACATGTGCATCTACCTCGATAGTCTCTCAACCACCCTAAGGTAGACTGGTAGAGAATGCCTAAGGAATTAAGTCCACCTTTGTACTTCTTTTGTACATAAAGAATAAATAAATAAATAAGTTTCATCAAATCAGGAAACACACCACTATCAATACAGTTGTTGAAAATTAAAGCTAAATGTGAAGCAACTATTTCAATAACATTCTTTACCATATACCTAGTCTTGCCATAAATATTGTAAGATAGAAAAATCATTTTTTTTAACTGCTTAAAATATTTATTACTTTTACACTATGTTAGTTTAGTACATAAATATAAAACAATTAAAAATATATAAAGCTTATTAGAAGTGGTCTCCATTGGCTGCAATACAGTCCTTTAAACGTTGAGGCCAGTTATCAATAGAAGCACGCACTCTTTCCATGGGAAAATTCTTCACTGCCAATCGTATAGACTCTGATGTTTTAGGGACTCCAAATTATCATGGCGTTTAGAGCAAGCTGTACTCTCTAAAATTGACCATAAATCATAGTCTAGTAGATTAAGATCGGGACTAGACGACGGCCAGTCTTCAGCTCTGATGAAGTCCGAAACGTTCGCTTCTAACCAAGACTGCGTGGAACGAGCTTTATGACCCGGCGCACTATGTGGAGGTGCCTAAGAGAGCTTGGCCATAAATACATTTTGTAAAAATCGGCGCAGGTACTTGTATTATACCTCAAACTATAGCTAAGTTGATCTACTATATTATGTATAAATTATGTATGTAACTAGTACTTTTTTATAGTAAAGAGCATCTAAATACGATGATTGAAAAATTATCACGAAAACATCATAATTTGTATTTTTTTCAGGATGATTTTCTAGTAAGCTAGCAATGAAAATTATACAAGTATTATACCATTTTAGAAAGCTTATAATATATACTTTTTTTTGGTATACACAAATATGCTATATATTTATAAATATATTTACTAGAAATATTTATCTCATGACATATCATTTTTGCGTATCTGAAACTTTCAATTAGAGTTTTGACAGTTGCCGAAATTTGCCGAAGGTCTGTAAATGATGTTATTTGATAGGAAATTTAATATTTTTATACAGGAAGAAAAAAAAAGTTGCAACTTCATTGCACAACATAATGCTATCTATCATAACATGAAATAGTAATAATTTCTTAAAAATACGTGGGCGAATCTATTTGTTTTATTAGTTGATATAGGTTACACTTGTGATATATTATTAATTGCGGTTTATGTTTTGATAATGTATCGAGTATTTCTCACCATTTTTAGTTCGCCTACAAAATAAATTATCAATAAAACACATAGGAAACCGAGTAACCACATAATGATAAATAGTTTTTATTCCCATACTTTGCACACGTTTCAAATCAGTTATTTAATATAAAATAGAGCATCTGCATACTGAATAATTACATACTGTTTTTCGTTCGTTATTGTCGTTATTAAAAGTGTATCTAACCACCTACTCTCTCGCAATGAGTGAATTCCAATGTACCAGACGCGACCTATGTCTTGTTTTGATTGAAAGTGACAGGAAATATGTTGTTGCTTTAACAAGTTATATACGGAATAATTTTATCAACTTTTCTGAGGCAAATATCGCTAAAATTGTCGCGAGTGTACAAAAAAATCTTATTACGAACTTTCGTCAACGCTACACTAAATCTGGCAGAAATAAAGAATTTTTTTTAAATCAGAATAGCCTGTGGTTGAATGCCACATTCACAGTAAATCTGGAAGATCCTACTTGTGAATCTGAACCTTCGACATCGACGGGGAAGCGAGGACGCCCTTCTAAAACCTACGAAGACAGTTCCGATAGAACACAAAGACGAAAAAACAAGGAGTTGCTTGAAACATGTGGCCTTGATTTTATACTGAATTCATATCTTCAAGGATTGAGATCTCAAGGGGAAACGGAAGAAGCATTCATTATCGAAATTTTACGAGTATTACCCATAGATAAAACTGCGTAGGACTGCGTAGGAACCAAAGAGTAGTTTCCCTGCTCTTCAGCATTCTTTTCGATCCTAATACTCCTAATTACTTAAAGAGTAAATTTCAAGCTCTCGGTAGTGCCCATACGCGTAACCTACGTTCCGATGCCATTCTTACTCTCGAAATTCCAGCCCATCGATCCGGGTTTGTTTCCGACTCTTTCACACTCTCTGCTATACGTGTGTGGAATGGCTTGCCCCCAAAACTTAGATTAGCTCGTACCAAGGCATCTTTTAAACACTTGATACGCAGACATTTTCTCCCAGAATCTGTTGTTTAGTTCGATAGAATATCAGTATTTATATATATTTATAGTATTATTTTTATTATATCTATATAATATTAAATCTATATGTATGTTGTTATTTATGTATGTATGTATATCTTAATTATATTGTAACACTGTATATTCACCATCACAACATTTTTGGCCTTGTGAGAGATATAATTGCAATTTTCATTCGAAAAACATTATGTAATTTGTTTACCTAAATAATAAAATGTCAGTGTCAACATTCCTCTGAACGTTTCTTTTGTGAATAGGCAAAGGAACTCGAAGCCTTCTGCCACTTCTAAGTAATAAATATATTATGTGATGTTTTAGTTTTGTTTCAAGTTGTGATTTTTTAAGTAAGTAGCTTTTAATTAGATATTTAAACCTCTTAATAATATTACCATATTTAGAAAGACACTTAGGCGCTTCGCGGGATAGTTTCCATAGTTGAGGTAGAACATAAATTTGTGGAAGTCTATGATGTAAGATGGTCATTGTTGAGTCTGTGGGTAGAATATTATTGTGTTTTGATCATCTGTGGAGCTAGTGCAGCGGTATTGATTTAGAAGAAATATCGTCTTATCGAATAGGTGTATATCGATACTGCGTTCTTATACTTAAAAGGGTTTATTTATTAATCTTTTTCGCTTTGTTTAATTATGTCGAGTTACCTATGTTTGTTTTGGAATGGTTTAAGTTTCAAATTATTTTAGTATACTTCTTAGAGAATTAATTTAGTCTCTAGGCTTGTAGAAACCCCGCGGCGTCGCAGGGTGAATGCTGTTGGGCTTTGTGCTGGCATTAATTATAGCAGAGTAGGTCACCTTGCGGCTACCCTTCCGGGTTTAGTTCCGTGCCTCCCTTAAGGAGGTACCTTCAAAATTCTCCTCAGAAGCAGGAGATCATACTGATTTGATATCTGTTATTCGGATCGGGTGAGGTAGTAGTATTTTTGATCTGTGTATCGATACTAGATACTATGGTTGTATTGAGATCCCATCTCTCGGCCCTCCGCCTTTTCCGCTTTGACGTCGTCAGGATGAGGTCGATTAAATCTGGTCCTTTCCGTTTCGTGGTGTGGAGGAGCAGCCGCTTCAAAGGAAGCGAAGGCTGAGCCAGCCCATAGTAGGCTGAGCAGATCTTCTTTATATTTTCTTCTCTAAACCCATGGAGAACATGGTAAGTTGTAATTTTCATCGCGATTTTGCTGTGGCGTAGGTCCGCCATTTTGATGACCATGTTCTAACCATTGTGTTATTTTGTTTTAGGGTTTTAGGCTTATGCCTTAGTCATTCTTTTTCGTACCATTTTATATTTTACTCTAACAATAATAAACAAACGGGGGACTGATGCAATTCAAGGAACCTGCTTATACTTATCCAGAACTTGGGTTGGAGTGAATCCCGCTATCGCGAAGAACTTACTCTCTGGCGTGTCTAGGTAACGTGCCCTGATTTTTCTTACCATTTACATAATCCCCGAGGGAAGGAGCAGTCACCAGCTCTCTAATTTCCACCCAGCGTGAGGAAGGAAGATGGTTCGCTCGTAATGTTATATCAACCCGCTTCTATCTTTAGTAAAGATAGAAGCGGGTAAAGATTCTTTACCTATATTTAGTTTATGATAGCGTGTCGTGAGGAGTAAAGCCCCCACCTAATTGTATCCTACTCATATTTGAATAAGCCTTAAGATATTTTTCTTACACTTAAGTACCTACTTATGAGGATATAAAAAATATAATTCTTTACAATCCGAATTGTATCCTACTCATATTTAAATAAGCCTTAAGATATTTTTCTTACACTTAAGTACCTACATATGAGGATGTAAAAAAAAGGAAAAAGAACAATAATAATAAATTGCATGAACTAATTAAATTGTGTATACTTTATTGGATCCTTCCCACAGCTGAAGTCTGCTTGCATCTGTATGGAGGCGCCCTTTAAAAATATATCCATACACCTCTCCAGGTAGGCTCTTGTCAACAATATGAAATATCAACCCACGACCTGATGGTACTTACAATCTTCTCTCATGCTCACCGAAAAAGGTTACAGTGGCGTACCCAACGTTAGGCCTGGAAGACTTCAGTGGGAATGATTTAATAATTTCATCTGTTAATTTAGCATAATACTTGAAGCCAAATGTTAATTTGTGTCTTTACATTTGTTGTCACTTTTGTCTTTAAAGGTATTTTATATTACTTAATGTTAATTTTGCTATAAAAAGCATTTATATTTTGTTTTAAAATATACATATCTTGCATATAATTGTAAATTAATATAACCTAAAAAATTTATATTATATTTAAAAGATTTATACCTACTTAAAACTCAAATGTATGTTTACATAATTAAACTACTTTGATAACTTGTTTAAGCAATATCTAGCTTACCTAACTGTACTCTTTGAAGTCAAAAAATAAGACTTACTACTTGTTCTATATCATACTTGTACTGTATAAGTTACTAACATGGATTTTGTTACTGCAGGATGTCCTGTTGAATTCTTGTTGAAAGATGAATTGTTACATGAACTTGACATAAGACATTTGCCGGCCGAACCATCTTCTTCAACCGACGAACTGAGGAAACTGCTCAGGCACACAATAAAATTGGCTCGTCGTGGCAGCCTAAAGGCCATCGATACATTCGGTGACTGTAACCAGCCTGCGGAATTGGCAATATGTACCCCGAAAGTAACCGACATTGAACAAGGTATTCAGGAGGATGTATTTTCTAACGAACGTCTATTAAAGAGGTTAGTGTCTCGCAGTAATTACTTATTATGTCGTCTCTCAAGAATATCTGACCCTAACTCAGATATTGTTGCACTTAAGTCTACTTTGATCTCGCTGTTGATGCGACTTGAAGGTGAACAGGAGGATGTGTTTGAGGAGGCTGCATCTAAGGAGTCTGCTGATGAACTAAAAGAAAACATCAGCACACTTCTCCATATTCCAAAAACATATAACCTCAACTCCTTGAATTTAAAGTTTACTGGTGATTCTTGTGTTAGAGTTTTTATCACTCGTTTGGAAGAACTTCGTGTGGCTAGGAAAATACCGAAGGAGATTATTTTTGATGGTTTTCCTGATATTTTAGAGGGACCTGCGTTATATTGGTATAGGGCCAATAAACTCAATTTTAAAACTTACTCTGATATAATTGAATCTCTTAGTGATGACTTTGACATTCCGGATTTAGACCATTTATTATTACAAGAGATTCGCCAAAGAACACAGGCGAAATCTGAAACTATTGTAGTGTTCTTGTCAACAATTTTGGGTATGTTTTCCCGCTTGAATAAACAAGTTTCTAATGAAGAGCAACTCGACATTATTTTGAGAAATGTACGGCCAGAATACAGTGAAAAGTTAGCCTTACATAACATTACTTCAATTCAAGAACTAAAATCTTTGTGTAAGAGAATTGAGTTAGCTAAAGTAAAAGCAGACCAATTTTGTGAACCAAAATTGAGCACTAACTCAAATGCACCTGACTTTGTTTACCCTAAGAAAGGCAATAACTTAAAATTCCAAAAACAAACCACTTCTTTCCAACCAAAACAATTAGCTTCTATGGAACCTAGCACTTCTAATGATATGAATAGTACTAGTCAAATAAATTCCAACATTTCCAAACTTAAAAATTGTTATAGATGTGGTATGAACAACCATGAGACTCGTTATTGCCGTAAGTCCCGCGAAATAGTCTGTTTTAAGTGTGGAAATAAGGGAGTTAGAACTCCAGAGTGTCCTAGTTGCTCTCCATCAAAAAACTAATTAACTCAGTCTTTTCTAGTTCCCATAGGGCCAATGTTTCAAACTTTAATACAGAGAAGACTTACTTTGAACCTCCTTCAGAGGATTTGCGGCCTTACTTATCTGTGGATGTCTTAGGTCTTAGAGTGAAAGGTTTACTTGACTGCGGAGCCTCTTGTTCTGTCCTAGGCAATCATTGCCACACTTTGTTTCAGGAGGTAGGTATTCCTATACACAGACTAAGCAAACCAATGCAATTAAGTGTAGCTAGTGGCCAAGAACTGTTGTGTACTGAATATATGATGTTGCCTATCACTTACAAAAACCAACTTGAAATTTTACAATTTATTATTCAACCTAAGATTGAAATTCCTATACATTTTGGATTAAATTTTTGGAAAGCCTTTAATTTAATGCCTGACATATTTAATGATACATCAAACTTGGAGAGCGTTAATAGTGTCAATGCCTTGCCTAGTAAAAATGGTTTAAACAATTATGATTCCCTAACCTCTTCACAAAAGGCACAATTAGAGAAAATTAAAATCTTATTTGATAGCATAAATACTGAAAAGGTAGGTTTGGGTGAGACCAATCTTTTAGAACATGAGATCAACACCGGTGAAGCTAAACCAATAAAACAAAGATATTACCGTCTTAGCCCTGATAAACAAACTGCTTTAGAAAAAGAACTTGACCGAATGTTATCACTCGGTATAGTAGAACCGTCCTTTTCACCATGGAACTCACCTGTGGTTATGGTACCTAAGGCCAGTGGTGAACTTAGACTTTGCCTGGATAGTAGGAAGTTGAATTCTGTTTCAAAAACAGATGCTTATCCTCTTCCATATGTAAGTCACATACTGGACAACCTTAGAGATGCTAAATACCTCTCATCTCTTGATCTCAGTGCCGCATACCACCAAGTCCGGCTCACAAAATCATCGAAAGAGAAAACAGCATTCACCGTGCCAGGCAGAGGCCTATTTCATTATGTAAGAATGTGCTTTGGACTTGTTGGAGCATCAGCGACTATGCAGCGCTTGATGGATAGTCTATTTTCTGCTAAATTTAACAATAAAGTCTTTTGTTTTGTCGATGACATTGTAATTTGTAGTAATAACTCATTCCAGGAGCACCTTGATTTATTAAAAGAAGTTTATGAAATATTAAAATCTGCAAATTTAACAATTAATATGAAAAAGTCTATATTTTGTAAAAGTGAACTAAAATACTTAGGTTATGTTGTTGACCAGTATGGACTAAGGACTGACCCCTCTAAGGTGGATGTTATCTTGAACTTTCCTAGACCAAAAAATGCTAAAGATATAAAAAGATTTTTAGGAATGGCTGGGTGGTATCGTAGATTCATTAAAGATTTTTCAAAAATTTCACGACCTTTGTCTCGTTTAACAAGTAAAAAAGTATCTTTCTCATGGTCCGATGAGGCCAACAATTCTTTTAACTTACTTAAGACAGCCTTAGTATCTGCACCCATATTGAAGTGCCCTGATTATAATCAACCTTTTAGTATACATACAGATGCCTCCTCATATGCCATAGGCGCTGTTCTCACACAAAAATTTGATGATGTAGACCACCCCATAGCTTATTGTAGTCGCACTTTAAATGCTCAGGAGGTTAACTATTCAGCCACTGAGAGAGAACTATTAGCTATTTTGTATGCTTTGGAACAATACCGCATTTATGTAGAAGGTAGAAAATGTTACATTATCACTGACCATGCATCACTGCTTTGGTTTTCAAAACTTAAGAATCCAACTGGTAGATTAAATAGATGGGCCTGTAGACTTAGTCAGTTTGATTTTGAAATTATTCATAAAAAAGGCAAAGAACATGTTGTACCTGATGTCTTGTCTAGGATTAAAATTGATTCCATAAGTGATATCTCTTCTACTCAAGATGTGTGGTATAAAAATCTTTTTCAAAAATGTTTCCAAAGACCATCTTTGTGTCCTAACTACAAAATAGAAAATAATAAATTGTTTAGATTAACTAAGAATAAATATAAAACTACTTCGCAATTTAACTGGAAGTTAGTAGCACCTTTAGAAATGCGCTTGGAAATCTTATCCAAATTTCATGACAGCCCTACAGCTAGTCATTTTGGTGTAGCAAAAACACACAGGCGAGTTTCAGACTTATACTATTGGCCTGGATTATTTTTAGACGTGAAAAAATATGTTTCTGCCTGTGAAATATGTAACAGCTATAAGCCACTTAATGTAAAACCATCTGGACTAATGGGTAACCCCAAACAAATCACTAAACCAGGTGAAGCTATTTCATGTGACATACTGGGACCTTTTCCCCCATCTTACTCACAAAACCGCTTCTTGTTTGTGTGTTGTGATTATTTTAGTAAATATGTAACTATGTTTCCTTTAAGAACAGTAACTGCAAAAAACATAGTAAAATGTATGGAGAAGGGAATATTTCTCATACATGGAGTGCCTAAATACATATATGTTGATAATGGGCCCCAATTTATTTCAAAAGAATTTAGAGAATTAATAAGTAAGTATCAGATTCCTCACTTGTTTTACAATCCAGTTTACCATCCCCAAACTAACCAAACTGAAAGAGTGAACCGAGAAATAGTTAGGTCACTTGCTTCCTATGTGCGTTCTGATCATAGAAATTGGGATAAGAACGTAGCTGAGGTGCAATGTGCTCTGAACACTGTCGTTCATGATGGGACCAAATATACCCCTTTCTTTCTAACATTTGGTAGGGAGATGATTCTTGATGGATCATACTACAACCTTGATCACCCTGTGGGTCATAGTGAGATCTCCGTAGATAATACTTACTCATTTTCTAATACTTTGAAAGATTTAAAATTAATTTTTGAAAAAGTAAAATCAAATCTTACAAAGTCTCATGTCAAAAATGCCCGTTACTACAATTTGAGGCGAAGGCATGTAGAGTTGCAAGTTGGACAAATAGTATATAAAAGATGTTATCCGCTCTCTAATGCTGGTAAACATTTCTCTGCTAAACTTGCACCAAAATTTGAAAAATGTATAATACATGAAAAACACTCTCCTAGGGTGTTTACTTTGAAATCTTTGAATGGCAAACTCCTTGGTCGCTGGCATATTAAAGACATAGTCAGGCCAGGCGAAATGCCCGATGCTAATTAACACTATTTTTTTTCTGTAATAGCTCCACTTAATGTGTTGACTGATAAATGATACTTTGTATTTCACCCTATTTACTTACAAAAAAAATTTCACACTTTCACTCAATTATTTTATAAACGAAGTTTTCTTTGTAAAAGTCTTAACACATTACAAGTAATACTTGTGGAGGTATGGAAACTTTAACAAAGAGTTTCTACTAACAGCTAGTGAGGTTATTTGTGTTAATTACTTGCTCTAATTTTTTTATTTTATTCCAAAAAATGATAACTTATTAACAATATAATATTGCCTTTTACATGTTAATCATTCTTGAATTTCATTAACTTTGTCTCATTATTATAAGTTTTTAGACCTACATTCTTAGTACATGGTATGAAACATTGAGTACAAATAGGTGGGAATACAAGGCCTTGACCTTGTGTTGTCTATCAGCTGTTTTGAACAGTGACCTATATAGTTTGAGTGCATTGAACTCCATTGCCTCGGTTCTCTTGTTTGTTGATAAGAGTAATTGATGGTTTAGTTGAAACGAACATTGACCTTTGCACTCATGAATGGCTTATTTTTCGTTGTTTTTACAGCGAATTATTTTGTTTAAAAATTTTAAATTTTAAATTTTTTTTAAACTAAACCATCAATTACTCTTATCAACAAACAAGAGAACCGAGGCAATGGAGTTCAATGCACTCAAACTATATAGGTCACTGTTCAAAACAGCTGATAGACAACACAAGGTCAAGGCCTTGTATTCCCACCTATTTGTACTCAATGTTTCATACCATGTACTAAGAATGTAGGTCTAAAAACTTATAATAATGAGACAAAGTTAATGAAATTCAAGAATGATTAACATGTAAAAGGCAATATTATATTGTTAATAAGTTATCATTTTTTGGAATAAAATAAAAAAATTAGAGCAAGTAATTAACACAAATAACCTCACTAGCTGTTAGTAGAAACTCTTTGTTAAAGTTTCCATACTTCCACAAGTATTACTTGTAATGTGTTAAGACTTTTACAAAGAAAACTTCGTTTATAAAATAATTGAGTGAAAGTGTGAAATTTTTTTTGTAAGTAAATAGGGTGAAATACAAAGTATCATTTATCAGTCAACACATTAAGTGGAGCTATTACAGAAAAAAAATAGTGTTAATTAGCATCGGGCATTTCGCCTGGCCTGACTATGTCTTTAATATGCCAGCGACCAAGGAGTTTGCCATTCAAAGATTTCAAAGTAAACACCCTAGGAGAGTGTTTTTCATGTATTATACATTTTTCAAATTTTGGTGCAAGTTTAGCAGAGAAATGTTTACCAGCATTAGAGAGCGGATAACATCTTTTATATACTATTTGTCCAACTTGCAACTCTACATGCCTTCGCCTCAAATTGTAGTAACGGGCATTTTTGACATGAGACTTTGTAAGATTTGATTTTACTTTTTCAAAAATTAATTTTAAATCTTTCAAAGTATTAGAAAATGAGTAAGTATTATCTACGGAGATCTCACTATGACCCACAGGGTGATCAAGGTTGTAGTATGATCCATCAAGAATCATCTCCCTACCAAATGTTAGAAAGAAAGGGGTATATTTGGTCCCATCATGAACGACAGTGTTCAGAGCACATTGCACCTCAGCTACGTTCTTATCCCAATTTCTATGATCAGAACGCACATAGGAAGCAAGTGACCTAACTATTTCTCGGTTCACTCTTTCAGTTTGGTTAGTTTGGGGATGGTAAACTGGATTGTAAAACAAGTGAGGAATCTGATACTTACTTATTAATTCTCTAAATTCTTTTGAAATAAATTGGGGCCCATTATCAACATATATGTATTTAGGCACTCCATGTATGAGAAATATTCCCTTCTCCATACATTTTACTATGTTTTTTGCAGTTACTGTTCTTAAAGGAAACATAGTTACATATTTACTAAAATAATCACAACACACAAACAAGAAGCGGTTTTGTGAGTAAGATGGGGGAAAAGGTCCCAGTATGTCACATGAAATAGCTTCACCTGGTTTAGTGATTTGTTTGGGGTTACCCATTAGTCCAGATGGTTTTACATTAAGTGGCTTTTAGCTGTTACATATTTCACAGGCAGAAACATATTTTTTCACGTCTAAAAATAATCCAGGCCAATAGTATAAGTCTGAAACTCGCCTGTGTGTTTTTGCTACACCAAAATGACTAGCTGTAGGGCTGTCATGAAATTTGGATAAGATTTCCAAGCGCATTTCTAAAGGTGCTACTAACTTCCAGTTAAATTGCGAAGTAGTTTTATATTTATTCTTAGTTAATCTAAACAATTTATTATTTTCTATTTTGTAGTTAGGACACAAAGATGGTCTTTGGAAACATTTTTGAAAAAGATTTTTATACCACACATCTTGAGTAGAAGAGATATCACTTATGGAATCAATTTTAATCCTAGACAAGACATCAGGTACAACATGTTCTTTGCCTTTTTTATGAATAATTTCAAAATCAAACTGACTAAGTCTACAGGACCATCTATTTAATCTACCAGTTGGATTCTTAAGTTTTGAAAACCAAAGCAGTGATGCATGGTCAGTGATAATGTAACATTTTCTACCTTCTACATAAATGCGGTATTGTTCCAAAGCATACAAAATAGCTAATAGTTCTCTCTCAGTGGCTGAATAGTTAACCTCCTGAGCATTTAAAGTGCGACTACAATAAGCTATGGGGTGGTCTACATCATCAAATTTTTGTGTGAGAACAGCGCCTATGGCATATGAGGAGGCATCTGTATGTATACTAAAAGGTTGATTATAATCAGGGCACTTCAATATGGGTGCAGATACTAAGGCTGTCTTAAGTAAGTTAAAAGAATTGTTGGCCTCATCGGACCATGAGAAAGATACTTTTTTACTTGTTAAACGAGACAAAGGTCGTGAAATTTTTGAAAAATCTTTAATGAATCTACGATACCACCCAGCCATTCCTAAAAATCTTTTTATATCTTTAGCATTTTTTGGTCTAGGAAAGTTCAAGATAACATCCACCTTAGAGGGGTCAGTCCTTAGTCCATACTGGTCAACAACATAACCTAAGTATTTTAGTTCACTTTTACAAAATATAGACTTTTTCATATTAATTGTTAAATTTGCAGATTTTAATATTTCAGTTTCTACTAACAGCTAGTGAGGTTATTTGTGTTAATTACTTGCTCTAATTTTTTTATTTTATTCCAAAAAATGATAACTTATTAACAATATAATATTGCCTTTTACATGTTAATCATTCTTGAATTTCATTAACTTTGTCTCATTATTATAAGTTTTTAGACCTACATTCTTAGTACATGGTATGAAACATTGAGTACAAATAGGTGGGAATACAAGGCCTTGACCTTGTGTTGTCTATCAGCTGTTTTGAACAGTGACCTATATAGTTTGAGTGCATTGAACTCCATTGCCTCGGTTCTCTTGTTTGTTGATAAGAGTAATTGATGGTTTAGTTGAAACGAACATTGACCTTTGCACTCATGAATGGCTTATTTTTCGTTGTTTTTACAGCGAATTATTTTGTTTAAAAATTTTAAATTTTTAAACAAAATAATTCTTTACCACGTTAACCGATACTGTAACACTGTATATTCACCATCACAACATTTTTGGCCTTGTGAGAGATATAATTGCAATTTTCATTCGAAAAACATTATGTAATTTGTTTACCTAAATAATAAAATGTCAGTGTCAACATTCCTCTGAACGTTTCTTTTGTGAATAGGCAAAGGAACTCGAAGCCTTCTGCCACTTCTAAGTAATAAATATATTATGTGATGTTTTAGTTTTGTTTCAAGTTGTGATTTTTTAAGTAAGTAGCTTTTAATTAGATATTTAAACCTCTTAATAATATTACCATATTTAGAAAGACACTTAGGCGCTTCGCGGGATAGTTTCCATAGTTGAGGTAGAACATAAATTTGTGGAAGTCTATGATGTAAGATGGTCATTGTTGAGTCTGTGGGTAGAATATTATTGTGTTTTGATCATCTGTGGAGCTAGTGCAGCGGTATTGATTTAGAAGAAATATCGTCTTATCGAATAGGTGTATATCGATACTGCGTTCTTATACTTAAAAGGGTTTATTTATTAATCTTTTTCGCTTTGTTTAATTATGTCGAGTTACCTATGTTTGTTTTGGAATGGTTTAAGTTTCAAATTATTTTAGTATACTTCTTAGAGAATTAATTTAGTCTCTAGGCTTGTAGAAACCCCGCGGCGTCGCAGGGTGAATGCTGTTGGGCTTTGTGCTGGCATTAATTATAGCAGAGTAGGTCACCTTGCGGCTACCCTTCCGGGTTTAGTTCCGTGCCTCCCTTAAGGAGGTACCTTCAAAATTCTCCTCAGAAGCAGGAGATCATACTGATTTGATATCTGTTATTCGGATCGGGTGAGGTAGTAGTATTTTTGATCTGTGTATCGATACTAGATACTATGGTTGTATTGAGATCCCATCTCTCGGCCCTCCGCCTTTTCCGCTTTGACGTCGTCAGGATGAGGTCGATTAAATCTGGTCCTTTCCGTTTCGTGGTGTGGAGGAGCAGCCGCTTCAAAGGAAGCGAAGGCTGAGCCAGCCCATAGTAGGCTGAGCAGATCTTCTTTATATTTTCTTCTCTAAACCCATGGAGAACATGGTAAGTTGTAATTTTCATCGCGATTTTGCTGTGGCGTAGGTCCGCCATTTTGATGACCATGTTCTAACCATTGTGTTATTTTGTTTTAGGGTTTTAGGCTTATGCCTTAGTCATTCTTTTTCGTACCATTTTATATTTTACTCTAACAATAATAAACAAACGGGGGACTGATGCAATTCAAGGAACCTGCTTATACTTATCCAGAACTTGGGTTGGAGTGAATCCCGCTATCGCGAAGAACTTACTCTCTGGCGTGTCTAGGTAACGTGCCCTGATTTTTCTTACCATTTACATAATCCCCGAGGGAAGGAGCAGTCACCAGCTCTCTAATTTCCACCCAGCGTGAGGAAGGAAGATGGTTCGCTCGTAATGTTATATCAACCCGCTTCTATCTTTAGTAAAGATAGAAGCGGGTAAAGATTCTTTACCTATATTTAGTTTATGATAGCGTGTCGTGAGGAGTAAAGCCCCCACCTAATTGTATCCTACTCATATTTGAATAAGCCTTAAGATATTTTTCTTACACTTAAGTACCTACTTATGAGGATATAAAAAATATAATTCTTTACAATCCGAATTGTATCCTACTCATATTTAAATAAGCCTTAAGATATTTTTCTTACACTTAAGTACCTACATATGAGGATGTAAAAAAAAGGAAAAAGAACAATAATAATAAATTGCATGAACTAATTAAATTGTGTATACTTTATTGGATCCTTCCCACAGCTGAAGTCTGCTTGCATCTGTATGGAGGCGCCCTTTAAAAATATATCCATACACCTCTCCAGGTAGGCTCTTGTCAACAATATGAAATATCAACCCATTTACTTACAATCTTCTCTCATGCTCACCGAAAAAGGTTACAATATATAAAAGAAATCTTTATGTAGAATTATTATTATGTATACCTATTTTATTTGTATTAGTAAGTTTAATTCGTACACCGTCTACTCATTCTCTCACAACATGCCGGTTGACTGGTAGAGAATGCCATTGGCATTAAGTCCGCCTTTTGTACATCCTCAATATGTTGTACGAAAAAGAATAAATAAAGTAAAAAAATAAAAAAAGTGAAATATGTCAAAATCTTTTAAATGAACCGGCACATTTAACAGCGTACTCTAAAGATGAAGCTCTCAGTATTTTTATAGAGTTGGACCTTAACATGGTACAGTATGAAAACATGAGAAATTGCTTAATTGCGAAGAACTGCGTATTATTTCCGTCATATAAATCAATTCAGGAAGCTAAAGGAATGTGCTACCCACCAAGATCAAGCATAGAAATTAATAATATTACAGCAAAAATAAAACTGCAAGATCTGCTGGATCACACTATTGCAAGAATTTTTAAAATCAATGGTGTATACAAAGCTGGCAAAAAACATTGAATGCTGTATTCGAAATGGGGCTGTGATGGCTCAAGCGGACAAAGTGAATACAAGCAAGTCTTAACTGAAGAGGATGAGTTAATTTCTGACACAAATTTATTTATATCTTCATTAGTACCTCTGAAACTTGTTGATATTAATACAAATGAAACTTTGTGGGAAAACCCTGTTCCATCATCAGTAAGATTTTGTAGGCCCATTTTAATAGAATTTTCAAAAGAGACACCAGAGAAAACTACAAGTGTAGTTAATGAAATTATAGCTCAAAGAAACGCTCTCACAACAAGCTTAATCAATAAAAATGGTGAAAGTATTGCAATCAAACACACATTATTTTTGACAATGGTTGACGGGAAAGTGGCTCAAGTTTTGTCAGAAACTTCATCAGGTGCTGTATGTACTATTTGTGGTGCAAGACCTACAGAGATGAACAATTTAGAAAAAGTACAAAATAAACCTGTTGACGAAAATTCTTATCAATATGGGCTTTCGACTTTACATTGCTGGATTAGATTTATGGAACTAATTTTACATATATCTTATAATGTAGGCTTTGAAAAATGGTCTGCTACAACGACAGAAAATAAAGATTTGAAAAAACAAAAGAAGACATATGTACAAAGAAGGTTCAGAGAAGAACTTGGTTTAAATATAGATAAACCTAAGCAAGGTTCTGGTAACAGTAATGACGGTAATACAGCTAGACGATTTTTTCAAAATTATCAGTGCACTGCAGAAATTACCGGTGTGGATGAGGAATTGATAAAACGATTTTATGTTTTACTTCAAGTTATGTCTAGCGGAAAAGTAATTAATGCTACGAATTTGGACAGTATGCTTTCGATACAGCACAACGATATGTTAGTAAATATATGTGGTATTATATGCCATCATCTGTCCATAAAGTCCTAATTCATGGGGAAAGTGTAATTCGGCATTATTCAGTGTTACCTCTTGGACAGCTCTCCGAAGATGCCCAGGAATCAAGGAACAAAGACTATAAACGATTCAGACTTCATCATGCTAGAAAATGCTCTAGAGTAGCTACAAATGAAGACGTTTTACATACACTTTTGTACACTTCAGACCCTTACATAACAAGTTTAAGAAAACCTTCCAATAAAAAGTCTATGGAACTTATAGATGAAGCTGTAGAGCTAGTAGAATAATATAATTCTATGTTATTTTCTTTTTCTTATTATATTTAATTAATAAGAGTAATTTTATGTGTTTATTTTGTATTAATTATAACATTTAGGTCACATTGTTTAAAATTTGTCGTAAATTTATGATAATTTTTCAATATTTCATGTTTTGTATTTTTTTACAATTATTAAATATATTTTTATCTATACTATATAAAGCTGGTATGCATATATAGACTGTATATTATTTTAAAGTACGTTTATCTCAGATTACCTAAAAAAAAATCAGCTGTATATCTATAAAAACATGGAAGTTATAGATTTATGACCCGAAACCGACTCGATCTCCACATAGTGCGGCGCCGAGTCTTGCTGGAAGGACCATACTTGGTTATTGAACATGGTGATGTTAAGGGGCTTAACTACCTTCTCAAGAATGGTATCTTGATATACTTGTGCCGATGTTTTGATACCTTTTTCACAAAAATATGGCTCAGTCACTCCTTCATAGCTAACACCCCACCAAACCATCACTGAACTCGGATAATGTCCACGTTGCACTCTGTCGACTAATTGGGAAGCTTCCTTAGAGCTTTGAGCATAAATACGGTCATTTTGTTTGTTAAAATGTTGCTCTATTGTAAAAATTTTCTCATCCGTAAACAAAATTTTTCTGTGACCTCCCTTTGCGTACCGCTTCAGTAGTTGTTTCGATTTTACCACCCTATTCTTCTTTAAATTATCAGTTAAGAAGTGACCAGTGCGTCTCTTATAGGCTGCAAGTCCTAAGTCATCTTTTAAAATACGTGACATGGTTCTAGGTGCTATCTTCATTTCCCGAGATAAAATCTTTTGCTTTCGGACAGGATTTCTTCGAATTCTTTCCCTTACTGCTTTGACCACCTTTTTCGTACGAACACTACGTGGACGGCCAGATCTTTTTCTATCACAAACAGAGGAAGTCTCATTGTACCTACTAATAGCCCGGTACACAAACATTTTACTAATACCAAGGGTATGGAGAGTTTTAAAAATTGCACTTGGCTCCATACCTACTTTGTGTAATGCAATCACAGCGATTCGGTTCTCTTTATCACCCCACTCCATTTTAATATCGCAAAATATTATAAAATGTATTGGCGCCAAAATGAGAAAACACAATGAACAACCGTATAAAAATGACAGATTCGAAATTCAAATGTAATATTTTTTTATTTTTAAGTGTAACAGTATTTATGGCCAGACTAAGTATACAGATATTCCCCAGAGTTCGGCAGTTTTTTTTAATGTTCAACGATTTGCAAGTGTCTATGATGTCACGTTTACTAACATGGTTAAATTTAAATACAGTATTACATCAAGGAACATTTTCTTTCAACAAAGATTCTGCAATAGGAGTGGAAGAGCCTAAAGTGCTTGTCAAATCTACAGGAATTCGAGTAAAAAATTTCTCAAATTCATTAGCATCATCCGAGTCTGAGCTAAAAAATTTACCGTCAATATTAAGTTTATAATTATTTGCCGAAGCTTTTGTTTGTCTGTATTGATAATTTTCCAAGTAGATTTGACTTTGTACTGTTATAAAGGAGACGGTCTAACTTTCCATAGAACGTCTTCACTAAAATCCAGCTGGTACAAATTAAATGAATGAAAATCGGAAGAATGTAAAATACTGAACTCGTGTTAGTTGAAAAAAGAAATCTAAGTCAGCTTATTTGTTTGCACTTGTACAGGACACAAACACAACACTACTCACACAATGTGCGTGGTGACGATGTTTTCACACTTAAATGGACTCCAAAATTATTGTTAATGTATTGTCATAATAAGAAGAAGCTCCCTATATACCGGCACATGTTGTCGCTTCAATGAAAACAGCAGAACTGACAGAGCGTGGCCGTGCACTAGCCCAATGTATGGGAGAGAAAGATATATGATGTTGGTTGGTGTGATTGATGTTGGTTGGTGTGATTGCCGCTTCAGAGCAGAGCGCTTACATACTGTTGCTGCTGTATCGTGTTCGTACGTGTACGAGTGCCGGAACAACTGACAGCAGTATCATTAAATACCACCTAAATACTAGATATGCATGCAGTGTCTTGCGTAGTTGATTTTGTGATGTTTTTCCATAATCGAGATTTTTGTGATTGTCATAATGAAAACTCATCGCCAGTATGAACATCACTATGAACCATAGAAATCGAGCGTTCCGCAGTTTTTAAACACCCTTGCGAAAATAAATATTTTTTTTAAAATACCGAAATAACGGTTTTTTATCCTCGAATACCGAAAACTTTTATTCGGTATACCGGTATCCATGCCCTACTTCCAAAGATATAGTTACTATTGCCAAATCATTTGTCAATAATTTTATCTTAAGGTATGGATAGGGCATGCAATTCGGATATCCGAATATCCATATTATTCGGATATTCGCCGCATTTACTATTCGAATAGCATCTATATCATTATTCGGTTTTTTCGAACAATACGAATACTTTTGAGCGCGCTAAAAAAATCCTATGTCTGTAGTATTTTGTCTTGCTAAATGTATACGAACGCAAATTACTTAAGTAGTGTTGGGAATATGCGTGTATCCGATTGAATGCGGCCATTTTGTAGCCATAACGTGTGTATGTATGCGTACGGCAGACATCATTTGTCAGTCCGTCACCTCATCATTTTGCTATAATTAAGTATACGAAAAATACACAAGTTTAGCAGAAAAAGTTGAATTTAAGGTAAGCCAGTGTCTAATTAATAACAATAAGTGGTGTTTTATTGTGTTTAGAAAAGCCTACGCTTTAGAAAAGATTAAAGGCACCACCAGAATAATTTGAATCGCAGACCGAAGTAAAATAAAAAAATTAACTGCTATTTTTAACCATTAAAATTATCTAATATTTTTTTAATTATCTATTACTTTAAACTATTTTTTTCAACCATTTACGCCACCTCTACTAGGAAGCTCCTAAGGCGTATGATGTCACTTTTTGTCTTTAATTAAAAGAATGCATGCCACCTAAGAGTACCCTAAGCTAAGAAGAGGTTGGTGAAAATTACCATAAGAGTTACGGTGTTAGAAAAAAAATCATTCGGCTTTGCATGGCTGGGTTGGCTTTAGATATTTTTTTTATTCACAGATTAAAAATGAACGAAAGAAATAAACCTGAATTTAAAGAATATATCCGCTGTGCTGCTGATAAGTCCTCAGTCTGGCAACATTTTTTGCGTACATCAGATGGTCTTCAAGCTCAGTGCAAGATGTGCAAAAAAATATTTAAAACCTCGGGAACAACTTCGAGCCTGCATAATCATCTGAGACTTGTTCATTCTATTCAGTTAGGTAAAAAAAAACTAATCAACAACTTCCTTCAACGTCTCAACTTCAAGCTGCTTCCACTTCTTCGACATCTAATTCCGATGCTACAATGACGCCAGCAACAAAAAGGGAAAAAACAATAAATGACTTTTTCCACATGAAAGACGAAGATGATTTTGATATCATGCTCGCGAAAATGACGGCAGTAAATGGAGAACCATTTAAAATATTTTGTTCATCGGAAACAATTAGAAAGCTTTTTGAAAAGCTGGATATAAAGACGTTCCGAAGTCACCAAATACTATTAAGAAAAGAGTTTTGAATAAGAGTAAGCTTCTGAAAAAAGAAGTGAAGAAGGAACTTGACAATATTAAGACAGCAGGCAAGAAACTAGCCGTAAGCTTAGATGAATGGACAAGTGCGCGCAATCACAGATATGTAAACGTTAATGTTCATTCGCCAGAGCTGTCCGAAGGTTTTAGAAACTTGGGATTGACGAAAATAAGCGGCCGTGGAACAGCCCATAACTGTTACAATATATTAAAGGAAAAACTGTCATATTACGGCTTGAGCATAGATAACGATATCTCTTGCATTGTTTCCGACGGTGCTAGTGTAATGTGTGCACTAGGGAGAATGATTCCATTTTATCATCAGTTGTGTTTGGCCCATGGCGTCCAGTGCGCTGTCCTAGACGTGCTTTATAAAGCGGATAATACAGAAGAAGAAAGGAGCTTGGTGGCGCATTGGCGCGTGCGCTCAGCGAACGATTGCTAAGGTTAAGCAACGTTCGCTGTGGTCAGTCCTAGGATGGGTGACCAAAATAAGAAACAGCTCAAGCTCCTCCGTGCTTCGGAAGGCACGTTAAACAGTGGGTCCTGCGCCTGATCTCGCCCCGGTCGTGTCGGTTAACCGTCCCATCGGACTAGGCGAGTGAAGGAACAGAGAGTGCACTTGCGTTTGCGCAGTCACTTGTGCACTATAATATCTCCTGCGCAGATGGCTAGTCTCTGTGGAGATTGGCCGCCGTGACCGAATATCGGTTAGGAGGACATTAATACAGAAGAAGGCAACACCAGTATTAGTGTTGGCGAATCTTCTGATAGGTCTGAGGAATTCTAGATGGCGCTGCCATATCGTAAACACCTTGCTCCGCATTTTAATGTTTTTATAATTAGTACAACTGAATTTAAGTAGTGTTGTTATATTTATTCGATAGAAAAGTGATTGAAGTTAAACTACAAATATTATCTCAAAGATTTAACAAGCAAGAAAATTCAAAAATACAAGTGAAAATAAAGACAAAAAACCATCGTAAATAAGCTCGAAAAAGAAGATGAAACAGGACAATTGTTTGTATTTGGTAACAGAATAATCCCAATAAACTGCAAGAAGATATATTATCATTCAAATCGTGAGTAAAACAAGGAAAAAGTTAGTTTGAGACATAAATAATAAATGATTTCAGTTAGATGCAATATTTTTTGAATACTTAGTTGATACTATATACTTCAAATTAACAACCGTATGTCAATGCATATAAAAGTGTTTAATAATCGTAGTGTGAACAGCGCCATCTCTCGCGTCTGTGCCATATATGTCTAACACAAGATTTGACTTAACTTCATTGGGAGCTAACTTCAAGTCGGTGTAATATGATGAAAAGCAAATACAGACATTAATTTTGACAAAAATATTATATCGACTGTAGCCGATTGAATACAAGAGTCGCCTTCAAATCAGCGGAACGTGGTTCGAAACCTGCAACGTGCAAGACATTTTTGTTTTCTACAAAAAGATTTTTCGTGCTAACAAGACCTACTTCTTATTTATTAATTTGACATTGTGCATGAATTTGAGTTATTAAATTTTATTCTTATTTTTTTTAAAACAATTGACTACAACTGGACAATTTCAATATATGAGCGATAGCGCCATCTGTTTAAAACCTATAGAACTACAGACCCGTAAGCGTTATCTGCTCAGTTGTGTCACTTGCGCACACGCATCCTACTTCCCAAAGTGATTGAGGAGATAAATTGAAGATGGCGCAACGTGCAACTCCGATTAAGAAACTTTGCTATAAATGCAAAATAGTCATAGAAAATAAACAATTTACAATTTGTTCAGTTTGTGATAATAATTATCATATTGAATGCGCAAATGTGAGTTTCGCAAGATTTAAAATATGGACAGCCGAAAATAAAAAAACTTGGAAATGTGTCAAATGTATAGGGAAATCGCCAAACAAAAAACTACAGAATATCAGTATACCACCAGGACAAGACAATATAACTGTGCGTCCTCACCGGTCCAATATTGATAAAATTACAAGAACGAACAAGATTTTATATACATCTCCAAAAAGTACATCGCCCCCAACTAACATTTCTGTGTCACAAGATATAACTTCACCTCAAAAACGTTTGCGTAGGTCGCTATCGATGGAGCTCCCAGCTGGCTCTTCAGAAAGCATTTTTCAGTCTCTGGAGGATTTGTCAAAAAGCACAGAATTTATTAATGATCTCGATGTAGTGGATAGTCTCAAATTAAAATTAAATAAGCTTAAAACAGATCTAAAAAGTTGTGAGAATGAACTGGAAAATACTATAATTGAAAATAATGGCCTGAAACGTCAAATAGTCAAACTATCCCAGGAGATAAATACAGGAGATAATATTCTTAAAAAATATTTGTAAAACACCTCAGCGACCTAGAAATAACCGTGAGAGTACAAGTGTATTGTCATCAACTCTTGAAATTACCAACTTGGAATCTAATGAACCACGGCAAATATTCGCTTTAGAACAGACCATAGCAGGGTTGCAGCAGGAAGTTCAAGCTGCCCAGGGAGAGATATATACATTAAATATGAGCATAGAGAAATTAGAACATGACTTACAGATTCAAAGTGCGACTGGAAGTATAAAAACTGACGAGAGAAAGGATAAATCAGATTTAATTAAATATAGTGTAACTAAATATCTTGACAAGCATAAAAATAAGACTCAAAAAAATAAAATATGCTTTATCTCAAGCAATAAAAATTTTAGAATATTACAGAATTTAACTTCTATTACAATATATAATGACTTTAACCTAATACATTATCTAACAAATGGTGTGGGTATTGACATTATGTTAAAAGACCTCCACGTTAAATTAAAGGACTACACGAAACAAGATTTCTGTGTTATTATGGTTGGACAAGCAGATTTTAATTATTCCCAGGATTTTCACGCTCTAATAAAGCGCTTGAGAGAAAAAATAGTTAATATTACTAACACAAACATAATTATAACTGCGCCGATATATATCTGCGGTAAACCGCTGCTCAACTACAGAATCGAAATATTTAACAATATACTTTGTCGTGACATACTATCCTATGATTTTGGATACTTAATAGACTCAAATAAAGACTTGACTTTTGATATGTTTTCGCTGAATACCGGGCAAATTAAGAGACACGGTGTAAAGACCATACTTGAAAAGATTCCTTACTATATCTCATCTCTTCAGGCGACAGATCATGATCTGGATGTGCAGGGTGAAGTAAATAAGGCTGAAGAGAATAATGATTTGTTAAAGGATCAGTTTTTTCTGGTATAAGCATGTGAACATACTTCATCAAAATATATCAGGACTTATAAGCAAAAGTGATGAACTAGTAATGAATTTAGAAGAACTTGACGATTAAAAAAACCAATTGATATACTGTGTATTATAGAGCACAATATGACACCGGATATGGAAGATTTCTTGAATTTACCAAACTATAAAAAAAGTTTAACGATAAAAAAAGAGGAGGATCTTGTATTTTAGTAAGAACGGGCTTAAAATATAAAATTCTAGATAAGGTAAAAAACTTCTCTAAAAAATGTATAGCGGAATGCTGTGCGGTCGAAATATGTGAACATAATGTTATCATTGCATGTATATATAGAATTCCTCATTTAGAAAAATATAATCTTGACATGTTTCATGAAATTCTTGAACGCATCTTAAATACTATCTGCGACTATAAAAATAAAAAAGTCGTGATATGTGGCGATTTTAATATTGATATTTTGAAAGATAGTCCAAAAAGTCGTGAATTTAAGTATCAACTATTAAGCCGTAATTTGAAAGTCGAATTGCATGAACCGACAAGAATTATAAGTAAAACATGTTTGGATAATTTTGCTCATAATATAAAAGGATCAAAATGTGAAATCATTGAAACTGCCTTATCAGATCATACTGCACAGTTATTGACCTGTCCTGTGAAGCGTTCGTGTATCCTGAAAACATGGACAGTTAAACGCCGTAACATTAATAAGCGAAACCTTGACATATTTAGAAAACACATAGAAAGCCTGTCGTTTCATGATACACTAGCTTCCAATGATCCTAATATGGCATATGATTCCTTTATTGATATATTTAAATGACTTTATCACCTCTGTTTTCCGTATAAAACCATTAAAAAAAGCATAGCAGTAAAAGAGAGAGGCTTTCAAAAGGAATTAGAACCTGTTGTAGGAAAAAAAGAGAACTTCTGTGGCAAGCACGGTCAAAAAGGGATAAAGCAAGTAAATCTAGTTTTAAAGAATACTCTAAACGGCTCAGAAAGATAATAAAATTGACAAAGCGTTCACAAAATAACCACTTTATTAATACGTCTAAAAATAAGTCTAAAGCTATGTGGACCCTAATTAATAACTCTATAACTGTATTGCCAAAAGAGCCTATTAGTGAGATAAAAGTAAACAATAAATATATTACTGATCCTATAGATATAGCAAACCTTTTTAATAATTTTTTTATTGATGACATTACACAACATGACATTAAAAATTGTAATAAAAAAAATCATATTGACAATAATCCTTATTCGCTATTTATGAGTCCCACAACAGATACCGAAGTACTTAATGTTATAAAGTCTCTCAAAAATACTGTTAGTGTTGGTTTTGATGATTTCAGTACCAGAGTCATAAAACATGTCTCTGATTTAATTGCATATCCATTAAGTCATATTATCAACTTGTGTTTCAGCACAGGCATATACCCAAATGAACTAAAGCCTGCTATTACAGCCTTTATATAAAAAGGATGATAAAGAAGAAATTGTAAATTATCGCCCAACTACACTATTATCAGTTTTCTCAAAAATTTTTGAAAAGATTATTAATAATATTTTGTATAATTTTCTGCAAAAACATAACATATTAAATAAAGAACAAAAGGGCTTTCGTAAACACACTTCGATAAACACCGCTATCTACGATTTAGTGAAAAGAGCGATTTTATGTATGGATGAAAGAATTGCGTCATGTGCCATCTACATGGACATGACAAAAGCATTTGATCACGTTGATCATAAAATTTTATTAGAAAAACTAAGTCGTTATGAAGTCCGCGGCAATGCCCTAAGTTTATTAACATCTTATCTACAAAATAGAAAGCAACACACTGAACTCACTTAAATCTGCAGGACTAGTGGAAAAGAAAAAAAATACATATCTGACTGCAGGCACATCAAATTCGGAGTGCCACAAGGAAGCGTACTCGGGCCTTTGTTGTTTATTATCTATATTAATGATATAATTAAAGCAACTAAGCACCCCATGATTCTTTTTGCCGATGATAGCACTGTTTTCATTCAATCACATGACGATAATAATGCAAATTATGAAAAAGACATTAATAGTACTCTTAAAAATATTATTAGCTGGCTAGAACTGAATAATCTAAAAATCAATTTAGTAAAAACTAGCGTTATGACTTTTGCCCAGAGAATAAGGAGACCAGAAATTAAAATTAATTATGATGGCAATAAAATACTCGAAGAAAAAACTAAAAAAAAATTAGGTATTTTTATAGATAGCAACATGTCGTGGGAGACACATTCTATAGAAGTTTGTAAGAAACTGTACAAATTCTCCTTTGCGCTATATAAGTTAGCCAAAATAGCTGATCGAAGTACAGTTTTAGCTGCATATCATGGTTTCGTTGCCTCAACTTCACGCTACGGGGTCATATTTTGGGGCATTTCTAGTTATCGGGATATACTATTAAGAGCTCAACTCAAAACTCAAAAAACTAAAAAAAATCTTTATTCAATATAGACCTTTACAGGCACTTATTGACGTCAAAATAAAAACATAAAAATCTTCAACCAAGAATCTAATTAACTAAATTATTTAATCCTTGTATGTACACACACCCCAACCATTATTAAGATGTGTGCAAATACAAGTCAAAAACGTTGTGTTAGAGCTATATGTGGTCTAAAACCTACCGACAGCTGTCAGTCATATTTTAAAAACCTAAAATTGTTAACGTTGCCATCGTTATACATTTACGAATCATGCCTATTTGTGAAGTCTAATCCAGATCTCTTTGAAAAAGAAAAGCCTGCACCAAACCTTCGTCCAAGAAACTCCAAAATATGCACTAATATATGTAAAACTGCACTTATGCGTAAAAGCGTAATCAATATGGCGCCAAGAGTGTTTAATAAGCTTCCTGAAATATTTAAACACTACAATATAAACAAATTCAAACGGATGCTTTTTGAGCTATTGGTTGATAAATGTTATTATAATGTAAGTGACTACTTTGATGATATTGACATAAAATTATAATTGCTACTGACATATAATTTTACTGTAATAATTATTATCAAAATATAATTTTATTTTATAAATTAATTGAAATTTTTAATTAAAGACTACTTTGTAATATTGACAGAAATTGTAATTATTGATGACATAATATTATTATTGAAATGAAAATATCTTATGATTATACAGGGTGTCCCAAAAAATAGTGTCAAGCGTAAGTCCAAAGTTAGAGCACCTCTTGGAGTACCCGAATCACCCCCATGTATGTTCCGCGATTATTCGTAGTTTTCGAGTAATAATTTTTTTTCTGACTTTTTGAAAATGTTGATTGAAAGAACTTAAAAATTTTAAATAAAAAAAAGTAGAACATATTTTAATGTTTTTCTTTTTGCCACTGAATCATCTTTAGTGCTTCTTTTATGTCTAAAATAATCAGCTTCGTAACTTTAGTGGAAATTTAGAAAACAGCAGTGTAAAGTCAAAATCTGAATGTTAGTGAATAATTACTTAAAAATTCATCTTTAAATTAAAAATCTAAACAGGCGAATTTATGGTTTCTAAGTATGTGTAAAAACTTCTCTAGACTCTCTGCTTTCATAATCATTTAAAAAAAGAAGTACTTAATAGGGCTACTTTGGCTTAAATCAGCCATCAAAGACAGCGAGGTGAAAATTTCATAAAATTTACCAAATTCCTATCAGATGATAAAAAAAAATATCTGGTCTTTTTATAATTTCTAAGGTTCAGATTAATTACAATTTAGCAAAAATTAACTACATGAAACCCATATTTAAATATTTTTCTCGCGGATCACATCGGTTGTAGTGTTGGATGTAACGCAGTACTTACCTGCTAAAAAATTGCCCGAGTGAGAGGATATGAAAGAGACCGCATTATTGCTATCTCTCTCATTCTCATTGGCGAAATGGATAACTGTAACTGAGGAATGCTATTCTTTGTGACAAGGGGATGAGGCGGGGGGTGTAGTCCGAGCGCCTATTGTGTTCTGGCGCCAGTCGTTTGCCTGCTTTTGTTTGCGCCTTACGTACGATACGCTCATTTGTGATTATTTGACGAACTTTGCTTTCTTTACGGACCTTGAGTGCGATTACGATTTGGTTTTGTGTGAATACGGGATTTTGACAAATTTGGCATTCTTAACGGACTTTTCAAGCTCTTCATTTTGTGATGTCTTTTTCATCGCAAGAATATGCTCTTATGCATTACTTTTATGGATATGCAAGAGGAAATGCTTCTGAAGCAGCCAGGTTGTTCCGGCAGCAAGTACAAAATGGAGGTGGACCTCAGCCTGAAACTTGGCCTGATCATCGCATGATTTTAAGAGTACATAACTCTTACATGGAAGGACGCCTACCAGGTAGAAGATCGGGGCGCCCATCTGAAATGAGTGACCCAGATACTGTCCAATCAGTGGTCGAAGAAGTGGTGAGAGATCCATCAGTTAGTGTAAGAACAATAGAACGTCGAATCGGAATTCAGAAATCACAAGCACATCGAATACTTAATCAAGAGCGTTTTCACCCATATCACATCCAGAAAGTTCAGCAGCTCAAGCCCGCAGACTACCCGAGAAGGGTGGCATTTTGTCAGGAAATGTTACGGAGACAAGCTGAAAACGAAAATTTCTTTAAAAATATTCTATGGACTGATGAATCACATTTTAAGCGATGTGGGGTGTTTAATGCGCATAACTACCATTCGGGGAGTATTGAAAATCCACACCTCACAAGGGAATCTAATTTCCAAGAACAATTTAGTATCAATTTGTGGTCAGGCATCCTAAACGGACAGCTGATTGGTCCGTTCGAACTACCGGACCGACTGAACAGCGAGGCCTACTTGCAATTTCTACGACGTGATCTCGGCGTCTTATTAGAAGACGTAGACCTATTAACGCGGAGAAATATGATTTTTCAAAACGACGGCGCTCCATGCCATTTTGCTAGAAATGTTAGACAACATTTGTCTGAAACATTTCCAGGCAGATGGATCGGTCGTGGAGGGCCCATTGCGTGGCCGCCACGGTCCCCCGACTTGAACCCCATAGATTTTTTCGTCTGGGGATACTACAAGGAATTAGTATACGCCAAGGACATTACAAACGTCACAGTGTTAAGAACAAAATTAAGATAAGCGGAAGAAACAATAAAAAACAACAGAATTGCATTTATAAATTTAAAAGAAAACTTTTTTAGACGATGTAGAATATGTATTGAGCACGAAGGTCGTCATTTTGAAAACTTTCTTTAAGTGATCGAATAATAAATACTTTGAAAATAATGTTTTGTTTCATTTATTAAGTTATAATAAACCTTCAAAGGTTATTAAAGATGGCAGCAGGAACAGTTATTTTTGACCTTCAAATAATAAATTTTTAGCTTTTCTACAATAATTTTTGGTTTATTAATAAATAATTGGAATTTAAAAAAAAATTAATCAGAAGTCAAGTTTTATGATTTTTTTTTTTAAATTACTATGAAAGCAGAGAGTCTAGAGAAGTTTTGACACATACTTAGAAACCATGAATTCGCCTGTTTAGATTTTTAATTTAAAGATGAATTTTTAAGTAATTATTCACTAACATTCAAATTTTGACTTTACACTACTGTTTTCTAAATTTCCACTAAAGTTACGAAGCTGATTATTTTAGACATAAAAGAAGCACTAAAGATGATTCAGTGGCAAAAAGAAAAACATTAAAATATGTTCTACATTTTTTTATTTAAAATTTTTAAGTTCTTTGGATCAAAATTTTCAAAAAGTCAGAAAAAAAATTATTACTCTAAAACTACGAATAATCGCGGAACATACATGGGGGTGATTCGGGTACTCCAAGAGGTGCTCTAACTCTGGACTTACGCTTGACACTATTTTTTGGGACACCCTGTATAATAATGTATAAAATAATTGAAATTTTAAATTAATGACTCCTTTGTGATATTGACAGAAATTGTAATTATTGATGACATAGAATATTATTATTGAAATGAAAATATCTTAAGATTATATAATAAGGTATTTAATTACTTACATAAAAAAAATTACTTACTCTTAAATGAAATACCTTAGGAAATACATAAATATTAAATAAAACATGGTAACTAAAATTAATTCAAGAATTGTTATTGAAATGTATAAAGATAATGATTAAATAGATAAATTAATTTTAATAATATTAAAATAGACAATATAGGTAATTTGCATGTTATTTATAAATAGTTAAATAGGTAAAGGACATAAAATATATTGGACCACCACAATGTACCCTATTTAAGGCAAATAAAGTGATTTGATTTGATTTGAAGATAGTGATTCAGATATAGCTCATATAGAAAAAGAAAATGAAAATAGTTTTGTTATTGAAACTGACCATCGTGGACGAATTCCCAAACTGGTTTACAAAGATTTGATAACTAAAGTCCGTAAAATCGTAAGATTTGTCAAATGCTCGCCTACTCGAATGGATTTATTTAATTTGTACCTAGACACCAAATATAAAGACTCCACATTGATTCTTGATTGCAAGACTCGTTGGAGCAGCCTAGCCGATATGGTATCGAGATTTCTGCAATTTAAAGACGCAATCCAAAAACTTTAATTGACCTAAAAGAAAAAACTACTTTTTCGAATGCTGAAATGTTAATTTTGAACGATCTGTCTAGTTCTCTTAATATCATTAAGGCTACTGTTGAACATATTTGTGAGCGTAAATCAAACTTACTGTCAGCTGAAATAGCACTTCAATTTATGATGGAAAATTTGGCATTGAAACCTAATATAATCAGTAGCCAGCTTATTGAAGCCCTAAATAAAATAATTTTGCAGAGGAGAAACACTACACTGATAAATACACTGAAATATTTACACAATCCAACAAAATATTATCAGGAAAGGGATTCTTATGCATTTCCAAAAGCGTCTAATACAGATATAATTGCCTCAATAGTAAAAATCAATGAGATGTATTTCTGCAAAGACATCCAACCATCCATCTATCCAGTTGAATTTGTAACTGAAGATGTAGTGCTTTTTCTTGCTAAATTGTGGAAATATAGGGAGATCGTAAAGTTGAAAGAAGAAAAACAAACTTATTCCTTTAGTCCGATACAAAATGAAAAGCTTTATTCTTGTAGGTACATAATTCACTTATTCATATGGTACTTAAGTAAATAAACTCCCTTAATGCAAAGCACTTAACTAATTGTTTAATCAATACAAGCCAAGGGCAGGATGGTTCAGGTTTGTTTGATCAATCTCGGCAGGTAAAAATCAGGTACAAATTGGGTACAAAACTACAAAATGAGGGGCAATAAATTACACGAACAAATAGTTATGGGTTTCCTTTTTTTTTAAATTAGTAGCTTTCCCCGGAGCGGTTGTTAGTGGAGCGTACCTTCGATGCTAAGTTTCCGCGATCACGGGTCAGAGATATAAAATTCCAGTTCCTTAGATTATTCTCTCTATATATGTGCAATTCCACAGAATTCCTCCTTGTGTTAGGTTATCAGGTAGGTTAGTTGCAGCGGAGCCCTACGGCCTCCGGGAACTGCCCTGGAGATTCATAGCACAGTGTTATGTTAAAAATATAATTAAATATGCCTATAATCTTAGGGTCAGTGGGTCTAACACTGAGTTCTGAAGGAATCCCAGTCAATACATTTGAATTTCATGTAATAAACATTGCAAGTTAATTCCAAACATAATTTTCAATGAATTGTCAAAGTTTCTCATTGGTTAGTTAATAAAAAGGACATATGGAGGGGAGAGCACCTATTTTGTGTATAATTACTGCTATTAATAAAAAGAAAACAGCTTAATTTGTGAGTTATTTGCCAAAGAAGGATGTGAAACTTAATATTGTGAAAATTTAGAATTTAACAGGAAATTCGCAAGTGTTACTCAATATATGCCTTAATCCCACTAAGATGCCGCTTACTATCAGGTTTTTTAATGAAATAGGGGATGAAAAAGGCGAATTTTGGAAATGTAATATGTTTGATTTAATAATCAATTTACCCACAAATAAAAATAAAATTAACAAAATCTGTTTTAAATCATGAAATATAATAAGTTAATTAGATACCTTATTGATTTTTTGCACTTATTGATACAATAAATCCATTCAACTTAATTAATCGCGTGCCGGCGAGTAAATATAGTATTTTATCCTTAGCTTTACTCTTCAAGCTGAAAACAAAAAGAACTGATTTTTGTAGTCTCACTTCACGCTTTTCAAATTAAATTCACACGGAAAACGGGAGAAATACCTATTGATTTTATTCGCAGAAATGAATATAATACTTTATGATCTTCGAATCAATAACAAATTCCTTCGGTCGATGTCTCACAGACTAAGTACCACATAGAGATAATGTCATAGCTTAGGCGCGTTCACGTACCAACGCTCCACTTGCGCACAGGTTTGCGTTTATGTGGAAGCGACGGAGCCGAGGTCCGTTTGCTCAATGTTAAGCGCCGTATTGGCGACGGAACCTCTCCTAAAACCAAATTCATTTCATAACACTCGTAAGACTCTTAACTTGCTTCAAGATGTGTCAAGTCAACATACGGATCTTTCGAAATTCTACAATATGCAATAAGTATTTCCAGCTAAAGTTATAAGTTTGGTTGAAAAACAAAACGTAATGAAAAATTAACCATAAACAAATTGTGAATGCTTTCCAAATTCTATTCGACGAAACCATAATTATATGATCTGTAGCTTTAAGTGTATTTTATTATGATAGGTATGTCTCTACAAATGATCAAAACAAACGGTCTAAATGTCAAATTCCGAATTTTGAGAAAATCAACCCACCTAAATGGAAGCACGGGATTTTGGTCGAAAAAAAAACTATCTTTGTAAATAAGGCCAGGATAAACGCGAGATTTATTTTGTTTATGCAAAAAGTGAATAATGACCAAAGATAATTGCAAATGTCACTGAAGTGACGTGAAACGACGTTGACGTTGACACTTGACATTGATATTGTGAAATTAATTGACAAAGTTATTGTAATTATGATTTTAGTTGTGAAATTTGTGTTAAAACTACAGTGAAACCAAAGTGTTTTTGCAAAATTAGTGTTTTATGAAATTTTAAGAAAAAACGGTGTTACAAAGATGACCTGCCCTTGGGAGAAATACAAAGACAGCGCTTTGAAGATGAAAGAGAACAGGCGACCAAGACATTTAAAGAACTGTTAAAAACTAAATTAACTGAATCTTTGCAGGATGCTGCTGAGGTATCAACCAAAAATTTGGCCGAAAAAGATGACCTGGAAACTTCTGTTAGGGTGGAAATGGCGTTATTAGATCAAGGCGGTCCAAAAAGCATTCACCTACAGCGTGCTTATGACTTTTTACTAACCATTCCACCTACGAGCGTCGAAGCTGAACGTGTTTTTTCAGCTAATAGGTTTTTTTGTAATCATTTGAGGTGTTCAATGAATGATGATACGTTAGATGCTCTCAGTTTCTTACATTCCTGTTCACACTGTTTCCAAGATTGCTGAGGAGTTCCGTATGTTTCGAGAACTGACTTTTAGTATGTTCGGGCTTCTTCGGACACAAATCTTGGAATGTATGAAGCAGCTTGACATTTCTGAGATCAGACATAGGCAGAAAGCATTAGTTTTTTTGGGAATCCCGGAAGTTGAGAAGGAAGACTGTCGTAAATTGCTTCTTGACACTATACACACTAATATGGGTCTGATGTATCTTCCTGAATCATCAATACATTCGTGCCATAGACTGGGTGCCAGCAATAAAGAACACCATCGGCCTATTGTGATTTGGTTTTCGCAGTTCGAAGCACGAGCAACAGTTTGGAAAGCTAAGACGCGTCTTAAAGGCTCTCATATCTCAATAAAGGAATTCCTCACAAAGGCAAGGCAGCTCATTTTTAGTAAGGCTCGTTTACATTTCGGCATGCGTTCCTGCTGGACATTGGATGGCACCATACACATTAAAACATCAGATGGCAAAAGACACAGGTTGGTTGCAATGGATCAGTTAACAGCACTGATCTCTGACTATCCAAAGAAATCTTCGAGTCCTGAAAACAATAAGCAGTAATAAGTAAGGGTTTTTTGTCATGTTTTGGGCTTAGTATTTTGAATTTTCTTGCATAACTTACTTACTAGTTTTTATAATTTAATTTTAGCCAGCATCAATTTGTCTCTTTCTCATTTTCTTATTTTTAGCTTGGCATTTTGTTCAAGTTATTGTTATCAGGGTGTCCACTGCTAATGTTAAAAAAAATCCCTGACTTTTCCCTGACTTTCCCTGACCATTTTTCAAAATTCCCTGACCTTTTGTTGCAATTTTTAGACCAAATTGTATCTAAAACTAGCTTTACGCTCGCGACTTCGCCCGCGTTATTTTTGAATTCCCGTGGGATTTTTTTTTCCTGTAGGAAAATTACCCTATGTTCCCCTGGTCTACTATCCCTAAACCAACTTTCATCAAAATCGGTTCAGTAGTTTCGAAGCCTATTCAATACAAACAAACAAACAATCAAATCTTTCCTCTTTATAATATTAGTATAGATTTCATTTTTTTAAGTACCTACTTACATAATTTATATTTTTAGGCACAGTATTTTTACACTGTAGAAAGTACACTGGCGAAAAAATAAACCGAGGCACCCTTCACCCTTGAGTTCAAATGCAATTTCCTTCAAGTGTTTGTACCTTTGTTAAATAAAAAATGCAAAAAGGCTCTTATTGAATACTAAGATACTCGTAATAAACACAATCACTTTTCATTAATCTTTTGAGGGTTGACTTCTTCTTCAACCTATGTCCACCCACTCTGGTGGGTATAGGTCTCCTCCATTCTGCGCCATTCACTACGGGTTTGGGCTTTTCTTGTCCAGTTCTAGCCCGCTGTCTTTGTTATGTCGTCTGACCAACGAGCCGGCTGTCGACTATCGTTCCTTCGTCCTGTTCCGGGGAGCCACTCCCATTCGATGATCCACCGGTTGTCGGTCCTGCGGGCCACGTGCCCTGCCCATCGCCACTTTCTACATGCAATGACACGAGCCACGTCAATCAATTTGGTGTGCTTGCGTATCTCCGTATTCCAGATCCGTTCCCCCAGAGAAACCCTAAGCCATTTTACAAGCTTTTTTTCTTTGTGCTACCTGTAGGGCGTGTATATGTTGTCTAGTCAAGGTCCAGGTCTCAGCCCCTATCACGAGCATTGCTCGAAAGCTCGGCGCTTAAGAGATACAGGCATTTCACTCCAGAAAATGTGGGACATTTTGCTAAACGCGCCCCAACCTAGTTTTTTTCGGCGTTCTATTTCTTGTGTTTGCCCACTTTTTTCAAGGGTAAGTAGCTGCCCCAGATATATGTAGTAGTCAACCTGTTCAACCACGTTTCCTGCAATCATTATGGGTCCTATGTTCGGATCCCTGGCCATGATCTTCGTTTTTGAGGTATTCATGCAAAGGCCCGACCGACAGCTGAAGATCTGCAGCCGTCTTAGCAGAAATGATAATGTCATCTGCGAATCGCAGATGAGTTGCTCTCCATTTATGTTGATACTCCTACCAGACCAGTCGAGGACCTTAAATGTATCTTCTCAGCACGCCGTGTACAACTTAGGGGAGATTATGTCGCCTTGTCGCACACCTCTTTTAATAGGAACACGTTTGGAAAGGTGGAATTTCACTTGACTTTAATGACTTTTCTGCGTCGTTGCTTACTTTGTCTTTAAGTCTTCAGATTACGGTTATTTTTGTTCCTAAAAATAGATAATCCGCTCCAGGAAGTTATACTCAAGCTGTCGCATTACTTCAATGGAGCCTTACTCATCGTCGGGTTGCTCAAATGTTAAGGCGTTTTTCGATGCAGCGCAGAGCAGAGATTTGTATTAACTGTAGCTTAACGCAGATCACGCTTTCAATTTGCTCGTGAGCATATATAATGATGGACAATGGATCAATGGGCGCATGTTATTTTTTCTGGCGAGGCAAGAGTGTCTTTACAGAAATAATCGAAGACAGAGACTGTACCGTTGCCCTAGAAAACGTTTCGCTCAGTGCTGAATCGAAAAAACTGTTACTTATGATGGCTCCATTATGGAGCCTCCATAATGGTGTGGGGCGGCATTTCCCTAACAGCATAAACAGAGATGGTTTATATCGAATCCAATGCTCTTTCACGCGGATTTACTACAGAACGATAAATACCTGATGTTCTTGAAGATCTCGTGGTACCTTAATCAGGATGTATTTAAGATGAGATGTTTCTAATGTGCATGATAATGCAAGACCCTATACGCAATATTATACTCAGGGACGTTCGCATTCGTGTCATGGATTGGCCAGCACGGAGCCTAAGATAGGGATCCGGCTTCTTCAAAACCTTATGGGCTCAGAATCGCGATAGATGAGAAATGGAACAACATTTTTCAAGATATCATTGTAAGATTGGTAAGATCAATAAGTTCACATATGCAAGCAGTTATACAAGCTGAAGGCAGCAACACACATTACTTATACATTGATTTTTGTTTTTTTTTGTATCTTTATGTTTCAAATGACTTTCCACTCTAGAGCAGAATAATTGTCTTAACGCCATACAATTTACTTTCAATATAAAACCTATAAAATTAACAACATATAGGTGCGTATAAACTATGAGCGGCAAACTCTCGAACATTGGCTCGCACAGCGACCGCGCGCTATGTGGCCGGGGTCGCCGCACGCGGCAGCTCGAGCATTGCCGCGGTCGAACGTGCCGCGCGACGAACCGCTTCTTGTCGGTTTTTGAGACCGCATCAAAGGAGCTCGAGTCGTCCGCTTGCGCACAGTTGAGACACTGTTTTGTTTCGGGGATTTGGCTCGCGCAGCGCATAGGTACTTTCGTAAAACGGACGACTCATAGGTTTACATGAATGAATCCGTCGCGGGCTGTTCGGAGCTGGATCGCTTGCCACGCGCAGCAGCTGCGTTCTGCTAAATTATTATCTAAAAATTGGCTCGCGCAGCAAATGAACGTCTACTTCGGTCGAACACTGGCTCGCGCGGCTGCCGCGCGTAGTTTATACGCACCTTAACTATGCCACTTATCAAAATTATGTTCATACATTTGAAGGAAATTGCATTTGAACTCAAGGGTTAAGGGTTGCTCGGTTGATTTGTCTGCCAAAATTATGATATAATGTGCAAACCTGGACATAAATAATTCGATAGTCAAGATTAGGAATCATTCTACAAAAAACATGAAGTAAACATATTCCTCATTTGACAATCACTGGGAAATTTGGGGACCAAACAGTGTAAAACCCTAATTTTTCCCTGACTTTCCAGGTAACCTCTCGATTTCCCTGACTGCCTTGAGCTTCCCTAACTTTCCCTGACTGCCTTGAGCTTCCCTGACTTTTCCCTGACTTTCCCTGACTTTCCAGAATGTGGACACCCTGGTTATATATATACTCTATAAAGCTGGATATATATATATATATACAGGGTGTCCCAAAAAATAGTGTCAAGCATAAGTCCAGAGTTAGAGCACCTCTTGGAGTACCCGAATCACCCCCATATATGTTCCGCGATTATTCGTAGTTTTCGAGTAATAATTTTTTTTCTGACTTTTTGAAAATTTTGATCCAAAGAACTTAAAAATTTGAAATAAAAAAAAGTAGAACATATTTTAATGTTTTTCTTTTTGCCACTGAATCATCTTTAGTGCTTCTTTTATGTCTAAAATAATCAGCTTCGTAACTTTAGTGGAAATTTAGAAAACAGTAGTGTAAAGTCAAAATTTGAATGTTAGTGAATAATTACTTAAAAATTCATCTTTAAATTAAAAATCTAAACAGGCGAATTCATGGTTTCTAAGTATGTGTAAAAACTTCTCTAGACTCTCTGCTTTCAAAATCATTTAAAAAAAGAAGTACTTAATAGGGCTACTTTGGCTTAAATCGGCCATCAAAGACAGCGAGGTGAAAATTTCATAAAATTTACCAAATTCCTATCAGATGATAAAAAAAATATCTGGTCTTTTTATAATTTCTAAGGTTCAGATTAATTACAATTTAGCAAAAATTAACTACATGAAACCCATATTTAAATATTTTTCTCGCGGATCACATCGGTTGTAGTGTTGGATGTAACGCAGTACTTACCTGCTAAAAAATTGCCCGAGTGAGAGGATATGAAAGAGACCGCATTATTGCTATCTCTCTCACTCTCATTGGCGAAATGGATAACTGTAACTGAGGAATGCTATTCTTTGTGACACGGGGATGAGGTGGGGGGTGTAGTCCGAGCGCCTATTGTGTTCTGGCGCCAGTCGTTTGCCTGCTTTTGTTTGCGCCTTACGTACGATACGCTCATTTGTGATTATTTGACGAACTTTGCTTTCTTTACGGACCTTGAGTGCGATTACGATTTGGTTTTGTGTGAATACGGGATTTTGACAAATTTGGCATTCTTAACGGACTTTTCAAGCTTTTCATTTTGTGATGTCTTTTTCATCGCAAGAATATGCTCTTATGCATTACTTTTATGGATATGCAAGAGGAAATGCTTCTGAAGCAGCCAGGTTGTTCCGGCAGCAAGTACAAAATGGAGGTGGACCTCAGCCTGAAACTTGGCTTGATCATCGCATGATTTTAAGAGTACATAACTCTTACATGGAAGGACGCCTACCAGGTAGAAGATCGGGGCGCCCATCTGAAATGAGTGACCCAGATACTGTCCAATCAGTGGTCGAAGAAGTGGTGAGAGATCCATCAGTTAGTGTAAGAACAATAGAACGTCGAATCGGAATTCAGAAATCACAAGCACATCGAATACTTAATCAAGAGCGTTTTCACCCATATCACATCCAGAAAGTTCAGCAGCTCAAGCCCGCAGACTACCCGAGAAGGGTGGCATTTTGTCAGGAAATGTTACGGAGACAAGCTGAAAACGAAAATTTCTTTAAAAATATTCTATGGACTGATGAATCACATTTTAAGCGATGTGGGGTGTTTAATGCGCATAACTACCATTCGGGGAGTATTGAAAATCCACACCTCACAAGGGAATCTAATTTCCAAGAACAATTTAGTATCAATTTGTGGTCAGGCATCCTAAACGGACAGCTGATTGGTCCGTTCGAACTACCGGACCGACTGAACAGCGAGGCCTACTTGCAATTTCTACGACGTGATCTCGGCGTCTTATTAGAAGACGTAGACCTATTAACGCGGAGAAATATGATTTTTCAAAACGACGGCGCTCCATGCCATTTTGCTAGAAATGTTAGACAACATTTGTCTGAAACATTTCCAGGCAGATGGATCGGTCGTGGAGGGCCCATTGCGTGGCCGCCACGGTCCCCCGACTTGAACCCCATAGATTTTTTCGTCTGGGGATACTACAAGGAATTAGTATACGCCAAGGACATTACAAACGTCACAGTGTTAAGAACAAAATTAAGACAAGCGGAAGAAACAATAAAAAACAACAGAATTGCATTTATAAATTTAAAAGAAAACTTTTTTAGACGATGTAGAATATGTATTGAGCACGAAGGTCGTCATTTTGAAAGCTTTCTTTAAGCGATCGAATAATAAATACTTTGAAAATAATGTTTTGTTTCATTTATTAAGTTATAATAAACCTTCAAAGGTTATTAAAGATGGCAGCAGGAACAGTTATTTTTGACCTTCAAATAATAAATTTTTAGCTTTTCTACAATCATTTTTGGTTTATTAATAAATAATTGGAATTAAAAAAAAAAATATTCAGAAGTCGAGTTTTATGAAATTTTCACCTTGCTGTCTTTGATGGCCGATTTAAGCCAAAGTAGCCCTATTAAGTACTTTTTTTTTAATTATTATGAAAGCAGAGAGTCTAGAGAAGTTTTTACACATACTTAGAAACCATGAATTCACTTGTTTAGATTTTTAATTTAAAGATGAATTTTTAAGTAATTATTCACTAACATTCAAATTTTGACTTTACACTACTGTTTTCTGAATTTCCACTAAAGTTACGAAGCTGATTATTTTAGACATAAAAGAAGCACTAAAGATAATTCAGTGGCATAAAGAAAAAATGTGTTCAAAATATGTTCAACTTTTTTTTATTAAAAATTTTTAAGTTCTTTAGATCGAAATTTTCAAAAAGTCAGAAAAAAAAATTATTACTCTAAAACTACGAATAATCGCGGAACATACATGGGGGTGATTCGGGTACTCCAAGAGGTGCTCTAACTCTGGACTTTCGCTTGACACTATTTTTTGGGACACCCTGTATATAGTAGTAATGCTGTATTAGCAAATTCATCTGACAAGAAAGATAATTATTTGCTTTGTCGCTAATTGCTTAATAATATGGTTTGATTTTCATTATAGTTATTATTTTCACATAATACTGTAATTGTTTGCACATTGGAATAATATAATAATTTATCATAGATTGTAGAAGTGAGCGTTTTTGAGCCAATTTGTTCTTGGTTATACATTTTACATCTTCATTTGTATTGTGTATCCAATTGTTCTCTCTCACCCCTCGATAGAGAGTTTCTTGTTCTGTGGTTCTTACTGTACTGTACATGTATATAATATGTAGATATACTTTTGTTTCGTTTTTAGTATAGATTTAACGTAATTAAGAAGGTGAACAGATATTTTTGTATTTGCCTTTGCTTGCTCACTGTCAGTTGTCACTGCTATGTTTTGACATTTCTTTTTTATGTGCATTTTTAATTTATTGTGATGACCAAGGAACTCAGTTATATACAGCCTTGTCATTTGTTTTACTTTTCTGTAGGTTTTGTTTATTTTGTGTGTTCGGTCTGCAGAAGGATTGTATCAAGCAGCCATTACTTTTCTTATTCTTTTGGTATTTTTTTTAGTTTTTTGGTTTATAAGTGTTACCTGTGTAGGTAATATTATATTTTTGTGCTTTTTGTGAGCTGGTGGGTGGTGCAGAGAAGCTTTTATTGTTTCACTGTACCGTGTCTTGTATGTTTTAATATTTATTTTAATAGTTTAATTAGTTATTATTATATTTTTATATAATTTATATTATGCCTATTGACGAGATATTCTTTTCTGCCGAAGAATCGGTGAATTCTTCTAGTGAAGATAGTTTTTGCTCTGTCCCGGAAAGCCTAAGTAATTTCCTAATTCAAAATTTCAACCAGTCACCTAATCGTCTTATTAATGTTTGTCATATTAATGCACAAAGTGTCCCAAGTCATTTCAGTGAATTACATGATTTGTTTTCTCAATGTAATGTCCATGCCATCTTAATTTCGGAATCTTGGTTCAAGCCTCACCTCCTTTCTACTTCGTATTCACTTCCAGGGTTTACACTTATCAGAAACGATCGCACTGAAAAGGGTGGAGGAGGTGTAGCCATATATCTCAGGAGTACCTTTCCCTACAAAATTATTGCAGCTTCTACTCCCCAATATTCAGCATCTGCTGAATACCTATTTTTGGAAATTGGGGTTGGTAGGGCGAAGCTAGTGCTTGGGGTAGTTTATTGTCCTCCTTCTATTGATTACTTCACTGACTTAGATTCAGTTTTAGAATCGTTAGGGTCTGATTATGCACACCACATCATCATGGGTGACTTCAACACCAACATCCTTTCCCCCCAATCTCCTCGTCCACGCAAATTGATACAAATAGTCGAGTCAAATAGTCTACATATGCTGCCACTTCAGTCAACACACGTCAACACATGTGGTAATGATTCTTGGCTTGACTTAATGCTTGTGTCAAATCCCAGTCTTGTATCTTCCTATGGTCAACATCCCGCTCCTTGTTTCTCCCATCATGACCTTATCTTCCTTTCTTACATCCTGAAACCCCCTAAACCAACACCTAAGGTACTGTACAGGCGACATTATGCTGGAACGGTTGCTGCTAAATTTCAGTCCGATGCGTCTAAGATTGACTGGGAACCATTATTTCTCGCTACTACTGTTGACGACAAGATCCGCATTTTTAATAATGTTATTACTCAACTTTATGACGCACATGCACCGATGCGGCAAATTAAATTGAAACGCAAACCCGCACCGTGGATGTCAGAGGAAATTCGGAGGGCTATGAAGCGGAGGGACAAGGCTTTTCGGCGTTTTAAAAAGGAGCGTAATGATGTAAGTTGGAATGCGTACAAGGTTGTAAGGAATCGGTGTAACCAAGTGATACGGAACGCTAAACGCCGCCACATACTTGACAACATCTCAACTCTCTCTTCTCCTGCTACCTGGAAGTTTCTAGGAACGCTAGGTATAGGAAATACACGCCACTCAGATCTTCCTAGCTCAATTAGCTTAGATGAACTAAATTATCATTTTCTTAAAGCCAGTCGTAATGGTCTTGATATTGATAATGCCACAGCGTATATAGGTGGTCTTCCCATTCCAAACGTTGCTCCTTTTAATTTCTCACCAGTTTCTTCAAATGAGATTAAAAAGACTATTTTATCCATAAAGTCCAATGCAGTTGGTTGCGACAATATCAATCGTTATATGATTGTCTCCATCCTTGAGCACATCCTACCTGCGATCACTGACATTGTAAACTTTTCCCTAAGCTCTGCAACATTCCCATCCCTCTGGCAAAAAGCTTTTGTCCGCCCGCTTCCCAAAATTCCTAATCCAACGGTCCCGAATCAATTCCGACCTATTTCCATTCTTCCCTACCTGTCCAAAGTGCTCGAGGCATGCGTGCACAAACAATTCTCCGCGTTCATCCACAAAAACTCACTTCTCAGCCCTTATCAGTCTGGTTTTAGATCCGGTCACAGTACTTCCACGGCTCTCCTCAAAGTGACTGGGGATATAAGGATTGGCATTGAGGACAGAAAAGTTACTTTATTAATTCTTATTGACTCTCTAATGCATTTAATGCCGTTAGCCATAAAATTCTTTTAACAATGCTTAAGCATCTGAAGGTCTCTTGCGAGGCAACTGAGTGGTTCTCTTCATACCTTCAGGGACGACAGCAGTCAGTTATCTGGGAAGAATCCTCTTCCACATGGTGTAACCTTGTAGCTGGAGTCCCTCAAGGCGGCATTTTATCTCCACTTCTTTTTTCAATTTTTATAAATTTCATTACCCATCATATTCGCTGCGCGTATCACTTGTATGCTGATGACTTGCAACTCTACACTCAGGCTAATGTGGACAATCTTAATGAAGCCATTGATTTTATTAACGAAGACTTAGCCGCTATTAATAGTTGGTCTGAACGGTTTGGAATTCATGTTAACTCGACTAAATGTCAAGCTATAATAATGGGAAGCTCTAGGATCTTATCTAGAGTGTCATACCAGAGTCTCCCTTCTGTTGTCTTTGACGGAGAAATCATCCCATTATGTAACAGCGTGAAGGACTTAGGGCTGTACATTGATTCAGCGTTTACCTGGCAGCCTCAGGTCACCAGTATTTGTCAAAAGGTTACTGGAATTTTAAGGACCCTTTACCGCCTAAAGAATTTCTTACCGAGCGACATTAAAAAAATGCTTGTACAGACTTTAATCTTTCCTATCATAGACTATGGTGATGTGTGCTATTTCGACCTGAATGCAGATCTACTCAATAAACTAGACCGACTTCTAAACAACTGCATTCGATTCGTCTTTAATTTAAGGAAATTCGATCATGTGTCTGCGTTCCGACAGCGCTTAAAATGGTTACCTGTACGACAGCGTAGGGACATCAGAGCCTTATTGACTCTGTACTCCTTACTCAATAACCCCGATACCCCTAAATACCTCAATACGCATTTTCAGTATTAATGTACCTCTCATAATAGGACTCTTCGTTCTGCCTCTAATGGTCTTCTCAAATGTCCCCCTCACCATTCTGATACAGTTCATTCTTCGTTTTTTGTTCAGTCTATTCTTTTATGGAATTCCCTCCCTCAAGAAGTGAGAAACTCCACAAGCAGGCTTAGCTTTAAAAATAAGTTGCGCAAGCTGTTCATTGAGCAGTCATAGGCAAAAAAAGCTTAGGTTCTTCTAGGATAATCTTAAACTATTGTAAAAATTTTGTAAAGTGAATGTAGGCAAATATATATTAGTGTATTTTATATATTTTATTTATGTATTGGGCATTTTATCTTATTTTATATATATCAATATATAGCTATTTTATAATGTTTTTTTTATTATTTCGGTACATCTACCACATTGTTTCTCTGCATCACCCAAAGGTTGACTGGCAGAAAATGCCTCAGGCATTAAGTCCGCCTCTGTACTACAATAATTGTACATAAAGTCTTAATAAATAAATAAATAAATAATTTTAATTGTGTTTGTGTTGCTGTCGTAAAAATATTAATGTTGTAAAAATCGTAAATATTAAAAGTAAATTAATGGATGGATCTTGTTGTTAAAGAAACTAAAACGGGTTTATGTTTATATCAGTTAATACATTTAATATACATTTTTATTCTATTTTTAACAATATAATTGTAATTACTAAAAAAATATTTTTATATTCCTGTTCATTTAGGCGAAAATAATCAATATGGGCAAAATTAAAATTTCTACCTCATTTGTTATTTGGATTTGTATTTTTCATTACCAAAATGGCGGATTTTAGCAAGGTTCTAATTTTAATCGGGATTATTTTAGTCGCCGCTAAAATTAATCAGTTTAGGTAGTTTACGCGTAAAAATCTCACGTCTGGAATAGCGTTTGGACGGCCAAACCTAAGTTGAATTGACCGTCTAAAATTAGAAACGTCAGATTCAAATTAGCAATGTCAATTGAATTTGACAGATACCGTAGAAAAGGAAAATGGTTTAGCGACGCCTAAATAAAATTAGGAAATTTAGCGGCCGCTTCAGAATTGAGTCCAGTAATTGTTTTAAGTAGTGTTTAAAGTTAGATGATTGTATTAAGTAAAACTTGTTCCTATTAAAATATTTAAGTACTAAATGTATGGTTCTTTTAATTTACTGATATTAATAAAGCAGTATTCGAAAAAATCGTTTTATCCGAAGTATTCGAATACCATATAATTTAGTATTCGAAATATTCGAATACCAATATCGAGCGAATAATGCATGCCCTAGGTATGGATTACCAAGTAGAATTGCAACGGATAGAGGAAGTGAGTTTATGTCAGCAACCTTTACGAAAGTACGTAAACTTTTAGGTATTAAGAAGGAATCTGCGACAAATTTTTTTCTTTTTTTTTTTATAAATTTGATGATTTTTTTAGATTTGATTAGATTTAGTATTGCACTTTTGTTTTCCTTAATCGCATTCACGATTAGAAATTGCGATAAACGGCCTTTAAAAAGTATAAACAGACTCATATTGAAAAATTGATATTGTTAAAATGGCCGAAGAAGTTGAAATGATAGAACAAATCGTACCCCAGTCTAACCCTCGCAAAAGAACGGTGGACGCTGACGATGAAACAAGGGAGCTACCGGATCCCAAGAGACCAAGAATAAACCTGGACTTGGGGGTGAAAGAAAAAGTTCTCAAGCTAATTGTGAACAGTGCATTTGGACTGTATACCAAGCTGAAAATTTCGAATAAGCTCTTAAATATAACCTTGGCGCACCAGGCAATGAGTATACTTCAAGCAGGCCACAATCTACTGCGAAAGATGGCTAACTCTAGGTCATCAACACACCCTAGTCTCTCTTTGACAGCAACTATCACTGGAGAAGGGAACTCACACAACTTGACCTTCTTGGAAGTTACAACCATTATCAAGGAGGAAGCCACCAAGTTGGGGTTGATCTACACTGCATCTAATAGACAGCAGCAGGATCACTGGTATGGCATAGCTAACCCCATATTCAACATCCTCTCTGCCTTCAAAATGAGGTACGACGAGATAAGGCTTGGCGTAGCTAAAATGCCCATAGCAAAAAGTGGTGACACTACTAACTATGGTGACATTTCTCAATATGGTCTAACTCAAGCGCACCACATCTTGTTGGAGGGTTCGACCTATAAGCCAGAGAGGAGATCTGCCATGGCTCAAACTTTGGGACCTCTCACAGCGGTCTTGATAGCATACAAATCAAAAGATCCTTACAGGGCAAAATGGCTGGAAGCTGTCAAAAGAGACCTGTCTCACATCCCCCATTCCCTTGACTTATGTAACGCCATGGCAGGGAGAAGATCAGAAGAGATTGCTCCTGCTTTAAACGCCTTTGCTGATGTGGTATAAATTGCAGGGGCAAGAAACGCACAAAGAGCATTCTTCCCGTTAAACTTTGTAATGGTTGCATTGGGAACCAAAGAACAGTTAACGCCGGCAGGAATTAAACAGGTAATAGGCATGAACCCATCCTCCCTAGACTTCTCAGGTAAAGGGATGTGGCTCTTGTACAAAAAGCTCGCAGGTAAGAGATGGACAATTGAAACAGCCATGGATGACGTCTCAGCCTCTGAAGTAGTCTATCATTCGATCTTTGGGACCCAAAACGAAGACCTAGGTGTGCTGCAAACAATCACGAGTTTTTCAACACCTTGGAAGAAAAGGTCAGATATCGCTGACAGGTTTAGGGCGAAGGACAAAAGGGTGATCGGCTTCAACTTACCAAAGCAGCTATACTACTCCAAACTAGCTCAAGCTAACATGACTGGATACTTGACAGAGTCATCCTTCCAAGTCAGGTCTAAGCAGGTATTTGCGGGGAAAAGGGTCGTCAATTACATTGAGGCTTTTTATAAACACATGAATGCAGAGGCTACCACAGCAAGCACCAGTGGCTTAACCCTCCCAGCTCTCGCTGCATTCTACCGCAAGCTGAAGGTGGAGCTTCTTAACAAGAAGGATGACCATCAAATCCATGGCACCGTTCCCTGGAGACATATAGAGAGCTTAACCGCAGACTGTCATGACACTCCTCACAGTCAGTACAATCTGCACTTTCTTCCTCGCCACTGCTTTTGACAGTGTTCCCATCCACGTCTTGAGATATGTTATTAATCCGCGAACCTCTACACATTTTTTTTAAATGCCCTTTTTGTCCACATTTCATACACTTATAATTTTTAAAACGACATTCAGACTGATTATGGTTTTTCATGCCGCAGACTGTACAATATGTAGAATGAACGTCATGGACATTCCTGAGAATGGTTGGCTGATTCTGTTTAACACCACTGCTGCCGCCTATCCGATGACTCCGTTCCAGTTTCGCACGATATATGGGCTCCTCTTTGACCACGATTGCCTTAGCCTCCCTGGCACATGCAGCCTGTTCTGCTAACTCCAGTGCACGAGCAAAAGTCAACGACGATGGCTCTTGCTCAAACAACTTGTCACGTTCGGGCCCTGAGCCCAATCCCAGGACGAAACGATCCCTTAGATTCGTTTCTAAAGCGTTTCCAAAATCGCAATAACTGGCCAAACCTCTAAGTCGCGCCGCCCAGTCTCCCTACTGCTCCCCCTGGCTTCGTACTGCATCGAAAAATTTTGCCTTATCTGCAAATGTGCATTTCTTCGGTCTGAAGTGTGCATCTAATATTGCAATTAATTCTTCATAAGTCAAAATATCGATATCCTTGGGGTATGCCAGGTTACGTAGCAAGCGGTATGATTCATCCGACAAATGGGTTATTAGTATTGCACTTTTGTTTTCCTTAATCGCATTCACGATTAGAAATTGCAATAAACGGCTTTTAAAAATCGCCCATTCACCACTTTTTTATAATCAAAAACTGGCAAAATTCCTAAAAACGACATTTTTTTTTTGTACCGCAGGTAGTTTGTTTATTCTCGTCGCCAATGAACTGTTTCTTGGTAGAAATAACAACACAACGACTTAGCACTTAGATGGTTTATTTGCCACTGACACTCGTGAATGACACAGCGCGCGCATAGATGCCTATTGCATCCAAAACCCAACCACAGATACACATCAGGATTGCTTTACGTTTTCGCAAATAAAATGGAGGAAGATCAAGATTCTTTTGTTTTTATAATGAATCAAAAAGGCAAGAATGTTTTACTCCGAGATGGCTACAGGTACAATCATAGTGTTACGAATAAAAATGGTACGAGTTTTTGGAGATGTTCAAAGAGGGGCGAATGCAGTGCTTCTTTAACATTAAACGAGCATAAAACAAAAATCATCCGGGAAAGTAAAAATTTACATTCATGTAAAAGACAGGAAGAAAAAAATGAAATCGATTATTTAATGGATAAATGCAAAACGGAATGTTGCCGGAAATTTTATCCGGTCACGAAAATATTAGAGCATCGATTTAAAAAATCCAATCTCGACATCTTGCCAAGCTGTGAATCCAAAAAAGATACATTGTATCGAGCTCGACGAAAATTTTTGCAATTGCAAAAAACAGATTTTTTAGTTGTAGGTGAGGTTGAAATACCAGAATTATTAGCTAAAGACTGGCTCTATTGTGTGGATGGGACGGAAAATGATAAAATATTTGTTTTTGTAACAAAATTTGTCCAAAAAAACTGTGGCGAATCTGAATAATGGCGACGTACTGTATTTTGGAGACGGTACTTTTAGAGCGCTTGTAGACGTCCGTTTTTTACACCGGATAACGGACCGTGTTTTTTGCCGGATTCGCGGTGGTGTATGAATTATAATGAATTTGTGTACATGCACCGGACATCGGTCCGGCGAACAATTTACGCTGGATGCACCACCCCTTCCCCTCGGCGCGACGGACACCGGTCCGGTGTAAGACATGGCGGTCATCCACGCCAGTGTATTGGTGCGTGTTGACGCTGCCGGACGTATTGCCTGTTTTCTGTTAATTGAGTGCCGTCTACCTGCGTTCTTTTAAAAATGGGTGATATTGACATGGAATTGTTAATAAGTTTGGTTGAAAATAGGCCTGTACTGTGGGACAAAACCCAAGAGTGCTATAAAAATAGACAGTCGAGTTTTGCCGCTTGGAGAGAAATTTGTCTTGCGTTAAATAAAGGTTTTGAAACGATGTCCGAGAAAGAAAAAAATGATTTTGGTAAGTAACATTTTATTTTCATTATTTTTATGCATGTTGATTTTGCCATGGTACACGCCCTACTAGTGACATGAAATACTCTGCATATTTGTTACGAATCATATTTGCTGTTACATTACCTCGTGTTGAATGGGAACGAGGCAAATGGCATAGAGTAGACACCATGTGTGAACTAGCAGTGTCAGTAGCATTATTAGCAATACCCTCTACTTTATGAATTATGTTTTGTAATAAGCAGCATGTTTTTACAATGTTAACAGCAGTATCTGTTGAAACATTTAATGGTCTATGCAAAATCCTCCATTTATTGGATAAAATACCAAATGCGCATTCGACGTAGCGTCGCGCTCTTGTGAGACGATAATTGAAAATTTTTTTTATTGAGTCAAGTTGATGCCCACCGTAAGGACGAAGTACGTGTTGATGTAAAGCGAAAGCTTCATCAGCAACAAATACATAAGGTAACTCACTGCCTGCACCTGGCAACTGCTTAGGTCGAGGAATATTTAATTTATCCCCTACTATTCTTTGCCGTAGGCTCCAACATCAATAAAAACAAAATTATAGTTTGTGTCTACCACAGCCATTAATACTATTGAGAAATAGTGCTTGTAGTTGAAAAACATTGATCCACTTTCTTCTGGCTTGATGATTCTAATATGTTTGCCGTCAATGGCTCCCAAGCAATGAGGAAAATTTGCATTCGTCTCGAAATTTTTTGCTATTGTTAACCATTCGTCTTCCGATGGTAGTTTCATATAAATTGGAGAAAGGGTTTCCCACAATGCTTCAAATACTTCTTGTACAATACAGCTGATAGTTTTTATACCCATTCTGAAACTGTAATGTAGATCACTAAATGTGTTCCCTGCAGCTAAATATCTGTAACAATTTTTTCTTTTTTAGGCAAAGATATCATAAAAAAATGGAACAATGCAAGAGATAACTGGATGAAATATCACAAAAAAGTTAAGGAATGTAAATCCGGCTCTGGTGTAAAAAGTCTACGAAAATATAAATTCTACGATCAAATGCTCTTTTTGTGTAAATTTGTGACTCGCCGAACAACGGAAGCAAGTATTACATCAGAAAAAAACATCACACAATCTCACAACAAAGAAACTGACTCACAAACCAATAATGACCCTACCGCACCAGCCAATACTACCGATTTAACAAAAACAAGCAAGAAGAGAAAGACAGACTGTAGCGAAGTTGATCGACAAATGCTTACTTTAATTAAATCAGTTGAAGATGAAGACAAGAGTAAGAGTATGTGTTTTTTCAAAGGTATTGCTCCGATTGTAGACAAGTATAGTGATGACGATTATGTTGAATTCCAATATGAAGTCATTAAAGTTATGAGAAATTTAACTCGGAGAAATCAAGCGTCCATGCAGCAGCAACATTACAATTACAATATTAATCGAGGGTACAGGATACACGAATATCAACCAACACAACCCATTCCATCGACATCCAGGATGCCCTATGAATATCAGCCAACAGAACTCATTCCATCCACATCCAGGATGCCTCAAGAACTCATGCAGCAAGATGATTCCCAATCTTCAATTACTGAATTAAGTTCAATCACATCGCCTGATTACGATTTCGATTTTTCTAAAACTCCTTAATTTATTTTTTGAGTATAATAAAACAATTACTACCTACTAAATTTTGTTTTAATTAATACAGGTAATCAATCCCCTTTTCTATAATTTGAAATTGAACATCTCTTTAACATACCTTATCGTAACGGCTAATCTCTCTGCCGGGGAAATAGATTTACGCATGTCAGTATCCTCGTGTCTTATTTTATCATATATGGCTGTTAATAATGATTGAAAGGTTTCTTTCTTCATCCGAAAATAATTGTAAAATTTAGTTTCATCTTCTTCCAACTGCGTAAAAAGAGTTTGAAATGCACCATATTTTTCCCTTTCCAATAATATAGGATGCACCCACGATGACCTTTTACGTTTTTCTATTTCTTTTTGTTTCTTCTTGTACAAATAGTAGGCCAATACGAGTTTTTTTTTCTTATTATTCGACATTTCACACGTGTGTAATCTCTGACTACCAGTTCAAAACTAACGCATATAGACGGCAGTCCATCCATCCGGTAAAAAAAATATGTATACAAGGATAGCCGTTTATTGACGGTCCGTTATCCGGTGAAAAAAACGGACGTCTACAAGCGCTCGTTCCAAGTCCTTTCTACCAACTGTATTCGGTTCATGTCTATATAGACAGTTGTGAAAACACCACTAATGTTGTTCCTATAGTATATTTTTTGCTACCAAATAAAACACAATCAACCTATGAAAGAATGTTTTCCATTATCAAGTATCGTTTAGAAATTGACATCAGACGATTTAAATGCGACTATGAGATTGCTCAGATTAATGCTTTTGAAATGATACTCTCTGACGCTGACCTGACCGGGTGCTATTACCATTTCAATAAGGCGGTATGGCGAAAGTCTATCAAATTGAAAGTGACTAAAACCGAAAGAGGGAAGAGAGATCACAAGATTATCTGCAAACCTTCCATTGCTTCCTTCTACATACATTCATGAAGTGTGGGCTAAAATTGCTGTGGAAGCACAACAAGAAGGATCTGATCGCATTTCTCAATTCATTAATTATTTTTACAAACAGTGGATTGTTAAATTTAAACCAGAAAAAATCAGCTGTTACAAACAAAGGCACAGGACTAATAATGCATTAGAGGGCTGGAACAGGCGTTATAATGCTAGAGTTGGAAGAAAAAAGGGTTTGCCTTTATATGTTCATGCATTACTTAAAGAAGCCAGGTGGCAAGAATTAAAATATAAACGCGCATTATTTGAGGGGCAAAATCGTAAGAAGAACGACTATATTTTTGATAAGAATTATAATACATTTGAAACCAATTTCCAAATTCATCATCTAAACACAAGATACAAAAATAAACTTGCCGTTCCAACATTCAGGCTTCAAAAAACTAGAGGCTCGTTTATAGGGAAATGTATAACCTTTTATAATAAGCTTCCACAAAGTGTTACCGACTTGCCTTTTCATAAGTTTAAAGCGCATGTAAAAAAGACTCTTATGAGTAAAGGATATTATAAAGTCAACGATTATTTGAATGATGCCAATGCCTGGTGTTAATTTTTCAGATAATGAATCGTCTTGTTATGTATAACCATTTGTTTAAACAAATATTATTTTTGGTAATAAGTAGTAAGAAGAGAACTGACACATCTAATCTTGTAATGGAAGTTGAGCTCAAACTTCTGCTGTGAGGTCAGCTTCCAATTGACGACTCTGTAACAATACAGGGAGAAAAAAATAGCCCTTGCTGGTTTTCTTGCTGGTTCTTTCCAGTACAAGGTCTCCCGCCGTAGACTTGTGAACCAATGGCGTAGCTGCTTTGACGTTCAAAAGAGATTGTAACAATCCAATTTGAATAAAAGATATTGAATTTGAATTTGAATAAAAAATACAAAAGGGAAATAAAAAAACTAGAGCAAAATGATATAACTGCCTTGAATTTTTTAAAACGCGTTTCACACATAAAACGCATTATTTTTGGGGACGATTGTTAAACGCTCTGCAAAAATACTTACATACCTCAAAATAACGCTGTTATGTTTTATACCTAAGAAAAAAGGTTTTTATTTGTTATTATTTAAAGAAAAATTACATATTATCCTTGACTTATTTTTTTTTTTGCATCAGTGTACCTATTGAGTTATTAATAATAGTTCAATGAGTGTACCAGTCCTTTTGTCCAACCAACATGCCGTTTTGTTGTTCCAGTCGTTTTACTAAAATGACGATTTTAAATTTCAGACGTTTTACTAGTAGGTCGTTTTGATTTTATGACGTTCTATCCACAAAGACATTTTGCGAAATTGTCCTTCTGATATGGACCCATAGAGATTACCTAAAAAAGGCAGCCTCGTGCGTCGCATGAAAGCGAGACAGTATTATTATTAGTATAACCAGCGCACTTAAACGAATTTATCGTATGGCGCGGCCCGCCATTCGTGTTACATTTTGTTGCATACAAATTTGAGCTTTAAACTCACGAGCCTAAGGTTTACCTATGGTTTTTACGGGAGACTCAAAACAACGGTCAATATTTTTATTAGTTCGGTCTTTGGTTGAAATTATTCATTACAATAATTTTATCAGTTGGTTACATTTATCTATACGAATAAATATTACTCGCGTTAAAATCAACTTGAATTGAATGAATATTTTTATTCGATATGGTTGAAAATATTTATCGAATATGTGTTATTTTTTTTATTTGTTAATTTTAACGGTTGATAAATATATTCAACAACACTACATTGAGCCCCTGTACAACCCAGACAATTATGTATTAGAGTTAAGATATAGACTACAGTTAGCGCATAGAGATGCACATAAAAATCTAGTTATAAGTAAAAATAAAAGAAAAATTGTTTATGATATAAAAATTCTGCCAATTAGTTATAAGAGAGGTGACTTAATTTTAGTGAAAAATGAAAGTGATTCTAAATGGACAGATTATATAATGGACCATTTGAAGTATTAGAGGACTGTGAGCCTAATGTTAAGGTAATTAAAGAAAATAAGGTAGAAGTAATACACAAAAATCTAACAAAAAAGTTTATGGTATAGCATATATTAGGTATATATAAAAATAAAATGTGTAAATGTGTAAACATAAGAAAAAGTCAATTAGTAATAAGCTAATATTCACATATTTTCTTTTTATATAAAATTATTCTATCTACTAAGTTGATTGATAAAAAAAACAATACTATTTTTTTCTTTACCACCCCCGGGATGTGTTATGTGTCTAGTACTTAGATCATTTAACCTATGGATGCGGTACACAACAAATTGCAGTATAAATTTTTCTGACGCTTTTCGCGGGAGGAGAGGTAAACACACACTACGAAAATCTAGAATACACAGAGACGTTGTTCTTATGTTTACAGACACACACTATGAAAATATTACCCCTACAATGAAGAAACACACATCAACAAATTAACGTGTATCTACGCAATCGCCCGACTTCAAAGAATTAATGTCCCTAGTGATGTGACACAAAGAATGAGTAACTATTTGGGTCGTCTATTTTTTTTTTTATTAATATGAGCGGCTATGTTTTGTCACTGATACCTATAAGATCTACTGTGACCGCCACTATTACAGTTCTCCCACAAGCCCTGCATCTTCTAAAAAATGCAGTATTTTCTTGGGGGAGAGGTGCTTGACCTTCTCTGGTAACAGTAAGTATTTGCCCAGATGTAGGCTGCGTTTACGCATCAGTGGTCCACAGTTTGTGAGCAAGTGCATAGGCGTCTCTTCTGCTTCGTGGCAGACCCTGCACTCTCTGCACTCACTCAACCCCATGATGGACTTGTGCTTATTAAGGCGACAGTGTCCAGTGAGGGCTCTGACCAAAGTGCGTATGTTGTTCCTGCTTAATCCTCGGATCTGTTTGCAGGTACTACGGTCATAGACTTTTATGAGTGCCTTAGAGTGTTTAAGTCCTTTTTTTTAACGTTGGGAAATGCATTACGCATACCTCGCGTTTGAGAAGACGCAAGGTTATGTCGGACTCTCCGCTGCCACTGGGATAGTGTGTTACCCAGCGGCAGTGGCCTACCGACTAAAACCCAACGATGCCCCCTCACAAATGCCTTGGCGCGAGCACGTCCATCACCGCCGCATCCCCTCCATCATTAGATGAAGAGGGTACGTCGAGGAGGGACGTGTCACTACCTGACAAGGTCATGGGAACTCTATCGAATACTTCCACGACCTCGTCGGCGTCTGCTCGCCTATGGCGAGCCCCCTCTCACTTTCCCAAAATAGGAAGGCTGAATATCCCCCGAGGCATCCGGGGGGTCAACTACTGGCGGCGACCTGTGCAATGCAGAGTCCGGGTTTCCCGGACCTGGACCTCGCTGGTTGCCGTCAGGAGGTAAAAGGCGTGCGTAAATCCGCCTTCTCCGCCCTGTTCTTCTGCGACGGCACGGAGCGGCCAAGGGGTCATCCTCCCTAGCCCTCTCCGCCGTCTCCTTCTGCGTCATAACTTCGACGCAGAAAGAGTTTACTACACCCCACGCGTACTCTCCCTCCAGCATGGCGCTAACCACGTTCTGGAGGGAAAAGTCCTCGCCATCGACGGCGGTCAACTCCCGGCGCTGCGAGGAGAAAGCGGGGCACACCTCTAAAGTGTGTTGCGCGGTGTCCTCGCTTGCGCCACAGTGGTGGCACTTTGGGGTCATTTCTCGCCCAATGCGGTGCAAATAGCGGCCAAAAGAACCATGGCCGCTTAGGATTTGCACCAAGTGGTATGAGAGCGACCCATGGTGCATGTTCGCCCATGTGGTGAGGAAGGGGTTTATGGCCTCCAAGGTCCTGGACAAAGTAGCAGAAATCGAGGCCGAACCCCTCTGCTCGTCAAGCTCCTCAAACCACAGGCGAAACGCCTCCACTGTGGCCTCCTTTAAGGCGGAGGCCCTCTCTCTAGGTGCCAAGCGCTGGCCGCCGTCCCTTGCGTCTGCGCAGACACGGTAAGATGCTGCTAGCACGTGTGCGGCTATTTCCCAAGGAGGGGTGCCAGCAATCAGGCAGGCCGCCGTGTGTGAGACGGTCCTGTAGCCTCGTATGGCTCTCAGTGCCATAGCCCGCTGGGCTCTGTGAAGGCTCGCAAAGGCGCGAGCACCCAGGGCGTCAGCCCAAACAGGAGACCCATACAGGGCCATGCTTCTTACAATGCCGGCATACAACTGCCGAACATTGGAGCTCGGGCCCCCCACATTGGGGAAGAGTGTTTAAGTCCTGGCATATGCAGCCACGCCTTGTAGGACTTGTTGTCGTAATGGGTTTCAAGCGTTAGACGGGCGAGGCTTTTGGGTATACCACAGAATGGTTCAGGACCATATTGCGTTCCTTCGGCCTCAGCCCTGGCGAGTTCATCGGCACATTCGTTGCCAGTAATTCCCGCATGCCCTGGAACCCATCTAAGTATTACTCTGTTACTGTGTCCCAGAGTGTTTAGGCGGTTCATACAGTCAGCCACTAGCTTTGAGGTCACGAGGTTACTGCTCAGCGCCAGTAAAGCTGCTTGCCTGTCTGAGTTTATGTATATTGTGCGGTTGGCTTGGTTGATTCCAAGGTTGATTTCCGCACATTCTAAGATGGCATAAACCTCCGCTTGGAAGATGGAGGCAAAGCTGCCCAAGCTTTGTGAGAACTTGTGCAGTGGCTGCTCTCTATATATACCAAAGCCCATCTTGGATCCATCGGTAAACCATACGGTGGTGCCTGTCTCATAGGTAACTTGCTCATTTAGCCAGTCATCCCTAGAGAGAAGTTCCACTTTGTAGTTCCTATTGAAATTGCAACGTGGAGGCATGATATCAGAGTTCATGCTTATTATTGATGTCTCATTGACTAGGTCTAATAGAGACCTTTGTCGAAGGGACAGACACTTGAACCCGCCTTGGGCATTCATCCTGTACGCACACGCTATCGCCTCCTTAACAATAAACATGTCCAGGGGTGTGAGTCGCAGTAGCGCATTCAGGGCTGCCCCAGGCGTGGTGGAAATTGCGCCTGTAGCCATGAGACAGGCAGTTCTTTGTAGACTGCCTAACCTATTTGCAGCGGTTTTTTGTTTGGCTTTGTTGTACCACACCACTGAGCCGTAAGTAATTATCGGGCGTACAATGGTTAAGTACAGCCATAGGACCGATCTGGGGCTTAGGCCCCAGTTGGTCCCAACCATTCGACTGCAAGCCCCTAAGGCCGTGGGTCGTCTTGAGTGAATGATTGAAATGTTACAATAAATTGTGTTTTTATTACTATACCCTGTTCGGCTAGAGTTGATAAAAATACGCCTTTATGAAGACAATGAAGACAGGGTTTCTTAAATTAGTACAAAGCGAGGCCCGCTAATTATTATTAAAATGCTTTAATTAGTTTTTTGTATCAAATACAGCAATTTAACTTGGTGTTTAGCTGATCGACTGAAATAAATATATATTTTCAGTCATAGGCGTCGGTATAATGTTTTGATGAGGGGGGGGGGGGGGGGGGGGAATTAAAATTTTCAGTTAAAGAAACACAGTAAGCGCTGCGATGCGTAATCATAATTTTTATCAGCTCTCGGGGAACAGACTTTAGATCTCTACTCAAACTAGCTCCTTGCCACGACTTTCTAGTTGTCACGCTCCTTAGTGTGTCTGTGACATCGTTGCTCCCAGGCGGAAAAACGGATTTTGATTTTGTTTTTTTTTTCTTTGAAAGGGTGAATTAGTCGGGAATGTTCTTAGCTATGTTTGATGACTATCGATCCAAGATGGCCGCCACCACAAAATGGTGGATTACGTATTTTTGACTAGTAGAATACCACACACTACGATAAATGTAACTGGTTTATTTGGGTTTTGAGCTAAATACCTAAATTGTAAATTGCCAACGAAGCAAAATGCTGCGTAGGCAATGCCTTACGCCGGAGCAGCTTCTTACACTATATCAAGCACAGGTCCGGTCGTGCATGGAATACTGCAGCCACCTTTGGGACGGCTCTGCTAAGTACCAGCTATCTGCCCTTGACTCGGTAGAGCGCCGGGCGAAGAGGTTGATCGGTGAAGACACTCTGAAAATTTCAAATTTTCAGAGTCTTGAACATCGCCGCACAGTGGCCCGTTTATCGGTTTTTTACAGGTTACATTTCGGGGAGTGTTCCCAAGAGCTGTTTGATCTTATTCCACCATATCCCTTTTATTACCGAGGCACCCGGAAAACGGCAAAGACCCACCCCTACGTAGTAGAAATTCCACTTGTCCATACGAAGCGTTTCGCTTCCACTTTTTAATGCGTACTGCGAGGGAATGGAATTCTTTGCCATCCTCTGTGTTCCCACCTCACTACAACCCGGGTCTTTTCAGGACTAGAGTGAATCGGCACCTAATGAGTAGGCACGCTCCATCTTAGTCCCCACCTTTGCTTACCATCAGGCAAGATGAGGACAAGTGCTAACCCATAAACTATTTAAAAAAATTGTTTGTTAAGTTTGAAACTACTTTTGAGATTACGGACAAATTTTAGATAACAAATAAACCGATACGCTATTTTGAAATGGCTGCTTTCGAAAACGAAGAATACGCAGATATTTTGTTTTATTATGGTTTTTGTAATCGTAACGCCGCTGAAGCACAAAGAGAGTACCAAATCAGAATTCCTGATCGCCGTTTGCCTCACGTGAGAGTGTTTGGTGCATCCTATCAGCGCATTCGAGAAACGGGCTCAGTTCAACGACGACAACGCGATCTTGGTAGACCGCTCGTTGGTAATGTTAGTGTTGACGAGGACGATGATGAAATTATTCGGAGTTTCAGAGCAGATCTTACTGTGTCCACAAGGCAAGTGGCAAGAATACATGGCATATCACAATGGAGAGCCTGGTTTGCCGCATCGCGTACAGCACTACTGTATCCATTCCATTACACACCAGTTCAAGCCATTGAAGAAGGTGATCCGGTGAGAAGAATTGATTTTTGCAGATTTTTAATCAATGCTGAGATTGAAGATCCAGATTATCTAAAGAAAATTCTGTGGACCGACGAATCTACGTTCGATCGCGATGGCATCACAAACTACCACAATATTCACTTTTGGGCCTCTAAAGGTCAAAACCCATGAAAAAGTAAAGAAAGGGCTCACCAGAGAAGATTCTCACTAAATGTGTGGATGGGGATTGTACACGCTAATTTAATTGGACCTTTCTTCCTGACCCAAAACCTGAATGGCACAACATACGAAACTTTTTTAAGAGAGGAAGTAAACACGCTTTTGGAAGATGTTCCGCTAGCTACAAGAAGAAATATGGTATACCAGCATGATGGGTGCCCAGCTCACTTTTACCGTGGTGTACGACAGTGGCTGGATGAAAATTATCCACTAAGATGGATCGGTAGAGGTGGCCCGACTCCATGGCCGGCGAGAAGTCCTGATTTGACGCCCTGTGACTATTATCTTTGGGGTCACATGAAAGATCTAGTCTACCCCACACCTGCAACTTCCATTGAAGATTTGAGGGCGAGGATCGTATCAGCTGCTGAAGTCATTAAAACATCACTTTCATTCAACGCGTGTGACAGTGAGTGAGGTACGCCGTAGGCTGCGTGCGTGCATACGTAACAATGGCAGACAATTTGAACAGGACTTATAAATGTTTTTATTTATGTTCGTTTGTTGTTTAGTATTTTTCAGTCTTTTGTGTACTAAAATGCAATTTCCTTTATTTCTACTTCGTACTTTTGCCTTTTCCAGACAATTTTTATTCAAAGATGAAATTATGAATTTTGACCTACAGCGCAACTTTTTGCTAATTTCTGTAAAAACTACTAATAAAAGTAAATAATATTTTTACGTTTTTTAAAAGCTTATGAAACCAGCAAGTTATTTTAGTAGTTATTACGCCAACTGTCATAATTTTTTTTCAATAATTGACGTCGTTTTTCAGAAAGATAAAAAATTAATCGACTTAATAGTCAATAAAGACCTCTTATTTCCAAAATTATTTAAGTTTTTGACAACAATTTTAATTTAAATTAACTGCCCATTTTTCAGCTTTTCGCAATTAATCAATTTAACATAGTAATGGTGTAGTTTTTTTTTTTTAATTTTTGATAACAACTCGGAAAAAAAACTCAAAAATTTGAAAGCCGTCGTAGCTCGATAACCAACTGTTTTTGACCCCTGGTTAATTGGGCTTTTTTTGTTGCTTATGACCTGTACTATAACCCCTTTCAAGGAATACGTCGACTTTTCCTGTCATCCTGTATATAAATCAGTTAGAAATAATTAATAGTTTTGCCATTTGATTTTATAATAATGTATTTATTAGATAAGACACTTTACATAAAATAAACACTAACAATATATTGCATTAATATTGCAGCTAATGTTGTTATTCCAATGTGCCCAAGCCTTAATGTTCCGTTTCATGTACATTTATTCTGAATACGACCCATAAAACACCAAAAATGAAAATCAATCCTTGAAATGGCACTGTTATGTACGAAAACAGTGGTCAAAAGAGATTTTTATCTAACACAAGCTTTTCATCATTTGATAAGTCAATATCGCCCATCAATCTTTAAGCAACACAAGCTTAAATGTTCTCTCTTTTCTCAGTTACGATTAATATAAATTAAGAAGTAGAAAAAGCCGAAAAAGAAAAAAGCTTATAAGAAACTAGCTGTGCCCGTGAACTAAGTTTTGCTTTATTAAAGCTTAGCATTTAAAAATTCTGGAGGGCCGGGGCCACCCTTTTCACCCAGGGATATAAAAAATAGCCTATGACATATTCTTAGACCTAACAAATATACACAAAAAATTTCATAAAAATTAGTTAAGCCGTTTTGGGGGATAATAAGAAAAATATATACATGATTACATTAAATATTTATAGTACATTACATCCAAAAAAGGATGTTTTATTTGATTCAAATATGTTTTGTTTTAAACAGTATAAAAATTGACATATAATTATTGTTTTTGATTTTCATATACTTTTTTTCCGGGAAATGCCTGTTAATACACCTAGGAAATGAGACACTACCCCAAGATGATGTGGCAAGATACTTAGGCATATACTTGGACAGAAGACAAACTTGGAGAACACACATCCAAAAGAAAAGAGATGAACTTAACATACGATTTCGTTCCCTTGCGTGGTTGCTGGGTAGGCAGTTGAAACTTAGTCGTCTGGACATATGGTATCAGTCTTTGGGGTACGGTAAGCAATTCAAACCTTGAGATACTGCATCAATTTCAAAACTCAGTTCTGCGTACCATACTAAATGCATGTTGGATTACAAGAAGTCACGAGATGCATGAATACCTAGAGATAAAAACTATTAAGCAGGAAATAAACACTGTGGCGCAATGCTATGAAGACAGATTATCTCATCACAAAAATAAACTGGCAGCAACTCTGAACAATGACTGCTCAAATATAAAAAGATTCAAGAGATAGCACATTAACAGCCTTCAGTCCAGAACTTAAATGTTCTTTTTTCTATTGAGAAGTCATTTCTACAAAATGAGCCTAATAACGGATCCGCTTATAGTGACCCCACTGATTGCAGATGGTGTTAAAACAATAAAAAAAAATTATTTTTTTAGTTTTTCCGAGTACCAATCTCATTTATTAAAGTGCTGTGATTATTTGATTTCCTAAATGTAAGCAGCTATTTAGTGATATTTTATTTCACAAAAACCAATGAACCAAAGATGGTTAAATAAATAAATAAATACTCAGTATCAAAAAAGAGTTAATCAAGAACATAATAACTAAGATATTTAACAATTAATTATTTAAATTCATTATTAAAAGACTAATGGCCAATTTCACTAACCTTGTCTTAGCTAAGACAATCCTAAGTATGCTGTCACTTCTTGTCCTCAATGAAAATAATGTGACAGCATGCCACTTAAGATCGTCCTAAGCTAAGACAAGGTTAGTGCATTTGTCCATCAGACATGGTGTATTAATCTCAGAAGACTCTCAGGAGTCTAACTTGTAACAAGGTGCTATATCACCCTTAATGATATAGCAACTCGTATTCCCTGTTTACCTGACTACATTTGAAATATTTGACAAAAAAAATCTCCCATCATTGAATTGCCGTCATTGACATAATAATTTTACCATAAAAATCATCTATATATTGAACAATATTCTCACGGAGTTTGTCCAACAAGGAATACAAAGATACTGTGAAAGCAAAATTCAGGCACATATCTTTGTGCCTTTTTTTTTATCATTATATTATTAATTTGTGAAAATGGAATATAATAGATCAGAGACAGAACCTTGATGTCTCATTTATTTGACATCGTAATAAATGAGACATCATGGTTATGTCACACATCTTTAACTCACACTTGATCCCATATAAATTTATTAAGTTTTCAGTAGTAGAGCTGGATTTAGATTAGATTTAATATAAGCCTGCTAATTGTAACTATTGCATTTAAATATTTATTGTTTCATCACAATTGTTCCTACTAGTAATAAAAAATAAGAGTTGTTGTTACAAGTATGTTGATCACTTGTTTATTTTATTTATGTGTCAGATTTGTAACTGCTTCTATAATATTTTCTCGAAAAAACAATGTGCATTCACTAACATATCTTTGATATAATTTCAGGTTGCCTTGAAAACAGATGTAAGCAGTATTGAAAGAAAAAATGTGGAGCAGAATCAACATTATATTTTGTGAGCAGGTAATAAGATGCCCAAGGGAGAAGAAAAAATGTGCCAACCATAATAAAGAGTACAAGATAAGACACAATTGTTAAGCAGTTCTACATTAGATAGGAGATTAACATCAGTAGATTTCACTGACAGGGGTGACCCAATACCGGCTTCATGCTAACTGGATTCAAGATAGATTACTAGACATTTGCCAACTTATTCCATGTAAATTGTACATAAACAGTACAAGAATATGACAGTTTACGCCTACCTGAATAAGATCTCTTTGTATTAGTCTACTGACACAGCTAAATTACAGGAATCAGATTACTTACATTGATTATATCCACATTGTATTTTTTACTAGTTTGTAAAAAGTACTAATACTAGTGTGTAGAGCACAACCCCAGGATGGATCCTTAACGAGATTCAATGGTTTTGCAAAAGACAACTAAGTTGAAACAGTAGCAGACTACCCACCTGATGATAAGTGGCTACAGCCACATAGAGGGCATGTGATACTAATGAAAAATATTCATTTGTATTTGTTTTTCTCATCATTAATATTATTATCGTTGGTAATTTAACACCCTTTAACTAACCTAACAGACCGAGGACACTACCCAAACCAAATGTAAAACACTGAAACTTAAAGATTAATAGAAATAATATTTAGGAAAATATGCTGAAACCCAATCAAAAAATTATTTTGGGCCATTCACACACAGACTACTGAGAAGATACTACGTACTACTGAGAAGATACTACGTATCAGACAGCCGACTGCGGTACATTTTGAACGTTTCGTAGGAATTCGAAGGGGGACAATGTCAGTTGACAGTTTTGTTTTATAATCTCATAAACAGGCAAAGGAATAAAGGAACAGCCCATTTATTTACGGTTATTATTAAGCAAAGGGATAACCTACACAGCAATAATGTAAAATTAAAATTCCAAATATTAGAGGTACCTAATGGAATCAGATTTAAATAGCAAATTAAAGGAAAATATGTTGTTACTGCCTTAATTTTATAGACACTTACTGGCAAATTCCACTGAACTATAAGTATAAATGAATAGTTGAAAATAAAAAACTAGTCATACTTGTTAAAATTTTTATTTTTCAATTTTTTCGTATATTTCTCGAATGCTTTTTTTTGCATATTTGGTAAATTGTCTTTTTTTAAACGATAAATGTCAGTGCCCTTTAGAATTTTATTTATAACGTTGCACCAATTTACGATAGAAAATTTCACAGTGATGTGTACAAAGTATTTCAAGATATATTCTTGATGTTCGGCACAGCTGATAAAATCAAATGAATATTTAGAAAATATATATTGCATTATATTTTTTGATATATTATTTTCATGGGCTTTATTTTCTAAATATTCATTTGTTGCAGTAACAACTGTGCCAAAACATCTCACTGCATGTTCGGATGGGTATTTTAGTCTATTTTTTTGGGCTTGTGTATATTCCCTCTGACCTATCCAGTCGTGAATACCAAGACTAATGGAACTAGTTAAGCAGTCTTGGCATTCACGACAATTATGCTTCTTTAATATTTTCCCCACAACCCATCCTGCAGTGTAAGCCCGCGAATGTGTATTCAACCGTTCTCTGCGGGCTAATTCCAGAATATTTTGTACATTATGATCTGCCGATGGACGATTCGGTTCATTATTTTCTGTTTTATCAAATAAATTTTGTATAGATACAGCTTGCTGTGCCGAATCATCCTCACAATTAAAACTGTCACTGTGAAATTTAATCAATCTCGTTATTAAAAGTGATTTGAAGGTGCAACTGAAGTTGTGGCAGTCTGGATTGTTGTTTCTATAACTATAGGCTCTGACTTGGCCAAAGAAATTTTCTATGGGGTCAGAATTAAAATACCTCGGCCTCATAATTTTTATATTATTATCTTGGAAGTACTGCCACAACTTCATTAAACTTTTCAAAGTAGTTATAAAGTTTCTAACAGAGGGCACTGACTTAATGACCCCCTTATTGTCAATAAATTTTAACTTTTCTAATATGTTTATGGCTTCTGGCCAAAATTTATGATGGTCCGAATTTTCCGTGACTGCTTTTCGTAGTCGTTTGCCTTTCGATTGTTGATTGTTGAGAGTTGTGCCATTGATGCTGTCAAAAAGGTTATCGAAGAACGATACTATTTCAGCTGTATTTTTCAGAGTAGTGCTGACTGGCCGGCCATCCACATAATATGCTGTAAAAAATTATATCATAATGAGCAAAAAAATTTTTATTATTAAATATAGCGGCTGTTTATTTCTATAGAAAATCTAACATTTTTCAGTCAAAGGCAAAAAATGTACACTATTAATATGTTAACAGCTACAAATTTATAAATATACAGGGTTAATTGTAAAACACCTGCAACCTTGCAGGATTAAATAGCTAACATCATTAATCACAAAGTTTGTTTTATGAGTTTTAAGATAACTCAATAAATTGAACAAAAATCAATTTTCAAGTTTCTATTGCACTATCGTGACATTGATAAGTCAATGTTTCATTTATAAGCGATGACGAAATACGACGCTACGCTTGCGCGCTGTTCCAAGTAATTCTGGTGATGCGCGTAGAGTTACAAACATTCTAGAAGTATAATAAATTAATATTTATTTTTGTAAGAAAGTAAAAATCTAAGGAATTATCAAAAGTCGTAAAACAAACGATGTTGTTTATGATGTTAGCTATCTAGTCCTGCGGGGTTGCGGGTGTTTTAAAAACAATCCTGTATACACAATTACAAATAAATAATGTAAACTCCAATAAATTGGTTCATAATTTCTTTTCTTGTATGAAAAGAAATTAGCTTGGTTCATAAGTTCTTTTCATACAAGTTTCTTTTGTCATAAACTGAATGATTATGCTTAATGTAAAATCCAAAAATGTAATTAACTTCATATATCTATTTTTACTTACAAAAATTTGATGTATACTTTAGAGCAGCAGACATGGTTCTACTTAGAACTCGGACACAATATTTGACCTAGAACAATTAAATTGAATAAATAAATTACTTCCAATAATTTTTTAATTCAAAATTTTGTAAATTTTGAATTAAAAAATCCAGGATTCAAACCCAGGCTCTCTTAATTTTGTGAACAGGGTCATTAACCACCAGACAGTTGTACAGTGACTAGTTGTCAAATGAAATAAATAAATTATATCATGCTTGTTCACTTGAATGAATAGGCGGAGAAGTACAAAAACCCACCCTGTCTATAATTGGTAACTCCAATGTCAAGCTGCAACTGAGAATTTCCTAATCTGGAATAAAGCTTTGCCCGACCCAGGAATCGAACCTGCAACCTTGGGTGAATTGTTGAAATTGACATATTTTCTTTTACCAAGTTGGCAAACATGCATACTGCCCATCCGGTATAAGTCACCTACATGTGGTGGTGGAAGATTTGCAGCAAATCTGCCACCCCCGCAAGAACCAAAGTGTATATTGCCAACTTGTGACATAAGATAGCCACTGTATCCAGTTAATTCACTGCCATGTCTTACCCTTCAAAGCGGAACACAGCAATGCAAACACTGCTGCTTTGCAGTAGAAATAGGTAAGACTAAGGTACCTAAGTAGCAACCCTGGTACAGAGTCTCCCTCCGGTAAAAATATAAGTATTACCTTCATCTTTTTTATCTTTTCAGGTATGACACACTGGTCATTTAATTTGTGCAAAAGTCTAGATTGCGTATGTAGGCAGTCAGTTTCATACACATCTATGATATCTTGCCACTTGCAAATTTTTCCATCCACAACAATATTTTTGGTCAAAAAATTATTACGAATGCCTTTAATTAAGTGGGATGGATCATAAATTACATTTAAATTTACACCGCTAATGCAGAGAGTATCATCTGAAATGTAAAATAAATAGATTCATTAGATATAATGAACTTACAAATAATATAAAATCTATATAAGTGTTGGTGAACATGACTAACAAACCTGGTATTTTATTCTGTAGGATCTGATCCCGTTTTGTATCCTCTTTCAGTTTATTAAGTGCTGATTGAAAAGCAGCACCTTGATCACAGATAATTGTAATTGGCTTGAGACCCAAAGTTATAATTTCTTCTACTAAATGCTTAATTATTTTCTTTAATTCCAAGGCCGATGTAGCTCCTTGACAGAAATAAAAACCAATCGGCTGCTGCCACTTATAAACTGCCCCTCTTAGCATAAATACAAGAGCATGATCTGCAAATTCACACTTCTTTTGAGATATGTCAACAAATCCATTGATGTTGTCTTTATTTTTATTATAGTTAAGAGCAGTCTCCAATGACATCTCATCAAAAATTATGGAACATAACTTTTTTTTCCAATCCCACTTCTCAACCTGTAATTATAAGTGTTTATTTATAATTAATTACAAATTGTTTATTCATACAAAACAATAACATTTAAACAATATTAAATAATAGCAAATAAAAAAGTAATTGTTTAATCTTTACATCCTCTATTTACCTCTTTTTTTAGTAATCCCAACACTTGAGGGTTAATACCAGGTTCAATTTGTAATTTTGAAATCATCATATTAAGTGTTGATTTAGATGGTAATGTGAATATTTTGCTTAAAAATCTATAGCATTTAGGACTTTGCTTCATGATGGACAGAGCAATAATCTTCTCCTCAGTAGTGAACCTTCTGGCATTTTTTTTCTTGCCACACTGACTTATTTGCATTTTAATAAATTTCTTTGCGTATGGGTTCATTTTCTGCGTCAAATTTTCAAAAGAAGATTGCTTAGAAAATTTCAATGCAGCTTTTGCTCTTTTGTGGTAATTCACCTGAGACTTGGCCTTTTTATATTCGGTATAAATTTTTTGGCACAGAGGTGTGAGCTGGTTTCTTTTACATATAAGTCGCCTTCTAGGTGTTGATTCAAATTTTGCTTGATTTGCAGAATCTGTAATATAAAATAAAATTAATGTTATATTTCGAAATACAATTTTAAATACAAGCTTCATATTTCAAGGCCTCACCAGAGACAATTTTTGAACCTTTATTTTCAGAGCATCTGGTACTTACCTGAAAAAGGTATTGGAACATCTTGATTTTCTGGAAGAACCTGCATTATGTTTGCGATACCAGAACATCCAGCCTGAGGAGTAGGTTCCAAGCCTGCTGATTTTTGATTAGCATTATGCTCACTTAATGCACCTGCAAAAATTGGACCAATTTGAAAACCAAGAACCTTGATATTATAATGATTAAATAAAACTACTTAATTACTAAAAATATATGAAACTACTGGTGTTAATTGTCAAATGCAGACTAAACTAAACAACTAGCAACAAAAATTAAATATGTAAAAATGCCTCCAGGTTTTTTGCTATTGAAAACAAAAATTACACTAGTCCAAACCCTAATCCTACTAATTTTAGATTATGCCAATGTCTGTGGCATCTAAGTAACAGACATTGGCATAATCTAAAATTAGTAGGATGTATGTGATTCTTTTTGGTTTAAATAAATTTGACCACGTTTCCAAATTTCGTAACGATCTCAAGTTTTCGTTCCCGTTTCCTTAGGAATACTCGAATTCTATGCTTCCTCTTTAATGTCCTATTCAATCCTATCTATCTTAGAGTCTTTTTCCTTTGCAAACTTGTCCAAGGCTCTCTGCAGATCCCACCTCACGTCCCTTCTTAGTGTCCCTATCTGTAATTTTATTTTCTTATCTGTATTGTACTTTCCTTTCCAATTCATTTATGGCTCATTCAGTCAGACTTTGGAATTCGCTTCGACCTGACACGACAGTCAAACCATTTGCTCATTCAAGCGGTGCATAAGGGAATACTATCTGTCCTTGTCTTAATTATAGTATGTATGTATAATATATAAAGCTGTTTGGTATTTCATTTTTTTTTCTATTTTATTTATCTATTTCTATTGTTATTGAGAACGTTTTTTATCATTTTTTAAATATTTGATTGTATTTACAATTTCTCCTTCCGCGGGTCAGCTGGAAGAAATTTCATTTATGAAATAAGCAGATCCTTTGTACATTTTGTCTTATGTGTTGTTTGTGCTGTTTAATTTTATGTGTACAAAAATTGTTAAATAAATAAATAAGTATGTATTTAGCTTTGAATAGTTATCAAGCATATTCAGAAAAGGATTATCACAATGACTCGTTTATATGAAAGAATTATTCGCAAAAAACAAGGTTTAGAATGTTTTTAAACCATGACATCTTTTAGTTCAAACAGTGAAATATACATGACTAAGTACATAAATGTAAACAATTTAACATGCAATTAAATAACTTTTTTTGTGGTTTATAATAATAAAATATTAGTAAAACATATTTTGCAAAATGTTTATCTCATGATGTGTTTATCACACAGCTGAAGCACTTGACCAATATATATTTATTTGTATGAAATTAGTGTAATAATATATGCCAGAGACATTGTGTCATATTAAGAATGATAACAATATAACATTTAACTTATGAACAATATTAATACACTTTCCACAAATTGCTCTTTTTAACTTACGTTTATGTTTTCCCAATTTTGCATATGTGTGGTCAATCTGCTCATATGACCTTTTTCGGGCATAGCTGTGTTCAGATTGAACAACCCTGATTTCTGTAACAAACAATAGCATTATCAGCCACATAAATTAGATAACACGTTTAATAACTCTAGCTTGTTTTAATGCTTTATAATTTTACAAGAAAATTTGAAACTGACAAAACCAATTTAACCAATAGTCAATAATTCATAAAGTAATATTTTTTAAACAATGATGTTACCCTAGAGGCATGGAAATCTTACCAGTATTGTTCAAGGACGGTTTTCCATTTGTTATTTCGGTTTCGGTAAACAATGAAGGGTACGCGTCGCCTATGAGACGACATTTAGAAGTAATAAATCTTGACTCAAAATGTTTACCACACACTACACTAATGCCAGGCGTCAAATTTTCAACATCACACACAGTATTTAAGCTTTTTGACCACACAAGAAATCTTTTCTCACTAATTGGAGTCTTATATAAAATAGCGTCCTGTCGCGAATTTTGGCAATTGCCAACACAGCAAATCCGATTTCTAGGCATTTTGCACAAAGCAAAGTTACCACGATGAAATCGCAATGGTTATTACAAATAAAGCGGAGAGTAGACGTGGGCGTTATTTCACGTCACTAGTTACAATAACTAGCTACGCGGCATGTAACCGAATAACTAGTTTCGAGACAAATTACAAGTAGTGATTTTTGTAAATGCGTTATTATATTACTGTGATTGTAGGGTGTGAGTCGTTGCCCAATTGACGTATTTAAATGTTAACTTAGATCCAAAAAGATTTTTGATAGGGTCATAAACTCAATTACCTATCATAAAATTGAAATAAAACAAATAAAATTATACAAAAATGTTATTAAAATCATAATTTCCTAGTAAATACTTAAAAATATTTAATTGAACACGTGTTAATGGTTTATTGGAATTCACCCCCTTAGGGTGCAAAATGGGTTGAAAATTTCTATGGAAAATTTTAAAATCTGCTCAAATTTCTACGAAATTTATTATCCGGGCTTAAATAGGCTACAAAATTATTTTTCCTACGGGAAAATATAAATTCCCACGGGAAAACAATAATAACGCGGGCGAAGCCGCGAGCGGAAAGCTAGTCAATCATAAATACATTTAATGCAGTCAGTCCTAAGCCTGAATAAAGTATGAAGGGAAGTTAATTTATTGATTTAACTGTATAGCTACAAACACGTTGATAGTGTTTTAATTTATTTTCGTTTCGTGTGTAACTGTATAGTTGGTGGAGGTATTTATGCAAACAATCACAATAGCTGAATAAAAATAGCTAGTTACAAAAATCACTAGTTTTGAAACAGGTGACGCCGACCAAGAAACCGGTTTCGTTACGTTTCTTGAAAATAACGTAACGAGTAACGACCCACGTCTAGCGGAGAGATAAGCACAAACGTAACTTTACTCGATCAACACAATATTTATAATGAATGAAGTACGCCATATTGATTTTTTTATGGTTGCGGACGGATCACAGATAAGTAAGATTCATGTAATCTGTGGATTAATGTCATCCGACATTGGCTCCTACGTGAAACATTCGTTCTATGAAGTCATACGGCCATGCATTCACACCACAAACTTTATAGAGATTGATTCACACTTCACAGACTACATTAGTATCTCTATATAGTTTGTGATGATAGACATACTATACTACGCAAATACTACGTATGGGGCATGGGATGGGATGTGCCCAGTGCTGCCAACTCCTTTTGGCAAAAACGCGCTTTCCTCACTTCGAAAACGCGCTAAAAACGTGCTAAATGGCATCTACGAATAAAATACGCTCTAATTGGCGCGAATCAGTGATAATGTACGTAAAAAAAACTAAGTAGGATGTAGGTACATACGAAAATTAAGAAACAATAAAATAAAGAAATAGTTTTATTTGTGAAAATACAATTAAACAACAAATTAAATGTCAAAAACAGTAGGTACCTACTAAATATTTTAAGTAATTAACAACCAATCATGGTAAAATCATCATTGCGTCTTCCGATTCATCGTCTTCCTCAACTTCAACGTGTTCTACAGTTGCTCCGGCCGAAGTAGTTGGTTGATCTTGAATAGTTTTTATTGTTTTTAATTAACGCGCCAGTTTTAGCCTATTAAAGCGCTAGATCTGGCGCTGCAAGCGCTAAGTTAGCAGCACTGCCCCCCTAGACAAGATGTCTTTCGATAATCGTAATCGCAATCGCTAAATGGACAATGTATGAGATTTGACAATTGCGCTCGAAAGCTAAGCGAGGGCTTATGTCAAATCCCATACATTTTTATTCTAGCGGTTGCGAAAGCGATTATCGAAATGTGTCTTGTCTAGGGGGGCGGGATGGGCCATTGCACAAACTAAATAGAGAATTAGAGATACCATACCATTGCAGTTTGCACTGGCGCTTAGTGTCTTCTGTGCAGCAGCAGCACCAAGGAGCTTAATAAGTATCTAAGCCACATCTAAGCTCCTTGAGCAGCACTGGCGTATGCTAGACGTTCAATATTTATCACTATATTTATAAACCAAACGCATTTCAATATTTATTGATGGATCACTGTGCTGACCTTAGATAAAGAATGAATAGATAGGACGTGACCGTATACCCGTAAGGGACAGACATAGATGACGTCATACCTGCCTAAAGTAGATGGGTATACCAGTGTTGCTTTAAGTTTTACCCTACTTTATTTTTATAGTGGCTTTTACCACTATAAACATAAAGTAGGGTTGATTGATCTACGTATTTTTTTTGAGACATTTTAATGAGCGCCCCTCGCTCAATAATATGTCTCAAAAAATAAAAGTGGGAGGAAGTTGCGATTTATTTTATTGAATTCTTCATTCAACCTTGGCCGCAGTCTAAAGTTATTAACACTTTTAAATAAAACTACACTTTTCGGATTTACTCGAGTATATTTCGTTTTAAAACATTTTACTATTATTTATTTAAGCTATTATGTAAACATCTTTACAAATATAAGAAAAAATATTAGAAATCATCATCCATACGCGTCCATTGCTAGACATAGGCCTCTCCAAGTGCTCGCCACTGAGCACGATCCGCGACCATTCGCTTCCAGCTTTTGCCAGCTAGGTACCTTGCGAAGATCGTCGCTCGATTAAGAATACAGCGGGCAATAATCATTGTTTTTTCTTTATATCTGCAGTTTATTTAAAATCCAATATTTACACATTTACTAAATATTTGTGAAGATTTAGAAAATGTATAATATTAAATTTTAAATAAACATTTTCTAAAATTAGACTACTTTTTTTCCCAATCGTCTAAGCGGTTGACGCACTGACCGTAGTTTTTTATTTGATGACCTCGCTGATTGTTTCAAACCCAGCATTTGAAGCCGCATTTTTCTCTTTCGGGGCGTATTCAAATTTGAACCGAAATCCAACACCGATGCGTCCTGAAACAATATGTATACAGGTTAAAAATAAAAGGAGGTTCCCCGAAGGAAATCTGTTAAATACAGACAAACAAGCAAATGGAAAGTCTCACTTCAAAAGAATTACCTTTGTTATCTAAAATGCTAAAAATTTTATACTTAAATATGTCAATATTAATGTAACACAGAAACTAATATGTGAGTTCCCTTTCACGTAACAAATTACCTACGAATCAAGGAAAAATAGTCGTAGCGTAACTGGTATCATTATAACCCGGCAAAATGTTATACGCGTTGGCTGTATACGTGGCCATATTGTATGGCGACATTCCTAGCTTGTTAGGTTAACAATAACCTTACTACTTAGTTTGAAATTTCATGTTTAATCCCATAATATGATTGAGAACCGTAGAAGGATAAAATATTGCAATATAACTTGTATCTATAATTTAAAAAATAGTTTTTGCGCTTTTTATTGACACAATTTAGGTCTTACCTGTAAAAGGTTATATTTTCCTGTTTTCTAGCACTATCACTATTACAAACTAAAACGGAGCAGTGCACCATGATTTAAATGTTCAAATAGTTCACAATTACACTAATTAAAGTGTTAAATAATTACACAGTAAGCTATAATTCACAGAACAAATTTCTTCCACGTATTTGTTTAGCACCAGACGCTGGTGATAAACAATCCCCACTACCAGTTTCACCTATATACGGTAACAAGGACAAAAAAAAATGATGCCATCTTCTTCTTTCCTTTGGCAATGTGTATAAGTTTATCTCTTTTCCTCATGTTTGACGGCTTTTATAGCCCATCTACACTCAGGGGCAAATTTAGAGGAACGATAAAAATTCACTCCTAGTTTTGATAACGCTGTGTATTTCAGCATACGAAACCATATTTAGTTTTACCAGCTTTCTAGCCATCGGATTCGCTACAAAAAAAAAATTCGACGCGGAAACCAGTTGTACGATTGTGATAAAAAGACCACCATTAAAAGTTGCCGTTCTTCTCCAGGTCACAAATACGGGAATTTTTTCATTATCCGTTATGGCGTTGGTCATGAATCCTGAATAACAATCAAACAAACGCATTAAAGGTCAACCACACATCGATATGATGTTGTAAAAGTAGCTTGAATCTATGTAAAAAGTGTAGTGTTCCTCTAAATTTGCCGCTGAGTGTATTTCATTCTATATCTATGGTGCTGACATATCTTTATTACTTTGCATCTCTACTAATCTCAGAATAGTCTAAGCTACTCATAATCTCTCAAAAATGTCTATGATATGAAATAATCGTATTCTCGCTGGCAATAGAGATGTATGTCTAATGATTATGAGGATGCGGTCCGAAATTTGATATCAGCGCTAGTATGCGCTTTTCGCATGCAAACAGTCGGTTCAAAATTGCTCATAATATGCGCATTTGTAAGCGGTATGACAGAAAAGAGGAGTGCACTGTCTCTAGAGCTGTCAATGACAAAGTTAACGTTAATTTCCCGCGGAGTTTAATTTGTTCGAATAATTTTTTTCATTGGGTATATCTACAATAGATACAGAAGTGCTCTATAAAGATACTGGGGGGACAATACAGGCCTTCCTTCAATTATTCTTTTCAAATAACATTGATTGATCAAATTGACTTTTGACAGTCTCACAAATCGAAAGCTTGGTCAAAAATTCATCTTAATGCTTTCGTCCGTGAGCAGTGCAAACAATTTGAATGGGTTGTTTTGTTTGCATGCATGCAATCTTTAAAAATGTTACTCCAGTATAGTATAATGAGAAGCTTAAACAAGAAAAAAATGGAAACCCGCAAACGGAGAGCTTGGTCTGTCCCCTTTCCTTTATCACGAGATGTGATCGATGTTTTTACATTTGGCGCAATTTTGTTTCGTTTTTTAAGTTGAAGCGAAACTGAAAAGTTGAGCACGGTCCAAGTTAACTTTGATACGACGCCGACGTCAAAGTGCGCTTTGATTGTTGATTTATACGATCAAAACAAAAAAAGTAGCGTTCAAGTTGTCATCAAATTATTTTTAAATGGCTTTATTATAACTTACTTTCAACTATTTCTTTAAAAAAAATGGTTACTGTTTTGCCCAAACCTATTATAGTCTAATATATTATATTGAGAGTACAGTTGCTATATGCCTGAAACGGTTTTGTATTATTAAAAATCGAGGTTTTGTTGAGGATGCTTCTAAAAAACCCGTATCGAGAGAAATAAATATTCTGAAACATATTTATAAGCTTGTATTATTTGGCATTGCTACGAAATTCCCTATTCCTACAAAGATTTGGCGTTTTTATTAATTTTTTGGTACCTTCACAACCCGGAATCGAAAATTCTATCACTTAGCTGATACCGGAATTTCAATAGGCGTATGTAACAATTAATTAAATCAATCATTTAATTGATTGTCTTTTACGCCTATCGAAATTCCGGTATCAGCGAAGTCATAGAATTTTCGTAAAGCAAAAATCAAAAACACTATTTGAATCTCCCGCGTACAAAAAGTTTCCGATGGCATAAACAGGAGCGCTAGTGAGCTCGATGTAAACATTTTTGAAGTATGAAGTTGCCGTTCTTCCCTTTATGGTATTTGTGTTCTGTGGACTAAACACTTGAAAGTGCAAAAGTGTGCCGAGAGAGATAGCAATAACTGAACCTCAGAAGAATAACTAAAGCATAATGCTGTAGTGATTGTTCTGAGAACTGTACCTTTTATCCCTTTCCCACAGTGTTGCTACTGTTGTATATTTTATAATTTAGTAGTTATGAAACAACTATTAGTAGATGAAGATTTTTTATTATTGTTTATTTTAATTACTTTTAACGCCCAAAATACTTAAATTGTTTTTTTTTGTAATAATTATAACATAAAATAAATTAAATTATCATGTTAGTCTACTATTAATAATTATAACACTATGATTTTACTTCCAGGAAATATTCTAGTGGTAGTATTCAAAAAATGTTATATTGCAACAACGATTCTTTGTCAATGTCAGTAATTTTCGTTGGCATTGTAGTAGGGTCACCACATGGTATGTACCTAACATAAATATTATCGCAATTTTTATTTTTTTTAATAAAAGTAATATTTATATTTGTTATTTATTGTTTAGCTTACACGATGCGATGTTAAGTTATTAGAAAAAGGAATTGGCATTAACATTCTAATGTGTTTTTAATTCTTTTCTTCTTAAAATATTACTCATTCTTTTACTAGTGTTTATTCCTCTAACCGTCTTGTTATTTAAATTAAAATCCCTTTTTTGTTGATATTTTCCAATTTATTATTTCTCAATACATTGTTATTTTTTGACAATTATAAACCAATTCATTTTAAATCATTTTGACACATGAAGTATGAAAAGTATAAAAACTTACATAAAGGTTTTATTATGACATCTCAACAACTAGGTATGTATTTAAATATCACAGAGAGATTTTAGTGTTGACTCATTTTTGACAAGTTGACATATTTGATTATCTATTATGTGGCGGTGGGTTCAACATAATATACCGATTGGAAAGACCCATCTATTGAAAGACAATCATTGACATCCATTATTTTTTAATAATTAAATAATTAAAAAATAATAAAACCTCTTGTATTGAAGAGCAGATATAAAATTCTTTTGCGCAACTCATTTTGATATAATAGAATAGAATATAATATTTATATGTTGTACAACACCAACCAGTTTAAAGTCAACGTATAAATAATACACTTAACACTAATGGCCTTATTCATAAAAATACTTAAGCAGTGTTTAAGTTAAATAATGTTGTTGTCACTTTCAATCTCATTACAAAAGAGAGGACATCAAAAGAGACAGCAACATTATTTAACTTAAACAATGGTGTCGATTCAGACACACAACTTAATTTAACTAAACTAATTTGACAGGATTAAAACTATCGCCATCTTTCTTTTTCTCTAAAGGATTAAAAGTGACGGCTTTATTTTTAGACCTGTCAAATTAGTTTAGTTTAATTAAGTTGTGTGTCTGAATCGACACCATTGCTTAAATATTTTTATGAATAAGGCCATAATTGTACAAAGGGTGACCTTGTCGCTAAAAGCGATCTCTTCCTTAACAATCGTGATTATTAAGCATATTATGATTTTCAAAAGCATCTTTTAGGTTGAATGTTATTGTTTTTAAGAAAAAATCCCTATTTTGTAGAATTTGTGGTCACAAACTTACGAAAGAGACAAACGGTACAGTTATTTATCTCTCGCTCGGCACGCTTTTTTAAGCAAGAGCTCATTCCTGTTTGAGTAATAATTCCATGGTGTCAGTATCTCTCTAATCTAATGTTTAGATACGGAAAATCGAAAATCAGACACATAGATATAGAATCATTCCAGCCCCCCTAGCACGTCCACCAAAACACGATATGATAAAGCGGTTTATCGCGGTGAACTGTCGTATTTTGACAGTTCACCGCGATAAACCGCTTTATCATATCTGTTTTTGGTGGACGTGCTAGGGGGGTTTATCTAAGATCAGACATAACATAATTTTACTCACACATTTGTCTATGTCGATATTAACGCACACATAAACATTTCCGAAGCCGTGGCAGACGCCATGTTTACCTTTGTCAAAGTAAGACAAAAATGGAGTAGTGACATTGTGTTATAATATTTTGTTTTGTGATTTTATATAAAAATAACTGCTAATCGGACAAGAAAAATGGTAAAGTGCTATGCCCCGAAGTGTTCTAACGCATCTTATAATAAAACTCCAGAAATTACCTTCCATCGATAAGTAATTCTCGTTCATATTTTTTGGTTAAGCTTACAAAATGTTTAGCGCGTCTCATGTGTTTGTAATTCTCTAGATTGTGAGCTATGTTAACTGCCTTGCACAAAAATTAGTTTTTACTTGGTTTTATTTTGAAATAGTTGTGAATTTTTCAATTCAATATATTTCATTGACTTAATTTGACATTTCTTGTACTAGGCAGTTCCGAGGGGTCGAACTCAGGGTTAGAATAAAAAAACCTAGCTTATATTTATGAGCATCCTGGTAGTTTGTTGTCGGTATTGTGCTACTAACTATTAACTTAAGTATAATGAAACTATATGATATTATATAAATTTGTCTAAAGAGATAATAAAACTAAGTTAAAGAAATGTTTTTAATTTTAATGGATACCAAGAGTAGGGCACTGTGAAGCCTTCCAAATTCATGCTTTTCTTTTTGTACGTAAAATTAAATAATTTCAGTAGTAATACCATAGACGAAAAAAATTACAACAGTAGTATATACAATGTTATTTTTTAGTTATGACAAAAATGTGTGCTTCTTCAGACAAGCAAACTGAACAACTTTCACTATGGGACCAACTTCGAAATCGCAAAAAAAGATACATTTAGGTTCAGTGAATGTTGAACATTTGTATGGAACAGCTGATTTTTTTTGCGATTTCGAATTTGGTCCCATAGTGAAAGTGTTTTAGTTGTCTGAACAAGCACACAAAATTTTTGTCATAACTAAAAAATAAACTTGTATAACGAAGTTTAACGGAAAGCTATCAGAGTTGAGTACTAAGTACAAACTAAAAAGTTATAGACGACCAACTTATAAAAATTAGTACTGAATATAAATTTACGAACCAGGTGAAGTTAAGTAAATATAAAATTATTGCAGCTTTAATCATAATAATAATGACTAATTTAATAGCAACGTGTTGTGAGGTGTGAGTGTTAACTCAAAGTTGGCATTTGCAACTACGGAACCCTACACTGCGCGTGGCCCGATACGTACTTGGCCGGTTTTTTTAGAAGTCGGTTAAAAAAAGGTTTATTTTTTGCCACTCCTAAATTTTTTAATAGCACAAAAATAAAGAAAAGTGTTTTTGTGTTTTGCAACGCGAACTTGCTTTATTTTACAATTGTTCTGCACAAAGCTTTACTTAATCCAGTCAATACCAGGTAAAATTTAACGCTTTCTGGGGTCCACGAGAAATTCACTCCTGTCAGGCGAAAATTACTCCACTTTGCTTCTCGAACGTTATCAATTACCTTGTTCTCGAATGAGAGGGAATGTCTGGCAGAAAGTGTCAAAAATGTATATAGCGCCATCTATCGTGCTCTTGTATAACTACATAAATCTATGTTATCACTGCTGTGCACCCTAGGAGCGTGTGTGCTTTGTTGCTTTTAAAAATATCGTCAAATTTTAGATTTAATACAGCTCGCTCCATCTATTGCTCGTGGTTATAACTAATTTTAGAAATGTTAGACATTGACAATCCTTTCTTTATATTATCCTTGATAATACTGACGACACGGTTAGCGCAGAGGTCGAGTGATCACCTACTGCGCAATGGGTCGCGGGTTTGATTCCCGTACGGGACAAATATTTTGTATGGTGTACAGAAATTTGTTACGGTCTGGGCGTATGTGCATGTGATATTCTATGTTTGTAACTGCACCCACGACACAGGACAAATTCCTAGAGTGGGGTGACGTTTTTTTTAATAAATAAATATAACTAAATTTAAAATTTAAGTAGGTACTATGATTATGTTAACTTGGATAATAATATCCATATTTTAAAAATATTTTTAATTTGCAGCATTCAAAGAAGACGACAGTTGAGAGACGGACCCACGACTTGGAACATGATGAACAGCATGTATATATTTTATTAAAAATCATTGTGAAATTATATTTAGACAAGATGCAATCATTACGCTCGTACTGACCTAATTTACGACGGAAATTATTTCAAGAAAATTTTACTTTTTAAAAATAAATAAGCAAGCATACACCTACAAGTTGTTTTTTAAATTTTTCACGTATTTAAAATGAAAAATTTCTTTATAGGGGTACTTCAGTACTATTATTTTTTCGGTTGATTCATCAGAAAGGTACATAAAATGAATGTAATTTCCCTATACATTATTTGTATTAGTTTCGTCCTTGTGACAAACTGGAAAACATGTTAAATGCTAAATATTGTTTTAGGCATTACGAAGAAGATAATATTTAAATATTTACGAGATTCTTTGAATCCATTCACAACATTAGGGAAAGGATGTTCCGTAATAAAAAGCTTACGGAACATCCTTTCCCTAATGTGAATGGATTCGCGGAGGATGTTCCGTAAGCTTCTCAGCATACCAAGATCTGGAGTATATTTGCTCTAGGAAGGAGGATGTTGTCAATTCGATGCGTGGTAGTTGTTATTTTTTACATTTGAGTGTTTTTGAAGTCGGGATTTTTTTTTTCGTTTGTAAAAATGTTATTGCACCTTCAAGTTATTGCAACTTTGGCGAGTCTGCGAGTCTGTGGCTATTAGTCTCGACATCGCCAAAGCTTTTGATAGAGTCTGGCACAAGGCTCTCCTTTCCAAGCTTCCGGCATACGGATTGCCCGCTCAGTTCTGTACGTGGATTGCCAGCTTCCTCCACGAGCGTAGAATTCGCGTTGTCGTTGACGGCTGCGCTTCGCGGTTCGTGGCAGTGAATGCTGGTGTTCCACAAGGCTCCGTTCTATCCCCAACATTGTTTCTTCTGCATATCAATGACATGCTTTCCTTGGGAAGTATACATTGCTATGCAGACGACAGTACAGTGCATGGGGGATATCACGGAAGCTCAGGGGCTGCTCGTGGCAATATTGATAGGGAGAGGCAGAATCTTATCATTGAGCTCAACAGGACACTGGACCTCATCTCCGAATGGGGTTCCAACAATCTTGTCGAGTTCAATGCTAAGAAAACACAGGTGTGCGCGTTCTCGGCGAAAAGGTCACCTTTCCTCCCCCCTCCTTCTCTTCAGGGCACAACCCTTCACACACGAGAGACAGAGTAACATCACCTTGCTGGGAATGAACATTCGCTGCGATCTGAACCCCAGAGACTACATCGAATCCGTTATAACTGCTGCCTCACGGAAACTCGGTGTCCTAAACAAGGTGCGTAGGTATTTTGCGCCGGACCAACTATGCCTGTTGTATAAAACTCAGGTTAGGTCTTGCGTGGAATATTGCTCGCACCTTTGGGACGGCTCCGCTCAGTACCTCCTCGATGCTCTGGACAGATTGCAGCGTCGCGCTATTCGAATAATTGGCGATGTAGAGGCAACTAACACCCTCGAGCCTCTGCAACTTCGTCGTGACATCGCCTCTCTTAGCGCCTTTTACCGAATGTTCCATGGGGAATGCTCTGAGGAGCTCTTTAACCTTATCCCTCCCTCTCCATTCCTTAACAGAAACACGCGTAAGGGCCTTCGGAGTCATCCGTACACTGTGTCCTCCTTTTCACACCGTACCAAGAAATTCCAAGATTCCTTCTTCTGTCGTTCATCCCACACTTGGAATTCTCTACCTGCGCACGTGTTTCCTCCATCCTACAACATGGGTTCCTTCAAAAGAGGTGTGAAAAAGCATCTTTTAGGCCGGCAAGGGGCGGGCAGGTAGGATAGTGGATGTCGTCCCTACTCTATCTGTCAACTCATTTGGGCCTCTTTCACCGCTTTACATCAGGCGGGAGGAGGTCATTTGCCGGGCCTTACATAAAAAAAAAAAAAAAAAAAACTTCAACGTCAAGGTAAAGGTTTTATTTTACAAGGTTATTTCCGGGTTTTATTTCCAACAAGAAAGCACAAATTGTAACCCAAGAAATATTATTTAAAATCCCTCCTGATGCAATTAAATTCCCCAGCGCAGACAGTAAAACTAAACCTGCAAAGAGAGAGTAGTAAGTATGTGAGATATGCATCTAATGTTATTTGTATATTCCTAACTTAAGCTGGCACATTGTTTTTTATCACTTTTTATTTCAGGTTTTTAGAATCATTCAATTTCCCTAACACCTTAGTTGCAATAGATGGTACACATCTGGCAATTGCTAAACCACCAATAAAACACCCTACTGCACCGGGAAATCTTTTTTAAATAAAAAGCTATTTTATAGTACCTACCTATTCTGTCAAATTGTAAGTATTCATGCTTATGTAATCAAACTCTTCTGTAAGTATTAGAAATAACTAAATAAATAAAATTATAACATTTCAGATATTTAGGTAGTGTAAAAGGAAAAATAATTGCACTGAACCCTAATTTTCCTGGCACAACACACGTTTCAGCTTCCATTTCCATTACGAAGTTACGAACTCCAAATTAAAAGTAAAAATTCATCAATAAAAAATTTTCAACGTTATTTGCAATAGGCACGAAAGGTAGACGCCTTTTTTTTGATCCCCTTTTATGACAATTTCTTAATTATGCCAGCGTCAAGTGAAAGATAGATACGTAACAAAAATTACGAAAAATTTTGAAAGAATTGTTCACCAATGATAACTAATGATTCTGATGATTGTTATGGCGGCTGTACACTCTCGACGAGTGCTCTCGTCAAGTCTCGCCGAGAGGTCTCGCCCGAGAGACCTGTCAGCGAGTGCTTACCATGTACACTCTCGTCTTACACTTCACTAGACGTGGGTCGTTACGTTATTTTCAAGAAACGTAACTGTTTGAGTAATAATTCCATGAGTTATTGTAACTAGTGACGTGAAATAACGCCCACGTCTACTATTCACTTGCGGTTTTGATCACCGAGAGGATGGACGCGTTGGAAGTCGCTTCCGCTGTTTCACTATGCACTATTAATTATTATGTACACGAATATCATACTAAAAAAATTCAAAAAGAGTGGCGTAAAAGAAGATGGTGGATGGTCGCTATGCATCGAATAATAATAATAAATCATTATATTTGCAATAAAAAATATTTTATAAAAATTAAAAACCGACTTCAAAAACACTGAAAAGTTAAAAATAATTGAATAGGTACAGACAACATCACACTTCTATATTGAAGTCGGTGACAAATTTTAACACTTTCTAGGAGATCATCGTTTGGCACCGACTTCAATATAGAAGTGAGATGTTGTCTGTACCTATTCTTGATCAAACAAACCTGAACCATCCTGCCCTTGGCTTGTATTAATTAAACATTTAGTTAAGTGCTTTGCATTAAGGGATTTTATTTACTTTAGTGACATATGCATAAGTGAATTATGTACCTACAAGAATAAAGCTTTTCATTTTGTATCGGACTAGGAATAAGTCTGTTTTTTTTTCTTTCAACTTTAAGATTTCCCTATATTTCTACAATTTAGCAAGAAAAGCTGGTGGTAGGTAGGTACTCTGTGGTATTCTTATTCCTAACCACAGATTTTTTTTTCTCCCTGTTAGGGGAAGGCAAAGGAAACTTAGTCCATACAGCCTAGTCTTTAGTATAACCACAGATTACTTTTATTCTATTCCGTACCACAGATGAGTAATAGGTTACTATAATAGCCTGTGAGTCTTCTAAAAATAGCATTATTTTTTAAGAATATGTTATGAAAAAGATATTTTGGTGGAAATCATTGAAAGATTTAACGTATTTCTTTCTCTTTTTATGAGTTTTAGATCACAAAATCTCTAGAAATAAATTATTTTTATCATTCACTCACAACTACACACTCTGTGATAGTGACGCGATCCGTATTGAACGTGTAAGGTCGACTAAAATTCATCAATAAATATTGAAATGTTGTGGTTAAAAAATATCGTGATAAATATTGAACGTCTAGCATACGCCTGACCCACGGAGTACATAACCAGTGGAGAAAGCATCGGCATGTTTTTATTCTAAAACAAAGTCACCGATTTACGGCGGGGGGAGAGGTAAGCTCGCCCACTGTAATTGGATGATGAATTGACAACCAAATGACAAGGACTTTCATAGGCGCGCCAAAAGAGCAATTAAAAAATATGGATACCGATATCGATATTTTTTTACGTTATTAGTACTTTTAGGTTTTGGTTTGCGATACACGTATTATGGGTTTTCCTTATGAAATAAAAAGGCTTATTATTGTTTTTAAAGCTTTATTTTTTTTAGTAAATTATTGTAAGATCCTACTTGAAGATAACACCCGTCGGTAGCAAGGAATATATTATACAGATCAGGACCAATACAATTTAAACGTCACATAACATATTCTTTTGCCTATTATTATTATAATTATTTCATACTTACTGGTTTTTAAAATGAATGAGTTTAGAATAGGTTTTTCTTATATAATCTTTTGGGTTTGTGTTATTTTTTGTAATAAATGTCAGTCGCGTATTAATATATTTTGTTGCCACACATGAAGCTAAGTCAATTAGGTGATTGGTAGATTCTACATCAAATTGGTGAAAGTGAATATCTGGAAATAAATCGAATCCTACAAAAGATTTAAGAACAGCCATTGTGAAGTAGTCCGAAGTGTATTTAGATGTGAAAGTTTTACCACCACATTCTGCCAGGGCTCTTTTAATAAAAATTTCACTGCGACGACATATTGTTAATACTGTCGTTGAAGCATACATAAGTTTGCCTTTCTCATCTTTCTGATATTGTAGACTATCTTCTTTTGGCAAGCCAAGCAACGCTCCAATACATGTTTGGCATTTTAATTTTTTTATTAATGCGTGGACGATGTAACCTGCTATATATTCAACCACTTTTGTGCTAAATTTAGTAAAACAAAATTCTTCTTGCAATTCAATGTCAAAATCGTCACTAGTTTCTGAAACAGTGTCCTGGTCCTTGCGTCTTGTAGTAATATTAATACGATCTAAAGCAGATGTACATTGTAAAACCGAAATTTGATTGAGTGCTCCACAATTACCGGTTCCTGTATTCTTGATTTGGGCATAAGTCAGTAATTTTTTATAGATGCTCTCAAACACTCGAGCGGTTGGGTTGTTATTTGATCCTCCATGGCTTCTGACACTACCAAAAAAATGTTCAAGGTGGTCCTGACTTATTTTGTGTAGTGCTAAGTACGTAAGAGCGCAATCCTTATTAAGCACCAATTCCTGAATCAAGTGTTTGGCACTCTCTATGCAGATACAGAATCCAAGAAATCCGGTGTGTCGTGGAGACTCTATAAGTTTAACTGTTTTTGTACTATTCCCGTTTACTAATTCAGTAGAAAGTTTCAAAATTTCATGTTTCGCCAAGTCTAATTTATGTATTACGCAAGCAGCATTATTTTCATTTACGGCCCTCTTGAAATCGTAGCCATGAACATGCGAGTCTAAAATATCAAAGAGGTCATTCATCATTTTCAAAAAATCTATCGTACCTGTAGTTGTTTGAAATTCCGATAAATGAAGCTGATTTTTGCAAAAAATAAGAGCATCTGCGACACTTTTGCTGAAAATCTGGGTTGCTAGACTTACTTTCATTATTTTACATTTAAAAAATATATGTATAGCTCTCAATCGGTTTGCTAGATGAAAATGTTCCTCCGTCTGTAAATTATATTTTACTAGATGTTGCCAAGAAATGATTTGACCATTTTGGTCCACAAAGCTGCCATAAAATTCAAGAGCATTCCTTACAAGTTTAATCATGTGTGCAGGATCTAAAAAAACTGCTACTTGCGTGTCACTGCATGGATTTTTGAATGTAGTAACTAAGTTATTCGGATCGAAAGTACAGCCTAATATTCTAGCCATAGATAAATTCGCAGGGCAACCGTCAAAAGTTACAGCTATTACTCGAATACCGATGTCTTCAATCAAATGTATAGCTTGAGTGAGCAGAGATGCTTTTTGATTGCTATTGATTCCGTTGATCAAGAAATAGCCAATTGGGATTTTATAAGAAGCATTTAATGGAACCAGAAGAAAAACAAGCGCTTCTTTGGCTTCAAGTTGACAATCTGATTCCAAAGCAGTGCCATAATTAACATGACCATAAAATCTTTTCCCCTGAGGATGGTATTCAATGCCGCTTTTAATTGCCATTTCGTCGAATATTATCGTGGCATAAATCTGGTTTCCTTGTTTTGCTACTAATTTAAGAGCATTAATAGCTTCCTTAGTAAAACCAGGTTGTCCATCAACAGACTGATACCATTTTCGAAGCGTACTAGGACAAGGTAAACATGTGCTAAAAGTTTTCCTTACAAAATCATAAGCCTGGGGGGAGTAAAAATGTAATGTTATTGCAAAAGCTCGAATTTCTGGCGAGTATTTTGTTTTTGGTATGTGACCTGTCAAATATTTTTGCTGTTGTCTTTTTATTAATTCCTGATTTTCTACTCCGATTCTTTTTAAAATGGTCTCATTTTCTTGATTTAATAATGACATTTTAGTAAGTGTGTCTAAAATTTCTTGTAAGCCTGCAACTTTCTTTTTTAATTTCCTTGTTTTGTCTTGAAGGTTCTTTATATGCTTCTTCTTCTTATTCAAATTATATGTGAGATGAGCAATGTTGCGTTTCATTTTTCTTTTCCTTGGTGTTAAATCAATGTATTGTTCTTCGGTGCTCTTATAATTTCGTTCATCTGAACTCTGAAGTTAAAAAAAGTATAAATTTTATAACAGCTGCATTACAAAAAGTTTAATACTTTTAATTACACTATTTTCATGAAAATTACCTTGCTTGTAGAAGGTTTATTTTCAACGTCTTCTGTTTGGGTATTAGTTAAATCAGCTTGGAAATTAGTTGAATCAGCCGGTGACCCCTGCAAAATTATCTATTTTATAATATTTAAAGTAAGACGAAGATTTCACTAAAAATCTACAATATTGTAAAAATTAATACACTGATTAATTTTTTGTTAACTCTGGTATTATACAGAATTACAAATACGTTATGTATATATTATTAGTTGGTGACAGTCATTATAGAAACAATCTGCTGATTGTTGATGCTGCAATAAAAAGGTAATTGTTAGGATTACCGTGTTTTTAAAAAATACATTCTTATTTTCTCTCAACAAAGACGACAGATCTTTAATGTTCTTTGATTCCTCTGGAATAGTCTGTAAAATTCAAATATTTTAACAACAAAAAGTGCAAATTATAACTCATTTAATAGTTTAATATACAAAAAATACTTACAAGAGTCGGTAAATATAGTGTAGGCACTGACGACCTATATAATCTGCGTCTATTATTTTTTAACGTTTCAAAACAATCTGGTGTGAAATGTCTAGAACATACAACACTGTACTTTGTTGGAAAAAAATTGTCTTTTTGCGTAGCGCTGATCCAAATTTCTTTTTTCTCGCTATTATTGTTGGGAAATCTGCAAAAGTATTAATGTATGCAATATACATATTTTTAATTATCTTATGGCTCTGTTCTCGTAAGCTATGATAGGCGTTTGCGTGGAGTAATACTCGTAGTAACGTATCCATTTTTATACATAATCTAGCTGTGCCCGCGAACTACGTTTCGCCATAACAATTGTCAAAAAAAGCTCTAATTACCTAGGGTTATAAAAAATAGTTTACGAATTATTCTCAGACCTACCGAATATACACAAAAATTTTCATAAAAATCGGTCAAGCCGTTTCAGAGGAGTTCGGTTACAAACACTGTGACACAAGAATTTTATATATTAGATATTAGAAGAAGATATACTTAGATTTGGCGGGCAAAACCAAACGCCTAAGCTGGTCTTAAAAAAAAATAATTACAAAAAATATTAAATACTAGTAATACTAAATTTTAAGATATCGATATGCATGGTTCCGCTGCCTTCGCGGCACCGCACTATCAAGAACGAAAGAGACAATATCTATTACGCAAGTCAGTGCACCAGAAAGGGATAGCTAAAGACATCAACGCAAACATTCCAAAAATTAAAATTTTGATTTAATTTGTCAATTTAATAAAAAACTACTTACCTATGAAATGTTATCCCATCTTTTGTGTAGCTTGAGGTAGTAGTACACTTTCCACACCATTTAATCGCACAACTAGGCATTACTTTACCGTTTATTGAATTTAATAAGGAGAGTGCGTGACGTTCGTACGTAATTTTACAATTGCTCCGACTGACCAATATTTCGTCGCATAAGCTTGATATAGCGTATGTTTGGTGACTGCCCTCACCCCCGCACGCGCTCTCCACTGGTTATGTACTCCGTGGCCTGACCCTATTGTATTTTGGCAGTTCACCGCGATATACCGCTTCACTTACTAGTTTGTGAACCGTTTTACCATATCGTGTTTTGGAGTGCGGTTCATAATTTGATATCAGCGCTCGTTTGCGCTATTTGCACGCAAACAATCGGTCCAAAATTGCTCATGTGCGCATTTTGTATGCGGTATGACGTAATTGATGACGTTACCGATTGATGCCGGCAGTGCTAACAGAAAAGAGGTAGTGCACTGTCTCCAGAACTGTCAATGTCAACATCAGTTTTATTTTATTTTAGTTTGTTCGAATTTATTTTTTCATTAGATTATCTACAATTAATAGACAAGTGCTCTGTAAAGATACTGGAGGCACAATACGTCTCCGTCTAATTTTTCTATTCAAACAATGACGAAGAAATACCATTTTTTGTTTATACCAAATTTTGTTCATTGCTCTGAGTATTCAAATTACATTAACTGTCAACTTGACAGACTCACAAATCGAAAGCTCGGTTCAAAATTGATCTGAGTGCTTACGTCCGTGACCAGTGCTAACGATTTGAACGGGTTGTTTGCATGCATGCAAACGTTTGCACTGCAACGCGTTCAACGCCTTTGAGCGAGTTAAAACAACCGGACAACTACACCCAGAGGCTCTGAACGCGCCTCAGCGCCTCTGGGCTACGTTCCAAAACATCACCCGAGTGCAGTCGGTCACCCGAAGTATGTCCTAAAACATTTCGGATGCACTCGAGAGTGTTGGAGTGGCGTGTCCTAAAACGCTACGGAGTGCACTCGATCGAGTAGAATCTCACCCGCATAATATAGCAAGGTTCTATGTTCTATGTTATCGGGGTCGGTTTCCGCACTTAATCCTTAAGGTGGACCATTGTACGTGAGGGCGGCCGTCACTCCAGCCAGTCCACCTCCCTCCAGAAGCGTATGAGATCTCCGAGTCTGTCCAGAGATTCTGTAACAGAATTGGGAGATCCAAGGGTGTTTTTCCGTATTTCGGTGACACCTGTGCACTCAAGGAGCACATGTGACACCGTTTCCTCGGCCCCCAAGCATGCTCTGCATAGGGGGCTATCTGTTATGCCTATGGTGTGGAAGTGTTTGTTTAGTGAGCAGTGTCCAGTGATGGTTCCCGTCACCAGCCGCAGACTGTTCCTGTCCAGACGCAATATGCGTCTGGTCAGTTTGTTATTTAGGATTGGCATGGCTTCCTTTGACTGTCTGCACCCTGAAGTCGAGAACCAGTGGTCTTGTGCTTGTGTGTGGGTGAGCTCTTGCAGCCATCCGCGAATCTGGCTGAAGGGAATTGGTACGATGGGCTCGGGTCCGAAAGCCGTTATGTCGGATCCCCTCCTAGCCAGCTCGTCGGCCGCGTCATTGCCCAGTGATCCGCTGTGTCCTTTTATCCATTGTAGTGTCACTGTGTTCCGGTTGGAAATCACAATTCGTTCTAACACATTGTGACATTCCAATACAAGTTCCGAAGTGACATAGGTTTTGTTTAGGGATTTGAGTACCGAAGCACTATCAGAGACTATGCGGATGTGTGAATCCATAATTCCTTTAGATTCTATGGCGAGGGCCGCCAGGATAATACCTACGCATTCCGCTTGGAATACGGTGTTGAAACTACCTAGCGGTTTGGATATCTTGATGTTAAGCTCATTTGAGTATACGCCTGCCCCGGTTCCTGAGTTGGTCTTGGAGCCATCAGTGTATATTCTGAGCTCTTTTGGGCCTGAGTAATCGTGTGATTCCTCTTCGAGCTGTATATTATAGTGCTTCTGGAAATTGAATCTCTTCAGAATCCTATCATTGGGTGATGTCATCATCGGGTGATGTTTGGTCGCTTGTTCTTTTATGCGTATGTGTTTGATTCTGGGGTCCTTTCCTAGTGTGCCAGCATTGTGGAGTCTGAACGCTGCTAGTGCTGCCTCCTTTTTAACAACTAGGTGCAAAGGTGGCAGCCCCAACATAGCTTGCAATGCGGCTGTGGGTGCGGTTCTCATACTACTAGTGATAGCCACGCAGGCATTTCGCTGTAGTTTTTCTAGTGCTCTTTGGCCGTTTGCCTGGTCTGTCCTGGGCCACCAGACTAGGGAGCCATATGTTATAATTGGTCGAATAACCGTAGTGTATAGCCAGTAAGTGGCTTTGGGACTAATGCCCCAGTTTTTTCCAAGCAGTCGCTTGCATTGCCACAGTGATATACTAGCTTTTGTGGTGATGTAGTCAGTGTGTTTAGCCCAGTTCAGTTGTTTGTCCAAATAGATGCCCAGGTATTTGGTCTCCGATGTTAGGCTTAGGGTGGATCCGTAGAATTTTGGTAATTGTAGATTTGCTAGTTTCCTCTTTTTGGTGAAGAGGACTAGCTCTGTTTTTGTGGGGTTGACTGTTAGTTTATGCTCCTTGCACCAGTCCTCTACTATTTTCAAGGCTTGGCGCATGAGGTTGCACAGTTTGTTTTCGTAAGTGCCATTTATTATAATGGTTATGTCGTCGGCGTAGCCTACGGTGAAGAAGCCTTTGTCGTTTAGACGGTCTAGAAGACTGTTCACAACGAGGTTCCACAGTAGAGGCGAGAGGACGCCTCCTTGTGGGCATCCTTTCGCCACGATGGCTCTCGTGGTGTCATTCACCGTGACTTGTATGGCCCTCTGCCTGAGCATATTGGTGATCCAACCGCACAAGGTTGGGGCCACACCATGTCTTTTAAGGGCTATGTCGATGCTGTGAAACATGGTTTTATCGAAAGCGCCCTCAATATCGATGAAGGCAGCTAGTGCAGAGCCTTTGTGTTCTATGGCGCATTCAATTCTGGAAGTCACGCTGTGTAAAGCGGATTCTGTTGATTTTCCTATGGAGTACGCGTGCTGTTGTTTGTGTAGCGGTACCATGTGTAGAGGTCCATCTCTGATGTGTCTATCGCATAGTCTTTCGAGGGTCTTTAGTAGGAATGATGTTAGGCTTATAGGTCTATAGGCCTTGGGCTGTGTGTAATCGGTTTTTCCGGGCTTTGGAATGAAGATAACTTTCACTTCCCGCCACGCGAGGGGAATATATCTATGTGCGATACAGGCTCGGTAGACTTTCTCCAGCCATGGGGTTAAGGGGTCGATGCCCCACTGCAGAAGCGCTGGCAGAATGCCATCCAGGCCTGCGGATTTGTATGGTTGGAAAGACTTGATAGCCCACATTATTCGGTCTCTTGTCACTATTTCGTGGGCTATAGTCCAGTCGTTTCTGGTTGGTTCCATTCTTATGTCGTCTGCCCAGACCTTATCCTTTAAGAGGCTGCAGTCTGGGAAGTGCGTCTCAAGAAGGACCTTGCTGATTTCGTGGTCTGATTGTGTGAAAGTGTTATCGGGCTTTTTCAGTGCACCAAGGCTGCGATCTTGGTCGCTAGATAGGATTTTCCTCACTCGGGCGATATAGCAAGGTGTAATTTCACTCGATTGGATTTGGCGGGAAATTGTGTGGATTTTAAAGTTGTGTGTGATTGTGATTACAAAGATTTCATATTCACACACAATTTGTGCATCTCGGAGAGCGAGGATGCGCTTCGTAACGTCGACAATAAGTTAATTTTAAATTCCAAAGACTATAGGTATCGTAAGTGAAACGATTATAAAATTGGCCTTCATTTCCGCTGAAGCTAGGTTAGGCCGCGATTTAACAGAATTCATATTCTGTTGGTTTTAGCATTTTCGTAGATGAAACAGATGAATGTAATCCATGCATTAAAGCGAATGGACGCACCGATGAATTATATATTTTCTTATTTTTGTATATTTGGTTATGTAAACAAAGCAGACAACACTCTTGCCGTTCTAAAACAACCAACACTCCGACCACCCTAACCGGCCACTCTCCCCCCACCACCTACTCACTCCGGGTGATGTTTTGGAACGTAGCCCTGGGTGTAGTTGTCCGGTTGTTTTTTAACTCGCTCAAAGGCGTTGAACGGATTGCAGCAACCAAATCTTTTATCTTCCTCTTTCACATGATTTTTTATTTCTCTCTCTTTCTAGTAGATGACATTATAGAATATGGCCGCCAATATCATCCAATCACGTAAGAGTATTTCAGTCATAAACGTCAGAGCGTTTTACAACCATCAAATTCGATGGTTGTTCGGTTGTAATACGCGCCGACACTCAAAGGTCTTGAACGGGCCGGTTGTTTCACCCGGTTGTCACGCTCGAAGGCATTGAACGGGGTTAGAGCAAAGTTGTACTTCGCGCGAAGGCTCTGAACGCGCCTCCGATATCTGAATAAGAACCGCATTCTTGATGGACGTGCTAGGGGGGCTGGGGTCGCGAGCGCTTACAATTTGATAATCGAGTTCGCAGTCCATCCAACGCTCCTATACATGAGGAAGTAGGCTCAGTCTTGTGTTCACGGTACAATGGCTGTCAAAATAGCGATCGTGATCTATATAGAACGATCGCTTATAGTTTGACAGCCATTGCGCCGTGATCATAAGACTGTGTACCGACTTCCTTTTAAAGGAGTAATGGATAGGCTTCGACTGTCAAATTGTAAGCGATCGCGATAGATTTTTTCTTATGGCCGGTACACACATTGTTTAGTGTTTAGTGCGAGTGGCTTGTTTAGTGTTAAGTGTTTAGTAAAAAACACGTTCGGACAGCTTCTGTTTAGTGTTAAGTGTTTAGTGTTAAGTGTTTAGTGTTTAGCGAATAGGAACGCGTTCTATTTTTTCTGCGAGTCGCCCCTCCCGCTCTCCCGCCTTCACCCCTCACTTAACACTAGTGGTGGGTCGGTACGCGTTTTTGCAATACCGAAACTATGTATTGGTTTAGTTTGTGATAACGGTTTTTGAAACTATTTATTTTAATAACTAGTTATTGAATGGGTATCGGGTATCGCAAGTGTCGACTGAGGGCTCGGTTTCGGTTCGAAGGAAAATCATGTTTTATTGAATAAATGATTTTATTCGGCAACTATCTATTGACGTGACTGAGTATTAGGTGTTCGATAGTAACCACCAGTATTATTTTGATAAATGAACTTTCCTTCATACTTTAACCAGGCTTAGGACTGGCTGCCAGGTGGCAGGCGTATTTAAATTAAAAGTTCATTTGATTTTATGTACATTGTTATTCTGTACATATCCACAATATTTACCCTTTACTATAAACCTATTTTATATTTTACACGTTTTTATTTACACTATGTTACGAAGTTTTGTATTTACAATTCCTATTTTACAATTTGGCGCGAATCGTTTGCCGTCGGTTCCGTCAGCCTGGCGCCTAGTATCGGCTCTCGCTCGGGTACCACGAAACCGTGAATCGTCCGTTCCACACAATAAATAGTTACTCCCGATAAATAGTTTCTGAAGAAGTCAATACATAGTTTTCGGTATTGCTGCTAATAAATAGTTTTAATAACTGTTTACGGTTTATAACGCCCATAACTACTTAACACTAAACACTCACTAAACACGTCTGGACAGATCTGTTTAGTGTTTAGTCCATATAATGAACAAATAAACTAAACACCGTTTACTAAACAGTGTTGGGACAGCACCTACTAATCACTTAACACTAAACAGTCTACTAAACACTAAACACTAAGCACTTAACTAAACAAAGTGTATACCGGCCATTAGACATTAACCCCCCGATTATCTTGAGTTACTACAAAAGGCGCGTTCGGATAGCATCAAGGTGGCAAAAATAACTGTTAAAAATGACAAAATTGACACAATGAGCGTTCGGTTAGAAGAAATGTGAACAAAAGTTGCATTTTTATCTGTTTACGTCAACCGTTCGGATAGCTGAAAAAATGACAAAAATGGCATTGTGAACTGCCAATTTCGCCCCAGCTATCGAAAGGCGTGTTCGGGTAGCCTGTGGTGGCGTTTTTAGCATTATCAAAATTGGCGTTGATGTAAAGCGTTCGGTTAGAAGGTTATGAAATTTTTGCCATTTTTGCTCCACACCCTAACCGAACGCTACATTATCAATATGTCAAAGTCATATGCTATTATAACCTAAATTTATTTTCAGTTTCCAGATTCTGGATGTATTATGATGTAATAAGCTCGCTTCATAATTAACGATCATTAATTTCCATAAATAATGAAAATAAAATTTATTTCGTTAAAACTTATTCAATCGTGTCAAAAATTTTACGTATAGTAAACGTCAAAAATCTTAAATGTCAAAAACTGCCACTTTTGACCCTCTTCGATAGCTGGGGCGAAATTGGCAGTTCACAATGCCATTTTTTCAGCTATCCGAACGGTTGACGTAAACAGTTAAAAATGCAACTTTTGTTCACATTTCTTCTAACCGAACGCTCATTGTGTCAATTTTGTCATTTTTAACAGTTATTTTTGCCACCTTGATGCTATCCGAACGCGCCTGAAGAGGGCAAAAGTGGCAGTTTTGACATTTAAGATTTTTGACGTTTACTATACGTAAAATTTTTGACACGATTGAATAAGTTATAACGAAATAAATTTTATTTTCATTATTTATGGAAATTAATGATCGTTAATCATGAAGCGAGCTTATTACATCATAATACATCCAGAATCTGGAAACTGAAAATAAATTTAGGTTATAATAGCATATGACTTTGACATATTGATAATGTAGCGTTCGGTTAGGGTGTGGAGCAAAAATGGCAAAAATTTCATAACCTTCTAACCGAACGCTTTACATCAACGCCAATTTTGATAATGCTAAAAACGCCACCACAGGCTACCCGAACACGCCTTGAGTTGTAAACAGTGCGATTACCCCTCAGTTCATTTGTAACTATATTGTGCATATATTGATTTATGATTTGTATTAATATGGCGTTACCAACAGCTCAACCTGCAGAAATTCTAAGAGCGTATCAAAAGGATAATTTGTATAAAAAGCAATGTGCTGAATCATTTTCGAGATTGTTACCTCCACGACACGTTTCAAAGGCTGAGCCTTTGTCTTCTGCTCTTTATAAGTGTTTTACCACACTTAAGGACCTGCAAACATTAGGTGAAGAGTACTCCGGCATCATTCAAGTAGATGAAAGCTACAACAAATTACCTACATTCTTGAGTCGGCTTATCAGCATTGTTTTGTCAACCTTCGGTGAAACGATCACTAGGAAGATTTTTAGCCAAATTGAAAAGAATGTAGAAAAAAACCCTAACCTCAAAGTTCAAACACAGACAATATTTTTGATTGTTCTTCGGAGCTTCAAAAATATGATCCCACAAATTGAAAATATACATAGGGCTCTTAGCTATGTTAATGGTGGTCCAATGGAATTGGGTAAAACAATAGCTGGAATAGACTATGTGCATATGCGTCCTGCAGCAACTGCCCGGTATGCTCATTTAAGATTATTAGGAATAGTTACATCACTTCATGCATTAGTGTCATGTGGTCAGATTATCTATAATTCTAAAAAACATATTGAGCAAGTTAATAATATGCCCAAAGATGTAGAAAATAATGAATCTTGTGTGGCATGCTTGGAAGAAATTGTGCAGCCATGTGTACTTCCTTGTGGACACATATTTTGTATGCAATGTAGTTATGGGGCCTTGGATAGTTGTGCTTTATGTAGATCTTCATTTTCCAAAAATACAGTTGTACCTTTAATGAACTATTGCCCTGTTAACAAAAAATAAATTTAATTCATAGACTGTACTAAATGTTAACATCTCCGCTCTAGGCGATCGAATGCGAATGGTGTGACGTCGCGCTGTGATTTTTTTTTTTAAATACCCAAAAATTTTTTTTTCACAAAAAAATATATATTTCAGAACCAAAGTATATTTTTCATTTTGTAAAAAGAAAAGTATTAATTTACAAATATCCTTTTGTGAGGGTATTTTTCATTATTATATAGCATGCGACCGATTGGCGGCTGACAGGTTACGTCTATACTTATAAAATTGCTAATACATTGGAATAAAAATATTACTCTTTTACTTTAGATGAAAGCATTATTTTAATAGAAGGCAATGAATAAGTGAGATTTCAAAGAAAGTCCTAATAAAATATGTTAAATAGTTTTTAGTATGAAATTTAAAAACTTTATCACCCTTTGTGAGTTATTTTTAAGAAAGTCTAAAACATAAATAGTCCAATGAAATGTTCAATTTCTTTGGGCTTAGCAAGCGTTTATCAGAGGATGCAATTTTATTGTTTTGATATTAAGGAGGGGTTAGTGTAAAGTTTGTGGGGCTACAACTACAACCCTTGTGCCACGGCCGCTATCTTGGAAAGAGGGGTACAACTATTATATTATAGGGGGTTATATTACAAAATCGTATTCCACCAAAAGTTTGTATAATTCCCTAGCTGAATCGCATATACTGTATGGACTTACCTGTTATGACTGAACCTACAGAACCTATTTAAATCAAATCTATAGGCTTCAAGTCAAAATATTACAAAACATCATCCCTAACAACATAAAAGTCCAATGTAAAAATAATGAAATAGGTATATTTAAACTGTAACATCTTACCCATTCATGAACTATTTAGTTACTTACTCTTAAAAGATAACTTTTTATTGAATCTTATAGGAAAAAAAAGAACACCTGTATACACACAAGCAGTTGCTCAAAGTAACTCCTTGTGCAAACAACATGTACGGCGAGAAGACAGCTAAATTACCTGGTGCCGCGGCATATTAATAACCTGCCAATAGATTTTATAAAAACAATGAGAAAAGAAATTAAATTAAAATAATTTTTCTTAACTAAATTTATAAACATTTTATATAGATACCTAACTAATAATTACTTCACCTACATTGTAACATAGCTACCCATTTTTATTGAGTTATTTGTAATTAAATATTTTGACTTACCTACAAATGTGTGTACCGTTGGAATCTTTGTTTTGTTATTGATGTAGGTATGTAAACTCTTACAGCTCTACAAACCTTTATGGTTTTTTGATGTTGTAAATAAGTAACATTGTAAAATAAGTATTTATTAGATAAATAAATTTAAAAAAGTGGTTTTTATTTTAAAAAAAATAAAGCTGACCTCAAAAAGCCAAATTTTAATTAACTACATTAATTATTATTGTAGTTAGTTAATTTATCATTAATTATTACTTACATTAAATTAATGTAGTTTGTTTAAATTTTGCACCAACTTCAATTTGAAAGTGTGATGTTTTTATGATTTTTTATGACTTTTATGTGTTTTTGAAGTCTGTTTTATTTTTTGTATGTTTTTTTAACCTGCGCAGTATTCTCGGAAATGTACACTGATTTGAAATTATTTTAAAAATCAATAAGTTCAAAGTTTTGTGGTGGAGTGTCAAATCAATAATTTATTAATAACAATATTGCATTATCAATAATGAAAACGATTATTATCAAGCCGGCTTTTGACTATGGGATGTAATATATATTACATGTTGAGCTATACAGAATGGGTTTTTGAGATGGGATTTAAAGGGCAGGTACATTAACCATTATAGTTACAAGAAAACATTGTTAGGCAGCCATCCATAACTTTTTAAGATATTCTGATCTGCATTCACAGATTTTGGAAAAAAGTTAGTCAACAAAAAAAAATGCTGAGATAGCAAAAAATATTTTTTTATGCCTATCGATCCTATTTCATGTAGGGATCAAAAGACTATGGGACCATTTAAGGTATGAGTACTAGAAACGACAGAAATCGCCAAAAACTTTTCCCATACATTTTATACGGAAAATCCTCAGCTCCTATTTCATACAGTGATCTCTCTACGAATCCTATTTTTTACTTTTAAGGGAAACTGGTAAGTTTATTTTCAACAAGATGGCGCTCCACCCATTGATTTACTACCAAACGTAGATAGAGCACTTTATACAAAAACGCGCTTGAAATCTGTCACATAATCGACTATACTCAGAGTTGCGTTCCGAGGGTCAGAGTAATGCAACCTTAGATAAAGAATGAATAGATAGGACGTGACCGTATACCCGTAAGGGACAGACATAGATGACGTCATACCTGCCTAAAGTAGATGGGTATACCAGTGTTGCTTTAAGTTTTACCCTACTTTATGTTTATAGTGGCTTTTACCACTATAAACATAAAGTAGGGTTGATTGATCTACGTATTTTTTTTGAGACATTTTAATGAGCGCCCCTCGCTCAATAATATGTCTCAAAAAATAAAAGTGGGAGGAAGTTGCGATTTTTTTATTGAATTCTTCATTCAACCTTCGCCGCAGTCTAAAGTTATTTACACTTTTAAATAAAACTACACTTTTCGGATTTACTCGAGTATATTTCGTTTTAAAACATTTTACTATTATTTATTTAAGCTATTATGTAAACATCTTTACAAATATAAGAAAAAATATTAGGAATCATCATCCACACGCGTCCACTGCTAGACATAGGCCTCTCCAAGTGCTCGCCACTGAGCACGATCCGCGACCATTCACTTCCAGCTTTTGCCAGCTAGGTACCTTGCGAAGATCGTCGCTCGATTAAGAATACAGCGGGCAATAATCATTGTTTTTTCTTTATCTCTGCAGTTTATTTAAAATCCAATATTTACACATTTACTAAATATTTGTGAAGATTTAGAAAATGTATAATATTAAATTTTAAATAAACATTTTCTAAAATTAGACTACTTTTTTTCCCAATCGTCTAAGCGGTTGACGCACTGGCCGTAGTTTTTTATTTGATGACCTCGCTGATTGTTTCAAACCCAGCATTTGAAGCCGCATTTTTCTCTTTCGGGGCGTATTCAAATTTGAACCGAAATCCAACACCGATGCGTCCTGAAACAATATGTATACAGGTTAAAAATAAAAGGAGGTTCCCCGAAGGAAATCTGTTAAATACAGACAAACAAGCAAATGGAAAGTCTCACTTCAAAAGAATTACCTTTGTTATCTAAAATGCTCAAAATTTTATACTTAAATATGTCAATATTAATGTAACACAGAAACTAATATGTGAGTTCCCTTTCACGTAACAAATTACCTACGAATCAAGGAAAAATAGTCGTAGCGTAACTGGTATCATTATAACCCGGCAAAATGTTATACGCGTTGGCTGTATACGTGGCCATATTGTATGGCGACATTCCTAGCTTGTTAGGTTAACAATAACCTTACTACTTAGTTTGAAATTTCATGTTTAATCCCATAATATGATTGAGAACCATAGTAGAAGGATAAAATATTGCAATATTACTTGTATCTATAATTTAAAAAATAGTTTTGGCGCTTTTTATTGACACAATTTAGGTCTTACCTGTAAAAGGTTCCATTTTCCTGTTTTCTAGCACTATCACTATTACAAACTAAAACGGAGCAGTGCACCATGATTTAAATGTTCAAATAGTTCACAATTACACTAATTAGAGTGTTAAATAATTACACAGTAAGCTATAATTCACAGAACAAATTTCTTCCACGTATTTGTTTAGCACCAGACGCTGGTGATAAACAATCCCCACTACCAGTTTCACCTATATACGGCGACAAGGACAAAAAAAAATTATGCCATCTTCTTCTTTCCTTTGGCAATGTGTATAAGTTTATCTCTTTTCCTCATGTTTGACGGCTTTTATAGCCCATCTATTTCATTCTATATTTATGAATGCAACCGAGTGTTTTTCCAGTGTTGCCAGGTGGCCGTTTAAATTTCCCCCTCGATCTCACTCAAAATCCCCCCGAAAATTACCATTTTTGACAAAAAAACCTCCAAGTACTACTAAAAGAAATACAATTGAGATATGAAAATCAAATGTAAATTTATTTACGAAATTTTGTTTATTATATTTCCGCCATAGCTTTCAATATTAAATCATATACATTCTTGTCTGTGTTGGTTTAAGAATCAGATACATACATTTTTTCCGAGGAAAACCTATTTAGCATTCGAGATCATCATCACAGCTCATATACGTCCCCACTGAGGGGCTGGAGCCTACCCTATGTTAGGATGATTAGGCCTTAGTCAACCACGCTGACCCAGTGCGGATTGGTCGACTTCACATACACCATTGAATTTCTTCGCAGATGTATGCAGGTTGCCTCACGATGTTTTCCTTCACCGTAGGAGCGTCAGACAAATGTACCTATGAAATTCGAAACGACACATTGGTACATGGCGGGTCTCGAACCCTTACCTCCCGATTGGAAGGCAAGTGCCGAACGAAATGTGTTCTCATTCATTTCGGTATATTCTCACATATTTTGATTTACTGGATTTTGATATATTATTAATATTATAGATTTTATAAAATTATTTTATCCTTTATATGTGAAAATAATATTAAATTGTAAGCTTGTATATATTTTAGTTATTCAGCTCCCTAACCCGATCCTTATCATGATCCTAGATTCTATTCCCATTCCGCGTTCCTTATTATTCCAAACGTTTCCCAAACTTTGTCATAGCCATAATGCAGAAATTGTGCGGAGCCATAAAAAAATACTTTGTAAAAACCTTTTGAAGAAATCGATTTTTTCATGGTATTGTTGTCAGACCAAAGACATTAAACTACACTGACCTTCAAAAGTAAGTACCTACCACACTTTTAAAATTACAATATATTTTAAAGTAGGCAAAATATATTTTCAAAATAAAAAGTATTAAAAAACTAATGTATAAAAAACTATAACTTCCGAGAAACCTGACGAAATGAGCTGAAAATGTTTTTGTTTGATCCTTTATCTTTTGTAGGTTAGGGATAAATTTAATTTTAAAAGTGTAGTAGGTACTTACTTTTGAAGGTCAGTGTAGTACCAATATACTGGTACTAGTAGAATATCTTTGTGTCAGACAGAGTGATAGGCTTGTACAGCCAAATCATTAAACAAAACTAAAAATAAATGAATGATCATGTAGTTGAGGTAAGGTAATAGTGATATTGTGAGTAGTATTTGGTTTGAAAAAAGTCTCCGAAATTCCTTTAACATTAATATTTACCTCCGAAAATCCCCCCAACGGACTTAACCCCCCAAAATTCCCTCCGACGTTGAAAAAACCCCCCGAATTTGCAGGGAATCCCCCCCATCTGGCAACAGTGTGTTTTTCACACTCGCTCCGAGGTTCAGAACGGGTCGGTTGCTATCTTTTTTTTTAGTTTGTATCTTGCCGATCAAGATCAAGCAAAGGGCAAAATATTACTAATCCTTACTATGAAATTAACAGTAAATATCCATTTTTCTGCTTAAAAATAATTACAACACATAGAAATCACTATATTTCCCTAGTATTAGGCTTAAAAGAGTTCAAAGTAGTGTTATTTAATAAAATAATAAATAATTAGCGTATTTTTGACATCGACATTGACATAAAATCTGTCAGAGTGTTTTTTACCCCACGCTCGAGTTGGTTGTTTGGTTGCATCACTCGAAGCTTCTGAACGGGCACAGAGTGTACTAACCGCCTGTTAGAGCGTTTTTTACCCGGAGGCTCTGAACGGGTTGGTTGCTGTCAGAGTGCACTCGGAGTGCACTCGAGCGTAGGTTCTGAACGCAGCTCTGAGGACTTTACATTTGTACGCTGTTAAATAGGTAGTTGAATATGCACACCCGAATTAAAATTACCATAAAGTATGTACCGTATTTATCGAATTCAACCTTATTTTTTATTATTACGGCAACTATTTGAAGTACAACCGTGTGCAGTTACATCATTTCATAACTAGCCACATTAAATTTGACATTTTAGTAATTGCTACAAGAAAATATCAACTTTATACTTTCAAACATAATGCTCAAAATTGCTTATCCAACGCATGGAAAAGAACTGCACGAGGCCCGATTGGGCAGTTCTTTACCGGCCCACTTTTCGAACGTTCATGCGTTATCTACGCTTGGTAGTAAATCAATGGCTCCACCACATAACAGCCGCCGTACGCGTTTCAATTTGAACAGACAATTCAGGACAGTGGATAGGGACACATGGTCCAATAAAGTGGTCACCTTGCAGCCCCGATCTAACGCCACTAGATTATTTTATGGGGCTACCTAAAAAACGAAACCTACAAAAAGAAATACGATAGTGTTCAGGAACTGAAAGATGCATTGACGAGGACTTTAAATATCATCCATCCAAGAAAATTATTTGCTGCTACGTCCTCAGTACAAAAGCGAGTAAACTTATGTATTCGTGAAGACTACGGACATTTTGAGCAATTTATTTCATATATAGATTAGATATTTTTGCGTTTCTTTAAAAATACATGTTTAAATGATTTAATTTAGTATTTATTTAAATTACAGTTTCCCTTAAAAGTAAGAAATAAGATTCATAGAGAGATCACCGTAAGAAATAGGATCCGAGGATTTTCCGTACAAAATGTATGGGAAATGTTTTTGGCGATTTCTGTCGTTTCTAGTACTCATACCTTAAATTACTGTCTTATTAATCTTATGCTTATGATCCCTACATGAAATAGGATCGATAGGCATAAAAAATGTTTTTTTGCTATCTCAGCATTTTTTTTGTTGACTGTAACTTTTTCCAAAATCTTTGAATGCAGATCAGAATATCTTAAAAAGTTATGGATGGTAAAAAAAGTATGATTTAATTTAGTATTTATTTAAATTACAGTTTCCCTTTAAAAAAATCAATAGAATTTATAGAGAGATCATCTTAAGAAATAGGATCCGAGGATTTTCCGTACAAAATGTATGGGAAATGTTTTTGGCGATTTCTGTCGTTTCTAGTACTCATACCTTAAATGGTCGCATAGAGTCTTTTGATTCCTACATGAAATAGGATCGATAGGCATAATTTTTTTTTTGCTATCTCAGCATTTTTTTTGTTGACTGTAACTTTGTTTACCTAACAATGTTTTCTTGTAACTATAATGGTTAATGTACCTGCCCTTTAAATCCCAGCTCAAAAATCCATCCTGTATATTACATTCCGGGTTTGCTGTTCACTCTATCAGATGTATTTTTTTTAAAGCTCAGCTTCTATCGTCCTCGCATCATAACGTCCTCTATTGAAACTGTTGAACTCTCGTTATTAAATCAGGGCTGTAGCTAGAGTCGAATCTGAGGTAGGGCAGAATTGGTTACAGGTAGGGCGGAAATAAAAAAAATATCATAATTGATCTGCCCTCGAAGCACGAGCTCCTAAATCAATCACTATGTATATGTAAATGTACATCGATGCACATATATTCATAAAATTATGCCTTTGGATAATTGTGCCTTATACAAATTATGCAATGAAATAATTATGTGACGTTAATGTTATGCTTTTCGATTATTATGCTTAGTGATTTATGCCAAGCGTCTTTATGACAAACAACATTATGCCTAATGAAAGGCAATGAAAAATGCCCCCTCGTAAGCAAGTATGGCGAACGATAAAATATTATATTTCAAGATGTAATAGGTATACAGAATGGATTTTTGAGATGAGATTTAAAGAGCAGGTACATTAACCGTTATAGTTACAAGAAAACATTGTTAGGCAACCATCCATAACTTTTTAAGATATTCTGATCTGCATTCAAAGATTTTGGAAAAAGTTACAGTCAACAAAAAAAATGCTGAGATAGCAAAAAAACATTTTTTATGCCTATCGATCCTATTTCATGTAGGGATCATAAGCATAAGATTAATAAGACAGCAATTTAAGGTATGAGTACTAGAAACGACAGAAATCGCCAAAAACATTTCCCATACATTTTGTACGGAAAATCCTCGGATCCTATTTCTTACGGTGATCTCTCTATGAATCTTATTTCTTACTTTTAAGGGAAACTGTAATTTAAATAAATACTAAATTAAATCATTTAAACATGTATTTTTAAACAATCGCAAAAATATCTAATCTATCTATTAAATAAATATAAAGTATAAAGTAAATCTACAAAAAGAAATACGACAGTGGTCAGGAACTGAAAGATGCATTGACGAGGACTTTAAATAACATCCATCCACGAAAATTATTAGCTGCTACGTCCTCAGTACAAAAGCGAGTAAACTTATGTACCTATTCGTGAAGACGCCGGACATTTTGAGCAATTTATTTCATAGATAGATTAGATATTTTTGGGTTTTGTTTAAAAATACCTACATGTTGACTGTAACTTTTTTCCAAAATCTGTGAATGCAGATGATATCTTAAAAAGTTATGGATGGTTGCCTAACAATGTTTTCTTGTAACTATAACGGTTAATGTACCTGCCCTTTAAATCACATCTCAAAAATCCACATGTATATTACATTACATCCCATAGTCAAAAGCCGGCTTCATAAAAAAATAAAAGATGATTGAAAATTATGTCAAATCATTAATATTTGTGTATAGGTCTATTCTGTGGTATAGGCACAGTTTTACAATGCATAGTAAACTGTGGCGTAGGTATGAATACTGGAGAATAGAGTATTCATTTCACAGCATTGTAAAACCTTAATGAATAAAATGTAAAAAGTTTATAATGAATATTATTCCTTCAAAACCCCTCTATAAAAATGATATGATATAATTTTTTTGTAAAATGATCAGAAAGAAAGTTATAGCCACCAATAGATTTTTTTTCTCAAATTTTCGCTTATACCTTATTTTTGGATCTACGACAAAAAGGCAATATTTTTTGTGAGACCTAATAGTGTGTAAGATAAACCATAAAAACCATTTGGTTACCCTCTTTCCGAGATGGCGACCGTGGGACTAGAGTTGAAACCCCACAAACTTGGATTTAACTTTTCACTTACCCCTCCTTGATATTTAAAAAAATAAAATTCCGTCCTCTGTCAAACGCAACCCCAAATCATCCCCAAATGTAAGTTTTCAATAGACTAAAATGTGAACTCATTTCTATTTAAGTATTATAGCTTAAATACCAAATGTCAATCTTCTCTAGTTTCAAAAACTTAGAAAATATATAAAGCAAAAATTTAATAAGCAAAAAACTTGTATGAAATTGGTGCCAAGCCATTTAGTCTATTCCTAGGTATTATTCTGGATAGGCTTCACCTACCGGAGGGACTGTACTAGGGTCGTCTGCTTGGGTACCTCCATCTTGCCTATTTCTGCCGCAAAGCAGCAGTGCCTGCATTGCTGTGTTCCGGTTTGAAGATCATGAATGGCAGTGAAATTACTGGGTACCATGACTTTGCATCTTATGTCACAGGGTGGCAACATACACTGCGTTTCTTGTGGGGATTCAGATTCAAATTTTTTGCGAATCTCACAGGAGCCACATGTACTATAAGTGACTGTTACCACTTACCATCAGGTGGGCAGTATGCATGTTTGCCAACTTAGTTGTATAAAAAAGAACACACACATCTCTTGTTCGTCCACACCTGCCACATGGCAACATTCATATCCATACACATGGCGCGTGCGGTGGAGCATATGTAAAGTGCACAGGCACCAATTGTCGAGTAACCACCTTTTACCCATGGTCCCACTGCTAAGCCGCAGTAGCAGCGGGACCATGGGTAAAAGGTGGTCTACAAAAAAAACATCAATTTGCAAGCATCACATACCACCCCACTAGCATCACACAATAAATAATCACACACATGTGGCATAAAAATCACCTTATTTAACACACACACACACATACACTGTCTTCTGACCAAGACACTCATGCAATCACACAAGTAGCACAAACACAAATACATACAAAACCACAGTTCCTCATTACAGCTCCCCTTCCTCTCTCTCCCTCTCCTAACCCTCCTCTTCATCAATTAGCGAACAACCACTCCCTCATACTCCATTAAAGAATGGGGAGAACGAATGTATCAAATCTCATTCTTGCTCCCTCCCCACACCCATCCGCGATTGCACACCACACCAATGAAAAACAACTAGGCAAAAAAGCCCCAATTCCCAACCGTGGGCCCGGCAGACGTTGTCCTGCCCGATTACAGCGCCACCTACTTCAAAAACACATACAAAAATTTCGTAAGAATTGTCGAGCCGTTTCAGAGTTTTTCTTCTTAACTTAGGCCGGCTTAGGGTACTCTTGAAGTGGCATGCTGTCACATTCTTTTCATTAAAGACAAAAGTGACATACGTCTTTGGGGCTTCCTAAGCTAAGCTATTGGTGAAAGAGGCCATTACACTCGTATCTATAGTCAATTTAAAGTAATTACTTAAGTAAAAGTCGTTACTTAAGTTGTGATTTTTATACAATAAACGAGAATTTGAATGAAGTGAAGAAAGTTATGCTTATCACCTAGTTCAGGTTGGTGCATTTTAACGATTGCAAATACACCTAGAAGCAACGGCTTAAATAGTCTTTTGAAAGACGGAGGAGCTCGAGACACTAAGTTTTCGGTCACCTATCTCGTGACGGACCATTGCGAAAGCGTAATCGCCATTATGACAGGCTGGACGCGCGAATTACTGCGCCACCGAACGCAATAATAAGACATTTTTCTTAATGTCACATTACTTATTGTATAAAAATCACAACTTAAGTAACGACTTTTACTCAAGTAATTACTTTGACTTGACTATAGACACTAGTGAACACGGCTAATAGACTTATAACACCCGGCGTTTCACTTTAAGATTTATCTCAAATTGCCCTTGTACCAACGGGTGGGTGACGGGTACTTTAAAACTAGGGTCAGGCGGGGTAATTATAAGACAAAAATATAAACTTTTGCTTTTTTCACTATTTAAAATTACTTTAAAATATCTAAGAGCCAATAGTACCGTGCACTACCAAACTATCAATTGAGTATTATTATCGATTTGCTTGTAATTGCCAAGAATAGTAACCTTTTGGACACAAAATAATTGTCTCATTTTTTTCCGCTGCTATGGGGTAAATATGATACATCAAAGTTGAAATATAAGACAGCCTATAACTTCTATGGTTTATTTAATTCTGAACTAGGTAGGTAGTTGTAAGACGGAGCGGTAAAAAATAATACAAAAGGTTTAAAAAGTCAAGAAAAATCTTTTATAAATTTATATTTTTTGAAAAATTAACTCACTTATTATAATTAAGCTTAACATACATAATTCTTTGGAACATAACTATTCGTTAATAAACTATGTTTTAAGAAAACAAAATCACATGTGTACCATTTTGGTATAAGAGACCAAAATTATTACTAGCAAATAGAAATTACAAATACTAGCATACAAAATAAAAATAAAAATCAATAAAATTTGCATGAGGCTAATTATGAGACAATAAACATTACTTACTTAATTTAATATTATGGGGGCTCAGTTAGTCTACTAGCGCCGCCATTCGTTTTTTATTAATTATGATGAATAAAAGACGTTTCTACAAAAAAATAGCACAGTCACGAACTCAATATTTCAAATTTATATTTATTTACGTATTTTGTACACATTAACCGTATAGAATAGTCAAAATCATAATTATTGCTTAAAGTGGCCAGTTTCAGCAATAATTCTTATTATGATTATTCCTATACCTACTTTTAATCTATGCCTGAAAGCTCCCAAAGATCTAAAATATCTATATTGAGTTCGTGACTGTGCTATTTTTTGTAGAAACGTCTTTAATTCATCATAATTAATAAAAAATGAATGGCAGCGCTAGTAAACTGACTGTGCCCTCTTATATTTTCAAAGTCAACATCAAACATTAAAGCTCCTCGCTTGTTTTTTGGCATTGGAGAAGGCAATTTTATGACGATTTCGTCGATATGAACAGAGTAAATGATATTATGAGTATCACGATAAACAAAGATTTTTTTACTCGCTTGAAGTAAGACCTAAGTATATCACTGACAAAAAATCACTGTAAAGTCTTTTGTTTTGGAACGTAATTTCATGGCATTTTTGTTATGCTTGTATAAGACGATTGTCTTATTATTACCCTACACCGTGTCTTATATTTTCCCGAAGGCTTGTCTCATATTTTCCCGCAAAATCAATGCATCCGATCGGTGCGCTAGCGAAACGTAGACTTAAACGGCAGGGCGATCGCGAAAGTATCGCTTAAGGCGCCGGCGTGCCGCAAGATGGCGCGCGCGCTAGCCTCGTATGCGAGTGGCAATCGTGAAAGTTCGCTGAACACGACGTAAAATTTTCGCGCCATAATTCTCAGCCGAAAACTGAATCGTTCCTATGAGTTTCAAAACTACAAGATATGATGATATAAATTTTTGACCATATTCATTAACATATAAGGCTCGTTTTGAACTAAAATAAAATTGACGATTCAAGTTTTTTTTAAATATTTTAGTCTGTCTTATTTTTACCCGAAATCTCAGGTGTCTTATTATTACCCCGACTAGCCCTAGGTGATAAGGTCAGGCGGGGCAAGTGCGCCAACGGGGTAAGCGCGCCACCCATAAAAATATCGAAAAATACAGATATTACACAACTAACGACATCTTATATCCATGCAACAAACTAAAACACAGTTCCACTTCACACTCACAGATGGCTCTGTTCACCTTAACTTGAAATATCCGCCATTTAAGTTTTAGTGTCATTTAGACCTGTTACCAGAGATGACCTAATATTACTAATCCACGTTATTCTTTAATTATTTAATGAATTGCGGCAAACCAAAGAGGTGAGTACAAAGGTTAGATGTTTTTCTTCAAATCTGTATTAGTATTTTACTCCTAATTAGTGAAATTAATGTTTTTTTATACAGTTTAAAATCTTGACCTCAAAATAATCGAGTGGGGTAAGTGCGCCCAAATTGTTGGTAGTATGGCGCACTTGCCCCGAGTCAGAAATCGCCAACTTTTATGATGCAGATGATGTTTTTTGAAAACTTACTAACTAAAGTGCTTAGGGTCACATGACGGAGGCGGTGAATGAGTGCCATTGGGTAGTGATAAATACCTCTTATTTAGGTCCGTCCATCCGTCCGTCCGCAGCTTAACTAAGAGATTCAAGTTTTAGATAACTGTTATTTGATATGGATACACATATTAATTACACCGACAAAGTGGTCAAGTAAAATCATATTTTTTTTTAGGGTACGTAATGTGATGATAATTTTTTTACTTGCTTAGGTCATTATGTGAGGTGTAGTTAGATAGGTTTTAACTCTGAAACTAGGTTGGCCACTGACCACTCGAAGCTGGATAACTGCCGTAAGGTCCACACACAGATGAGTACTTACCATAATTAGCCCTAAAATGATTGATTACCTATGTCCATTTTTCAGATGGCTTGTAATTACTAAAGAAAAACTCATAATAACCCTTCTTGGTCGAGCTAGAGAGACTTCATGTCAGGCAGTTGACGCTGTCCGATCAGGCCTATTTGGACATGAAGCATCAAAATTATTACCTATTTTTGTATTTTTTTTATAAATGAAAGTAACAAAAAAATGCTAATTTGGTTTATTATTAAAAATACTATTATTCCAGCGAAACTGTCCGCAAACATTTTTATTTATATAGAGCAGTTTGCATTATAATAAGAAAAATAACTTTAAAATGTTTAGTGCCCCTAATGACAAATCTATGGCGCACTTGCCCCAAATTTATTAAGCAAGCTGTTGTTGCTTATGAGACTAGATTATTAAAAAAGAAACAAGATTAATGCGTTTAGTTGGCAATGATCAATAGAGTACACCAATTGTTTTTCTTGTAACGTAATTCTTTAGCACTTTTATTCATACAGGCGCACTTGCCCCATTTCCAGGGGCAAGTGCGCCTATACCCATGTTGTCCAATTTTCCATAAAATATTGTAAAATTATTAATAGATTTGATTGAATCGACATTTGTTACAATTTCAAAATACCAAATTTTGTCAACATGCTAAATTTTTACTCATAAGTCATCATTTAAATATTTTATTGTGGATCAAACTCATCTATGAAAAAATTATGGCGCACTTGCCCCGACTGACCTTAGCACAGTCAGCACAGAATAAATAATAACTAAAGTACAAAAGGATCACTCTCGAAGAAAAGCCAAGTTTAGGTATGAAAATTTACCTACTCTTACGACCTACATCTGACTGCACGGGAAATTGACCTTCATCTGACGGGAAATTGACCTTCATTTGACGGGAAATTGACCTTCATCTGACTGTCCGGGGAATTTACCTACTCTTACGACCTTCATCTGACTGTACGGGAAATTGAAATTGATTGCATAACACGAGTGTTCCAATTCCGTTACGCGTCGCAACCCGATATTTTCACGTAAATCATAGACATGATGATGATACTATGATAAACATGAAAATTTTGGGTTGAATGACATTACGTGTAAACACATTTTAATAATTAGTTTTAGATAACGCATTAATTATTTATTGGTTATTATGAAACACCGTGTACACTATTAACGTGCCGATGTGCAGTTATCTTTACAGAAATTACCGAGAGATATCTAAATTATTACGTGCGACGCGGCTGGTGATAGCACAAATTATTAAATAGGTACATTTGTACTTTTCATACAAAAATATTTTTATTTATACAAAAACCATGTAGCAGCAATACACAGACAACAAAAAGTTATTAATTTTCAAAAATAAGGTATATTAAGTACTGAAATTTGAGATCTATTTAATTTATAAAATAAAAATGAGATTCTAAAATAACAAATTCTCAGATAAATAATTTAAAGATTGGAATTAAGTTCTTAGAAATGACACACTCATACTCTAACCATTGACCATTGTAATTACTAAATCAATTAATTATAACAACATTAAAATCTAATATTAAATAAAAATTAAATTTAAAACCTTGAAATATAGTAAAGATTGAAAAAATGCACTCCTCATAGGAAAAATAGGCACTTATCGTCTTAATTATGATTATATCTAGACTATTTTTTATATCAAAATCTGATACAGAAACAGTGATATTTGGTATTTTCTCTATATTATATTTAATTGTATAATAACTATGTAAAAGCTTAAAATTTGAGCTGTTTGGCTTAGTAAAAAATTTGTAAGTAACAAAACTACCTATAGAATTCCCATGATAGACTATGATCACAAATATAACAATAACTTGCAATACCAACACAAAAAAAACTCTTAGAAATAAGTCAAACAGCAACAATTTACCATCAAAACCAAAGACTTCTATGTAAAGGTTCGATTGACACTTACACCCTTGTGCAAATTAATGTGGACAAAAGGATGTTTTTCAATAAAATAAGTTTTATTAGAACTACTCATATTTTTGTCAACAAAACATAAAACTAATATTTATTATGGCTACCCCAGGCTTTGAGGAGCATTTTAACACGCTTTAGCATTGAATTTACCAAATTATGGCAGTTTGATAACATCTCATTTCGAAACCAGCCCCCGTAGCACGTCCACCAAAACACGATATGATAAAGCGATTTATCGCGGTGAACTGTCAAAATACGACGAAACCCTACTGTATTTTGACAGTTCACCGCGATAACGATTGTTTATTATAAATAAATAAACCGCTTTATCATATCGTGTTTTGGTGGACGTGGTAGGGGGGCTGACTTGAATGACCGACTCAATAAGTCTCTCATATTATAAATGAAATATAAAAATTTTGCGAAATTTTGAAAACGTCGCGAGATTTCGAAATTATGCGTCTATAATGGAATACAGATAGCACGTAACATTGTATATTTGAAATTTAGAGCAACCCCCGTAGCACGTCCACCAAAACACGATATGATAAAGCGATTTATCGCGGTGAACTGTCAAAATACGACGAAACCCTATTGTATTTTGACAGTTCACCGCACTAAACCGCTTTATCATATCGTGTTTTGGTGGACGTGCTAGGGGGGCAGGACTGATAGCTCCTAACAACAAAAGTTAAAGTGTAATTCATGCCAATATGAAAAAAATGTTTTGTGCACATTAATTTGCACAAAGGTGTATATGCGTGATTTTCCTTGCGGTGTACTGTACATGTGTCGCCGCTCCCTTTTTTGCCGTGTATGTTGTAAAAACCGGTGTCGCCGCTCCCTTTTTTGCCGCGTATGTCGTGAAAACCGACTAAGGAAATTCGCCGCAATTAGGTACAGCTTGGCTAAAAAGCGTTTGGAGCGGTGACAGCTGGAACTAAAAAGCAATTTCCGTAGTAAAACTAGTTTCACGACTAGATAGTGTATTAATGAGACTGTCCTTACTTAATTTTCCAAATGTTATTTAAAAATTACTTAACTTTTTTGAAATTGTGTGTGGTGGGCCAAATTCCTCGTTTGAGGAGAGATCCGGGTGTATCCGGGCGGCAGTGGGATATTCATGGGTTGAAGTCATAATGGTGACATTTCCATAAGAACAGTGGCAAGGCTTGCGAGTAGTAACTTACCGAGCGAGTTAACTTACTACTAACACAATTTTTGTTCGCAACAGCTTATCTATATACATAGAAGTTTTTGATCAAAACTGATACAATGTATTACACTATTAGCAACAATTCAACATCAAAGATAAGAGTGGAGTTTGGAGGTATTACACCAGGGTGTCCTCTTGCGCCATAAGCAAAGTCTGGTGAACATATAAGCCTTGCTCTTTCTCCTACAGACATCTGTAAATGATTGAAGTAAATTATTAAATTCATAACAAATATTCAATCATCCGACATAAAAAAAGTTAAGGCTGTGTCTATTAGGCCCCTGTTTCCTATAAAAGTTGATTTTTCCGACTTATAACACGAGTGTCTTTATTTTTATGCAACAAAAACTAAAATCATTTAATACAACAGAATTTGTCAAACTTCTAAATTATTTTTAGACTAGCTATGCCCGCGAACTACGTTTCGCCTTAATTTCTTTTTTCCCGACATCTTCAACAAATATCGTTAATGTACACAGAAATAAATACAAAAACTTAACAAATTATATACTAAAACTTTTCTCGAGAATCACGCTATCGAGTGGTGAAAACCGCTTGAAAATCGGTGCAGTAGTTTTTGAGTTTATCGCGAACAGACAGACAGACGCGGTGGGGGACTTTGTTTTATAATATGTAAGTAAGTCTTATAAAATAAGCTTATAGTAAATGGTAGTTTTATGCTGTAGGGCCCAGGCTCAGTGCTGACCAAATAGTGGGGACGATAAGCACTATAACCTTGCATTTTGTGATTAAGGTCTGAAATTTTGCACGATTGTTGCACATAACCATACTAATAGCATATTACCGTGCCCATAACTTATTGGGATCCCCGGTGTGAAAATTTCTGCTTAAAGTGCAGTTTGGGAGTCATATGGAGGACAAAGCTAAATCGGCGAGCAAAAAGCTGAGCGTCCTGCAGGCCAATTATGGATCTTTCATCGTATGACATGGTATAAATTTGAGAAAAAGAAGTCATGAAATGCTGCATTTCGTATTACCGATCTCCAATGATATCATCACTATGGCATTATTTCAATGATGTCATCATTAAATAATGAACATTTTTTCATTTCTACCCACAACGCACAGTGTTGATGCATCTCCGTATTAACTCAGTGTTTACATTACAAAATTTATTTATTTCTAATTATATGTATTATAATCGTAATCTCTGTTGAAAAACGCTCAATTTGATACATAAATTAATATAAATAGTGTACTTCAAGATAAAATTTGTGTACTTTTTGTACGTGGTATCTTGCCGTGTTGGCTGCCATTGTTTGCTTTTGTCAAAGCAAATTTTTTAAACAAATAAAAGTGAAATCCAAACACAGTGTACAAAATGAATAATTGTGGTGCCTGTAGGAAAGTGTGCAGATTGAGTGACAAAGTAATATGTACCAGATCTTCATGTTTGAAGCCGTATCACTTCCTTTGTGTGGGTTTGACGAGTGATACACATAAGAAGATCCCAACTTGGATATGTCCTGGTTGTGTAAATAAACAGCCCAAGGGGGACAATAGTGACACCCCAGTAAAGCATATTGATCAGCCCGACATATGTGATCAGGATTATGCAAATCGTAAGCCTGCTGCTTGTATTTCAACGTCATCCTTAGAAGATCACACGGATGTTCACTCTGTACTTAAGGAACTGCCAGCCATGATTCAAAAAACTTTGTCGCCTGAGCTGACATCTATCAGTGATAAAATGGATAGCCTGGAAAACTCGATCCAATTTTTAAGCAAACAATATGACGACCTGCTCAAAATGTACAAATCAAGTTGTGCCGACAAAGACTCTCAAAGATGAGAACACTGCTTTGAAGAAGGATGTAAGCAACTATCAAGAGCGTATGGAGCAATTGGAAGAAGAAAATTTGAAGCAACAGCAGTGGTCCCGTCTTCAGAATATTGAGATTGTGGGTGTTCCAGAACATGAAAACGAAAACACATTGGACATCGTTCAGAAGATAACTAATCATATTAGTATTGCATTCGAAAGAGAAGAAATTGAATTTGCACATCGTGTCCAATCGCGCAAGACTTCCAGCTCGTCAACTTTTATGTAGGATACATAAATGTTTTAAAGTAGCATACCTTTATAACTGCTCTTTGAGCTATTTCAACAGGCTTGAGTGTAGTTTTAGGTCAGCCACCCCACACCAGGATGCCATAAGAGCAAATGGATTGACACCGTATATGTGGATTTCAATAGTTTTGGCTCGAGCACATAACGTAGCTGCTTAAAAATCACTATCAACTTACGAATTCTATTAAACAGCGACATAATGTGTTGTTTGAATGTTAGGGAATTGTCAATAATAATACCCAAATACTTTATAGATGCTACCTCTTCTAGTGGTGGACAATTACAAGAAGCATTAGGAAGTACAGTACAGCAGTGTGCACACAAAGAATGTACTTTATCTTCAGTTAGATTACGCAGCGTAAAGCGAACATATTTCGTCTTGCTGCTATTTAATGATAAAAGATTTCTATGCAGAAAAACTTTTACCACATCAAGGCCATTTTGGGCGACATCGTAGACCTCATTCCAAGTACCAACAGAAATACAAGAGCAGTATCATATGCGTAAGATATTAGTTTACCATCTTTGAGTGGGATTGATCACAGATCATTTATACATATAAGGAAGAGTGTTAGCCCTAAGATACTTCCTTGCGGTATACCATAACATATAGGGAGGGATGAACTGATGTAAGAGTCAATAACCGCACTTTGCTGACGATCAGTCTGGTAGCTTTTGAAAAATATTCTCTTATTCCTATATGTTCTAACTTTGTAAGTAAGATAGGAACAGACACAGTATCAAAAGCCTTGGCTAAATCCAGGAATATACCTAACCTAGGCATTTCTCGCATTTGTCAATATTTCTTACAATGTAATCAGTTAGTGAGTGTACAGCAATGTTGATTTATTCCAGCAAAATCTGAATTAAACATTGGAAATAATCTCATGTTTTTTTAGATAAACTGTAATTTTTGAAAATGCAGGTAGTAATGATATTGGCCTCAAGTTCCCTATTTGTTCTTTATCGCCGTTTTTATAGATAGGTACAACTATAGACTTCTTGAGTGGAGCAGGAAAAATACCTGTATTTATACAATTATTAAATATATAAATGTCAGAGGACTGGAAAAGTCATTGCACCCAAAGGATACAAAAACGTCTACAAAATTGTAAAAGGCAAAGAAAAAGAGGCTGTTACTGTCGATGTATTTATATCGGCCTCTGGGAAAAGGACAATGCCGATTTTTGTATGGAAGCGTGACCGGAAATGTACATAGATAAAATAAATGATTACAGTCAGTTGAAATCTTCTACATTATAGATTCGAAGAGTTTGTTTGCTTTTGCAGATTTATAATGGAGTAATACGAATTTTTATGAAATGTAACCCAACATTATAAATTACTTAGCGGTACTTTAGCCTATTCGTACAGTACTTTAGCAGGTTTTTTCCATTTCAATTCTCATTAGTCTTAGTAGTACAGTCGATTTTTTTTTTATTATTATTATTTAATCCTGTAATCAGCCTTTAAGGCTATAAGCAGATGGGATGAAAGGTGTGATAGTGTAGAGGCATTACTCCCAACGAAGCCCAGCCCATTTATGTGTAGTCAGTCATCATGCTGACTCTCCTTGTCGAAGATGTCTTTTTTTCAGACGACGAATGCTTTCAGGTATTGTTAGCTGTCCTGCGAGATGGTTTGGAAGCTTTTGAAGCCTTATTTTGTATCTGGAGCAGCTAGAGGTCACTTCTTCCTTAATAGTTGGCACATTAAGGAATACATGAAGCTCTGATGTTTTTAAAAAATTGAATAAAAAAATTATGTCAGTATTTGGGTTTTTTATTGGTATAGGTATGTTGTCCATTCGAGCTTTTCATAGATGTCATGTCATCATGATATCCACCATTTTAACCTTTATATTTCTATAACCACGGGATGAAATATCACAGGATGTGCACTCTCCAAAAGTCTAATAACACGACATCCAATCTGATTAAAGCATTCCCATTGCAAAAAAAAAGCTCGAGCCCCTCGGTGGGGAGAATATGAGCTATGATGATGAAGAGATTTTTGATGTAGAAAGTTGACCAGGACTGACAATTGCCTTAAGTTAGATCAATTTTTCAAGTGATTTTGATATTATTTTTGAAATTGGATAATGTAATTTTTATAGTATTTGTAAATATGGAATACCAATATCAAACTAAATAACACATGAGAGCATAAAGTTATCCAATTTTTGTGGAACCACCTGTTTACACACTAATATTTTACTATCGCTCATATCATAGGAATAAGTAACATACCCTCGCTATTCCTTGATCCCATCCTTTGATCACATCACCCTTACCAATGGTAAATTTAAATGGTTGACCACGATCTCTAGACGAGTCAAATTTTTTACCAGATTGTAAAGTACCTGTATAATGTACTACAACTGTTTGACCTGGTTTTGGATATGTACTACCTGAAACAAAAATAAAAAAAATCTAGGTTATATCATTAAAAATTATAGGAATGTGGTTATAATATTATGAACAAACCATTGCCAGGTGAAATCATTTCTATCTCAACGCCCATTTTAATATTTCATAAAACAGTTACTGAATTAATAAAATAAAATAAATGCACAAACTAAATAGAGATAATAAAAATGTGACAGGACAGGTTGGTACACAGTAAGTAATGGCAAGGGTTTTTATTACAAAAACATTTTGCCAGCGCACGTCAGCTTTTTTTGAAACAAAAACGAAAAATTAAAAGGATGAGCTCTTGAGTAACTTCAACCTGAAACAAAGGGAAAATATAATTACTACCTAATTTACACTAAAACTAATACAAACTGGTATCGATTCTGGCATGATTCTCTAAACCTAAAACTAAATTTGACAACAGTCTCTCCTTGTCATTTTGTATAGAGTATGACAAGGATAGACTGTTGTCAAATTTAGTTTTAGGTTTAGAGAATCATGCCAGAATCGACACCACTGTACAAAAACACCATTTATATTTACACTCTGCCATTCATACTTTTAGGACACTGCAAATCATATGAATTAACAATTAGTCTAATTTTTATCACGCACGAAGTAGATTATTTACATATCAATTTGACAAACACAGAACCACAGATTAGAGAGAATATGTCTAAACCTCAGACTATTTTTACCTTAGTCTGAGGTCTAAACACAGAACACAATGGCCGCATTCACCAGAACACATCGATGAGTCATCGATTGCGAATTTTCTTCTGAATGCACACAAAAATGCGATGATTGACAGTGATTCACACCAATCGGACGCCATTTTTTCCATCGTATTTCATTTTCGATTAGTATCAGCGATTAGTGATTAGTTTTACTGTTCTTTGTCAAATTTGAATTGAATTTTAATAGTGTTTTTTTATTTTAATAGAAATTATTTGTAGATATGGAAATGAATGGAATATGGAAATTTACACAATTTTGAACAATATTTTCTACGATATTAAAGATCGGCGAATCATCCTCCAAAAAAAATGTAAGATTAGTGATTCATTGAGCTGCTGTACAGAAATTTTTGTGTACTTTTTTGGCAGTGGCAGTGATTAATATGCTCAGCTCAGTGCTTGTGTTGACACAGGTAGTTTTCGGTTTTCATTTAAAAAACCAAAACAAACATTAAATTATGTAACTTAAATAAATGATAAAACCCAAAACAACATAAAGACATCACCAGATTAAAAAAATATGCGTTCAGCAAAATGCATCGAAACTGGTAATCGGTCACGTGATCGATGACTTAGCGATGTGTTCTGGTGAATGCGGCCAATACTACTGTGGTCTTAGATAAAGGATGGAATAGATAGGACGTGACCGTATACCCTTAAGGGACAGACATAGATGACGTCATACCTGCCTAAAGTAGATGGGTATACCAGTGTTGCTTTAAGTTTTACCCTACTTTATGTTTATAGTGGTAAAAAGGTTGGTTGATCTACGTATTTTTATTGAGACATTTTAATGAGCGCCCTTCGCTCAACAATATGTCTCAAAAAATAAAAGTGGGAGGGAGTTGCGAATTTTTTTATTGTATTCTTCATTCAACCTTCGCAGTCTAAAGTTATTTACACTTTTAAATAAAACTACACTTTTCGGATTTACTCGAGTATATTTAGTTTTAAAACATTTTAATTAATTATTTAAGCTATTATGTAAACATCTTTACAAATATAAGAAAAAGTATTATGAATCATCATCATCAGCCCACACGCGTCTACTGCTGGACATAGGCCTCTCCAAGTGCTCGCCACTGAGTACGATCCGCGACCACTCACTTCCAGCTTTTGCCAGCTAGGTACCTTGCGAAGATCGACGCTCAATTAAGAATACAGCGGGCAATATCATTGTTTTTTCTTTATCTCTGCAATTTATTTACAATCCAATATTTATACATTTAATAAATATTTGTGAAGATTTAGAAAATGTATAAATATTAAATTTTAAATAAACATTTTCTAAAATTAGATTTCAGTAACTCCGTTATTGTCATCGAATAAAGCGTATTAGCAATGAATTCGCGTATTTAAATATTTTTTACAAATACATTTCATCAAAAGCGGGCAGTGATTATGCGTAAACTCTTCAGTAAAAAAATTGATTTAACAATTTTTCTAAGCATTGGTGCAAAAGGGAATGCGTAGTAATTTTATTTCCAAAAGGTTTATTTCTACGATATGTTTTTTCAGCAACTTCGCAGGTGGTAACTACCTCTTTGACTGCAGACTATTACATATGGTTCAGAGGCAATCAGTGATTCCACACATTTGTGACATTTTATTTCTCGCTGCATTTTATGTATGTACTTAATAATATTTTTAGAAAATCTCTATTGGTTTCTCCTACAGTATCTAAAATGTCCAACCGCTTATTTTGCATCATTAACTTACACTTCAAATCACTTAACACATTTTCAAGTTTGGCTACTTTTTTTCCCAATCGTCTAAGCGATTCACGCACTGCCCGTAGTTTTTTACTTGATGACCTCGCTGATTGTTTCAAACGCAGCATTTGAAGCCGCATTTTTCTCTTTCGAGGCGTATTCAAATTTTAACCGAAATCCAACACCGATGCGTCCTGAAACAATATGTATACAGGTTAAAAATTAAATCAAGTGCTAATTTTACAACATTAAAAATAATAATTAAGAAATTTGTAAACTGTATCTGTACTAAGGGTCAGACTTGTTATATAAATAGGAAATGTCCAAAATCAAACCATTAATAATATTTTTGGCCATTTCAAAATAGTAGAAAAGAATTTGGTACCTACCCATGTTAACATACTCTTATAAAAATTTTGGTGTCATTAATCCAAAACTGTAAAATTAATTTTGAAATCCCTTATACAAATAGTTGGGTCTGTGAAAAATAAATATAGGTTTCGGCTTGATAGGGATTTACTTTGTAGATATAATATGTATAAGTTACTGACCTGTAAAAAAAGTTAGGAATAGCACCACTCCCAAGAAAATTGCCTTTTTGTTTTTCTGAATCCACTGTTGTTCAAAATGCTTAGAACATATTCGGGTATGCTTGGTTGGCTGCCAATTCAATCGACCAGTAGCTTTAACCCAACTGTTTCGAGTAATTATCTCCGAAGGAAATCTGTTAAATACAGACAAACAAGCAAATAGAAAGTTTCACTTCAAAAGAATTACCTTTGTTATCTAAAATGCTCAAAATTTTATATTTAAATATGTCAATATTAATGTAACACAGAAACTAATATGTGAGTTCCCTTTAACGTAACAAATTACCTACGAATCAAGGAAAAATAGTCGTAGCGTAACTGGTATGATTATAACCCGGCAAAATGTTATACGCGTTGATTATATACGTGACCATATTGAATGGCGACATTCTTAACTTATTAGGTTAATAGTAACCTTATAATTAGTTTGAAATTTCATGTTTAATCCCATAATATGATTGAGAACCATAGTAGAAGGATAAAATATTGCAATATAAATTGTATTTATAATTTAAAATATAGTTTTGGCGCTTAATATTGACACAATTTAGATCTTACCTGTAAAGGTTATATTTTCCTGTTTTCTAGCACTATCACTATTACAACCTAAAGCGGAGCAGTGCACCATGATTTAAATGTTCAAATAGTTCACAATTACAGTAATTAAACTGTTAAATAATTGCATAGTGAGCTATACTTCACACAACAAATTTCATCCACGTATTTGTTTAGCACCAGACGCTGGTGATAAACAATCCCCACTACCAGTTTCACCTATATACGGTGACAAAGACAAAAAAAAATGATGCCGTCTTCTTCTTTCCTTTGGCAATGTGTATAAGTTTATCTCTTTTCCTCATGTTTGACGGCTTTTATAGCCCATCTATTCCATTCTATATCTATGACTGTGGTACACAAATTACATTGCTCAGACTAAGTACACCAATGGACGCGCAATGTACTAATATGTCTCAAACAAGTAAAGCGTCCAGTTCAGTCCGCCATTACAAAGCACCGTGTTTATTGTGCTAAAATATCAGTCAGTGAGCAATATTTCTGATAGAATTACAGTTCTATGTTTTTTATTGATTTTTTAATGAATTGTATAAAGAAAAAAAAAACCTAATAAGTGTTGGAATCTTGGATGCGGCGTCCCAAGTTTTTTCCGCCATCTTAGAGCACCAACACAAATCTTGGCACGCTTTTTTCGTGGGTATTATATGTCTATTGGTATCTATAGTCTAGGTATCTATAGTCTAAGTTACACAAAGACATTATACTAGAACCTAGACTGTGCACTATGGCGCAAGAACCGGTCCGCGTGAGAGGGCTGCCGATGGTAGTGTGTCCCTTTCGAATGAGGTGGCCATGACCAAACAGAACCTGGGACAAATTGCTTGTAAGTATCCTGATATATTGATGTTACCTAACTTCGCTACCTACATCTACCTCATTTATTGTAAGTAAAAAAATAAACCAAAACACAGTACACCTACAAAATAACCTAACCAAACAAACATTTCTCTTCTTATAGTACCTACAATAAAATTAGGTATGTTTGTCGAATGTGAGATATCCCCACATATTATTATTAAGTAGAACGCAAATGCAATAATTTGGACGAAAAAAAAAAGAAAAAAATTTATTGATTTGTTTTACCTAAACATTACTGAACAATACAGTTTTACGCAATTTTTTTAGTAATGTAGCCTTATCTCCAACGTGCTTGAGGGCTTAGGACTTCCCGTAGCTTATAAGTCTATTGAATCCGCCACAGAGGAACTGAGTACTTGGACAGCTAGTTGTCCAAGTACAAAAAAAGAAAAATATATACCCTAGTCAATTTATTTTTTAATTTCAGTCCCTCTTTCTTTTGCAAATCTTGCAATTTCTGTATATATGCGAACTTAACAACAAACGTCTTTGAGATATTTCCAGGCACTTCCTTTACTTTCCCACTTTACTTTTCAACTTCAATTTCTGGTTTTCAATCTTCGGAAATCTGCAATATAGGAAATATAACTAATATCAACAAACGTCATAGGTGCAAAGTCGAAGGATACGACACCAACAAAAAAAATTTGAAATATAAAACAATATGTTAGTGTTAGATTTTGCCCCTTTTTTACACTCTGACGGTGCCCGGTACTTTCCCAATTAATAAGACAGTCAGTAAGTGTCTACCTACCTACTGGCTACTACTAACGAGATTGTAAAAAAAATTCTTGATCAACAAAATTTATGGTAACCCTACAGAACATGATTGTTGTTTTTACTTACCCGTGGAAAGAAAAAGCGTTACCCGGTTATGATTCATTTTTACACCCTGTCACAAAATAAGAATTTACAATTTTTCATTAAAAAAATTACACAATCGCAAATCGAAGCACGAGAATAAACCGAACAACCAAGCAAACCACGTGAGCAAACCGCCATCTTACATTAAGTAATACAAGATCTAAACATTTAAGCACTACTCTTACTCATTATTAATGAGTTATTTTTAAAATACAACAAATTGATTATTAATCATAGGAACTGTAGAAATATTTGAATAAGTTCTGAAGTTTATGAATCATTCGTTTTGGTAATACATAAAAAAGAGAAATATAAAATTTTCTACCATTACTACCAAACCGAATGATTAGTTGAGCTGGCAAGACGTCAGACAAGGACACACTACCAGCGGGAGCCCTCTCGCGCGGAACTCTTTTGGTTAGCTACCGCTTATAAGGAAATAGCTACTTTATGTATATAACGATAGATCTCATGTTAGCTAAACAAAAATTTTTGGTGCACAGTCTAGGTACCAGTATAATGTCTTTGAAGTTACATTGCTCCACGGATTTATTCTATGGTTTATTCCTCAGATTAAATAAACCAATGGATTCGCAAGGTTATTATATGTCTCAAATAAATTTGCGTCCAGTTTAGTCCGCCATTACAAAGCACCGTGTTTGTTGTTGTGCTAAAATATCAGTCGGTGAGCATTATTTGTGAGTGCATTTTATAGTTATACGTTTTTTATTGATTTTTTTAATGAATTCTATAAAGAAAAACATAAAAAGTGTGGAATCTTGGATGCGGCGTCCCTAGTTTTTTTCCGCCATCTTAGAGCACCAACCCAAATGCTGGCACGCTTTTTTCGTAGGTATTTCATGTCTATTGGTATTTTATTTTATATTTTTATATTTTTTTTTTAAAAAACGTCGCCCCACACTAGGATTTTCTCCTGTGTCATGGGTGCAGTTACAAACATAGAATATCACATGCACATACGCCCAGACCGGAACAAATTTCTGTAGGCCATACAAAACATTTGTCCCGTACGGGAATCGAACCCGCGACCCGTTGCGCAGTAGGTGATCACTCGACCTCTGCGCTAAACGTGTCGTCCTTGGTATCTATTGTCTGTATTGTCTGTCTTGATATTGGTATCTATTGTCTAAGGTTTATTCCCAGTTCTAGTTATAGTAATCTGTGGGTACATAGATTAGAAAATCTCGATATTCTTTTTTGTTCACCCATTTTAGGAAGGCAAAGGGTACTGTGCCCATACAGCCAATTCTTTGGTCATGCTTAATGTGATTCTTTTCCTTGTATTTTTTTCCAGTCTTCATTTTCCTTTCTTTATTTTTACCTTCATTCTCTGTCTTCCTTATCCTCAATTCTTCAATTATTATTATGTTAGAAATATGGAAAAATGAATCTCTAAAATAAATCGAAAACTCAACAGGAGTACAAAGATGTTATGTACCGAATCTTATGTACACGAACTCTAATTTTACTAGCAACAAGTAACAACCGCCCGCAACGCTTGTCGAGACAAAAAGTGAAAACATCATACGGAAACGTGGACTCATCTCCCGCAGACTGCTCCACCGACAGGTCGCAAACACAGATTAAAGAGTCACAACACTGGTCGGTAAAACGGTCTTAGACTGGAGTTGCCATTGACAATTTCCTTTTATTGCTAATAATATACAATTTGTGCAAGGCGGCAGCCATGTCGTTTGTACAGTTAAGTAAATAATTAGTCAGTCAAGTCCAAGTCCGTAAGCCTATTCGCTAACTACGGTTGGTAACTAGAGCTGTCATTTTTGAAAGATACTTTTTTTTAATGGCGGCCATATTGAATTTATAGCAATGTCACTTAGTTCATATTAATCTATTCTTTAAGCTCTTTCATTTAATACCTATCTGACCGGGATTATAAACAAAATATTACTGAGATTGAAAACAAGATGTGGTCCGCCTTTTTGAACTACGGCCATACTGAATCCCGTCCGATAGGTACCTACATCGCTAATCCGCTAGTGTCCGCCGAGCCGAGGTGGTGAGGACGAGTTCACATAGTTTACGTTTTTATTCGCCCATCAGGGTCACAATGACGGTAAAAGTTAAAGCTTAGTAGCTTTAGCAATCATCATACTAAACGCACAAACAACTACGCCACCGAGCTTCTCCATAGATGACTAGTCAAGAAGCCTATCCGGTTTTCCATTTAAGCATCACAATTTTTTCACGTTAACATCATCAAATGTTAACCATGTTTTGCGTTTCTTTTAAGAAATGTTAACATTTTTAACCGCGTTATTTTTCACAAAGGGAACCTAACCTAAAAATCAAGATATTGTTTAAATGGAACGCATTACGTTAACATACGATGCTAGCCCCGCTAGCTACAAGAGCTAATGAAACGCGATAATATATGAATAATATTAAATTGTACTTTAATTAGTGTGAAATAAAACCATTTCGTTTAGTGACATGACACGTAGTGTCTAATTTTATTATTCCTCTTTTCCACATTCAAATTACATATGAGAACCATAGACGGCTATTTAGCCTAACACTTCCTCTCAAGATCAATACAATATTATTGATATTGTTTATAATTACAACTATCTTAAGTAACACAAGGCTTATTTACAAATTCTAAATATTTTGCAAAGGACAATGGTTTTGTCATAACATCTGCGACATTATTATCAGTAGACGCACACTCTAACTTAATTATTTTCTTTGAAACTATATCTTTAATAAAATTAACTTTTATATCTATGTGCTTAGTTCGCTTTCCATTATCAAAAGATTCCATTATTTGTTTTGCACTTTGGTTATCTATCATTAAACTAATTTTAGTATTATTTATGCTATAATTAAGATCTAAATTAATTCCTCTAAGACATAATAATTCTGTTGCGGTCATTGCTGAAGCTACATATTCCGGAAGACAATGCCACCGTTGCCTGTTTCTTAGAAAATCAGGATACTAAATTATCGAAAAAAAAAATTGCTGCTCCACTAGTGCTCTTGCGATCATGCTTATCGCCAGCCCAGTCAGAATCTGTGTAAGCTACAACATCTTTTTCTCCATAATATTTCTTATACACTAGTTTCTTTTTTTTTGTAAAACGCGTTTAGCAGCAATCCAGATTTGTTCAGTGGGCTTATCAAAATATCTGTTTAGAAAAGCTGTAGCGAAAGTAATACCCGGTCTTGTTGTATTTAATATATACAGTAGGCTTCCAATTAATCCTCTATAAGGTACGTCAACAATTTTAGTATTGGCTATTACTTCAAAATTACTGACCTTGCTGGTGTTTGCACTCCATTACATTCCTCCATATTAAATTTAGCTATTATTCTATTTATCATTTAATCTTGGGATATTTCAATTTTATTTAAATCACGTTTGACTCCAATTCCTAAATATTGGTCTATTTCGCCTAAATCTTTCACATTAAATTCTTCTTTTAATTTCTTAATACAGCTGAACTAGGTCCCATTAAAATTATATCATCTATGAAAACTAATAACCAGACATCACCTCTTCTGTATAAAGAAAAATCATACTGTGACTGTACAAATCCGATACTCAAAATGAAAACATTCATTCCAGACTCTAGGAGCTTCTTTAAGTCCATAGAGTGCTTTGCGCAGCTTAAAAACTATCGTTTAATTCCTTTTGGAGGCTTTGTGTAAATATCTACATCTACTAATTTTCCATTTTTTTACAGTCGGAACATCTAGCTATCGCAATTCTAAATCTTGAACTATATGACTTAAAAGCATTCTAATTGTTGGCATTCTTGCTACAGGAGAATAAACATTTCCAAAATTTTCTTCCTGAAAACCTCTCGCCACTAATCGAGCCTTTTTGTGCCATCGGATTTCGTTCCAAAAACCCAATTCGTATCTATCGCTTTAGCACCTTTCGGTAAATCAGCAAACTCCCATGTTCCTTGACTTTTATGTGCATCTAATTCTTTTTGAATCGCTACTCTCCAGCCTTCTTCTTTTTTTGCTTCTTCATAAGACATAGGATCACCAGAACATAAGCAGTAAACCACATTTGTTTCAAACGAGTCTAAATATGCCGGAGGCTTTATCATTCTTCCACAACTAGTACGCATCTCAACTCCCGTTTCCTCATCTTCAACTTTTTGAACAGGATCAACCGATATCTTTTCTGAATCATCTTGCAACTCTCCCTCCTTAACTTCATTTCTGAAATTCTTACCACTACCATCATAATTTCCAATTTTATACGCAAAATCTGTTTCACCAAACATTATGTCTCTAGATATTATAATTTTATTCATCTCTTCATCCCAAAGTCTACAGCCAGATTGAGCATATCCAACCATGCGCATTGCTTTAGCTCTTCTATCAAGTTTTACCTGTTTTGGTAGAGTCATATGTGTTTTATAGTTTATTGCAGCTGAAGGTGACCTATTTAGTTGGTATGCAGCACATTTAATAGCTTCAGTCCATAAATGCTTAGGAAGGTGAGATTCTATTAGTAAAGTCCTGACTTTGTTATAAAGAGTCCTATTCATTCTTTCACTGGCACCATTAGACTGTAGACTATAAGGGGCCGTAGTTTCTAATTTAATTCCTTTGTCCTGACAATACATTTGGAACTTGTTACAAGTAAATTCGCCACCGTTATCACACCTTATACGCTTTACTTTATTGTCTATCTGTTTGCGTTTCTAAATACTTTATATAATTTATTAAAATTATCTGTAGCTTCACTTTTATACTTCATAGTATATACGACACAATAGTGAGAAAAATCGACAATAGGCTAGTTGACCCTTTTTTAAAGTAGGGCTTAAAATGTTCATAATTGTTGTATTAGACCATAGCAGATGAATATTATTTTTTTCGATGGCTAAAAAGTGCAAAATATCTATTTTAAATTAAGATTTTCAATTTTGGACCGAAAACACGGTCAGCCATGATAGTCTGTTCATTATCTGTGGCAATGACGTCAGTCTTATAGTAAACAAAGCACGGGGGCGAAATAACCTCACAAAAACAATGCTTTCTATTAAATATCACAAAATATAGTAAAACTGTATATGGAACGGGACAATAGAACAGTAATATAGAAATACCTCTTCAAAGACTCCAGGAAATCTGTGGATTAGACGTACCCAGTGATATAGACATGCGAAATATTTGGTTAACACTCGCTTAAAGAAATCCTGTAACTATCTACTGAAACTCAAATGTATTTTTGCGAAAATCACATTAATGTAAGTACTATAACTGAATAACTCAATCTGTGTAGGTACTTCAGTTTCAACTTAAACAAAATAGAAGTTTTTAGGTTGTATGTAAAATCAAATCTGTATGTATTAATTAAATTTTTATCTTTCAGTTAGAATGAAAACTGACTGCAGCCGACCAACCAAATTTTAACTTGACCAGAAAACTGAGAGAAAACTTGACCATTTACGCCTTTTTGATTTAATCTAAGTTATACACTGACACTAGATGATGTTTCAAGGAAAAGAATATGTACTTATGTCCAATTGAATAATGATGTAATTGAATATTAATTAAAAAGTATGTAATACAAACAAAAATATCAAAGTTTCATAATGAATATATTTATCTAAACAACTTTTACTTGAATTTACTGAGTACCTAATTAAAATTTGTTGCTTTCAGTGGTTACTTAATGAGAACTATTGTGTACTAACCTGTTCTCCTCTTGACAACGAGATTGATAAGGCAGTAAAAGTTGTGCAACATAATACAAAGCAGTGCATGCTCAGCCACAACATCAAAATGTGACCCGTCAACTAGAACAACATTATGTCAACAAAATAACTCAAGTATTCATATACCAAAGCACCATAGAAGTAAATAGGTCCAGTTTGGTAAAACTGAAAGATGTTATATCTTCACTGATTAAACCTGCTGGCCACCATGGCTGGTAAATTTCAGAACAGCTTACGCAAGAATATGCAAGTTATCCATTTTAAAGCCGTATACAAATATATTAAATGTGATTGCTGTGTTGTCAGCCTGTGCTCTTCTTAATTTACAAGACCCTTCTTATTAAATAAATAATATAAAGAATTTTTTTTTCTTTACTTTATACATAACTAACATCTAAAGATGACATAATAAATTTTTGTACATTAGTCATTATGTTCTTCACAAAAAAAATGTTCTATGTTTATTTGACAATAATGACTTGTAAAGGTTTAAGTTGAATCAAAATATTTTAATTTGAAATGCATGTGTTTTATTTTTCTGTTACACCTTAAAAGATTTATAATATTTTATAGGTTTGTTGCTCATTTTTATCATTGTTACTCAAATATAGTATAGGTATGTTCCAAAAGTACAAATAGGTTGAATAGAGTTAGATCAAATTAATTGTTTATCTATCTATCTAAATTTATTAATTTGTATATATTGCCTTAAGGTCACAGGTAATAAAAGTCAAAATAATAGTAAAGTGATTTATTATGAAGTAATACTTTCATATAATTTAGGAAAAATGTAGTATAGTTTCCAAAATGACACTATTTGATCAATAAGTTTTTTGACATTCAAATTGTTAGAACAAATACCTATTATAGCTAATATTGTCACCTTTTGAGTGTTTTCAAAATGACATACTGCTAGCAACACAAAAGTATATAAGTTTTGTTTGCTTTAGCACAAAACATCTGCATCTATACTTGAGTTAAGCATACTGTTCACAGTTTTCCGTCTTTGATAATTAACATTATCTTCAGTGAAAGAGCATGACAATTTTGTATTAATCTAATTTTATGGATACCGTTTGTTGAATAGACTATTACAGGGTATTAAACAGAAATGAGGTCACATTTTGTAAATTTCAACCCAAATCTTCATCTTTCAACTTTTATCCACATTTCATTATACTCGTAGGTGTCTGCAAGATTTCCCACCAAAAATCTTCCCAACAAAAGAACCATCATGTGTTATGCACTGGCTGACTTTATAGCACATGGAAGCTGTTATTGTTTATAACGAAGCTCGAACTAAAGAGCACTTCTGTATTGATGATTCGTGGTTTAGTTTTCTATGCACTTTATTCTTTCTTCATTGAAGAGGTCTTTTATTTTTTAAGAAATATGTCACAATCTGTGTCTGTGAATGTATATATATTTTTCCTCCCAGTAATTTTCTTCATGCTTGACAAATGAACAACTGCCAATCTTTCTCTTTTTATGTTCATTTACAAATTCTTGCAGTACTACACTGGTATTTGACACATGATCCTGATGTTTTCTTTTCAACATTTCTCTTGAAGTAAATATTTTTAGTGTTTATTTGACTTTTGAGAGATAGAATTCTATCCAATAGCATTCAACTGCTGTACAAAATAGCTCCTCACTGTGATGGTGCAACCACACCAAAAATGCATGTTTGCAACTCTCTTCTGCAGCGTGACAATCTTGACAAGTACACTTGTAACCGTTCTTCATTATAACAGTATTGAAACTGTACTTATATTGTTTAGAGCGATACACAAAGAATCTCCTGACCATCAATCTGTCTATTTTCGGAAGATTTGTACTATCTGCTCTCACAAATCCAACATCAATGGTTGATTTTGCTATTAATACAAATAATTTACGATATTTACAAATATAATAACGGAGACTTGGACGATTTTTTGCCAGTTTTAGGAAAGAATAGTGCAAATCGACGAGTTGTTGAATCAAATTTGACATTTCTTTGTTTACTATATGATTGACGTCACGGCCCTGACCACAGGATATCAAAGCGTTTACGGCGTGAGATAAAAAAAGATTATTTCTAGCATTTTCAAATTAAAATTTTACAGCTATCATTCATTGTTATTTATTAAAATCGGTATATTGTGGAACCTTATGCCAAATACTGTTAGAAATAAACAATATTTTAATGAATTTTGATATGAGTCAACTACCCTATTATTTTTTGAAAGTAAATTTCATCCCTACCCACTGGAACGCTCGCCACGCGAAGCGTGGTGGGTTTCAAAAGCAAAAAGTAGTATATGTCAAATATCAAAGGTGCCGCCATTGCGGAATGACTCAACCCGGCGCGTACGGAGTGTTCAAAAAATTGCGGAGAGTGACATATACTGTCTACAAGAGAACAAAAAATACGTATGGAAAGGTAATTTAATATAGAAGGAACTTATAACAGTTAATTAGATAAGGATTAATAATTAAATGAATGAAGCGCGAAAATGTTCGGAAGGTCGCGGAAGACCCGATTTTTTTTAAAAAATTTTTGCACAAAAACTATTTTATAAAACTTTAAATAACCATATATATTATTATAGCCCTATTCTTGAAGATTATTTTGATATATAATTGTTTTGGGTAATATTTTTAATGAAAAAAGAAAAAAATAATAAAATCGATTAATTACGTAATTATATACGCGAGATGCGCACGCGCGACCTCAAATTTAAAAAAAATGCAAAAAATAAATTATTGTGTCTAAAATTAAATAAAAAATACGTATGGAAAGCTAATTTAATAAGGAATGAACTTATAATAGTTAATTAGATAAGGATTCATAATTAAATGAATAATGACGAGAATAGTAACTATAGTGCTTAAAATTTCAAAAATACTCACTTTTTGAAAAAAACGTTTAGTGTGGCAATATAACACTATAAACTATCATAAACCATACATAATAATGTAGCCCAATTCTTCTAGTTTATTTTGATATAGAACACTCTACGAAAATACTAATACAGACTAAGTAAGTACGCAATAAATCTCATCGGTCATGGAGTAAGAAACGTATGGATACGGCCAAGTAAGTTAAACCGCAGACTATGACAAATTTATTTCAATCTAAGACTAAAAATAAATTGGACATGACCTGTCAACTTATGAAAGAGACTATTGACAAAGGAATAAAGCCATAGAGAAAATATTTTATTTTTCGCGATTTTTTTATCACACCTGGCGGTTTTACGCAAAGGGAACTGGGTACCATAGTACCCAGGCCGATCGAGAAGATCGAGATTTTGGGGACTATAGTCCCCACGGACGTTCCAGTGGCTACTAGAGCTTGGTTTTACAGGTCCAGCAATATCTGTCTGTGTGTAGTAATTCAGCTATTTTACTTGATCTTGGATGATTTAAACTAAGAAACGGTTTACGAGTGGCTTTGCCTTCTACACACGGTATACAAACTTTTTGTGAAGATAGTAATTGTAATATAGATAGACCTTTGCGATTAATATGACCCAAATGTCTATGCCATAAATCATCAACAGTACACGCAACATTACTGCTTGGCATATCTTGTACATTCGAACAAATAGTTCCGTTTAAAACATAAAGCTTACCATCACAATCAGCAGATATACTTTTGTTTTTATATTTTATAATGACACTAGTAAAATTGACAGAATTTCCCATTTCAACCATTTTTTTAGACGACGTTGTTAGACGACGAGTTAGAAACATATTTAAAAAACATGTTTTTTGTAGATGTTTCGTCAGTGCAAACGCACTAGTCTTCATTTTCATTTCGATAATCAAGTTAGTATGTGGCAGTAATAACGTTTTTATCATTCGAAAAATAAATAATATTGTGTGATCGTCATTACAAGGCTACCAGTGAAAAGCTTTCATGAACTGTCAAATGTGGCCTATTAAAATGGCCCAACTATAAGGTATCAAAATCGCGTTTTTAATTATAACTTAAATATTTTCTTCTGGAAAGATTATTACAAATAAAAATAACCTAGTTAATAAAAAACAAAAAGTAATAAAATAAACAAAAAAGTTATAAACAAAAAAAAAATATGAAAAAAAATCTACACCTGCTGCCCTACCGCCTAATTTACAGCGATCACTCGCTGTCGTTTTCGTGACATTAGAACAATAGTTTTATTGTCAAAAGTGAGGTCTACACAATGAAATCTCAGAATATGTAATTGCTTGCATAGCGTGCGCTTAGACAAACACACGCAAATTTTTCCGCAGTCTTTCCGCAGAAAGAATGTATGGAGATGACATTATGCGGATTAGCGTGTGGCTGTAGCTAACATGCTAATATCATTTCCATACACAGACGTATATTTTTTTCTGCGGAACGTTAGTTAGCGTGTGGGGCTCAACCTCAGAACCAAGAACAACAATATTCTTCTGAGGGCTCATTTGTGGCAGATTTCTGCTAATTTTGCAGACTTGGCTTGTAAATTTGAATTCTGGCAGAATAAGTAGATTATTAAGCAGATTCATTATAAATATCCCATTGTCGTATTTATTTTTTATAGCTCTCTCGGTAGGAAGTTATTTTTATCCCTTTGTCGTATTTATTTTTTATAGCTCTCTCGGTAGGAAGTTATTTTATTGGATAATATGGAGCATATAGTGGTAGGTATTAGGTATGTCACATGGTATGAGCATTTCCCATATACAGTACTAAACCACTCATTTAATAAGGTTCTTTTTAGTAACGAATATCCAAATTCATTATTTTTTGGCTGTGAGATACCTACTTAGGTAAATGCCGAAGATACGATAGTCTATATTTTTTGAGTGAAAGGTAGTTCCCACCATGAAGTTATACTCTAACTTCATGGTTCCCACTAGTAACAGAACCCTTTTATCCTGATGTTGCATTTTGCTAAGCATGCAATAAAGTATCTTCGTTAAAGGAATAGGTATGACTGTGTCTTTCCAAAAACAAAAAGTATCTGAGTGTAGATACTTAAAAAGCTAGGTAGGTGGACAAAATGGCGACTTGACTTGATGGACATGACTGGTTGACTTTACCTGAGACTTTACCACAGCAAAATAATGTTATCTTCATATTCAAAACACTATAATATTAACCGTGCGTTCCGAATTGCGATAATATCGCGAATCCGACCAAATTAAATCGTCACAAAATATAAGGGCTATTGAATCAGTAGGTTATGTTGTGACTTTGGTCGGATTCGCGAAATTATCACTTATAACGTTTTACGGAACGCAGGGTAATACACTCCACTTCACACTGGCAGTAATGGTTGTAATCCTCTACGAGCAATTGGGATGATGACTGAATTCAAATTTTTACGTTTCGTCATTAAATATTAAAATACCGTGAAAAAAGATGAAATCCTGTGAAATTAGAATTAAAATCGGCTTTGTTCTTGTTAATATACCGCCGATAGACGCTCCCGCACTTCTACAATACTAAATTGTGTACTAATTCACAATAAAACATGAAGATAGGAAAAATTGCGACTTTATTTCCTCACGGCAAGATGACAAGACAAAAAACGAAAATTATATAGGTGACAGTGTCAGTCGTAAACAATTCAAAAAGTACACATATCAATAAAAAGGTTCTAAATAATCACAACACACTCCCGGCAGAGGCTACGAGTGTGCAGCTGCAAAACTTTACCATTCAAACCTAGACGGCACTTTTACTAGCCGGCCAGAGCGCGTGGTTCTATAGGGACAGGGGCTAACTTCAAAAGCAGGAACTTCATTCGCATTTGATGTTGATGCCTTAGGTGTTGCCTGAGCTACCTCTAAAGGAAATAAGCGTTGAAGAGCTCTCAACCTTATGCCGCGAGCCGTTTTTACGCGCGCTACTCTCCCAGCATTATCTGTACCAGCTATAATTTCAAGCACAAGCCCCAAGGGCCAATCGACGCGTTTTAGTCAGACCCTATTAAAACTACATCACCGATCTTAACATCGACAGACTCCTTCGTACACTTTTGCGTAAGCAATGATAAGTACTCGCTGCGGAACCTTTGTTTCAAATCGTCACTCAATTGTTTAATGTAACGATATCGAACTGTCAAACTTGCAGCATCTATACCCACCAAATCAGCTGTACATGCGCATCCTACTTGAAGGAACATCGATGGTGTGAGACCTTTCACATGCTCTGTACCGTCGGCGATATAAGTTAAAGGTCGTGAATTGATGAGAGCTTCGGCTTCACTTCTCTTCTCAGTTCCTCGTGTATTTTTTCTAATTTCGAAAACTCACTTTTTATACTTTCGGATTCTTGTTGTTCAATGCATCTTTCTAATTTCTTTCTGCAAATGGTGAAACGGCATCTTACTATTTTCCGATGTTGGATTGCACGTTCCATATTCACGGTCGCCATATGTTCTTGTTAATATACCGCCGATAGACGCTCCCGCACTTCTACAATACTAAATTGTGTACTAATTCACAATAAAACATGAAGATAGGAAAAATTGCGACTTTATTTCCTCACGGCAAGATGACAAGACAAAAAACGAAAATTATATAGGTAACAGTGTCAGTCGTAAACAATTCAAAAAGTACACATATCAATAAAAAGGTTCTAAATAATCACAACAGGCTTAGAAATACATTAGATACAAGCATTTTAAGTTGTTAATTTGGAAGCGATTAGACAGAGAGATCCGACATGAACAGTGACGTCACTGTTTAGTACGGCCATATAAACTCCATGTAAATTGCCGTTTTGCTAGAAAGAGATAGAGAAAAATATTTAATACCTTATTGTTAAATTTGGATATCATTTATATTCCTTTTTGTATCACTAGGACTTTGTAATAAAACAATTATAATTAATCACTTGCATTTTCATTTATTCCTTTTCACAGAGAGAGATCGAGGCACAGAACAGTGTACTCATAGCGGCGAGACCACAGAACAGAGAGATAGCATTTATCATAGATAACATATAGTTTTACCAAAGATCTTAAATCTTAACACCCCCACTCGAATTAAAGTTATCTCTTACTTTAATTTGCATTTAACGATAACCATGCAAATACACTACTATTAATTAACAATAACATTCTCACTGAACATTATTACATTTACATATTTTTATTTAAAAGAAATACAATCATTACAACAGAAATACAAACTTATAACAATTTGTTACGAGGAACAATTATTTAGCTTTACAACATTTAGAATTACCTATACAATTTTGTTTTAATCACTTTACATTTACTTTCAATATAACAATATTGTAAATATTCAATCAATTCACTTTGCTTTAATCATTATTAGTAATTATATTTAATTTATTTTTCATGAACTCTAGTTTTTCTTTAGATAGAGATTTTGTTAACAAATCAGCAAGGTTTTCATTTGTACAAATGTATTCTACACTAATCAATTTTTTAATTATAAGATCTTTTAAGAAATGATTCTTTATATCGATATGCTTCGTTCTTTTGCTATTTTCAAACGACTTAGCTTACTGTATGGCACCTTTATTGTCCATATATAACACACACTTTATATTACTTTCACTTGTCTCACTATCACTGCTTAGTCCACTGAGATCATCGTAAAGTCCTTTAATGTACAATAGATCACATGCACTTAATGCTCCTGCAACATATTCCGCTTCCACTGTAGAAAGAGCGACACATGGCTGCTTTATTGAAAACCATGCAACAGGACTTCCATTGTACAGGGTAATCGAGCCTGATACACTCTTACGGTCAATTGGATTTCCTGCCCAGTCTGCATCAGAGTATGTTTCAATATTAATTTGACTAGTCCTTTCATAAATTATCCCAACATCAATAGTTTGTTTTAAGTAGCGCAGAATTCTTTTAGCTTGTGTCCAAAGGCTTATTGTGGGTTTGTCCAAATACTGACTCAAATATGATGTAGCATAACATATATCTGGTCTGGACACAGTTGAAACAAACATCAAGCTTCCAATCAGTTGTCTGTAAGGAACATTGGTTATTATCGTTTCTTTCTCATCATGTTGAAATCCAGTAGTTAATGGAGTATGTGAGCCTTACAATCTTTCATATTGAAGTTTATTAACATTTTATTTATCTGTCTTTTCTGTGTGATTTTTAGACTATTATTTTTCTTCTCAATTTCCATACCCAAAAAGCATTTAGGAAAACCAAAATCTTTCACATGAAATTCTTTCTTCAAATCTATAACTATTTTCTCTATATCTTCTTGTTTACCGATTAGTATAATATCGTCCACATATATTATTAACCAAACATTTAGTTCTAGTTCTATGTATAAACAAAAGTCATGTAATGATCTCTGAAATCCTTTCTCTTTCATGAAGGTATTAAATCTCTCGTTCCATACTTTTGGACTTTCTCTCAACCCATATAGACCTCTATTTAATTTTAGCACTTTATTCTTTCCTGTCCTTACTCCTTGGGGAGGCAAAATATATATATCAGATTCTAATTTTCCATTAAGGAATGCAGTCGGCACGTCTAGTTGTCGTATTGACCAGCCTTTATACACTGCATGTGCTAGTAAAGTACGTATGGTTGAGGTTCTAGCCACTGGAGCATAATTCTTTCCGAAGTCTTCTGATTCTTTAAGCTGAAAGCCTCTAGCTACGAGTCTGGCTTTTCTTACTCCATTGTCTTTTACTTTAAAAATCCACTTTGCCTCTATTGCCTTTTTATTTTCTGGCAAGTCAGTTTCTGTCCATGTGTCCATTTTTCTTAATGCTTCTAATTCGGCATCTATTGCTTCCTTCCAACCATTATCTAAACCCTCATTATAGCTTTCTGGCTCTTCGCCTCTTCCTATCAGACAATAAGGTTCATGTAATTCATATTCGCTCAAGTGAGTAGGAGTCTTTATTTCTCTTCCCCTTTGTGTTGTCAATTTATTGCTTTCCTTTTCTATATTTTCTTGACATTCTGTATTTTCTTCTATATCTATATTCTTGGTATTTATATAATCAACTTCATTATAATAATATGTCTGTGCTTTCTTTTCATTTTCATTGTGTACATATTTGTAATCACTTTCATCAAATCTTATATCCCTTGTAACTATGACTGAATCTGTTGAAGGATCCCATACTTTGTAGCCTGTTCTTGCGTAACCAACCATTCTCACAGGTATTGCTTTAGAGTCTAATTTGTCCTTCTTAGGTAGTGTTACCATCCAGCCTTTACTTCCAAATATCTTAAGTTTATTTAGTATAAATTCTCTTCCAAATAACTTTGCTGGAATCTTGAAGTTTATTGCTTGTGAGGGGCATCTGTTTATAATATATGTAGCTGTTAATACCGCCTCACCCCATAGATGTCGAGGTAAATTCGATTCATCAAGTATTGTTCTTGCTTTATCATATAAAGATCTATTCATTCGCTCACTCTTCCCATTCATTTGTGGGCTGTAAGGTAATGTATATTCTATTTTAATTCCATTTTCTTGACAGTATTTTTTAAAATAGTTTGATGAATATTCCCCACCATTATCGCAGCGTATCCTTTTTATATTTACTTCTTTTTCTCTTTCAATCTCATTTATGTAATTAATGATATTATTTTCAGCTTCCGATTTATTTCTAAGTAGATACGTCTGAGTGAAATGAGGTCTGAGTGAAATGATCTATGATGGTTTGAAAATACTTGTGACCATCTTTTGTAGGTACTTTTGTTGGACCTGCCACATCGGAGTGAATGAGTTCACCTATGTGTTTTGATTGAGCGTAAGTAATTCGCTTAAATGGTAATCTTGTACTTTTATTTCTCATGCATGTATCACATATTGTTATTTAACGGTCCTCCCTTGTTAAATGATCAAAAATAGTAATATTGGTATACTTGCATCACCAAAACATAAACAAGTAGCAACCTGAATACATTGTTCCCCCCCACACACACAAACTAGAACAATTGAACGAAAGCTGCGAAAACTAACCAATTATTTGTCTGAGGTTAGCAGCGGAGAGCGTCACATGCGTTGAATATTAAGAAAAAAATAGTAAGGTGCCACTACTTGTACGGTAAGTTTTTAATTAATCTTAAGTAATATTGGATTATTTATTGTTTGTGCAGCTAGTTTATGACCTTTATTGTGTGGATTAATTAGATTTTAACGTAAATTTCATGACCAAATTAATAAAATGAGGTGGTCAAGAAAGGGTACACGCTTTACTCAAAAAATTCAGTTTTCGACCGGGTGGTCGAAAAATAGGTAAGGCACCTACAAATAAGATTTCTATATTGTTTTAAAATGGATGGAAAGATATTAAATCTAATTTGATAATGTGAGCTTTATTTACATATATTATCTAATGGCCAATTTTCGTCCAATATTTTACTTTGTTAATATAAACTGAATATGACAAACAATGTTGTTGGTCGAAAATTAGAAATATGGTATAATCATCCCAGTTTCCGACTGCCTTTTTTCGATTAGCTAAAATCAAAAGATTTGAATTAATTTTTCAAAACTATTTCAATGAATTCTAATTAACTCCCATTTCTTAATCAAAATAAATTTTAGATTGTGTTTACTTTTTAAATGAATACTTCGAAAATTCGAAAAGTCATGTTGGTCGAAAATTGGCTACCTATAGTGTAAAATCGTTCCAATTATCGACCGTTTTTTGTTTAGTTAAAGTTAATTAAAGCTATTTCATAAATATTATTATACATTCTAATTAGAAATTCATTGTAAAAATATTAAAATTTAATTAGTAATATTCTAGCAAGCTGGGGATGAAATGGCCCGGCCGGCCGACAACCGGTTGGGAAACATTACTTTTCTACCCCTGGCCTGCCAGTCTGGGGCATTATTGCACTTGGCGACCCCTCCGTAGAGTAAGGCCCTACGCTTGGGTCAGTGATGCTGGCTCAACGTCGTGCCAGTCTGCAATGGACGCACTCGGGGAATGGCTAACGCCGATCCTGATTGTGCCTCTATGGAGTTAAAAGTTGCTGGAGGGTGGTTTAGCCAGGTATGGGGTTAATACCCGAGTCCAATGGCATATCCTTGGGGCGGCCTTGTCAGCTTTTCGGTCCCTCGTCGAATCGCAAAGAGATATTATGACCACATGAATCTGAATTAAAACTGCATGTTTTCATACTCCGGATTTGAATGGAAATAAATAGACGTCCGATTAGGACCCGTTGACGAAGTTGACCAAAGCAAACGCGTCGCACTCACCCCGTCCCGCGCCGGATGAGAGGGATCCAAGAGCCACCTTAACCCGCCATGCAACGAAGGATCTCCCAGATATCAGCCTAGACGAAATCGTGAAGGCTCTTGGGCAACTTAAAAATGGAAAAGCCCCGGGGGAGGATGGAGTCACAACGGAGCTTCTGAAAGCTGCTGGCAAGCCGATACTGAAGGAGCTCCAGCGTATATTTAACTCTATTCTTTTCTCCGGGAGAACTCCTAAGGCATGGCACATGGAGTTTAGTCGTATTGTTCTTCAAGAAGGGCGACAAGACTTTGTTGAAGAACTATCGACTAATTTCACTCCTGAGCCATGTCTATTCTATAAGTTGTTTTCAAGAGTCGTCTCGAACCGTCTTACACGTACACGAAGACTTGACGAAGCTCAACCTCCGGAGCAGGCCGGGTTCCGACAGAGTTATAGCACCATAGACCACATTCACACAGTAAGGCAGGTTATACAGAAGACCAATGAGTATAACCAACCCCTGTGCATGGCGTTTGTGGGCTATGAGAAAGCTTTTGACTTCGTCGAGACCTGGTCTGTTCTAGTCTTTGCAGAGGTGATTGGCGATATATCGAAGTGCTGAGATGTTTGCATGACGCTGTTTATATGTCCGTCTTTGTCCAGAATGGTCAAACTGAGCCTATCCTCCTGTGACGTGGTGTGAGGCCGGGGGATGTAATATCACCGAAACTCTTTTCTCCGCTGCGCTGCAGGATGTATTCGGAACGCTCAACTGGACAGGACGTGGCATTAATATAAATGGCGAGTGCATCTCACACTTACGATTCGCGGACGATATCGTCATTATGGCTGAAACTCTGCAAGACTTACAAGAGATGGTGAACAGCCTGGTTAAGTCTTCCGAACGCATCGGTCTCCGGATAAACTTGGATAAAACCAAGGTCATGTTCAACGAGCTCGTTGATCTGGGACAGGTTGTAGTAAATGGTGTATCTCTCGAAGTTGTACAGGAATATGTGTACCTAGAGCAAACTCTTCAACTAGGCAGAAACAACTTCGAGAGGGAAGCCAACAGAAGAATTCGGCTGGGCTGGGCAGCATTTCGTAAGCTTCGACATGTCTTCTCGTCACCCATTTCTCAGTGTCTTAAGTCGAAAGTCTTCGACCAGTGCGTCCTTCCAGTCATAACATACGGTGCCGAGACGTGGACACTCACGGCTCGACTAGTCCACCAATTTAAAGTCACTAAGCGTGCTATGGAAAGGGCTATACTCGGAGTATCTCTAAAAGACCGTATCAGAAATGATGTGATCCGTCAGAGAACCAAAGTCACCGACATAGCCCACCGAATTAGTAAACTGAAATGACGGTGGGCTGGCCTAATGAGCCGCAGAACTGACGGCCGTTGGAGTCGTAAGGTGCTTGAGTGGAGACCGCGACTCGGAAAACGTAGTGTGGGACGCCCTGCGACAAGATGGGATGGCGATATACGTAGGCTGGCTGGAGTGGGCTGGATGAGAGTAGCTGAAGATCGGGAGCGGTGGCGTGCATTAGGGGAGACATATGTCCAGCAGTGGACGAGTGTAGGTCGATGATGATGATTAGGACCCGGGTTCAAATAGACACAGCCTTAATAAATATTAAAAGCTGATTATTTTAGTATTTTTATTTTAAAAAAAATATATTCTATCATACTTTTATTCATAAAAATCTTTCTTAATTAATTGGTCGAAAACTGGTCAATAGATGGACGAAAACTAGAATTTTTGGTCGAAATCTGGTAAAATCGGCAATTTGACGCTTGGATTTAATAATTAAAAAAACTGTTAATTTGACTATTATAAAATATATAATTATTAAAAATAGACTATATGAGGAGTTACCACAATTTATTTTGATACAAAATACATGTCAGAACACACATATTTTAATTCCCAAAGTTGGCAACTCCACTAATTGGTCGAAAACAGGCTAATCTACCCTATATTCAACCCTCTTCTGTTTAGGTGGCCTAGCCTTTTATGCCAAATATTTCTTTTTAATTCATCACTAATATATTGACAATAATTATTTTCAGGTCTATTATGAAATAATGTAAGTACATATAATTTTCCTTTTTTCTCACCATAGAATATTTCATGAATTTTATATATTTTTACTTGTCGGTCTTTGAACTCTACTGTGAAGCCTCTTGATATTAATTTTTCTACAGATATTAAATTATTACTCAAATTCTTAACAATCTGACACTCTATCGTTATTGAGCGAGTTTTATTATAATGTAATCTTAACTTTCCTTTCTTTTCAGATATTATTGTTTCACCATTTGCTATCTTTATATGTATGGGCTTTTCTAAAATTTCCACATCTGTCATATACTTTTCTAAGCTTTCTTTAACATAGTGATGTGTGGCTCCTGAGTCTATAATAAATTCTTGATATACATTATTTTGGTTTGTTGACATTGCAACAAACAAGCTGTTCTCATTTTCTTTCTCATTTGTATTCTCTGCACAATTAGCTGTTCTTTGGAATCTTCCTCTAAAATTTTTTATAGAATTATTTCCTCTACCTCTGTTATATTTTCGTTCCTTGGACTTCTTACATTGAAAAGACATGTGGCCTTTCTTGCCACAAGAAAAACAAGTCAAAAAAGATTGAGCTTCATTTCTATTCATTTGTTCATTTCCGTATTTTTCTTTTAATTTTAATTCTGAATCGAGTAGCCGTGATTTTACAAAGTCCATAGTCAAATCATTCATTGTCTCCAATGCTGCAATAGCAACGTCATATTCTTTTGGCAACGTTAACAAAAGATGACATACCTTGTCCGATTCCTCCATTTTGGAATTTCCGCATGTTTCCAAATCTGATACAATACTTTCAAATTTCATAAAATGATTTTGTAACCCTTCATCAAATTTACATTTCATCGACAGTTGACGGGGAAAAACAAGAGAAAAGGAAAGTAGATTGGGACCGACCTGGTTCGCCGTCGTCCTGCGTGCTGGATGGTATAGACGCTCTTCCTGATTCCCTTCCAATGTTTCTTCTCCGTATAAAATGTAGGTGATGATGCACGATTCGTGAATAGAATAGGCGTAGATCGCAGCTGATCGGTACTTCGACGATAGGTTCGCGTTTGGGGAGTGGAGATGCTCGACCCAAGTTACTGATCGGAAGTCCGGAAGCGAAGTGACGAGATGTCAATCAGTCCCAATAATGATAGGAATAGGGTAGGTAGGTAGGTAATAATACAGTTATAATTATTTACCCTCAATATATAATGTTGATTGCGGTCCGTTCCGCGCATATTTACGCACCAACAGTAATTTTCTTCTCAAATGTAGTTTATTCATTACACTTTTTCGTTCTAAGACACCTTCGAGTTTGTTTAACATTTGCAAGGTTGTCGGACATGTTTTAACAATGTCAATGTATTCGTCATTTATGCATTGCACCACTAACGATTTCCCTTTCGCTTCTAATACTAATTGTTTTTCTTTTTCTTGTGTGCTTTCATTTTCGACAAGCAACTGTCCCAATCCTTTTTCTTCTAATAACAGTTTAACGCGAAACTTCCAGTTTGAGAAGCTGACGCCATCACCCAGCTTCACGAAATTTATTGTTGACGAAGCCATTATTCTTCAACTTACTGTATCAACTATAGTAACCACGCTCTGCTGTTAAATTTGGATATCATTTATATTCCTTTTTGTATCACTAGGACTTTGTAATAAAACAATTATAATTAGTCACTTGCATTTTCATTTATTCCTTTTCACAGAGAGAGCACAAATTATATTACTGTTACAGATAGGAATCAACCCCTCTAGCGGCCGTTTCGTAGTGAAATGACAGCTCCGTAATGATAGTGCTGCAAAACTATCGACTGCTTATTATCGACATACTGAAAATTATCGATATAAATTTACAGCCCTAATCTACTTTTTTAATTCTGATAATATTTTAGGTTATTAAAAATCAAAACAACGAAATGCGATTATCTTTTTATTGAATTTAACATACAATATGACAAAAACGTACACAATGGAACTTATTAGAACCCACAATTCTCCGCCATGCAACGCTGTGCTTACTCTGCGATTCTGAAAAGATAAATAAGCATTTGTATAAAGTGTGACGACTCTAAAATGAAAAACAGTGAAAAACCTAGTAAAAATAAATAACCTGCCTCTCCATCTGATCTTAGTCTCTCCACTTCTCAATATCTGTACACCTGTTGATACAAAAAAGATAATTATATAAGACATTACTTTGTTTTTGAAAATAATTTTGTTTTATTGATTATTTACAAAACTTCAGATTGAAGAATTGAACTCTGCAGACAATGGCAAATAGTTTAAAACGTTTGAATACATTTTGAAGAAGTTAACATTAAAAGCAATTAATTTTATAGTAGGTAATCTAACCAAACAAATCAATCTAGTTTTTAATTTTGATGAATATGTTAAGGTCAATAAGAAATGTTTTCCATAAATTAATGATATTCATTCATATAAATGATTTTAATTAGAGTTTGAAAAAGCATTTAAAAGGAATGGCATACCCATTCCTTTTGTAATGCTTTTAAAATTATGTTTATCAAACTTTCACATTCTCTTAAATAATTGTGTCAGAGTTAAATGTTCCAAATTGGTTCACTAAACTCAAATAAAACTAGATTTATTAAATTCTCATGGCCAAATGTAAGGAAAGTGGATACAATCGAATCGTTGAACTCATCAATTGTAGTTACAAAATTTTTGGGTATTACACTTGATGCACGTTTGTGGGATCAACATAGTCCTTCGCGAACAGACCTAGTTCTGTTGTATATGTAGTAAAACAATTCAAGCATGTTACTATGTTGATACGGCAAGATAAATTTACTTAGTTATTTTCAGTGTCATGTAATTGGCTATTACTGCTGGGTTTCGGCTGCTAGTATAGAAAGTATTTTTGGACTTCAGTTGGTGCTATTTATAATTCACAAGCAAAGGTTTCTCTAAGAAATATTTTTAACTAAATTAATATATTGATTTAAGCTGAACAGTCTAATTATGAAAATTTGATTTGTCTATAAAAATTATAAAACCTTTGGTACCAATTTTCGATTTCATAATCTAAACACAAGAAATAGAAAGCCACTGTGAACAAGTGTGTATTGATCTGCTCATCACGTTCTAGTCATTTTCTGATATAACCATAAAAAGTAGGTGTTATAATAGCAACGTAACATCCCATTTTTTTTTTCGTCGTGACTATTGTGATTTTCAAAGCTTATTTACTCGCAAACTATAAGACTTGAGAGAAAATTGACATGAATAAAAAGTGTTAATTTTAAAGCTATTCTATATGATACAACCATAAAAATTAGGTGTCCTAATATCAAGGCAACATCCCAAAATATCCCATCCAGTTAAATATAATTATTTATAATTCTGATAAAATATTTGTTTAATTAAGTATTTATTTGAGTCATGAATCGGAACTTATACTTTACACAAACATTTTATTTTTAAACTTTAGAATTATAATTTTATTTAATTAGGCTGATATTCTTGTTTTTATTTAATGTGGAATTAATTATTACATTTTTGATAAAAATAACCTAAGGAGATAAATTATTTTTTTCATCACGGAAATTAGTATGCATGAAACGGAAAAAATCGATTTGTCAAGGGAACTTTCTTATCTTGAATGTACTATATTTAATTTTATCACTGATTAGCCTTTCAGAAACAAGGGGTTAATAAGCAAACATATTTATGTCAAAAACAAATTAATCACCTTTTGACAGCCCACTTTCTGTTATTCATGTCCTGTTCATTGCTTGTGCAGTGGCTTATGTTCTTAGCATATTAATAAAATTGATAAAATGAAATTCAGGTCCATGGTGAGTAACCAAAGCTTCTAACATATCGAGCTTCTCTATGCTTCCGAAGTCACCTTGCGCCCAGACATGTGCACCATCAGAAGATCAATTTTAGCAGAGCTTTGCTACTCTTTTTGAGAAGAAGTGTTTTTCATTTTCATTCAATCTAAAAAAAAATTACATGTAATTTTGAACAACAACATAGTGTAGGTTATTTAATGGAAAACATAATATTAAATTAATTTTAAACTATTGTTTATTTAATGAAAAAAATATTACACAACTTTGCTCACCTATCATTATTGGATTTTTAAGTATTCCTGAATTTATTTCACTTGGAGGAAGTTATTTATTGCATACTCAACTCAAGATATTCATCTTCAAGTATTTGTGTTTCAAAATAACACTAGTTTTTCTGTGTTCATAAGTTGTTTTTATCGATTTCAAAATTGATGTGCATCCAGAAATGTAACCTCTGTTGAAGCCGATGGTCTGTAAAATATTTTAGTGGATTCATAACAATATAAAGTTCGCTCGTTTTTTAGTATGGGAAAGTTCAACTTCATACATTTTGGTAAATAACTATTAGGCCAAAGATGAAAGCGTTCTTCACCTGGATTTGCCTACAAGAGAGTTGCTGGATGTCTGATTATCAGAGTAACAAGTTGTACTCTGCACAAGTTGTACTGTCACCATGGTGATCTGATAAACTTAAGTAAGATTATGGTAGCTAACCAGGTGGGCTCAGCTATATTAGCATGAAATAGTATGAAACAATGAAAGGTCAAAAAGTTATTAAGTTTAGAAAATCACAAGCAAACAAACCGATAAAACTGCCGAATCCCTTCGTACACACAGGTACTGTTATTGAATCAAGAACAGTGAGTGTCAAAAATCTTAAAAAACATGCTTAAAACACATAAAATCTGAAGATAAATTAGAGATTTAAACAAACCAACAATGTAATAATGAAAAATGAAATGCAAATGTGTGCGTTCTACTTCTATGATGAAATGACACGACACGACACACACACATGCACCCAAAAGCAAAATGGCGTCAAAAAAAATGGCGGAGACTGTCTCAGAGCCGCTCCACTAACGACCCGCTAGTTATAGGGGTGATTCCTTAGATAAAGAATGAATAGATAGGACGTGACCGTATACCCGTAAGGGACAGACATAGATGACGTCATACCTGCCTAAAGTAGATGGGTATACCAGTGTTGCTTTAAGTTTTACCCTACTTTATGTTTATAGTGGCTTTTACCACTATAAACATAAAGTAGGGTTGATTAATCTACGTATTTTTTTTGAGACATTTTAATGAGCGCCCCTCGCTCAATAATATGTCTCAAAAAATAAAAGTGGGAGGAAGATGCGATTTTTTTTATTGAATTCTTCATTCAACCTTCGCCGCAGTCTAAAGTTATTTACACTTTTAAATAAAACTACACTTTTCGGATTTACTCGAGTATATTTCGTTTTAAAATATTTTACTTAATTATTTATTTAAGCTATTATGTAAACATCTTTACAAATATAAGAAAAAATATTAGGAATCATCATCCACACGCGTCCACTGCTAGACATAGGCCTCTCCAAGTGCTCGCCACTGAGCACGATTGGCGACCATTCGCTTCCAGCTTTTGCCAGCTAGGTACCTTGCGAAGATCGTCGCTCGATTAAGAATACAGCGGGCAATAATCATTGTTTTTTCTTTATCTCTGCAGTTTATTTAAAATCCAATATTTACACATTTACTAAATATTTGTGAAGATTTAGAAAATGTATAATATTAAATTTTAAATAAACATTTTCTAAAATTAGACTACTTTTTTTCCCAATCGTCTAAGCGGTTGACGCACTGGCCGTAGTTTTTTATTTGATGACCTCGCCTTTGTTTCAAACCCAGCATTTGAAGCCGCATTTTTCTCTTTCGGGGCGTATTCAAATTTGAACCGAAATCCAACACCGATGCGTCCTGAAACAATATGTAAACAGGTTAAAAATAGAAGGAGGTTCCCCGAAGGAAATCTATTAAATACAGACAAACAAGCAAATGGAAAGTCTCACTTCAAAAGAATTACCTTTGTTATCTAAAATGCTCAAAATTTTATACTTAAATATGTGAATATTAATGTAACACAGAAACTAATATGTGAGTTCCCTTTCACATAACAAATTACCTACGAATCAAGGAAAAATAGCCGTAGCGTAACTGGTATCATTATAACCCGGCAAAATGTTATACGCGTTGGCTGTATACGTGGCCATATTGTATGGCGACATTCCTAGCTTGTTAGGTTAACAATAACCTTACTACTTAGTTTGAAATTTCATGTTTAATCCCATAATATGGTTGAGAACCATAGTAGAAGGATAAAATATTGCAATATAACTTGTATCTATAATTTAAAAAATAGTTTTGGCGCTTTTTATTGACGCAATTTAGGTCTTACCTGTAAAAGGTTATATTTTCCTGTTTTCTAGCACTATCACTATTACAACCTAAAACGGAGCAGTGCACCATGATTTAAATGTTCAAATAGTTCACAATTACACTAATTAAAGTGTTAAATAATTACACAGTAAGCTATAATTCACACAACAAATTTCTTCCACGTATTTGTTTAGCACCAGACGCTGGTGATAAACAATCCCCACTACCAGTTTCACCTATATACGGTGACAAAGACAAAAAAAAATGATGCCGTCTTCTTCTTTCCTTTGGCAATGTGTATAAGTTTATCTCTTTTCCTCACGTTTGACGGCTTTTATAGCCCATCTATTCCATTCTATATCTATGGGTGATTCCAACGCCTGAGAGAGAGATCGAGGCACAGAACAGTGTACTCATAGCGGCGAGACCACAGAACAGAGAGATAGCATTTATCATAGATAACATATAGTTTTACCAAAGATCTTAAATCTTAACACTTATATCTTGGTTGTTTTTTTAGTTATTCGAAAACCGATTTTTTCTTTTATTTTATTATATGAATGAGCTTCTATTAGAGCAAAAAAAAATTTTTAGTCATCTAGCCTATTAAGGGGCCGTTCGAAAACCCGTGAAGTTTTCACTCGGTAAAAAGAAAAGGATAGATATATTGCGAGAAAGAGAAGTATAACTAGTTTTCAAACGCTAGCGAGCGATTTTCGCAATTCACGAGTTTTCAAACGGGTTCTGTGAGTTAAAAACGAAAAGAAGAGTTCTTGTGTTTTGCAACGCTAATTTGCTTTATTTTACAACTGCACAAAGCTTAAATTATCATTAACAAACTTTAACGGTGACTGGGGGCCGGGAGAAATTCACTCCTGTCAGGCGAATATTACCCTGAGTTAACATTCACGAAAGCGTTCAGAAATTCGAGCGGAGTAATTGGTCGGTTATCCTCGGTTTCACTCGAGTGGTTCTCGAACGCTATCGGGTGAAATGCATTCTACCCCGAGTAAATATTACTCGTTTTCAAACGTACCTACCTTAAATGTGGAGAAGAAGAATGCTAGGTACTATATTTCCGCAATCACGTGTTCATAGAGGCAATAACTTGTTCACTTAGGGGCCGTTCGAAGACCCTTGAAGTTTTCACTCGGTAAAAAAGAAAAGGATAGATATATTGCGAGAAAGAGAAGATTAACTGGTTTTCAAACGCTAGCGAGTGATTTTCGCACTTCACGAGTTTTCAAACGGGTTCTGTCAGTTAAAAACGAAAAGAAGAGTTCTTGTGTTTTGCAACGTGAACTTGCTTTATTTTACAACTGCACAAAGCTTTACTTATCATTTGCAAACTTTATCTTCAACATAAAACAAAATCAGTTAGCCACATATCACAGAACAGTCAACTGTCAATGTCAAGTAAAAAACGCTGACTGGGGGCCGTGAGAAATACACTCCTGTCAGGCGAAAATTACTCTTCACTAATGCGTTCAGAAATACGAGCGGAGTAATTCCTCGGTTAACCTCGGTTTCACTCGGGTGGTTCTCGAACGCTATCGGGTGAAATTCACTCTACCCCGAGTAAATATTACTCGTTTTCAAACGTACCCTTATTAGTTTGTGGAGGCCATGTGGAGGCAATACTGAAGACGGCATATTTTTGTTATTTTTGCGTTTGCAGATTTTAAAAGTATCGGCGGGCGGGCAGATTTTCAGTTTTTGAGATGGTCACACTAGTCATGGCACAAAAACAGTTGAATACAAAACTTTGAATCATGTTATTTAATTTTCGATGATTTTTAATGGTATTAATTTGCTTTATTTAACCAAATTACTGATCGATTCTATCAACTTCATATCTCTCTATACCTGTGAACTTAACGTTGATAGCATAAACAATACAATTCGACCGAAGAATGGAAGTGGATGGGATAGAGAGTTGGAACAATCCATCTGATAATGGAAAATTTACAAATTTGAAGGCGTTCGTGACATCTGCTCGTGAATTTGAAAGTTCTCACAGTGAATGTACCATTAATTCGATGAATCGTTACCTTGGTGTTAGTATATTTTTGAATTTAAGAATATCTTTAATGATTAATAATTTCTGTAATTGAACTCATTTTAATATTAAATTTTATCTTATGTTTGCCAGTTAATTGCATCTTCTTGTGATCTATCAATATTTTCTCCTGGTCGGTCGGAAGTGTGCGCATTCTTCAGTTCATTGTGGCGAGTTATGTCAGATGCAAGAGGTCCCCATTGGGCAGGTGTAGCTGTGCTTTCTAGAGCTGTTATAGAACCTAGTGCACGTTATGCTCTCACGCACACATATAAGTAAGTATTTTTCATGTTATAAACAGTATATGAAATAAGTGAAAGTTGTGATACAGTCTGTCAAGAACCTTGTCCCAACTTCTATGATTTGGACCCCATTTGTATAATATTGTAATGCACAATAGTAGGTTGCTTGTGATGTGTACATTAATAATACAGGTGTCCTAAAAAATAGTGTCAAGTGGAAGTCCAGAGATAGAGCACCTCTTGGGCTATCTGAATTACCCCCATGTATATTCTGTGATTTATTGTAGTTTTCGAGTTATGAATTTTTTACTGAACTTTTGAGAATTTACGAACTGAACAACTTAAAAAATTTTAGTTGGGGTGTAGGAAAGGGTGCGCAAGGTCCTCTGGACTTCGAAAAATTTTGGGATGTTGCTTTGTTATGATAACACTTACTTTTTATGGTTGTATCGTAAAGAATAGCTAAAAATAAACACTTTTTACTCTTGTCCATTTTAAGTCTTATAGTTTGCGAGTAAATTAGCTTTGAAAGAATTTATCTGTAAGGATTACCTACCTAGTTAATCTCAAGTCTTTGAAAGTAGAATTATTTGCAAAATAGGGATTGGTTCTAAGAAAAGAGGTAAGTGATAAAACCGAATCAATCAATCCCAACTCCTATGTGGTATTAATTGGTCCTACCCCTAGTTTTTTTTAAAAGCGCGTAGGCGCGGAGGGGGGCAGTCCTCGCCCGCTGTAAAAAAACAGGCAACCGTGTGAGCTGAAGCTGCCGAGGTGACCGTTGTGCCTGTGCTTTGTTATGCAAGGGCGGAGGGGCTGCACTTCCCGCAGCGCCAGAGCACACGCATTTCTAAGGTGCGGGCACAGCCTTATACTGACACATAATAAAAAATGATTAAAAGTAAAAATTTTTTTTTAACTGTTCCATATGAAGAACCATAAAGAATAAGAATCATAATAACAACGCAACATCCCAATTTTTTTTCGAAGTCCTTTAGATGCGTTGAACATACGTGAAACACTAACTCTTGTGATTTTCAAAGCAGTTTTTCTCGCAAACTACAAAACAAGAAAAAATGGACAAGAATAAAATAAAAAGTGTTTATTTTTAGCTATTCTATAGGATACAACCATAAAAAGTAGGTGTTATCATAACAACGCAACATCCCAAAATTTTTCTGTGTATTTTGCCTTACAAGGTAAAGCAAAGGGTGCACAAGACTTTACTCAAAAACTATAAGACTTAAGAGGATTGTGAAGTAAACTGCGCGGCGCGAGTAGGTATTTTATAAAATGCTATCTGTTTCACACCGCTCTGCCTGACTGGCCTTTACAGCACAAATACAACATGCACAAATTTTCACGTACACTACGACAGCAGCGCGCGACTGACTCGTAGTGCGTTCCGAATTGCGATAAAAGCGATTATATCGCGAATCCGACCAAATTAAATCGTCACAAAATATAAGGGCTATTGAAGCAGTAGGTTATGTTGTGACTTTGGTCGGATTCGCGATATTATCACTTTTATTGTTTTACGGAACGCAGGGTCGGCCGGCGCGAGAGCTCGAGATTATTATTCTGTCCTTCGTAATGTTTTGCGTTGCTTATATTTCTGACTCCCTTTCCGCTCGTAACTTCGCCATCGTTACTTTCATTTTTCGTGTGGGAATTTTATGTTTTTATATAGGAAAAATAATTTTATAGCCTATATTACTCAGTGATAATGTAGCATTCTATTAGCCAAAGAATTTTTAAAATCAGTCTGGTAGTTTTTGAGTTTATTCATTAAAAACGTACTTAATCTTCTTTCTTCACAATATTTTAGTAGATGAGTTTCGGAATACAGAAATTATTTACATTTTGTAAATTATTTCTGTATTGAAATTTATTGTGAAGGCAATTATTACTTGGTATCCTTATACCTTATAGGATTGAGGGTGAGGACTATTTGTTATGAAAGTATGTATCCTACATTTACCCGTCTAAGGAAAATGCCATTTTTTAAGATGAGTGTTATACTGAATTAAAATGATTTGCATTTGAGATGTGAATCTTTTCTGAAAAAAAAACACAACATATAATAATACTTTTACATACAAACTAAATATAGGAACAGGGATGCAAAAATAAAAAGTAATAATAAATAATAATAATATTTTTTTGATTGGGCTGGGCAGCTTTTGCAAAACTTGGCTTTGCTTTTAATATGAGCATTAGCATAAAACAGAAAACGCAGATCTTTAACCAGTTTGTCCTACCAACAACTAAGGAGATCGTCCACAAACTAGAAGTGGCACAAAGAGCAATGGTAAGAAAACTGGTAGGAGTAACACTCCGGGACAGGAAATCGAATAGTTGGCTCCGAAAACGGCGTCAGGTCTCGGACATTACACACCGCATAGCAAAGCTCAAGTGGCAATGTGCTGGACATATAGCCAGAAAGCCGGACTCGTGGTGCAGAACTGTCTTAGAGTGGAGGCCATGGAACCGTAAAAGACCCAACGGGAGACCACAGATGCGGTAGAAGGACGACATCGTCAAGATGGTGGGCACGAACTGGATTAGAGTAGCCCAAAATAGAACGGAATGGAGAAAGTTGAAGGAGGCCTATACCGCCGTGGTAGAAGAAAAGGCTTAGATGATGAATAATATTTTTTAATAATTATATGATAATTTTGTTGGTGATGTTCACCTCAATTTCTTTAATAATAAGCCAAACGTAACATCATCTGCAACTAGCTCCATCTCCATCCATCTTTGAATTAGTCAGCAGCAAAACAGAAGTGATGTGTGTCGGTGGACTCAGGGCTATGAGTTTCCATAATTGATCCCCAAAACCCAAGATTCCTCGAAAAGCCCGGAATACCAAAGGAAAAGGTGGCTAGATGACATTAAAAAAGTAGAATGGACTGACATATCCACAATTAAAAAACGCAGCATAGGATCTTTGGAGGAAAGGCGTTTTATTAAGTAAATAGCTTTTTTCAGAAACATTGTACAAAGTTATTAACCAAAGAATACTTGTAGTCAAGCATTCAATGAAAAGTCTATGCTGTCAGAAATACAGAAATAATACTGTATGAAAGTACCCCATATGTGAGGTACATTTGTACGATTTTCAATTTAGAGTTAAGTCATAATTATGCAACAAATATACCTCATTTTTATACACTAATCTCGGGTACCTAGTTATACTAATAGAATTTTAATTTTTACCACCTCCGTGGTCTAGTGGTTGAGGCCACTGGGTATTGATCGGGAGGTCCGGGGTTCGATTCCCATCGTGGACATAAGCTTTTCTGCTCGGTTTGTTTGGTGGTAGGGCTTCTAAGCCCACCTGGCTAGCTACCACCGTCTTACCTAAGTTTGTCGCCATAATAACATGTTAATAGCATTGCTGTGTTCTGATATAAGGCCAAGAGCTTTCCTATCGTATGAAAAAAAATACCTATTAGTAAGATTATATGTAATCAGCTGCTTTAAATTATATTGTTAAAATGAAATGAAAATGGTGCCTTTTCCACATATATATGCCTACCCTGCCTACCCTACATATATTATTTACTTTGTCGTTTGTATTTTTTATTCATTCGTAGATTCCATAATAAAATAATATTGAAAATAACGCTACTTACTTTATACAGGGTGACCCAAAAAATAGTGTCAAGCGAAAGTCCAGAGTTAGAGCACCTCTTGGAGTACCCGAATCACCCCCATGTATGTTCCGCGACTATTCGTAGTTTTAGAGTAATAATTTTTTTTCTGACTTTTTGGAAATTTCGATCTAAAGAACTTAAAAATTTTTAATAAAAAAAAGTTGAACATATTTTAATGTTTTTCTTTATGCCACTGAATTATCTTTAGTGCTTCTTTTATGTCTAAAATAATCAGCTTCGTAACTTTAGTGGAAATTTAGAAAACAGTAGTGTAAAGTCAAAATTTGAATGTTAGTGAATAATTACTTAAAAATTCATCTTTAAATTAAAAATCTAAACAGGCGAATTCATGGTTTCTAAGTATGTGTAAAAACTTCTCTAGACTCTCTGCTTTCATAATAATTAAAAAAAAAGTACTTAATAGGGCTACTTTGGCTTAAATCGGCCATCAAAGGCAGCAAGGTGAAAATTTCATAAAACTCGATTTCTGAATATTTTTTTTTTTAAATTCCAATTATTTATTAATAAACCAAAAATGATTGTAGAAAAGCTAAAAATTTATTATTTGAAGGTCAAAAATAACTGTTCCTGCTGCCATCTTTAATAACCTTTGAAGGTTTATTATAACTTAATAAATGAAACAAAACATTATTTTCAAAGTATTTATTATTCGATTGCTTAAAGAAAGTTTTCAAAATGACGACCTTCGTGCTCAATACATATTCTACATCGTCTAAAAAAGTTTTCTTTTAAATTTATAAATGCAATTCTGTTGTTTTTTATTGTTTCTTCCGCTTGTCTTAATTTTGTTCTTAACACTGTGACGTTTGTAATGTCCTTGGCGTATACTAATTCCTTGTAGTATCCCCAGACGAAAAAATCTATGGGTTCAAGTCGGGGGACCGTGGCGGCCACGCAATGGGCCCTCCACGACCGATCCATCTGCCTGGAAATGTTTCAGACAAATGTTGTCTAACATTTCTAGCAAAATGGCATGGAGCGCCGTCATTTTGAAAAATCATATTTCTCCGCGTTAATAGGTCTACATCTTCTAATAAGACGCCGAGATCACGTCGTAGAAATTGCAAGTAGGCCTCGCTGTTCAGTCGGTCCGGTAGTTCGAACGGACCAATCAGCTGTCCGTTTAGGATGCCTGACCACAAATTGATACTAAATTGTTCTTGGAAATTAGATTCCCTTGTGAGGTGTGGATTTTCAATACTCCACGAATGGTAGTTATGCGCATTAAACACGCTTAAAATGTGATTCATCAGTCCATAGAATATTTTTAAAGAAATTTTCGTTTTCAGCTTGTCTCCGTAACATTTCCTGACAAAATGCCACCCTTCTCGGGTAGTCTGTGGGCTTGAGCTGCTGAACTTTCTGGATGTGATATGGGTGAAAACGCTCTTGATGAAGTATTCGATGTGCTTGTGATTTCGGAATTCCGATTCGACGTTCTATTGTTCTTACACTAACTGATGGATCTCTCACCACTTCTTCGACCACTGATTGGACAGTATCTGGGTCACTCATTTCAGATGGGCGCCCCGATCTTCTACCTGGTAGGCGTCCTTCCATGTAAGAGTTATGTACTCTTAAAATCATGCGATGATCAGGCCAAGTTTCAGGCTGAGGTCCACCTCCATTTTGTACTTGCTGCCGGAACAACCTGGCTGCTTCAGAAGCATTTCCTCTTGCATATCCATAAAAGTAATGCATAAGAGCATATTCTTGCGATGAAAAAGCCATCACAAAATGAAGAGCTTGAAAAGTCCGTTAAGAATGCCAAATTTGTCAAAATCCCGTATTCACACAAAACCAAATCGTAATCGCACTCAAGGTCCGTAAAGAAAGCAAAGTTCGTCAAATAATCACAAATGAGCGTATCGTACGTAAGGCGCAAACAAAAGCAGGCAAACGACTGGCGCCAGAACACAATAGGCGCTCGGACTACACCCCCCGCCTCATCCCCTTGTCACAAAGAATAGCATTCCTCAGTTACAGTTATCCATTTCGCCAATGAGAGTGAGAGAGATAGCAATAATGCGGTCTCTTTCATATCCTCTCACTCGGGCAATTTTTTAGCAGGTAAAGTACTGCGTTACATCCAACACTACAACCGATGTGATCCGCGAGAAAAATATTTAAATATGGGTTTCATGTAGTTAATTTTTGCTAAATTGTAATTAATCTGAACCTTAGAAATTATAAAAAGACCAGATATTTTTTTTATCATCTGATAGGAATTTGGTAAATTTTATGAAATTTGCACCTCGCTGTCTTTGATGGCCGATTTAAGCCAAAGTAGCCCTATTAAGTACTTCTTTTTTTAAATGATTATGAAAGCAGAGAGTCTATAGAAGTTTTTACACATACTTAGAAAGCATGAATTCGCCTGTTTAGATTTTTAATTTAAAGATGAATTTTTAAGTAATTATTCACTAACATTCAAATTTTGACTTCACACTACTGTTTTCTAAATTTCCACTAAAGTTACGAAGCTGATTATTTTAGACATAAAAGAAGCACTAAAGATGATTCAGTGGCAAAAAGAAAAACATTAAAATATGTTCTACTTTTTTTTATTTAAAATTTTTGGATCAAAATTTTCAAAAAGTCAGAAAAAAAATATTACTCGAAAACTACGAATAATCGCGGAACATACATGGGGGTGATTCGGGTACTCCAAGAGGTGCTCTAACTCTGGACTTACGCTTGACACTATTTTTTGGGACATCCTGTATATATGTATGTGTATATTATATTTCTATATATATTAAACAGGGTTATTTTGAATGAACCAACAACCTCTCAGGGGCTGATTCTAGTGCTCAGATGCAACAACTTTTTGTACGGGACCAACATCGATATCTCAAAAAAAAAACACTTCCCCATACAAACTAGGTTAGCTGATTGAGACTTTAGTATGGGAAAGTGGATTTTTTTTTTGCGATTTCGATGTTGGTCCCATACAAAAAGTTGTTGCATGGGTATTTCTTTCGTAAGCAAAAAATAAATTTAAAAAAATAATTTCTTATTTTTGATTTTTTTTCTAATGCTGATCGAAAGTGTATCGCAAGTGGTTATTCTCAATATAGCGGGACAAACTTAACAACCTTTCTTAAGGGTTGAAAAAGGGTTGTAAAGGTATGGTTGTGACATAAAGCAGCATGGCTGTGACTGTTATCGACATGACTGTGACTGTTCATGACATGTCTGTGACTGTTAGTGACATGGCTGGGATAGTTACTGACATGGATGTGACATATCAATGTTTTGTGCACTATTCTTGTAGCTAGCACGGGTGTGAACAGTTGGGCCACGGAACAGAAAAAAGGTTTTTATTATCAAATAAAATAAATGAAAAATCAATCAACATTTTATTTCACCGCAATTTAGTATATAGTTTTCGATCCTAATTGCGCCGAGTTCTTACTATTTAGATATTTTTTAAAATGTTTTTCAAAATTAAGTATAATAATAATCAGATACTGTCTCTTATCCACTCTTATTTAAACATTAAGTATTATTATTAAGCTCTTATTATACTACAACGAACAACCAACATTCTAATCTCTTTTACTACTACATAATCTAACAACAATTCTACTTCAACAAATAGAAGCCTTTTTAAATTCCTCGTCTTTCTATCACGAACAAAAATGTTATATTTTAAGAGTACTTACATTATATTGCAAAATTGCACTAAAATTATTTATGCAAAATATCACAATTTAATACTTCTAATGACTGAGAATCTCAATTTTCATTTTAAATCACAAAATAACAATCAAAAATTAAATGATACCTTTCTTACTTAAACACTAAAGGAAACCTCACATTACAGGGTAATCAAAGCTACAGAAATCAAATTTAAAAATAAGTTCTCCACGTGTAGCTTCTTGGTGTAGGTTCAGGCATTATGCTAACAATACTTCCTTCATCAAGAGAGGCCAGGTCATCTGGCTCTTTCCAAATGAAAACTGTTACTCCGGTTATAACGCTTTGATATTTTTTTCTAGTGAATTTAATAAGAAAGGGCTCTTCTTTATGGCTGTGCACAGAAATTATTTGCCCAACATACAAAACTGTTTGTTTTTTTGCTCCTTCAAATTTTGCAACCACCTAAACACCTTCTTTTAGAGTCCCTGAATTTCGAGAGTCATCTGGAGCTACTGGTAAAAATTCTTGATTACTGGATCCTGACTGAATCGACCGATTCGAGACGTTTCGAACTCGCTCAATCTCCTGATTAGAAGATAGTGAATAGTGAAAACAGTTATTTGTTATGCCGCATTCAATACATGTCAACTCTCTCATTGTTATCCTCTTTGGATCTGCTCGGTTCCAAGTAATTTGATGCATTTTTCATAGAGCAGGACATTACAGTTCTCTCTTCGACAACTTTTACAAATGTATTGTAGTCAGGTACGTCATTTCCTTTCAGTACGTAATTGTTAGCCGTTTCTTTAACTGCAGCACCTACACCATCGGCAGGAGACTTCCCATGGGCAGATTCAGAAAAGTGCCGGGAAGCTTGGGAAACACATAGAATGTAGACCAGGTGTTGGGAAAAAGGTAAAAATTCTTATTTTTATACTGACTACTTGGTCCATCACTGGCGATATGCAGAATATTTATCCATTTGTCCTTCAGTATATGTAAAAGGGCTTTTTTAAGGTGTGCGTAAACTGCAGAGGCATTATGACGTAGGCAATCTGACACTGAACAAAAGGAAATTGCGTCTGTTTCTCCTGTAATGGGTGATAAATAATAAAATACACCTGTATGAATTGAAACTTGTTGACGAGACGCTCCAAAATGTACAGATTGCGCTTCTGTATAATATTTGCAGGCATAATTTTCTGAGAAGTCTACCCGTACTAGAACTTCTCCTTCTCTTAAATGTTCTCTAATATGTGTTAATGCTTTGTGTTGGTTGCTGATGTTAAACTTATGCAACAAAAACGTCGGAAGAACATTGAGGAACTTTTCAACCAGTCCTTTTTTTGTAGACAAAAGCCTGACCTTTACTGTTCTCCTGATGGTTTTCATTTCACCTCTAATGTTACGGCTTTCATTTTGACTTATCCATTGGTGATAAGAAATTTCCTCATCTTCGAATAGTCGCACCAAAGGCAATTTATTAACACATCTATGACACTTTCTACTCATGCATTTGTATGAGCTAATGTCACAGATTACACTGCTGAAAATGTCATTTTTGTCTAGGATTTTTAAAGATGTCAGTCTATCCACGATCATTTTAAAATTTTCATGTAATACACACATGCATGTATCTCTGTCCGTCAGCTTGGCTCTCAAAATCCAGAATGGGCGTAGACGGCAAAATGATGGGTAACTGACACGTAAGCTGTGCGGCGCTTGGGCATTGTATTTTGCGTTTAAATTTTCTAACGAATCACAAAGAAATCGCTTTTGTTTTTTTATCTTCTTTCGTGTTATAGTATCCTTAATACCGGGACTGATCATAGAGTTATTATTATCTTCTAAAAACTTCATGATTGCTTGTTTCCGTTTTGCCCATACATCACGTATAATTCTTTGTTTTTTTTCTAGCTGCCATAGGCATTTCTTTCTGTCTCATTATCATTAATCTCTTCAGCTTCTTTTGCAATGCTTCAATTTTTCTTTTCTGTACTAATATGATTTGATCTCTTTTTATTGAGGAGATTCTAGCTAGCGTTCGGTTCCTCCTTGCTCGTTTAATACCATAAATTTTTTGTCTGCTAACACTAACGGAGCCACTAGTGTCATCGCCAGAACTGAAAACACTTGGAGTCCTTGATTTTGGTGTATCATCGCGAAGTTTACGTAGAACGAGAGTATCTTCTCTTATTATTGATGAAGATAGACTCCTAGGATTTCTATCATCATCAGAGGGAGTTTCATCTCTAATTGCTCTTAATGAACGCTCTGCTAGCTTTCTATTTTGTCTGCTTTTCTTGGCACGTTCACGCCATTCTTTCCTTTGGACTCTTTGCTGTCGTGGCGTTAGGTCACTCACTAGTAAAATCTTTTTTTCTTCTTTTCTTCTTTGACGGCGTTCTTTCTCCTTTTTTTTAGCTTCCTCGTATTTCTCAGGATCCGCTTTTATTTTCGCTCGCCTTATCCGTTCCCTTTCCCGTTTAGCTCTTCTTTTGTCTTCAAAACTTAGTTTGTTATTTTTGGTCGGTGGCATCTAAAACAAGTAGTTTTACGTTAGGTAAACGAACAGTCTAACCGATTTTTTGAACACTTTTTTATAGAACTTAGCAATCAAGCAGGTAAGTGGCAACAGCTGCCTATAGCACATTGGTTTCTGTAAGTCTTGCGCATAAGAAGCCCCACGTTGATGTCAATGTATGCTGCCAACCCGAGATTTAATATCGCATGTCACAGTACCCAGTAATTTCACTACCTGTCTTACCTTTAGGACCGGAACACAGCAATGTAAGCTGCTTGGCGGCAGAAATAGGTAAGATAGAGGTACCCATGCAGACGACTCCATACAGTCTGGTAAACTAAACTAGTCAGACTTAAATAAAGCTTAAGTTTTTTTGGCCGGATATTGCCGGGTTCGTATCACCGCAATAGGTTGTAAAAATGTCACAACCATGCATTGTAATGTCACAGCCATGGCCTCAAAGGCTATGGCTGTGACTGCCTTGGTTGTGACATTTTCGTGCCGTGTCCGACATAACCTCAAAACTACTTATGCTCTTTGCAATGTCTCAGTTTATACAAAAACTATTCAATTTCGTTATCAAATCATGAAAAAATAAAAACATGACAGTCGCACATACCTTTTATAACTCAAACACGGCGCGGACACGTTGAAATGGTCACTTGTTCAAAATAAAACATAAAAAATATTAGTTTTGCACATTCCTCCATTGAAGCCGTCTGGATAAAGGAAGACAGTTCGGTGTTGCCATAATGAAATGTTATATAATGATACCAAATAATTATAGCTCATTTCCACCTTATTGGTAGGATTTTTATTTCGGGCCATGGCTGTGACTATAAAACTTCGGACAAACTTTATGGAGGTTTAATATTGTCAAATATGTACTAAAATGAAATGAAAAATATGTAGTGTTGACTCCAACCTTCATGATATTAATGGTAATGTATTTTGATCTAATAAATCAGTTGTAATTTTAATTAATATAAATTTGTTCAATATTTCGGTGAGCGGACACAGCATGGCTGTGACTTTTTGATTTAGTGATGTTCAAAAATGCAAATGCTATGTATTTCAACAGTAAATTAACCCTCCGATTTATTATTAAACTCTTTATCTGCTATAATTTATACCTTAAACAACAGTAAGTATACGCAACTAACCAATTCTCACGAAAGACACTTTTTTTGTAAGAATGAGAATACCCCGCATCTGAGCACTAGAATCAGCCCCTGGGAGGTTGTTGTTTCATTCAAAATAAGCCTGTATATGTAATAAGGTTTATTAGTTTATCAATTAATATTATTCGTTTCATATCTATTTTGTTAATTACAAAAAAATCTTTTGTCAAAAAATTCTTGTGCATCTACCACAACAGTCTCTCAACCACCCTAAGGTTGACTGGTAGAGAATGACTAAGACGTTAAGTCCGCCTTTGTACTTCTTTTGTACATAAAGAATAAATAAATAAATACTTGCATATAGTTTGTTACACGTTTTTGAGTGCTCCAACTTGGTTATACGAAAATTGTGATCAACTTAGAATACGATAACGAACATACAATGCATAACAAATACCTATCACAATAAATAAAAAACGAATTTCTGTTGAGTGTGTGTCTTTGTGGCACATATCTATTATAACAAACAACTACATACTTACAATTTATTTTCTTATTTTGATTTTGGGAATTTACAGTTAGTTAACAGGCTATAGGCTGCTTACCCTTAAATAAGGTTTGTATTGAAATAAGATCCTTGAAATAAAACACTAAAATCAATAAACGTATTCGAAAAGACATTAACTTTTCATGTAGAAGGTATTTGTGTAGACTTCAGTAATACCTTTCAGTATTGATCGATATATCGATATTAATTTCTCCTCCCTAGGCAACAATAACTACGATAACATTATGTCACATCACTAGATTATGCCCCATTATACCCTTGCCCCCGACCCGTATCATGCGATAGAGAGAGTTGCCCCCTAAACCTTTACGAAATTAGACACTTTTGGTCTCATTCGATTCAGTATACCTTAAACTATGTTTGTAAGTTTTGCTTTTTTTGTAATTCACTAAAATTTAGTCAAAAAAATATAAAAATGCTCGAGGTAGTTTTTAAGTCTAAAATATAGATATTTAGATGCTAATAATTTATATTCTGAGCAATATTTCTTCAAAATCAAAACGTACAAACCTAGATCTTCATTATATCTACAACATTTCCAAAAATTATGAAAATTGGACTATGTTTAGTGGGAGAAAAGCGTTATCGCTTTTTGTATGAAAATTTACAGCTTCACAATTTCATAATTTTTGGAAAAAACTAGAAAACCAGAAAACTCGATTTTCAAAATTCTTTTTGTATTCGGTAGAGTATACTCCTAGGGTGGTCCCTAGGTCACCAAAGTCAGGTTCTGATGATGGGATCCTATGAAAATCGAGGGATACCCTAATTTAATTAGGGTTTCTTTCAATAAAAAGTTAAACAAAAAAAAATATTTTACAAAAAATAAAAACTGACTTCAAAAACACTGAAAAGTTAAAAATAGTGTAAGAATAGATACAGACAACATTACATTTCTATATTGAAGTCGGTGCCAAACGATGATCTCGTAGAAAGTCTTAAAATTTGGCACCGTCTTCAATAATGATGTTTGATGTTGTCTGTACCTATTCTTATATTATTTCCTAACTTTTCAGTGTTTTTGTAGTCCGGAAGAACCCGACGAATCGAACCCCGCCAGACGGACCTCCCGATCAACATCAGGTGGCCTCAACCACTAGACCACGGAGGTGGACTATTAGTATAATTACCCAAGATTAGTGTATAAAAATGAGAGGTATTTTTTATTTGATGCATAATTATTACTTTATATTTTTTAAATCCCTGCTCCTATTTACTTGTATGTAAAAGTATTAATTTATCTATCTAAAATAATAGATTTTTTGTTATTTATTTTTAAGTTAACAAGAGGTCTGTTCTTGTTTAAACAATTGTAAATGTCATTAAATGTTTAGTGATTATTTTTTTCATAAAAGTATCCATTATTGATTCACATCTCAAATGAAAATCATTTTAATTTAGTATAACACTCATCTAACAAAAAGTCATTTTCTTTAGACAGGTAATGTACGATAGATAAGTACTTTCATAACAAATAACAGCTCAGTCCTATAAAGTAGGACTTGGTAGGGATACCAAGTAAGTGCCTACACTATAAATTTCAAAGGAATACTGAAATAATTTACGAAACTTATCAACTAAAATATTATAAAGAAAGAAGATTTGTATTTTTGTTTGTAATGAATAAACTCAAAAACTAGCTCACTGGGAAGTCTCGGCGTAATTATTGTTAAAATGATTTTTAGAAATAAAGCTATTTTTATTTATTATATTTTTTATTTTTAAAAACTACTAGGCTGATTTAAAAAAAATTTTTGACTAATAGAATGCTACATTATCACTGAGTAATATAAGGTTATAAAATAATTTTTCATACGGGAAAACAAAATTCCCTCACGAAAAACGAAAATAACGAAGGCAAAGTTGCGAGCGGAAAGGCAGTCAGGAATACCTAAGCAACGCAAAACATTACAAACGGTAAAATAATGATCTCGAGTTCTCGCGCCGAGGAGTCGCGCGCTGCTGTCGTTGTGTGCGTGAGAATTTGCGCGTGTTGTATTTGTGGTGTAAACGCCAGACGGGAGGCCGAGCGGTGTGAAACAGATAGCATTTTAGAAAATACCTACTCGCGCCGCGCACGATTACTTCACAATCCTCTTAATAACGTCAATATACCAATAACCATTTTAAGTTACATTTATAAAATTTTGGATTATAAGCAAACTAAGAGGTTTAAATAAGCGTGAGAAATTTTATGTATGTAGATTTAGAAGGTTTCGAGTTGTAAAGGGGTCAAAAGCAGCTTGAAATGGTTCGTGTAAATTATTAATTTGTTATTAGTTGATTGATACTAATCTTCTTTTTTCTTCTTTCTTCTTCTTATATATAAAAATTAAACGCTGTGTGTTTGTCTCGCAAAAACTCTGAAACGGCTCGACAGATTTTTACGAAATTTTCTGTGTATTTGAATAGGTTCAAGGAAGGTTTATACGTAATTTAATTGGACCCAGTTAATCGTAATTTAATTGGAGACGTTTTCCTGCCCGATTCCAGCGCCACCTGCCGGGTCCAACTTTACGTTTAAACCTTCCTTGGACTTATTCAAACACACACAGAAAATTTCGTAAGAATCTGTCGAACCATTTCAGTTTTTGCGAGACTAACACACAGCGTTTCATTTTTATATACAAGAAGATTCTAGACAAGCTAAGGGGCTTTAATAAATGTACAAAATTTTATGTATGTAGGCTAAATAGGTTTCGAGTTGTGAAGGGGTCAACAAAAGTAGTTCGAAATGGTTTGCGAAATATTGCTTCGTTTTTTGATGTGAATTCTCAATAATTTTCAGTTTTCAGATTTTTTCCATTATATACGCGCGATAGTCTGCCTTGATGACAAATATCAAGTTTCTAGGTTATCTGGAAGTGGGTTAGGTTTTTGATCTATAAGTCAGTCATAAAAATGCCGGTTTTCAAACGTTAATATAACAATAACTGTTTGAACTACATGTATGAAATTTCGGATTCTAGATAAGTTAAGGGTCTTTAATAAATGTACCAAATTTCATGTTTGTGGGTTAAATAGGTTTCGAGTTGTAACAGGGACAAAAGTGGTGCGAGATGGTTCGTGTAATATTACACATAGTTGCTACGTCGCCAGTTCCTTTTTCTTTGAACTTGCCTGGACACGCTGCCGCGTGTCTAGATTTGTGGAAATGGCTGTTTCTATGATTAGGATGTCAAAAGTGCCAAAACTATTTTCAAAATGGCGGATTACTGTTTCTGAACAAAATTAAATAAATATTCAAAAGTGTCAGAGGCTACTCCGGCAGCTAACATTGTTTTAGATGATAGTTTTCTTGAGTCCCCCACACATATGTATAGTTTCCTCAAAATCAAGTTTGATTCTAAATCAAACCCTAAGTGGTTAATTATTACAATTCAGTTTCGTATTACATAAATACACTTTCCTCACGTGAACTATTAAATCAACCTAATCAACATGAACAAAATATAAAAAAAACATTTAAACTACTAAAAAACTACAATTATATATCTACACAATCCCAACTCAAGGACCGTTATTTGCGGTAGAAATAGTATGGCAATGTGTGTCAGAATATATAACAAACTACCGGAACCATTTAAGACTTTTCCACTACGTATATTAAAACGACGCCTGCATAAATTGTTAGTAGAAAAGTCATATTATTCAGTTGACGAGTATTTAAATGACAAAGTATTAATTTAATGTGAATGTACTTATATACTATTTTAGAATATTTTAATTCAGTGATTGTTTAAAGTAATTAATATAATGCGAATCGTAATGGTTGTTTATCGAAACAGTATTGAATTTTATTTGGCAGAAGTTATTAAATTTGTATTTGTATTTTTGTAATTGACATTGAAATTAATTTATAAATGGTGTGTAATATGAATATAATGGTAATGTGAATATAATAGTCACAAAATGTTGCATGCTGTAGAACAGTAAAATATGTGTAGAACTTAAAATTTAATGAACCACCTATTTGTAACCATATTTTGTGCAATAAAGTTATGATTATTATTACACATAAAAAAATTAGAGATAAAAAAATTGTCCCATGTCCTCTGAATGCTGAATGCTTTAAATAAATTTTTCAACACACTTGCTCGTAAAGTGGGTCTATAAGAATATCTCTGTAGAAATTTCCCCACGTACTTCTTGCTTCTTTTTGGCAATGTCTTCTTTCCAAATGATTTGTTTTAAATTTGCAAGTGTCATATCATCCTTCAAAATGTGTAAAATGTGTAGCATTGTTGGATTTTTTTAAATAGCCCATTGATTTTGAAATTCCATCCTTCGACAATTTTTGTTGTCCGATGGCGTTCCGAAAAGACTGACCATACATTAATAAAGTCCGGCCTCATCCAAAACTTTTCGAAATATTTTATAAATTTAGTCATGTTTGTACCATCATCTGAAGATATTTCATTCGATTTTATATATTGCCATCCATCATTTATTGCTTGCACAGGCAACAAAGCTAACACAGAACACATTTAATTATGTATTTGTGTTTAGTTGTTGTTAGATTTAGTTCGGTCAACCGAACTACCGAAACTAGAGGGTAGCAACAGTTAGATGATTGAAATCAACCGGACTTCTGCTACTAAAAAGTTGCATTAGTTCGGTCAACCGAACCACCAACCGAACTACTGCAACTAGAGGTTATTACCATGCATTTAGACCCGTTATTCAGTATATTAAACACAAGTGCTTTTCACATTACATACTCGCATAAGTGCGGTAATCTTAACACGACAAATTCTAATTTGTTCAAGATTGCAAAGTAAATGTATGTCCAGTACACATTCTTAAATTTGTCGCTTAATACACTTTTTTTAACACGACTTTATGCGGCTGCCAATTGGAAACAAATGAACAGCCTACTACTGGTTACTTAAATATTAAATTAACAACAACATTTAAAAAAACAATAATTAATAACTATAACTAAAATAAATTATTAAAAATTCACAAACTTGTTTTTTTAAAACTAAAATAAGTATTCGGTTTATTTAGTTTTGAATTTTGGCTGTTTGGCCCTTTTTTGTTGACTGTATGAAGAGATCAGCCATGCCCGGGCAGCGCGCGAAAAAAAAGGCGCGCGGCATTTTCCCGCTATTTAAATTTTTTGCCTTTTTGTTGTAATTGATTATCTACAAATATGTCGAGTCCAAGAGAAGAAGTATCCATATTATTAACTCCGCCGGAAATAATTATGGAGGCGCAAAGCGCGAGTAATAGTTTGTTGCCGCCAAAGTCAAAGGATAAATACTTGGCGGCATACGATACTTTCATGCAGTGGAAGATTGATAAAAAGCGCAGTCATTTTCAGAAAAATATTAATACCATAAGATCTTTTATTTTCCTCACAGGTGTGTTGAAAAACGTCGTATGATACACGCGCGTGTTAAATGTTTTAAAAAAGGGGAGAGCTAAATTTTAATATATGTATAGTGAAGGTAATAAATAACTTTCAATATTTAACTAAGGTAAATAGGTAATGTAAGTATAAACGACAATATAAATTGGACTATTATTTTTATTAAAAATGACGACCACTAGCTCGGAATGCAGACTTCCCCGAGAAGAGCTAGCGAGAAACTCGGGGGTTGATCTTTTCAAATAAAAGTTACAAAGTTATGATAACATAAAACAAAAGAACAAGTGATTAAAAATTAGACATAGCAATTACACAGTTAGACATTTAAGGACAAAAGTCAAAGTTTCTAACAAGACAGAGAAATAGAATTTCCTAAAGAATACTTAGCTTGGTACAGTAGCAACCTTGCAGCAAGACAAACTTGTTCCCGAAGACAGTGGCTACCGCCAACACCGTCGAATTGTTGAAAAACTAATGATCCATTGGCGGCGAAGCCGAAGCCTTTTATAACAACACAAAATGGCGGGAACAAGTTTGCTATACATCTACCGGAAATAGGCTTGTAACTTTATAATAAATGAGTTTCATACTGTAATTTATTTTCATAATTTCTTTAAAAACTTCAAACATCATTTATAAAATACAATAGTAATTTAAAATACAATATTGTGACACGAAAAATAACCACATGGCAAATATATAAAAGTACCTGTTTTACAACAACATGTATCCAAAAATATGATAAGTAATAACCACTTTATGATGTATTAAAAACAGTAACTAAGTTGTAGTAACTAAATTCATTCATTAGGTTACTACAAGACGTATTTTAAGAGGATCACAAAAACCACATGGTTATAAGTATCACTAGAAAGGGATAAGCAGAACCCTATCATATCTTAAATAATCATATATAAATTATGGTAATAAAATATACCTATAATAGTATATATTTGCAATTGCTATTTTAATAACCATAACAATATGAATTTGTTACTTACATTAAACACAACTAATATTTTATTTTGTTTAAACTATTAAAATCAATTAGGATAACTTATGAAATAGAAAATTAGAAATTCATATAACTGATTAGTTGATACAGATGTCAACAATCAACAATCAAACAATGTAACAATCGATTAGTTTGGTTCTTTTGCAATTAATCTCATTCTGAAACAAATCAATAAATTATTTTATCTTATAAATCTTTGTTTTTATATATTTATATCATCTTAAAATTCCTCGAAACTATCACGCGCATTGGTCATTTCGTACTGTGCTTTCTAGTTGCGCTCGCCTGCGGCTCGCGCACAATATCGCCTCGTACGCAATGACCGACATAGCGCGCTCGTATAATGTACTAATACAATACTCTCATAATGTACTAATACAATATCTACCATAAAAATGTCACATAATACTTATTTCTTTGAGACCTTTGCTCAGCAGTGAGATTACATGGGAAAATTAAAGAAAAACTCATTTCAAGTAATAATTATAAAGGGAAAAACAATTTGTGCTTGTGTATTTAAGAGAGGGGGGGTCAAAAATTTTTTCCCTTTCAATATATTCTCCCTTAACCCAAATATATTTTTCGGATTTCTCAAATAATTTGTTTATACCATTGACAAAATAAATGGTTTGTTTTTGGTGTCAAAATAGGCCATAATTCAACATCATAAATTTTTTTCTGTGTAACTCTTTCTTCATTTTTGGAAATAAATAATATACACTAAGGGCCAAGTTTGGACTGTAGGGTGGGTGGTTCAGTCATTCGAAGCTGCATTGGTGAATGGCAACCGTCGCCACATGCCATGTGTGAACGGGTGCACTTTCGTGGAAAAGGAGTATACCTTTTGATAGCTTTCCTTTTCTTTTTTCCTTGACGGCTTTTTCAATATTTCTAGTAGAGAAGCATAGGACTGCTGTCCCGTTAATCAGTAAAATTCCTAAAGATAGTCGCCATGATCTTTTCGATTGATTGTGACATTTTCAACTTCTTTGAAGGAGATGTGCCTTTTTTATGCCACTACATCGGCACTTGCTTTGACTCAGGTTCATAGTGATGAACTCAGGTTTCATCTTCAACGGGTCATAACTTCTACCTTTCTCTCTCCACAGAGTTCCAAAAACTGGCGAGAATACTCGACACGTCGTTTTAGAAGTGGCGTAAGCATTGTCGGAACCTATCTTGCATTGACCTTAATCATCCCAAGATGATGATGATGTAGGATCTTAAAAATACTTGATTCGGATACTCCAACCATTGCTGCGAGCCATTGCTTCTTCAGTCCCTCAGCTGAGCATCATATTACAAGTTTGTCTATTTTTCTACAATTTCCGGTGTGGTGGCCTCAATTGGCCGTCCGGAGCGGGGGCAGTCTTCAACGGACTCTTCCTTGTTTGAAAAGACCGTGCCACTTCTAAATCATGGTTTTACCAGGGGCAGACTTCGGGTAAACCACTAACAGCTCTTGAAAACGGACTGAGCGGATTTCCCTTGCTTGGCAGGGAACTTAATAACGGTGTGGTGTTCAATTTTCTCCATACTGGCTGACTTCTTTCCGATTCAGTTGTTTGCAAGCCGATAACTCAAAAGTTAATGACCCGATTCGGTTCAAACTAGGTATATAATGGCTTATTTGTTAAACACCTGCAACTTTGCAGGATTAGATAGCTAACATCATAAACAACAACGTTTGTTCTACGACTTTTGATAATTCGTTTGATTTTTTTCATACAAAAATAAATATCAATTTAATATCCTGCTAGAATGTTTGTAACTCTACGCGCATCACCAGAATAGGCTAGATGACTAAAATTTTTTTTTGCTTTAATAGAAGCTCATTCATATAATAAACAGAAAGAAAAAATAGGTTTTCGAATAACTATAAAAACAACCAAGATATAAGGTATTAAAGATTTTTCTCCATCTCTTTCTAGCAAAACGACAAATTACAAGGAGTTTATATGGCCGTACTCAACAATGACGTCACGGTTGATGTCGGATCTCTGTCTTGTCTAATCGCCTTCAAATTAACAACTTAAAATGCTTGTATCTAATGTATTTCTAAGCCGATTTTAATTCTTATTTCACAGGACTGCATCTTTTTCCACGGTATTTTAATATTTAATGACGAGACGTAAAAATTAGAATTTAGTCATCATCCCAATTACGAAAACAAACTTGTGCGAATTACGCTGTATGGAGGCGGGGCGTCGCTAGCATGAACTTGACCTATTTTTCTACGCTTTGATGCGCGCGCGTCACATGTCCTTGTGTGCCATAATCTTCGTACGTACATACTTTTCGTTGTCGTTTATAAATGAAAACATAGACGTATCAATGTCACGACAGTGCAATGAAAACTTGAAAAATTATATTTGATTAATTTATTGAGTTATCTTAAAACTCTTAACAAGCGTTGTAGTGAATGATGTTAGCTATCTAATCCTATCTAATCATAATGAATTTTTAGCAAAAATAACCAAATCAAACTATTATTTACAGGTTTTTGCCCATACTGTCCAGACTACTTTCATCCACAATGTCTAATGAGAAGCAGATAAAACTTCTATCTGTTATGCAGGTAAAATATACATATCATAAAATCAATTAAACATATTACTTAGTACGACGAGCCCTCTTTGGTTTTTTGGGTTTTTATACCAAACTGTACAAAAAATCAGTATTTATTAACAAATAAAAAATTTAATTTACATCGCGTAATGTATTTACAACTGATGCTGTCTTCTGCTGTCACCACGAGCCGCTCACTCACGCAGAGACACGGTAATAGTATGTTACCGCGGTAGAGACGATATCACGTTACATTGCGTAGTACTTTTTGCAGTTGTTTTTTAAAACCCATAAATTTGTTTCCCATCAATATTTTTTATATATGTAAATTTTAATAGTCTGAATGTGTAGACGCGAGCTTCGTTATAGGTCTTTCTGTATATAGAATGTACTAAATATTTAATGATAATATTAATATTGTGTTTTTTATTCTCTTTCCTTGATTTGTTGGAATTAGAAAACTTAAATAATGCCTCAGAAAATACATGTTACATATTTATTTGTTAGATCATTCTTCATAATTACTTTTTCAAATTTCAGGAAATTTCTTATGGTATTAAAATAAGCTGGCAAGAATCTTATTTACCAAGTTTAATGAAGCAACTTTGTGACTGGATAACTCAGTCAGTGGCAGATATCCAACTACACACAATAGGCTATAAGTCACTGACAGTACTGGTCAATCTTTGCTATGGCAATTTACCTGCAATATATGCACTAATGCGCACTGTGGATACAAAAGATTTTGTAGTACATCTTATTAATTTAAAGGTAATATTATATTTACATCTTTATATCAAACTAACATTGTTAATTAAGAATAGGTACAATTTGATTTTATTCAGAACCATCCACTCCAGAAAAATGTTAAATGAAACAATGTGAATATGGATTTTTTACGGATCCCCGAGTCTACAATAAGGATTCATTATTATTGTTATTATAAAGAAATAGCATTTTAATCACATCTGATAGAAGTTGACGAAAAAAAGTTAATTGTATTTTTATTTCCATATGCAAGAACAACCGCGCGCCGATGACTTTTAGAACTCACGTGTCGCCGCTCCATTTCTTCTCATGAATGTCATATGTCGTATAAGTACGAGTATCGCTGTCGTCGGTGGCGCTGTGGCCTGTGGCACTGGACTCGGGAGGCCCGCGATCCATCCTGCCATGTACCATTGTGTTTTTCGTTTCACGAATTTCATAATGTACATTTATCTGACGCTCCTACGGTGAAGGAAAACATCGCGAGGAAACCTGCATACACCTGCGAAATAATTCAAAGGTGTATGTGAAGTCAGCCAATCCGCACTGGACCAGCGTGGTTTGATTAAGGCCTAATCGCCCTAACTAGTTAGGGTAGGCTTGTGCCCCTCGGTGGGGACGTATAGAGTCTGGCACACGAAACATGAGCTTGGAAAAAAGCGGCAAATTCAAAAATTCTAGCCCTAGTAATACTGTCTACAGAAGGTAAAATACATTTTGATACTTGAAATATTCTAATATTTTTTTATTTATGTAGTAATTTAGAATGTTAAATTTGTGAAAGGATTGCCTTTTTTTCCCTACTATATTCTACTGAATATAGTAGGCAAAAAAGGAGTTGATACTTTTTAAAATTAAATATTAGGTAATGTTTAGTTTCAATGAACTTCTAACAATGAACCTTTTATAAGAAATCGCTGTATTTGGATTTCATGAATGTTAAAATTACTTAATATCTGTAATATTTCGACAGAAATTAAGAAAAAAATATTATGAAATTGTTTTGTTTCTTACAAACTATCAAAATCACCATGTTGAACTAAACTACATGGAGACATTGTATCAGTGTTGCTACTTGAAAAAATGTTTTGTTCATCTTTCATTAGCCAGACTCTATGAGCTGTGATGATGAATGTCATATGACTGTCGATTAAGGGAAAGCGAGTTCATAGTAATTACACCTTGGCGAAGAGATGTAAAACACAAATCAAAGCCATACACCAATAATCCTCCATCGTCCATACAAATAGTTGGGTCTGTGAGAAAATATATGGGGAATTAGAAAATTAATTTTACAATTTCGAATGTTCAATGACGCAATAGGCTAGATGACTAAAAAAATTTTTTTGCTTTAAAAGAAGCTCATTCATATTATAAACAGAAAGAAAAAATCGGTTTTCGAATAACTATAAAAACAACCAAGATATAAGGTATTCAACATTTTTCTCCGTCTCTTTCTAGCAAAACGGCAATTTACAAGGAGTTTATATGGCCGTACTCAACAATTGGGGTGCAAGGGGTTCCAAATACCACCTATCGGGACCCAAGCCAACCTCACCTGCACGCGGTGCTCCCTGCTCTATAACAGACGAGGCTCTGGCGCTCCCCACCAACCCGCACTGGGCCAGCGTGGTGGGAGATGGCCCAAAACCCCCCATGAACCCAAACCTTAAACAAAGGCCCCAAGTACCCGGCGGTTCTGGAGGCCGTGCCGGCGGTGACGGACGTCGGCGCGGTACTGGGACCTGGGGTGCAAAGAATCCCCGGGCGGCGGAGATCCCCCGTCAGACGATCTTGGCCCTGGCCACATATAACGCGCGCACACTGCGGACCGAGGAGACGCAGCTGGAACTCGAAAAGGAATTGTGCAGGCTTCGCTGGAGTATAGTGGGACTGTCCGAAGTCCGAAGAGAGGGTGAGGACACGATGGTTCTCAAATCCGGCAACCTGCTCTATTTCCGGGAGGGCGAAGACCTGTCCCAAGGTGGTGTCGGATTTATCGTCCACAAGTCTCTTGTGAACAACGTTGTACAGATCGGAAGTGTGTCGAATAGGGTGGCGTACCTTATACTCAGAATTACCAAACGGTATTCGCTGAAGTGACAAAAAATGAGATCGTGACAAAAAATGAGATTGACTTTATCATGTCGACTAAGACTCGCTTGTTCAATGACGTCTCAGTGATCAATGCGTTCAACACGGGAAGCGATCTCCGAATGGTGAGAGGCGCATTGAATCTTAATGTAAAAGCTGAGAGGTATCGACTGATGAAGTCAACGCTCCGTCCTGGAGCCATCCAGATCCAAAACCCCGAGCGCTTTCAACTGGAATTGCAGAATCGGTTCGCTTGCCCGGAGGATTGCACGGATGTGGACACATATAATGACAGGTTTGTGGAAATTGTCCTTACGGTGGGGTCGAAGTTTTTCAAACCCAGCCGTACCAAGCAAAGGAGCAAGATCTCAGAGCCGACAATTAAGCTGATGGAAGAAAGGCGTGGGATGGGTCTGCAGTCCTCTGAAGATGCTCGTCGTCGACTCAACAAACAGATCTCGAAGTCTCTGACTCGCGACATACGCCGATTTAATACAGAACGTATTAAGGAAGCCATCGAGCGGAACAAGGGCTCCAAAGTGTTCGCAAGAGATCTGTCACTCGGTCAGAGTCTGCTGACGAAGCGGAAGATAGAGGACGGCAGAGTCGTCACGTCTCGACCTGAGCTTATGGCCGAGATTGAACGCTTTTATGGACAGCTTTACACAACATCGCAGGCACCTGTCATTCAGGCTACAGACCCTAGAGCCAAATTGATCCGGCATTACATCGAAGACATCCCGGATGTCAGCCTGTACGAGATTAGTGTGGCTCTCAAACAGCTAAAAAACAACAAGGCACCGGGTGATGATGGAGTTACAGCTGAGCTTTTGAAAGCGGGTGGACTACCAGTCCGGAAAGCGCTGTAGAGGCTATTTAACTCCATCATACTCGAGGGCATTATGCCTAAAGCATGGCACGGGGGTGTGTTGGCACTTTTCTTCAAAAAGGGCGACAGGGCCCAGTTGAAGAACTACAGACCCATCACGCTCCTGAGTCATGTATACAAGCTGTTCTCGAGAGTCATCACGAATCGTCTCGCGCGCAGGTTTGACGACTTCCAGCCTCCCGAACAAGCCGGATTCCGTAAAGGCTATAAGTACCATAGACCACTTCAATACGCTGCGGCAGGTTATACAGAAGACCAAGGAGTATAATCTGCCACTATGCTTGGCGTTTGTGGACTATGAGAAAGCCTTCGATTCTGTCGAGACCTGGGCCGTGCTTAGGTCACTCCAGAGGTGCCAAATAGACTACCGGTACATCCAAGTGTTGAAGTCATAAGTCATACGCCACTATGTCAGTCCGCCTTCAGGACCAGAACTCGAAACCAATACGACTTCAGCGAGGTGTGAGACGTTATATCGCCGAAGCTGTTCACAGCTGCGCTGGAGGATGTATTTAAGCTTTTGGACTGGAGAGGACTCGGCATTAACATAAACGGCGAGTACATGACTCACCTTCGTTTTGCCGATGATATCGTGGTCATGGCTGAGACCGTGGAAGATCTAGGCACAATGCTCGAAGACCTCTGTAGAGTTTCCCAACAAGTGGGTCTTAAAATGAACATGGACAGGACCAAAATTATGGTGAATTCCCATGTAGTACCCACTCCTGTGAAGGTTGGCGGCTCTACACTGGAAGTTGTTGATATGTTTACCTGGGACAAATAGTCCAGCTCGGTAAGTCCAACTTCCAGAAAGAGGTAAATTGACGAATCCAACTCGGCTGGGCAGCGTTCGGGAAGCTACGCAGCATATTCTCGGCCAATCTACCGCAGTGTCTTAAGGCGCATAGTAAGGTCAATCATAAAAATTCACTGCAGAAAAAACCGGTTCTCTTCATAAATATTGAATAAAAAAATCTTTAAAAAAGATATGTTATTATTCAACGCATTCTTTAGAGGATGGTCTTTTTAATTTTTTGATAAATTAATTAAAACTTGGTTAAAATGTGACCCAAACATGCCTCGATTTTAAAACTTTAAACCTAATCGCGTCGTAAATATTAGATTAAATCATATACTTTCGATTTCAATAAATAAAGTGAACAATATTCTAGAGTATGGTCTTTTTATATTTTTTATATTTGCTTTTATTAATGTTTAATTTAAATAATTCATCTTACGCGTAAAGGTTTGCTTAAATATTCCCCTCACTCTCACTCACTCACTCCTATGTAATCAGTGCGGGACGAAAGACGCAAGGTCATTGGGAGCACTATGCGCCTTAAAACGAAAGTCTTTAATTCGTGCGTGTTGCCAATGATGACGTACGGAACTGAGACGTGGCCGTTTACAATGGGTCTTATCAGAAGGCTCAATGTCACTCAAAGGGCAATAGAGAGGGCTATGCTCGGGGTTTCTCTACGCGATCGCATCAGAAATGAAGAGAACCGTAGAAGAACTAGAGTCGCCGACATAGCCGCCCAAAGAATTCCAAACCTTAAGTGGGCAGGACACATAGCTCGCAGGACTGACGGCCGTTGGGGCGGAAAGGTCCTTGAGTGGCGGCCGCGTACCGGGAGACGCAGCGTTGGTAGGCCCCCCACAAGGTGGACCGACGATCTGGTGAAGGTCGCGGGAAGCCGCTGGATGCGGGAGGCGCAGGACCGATCGGTTTGGAGATCCTTGGGGAGGCCTATGTCCAGCAGTCTCTTGGCTGAAATGATGATGATGATGATGACTCAACAATGACGTCACGGTTGATGTCGGATCTCTCTGTCTAATCGCCTTCAAATTAACAACTTAAAATGCTTGTATCTAATGTATTTCTAAGCCGATTTTAATTCTAATTTCACAGGACTGCATCTTTTTAATATTTTAATATTTAATGACGAGACGTAAAAATTTGAATTCAGTCATCATCCCAATTAGAATTATATTATGGTTATGTTAACATGGGTAGGTTTCGGCTTGATAGGTTATGTACCAAACCCATGGGAGTCGGCAGCTCACGTTCTCGCAGCGGCCTACCATGTCCGCGCAGATGCTCGGGACGGCGACCGGCGTTTGGCGCCGAGGGAGAGGGCCTTGGAGGAGGCCACAGTGGAGGTGTTTCGCCTGTGGTGTGAGGAGCTCGAGGAGCTAACGGGTTCGGCCTCGGTCTCGGTCCGCATCGGACGGGAAGCGACCACCGGGTGTCACCACTGTGGCGCGGAAGAGGACACCGCGCAGCACACCTTAGCGGTGTGCCCCGCCTTCTCCTCGGAGCGCCGTGAGCTGACCGCCGTCATCGGCGATGAGCTCTCCCTACAGAACGTGGTCTGTGCCATGCTGGAGGGAGAGAGGGCGTGGGACGCGGTAAACTCCTTTGCGTCGACACGATGACGCAGGAGTCGGCGGAGAGGGCCAGGGAGGAGGATCCCTTGCCTGATCCGTGCCTCCGCAGAAGGCTAGGGCGGAGGAGGCGGAATTACGCCCGCCTTCTTCCTCCTGACGGCAACCAGCGGGGCCCGCTTTGTTGGGAAGCCCGGGTCCTGCATTGCACTGGTTACCGCCAGTCGCTGATCCCCTGGATGCTCCGGGGGATCACCGGCCTCCCCTTTGGGAGGGAGGGGGGGGGGGCTGACGAGTCGTGGATGTGTTCATCCGAGTTCCCATGACCTTTTCAGGCAGCGACGCGTCCCTTCTCGACGTGTCCTCCTCAGATGAGGTGGATGCGGCGGTAATGGACGTGCTCGCGCCAAGGCATATGTGAGGGGCATCGGTGGGTTTTAGTCGGTAGGCCGCGGTTCCTGGCTGACACTTTGTCCCCAGGGGCCGTGGAGAGTCCGACATAACCCCGCGCCTACCCAAGCGCGGGGCATGCGTCATGCATTTCCCACCGTTAAAAAAAAGGTTATGTACCAAACACCTTGTATATGGGTTGAAACGGTTTGTATATGAAACAGATAACCTCATAGAAAAATCTAAAATTTGAATTTGAACATGCAGTAACTAAAAATCCGTTCAACCAAGTAAGCTCTATGAAAGAGTATAAATGAACATATAAATTAATTAATGCCCCTATTATGCAGATCTACTTCCCCTTGATTTTTTGAAACATTTTGTCACATTCCACCAAAAATGATACTTACACATTTTTCACACAATGGAGTTGGATGAATGATAAATTGCAAGTTTCTGGTCTAGTGGGTGACGACTATCAATCCAGAAGTGTCCCTGTACGGTAGGTAGAAACCTTTAATGAACGGATTTATCTCCTGGTCAGTACAAATTTTAATGTCATTTAAACATAAATTTTTAAGGTTCATTTGTGAATATGTATATTTATTAAATAGTTATATTTATTGTATTTTATCTGTTATCTCGATAACTCTTAAGCTCGATGAAAATTAGTCTAAGTGTAAAAATAATTATTTTAGTTAGCTCGTCTCAATCCTAGCCTATCCACGGTGGATTTCCCCACCGAAGTGTTTTGGGTGAGTAGTCTGCCTCTTGTCTAGCTCTATATTTCCCATATGTGATAATATGGTCTGATGTTCTAATGCATTCTATCCAAAATAGGTGATATTAAGTACCTATGGGCGATACATACTTTATTTTGTTTAGGATAATGGATATGAAGGCGTAGAAGTGTGTCGGTTGCTGTTGTGCCTATCTGGAGCAACGCGCGGTGCGGCGGCTGCGAGACAGCATGACATTTATGGCTACCTTAACTGCACTATGCAGACCTTCCTTAAAGCTATAGTGTGAGTATACTCATGCAATCAATCACAAACAATATGTATCAAACACAAACAAACTATACAATATAATTTACCAGTGTAAGGGCCTATTTTATGTACAACCACATGTATTTTATTGTGGACTAGCTTTCCGATCGTGACTTCCTCCGCGTTATTTTTGTTTTCCCGTGGGAATTTTATATTCTCCCGTTGGAAAATTACCCTATGTCCTTCCCCTGGTCTCGAACTATCCCTATACCAACTTTCATCAAAATCGGTTCAGTAGTTTCGAAGCCTATTCAATACAAACAAACAAACAATCAATTAAATCTTTCCTCTTTATAATATTAGTATAGATAAAAGATTTTGAATATCCTCCATACCAATTTATAAACTCACTCAATACGCGTCGCCGTGCTACTCTTTGCGACATAGAGATTACGTCACTGAAATTGTAGATAATGCGTGATTCAAGTCCAGTCCTGGCATATGGCAGCCCGTGCTCCGCCGCCAGGTTAGAAAATGGTCAACTGTGGAGTTTGTGGCCAGTTCCTATCATCGAATGGAGCTGCTCTTTGCAGTATGTGCCCTTTAAAATTTCACTGGGCATGCCGATTGTCGTTGCTAGATGAAATGTATTTAAGCAAAGATTGGTTATATCGTATTTGCAAAAAGGACAGGATGAGGGGACAAGAGCCAGACACCAGTCTCAAGTATCTACGTAGATGTTGATGGTGGGGACATGCTGCAGTTTAGAGTAGAAGATTATACTAACTCGAACTTTTTGACGAAAATTTGGTTTCATCATTACACACTTATAAATTCAAAACAATAATTCAAACAGGAGAAAAATCTGGTAAACCGACCCCAAAGAAAGTGAAGACAATATTGTCGTCTTTGAAGGTTAAGGGTTATTATGGTGGAAACCTTGCGAAAGGTGAAACAATAAACTTAGCAAACTATTGCTCATTTTTGTGACGTGAAGAAATTAAAGAGAAACGCCCAGGATTGCTCAGAAGGAAAGTGTTGTGTCATCACTGATGTGTGAACGTGAGCATTATCCTGATGACTCATCAGAATAACGCTCGCGTTCACATATCAATCACAATTTATATGGCTCAAATTCGTGAATGTGGTTTTGAAAGACTGTCTGACGATTTGGTAAACTAAAAAAAAAACAACTCTGTGGGTAGACATATTTATCGAATGAAGTGGTTGAAGCCGCAGTAAATCATTACATTGAAGACCATTTTTTAAAACCGGTATAATGGATGTAAAAAGATCGAACGTGAAGCCGGAAGCTATACGTATTGAATCCATCGTCAATATAATTTGTTCTTCTAGCTAGATAATTATTTTAAATTTTTTCGCACCAATCGACTCGGGCCTGTTTCATATGTAGAATGATAGTGTAATATATCAATTTTTTTTTGCCAGAAAAATATGGCATACAATTTTCAATTACAACCGTTTCATTGTAATTAGCCACTTTCTTCACAATTTTGAAGGTTTTTAATGCACCATTGTTGTCATATAATGTGTTATCAATAAGAGTATAATTACAATACTATGCATAATCCATATTGTTACTGTTTGTATGCATATTCCTAAGTGTTCATGTTTTTGTATGAAAATATATTTTAACATATTTCCAGTGTTAAGGATGCGACGCAGCTGCTACATGCGCATAAGTTTCTTAACGATCTCTGCACAGACCATAATCTCCGGGGGTTCGTGCTTACGTATCCACAGTTCTCGCAAACGCTCAAAGATTCTGCAAAGGTCAGTGGAAAACGAAGAGTATATGTTTTTTTGAGGAGCGTCGGTGGCGCTGTGGACTCGGCACTTGCCTTCCAATCGGGGGGTCGGGGTTCGAGACCCGCCATGTACCAATGTGTTTTTCGTTTCGAATTTCATATGTACATTTGTCTGACGCTCCTACGGTGAAGGAAAACATCGTGAGGCAACCTACATACATCTGCGAAGAAATTCAATGATGTATGTGAAGTCGACCAACCTGCACTGGGCCAGCGTGGTTGACTAAGGCCTAATCACCCTAATACATAGGGTAGGCTCGAGCCCCTCGGTGGGAACGTATATGAGCTGTGATGATGATGATGATGATGATATGTTTTATATTTAACAAACTGTATTATGCAACTACAATATTGATTTTACTTCAAATTTTGTGTTATGTTGTACGCTTTACGCATATAATAGTCATCATCATCACTAACATTCACAAAATAAAAAACTAAATAATAATAATTTCTTGAATATTAAGATTCAGCTGTCTCTACATATTTAAAATTTGGAAATAAACGGTTTTTAATTTAAATTAAATTTAACTGTATCTAGCTTCTCAATAGGATATAAAAATTAGAAGTAGTGTGAAAGTAGAATCTTACAACCGTGTAATATTATCCTTTGTATAGTTTATGCATTGATTAGTATTAATATTTTCGTGTGTTACAGAATGCCAAAATATTTTTTAAGGGCATATAAGTTAGATATTAGATGGACGCTACGTCTTGTCTCAGACCTAGAAACGAAAAAGTAAAAACTTTCAAATGACAACCATAGTCAACTATGAATAGAAATGTTTTTTTTTAATTTATTTACAGGACTTTGGTCTTGAAAAGACATGTCAGTTCTATTGTAGACTAAAGAAATACTAAATTAATATTATTATATAGTCACAATCTAACCAAATTACAAATTAACTTAATATTATTGGATAGAGGTTCAGATAGAATACTTTGAAAAATACCTAAATTTAACCTATTTAATGTTAGAGAATTTAATAAACCAGGGACAGAAACGTCACATACATTGTAATTTAATAACTAATTGAAACCACCTCTTTAAGTTGTTTGTCAACATAATACTCCACTCCATTTGTATTTAAAATGGTATGTCGAATTCGGCAGGGATGGGCGTCATTAACTCGTTATTGTAATCAATCAAGAATCAAATCAATTACGAAAACATGTAGTTATGATTACATGTAGCCTGTTTACGAGGAACTAAGAAGCTCTTTTCGAATAGATGTGATAAAATAGTAGATTATTGCACCGAGCACAAAGTAATTTATTATTGCACCGAGTGGAATAGTAGATAAAAAAAATTACCTATAGGAATAGTAGATAAAAAAAACTCACGTCAAAAAATGAAAATAGAAGTTTAAGATTTTACGTATTGTACTCGTGATTTTAAGGGTAAAAGGTTTGCTATAACACTGTGGGCTTCATTTAAAATGTTTTCCGGAGTTAATGAGTCGCTAGATGATTCCATTTTAATTATTAATACGAAGCACTCAAAATAAGACAGTATCACACTTTAACGATTCCAAAAATATTATCACGCAAAATTATTAAAGGTCCCGCTAATTTACATTTTTAAATCAGAGTTGGCAGCAATCATTTTTTAAATTTGGAACAAGTACGATAGAAACGAATAAAACGTATATAAACTAAGAAAGTATCGATATCCGCTGGCTGAATATATAACTATTCCATTGAGATTGGTAGCTTCTTTGTGCGATTAAAAAAACAAAACTGTGCAATAATGAAATTTCATAAATTTTTATTGCTCTAGAGCACTAAAGACTTGCTTTGTGCTCAGTTTTCAGTGTGATTATGATGAAATTAAAGCATAGTTGGAAGAAAAACAATTTGTTTAGTTTGTACTTCTGATGGATAACATACAATACTTTAAATATTGTTTTGGTGTTACCTTAAATATTAGTTTGGTTACACCCTAGTGGCGGATTCAAAATACAACTGTCGCTAATCCCTTTTTCCCATGGATGTCGTACAAGGTAATAAAGGACTGACAGACCGTAATCGCGCTTCTGTGAATTAATGAAAAATTCGAAACAAAACCCAACAGAAATGGATTTGGCCAGCGGGTTATTGACAAATTTTTCTGAAAACATTTATCCCACGAATTTTTGTAGTTAGTATTAAAAGACAATTATTCTTAAATAAACATTTTTAATGTTTAATTTCAAATTATGTACACTACTTATATTATTTTGAAATACAAGTATCACAAGTTTCAATATAATAAAATATCTTCTACATGCGTGTAATATACGTTAAAAATATGCATGACAGCGACTGATAAGGTTGGAAGAGATTGCAATATAACTGACCTGACAATGAAATTTCCACAAAATAGTGAAGCTGCACCCTCCTCTTTACTTTTGCTTTAAGTTACGCGACATGCAGATTAAAAATAGTGTTTTAATCTTAGAATAATAACGCATAGAAACCCAATCGGCGCGCACAATTTGAAGCAACTAAAACTAAGCCATAAATGGCTCACTACGCCGGACAGCTCCGCAGTGTTCAAGGTCAATGTGCTTCGAATGTATCTCTCGTAAAATAATTAATAATGATGACTTGTGCAGTTGAATGGTATCACAAGACATCTGAAAAGATTATAAAGTGTAATAATATTATTATCACAGCAAAGATTTAAAAATTGTTTAGTATTTTATCTCCCTTCCCCTCGGACCACTGTTCAGTGCAGACGTGACGTAAGCTGCAGTTTTTTCAAATTTTCACCAAAATATTACAAATTTTGGTTCAAAAATACTCTATGAAATAATAGGAGTGCATAACATACAAGAAGCTAAAATTTCACGCCGCGCGCGCGTACTGTGTTCTGTGAGTTACTAGCAAAAACAAAGTATTGAGTGTTGTGTTAAAGGGAGGTCTCAGTATAGTGGACGGAAAACAAAGTTATATGAAATCCTCGATTTGTGACCAATTAGGCTGACCCCTGCCGTACAGTGCATTAATTTACTACTTGCGATTTCTGTTGTCCTGGTATTTGGTACGGTCTCAAGAATGCCGTTAAGACGGACCCCCCCACCCAAACTTGCTACACCACCACCGCCTTCGCCGCCACCTCCACCACCACCGCCGCAGGTGTCCGTGCCAGCACAGCAGTCAAGGCTTGTGGAGACTCACTCAGGTATCTTATTGCGTGCACGCAGTAGTACAAGTGATTCAGAAATTCAACACTACGACTCGGCGCCGGATTTACGGTCATTACTGGATAACGTAATAGAGAGGAAGAAAAGGAAGTATGAAGATAGCGACCCTAGTATTACTGAATTAATTCGGGAAATGTTTGCATCCTTTACACAGGATCAAACATTAAGATTTAATCAATTACAATCAACGATAAATAGTCTAAAAGAACAAAACAATGAACTTACACATAGTGTTGAAATGATGTCTTACAAGTATGATGAATTTTTAACCAAGATAACCTATCTTGAAACCGAGAGAGCAGCCGACAAAAAGACCATAAATATGCTTGAAGATAAAATTGAGTATCTTGAACGTAAACACAGATCCATGGGAATTGAAATCCGGAATGTACCCAATAACACGAGTGAATCCAAGGATGATCTATGTAAAATTGTGCAAAATATTGCGAGAACAGTTGATGTTGAGATTGGATCGAATTGTGTAAAAGATATTTACAGACAGAAGTCACACAAAGATTCGTCCTCGAATCTTATAGTAGTGGACTTTACAACGGTTCTGATTAGAAACAGCATAATGGAAAAGCTGAAAATCTTCAATAAAAATAAGGAAAAGGGTGCAAAACTAAATACACGACACCTTGGCTTGCAGGGTATTATCAATCCTATATACATTTCTGAGGCACTTACAACTAAAACTCAAAGACTATTTTACTTGGCGAGGGCATTTCAGAAGCAAAACCATTACTCCTTTTGCTGGACATCACACGGTATCGTCTACCTAAGAAAAGATGATAAGTCCCCACACATTAGGATATCAACGGAAACTGATATCGACAACTTAAGGAAGAGCTCATGACTAGCTGGGAGTGTGGTAAAGCAACAGCAAATAATTCTATTTTTATTAAATGTTATCTCATTTAGAAATGATACTATATGCAGTAACTTTTTATACTTACAAGTTCTTTTAAGATATTTTACACTTTTTACACTTTACACATATCTTTACAAATTCATAATGGATTCTGAAATAAAACTAATAAACTTAAAAATTATACATAGATTAATAGAGTTCCAGGTCGATTCGTACTATCAGTATGATGCGATTTTAATATATTTTATAAATAATGTAATTACTATTGATTATTTGAAGTTCCTTAACAATTGCCAAGATAAAATTATACCTTACATTAAAAATGAATAATATAGTTGACTTGTTTAATAATATCGATGATAACACTATCTGCGAATCTCGTTCATGTAGTGTCGATGAATGTAGCAAAATACTTCCAAGTCATTCAAACTTATCGATTCTCAATCAAAACGTTCGAAGCATAAACTGTAACTTTGCGGGTTTCGAAGCATTGACAGCAATGCTACGGACAAATTGTGATATTTTAATACTAACTGAATGTTGGATGTCTTGTGTTGCTTCTGTTCCTTCCATCAGTGGTTACAGTGTTTTTGCGTCTACTAAAAATCCAATACAAAATGATGGAGTTGTTGTATATATTAAGGACGAACTCACCTTTGCTATTGATGAACCTGAAGCACATAACTGTAACTGTCTACTAATTACGCTTGGAAACAATGATACAGCAATTCTGTCAATTTATCGATCTCCCTCGTATCATAACGTTAATCCCTCGTATCATATCCTGTTGTCCTTAGACCAGATTTTAAAAAACCTATCAGGATTTAGAAACGTTGCACTGGTCGGTGACATAAATCTAGACATTTTAGCTGAGGAACCGACCCCCTTTACAGAAAAGTATCTTGCTCTTGCCGGCTATCATGGTCTATTTCCCTCTCACACTTTGCCAACACGGGATAAGTCCTGTCTAGATCATACATTAATAAGAACTAAAATTCCATCATTGACCTTAGTGATACAATCAACTCTAACGGACCACAGGACTGTAATTTTATCTCTGAAGTCTCAGCCTATTCGACAATTTGCATCCGTTTCTCGTACTGTGACGGATAACGCAAATTTAACAAAATATATTAAAAATATAAATTTTGATTTCGTATATGAAACGACCGACTGTAATTTAGCAATTGAATATATAATAAATGAAATAAAAAAAGGCATTGAAATGAATACAAAAACATTCATGTTATCGCGTCGAAAAAAAATAATTAAACCGTGGATTACCCCAGGCCTTCTGCGCTGCATAAAGAATAGAGATAATTTACACCTAAAGTCTAAGTCGTTACCTGAAAACGCGGTTCTAAAAAGTACCTATGTCCGCTATAGAAATTTTTGTTGTATGATTCTCAAAAAAGTGAAACGATCCTATGAAAGAGACCTTATTCATAGGGCCGGTAATGACAGTAAGAAGCTTTGGGATTCTGTTAAAACCATCACAAACTCCGCTAAGCATACTCCAGCTCCAAAAGAGTTGCTGAGTGTATCCAACAGTCCTCAGAAATCTGTAGACTCTGTGAATTATTACTTTGCAAATGTGGGCAAAGTGTTGGCAGAAAAAAATGTTCTCACTGCATCGTCACCCTCCATCTCAAATGCGACTAACAAACAAACCGGCTCTTTTGTTCTCAATGACACAAACGAAACTGAAATAAATAATATTATAATGAGTCTCAAGAATGAGTGTAGTATAGGTTGGGACAATATATCTAATAGATTGCTCAAAGATCACAAAGACATTCTAGTACCACCTTTGACGTACATTTTCAGTATGTGCCTTACAAATGGGACTTTCCCTAAAGCGCTTAAGCTATCACAAATCCGCCCTATATATAAAGGGACAGGGGACAGAGACCAAGTTGGAAGCTATAGACCAATATCAATTCTTCCATCACTCTCAAAAATATTAGAGAACATTATTAATAACCGATTAATTGATTACCTTGAGTCTAGAAAGTTGTTATCTGAGTTTCAATACGGATTTCGTCGAGGAAGATCTACAGATGATGCAGTAAATGACCTCACAAATTTCATAACATCTAATTTGGATCAAGGCCATAAATGTATATCAATATTTTTAGACCTGGCAAAAGCTTTCGACACGGTGTCTGTCCCCATACTCCTCAAAAAGCTGGAAAACATTGGCGTTAGGGGAAATCAACTTGATCTTTTTACAGATTATCTCTCAGACAGGTTCCAGTATGTAAAAATAGGTTCCTATAGCAGTTTTAATCTTCCAATTACCCATGGTGTTCCGCAAGGCAGCATCTTAGGGCCAACCCTTTTTCTCATATATTTAAATGACCTGTTATGTTTGGACACATTTCAGGGAAGAATCATTTCATATGCTGATGATACTGCCTTGATTTTTGTTGCTAAAACTTGGGAAGATACATATGTTTCTGCTCAATGTGGTTTCAATATGGTTAAAAAATGGTTGGAGGACAACGTTTTAACTTTAAATAGTGAAAAGACTAAATATGTAGCTTTTTCTTGGCGAAAATGTTCTCTTTCCCCATCCCTAAGCCTCCTTGTTCATAGTTGTTCTAATATCGATAATGTTGCGCAATGTCAGTGTTTGCCTCTAGAACGTGTAAGCCAAATAAAATACCTGGGTGTCATCATTGATGCCCATTTCACTTTCAAACAACATATTGAAACTTTGGCAAAGAGAATACGCAAATTGATTTACGTATTTAAGACATTAAGACATGTTGTAGTACCAGTTACTCTAAAGAGGATCTATTATGCCTTATGCCAGTCCTTGCTTACATATTGTATAACATCATGGGGAGGTGCTCCCAAAACCACACTTAAGAAACTTGAGATTGCACAAAGAACAATTCTTAAAATATCCACTTTCAAACCTTTCCTATATCCAACTAAACTTCTCTATGAATACTGCGAGGTTTTGACAGTGCGCCAACTGTTCTTACTTCGGATTATTCTGAAACAGCACGCCTCATTAGAGTACTCCCCTGTTATAATGAGCAAACGTAGATGGTTTTCTGTGTGTAACCGATCTTTTGGTACAAAAACGAAATCGGTACAGCGATTTTTTCCCTTTTTAGGTCCCTTCGTTTACAATAAAATTAATAAAATAATCAATATATATTCCATGAATAAAACTTTAGTTAAAAAATCCGTGACAGACTTCCTTGTGATAAAGTCATATGACGAAACAGAGAATTATATTACTGTACAAAGCTAAACGAATTAAAATTAATCTTATATATACTTTTATTATATACTTTTCTAATTAGAATAATTATAGCATATTTTATGGAATCCATTTAAATTAAAATACACATTACACACCCTCTCACATACAAACACACACTCACATTTTACACACCGAGAGGTTCACCTCAATTATAAGAATCATTAAAAAAAAATAGTTTTAACAATATTAAAGTAATAGTTACTACAGTTAATGAGTGTTATGCAATAACTAGAGAATATCGATAATAGAACTCCTTTTTATGTATACATTTCGATAATCATAAAAATTGTAGCTTATAATAATTAATGTAACTTAACTATCCCGAGGCAAGAGGCGCTGTATGCTGAAATACAGGTTCTTACCTAGTTTAGCAACAGATGCTACGCTGTTAAGTATGTAGAATAGCATTAATTTATAGGCTTAAGTGATGGTAATGTAACTGTTTGGTTAATAAAATTATTATTAAATTATTATTATTAAATTATCCATATAAGACAAATTATACGAAACTTTTCATTTCAATCGTTGTGTTGCCAGTTTGGAAACATAAATGTCCCAATTTAACCGACGGAACAGGTTATGATTAATATGAAAAATATTTAGGTATCTACTTATCTAGGCGACACTTATCCTGTTTATAATATAGGTTTAATTTGAAGTTAAAAAAACAACGCATCGAAGAGCGAGACGCGATGCGTATGATTTTAGAGAATTTTCTAGAGAATCGATTGGGATTTTTAAATACAAGCCATATTGATCCTAAAAAAGAAAAAAGGTTAGGGTGTAGCAAAGGGAGTGCGGCACTTAGAAAAATTTCACCGTATTTTGTAAGAAGCCTAGGACTTATTTTCGACTGTTTTTAGAAGGAACTAGCTTCTGCCCGCAACTTCGTCTGCGTGGACTTTAATTTTGAACAATTTTCTATTTTCCCTGGGTAACTACTTAAGGAATCGGGATAAAAGGTAGCCTATGTTTTGTTACATGTCAAAGACTACATGCATGCCAAATTTTATCGAAATCCGTTCAGCCGTTTTTGCGTGATTGAATAACAAACATCCAAATATCCTAACATCCACACTTTCACATTTATAATATTACTAGCTTCTGTCCGCGACTTGGTCTGCGTGGACTTCAGAATTGGGTCTAAAGCTTCGCTCGTTAACAATTTTTAATCTTCCCAAGGGAACTATTTGAGAGATCATTAAGGACATGTCCTTTTCCATAGCATAGGTGACATGCATACCAAATTTCAAAGCTGTCTACCCGCGGCTTAACTCGTAAACAATTTTCAATTTTCCCTCGGGAACTACTTAAGGAATCGGGATAAAAGGTAGCCTATGTTCTTTTCCATGTCAAAGGCTACATGCAAGCCAAATTTCATGCAAATCCATTCAGCAGTTTTTGCGTGATTGAGTAACAAACATCCAAACATCTAAACATCCAAACATCCAAACGTCCACACTTTCACATTTATAATATTATATATAATAATATTAGTAGGATAGGATTTCAATTTATAATATTATATATAATAGTATTAGTAGGATAGGATTTCAATTTTAATTATATTTCAAGAAAAGTATTAACAAAAACGCTTATATCTTGGAAACAGTGCATCGGAGCTAAAAAATTACGAAATTTTTGACCCCCTCATACTCCTCCGATAATTAAGACACGAATAATGGACTTATCAAAAAATGGTCAAGTGTGGGTTTGCCTTTTTTTCATACTACATTCGGATTTTTATATGGAGTTTAATCCAGCTCCTACATTGTGTAGCAACAGGAGGGGTCTAGGGGAGAAGTCCCCGCGATCACAAAAGAAAACAGGTGACGGGGTTGCGTAGTCATGTTCTGAACTATTTTATTAGACATACTTTTCTATGAGAACAAAAAAAAATTTTAAGTATTCTTTAAACACAATAAACTTTTTATGATATGAGTCGAAAAAGACAATGTGGACATACCTAATAGCATTATCAAAGTGACATTTGTTAAGAAAACAAATACAATTAACGGATTAATGAAGATTATTATACGCGGTAGGTACGTACGCTCTTTCATTATTAGAAATAAGGAATTAACTATTTACATGACAATTATTTCATTTTAAAATATACGCTTTTTAGTACTAATATAAACAGAGATTTGGCAACTTTCATTTCATTTCTGTCTTTACATAAAAACATAAAGACATAGATTAGGTACGACAATTGCGACATTCATTTAACAACATGAGCACAAGATGAGTTCCCTCATTTTGGGAAAACAACTGCTCGGTGGCGCGCACTGGCAGCCCCGTCATATCGTAGTGTGCGTGTGTCGCGCATAAACAACTTCACACAGCGATATCATTTTTGATTCACTTTAATCATCGCGCTCAGTACCGGACTATCCTTCTATGCGTTATTATTCTAAGGTTTTAATATTATGCATATATTAAAAATTTATGACTTTTTGGCTTAAAAATTTAAAAAAAAATAAAATAATAATTAACCATAAACCCTTTTTATCAATGTTTTACATTTTCTATCGATTACTGGACAATAATCGTCGTTTTATTTCATGGGAGACACTTAACCACCACTAGTGGATCTTAAATAGGTTAAGAGGGGTGCATTTTCAGTGAAAGCATCTGGGTGTTAATAAGTGTAGGTTGGTATACACTCAACTGCGATGTTATATCCTGAAGCCCCTTTTGCTACCTTGATTGCGAATATTTTTATACATAGTCACACCATGAGCGATATTTATGCATTGCTTCAGATCAGTTCATTGTGCTTCATTGTAGCGAATCCAGTTTGTTGCGAAATTATTTTGTATATATAGATTTAAAAGTGAATGATATTCTAATGCAACCTGCATTTAATATTTTTTATAGCCGAAACGCTTTTTGATAAGAACCATGGTTTAATTATATAATATTTAAGTATGCAAGGCGATTATATTTAATTTGCTATACATACAGTAAATTTATAACTTAAATTTAGGAGTTGGGTGGCGCAGTTTCAACGTTAGCAACGTGGCTCATGGTCAGGTCTATGATGTATGACTAAAAATATGTAACTCTTCTTAAGATTTTTCTTTCTTCTTCTGTACTTCGGAACGCACGGTAAGCGGTTGATCCTGTGGCTGATTCGTTCCAGTCCCATCGGACTATGCGAGCGAAGGAACAGAGTGAGCATTTGTTGAGCACTAGGAGATGGCTAGTTTGTGTTGAGATTGGCTACCGTAACGGCATAGCGGTAGAAGCACTACCTAAAACCTATAAACATACTTTTTATCCAGCCCCCGTAGCATGAACACCTAAACACGATATGATAAACCGATATTTTGACAGTTCATATCGATTAACTGTCGAAATATTTTAGATATAATGGCTACCTTGAAATTTTTTCGACATTAACATATTAACAATGCCTAAAATAACAATATAAATATCCAAAACATACTCAAAACTTCGAGATAACTTAAAAATCTAACTTTTTTAACAGTTTATATCGATATATAATATCGTATTTTGCGTGGTCATGCTCATTACAGTAAATGTGACAACTTCTGCAGTTGACAAATAAGAATATAATCAAGTTACTAAAATAAATCTGTAATTACATGTCAATGTGTAATTTAAAATCTAATCATCTGAAAATGTGATTTGCAGAATTTGGAAAACTTGTGCAAGGTCGACGCGGATGATACAAAGGAGCCCGAGCAACTTATTGACTGCCTGCGAAACTCACTGAAATTCCTCACTGTTATTGTTAGTTTAGGTAAGTCAACATAATTGCCGCGGGCTTAAACACAAAACTGCGAATCGCCGCGATGTGGATACGTGACGCAGAAAACTGCAAAGTAAATAGTTGTGATGCGATTTTGTGAAGTCCATCTTACTTCTTCCATTCCATACTGTTCCGTCGACTATCGTCAACCGTTCCGAACATATCTTGTAAAGAAAGCAGTAACGTAGATCCTAAATAGAGTTGAGCACGGCTAGTATAGTATTGATAAGAAATCGTTTATCGTGCTTAATATCGCAGGATATGCGAATGCTAATCAATTCTCAAATACTTGCGGCGTAACGTGCGAGTTTGTGCATTTATACGATGCAATGTCCATTGCAGTTTTGTGTTTGAATTTGAACCGTAACTTATAATCCATTTCATAATACTGTGGATATAAGTTGGTAGTTCAACATAAGTGAAATATGGCGAATGAAAAATACAAATAAACGAAAAATAAACCGTTTGATTGTACCTTAATTTCTTTCTAATATTGACATCAAAAATCACACATATGTACTGACACGGTACGCACACGGTACGCACTCTGTTATCCGTAAAATTATGAATATTTATTCAGAAATCTACATTAATACTGATAACTTTATTTACATAACAGCCTTATAAGTATTTTGAAATGACAGTTTCACCTAAATGCATAGGTATATTAATTTTAACATCTTTAGACAAATTAATTAATAGAAACAATCAAATGTAGGTAACGCTTTTAGCAATATATTATATTTATTTGTATACTAGCTGTGCCCGCGAACTACGTTTCGCCATATATCTTTCCCGTTTTTGCTACATTTTTTATTGTTGCTCAGCTCCTATAAATCAAAGCGTGATTTTATCAGTATCTTAATTTGGAATCAGTAGTTCCTGAGATTAGCGTGTTCAACCAAACAAACAAACAAACAAACAATCAAACAAACTCTTCAGCTTTATAATATTAGTATAGATTTTCAGAAATTAAGTGTGGTGCTACAATTTGTCATAACACATCTGTCCGTTTATTTTTAAAAGACCACATAGAATTATAGGCCGATATTTCAGATTTATTGTATTTGATAGAGACACGTGTGTTGACTAACTTAGCTACGCTGCTAAAAGTTAACTCAATATAATTGTTATATTTTGACAGTATATACATTTAATCATGTTTATTTACTAAAATAGGCGAATTTGTAATGTTTGTTCCTACAAACATTTCATACATATATCATACAATTCGACATGTTATGTCAAGGGTGTATAACTATAATTTGTTTGTAACTGTATTGCGTCTCGATTCATTCTTTATTTTTACTGATACGTTTACAGCGATAATTCTCTTCTGATCTTTACATTGGTATTATAAATTTATATTTTAATTTTACAGATCTGTACTCCCTGAGATGCCACCATAGCCAACTAGTTTGTCTATGTATGAAAGCGAGTCGCGTGTGTTTGCCAGAGGCGTTGGAGCTTTTCGAATCCATCATTAAGCAATATAGAGGTAATAATAATTACTGTTTTGTGTTGAGCAGTTAATTAACAGGACATGTAGATGTCAAACTTTTGGCCATCTGCACAAATGTTACAATCAATCAGCCTATCGCAGTCCACTGCTGGACATAGGGCCTCTCCTAACATGCGCCACAACACTGTCCTCCGCCTTCCGTATCCAGTCCATCCCTGCTACCTTTCTCAGGTCATCAGTCCACCTAGCTGCAGGACGTCCTACACTACGTTTGCCGATTCGCGGTCTCCACTCTAGGACACGTCTGCTCCAACGGCCATCGGTCCTTCGACAGATGTGGCCAGCCCACTGCCACTTCAGTTTGCTTATCCTGCGAGCTATGTCGGTGACTCCAGTTCTTTTCGGGATAACCTCGTTTCGGATTTTATCCTTTAAAGAAACTCCAAACATAGCTCGCTCCATAGCTCGCTGAGCGACTTTGAATTTGTGGACTAGCCCTACTGTGAGTGTCCACGTTTCGAACGTGTCACGTTAGTGTAACACAAGTGTTACACTAACGTGTTACTTTGCGTTAAAAATAATGTATAAATCAACTTACATTTTACGTAAGGGCGTTTTACGTAAGAGAGTCCAACTGTACTTTCCACCATACCAATCGATCGATTATTCATCGACTATATTGGTAGATTGGATGAATTCTTATTTAAAAACTGCTATTTATAATGTCTATTTGATGAAATAAGCATTCTTTGGCTCAAAAAAATGGTTGCATCCAGAACTGTATGTGTTTCCTTAAGAAAATACTAGTCGCAATGTCGTAGTGGCTAACGTCCTCTTCTGACGACGTATGTTGAGAAATACTGCTGGAAAATCATCAATACAACCCATGCATGTCCTGCTGCTATCTGGGTAAGAGTCTCTAGACGACGAGGAATTGACTCATATTGCATCACGCTGTAAGGCATAGGGGACTTCAACTCAAGGCTAGGTAAGCGTGGCAATAATGAGTTGAAAGTGGTGCAATTTGGCTCTGGAATCCGGAATTACCGTGGTCAAATGCTAGCCGATTACATTGAGAAAGAGCCTATTTGATGAACTCTTTCTTCAGAATCGGCTGCATCAAACGTGGACCTCGAAAAGCCCGGACTTTGGCGTCATGTCGACCAAGACGCATGTATTCAATGACGTCTCAGTGATCAACTCTTTCAACACGGGGAGCAATCAGTCATGGTAAGAGGTGCATTGAATCTTAACCTAAATGCCGAAAGCCATCCAGATCCAAAACCTCGAGTGCTATCAACTCGAATTCAAAATTGCTTCGATTGCCTGGAGGACTGTACCGATGTGGACATGTATAATTACAGGTTTGTAGAAACTGTCCTTACGGTGGGTTTAAAGTTTTGAAGGAAGGGTCTGGAATGGATCTACAGTCTTCTGAAGATGCTTGTCGGCGACTCTCATCGATCTCTGTCTCTGACTCGCGACAAACGCCAGTTTAATACGGAACTTATTAAAGAGACCATCGAGCGGAATAAGGGCTCCAAAATATTTACAAGATATCTGTCACTCGCTCAGAGCATGCTGACGAAGCTGAAGACAGAAGACGGCAGAGTCATTACATCCCGATCTGAGTTTATGGCCGAGATCAAATATTTCTATGGACAACTTTTCACAACACCACAAGCACCTGTTATTCAGGCCACAGACCCTAGAGCCAAATTCACCTGGCATTACACCGAAGACATCCCAGACCGTATACTTATACAAGATTAGTGTGGCTCTCAAACAGCTCAAGAACAACAAGGCGCCGGATGATGATGGAGTTACAGCAGAACTTCTGAAAGCAGGTGGACTATCAGTCCGGAAAGCGCTGCAGAGGCAATTTAAACGCTGACATTACCGTGGGCGGAATACCTAAAGCATGGCACAGGGGCATGGTGAGACTTCAAAAAGAGCTAGAGGGCTCAGTTGAAGAAATGCAGACCCATCACTCTCCTGAGTCATCACTAATCGTCTCACACCTAGGTTTGACGACTTCCAGCCTCCCGAACAAGCCGGATTCGATAAGGCTATAGCACCATAGGCCGCATTCAAACATTGCGGCAGGTTATCTAGAAGAGCGAGGAGTATAATCTGCCACTATGGCTTGGCGTTTGTGGACTATGAGAAAGTCTTTGATTCAGTGGGGAGCTGGACTGTGCTTAGGTCACCCCAAAAGTGCCAAATATTAGGTTGGGGAAAAAGTCTTTTCGCATTATAGTATGTATAAACTTGTAATAAAATCTCTTTGGCTATACTATTTGTATCTGGCTGGTTTTGGTATCATTGAAAGTTTAAATTTTAAAGAACATAATTCCAAATTCAAATTAGGAAAATGTGTGATTTTCATTTGTTTTTCGTACCGCCAAGATGAGTGAATCTAATGAAGAAATTCGATACATTTTAAAATTTTACTACAAAAAAGATAAAAATGCAACGCAAGCCGCGAAAAAAATTTGCGATGTTTATGGACCTAGTGCAGTGTCTGTGAGAGTAGCACAAATTTGGTTTAAGCGTTTTTAATCCGGAAATTTTGATGTCAAAGATGCACGTCGCTCTGGTCGCCCTATTACAGATAAAATGGATGCCATTTTTGAAAAAGTGGAGCAAGATCGGCATGTCAGTAGTTACGACGTAGCTGAAGAACTGGGAATTGACCACAAAACAGTTTTGGCGCATTTGAAAAAAACTGGGTACACAAAAAAGCTCGACATTTGGGTACCTCACGAGCTCACTGAAAGAAACCTAATGAACCGTGTACTCATTTGTGATTCTTTATTACGACGTAATGAAACCGAAACATTTTTGAAGAAGCTGATAACTGGTGATGAAAAGTGGATCACGTACGACAAGAACGTGCGAAAAAGGTCGTGGTCAAAGGCCGGTGAGGCTTCACAGACTGTGGCGAAACCCGGGTTAACTCGCAACAAGGTGATGCTGTGTGTGTGGTGGGATTGGAAGGGCATTATTCATTATGAGCTGTTACCACCAGGCAGGACCATCGATTCTGAACTCTACTGCGAACAACTGATGAGATTAAAGCAAGAAGTTGAGAGAAAGCGGCCGGAATTAATCAACAGAAGGGGTGTGGTTTTTCATCATGATAACGCTAGACCTCACACATCTTTAGCCACTCAGCAAAAATTAAGAGAGTTTGGCTGGGAGGTGTTAATGCATCCACCGTATAGTCCTGACCTTGCACCTTCAGATTTCCACCTGTTTCGGTCTCTTCAGAATTCTTTAGGCAGTGTCAGGTTAACATCACGAGAGGACTGCCAAAACCACTTGTCGCGGTATTTTCACCAGAAGTCCCAAAATTTCTATAGCAATGGGATCATGTCCCTACCTACAAGATGGCAAAAAGTTATCGAACAAAATGGTACCTACATACTTTAGTTAAATGTAAATAAACTATATTAAAAAATGTTTTGAATTTTCTTAAAAAATGCGAAGAAACTTTTTCCCCAATGGTACATTCAAGTGTTGCAGTCATTGTACGAAAACGCCACTATGGCAATCTGCCTTCAGGACCAAAACTCGAAACCAATACGACTTCAACGCGGTGTGAGACAGGGCATCGTTATATCCCCGAAATTGTTCACAGCTGTGTTGGAAGATGTATTTAGGTCTTTGGACTTGAGAGGACTCGGCATAAACATAAACGGCGAGTACATAGCTCACCTTCGATTAACGGATGATATTGTTGTCTGAGACTGTGGAAGATCTAGGCACAATGCTCGAAGACCTCTGTATAGCTTCCCAACAAGTGTGTCTTAAAATGAACTATGACAAGACTAAAATTATGTCGAATTCCCATGTTGTACCCAGTCCTGTAAAGGTTGGAGGCTCTACACTAGAAGTTGTTGACGAATATGTTTACCTGGTGCAAATAGTCCAGCTTGGTAAGTCCCAATTTTCAGAAAGAGGTAAATCGCCGAATCCATTAGGGTTGATGACTGAATTCTAATTTTCACGCCTCGTCATAAAATATTAAAATACCGTAGAAAAAGATACAATCCTGTGAAATTAGAATTAAAATCGGCTTAGAAATACATCAGATACAAGCATTTTAAGTTGTTAATTTGGAAGCGATTAGTTAGACAGAGAGATCCGACATCAACCGTGACGTCATTGTTTAGTACGGCTATATAAACTCCATGTAAATTGCCGTTTTGCTAGAAAGAGATGGAGAAAAATCTTTAATACCTTATATCTTGGTTGTTTTTTTAGTTATTCGAAAACCGATTTTTTCTTTCAGTTTATTATATGAATGAGCTTCTATTAAAGCAAAAAAAAAAAGTTTAGTCATCTAGCTTATTCGGTTGGGGAGCATACGGTAAGCTACGCAGCATATTCTCGGCCCATCTACTGCAGTGTCTCAAAGCGAAAGCCATTTCGTTCGTGGTGCCAGTGATGACATACGGAATTGAGACGTGGCTCGGGGGTTCTATTCGTGATCGCATCTGAAGATTGCGGGAATCCGCTGGACGCGGAAGGCGCAGGACCGATTGGTTTGAGATCCCTCGGGGAGGCTGATGATAGTCAGATGCAATGTTTTGAAATAATTCTATAATATTAACAGGCAAATTTTTTTTTTATAGTTGACACTTGTCCTTATCTTGCCTGATGGTAAGCAAAGGTGGGGACTAAGGTGGAGCGTGCCTACTCATTAGGTGCCGATTCACTGTAGTCCTGAAAAGACCCGGGTTGTAGTGAGGTGGGAACACAGAGGACGGCAAAGAATTCCATTCCCTCGCAGTTCGCATTAAAAAAGTGGAAGCGAAACGCTTCGTACGGACAAGTGGAATTTCTACTACATAGGGGTGGGTCTTTGCCGTTCTCCGGGTGCCTCGGTAATAAAAGGGAGATTCCATAAGATCAAACAGCTCTTGGGAACACTCCCCGAAATGTAACCTGTAAAAAACCGATAAACGGGCCATTGTGCGGCGATATTCAAGACTGAACATTTGAAATTTTCAGAGTGTCTTCACCGATCAACCTCTTCGCCCGGCGCTCTACCGAGTCAAGGGCAGGTGGCTGGTACTTAGCAGAGCCGTCCCAAAGGTGGCTGCAGTATTCCATGCACGACCGGACCTGTGCTTGATATAGTGTAAGAAGCTGCTCCGGCGTAAAATACCGCCTAACCTTCGAGAATATGCCAAGCTTTTTAGCTGCAGTAGCCGCCTTCGCGTCAATAGAACGCCCAAAGTTGAGGTTCGGTGATAGGTCAATGCCCAGTACGCTATGGTCCGTTAAAGGCAAGGGTACATTTCGGAAAGTGGGAACCAAGTTGAACGGGTTCCGCTTGGAGCTGAAAAGACAGGCCAGGGTCTTGGAGGCATTGAACTCGACTCTGTTAGCTTCCCCCCAATCCGAAACTTCTTGCAGGGTCGAGTTCACGCGTTCTACCATGTTGGCTCTGAGCAGCTCGATTTCAGCCTTCCCAGCCTTAGTATCGGACATATATCTCTCTGCAACTGTGCTATCGTCTGCGTACCCAAAGATACCGGGTTTCAACAGATCGTTGATGTGTAGCAAAAAAAGTGTTGCGATCCCTGGGGGACTCCGGCATTGATAGCCAAGGGATCGCACGAGCAGCCATCAATGACTACCCGAATCGATCTGTCCTTCAGGAAATCAGATATCCATGAGCAGAGGTTTAGGGGTAGTCCATATGAGGGAAGCTTGCTAAGTAAACCGTCGTGCCAGACCCTATCAAATGCCTTTGAGATGTCCAATGAAACCGCGAGAGCTTCACCGTACCTCTCAATGGCTTCGCTCCAGAGGTGTGTGGCATACACCAGAAGGCCCCCAGTTGATCGTCTTGCCCGGAAACCGTACTGTCGGTCACTGAGGAGGTCGTTACCTCCTAGGTAGCCAATGAGACGAGCATTCAGTACACGCTCCATACTCTTACAGAGAATGGAGGAGATAGCTATTGGTCTGTAGTTTGATGGGTCAGCACAACTACCCTTTTTGGGTACCGGCTGCACATTAGCAAGCTTCCAAGATCTTGGAACTTGACCGGTGTTCAGAGAGAGACGGTACAGGCGTGTGAGAACAGGAGACAACTCGCGAGCACAAGTTTTAAGGACTACCGCAGGAATTCCACCTGGGCCACTGGCTTTGTTCACATTCAGACCCCTCAGTTATAGAAGAACCTCCTTCTGACGGATGCGAATCTCCGGCATTGCGGAACTGCTTGAGGGTATTGTGGTTGGAGGTTGGCTTGTGGGGTCTCGATGCGAGTATTCCACAAAGAGAGGCAAATAAATTTGCCTTATCCTTAGCGGTGTGAGCCAGTGATCCATCAGGCTTCTGAAGGGGCGGTAGTGATGGCCGACAGAAGTTCGTCTCGACCGATTTGGCAAGGGACCAAAAGGCTCTATTCCCCGATTGGTATGATGAGAGTCTGGCCCCAATACGACCAATGTGGTCAAGGCGAGCCTTCTTCTGTACTTTTTTGTAGGACTTGGCGGCTATATTAAAAGCTTTCTTCTTGGCTCCGAGGTCGGCAAGATTTCTACTTCGCGCGGTAGCCCATTCCTGATATGCCGTCTTTTTAAGGGCATCAGCCTTTGCGCAGTCGACATTATACCTGGGACGGGCCGAATGTTCGGTGGTCACGTCAGAGTAAGGAATGAAGTACTCCATAGCTTGCCATATCACCTTAACAATGTTGTCGGCGCAGGTCGTAGGGTCCTCGGATGCAAAGCACGTTTGCCGCCAAGGATAAGATGCAAAGAAGTGTCGCATTTCATCCCAATCTGCTGACTTATATCGCCATCTCCGCCTGGTTTCCCTAGGGGCAGTGTCAGGCGGGGAGAATGTCGATACAGATTTCACCAGACAGTGATCGGAGCTTCCCAGGAGGGATGATACGGCTACCGAAAACCTGTCCGGATCTGTTGTCATTAGAAAGTCCAAACAATAGGCGGTGTGGCCTACTACACGCGCTATTCTCGTTGGCTCATTGACCAACTGGGTGAGGCTTAGCGACAACGCAAGCTTGCGCGCTTCGCGCCCAGCATGATCAGTGTTCTGGTACGGGCACAGCCATTCTTCGTGGTGGGCGTTAAAGTCCCCCAGAAACACTAGCTGTGCCAAAGGATATCGTTCGTGTACCTTGTCAGCTGTTGTGCTGAGATAGTCAAAAAGCCGAGTCGTCTCCTGATCCCCGCTGTGTGATAGCGGCAGGGCGGCGAAAACAATTTGCTTCACCCCCGTGTCCACCATAATCCACAGTACCGAGAAATCGGGGTTTTCAAGGTTACGGAGACGTCTACTGCAGATGTCATCACGTACGTACACACAAACTCCAGCGCGGGGCTTGAAAGAGTACTCGAAGCTGTATCCCGTGTACTTAAGGTACGACGTGTCTGACGGACATCTGATTTGCGTCTCCGTAAGGAACAGCTTATGCGGCTTGTTGGCCTCGAGATGGTGGTGGACCGGGTCGATATTGGAGTGCAAACCATGGATGTTAGTGTGGTGCACTTTAAGTGAGAGGACGTGCTGCTGCTGTTTAACTTTCATCTTTTTCGTCTTTTTCATCATGATTTGATGATTTTCGATAATTTGATTTGAACGTTATATAAAGAAAAAAAAAAATATACAAAGCTACTTATGTAGTGCAAACTCAAACAATAGGCGATGACACCGTGGATAAAGAGAAGAATATACCAGCATTTCGAATTGTGTAATCAACCGACCAATGACGCCATTTTATTGATTAATTATAGTTTGTCATTTCAGACGAGGGTCGTTTACCGCAAGAGTTGTTGCCGGTGATATGCGACGGTCTACCAGGTTTGCTGGTGCCGCCCGCCCTGGAACCCGGGAAGGATGGTCTACAATGGGTGAGATCTCCATTAAACGATCGATTCCACTATATAACCGCTGAACCAAAGCTGAATTGTAGCCCCATTATTGTGTTATTTTGAACATATAAAGGATAATTTATGCTCTTGATTTGTTTTTAGTTTTAGATGCGTATTATTCGGGGAGTCTGCTCTAAGCTTTAAAGTCTGGATAAAATATTCTTTAAGGCTCAATTTTCAGGCCGCGGAACGGATTGGAATGAAAGCATAAATTTCGTCTAGTTGCACGGGAAGCCGCACGAATAGGGTAGTTGACTCACATCAAAATTTATTAAAATATTGTTTATTTCTAACAGTATTTGGCATAAGGTTCAACAATATACCGATTTTAATAAATAACAATGAATGATTACTGTAAAATTTTAATTTGAAAATGCTGGAAATAATCTTTTTTATCTCACACCGTAAACACTTTGATATCCTGTGGTCAGGGCCGTGACGTCACTCATATAGTAAACAAAGAAATGTCAAATTTGATTCAACAACTGGTCGATTTGCTCTATTCTTTCCTAAAATTGGCAAAAAATCGTCCAAATCTCCGTTATTATATGTGTAAATATCGTAAGTTATTTCTATTAATAGCAAAATCAACCATTGATGTTGGATTTGTAAGAGCAGATAGTAGAAATCTTCCGAAAATCGACAGATTGATGGTCAGGAGATTCTTTGTGTATCGCTCTAAACAATATAAGTACAGTTTCAATACTGTTATAATGAAGAAAAGGTTACAAGTGAACTTGTCAAGATTGTCACGCGGCAGAAGACAGTTGCAAACATGCATTTTTGGTATCGATCGATACAAAAAGAATACATATCGAATACAAAAAGAATTTTGAAAATCGGTCTACAATTGGCGGCGTAATCGCGTAACATACACACAAAAAAAACATACGCATCGAATTGAGAACCTCCTCCTTTTTTGAAGTCGGTTAAAAATACACTTGTCTGTGCCACCCGGCCGTGCTTTCTCAGCACGCTGCACGCACGGCAGAGTTATCCCAGAAAAGCGGGACTGAGCCTGTCCCGCGCTGGACATTTAATTTTGATTTAAAAATCGGGACGTCCCGCCAAAACCGGGACATCTGGCAACGCTACTTTTGTGTATTAAGATTTTAGCTTTATAATGAGGTGAAATTATACCAATAAGTATAACTTATTATTGTATAATAAGTAGGTATAATTTGTTGTATGATTAACTCATACTCACGCAACCTTTAGAGTTATGTCTGCTTGTCTATTTGGTTCTTCTGTGTAAGTGACCGTGGGAGAGCCATGATACCACGGCCTCACAGAAGACCGGCGTGAAGCAAGCGTTGTGTTTCGTCGAGTGAGTAGGGGGTAGGGGGGTTGGGCCTCCGGTACCCTCGTACCGGAGGCCCAACCCGTATGAAAACTACATTTCGAGACGTTAAACACGACGACTATGTAGGTATGAGTCTGAGAACTTCCTTTAGATTTAGAACTCTTTTGTTATTAGTTAGATAGAACTAAAGTTGATATAAATTGTTTCTTGGGTAGGTAGGTATTTAAAGTTTATTCTAATTTTTTAACTACGCCAAAACAACCTACCATAACCCTAATAACTACCTTTTTTTTTTTTTTTTTTTTCTCGGGGGGAAATGCGTAACCGCACCGTACCCGCCGTTGGCTAGACGGCGAGCGTGTGTGGGGCTCTCCCGGCAGAGTGCCAGGCCTACCCACTAAAACCCCCCGGTGTTCTCCCTGCCCTCTTGGGCGCGCTAGGTAAGGTCCACACTGCGACTCCACTACCCACGCGCCCGGGCAAGCCCGACCAACTGGTCGGGCTATCGCCAAGGGGGGATTGCCCGAGAACACCAGGGCAATCCCCAGACGGAGGGCCTTACGGCGGCGTGCACGGGGCCAACCATGCACGCAGGCCTCCACGGCAGGGTCACTAGACGGGCATCGCTTGTGCGAATGCCCGCCTTCGCCTGCCTATCCGTCTGCGGCGGATGGGAGCGGCTTGAGGATCTGCCTCCCGCTCCCTCTCCGCGGCCTCCTTCTGCGAGATGACATCCTCGCAGAAGGAGGCGACAGCCCCCCATTCCGCCTCGCCGCGGAGCATGGCCACGACCATGCTCGGCAGCGAGAGGTTTGCACCTCCCAGCGCAGCGTTGAGTTCGCTGCGCTGGCGTCGCCAAGCCGGGCACACCAATAGTGTGTGCTCGGCAGTGTCATCGGGAGCGTCGCAGTGATGACACTGCGGCGTTTCCTCCCGACGGGCGACCCGGTGCAGGTAGTGACCGAAGCAGCCATGCCCGGTCAGTACCTGCACCATGCGGAATGTGAGGCTGCCCTGCTGGCGCCCAACCCACTCCTCCAACACCGGACGAATTGCCTCGATCGTCCGGTGGCCGGCAGCTGGGGAGGCGAGTGCCTCACCCCACTGGCGCAGAGCCTCCCTCTGCGCCAGGGTACGAACCCGCTCCACCTCCTGTGGAGCGGATCGTCCCCCCCGTTCTCGAACAGCAACCCGATGCCGATACACCTCCGAATGGACGCGTGCATCGACATCCCACGGCGTTTGACCCGCAAGAACGCAGGCCGCGCCGTGGCTGACCGTGCGATAAGCTCGCACGGCCCGGGTTGCTATGACCCTCTGCGGACGTCGCAGCAGGGCCACCGTACGTAGGGAGAGGCACGCCGCCCATACCGGGGCTCCGTATAGTGCCATCGACCTTATCACCCCGTGATAGAGCCGACGGCACGCCGATCCTGGGCCTCCCACATTAGGGAGGACCCGTCCAAGTGCGGCTGCGGCGGCACACAGCCGTGGAGCGAGGAGCTTAAAATGCTCCTCGAAACTCCATCGGGGGTCCAGAACCAAGCCGAGGTACTTGAGATGCGCCTCGACCGGTATATGAACTCCCTCCACTCGGACTCGGAGCCCCGGTGGGATCCTGCGACGGGGGGCGTGGAAACTCATGGCCCTCGTTTTTTCAAGGGCCACATCCAAACCCAGGAGGCGGATGCGTCGGACAACCAAAGAGGTGCCGACCGACGCAAGGTGGGCCGCCTCCTCCCCCGTTTTAGCTCTCGCCGCGACGAGTGTGTCGTCGGCGAAGCAGACGACCTTCATTCGTGGAAGAAGGTCGCCTCGCAGGACCCAATTGTACCCCAGGTTCCATAGTAGAGGACCTAGTACGGAACCCTGGGGTACACCTGCCGCCATTGCCCACGTATGGACGCGCCCATCCGGACCCTCGTAGAGGATGGACCTGCCTTGCAAGTAATCCTCCACGAGGGCGCGGAGGTACGGAGGCACCCGGTGGAAGCGGAGTGCCTCCTTTATGCACTCGTGGGGCAGGCTGTTGAAAGCGTTGCGGATGTCAAGAGACACCGCAACAACAGTCTCCCCACGAGCTGTGGCCTCCTCAGTCCACCCCTTGAGGTGGGCCACCGCGTCCATCGTGGACCGGCCGGTGCGAAAGCCGAACTGGTTGTCAGCCAAGTCCGGCCCCCGGTCCTCTAAGTGCTCGACGATGCGGGAAGCCAGGATTTTCTCCAGGAACTTCCTGGCCTCGTCGAGCAGCACCACCGGCCGATACCCAGTCGGGGAATCCGCGGGGCGGCTCTCCTTCCTTAACAGGCAGAGCCTGCCCGCTTTCCAACGACTGGGGAAGCGGCCCGAGGCGATGCTTAAATCTAGCACCGCCCGGAACCGCTCCTCAAGGTGTCCCAGGGCGAGGGTCAGAACCCTGCTTGGGACACCGTCCGGTCCCGGCGCCTTCTTTTTGCGCCGAAACCGTTCCCTCACCATGTCGAATTCCACGTTCGACACGGGAGGGATGGCGGCAGCCACTTCCACCGGAGGAGTATCCGGGGGGACCATTCTGGGGGGCTGGAACGGACCGGGATCAGGAAACAGAGTCCCCAAAACCCGATCCAGCAGCCCTCTGTCCATAGCGGAAGTAGGAGGAGCGGAAGCTTTAAACTTCCCCCTCACCATCCGGTACGGACGCCCCCACGGATCATCGTCCAGGAGCCGTATAAATTGCTCCCTGGACTCCTCCTTGGCCCTGCAGATTTCATTCCGCAGGGCCTTCTTGGCTGCCGCATACACCCGACGAAGTTCCGCTTCCTCGTCGGGTGTAGTTCTGGCGCGCCTACGACAACGCACGTAGGCGCGCCTGGCCCTCATACTGGTGGTACGCAGATCTGCAATCTCCTGCGTCCACCAGTACACCTGTCCCCTTTCGGGGCAAGCCTGCGCCCTCGGCATGGCGGCTTGGCAGACGACTTTCATGTCGTCCGCGAAGAGATCCGCCATGCCGTTAGCATCCCCGGCGATGTGGGGTGGCACTTCTGCTCACGCCCTCACCATCGCCGCCTCCTCTGCCACATCCGGGCGGAGCTTGGTGAGCGCCCATCGAGGGAAGGCGCTCACCGTGGAGCCCCTGCGGTTCAGGGCCCCTTGGGATGCCGTGGAGACCTCATATCGGATATAAAGGTGGTCCGACAGGCTCTCCACATCTTCCTCAACTCGCCAGTCATTGATTCGACTAGCGAGTGAGGGGGTAGCAAAGGACACGTCCACCACCGACGTGCCCTGCACCCGGACGCAGGTAGGGGTGGAGCCCCTATTCAAGATCTGGAGCCCGAGGGACAGAACCCAGGACTCCAGATCTCCACCCCTCGCATTGGTGCGGGAGGACCCCCATGCGGTTGACCACGCATTGAAGTCTCCCGCAACTAGCACCGGTACCGGGGCCGTCCTGCGGACGACCCCCTCTAACGCAGCCAGGAAGACTCGGAAGTCAGCCCGGCTGCGATTGGGGGAGAAGTAGGTCGAAATGACCACAACTCCACCCCACATGGCGGCAACGAAGCCAGTGCCCCTTTCTCTAAGAACGAGAGAGGGGGCTGTGCGACGCGCCACCCGCATCAAGGCGGCGGAACCATCCGCCGCCACCAACCAATTTGACGATTGAGGCGGAACGTAGTAGGGCTCCGACACAATCGCCAAACTCACTCCCCACTCCGCCGCGGTCTGACACATGAGGTCCTGTGCCGCGGCGCAGTGGTTAATGTTTGCTTGGAGGAGCTTGATGGGACCACTAGGCATTGGTGGTCTCCATGGGCTCCTCCTGGACCGCGGGTGCGGCCGGTGCTGGCTGTGGTTCCGAGGGTACCGATGTTGACGGGTTCCTTGGAGCCACAATCACATTTACCGGGGCCAAGCGGCCCCTGACCGCCGGGGGGCTACAATTCATACCCCCCATACGGTGGCTGGCCGGCCTCTTGGCGTCTGCACAGACGGCGCAATTTAACGCCGCCATGCAGTCCACCGCCTTATGCCCGTCGGAACCGCAACGGAAACATAATCCGCTGCGGTCCTTGGCAGAGGGGCACCGTTGGATGGGGTGCCCCAGGCCCATGCAGCGGAAGCACCGCATGGGCTTTTGCTCCAGGAGTTGGATGGAGGCAGAACTCCATCCAACTTCGAGCCGACCAGCATCCGCCAGGCGCCTCGCCGCCTCCACAGGCACCGAGGCGAAGGCCGCCCCGACACCTCGTACCCCCGTATGCACGCGGCCCACCTTTATGTGTTGGGCTGGGCAATTGCCGGCCCGTGCCAGGGTCTGGCATAATTCCTCAGCGGACACCGAGTCGTCGATGCCGATGACCCGGATATCCGCCGTCTTGACGGGACGCGACACTTTCGCCGTGTCTCCTAGTGCCTCCCCCAGCTTGGCGGCTAGTGTGTCCGCCTGGGACGGGGATGTTTCTTTCGGGAGCTCGATTATTCGAGCCCCGGTTATCCCCGTCCTAAACTTTGCAGGCCCTATACCTAGGGCCCCGAGGCTGACTGAGGCCTTGGCCTTGGCAATCGCCTCACCGTATGTGAGACCCTTTGCCACCGCCTCCGGCTTAAGAGCTACGACTACCGCCAAAGATCGTGGTGCTTTTGGTAGTTTTGGCACTTTCTGCGTCTCGATAGCCTTCTTGGGCACTTCCGCTGCCGGCTTCTTCCGGCCTCGCCTGACGACAACGGTCCAGGGATCCTGGACCGTTTCTACGTTTGCCGCGGTTGTGGCGGCCCCGGATGTTGAGGGGACCGCCGCTGACTTCTTTACCACTCTAGCTTCCTTCGGCATATTAGCCGGCGGGGCAAGAGTAGTATTGGCTGACATAATATTTGCCGCCCGTTGCCGCTGAGATGGCGGCTGCGGCTGCGGCTGTCTTACGCAGTCCGCCGCTAGCGGCGGCCTCCGAGCCTGAGCCGGCATCAGACGCCCGTCCACTTCAAGGCCTTCGAGGCGCGCCGAAACCATAAAGCCAACTTGGGCTAATAGCTCCCGCTGGAGGAACTCCATACTTTCCAGGAACTCTCCCCTGGAAATCCCCCCAGCTGGTGCGGCCTCAACCGGCCTGGCCTCTGGCAGCACCACCTGCGGGACCTCCACTTCCTCCTCGGCAATAGCCTCCGACTCAGCATTCTCTATAATTTCGGGGGGTGGGGTCACTACAACGCGGCGGCCCCTCGGGCGTTAACCCTAATAACTACCTAGTACTGTTTTAATTTCTTTAAAAACTTTGTTTTGCCGGTCCTAAGCCCGTAAAGTAGGAATGTGAAATTGTTATCAACTCAGTGATGACTAAATCGGCGACGTTGCCAGTTCGCATTCGATGTTTTGCGTCTGTAATAATATATTACCGTGGTTTTGCCTACAACTTCACTCAGTGTCCATATCAGTGCAGTATTTTTTGGATATTTTAGATACCTAATAAATCTAATTAGACAGGTGAGTAAATTTTATTATTAGAAGTGTCCTGAAGCCACCCTTAAATTAACCAGGGTGATAAAAAAATAACTGTGTGTCCTGAACAATTTAGTTAGAAAGTTTGACAATCATTGAATATTATCATTGACCTTGTAACGACTAGTGCACGGCACGCAGCTTGCGACCGCACGGTCGGAAGCTCAACACAAAGAAATTACGACCTTACTCTGCAGGAAATACCGTTTACATTGGAACGTAACTTAGAAAAAATATCAATTAATGAATAATCGTAGTCTTTTATTGTTTAATTTATTTCTTATAGTGCTAAAAATATTTTGAAGGGATAAATTAAACAATTTTGAAGTATTTGTGTATTTTAGGTTTTCTAAAAATTACAAATATTTGTGACTGTACAAATCTGCAAAGAGAATCTGTTTAATTTTTAATAATTTAAGAATACATATAATATACTGTTCAGAATTTAATTGTTAAATTATAGTTATCTATTATTTTTGCTAAGATAAGCCAAAAAGTCTGTAACTTACCGAATCCTCTTTATTAATGATAGTCCCGAATGATTAATTAGTTTAATTTTAATTTATTTAACTGGAATGCAAGAATCGTAACATAACAGAAGCCACATTCACAAGGTTATTTATTATGCTGCACTTATGGAATCAAAATGTCATTAAAATGTAGTTTTTTTTGTTTTTTTACATTGACGCGGAGGTTTTAAAATGTTTAATTTTTATTATTTTATCTATAACTAACAATACTTTGTCATAGAAAAAGAAAATTACAGTTATTGAATTATGTCCAGGTTTAGCTAATTTGATGGGCCTATTTTGAATTTCATTTCTTAGCAATCTATGATTACCCTTTTATACTTATGGTGAAACACTAGAAGTAACCTTTTTTTTTTGTGCTTTTGGTTAAAAGGTCTAATAAAAGGTGAAAGTTCACTAACTTTCTTCCTTCTTTTCGTCATAAGTTTCCTCAAGAGCTTTATTTCTTTATAAATAATATATCAACTATTAAATAAAGTTCTTTAGGTATCCCTATGTATATTCTTGGTTTGTGCCTTATCTTCTTCTTCTTCTTATATATAAAATGAAACGTTGTCTGGCAAAAACTCTGAAACGGCTCGACCGATTCTAACGAAATTTTCTGTGTATTTGAATAGGTTCAGGGAATGTTTATATGTACAACAATCGGGTAGGACAACGTCTGCCGGACCCACTAGTCATACATAAAAGTACTGTCCAGATTTAATTTAAGGTATATGAAATGTCATTATCATAATTTTCCTCACTTAGAAATAATAAGTTTTAATAATGTCTGGCCAGATATAGGTGGTTTGCAACACTTTACTTCAATTTATTGGGAGATGTTGCAGTTGATTGGTGGTGGGCAGTAGGTTTAATCAGTGAAGATATAACATCTTTCAGTTTTACCAAACTGGACCTATTTACTTCTATGGTGCTTTGGTATATGAATACTTGAGTTAGTTTGTTGACATAATGGTGTTCTAGTTGACGGGTCACATTTTGATGTTGTGGCTGAGCATGCACTGCTTTGTATTATGTTGCACAACTTTTACTGCCTTATCAATCTCGTTGTCAAGAGGAGAGCAGGGTAGTACACAATAGTTCTCATTAAATAACCTCTGAAAGCAACAAATTTTAATTAGGTACTCAGTAAATTCAAGTAAAAGTTGTTTAGATAAATATATTCATTATTATGAAACTGGGATAGTTTGTATTACATACTTTTTAATTAATATTCAATTACATCATTAATATTCAATTGGACATAAGTACATATTCTTTTCTTTGAAACATCATCTAGTGTCAGTGTATAATTTAGATTAAATCAAAAAGGCGTGTATGGTCAAGTTTTCTCTACGTCTGGCGTTAAAATTTGGTTGGTCGGCTGCAGTCAGTTTTCATTCTAACTGAAAAATAACAATTTCATTAAAGATTTTACATACAACCTAAAAACTTCTATTTTGTTTTCCCGTCACGTGGGCGCCACGTTCCCGTCCCGTCCGTGTGTTCGTGACGTATACATTATCGGATACATTTTCTATAAAACGATATTTCCAAAATTTCCCGTCCCGTTCCGTCCGAGTAAAAAAACGTTACGTATGCAGAGGCCTTAAGTTGAAACTGAAGTACCTACACAGAATGAGTTATTCATTTATAGTACTTACGTTAATGTGGTTTTCGCAAAAATACATTTGAGTTTCAGTAGATAGTTACAGGATTTCTGTAAGCGAGTGTTAACCAAATATTTCGCATGTCTATATCACTGGGTACGTCTTATCTACTGCTTTCCTGGAGTCTTTGAAGAGGTAATTCTATATTCCTGTTCTATTGTCCCGTTCCATATACAGTTTTACTATATTTTGTGATATTTAATAGAAAGCATTGTTTTTGTGAGGTTATTTCGCCTCGATGCTTTGTTTACTATAAGACTGACGTCATTTGATGTAGGCCACAGATAATCAACAGACTATCATGGCTGACCGTGATTTCGGTCCAAAATTGAAAATCTTAATTTAAAATAGATTTTTTGCAGTTTCTAGCCATCGAAAAAAATTATATTCATCCCAAGTAGCAGAAGCTTCTATAATCAAGGCGTTTTATCACCGAACAGTGATATAATAGGCCTATAATAGTAATCATTGTGACTGCGTGTACTATAAAGGTTTTTAACATAGCGTTTTTATTCTATAAGATTAAATAACATTTAAGTTCTATAACTGAGCTCTTAGAACGCTTTCAGGACCATACAAAAGAATCTTTAAAGTGTTGAATTGTATATTGATTAGAAAAAGTGATTGTAGTACTATTTAGTACTAAAGACGACCTTTCTAACACATTAATGTATTTATTTGGCACTAATAATGTGTCAAAATAACTTTTACAGTACTAGTATTGTAACAATATCGAAAACAACCCCAGGGGTGAAAGTAACGTCTTTAACCCGAGGTAAACACTGTGCTTTCAATTACGAATACAAGGAAATTAAAAATAAAACAATGAATTAGCTAAAGAAAAGACATATTACATTATTTTACATAAATCAACAACTTCTGTTTTAGCCCACTTTCTCTTATAAAATCAGGCATTAACTCCATACCTGAATCAGATGAACTCATTGTGTTAATTATTAACACAATGCTATACAAATATAATTAACAGTTAATACAAATCTCTGCTATACGGAAGTATTAACATTACTCTACAAATGGCAAAAAACAAATGAAGATCGCGTTGCCGCTTTCTCGGTTATTTTGTTTTTTTTTATATGCCCGGCCAGCTATTCAGCCATAATTTTTCATTTTCATAATTTAAAAAATGGTAAATATTTTGCCCAAACCTATGTTATTTTAAAGAAATAGTTTAAATATAATTAATAGAATATAAATTATAATAAAGTCATTTAAAAAATATATTCTTTAAATACTTAACATTGTGTTATTTCAATTTTACACCGCGCTATAATTGAGTGTCTGTATAGAAAATCGGAACATGGTTCAATAAAAATGTGAAAAAAAGAATTAGTTTCTTTGTTAAAATTTGACAGCAGCTGTCAGTTGAAAGTAATTCTCCCTGAGGCTGAAAAGTATTACTTTCAACCCGCACCTCAGGCAACTTCAGACCTACTTTCAGGGTATGAGTAATGGAAACACTATTACAGTATCATTCTGCAATATACAAGAACATTGCACAACCATTACGTAATGTTTTAGCTTCTTAAAAGCTCCCTTAACATCGCTATGGGCTAGTTCTTTAAAAGTCATAAAAACTCTTCTATAGTATTATAAAGTACCATAGCGACTCCTGGTTCAGTTGCTAAATAAATTAAAGTGAAAATGGCTGCTGTTTTCTGCCGTGAATGCACATTAACAGGACGACTGAAGCGAATTTGTACTATAGCAGCCATAGTTGGGACAAGTCCTTATTTTATTCATTTAAATTTAATTAAAACACGAAAATTATGAGGGCGCATTGTCAAAATTAAAATCAGCATAATGATTTTATCGATACAATTATTTTCGCAAGTGCACTGACACGACAGAGTCAGAGGCGGTCCTTGAATATTTTGTAGTATGTCATTTTTACTAAAAGTTATGTTAAGCAACAATGACGAATAACATAAAGCATCATAATTAAAGTTACCTATATTTGTTTTCTTGAGGAACATTAAATGGAGTGATAAAAATGATCACTGGAATTATTGATGGTACAAAATAGCACTATAAGTATGTGTTACTTTTATAGTTTAGCTTTGTGACATAAGCGTTGCAGAGAGCACTATTGTAGTACTAAAAAGCGTTTCTTGACACTTTACCATTTCAACTAAAGAGCTAATTTATCACCATGAGAGCCTCTATGTAATGTTTATAGATTAAATCAGTGATAAAACTAGGGCCTTTTCGGGGTTCTGTAGAAGTTTACAAGACCATTATAGTGCTAATCATAAACACTAATTAGAGGCTCCAAAATGTTCTCAGGACCTTTATAGTACAGGGTGTCCACATTCTGGAAAGTCAGGGAGAGTCAGGGAAAAGTCAGGGAAGCTCAAAGCAGTCAGGGAAAGTCAGTGAAATCGAGGGGATACCTTGAAAGTCAGGGAAAAATTTGGATTTTACACTGTTTGGTCCCCAAATTTCCCAGTGATTGTCAAATGAGGAATATGTTTACTTCATGATTTTGGTAGAATGATTCTTAATCTTGACTATCGGATTATTTTTGTTCGGGTTCGCACATTATAACATAATTTTGGCAGACAAATCAACAGAGCCACCTTTAACCCTTAAGTTCAAATGTATGAACACAATTTTGATGAAATTGTGGTATCGTTAAAGTGCGTATAAACTACGCGCGGCAGCCGCGCGAGCCAATTTTTAGATAATAATTTAGCAGAACGCAGCTGCCGCGCGCGGCATGCAATCCAGCTCGTACAGCCCGCGGCGGATTCATTTTTGTAAACCTACGAGTCGTCCGTTTTACGTCGTGGGCCTACCTATCTACCTATGAGCCAAATCCCCGAAACAAAACAGCGTCCCGACTGCGCGCGAGCGGACGATTCGAGCTCCTTTGATGCGGTCTCAAAAACCGACAAGAAGCAGTTCGCCTCTCGGCACGTTCGACCGCGGCAATGCTCGAGCTGCCGCGCGCGGCGATCCCGGCCACATAGCGCGCGGTGATCCCGGCCACATAGCGCGCGGTCGCCGTGCGAGCCAATGTTCGAGGGTTTGCCGCGCATACTTTATACGCACCTGTGTGTTGTTAATTTTATAGGCTTTATATTGAAAGTTTTTTATTGTATGGTGTTAAGACAACTATTCTGCCGAGTTTCTACCCCTAGAATGAAAAGTCATTTGAAACATAAAGTTACAATAAAAAACATCAGAAAACAATAAAAATCAATGTATTAGTAATTGTGTGTTGCCTGCCGCCTCTAGCTTGAATAACTGCTTGCATATTGGAACCTATTGATCTTACCAATTTTACAATGATGTCTTGGAGGATGTTGTTCCATTCTTCATCTATCGCCATTCTGAGCCCATAAGGTTTTGAAGAAGCTGGAACCCTATCTTAGGCCCTATGTTTTAATTCGTCCTAAAGATATTCGATGGGGTTCAAATGAGGGCTCCGTGCTGGCCAATCCATGATACGAATGCCAGCGTGCCCGAGTATTATATTGCGTAACAAATCTCGCTTTATAGGGTCTTGCATTATCATGCACATTAGAAACATCTCATCTTAAATACATCCTGAGTAAGGTACCACATGATCTTCAAGAACATCACGGATATATCGTTCTGTGGCCAGTCCGCGTGAATAAGCATTGGATTCGATATAAACCATCTATTTTTATGCTGTTAGGGAAATGCCGCCCCACACCATTATGGAGACTCCATAATGGAGCCATCATAAGCAACAGTTTCTTCGATACAGCACTGAGCGAAACGTTTTCTAGGGCAACGGTACAGTCTCTGTCTTCGATGATTTCTGTAAAGACACTCTTATCTCGCCAGAAAAAATAACATGCGTCCATTGATCCAGTATCCATTCTATATGCCAAGCAAATTGAAAGCGTGCTCTGCGGTAGGCTATAGTTAATTTTGAGTCTATTATAGCACTTTGAGGTGTTAAGTTGCGCTCGGCTAACCTTATCCTGACTGTACGCGCGCTTATGGCCACCCCACGTTCGTCACGAAGCTGTTGTTGGACCTGCAATGCGTTCTGACGCCGATTCCTCGGGACATTCAAATGCATGTGTCGATCATCTGCGGAGGATGTAGCCCGTGGCCTGTCAGTTTCTGCGCGTCGATCGAAGGCTCCAGCCTCTAGGTATCTTCTATACAAGCGCTGCATCGTGAAACGCCGTAACATTTGAGCAACCCGACGATGACTAAGGCTCCAATTGAAGTAATGCGACAGCTTAAGTATAGCTTCCTAGAGCGGATTATCTATCTTTAACAACAAAAACAACCATAATCTGAAGACTAATGACAAAAAGAGCAACTACGCAGAAAAGTCATTATAGTCAAGTGAAACTCCACGACCTTTCCGATCGTGTTCCTATTAAAAGAGGTGTGCGACAAGGTGACACAATCTCCCCTAAGTTGTTCACGGCGTGCTTGGAAGATACATTTAAGCTCCTCGACTGGTCTGATAGGGGTATCAACATAAATGGAGAGGAATTAACTCATCTGTGATTTGCAGATGACATTATCATTTCCGCTAAGACGGCTACAGATCTTCAGCTGTCAGTGGGCCTTCGCATGAATACCTTAAAATCGAAAATCATGGCCAGGGATCTGAACATAGGCCCCATAATGATTGCGGGAAACGTGGTTGAGCAGGTTGACTACTACATATATCTGGGGCAGCTACTTACTTTTAAAAAAGTGGGCAAATACAAAAAATAGAACGCCGAATAAAACTAGGTTGGGGCGCGTTTAGCAAAATGTCCCACATTTTCTGGAGTGAGATGCCTGTATCTCTTAAGCGCTGAGCTTTCGAGCAATGCGTCCTACCGGTGCTCGTGTATGGGGCTGAGACCTGGACCCTGACTAGACAACATATACACGTCCTACAGGTAGCACAAAGAAAAATGGAGCGATCCATGCTTGGGATTTCTCTGGGGGAACGGATCCGGAATCAATCTTCCGTAATTCCGCCTCCTCCGCCCCGTCCTTCTACGGTGGTACGGATCGGCCATGGGATCCTCCTCCCTGGCCCTCTCCGCCGACTCCTTCTGCGTCTCCATCACGTCCACGCAGAAGGAGTTTACCGCGTCCCACGTCCTCTCTCCCTCCAGCATGGCTCAGACCACGTTCCGGATGAGGTTATCGCCAATGATAGCGACTAACTCACGAAGAAGAAGCCAACCCTCAAAAGATTAATGAAAAGTGATTGTGTTTATTACAAGTATCTTAGTACCTATTCAATAAGAGCCTTTTTGCCGATATATTTCTTATTTAACAAAGGTACAAACACTTGAAGGAAATTGCATTTGAACTCAAATGTTAAGGGTGGCTCGGTTTATTTTTTCGTCAGTGTACTTTCTAAAAATACTGTGCCTTAAAATATAAATTAAGTAAGTACTTAAAAAATGAAATTTTAGATACAATTTGGTCTGAAAATTGCAACAAAAAATACTTAATATTTTCGAAAAAAAGTATTGTATTTTATTTTTCTGTAAAATGAATATAGTTGGTCAGGGAATTTTGAAAAATGGTCAGGGAAAGTCAGGGAAAAGTCAGGGATTTTTTTTGAACATTAGCAGTGGACACCCTGTAGTATCAAATTTTGCTACTTGGGATGTGCTATGGTCTAATACAACAATTATGAACATTTTATGCCCTACTTTAAAAAAGGGTCAACTAGCCTATTCTAGAGAATTTCCGCGACTGCGCCTGTAGGCGCGTCGTTCAATTGTTAGTCTAGATCTTTTATTCAACAAGGATGTTTGACTTTAATTTTGTTTTTATATTGTGAGGCAGAAAAAGAAAAATAATATTAGAAAAAGGAAAAGAAATATTTGAATCCATTAATTATGAAAAAAACGAAATCGTTTTGGCCAATACGAAACATTTTGCAGACTTAGGTATATCTGTATCGATCTATATTTTACAACTTTTATAAAATGAGCTTTAATAACTTTGATAAGTTGGTAAGCTTTGAGAAGCTTTTACGTTGTACATAAAATTATATTGTTTCATCAAATATCAACTTTTTCTCGTTTTTATTGCACACTACCTAAATACACAACCAGCGGCCTACCGCCTAACTTATAGCGATGTGCGATGGCGATAGCGATGCACTCGCTATCGTTTCAATTTCACGGGTTTGCTATGATAGGCAGTACGAAATCACAACATTAGAGAGCCAAAATGGTAGTGCGGAAATTAAGCGGTAGAGCCCGCCGCCTATCATAGTAAACTCGTGACACCTTGTGGAATTAAAACGGTAGCGAGTGCGTTGCTATCGCTATCGCGCATCGCTATAAGTAACGCGGTAGGGCCGCTGCTTGACGCCGTCGCGTCATTCCCGCGGATTCCACAGACCGCACCGACAGTAACGCGAGGAATGCTCGAGAATTCTGCGGAAAACGCGCGAATTCCACAGAAGAAGCACGACGTCTTTACTGGCTCGTATCTAGTTTGTACATTAAGGCAATAGATGTAAGGTATGTACAATTTAAATTTCGAAGTTCAATTCCGTTCCATTCCGTGGCAATGGCAATTGAGCCTAAAATGTTAAATATTTTGCAATATAGTAACTTATTCATTATATTCAAGTGCCACAAGCGACTCCACAGTTTTACATTTCTTTCTTACGAGTCTACAAAATTTGTTGAAGAATTTTTTAAGCAGCATCTCATAAACTAATTAAGGTTTATCTGTAAATTACAGCTAATCGTCTTACCTTCTTACGAGTAGTATTATAGTTACTGGGCATTTTAAATAAATGTCGTGCAATCACGGGCAAGGTCACTGCTTAGCCATGGGCAACATAGAATTCGTCTTGCCCTTTTGAAATCCTTAATCGATACAATTCAATACATCCATTTGGCATTAAGAGGCAGAAGTATTTATGGAGCTTTGTGACTTAAGGCTGAGAAGCGTTAAAATTGTTATATATAATTTTTTTTTTGTGTTTTTGGAATTACATCCATGCAGGTTGAAAATGCTGATGACTGATTTTGAGTAAGACAATCGTCGTATTTTGTATAGTAAGCTCCCATTCAAGCTTTACATTTACACTACGAAAGCCGCCACTATTACGTGCGACATAAGAACGGTCTAAAGGTCAAACAGTGTAGCTTGATAAGGAGCTTACTGTACTTGTTGTTATTGCACCATACCTAGTTGATCAACATCTTGTATAATGGCGGAAGGATTAACCAATTTGTATAAAAATTGTACACAATGTAAGCAATATAATTTGTTTTTTTTTTCACTCGCGCGAACCTACAGGCGGAAGGCTAGTGAGTTAATAAAATATTTAGACATATATAACCTTTATATTTTAGTTACAAGTGGTTGGTGCCCTTTGCGAACTGACTGAAACTCAAGAGCGTGTGCTGATAGAAGTGACCCCAGACACATTTGAGGACACCCTGTATAGCGTGCTGCAGTACACCTCACAGGTATTTACTTTATTCAACTGAAATATAATAGAATGTTAATACATGAGGTTTCACAAGATTCAGTAGTCTTGTGTTACCCATGGCATTCAACGTGCACCACCAATAATAAAGTAGGAACGGTAAAAATTATGTGATAGTTTTTACCAGACACCCGCGAAAAACCTGACCTGTGCCAGGACGCGCAGCGAAGCTTTGAAACGGAGTGAATGGCACCAAGTGGTATCTCAACATATCTTGTATACTACATGATTTTGAGATTCCATGATAGGCAAACGTTTTTCCCTTTCCGAAAGATGTCGATGGCGTAGTGCGTAAGGCCGTCGCCTTCCAATCGGGAGGTGGCGGTTCGAACCCCGCCACGTACCAATGTGTTTTCAAATTTTGAATTTATATGTACGTTTATTCGACGCTTTTACGATGAAGGAAAACATCGTCAGGAAACCTGCACCCACCTGCGAAGAAGGAATTTCTTTACAGGTTGTGTGTGAAGTCGACCAACCCGCACTTGGCCAGCGTGGTTGACTAAGGCCTAATCGCCCTAGTTAAGGGTAGGCTCGAGCCCCTCGGTGGGGACGTATATGAGCTGTTGATGATGATGATACGTTTCTCCTACAATTTTATTGCTTAGATTCGGGAAATAGTAATATGGGTTAATATTTTTTTACCGTGTTCGGCTATTGTGGCGCTGTAATTACTTCTTAATCGGTAACTTCTTTTTATAACCCTCCCTCTTTGTTATATTAACGATAATCTTATCATCTTTTTAGAAGAAGAAGAATATACCGTTTGTTTTTTTATTTGTAGAATGGTGCAGTGGGCTCTGAGCCTGCCCTGCAAGCAGTTACCGTGGGCTGTCACGTTGGGCTAACGTTAGCGCCACAATCCCAGCCGTGGGAAGCTGCCTTACACCGGTTGTTTGCACATCGCCAGGTATGGTCCAAAAAGACGATGACAATAGTAGATACAAAATGGCCGAAAGAATTTTTCTAAGCTGACAAATACGCTGCCCTCATTATGGTAAGTGGCTACGTTGTCCGTCGGACCGGACAGCACTTTTTTTGTTAAATATACTTGGAACTTCACGAGTGGCTTTTTTTCAGCGAACTATGAAGTTTCACTACAAATCCGTAGAAATGACCACAATAATTATTTTGTTTATTTTTTTGCATGTTCTTCATTTCGCTATTCGACTGTTATATGGAAGAAAAACGAAAAAGACGAATATTTTCCTCCGTTTATTTTTATATAGGATTCTAGCAGTTTCTGTGTTACACTGATTTGGATTAATGTGTTCTATTTTAATTTCTTGTGTAGATCAGAAGACTCCTATGCACAGGGCTGACTAGCGGTAATGGGAAGCGGCGCCGCCAGATACTTCAGTTGATCAAACATCACTACTTCCCGTCGGACCAAATGAATCAGGTAAATCACAGACATGTATTCAAGTGGACAACGTCAATCACTCCATATGGTGTATGAAAAGGTCCAAGGGTATCAATTTTTATTGCCGAATATGACGTAAAATATTTTTCACACACTTCTCTATTTAAATTTTAAAACCGTGAATAAGATGAAGCGCCGACGAAATGCAACAATTTTATAACAGTATCATTGCTCTTCCTTTTGCTACGTGAGGTACATCCAGTCGCGGCATCTGAAGTTTACCTTCAGCGCTAATATTACCGCTTACAGACTTGTTACTCGTAAAATCTCAAACTTGGAATCATACGAAGTCTGTTAATAGTCCACTTGATAAGAAAGAAGAATCCATCCAAATAATTGTAACAGCTAGGTGCTGAACTGTCAATGTTTCGTGCGGCAGAGAGAACATTTGATGAAGCCGAAACTAGCCGATTCCATATTTCATTCCATATTTACTTTTTTAACACTTGCACCAACCAAACCAAGCAGAAAAATTACTGCCTCCACGTGTAATCGATCCGTGGACTTTGCGTGGTCTCAACCATTAGTTCACAGAAGTTATAGCATAGGCTATATACAGGGTGTCCCAGAAGCCGACGTCAAGCCGAAAGCAGGTGATAGACTAACTCATATATGTTATCAGAAAAATATAAAAAAAAAATTGTCACCTATTTAAAAAAAAATCTAGCATTAAAAAAAATGGATAAAATTTACATCCTGTGACGGTTTTTTCACTGTTGTTGCTACAATTTTTGACTTTTCTAAACATTTTCTTTTGTTTTGTAATCCTGAATAATATTTCTGTATACTCTAATCTAAAATTTAAAGCCAGCTGCTCCAAATTAGAAGAATATGCAATTTTTATCTAAATTAAATAGTCAACATTAATTTTTCGCATAGCTTTAACAAGCTGTACTGAAAAAAAAATGTACTATGCGAGTTTGGCAAGTAACTGCAAAAGTTGGCGCATTCAATAAGGATTCCAAAATGGTATGATACTTGGTAGATAATTTCTACAATTGCAGACAATTTTTTTTTCCAAAAACAGGCAGATTTGAACAAATTTTTCTTACGTACTTAAAATTTATTCTAATGTACCCATGGTTTGCTTTAAGGCTGTAACTTTAACATTCTAGTTTGAGTGAGACCGGGAGAGTCATTTTACGAAGTGTGAGAGAGACAGATAGTGAAATAAATTAAATACACAAAAATTGTTTAACATAATTTATTTTAATGTCACGATTTACAACAGGTGTTCAAACTGTCTTCCTTTAGCTCTAATGCAGGCTCGACATCTTCTTAAAAAAGATCGGGCTATCAAGCGGGCGAATCTTCCATTATTAACAAAATCATTTGCTTCTATTATTCTTTGCCGTAGGTCAGTCACAGTTTCGATTGGCTTTGCGTAAACTTTTTCTTTCACCGCTCCCCAGTAAAAGAAATCTAATCGATTTAAATCTGGGGAACGGGCTGGCCCCGAGATAGTACCAGATCGTCCGATCCATCTGCCTGGGTATTCCTCATCGAGATATTCTCTTACTGAGATGGCATAGTGAGCTGAGCAACCATCTTGTTGCAACCACATATCTCTTAGAATGTTAAGTGGCACATCTTCCAGTAGATTTGGTAAATCATTTTGTAAAAAATGTAAATAAACTTCACCAGTCAAGGCTTCTGGCAGCTCAAAAGGACCTATTATTTGTCCATTTAAAATTCCGGTCCACATATTCACTTTAAATCGATATTGTGATCTATCTTGCCTCATCAAATGAGGATTTTCGATATGCCACTCGTGTAAGTTGTGTAGGTTCATGTGGTTACATGAACTCCTTTTAAATGTCGACTCATCTGACCACAAATTTTTTTCGAAGAATCGCGGATCTTCTCTGTGTTTTTGTAGCATTGTTTGACAAAAAGCAACACGGGGTCGATGGTCCCGGGGTAGTAGAGTTTGTATTCGCTGTACGTGGTACGGGTGTAGCTGATTTCTTTGCAAAATCCGATGGGCTGTACTTTTGGGTACTCCTGTGCTTCTCTCTATTCCACGTACAGAAATACTCCGATCTTCTTCGACAATGTCTAGTACAACGTCCTCGTAAGGGGGACGAAATCTTCTTTCACTATGTACTTGGTTCGGCAGTCGGCCCTCTGAGAAGAGTAATCGGTGCACATTTGTAAAGACTCGATGATTCGGAAAACGAGCTGCATTTGGGTACCTCTCACGATAAAGTCTAGCTGCAGCGTTGGCATTGCATCTACATTCCCCATAAATTAAATGCATGTTGGCGTATTCTTGTGTCGTGTACGCAGACATGGTGGCACTACACAATTACACAATCAACGATAAGTAGTCCGGAGCAAAGCAAAGGTCATCGGTAGAGAAACTAAACAGTCCGAATCCAAATCACAAGCAATCAAGTCCAATAAACGAAGCAGAAAGTGGTAAGCACGAAATCAACACGAACGAATACAAAAAGATGCGCAGTAAGCGAAGGAGCGAAACGTACTGATGTGTATTGTTTGTGCGTTAGCGAATAATTGGCGTCACTACATGTCTCACTTCCACTTCGTAAAATAGTCATTTTACGAAGTGGATGTGAGACTCGCCGTCTCTGTCACGTTAGCGTCACTATCTGTCTCGCTCATACTTCGAATCTCTCCGTCTCTGTCACGTTAGCGTCACTATCTGTCTCTCTCACACTTCGTAAAATGAATCTCCCGGTCTCACTCAAATTAGAATGTTAATGTTACAGCCTTAAAGCAAACCATGGGTACATTAGAATAAATTTTAAGTACGAAAGAAAAATTTGTTCAAAACTGCCTGATTTTGGAAAAAAAAAATTGTCTGCAATCTTAGAAATTATCTACCAAGTATCATACCATTTTGGAATCCTTATTGAATGCGCCAACTTTTGCAGTTACTTGCCAAACTCGCATAGTACATTTTTTTTCAGTACAGCTTGTTAAAGCTATGCGAAAAATTAATTTTGAATATTTAATTTAGATAAAAATGGCATATTCTTCTAATTTGGAGCAGCTGGCTTTAAATTTTAGATTAGAGTATACAGAAATATTATTCAGGATTACAAAACAAAAGAAAATGTTTAGAAAAGTCAAGAATTGTAGCAACAACAATGAAAAAACCGTTACAGGGTGTAAATTTTACCCTTTTTTTTAATGCTAGATTTTTTTTAAATAGGTGACTTAGATTTTTTTATATACTTTTCTGATAACATATATGAGTTAGTCTATCACCTGCTTTCGGCTTGACGTCGGCTTCTGGGACACCCTGTACATCGTGTAACTGAAATAACGCACATCCTGAAAGAAATTTATTAATCATTTTCGGTTAATCATTAAAACTATAACGTTAAAAACAATGTGTAAATATTAAGATTTAAGATACATTCGCTCGTAAACGCTTAGGTTGAGCTACTAAAGTTAACAGTTGAAGGGAGCAGTAGGTCACATTTAAGCGTTGCTGACGCAGCCTATCTTCGGGCGTGCTTTGCTGTAAGGCCACAGCCACACCGCAGGTGGCACGCTTAGCGGCAAGAGGTTAGTTGGTCGCTTCGATGACTCACCCCAGTGAACCAACACACTGCATGCTATGCGCGCGGCCTCACCGTTCGCTTGGTGGGACGCTTGGCGCCTCGATAGCGGCTTAGCGGTTAGCGAGGCGAACGGAAACGTCGGTTATTTGCTTGGATTACTAGGATGCATTGTGGAGGAATTGATTGATAATAGCCCTCTGTTTATAAAAACGGGCCATTGTAAACTCTTTCCCCCACGTTACGTAAACAATTTGTGTTAAAAAATTGTGACAAGAAGTAACCGATATTTTACTATTGTTTTATAGTGATGTTATTATGTTTTTCTTTTTATTGTATAAAATGTCAAATTCTCATTTAGTAGACGTCGACATATTAATATCACGTACTGAACATGTTCGATTACTTCAAAAGTAAGAAGCAATTTTCTAGAAAAATTTAAAGAGAGACATTTTACTATAACAAAAATGTCTAATAATACACTTTAGATCACCAGGCGCGCGCTGCCAGTGCACAGAGGGACACGCTCCATACAAGGGCGGTCATAAATAGTTAAAGTCCTGTTACTATCAATACATTGTATTATTTTAGTGACTTATAGTTGTAAAAGTGTTTTAGGAACATTAAAATGAAAGAAGTACATGTATTTACGGAATAAAAAACGTTTACTTCAGTAAAAAACAAATATAAACAATAACATACTTTTACCTAAATTTATCATGAACAAACACTTAAAAATTGGAATGTAAAACATATATTTTAAATAAAATAAGAGTCAAAACATTGATAACATTATTTAATTATAATAAAATAATAGAAATAAATAAATTAAAATTAATTAAATACAAAAAAAACAAAACAACTAACAAAATACAAATAAATTATTCTTATTCTAACAATATTAAACATGTAACAACTCTATTACACTTTGTGACAGAGTATTTTTCTTTTTAGGGGGAAGTTTCCGAAGACTTGTAATATAAGGATCTGAATGTAATAATAGTCGTTGTATTAAATCTTGATTGGTAACTTCACGTGACATTTTTCGAGTGTGACTTCGTCTATAAATTTTGATATACTTATTTGTCGCTGCAGCAGCTTCTTCGGAAAGTTCTCCTATAGATAACAATGCATAACTTATAATATCTGATCCATGTACGAGCACCTTGTGGACAGAAGCAGGAAGACTATACCACGGATATTCCTCGACCAGGCTGTATGCTGTTTGTAATGCATAGTCTTTAAACTTGCATTCATTAATTTTATGTCCAGAAGATAACGTTTGTAATATTACACAACAACGATCTATGAGATCCTTATTCAAACCTGTAATTTCAGCAGATACAGCTGATTCCAAAAAAATCTTCCTGGCCGTGTTTCCGTCGTTAGACGTCCCGCTTCCACCACTACGCGGCTTGTCAACTATTAAACCTAATCGTTCCCTAAACTGGGACTGTACATATTGTTTTTTATTTGATAACAATTGTTTATCACTATCTAGCCTAACTTGCCATTTTTTTATGTCTAATCTATATGAAAGATGAATAAAATATTCGAAGAAACGTATCCAAGAATGTAGTGGTGATAATCCAAATTGGTATCTACTCTCTATTACAGGTTTTTGTAAACATTCGTCTATTTTATTCATCTCTTTAGGGGTAGCATTACATATATAACATCTACTTGTAGATGTTTCACTTAAAGCACTACAAATTTTACCATCTACCATTGAAAGCTGCAACTTATGAGAAACGACCAATTCACGATTGTCGATCTTAATAAAAGTAGGTTGCAAACTTTCAATTTTATCCTTAAAATAAGCTTCCTCTTGCAAAGACACTGCTGTGCTTTCTTTCAAAAATTGAAATCGAATAGGACGGCAGTACCTAGTGGAAGAGGGTCGAGGATTTTTCCATAAAATTTTACAATTATCTTCAGCTAATTTTACAATAAATTGAAGGGGTACATAAGATGTTACAAACAAACTACTATCTTCTAAAGTTGAATCTGAAAAAAATTGTTTGTATTCACTATGTCCAGTGCTGCCATCGAATCCCCATTTCCCAAGTAAAGAGATATTAGACAAACAATCATCAGGAATCTGATCTAAGACCTCTTTTTGAGATTCAAGGATTCGAGAAGCTGTGTGATCAAAAAGACTTTATAATTCAACTTCAGCTGAAGACTCGGAAACAGTTATATTAGAAGGGTAACATCTCTGTTTCGCTTTAGTAATTTGTTGGTAACATGGTAATACATTAGGAGAAATCTTACTATTAACAAAGTTTTTAATTAATAAATACTGATGTTTTGTCAACTGAGCATCAGTCACAAGTGACAAGACATCATCAGTGCTAACTCTAGATATACACGAATCGAATGAACAGTCTGAAACATCAAGCAATGCACTCACAGTAGAATCATCAGACTTTGACAAATCAGCTACTCTCCGACGTTTAGTCCTTTTACTACATTGCGTAAAAGGTTTTCGAGGACGACCACGTGAATGACACGGCGACGTTTCAGACGGAGTACATTGCTTATTGTTTTTCACAAGTTGAATTTTTTCAATAACATTAAACCAATCGGAATTCTTATATAAAAGCTTGGTTTTATCCCTATTACATTTTTTCCAGAATCGAGCAATAGCTTTACATAAATTATTAACAATTTTCTCTAAATAATGAATATCAATGTTCTCAGCATCGTCGTTCAGAGTAGTCAACAAACTTTGTAGGACTTGACGACACTTTTCCGAGTCATTATCGGTATTGACAGTTAGCCATATTTCAAGAATATGCATTCTTGAAAACGAGCATATATATAAATTACCTAAAACAAAAAAAAAAACGGTTAAAATTCAGTCACAAAACCTACACAAAGCACTAAGACTAAATAAACTAATTTCGTAGCAAATGCTACGAGATAATCTGGCAACCGTAGCACCCTTGTCATCGCCAAAAGGGCAGATAAGGGCAGCCAAGTTTTAATTTTCCTAAGATAAGAAAGTCTAAAGATTATGGTGCAATATACCTCCATAGTCGGAGCGAGTGGGAACATATTTAAAAGTTTATTCAAACTTTGAATATTAAAATATAATACTCCAAGAAAAGTCGCCTCGTAGCAATGACATACTAAAGAAAATATATACTAAGATACAATTAAAATAAAAATATTAATTATTACATACCCTGTTCTTGGATATCCATTTCAGAAAAAACTCACACAGCACTCACAGGTCCCGCAATGACAACAAATGACGTCACGCTTTTTAATGACTCACTGATAACAGTATTTACGATTGGCGATGCGCTCTCTTTGAATGCACAATAGATAATGAAGGCGCACTCTAATTACTGACCTATTTATAGTTTCAGAAGGTACCGCAACTATCCAATGTAACGACAAGGAATAAAATGTAAAACAAGAAAGCAGGTTTTTAAGATTTATGACCTATGGATGTCCCACAGTGCAGTGTGGCCACTATCTATAGATTTTTTTCACCGCTAAGCCTGTCTCTTAGCCAACATCTAAGCCTGCCACCTCCGGTGTGGCCTTTGCCTAATACAAATTTTACATTACAAATATTTCACTCGATAGAAATAAAATCCAAAGATCACTCTGTTGAATATTTTTAAACTGCTGTGAATCAGAAAATGCAATAATAAATGACAAAAGTTTTACTAATAGACGTGAATTTTTATTATCTATAAAATTGCGAAAGCACAATTTTTATTTTGCACCCCCGTTTTCCAAAAATCGATTAGAACGTGTAAAAAGTAACATTTTTAGTTCGGTCACCGCGCATAAGCGACATAAGATAGAAGCTATGCAATTATCAACTTTATAGCTTTGCAATGAAGCAGTCGCCGTGCACGAGTAGGTTTTTCTGGGAAACCTCGTCTCAAAAATGTTTGAATTCGTGCAGGTGTTCGGCGAGAGCTTGCACAGCGAGCCGCAGGTCGGCGACGAGTGCCTGGTGATGGGCGAAGGCGAGGGCGACTGGGTCGCTCGCATGTCGCCTGCGCAGGAGCGGGCCGTTGACACGCTGGTGGCCACGCTGAACGAAGCGCTGCATTCGGGCAAGGTGAGCGAGACTATAGTAGATTGTACAACAAGGGCATAAAATGAGAGATTGTAGCCCGAGACGGCGAGGGTGGATAGTGATTTGAGGGGTGCAATGATTTGTTTATGCCAGTGTTTTACACTCTGCTTTTGATTACCTCGATTGCGAGAAAACTTATCAATTGCTTACTTCAAAATATAAACGAAAATTTAATTAAAATTTAAAGAGTACATATAAAATATGTACATACGTACATAATGAAATATGTCTGCCAAATAATAAAAATGATTCGATGCGTTTCAATAATAACCGGTTACTATTTTTATCTGGTTTCATGACTTTTGAGGTAGAAAACACAAGACAAATAAATTAAAGCAAAGAAATAAATTGTCGTCGCAAGTTATTCTGTGAAGTTTTATTGAGCGTTGTTGGCTGTTGAGCCTAAGAATCTTTGTCTAAAAGAAATTTTACTTTATGCTCTAGAACATGAAAAGCCATTTTATGCAGCGATAGCAGCATGCATTAGTAGATTAGTAGCTAAGGGCTGTAAGGCATCAATTGCAGCCCGAGACAATTGGTGCTTACACCCGAGCTAAGTACTCTGCTTTACATCTCGATTGTGAGGTAAGTAGGTCCTTATTACCACCAAATAGGGCTTGTAGGTGACCAATAAGCGCTCTAGGGTAATAATGTAGCTTGGAAAGCCCTAGGGCGGTAAGTAATAAAAAAATCGCTTAACTATTTCAAAAAGTTCGCGTACATCTAACCATCATACTGGCAATAAATTACTTACAGCCTCAGGGCTTTTCTAGCTACATTATTACCCTAGAGCGCTTATTGGTTACCTACAAGCCCCATTTGGGGGTAATAAGTACCTACTTACCGAACATGAGAGATATAAAAACGATATAAACACGAACTTTGCGAGCACGAAAAGTGTAAATTGGCTTTACGAGGCAAGCGCCAGTGTGTTGCTCGAATCTCGCCAAAAATTAATACTGTCTGCTAAACATTTTCACATTCAGTATAAGCTCTGTGGGCGCCTAGGTAGGTGATGCCATTACGTCTTTAGCGTTGTTTATATTTCAAAATCTTACGTCTTACGCTAGGCACTGGGCAAACTGCACATATTACAATTCTCTTTTCGAATGTCAATACAATCAAATTTTCATCCATCTTCAACTATGCCCCAGAGTTAGACTCTGTACCAGAGTTGTCTGCACAGGTACTTCAATCTTATCAATTTCTGTCCGTAAGCAGTGGTGCTTGCATTGCTGTGTCCGGTTTGAAGCATAAGACGGACAGTGAAATTACTGAGTATCGTGATTTTACATCTTATGTCACAAGTTGGCCACGTACATTGGCATCCTTTTAGAGCTTGTAGATTTGCAAGTCTCACAGAAACTGGTAAGTTGCTAAAGCAACTTTCAAGTCAAGTCTTATCAACTTACCATAAGGTGTGCATCCTGCTTGTTGGCCAACTTCATCATCATCACCAGTATCACCACAGCTCATAAATGTCGCCACCGAGCCTACCCTAAGTTAGGGTGTTCAGGTCTTGTTTCAACTACGCGGATTGGTCGATTTCATATACACCTATGAATTTCTTCGCAGATGTATGCCGGATGCCTCACGATGTTTTCCTTCAGCGTAGGAGCGTCGCACAAAATGTACATATATGAAATTCGAAGAAAAAAAAACATATTGGTACATGGCAGGATCGAACCCCGGACCTCCCGATTAGAAGGCCATTGCCGAGTTCACGGAGCTACCAACGCTTTTATTGGCCAACTTAGTTGTATAAAAACGCATGCAAACTCGGAGACTGGTAGCTCTTATGGCACTTTAAGGGCCCACCATCCGCGCGAGCCCGAGCTAGTTTAGGTAAATTTCTCTAGTCTCTGTTTGTGTGCGTCGCTCACGCACACAAGCGAACTCGGTCGCGCAATCGGCACCAATCGGTACGGCCGCCTAGCAAAATATCGTAGATGTTAATTTTGAATTTAATAGGTGTTTATTATTTACTGTGTTATACTATAGTAAATACAGGGATGTGTTTAATCAACTTTTATTTTCACAAGCTTTTATTTAGCTTGCACTGTATGTATAATGCAGATTTGACCACTTCTCGGTTTTCGATTGGGCTGAAATTTTGCACATAATAATATGTATATCGTGACAATGCAATATTATGATAACATGGAGCTGATCTGATGAAGGAACTGGACGGTGGCCATAGGAACTCCGTAATAAAACGACGCAACCCCATCGAGTTTAGGCTCGTTTGATTCGGATTGACGAGGACTTTGATCCTATATGCTAACCAGAATCTGATGCTGGAGCTGGAAGGTGGCCATAGGAACTCTGCAATAAAACGACAAAACCCCATCGAGTTTGGACTCGTTTGATTCGTATTGACGAGAACTTTGATCCTATATGGTAGCCAGGGTATGATACTGGAGCTGAAAGGTGGCCACAGGCACTCTTCAATAAAACGACACAACCCCATCGAGTTTGGGCTCGTTTGATTCGTATTGACCAGTACTTTGGTCCTATGTGGTCACCAGGGTCTGATGCTGGAGCTGGAAGGTAGCCATAGGAACTCCGCAATAAAACGACACAACCCCATCGAGTTTAGGCTCGTTTGATTCGTATTGACGAGTACTTTGGTCCTATATGGTAACCAGGGTCTGATGCTGGAGTTGGAAGGTGGCCATAGGAACTCCGCAATAAAACGACACAACCCTATCGAGTTTGGGCTCGTTTGAGTCATATTGACGAGTAGTTTGGTTCTATATGTCAACCAGGGTCTGATGCTGGAGCTGGGAGGTGGCCATAGGACCTCCGCAATAAAACGACATAGCCCTATCGAGTTTGGGTTCGTTTGATTCGTAATGACGAGGACTTTGGTTCTATATGGTAACCAGGGTCTGATGCTGGAGCTGGAAGGTGGCCATAGGACCTCCGCAATAAAACGACATAACTCTATCGAGTTTGGGCTCGTTTGATTCGTAATGACGAGGACTTTGGTCCTATATGATAACCAGGGTCTGATGCTGGAGCTGGAAGGTGGCCAGAGGAACTCCGCAATAAAACGACACAACCCCATCGAGTTTGGGCTCGTTTGATTCGTATTGACGAGTACTTTGATCTTATATGGTAACCAGGGTGTGATGCTGGAACTGGGAGGTGGCCATAGGAACTCCGCAATAAAACGACACAAGCCCATCGAGTTTTGGGCTCGTTTGTTTCGTAATGACGAGTACTTTGGTCGAGTTTCGTAATGGCGGCCATGCGGTTACAAAATCATAAAATATAAAATAATAGTAAAAAGATTAAAAAAAAACGTCGCCCCACACTAGGATTTTATTTTAAAGCCCTAATAAGACGAAAATAAATTTTAATTTATTACATGATACATCTAATATATAAAATTCTCGTGTCACAGTGTTTGTTACCAAACTCCTCCGAAACGGCTTGACCGATCTTTATGAATGTTTTTGTGTATATTCAGTAGGTCTGAGAATAAGTCGTAAACTATTTTTTATTATGGCGAAACGTAAGTTCGCCGTTATTATGGCGAAACGTAGTTCGCCGGCACAGCTAGTTTTTAATAAAATATAAAAGCTTGTCGCAAGATTTACCTATTTTATAAAAAACAAATATTTTTTTTCTTAGAATTACCAATATTTATTTATTTAAGGCTTACCAAGTAAATACATACGGGCAAGGTACTTAAACAGTTTTTTTTATGGAGGGCCTGGCAAATGACCTCCTCCCGCCTGATGTTAAGCGGTGAAAGAGGCCCAAATGAGTTGACAGATAGAGGAGGGAGGACATCCACTATCCAACCTGCTCGCCCCTTGCCGGCCTAAAAGATGTTTTTCACACCCCTTTTGAAGGAACCCATGTTGTAGGATGGAGGAAACACGTGCGCAGGTAGAGAATTCCAAGTGTGGGATGAACGACAGAAGACTTACCGGAGGGGGACTCTGTACCCAGGTCGTGTGCTTGGGTACCTCCGTCTTACCTATTTCTGCCGCAAAGCAGCAGTGCTTGCATTGCTGTGTTCCGGTTTGAAGGGTAAGATATGGCACTGAAATTACTGGGTACCGTGACTTTACATCTTAAGTCACAAGTTGGCAACGTACACTGTGGCCTTTGTGGGGGTTGCAGTTTTACTGCGAATGTCACAGGAGCCACATGTATTATAGGTGACTGTTACCACTTACCATCAGGTGGCAGTTTGCTTTTTTGCCAACTTAGTAGCAATAAAAAAAAAGAAGAATGAATCTTGGAATTTCTTGGTACGGTGTGAAAAGGAGGATACAGTGTAAGGATGACTCCGTAGACCCTTACTCGTTTTTCTGTTAAGGAATGGAGAGGGAGGGATAAGGTTAAAGAGCTCCTCAGAGCATTCCCTGTGGAACATTCGTTAAAAAGCGCTAAGAGAGGCGATGTCACGATGAAGTTGTAGAGGCTCGAGGGTGTTAGTTGCCTCTACATCGCCAATTATTCGAATAGCGCGACGCTGCAATCTGTCCAGAGCATCGAGGAGGTACTGAGCGGAGCCGAAGTGCGAGCAATATTCCACGCAAGACCTAACCTGAGTTTTATACAACAGGCATAGTTGGTCCGGCGCAAAATACCTACGCACCTTGTTCAGGACACCGAGTTTCCGTGAGGCAGTAGTTATAACGGATTCGAGTTTTTCAAAAAAGGGATCATATATGCATTTAAATTTCAGGACTGCACAGCATTGTCATGTGTGTATGACAATGCTGTACAAAACGTTATTTATTACAAGAAAATAAATATAATAATCAAGTTAAATTGTTTTATTGTTTATCCTAATTCTCGGGACAAGCTTTTATATTTTTATAAGAAAATATATCTTGTAATAAATTAAAGTTTATTTTCCTCTTTTAAGGCATTTATAATATAAGCTTGTTTTTAAAAAAACTTTTTTTTAACTAATTGCTCAAATAATAAGAAATATTTTAATGACTACCGAGTTCTTTATTGTTATTTGTATCTACAATTATTTTATATAATATACATATAATAATTTAGTAATAAACAAATATGAAATTAATATTTTCTTGTGCTCAACGCACTTTTTAGTGCACTGAAGCCATTCGCTAGATTGTAATAAAAAAATAAATTAAAGTTTATTTTCTCTTTTTTAGGGCATTAAAATAAAAGCTTGTTTTAAAAAATCTTTTGTGATAGCGGCCATCTTGTTTTAGTTTTTTTCATGGTGTACTGTATTTTACGAACTTTCATTTGATACCCTATATACAAGCCCATATTGTGGGGATTGTACATAAAAATAATCTGTCAATTTGTGACGGCGGCCATCTTGGATTAGATTGTCTTTCAGAATATACTATATTCTACAATTCATTCTACAATTCAAGCTCTTTCATTTGACACCTAAATTGGGGTTTGCGTATGGATATTATCTAGGCTACGCTCAAAGTACTCATCAAGAAAAATCATATAGGACCAAAGTATTCGTCAATACGAATCAAGCAAGCCCAAACTCGATGGGGTTGCGTCGTTTTATTTCGGAGTTCCTTTGGCCACCTTCCAACTTCAGTATCAGACCCTGGTTACCATATAGGACCAAAGTACTCGTCAGTACGAATCATACGAGCCCAAACTCGATGGGGTTGTGTCCTTTTATTGCGGAGTTCCTATGGCTACCTTCCAGCTCCAGCATCAGACCCTGGTTACCACATAGGTCCAAAGTACTCGTCAATACGAATCAAACGAGCCCAAACTCGATGGGGTTGCGTTGTTTGATTGCGGAGTTCCTATGGCCACCTTCCAGTTCCAGGATCAGACCCTGGTTACCATATAGGACCAAAGTACTCGTTAATACGAATCAAACGAGCCCAAACTCGACGGGGTTTTGTCGTTTTATTGCGGAGTTCCTTTGGCTACCTTCCAGCTCCAGCATCAGACCCTGGTTACCACATAGGACCAAAGTACTCGTCAATACGAATCAAACGAGCCCACATTCGATGGGGTTGCGTTGTTTGATTGCGGTGTTCCTATGGCCACCTTCCAGCTCCAGCATCAGACCCTGGTTACCATATTGGACCAAAGTACTCGTCAATACGAATCAAACGAGCCCAAACTCGATGGGGTTGTGTCCTTTTATTGCGGAGTTCCTATGGCTACCTTCCAGCTCCAGCATCAGACCCTGGTTACCACATAGGTCCAAAGTACTCGTCAATACGAATCAAACGAGCCCAAACTCGATGGGGTTGCGTTGTTTGATTGCGGAGTTCCTATGGCCACCTTCCAGTTCCAGGATCAGACCCTGGTTACCACATAGGTCCAAAGTACTCGTCAATATGAATCAAACGAGCCCAAACTCGATGGGGTTGCGTTGTTTGATTGCGGAGTTCCTATGGCCACCTTCCAGATCCAGGATCAGACCCTGGTTACCATATAGGACCAAAGTACTCGTTAATACGAATCAAACGAGCCCAAACTCGACGGGGTTTTGTCGTTTTATTGCGGAGTTCCTTTGGCTACCTTCCAGTTCCAGCATCAGACCCTGGTTACCACATAGGACCAAAGTACTCGTCAATACGAATCAAACGAGCCCAAACTCGATGGGGTTGCGTTGTTTGATTGCGGAGTTCCTATGGCCACCTTCCAGCTCCAGCATCAGACCCTGGTTACCACATAGGTCCAAAGTACTCGTCAATACGAATCAAACGAGCCCAAACTCGATGGGGTTGTGTCCTTTTATTACGGAGTTCCTATGGCTATCTTCCAGCTCCAGCATCAGACCCTGGTTACCACATAGGTCCAAAGTACTCGTCAATACGAATCAAACGAGCCCAAACTCGATGGGGTTGTGTCCTTTTATTGCGGAGTTCCTATGGCTACCTTCCAGCTCCAGCATCAGACCCTGGTTACCACATAGGTCCAAAGTACTCGTCAATACGAATCAAACGAGCCCAAACTCGATGGGGTTGCATTGTTTGATTGCGGAGTTCCTATGGCAAACTTCCAGATCCAGCATCAGACCCTGGTTACCATATAGGATCAAAGTTCTCGTCAATACGAATCAAACGAGCTCAAACTCGATGGGGCTATGTCGTTTTATTATGGAGTTCCTATGGCCACCCTTCAGCTCCAACATCAGATCAGCTCCATGTCGTCATCATAATATATTTATACATATGCATGCAAAATTTCAGCTTAATCGGAAACCGGGAAGTGAGTCAAATTTAACTCGCAAGATTAGACCCGAACATGCAAAAGATAAATATAAGCTTGTAAAAAGGTTGAAGGTTTTTCGTACGGCAGCCACAAATAACAAAATTGTTAGTTATCAACTTCTCCGATTACTCCGTAGGACTTCGCGTCGTATACATACACAAATAATTACGCGACCGGGAGCTAGCTCAAAGCGACGTGCTCTCACTTCGAGTCTTGATTGCACACTGAATTTCGACGCGCCCGAGCCAAGTATTTGTAAGAACATCGATAAATGTATGTTAAAAAATTTAAATAAAAATCAATGTACGATAATTTAAAAAAATAGCACGGTGTCAGTGTTTTGCTTACCTTTGTTCTATATATTTGTTAAACTAAAATATAATAGGGTTAATTAATGAAGCTAAAAATCACGAACGGTATGTGGGTGTAACCTAAATTTTAAGTAAAATTGATGCTATTTTTTAACGAAATGGTATGTAAATTTGAAAAATGGTGACGGTGATTGTGTAGACACATAATTTAAGAATTTAAATTTATTTTTTCCCGGTCAGTTAACTGGAACGTTAACGTAAAATATCAAAAACGCCAACGGCCTTTTTGCTATTTTTCGCGCCATGGGCCCTTAAACACGAAGACACGAATACTCAAGCGCCAGTGCACGCTTTTACAGTTTATAGTTCACAGTTTCCAGCTGCGCAGTGTAACATTCTTGTACAATTGTGAAAACATTCTAATACTATTTCGTTTCAGATATCAGACATAGCGACATCTAGCGTCATGGAACTTTACGGATACAAGATGACATGCTTGGAACAAAGGCTACACTCGCACACTGTGGCATTGCAGGTTTGTTTATTTTGAACACTATTCTTTATTTACTTTATTCGTAAAATGCACCAGTCTCATGGCAGAGGAAATGTAAAAAGTTCTCAGCTATAAGGTCAATAATAAATATTGTAATAGTCACTAGAAACTGTAAACATTTATTTGTATGTCTATTGCTACAATTCCTTAATTAATTAAAAAGAACATTTCATACAAAAACCTTTGTTTTATTGTAATAGACATTTATTAGCTGTTTGTATTTACTATAGGGAGCGAGTGAGCACATGGCCACATTACAGCACTCGTTAGCAATGCTGCAAGCCACAAACTCGTCACAACAAGATGTGCTGTATACAACACAGACGCAAAACGAAAGGTTTGTATACATATTTTTATGTCTGTTGAACGATATGTTGTGATTTTCTACAAAAATATATATTATTGGACGTGTTTGTCAATATGTGCGATTCGTATGAGCACAGATTTGTTTACATTACACATATACACATTTTTAGCATCATCACATTTCGTTAGCTCTTGACGCTAGCAGGGCTAGCGTCGTACCTAAACGTTATGCGTTTCATTTAAAAAATATTTTGATATTTGGGATAGGTTCTCATTGTGAATACTAGCACGGTTAAAAATGTTAACATTACTTGAAAGAAAACGCAAAACACGGTTAACATTTGATGTTAGCGTGAAAAAACGGGCATATATTATTACACTCTACTGCAAAAATTCCATACCTTACCCAAGCAATTGGAAACAAACTTGTTTTTTTTTCTTCACCAATCAATACCCTGACTGATAGCTAAGAATCGAGAAGGTCTTAAGTGTAACATGCATGCTAGTTAGAATAAAACTTTATAGTTGCGATAATTTCAAGCAAATTTGTAGGATGAAGAACTTTTATTTGAATGCTCGTCATGCAGATTATAAAAAAATAATAGATATGTATTTTTTCACTAAATCAAAACTTGAGACGATCAATAAATTGATTAGAAATGTCATGCGACGTCACACCTGTGTACATTTTGTAGCACGTCGTTGTGACGAGAAAAATCAATCTAGATTTCTCTCTAGATTGATTTTTCTCTGATGTTTTTCGACACTGGAAAAATAAATGAGTCGATTGCATCGTCACAGCACTCTGAACGACATTATCAGAAGGGCTCTTGCCGCCATCAATGTCCCGGCTACTCTTGAACCACGGGGCATAATTAGAGGTATGACTTTAGTGCCTTGGGAACGTGGGAGGGCGTTAGTGTTGGAGGCAACCTGTGTTGACACATTGGCACCCTCGCACCTCAAGGCAACAGTTTCGAGAGCTGGGGCTGCGGCTGAAACGGCCGAAAGAAACAAGCGGCACAAGTACGTGGCCATTGTACAAGACTACATTTTTGTGTCGTTCGGCGTTGAAACCCTGTCTCCATGGGGTCCAGATGCAAAGAAACTTTTTAAAGAAATTTCTCCGCGGCTGATCGAGGCCTCTGGAGACGGGAGGGCTGGCGCTTTCCTCGCGCAAAGAATCAGCATAGCGATTCAGCGAGGTAACGCAGCCAGTTTTATTGCCTCTATGTCGCCCGATATAGAGTCAGATCGAAGTTTTTTTAATCTTTAGTTTTATGTTTTTTAATTAGGTTTAATTTTATATTTAGTTTTAGCTTTTGTTATATTTAGTAACATTAATTTGTTATTTCTAATTTAGTTCTAGTTCATAGTTGTATATTGGAAAAAAAGAGTCATATTTATTTTTATAATCTAACTGACGCACGGCCATCTTTCCTATTATCAAGCAAATGAGCACGGTGAAATTTTCTATTATTACAGTATAGTTAATTATTGCTATTTCACCACACATGAGTAAGATTTTCGCTATTATAGTAATAGCATCGGTGGTTCAGTGGTAGAATGCTCGCCTGCCACGCGGGCGGCCCGGGTTCGATTCCCGGCCGATGCAAGCTTTTTTGTTTTATATATTTTGTTAGGTTTTTTGTTCTTTTTTTCTGATAATATATGATATATTATTGAGTGTTTTTTTGTTTTTTTTTATTCCGAATATGTTTATTGAATTATTTAATAATTTTTAATATAATAAGACACTTTTTATTGTGTGGTAATTTGACAAAATGATTAAGATTACATAGTATTTTTTGTTTTATTTTTATACATAATATATGTTCATAAACATTTACGTTAGGTAAACGAAATCTGTTGGAAGAGAGGTATTTGCTGTTTGCTGTACTTGTAAAATTATGTTGTATAATCAAGTTGAAATTATTTCTTTTCTTTTACAGTTAAATCTTTTCTGGTATTTTTAAGACTGTTTTTGACATTATATATATATATATATATAATTATTAATACATTTCTAAGTTTTTTTTTCATGTTGATTGCCGGATTGACAATGATTACGAGTCCGGAAATCCCATTTCCGCCGAGGTATGTATAGTGCTTTTCTCAATAATTGCGAGGAAATAATGAAAGACGTAATACTGGAATTAATTATGAAATTCAGTGTAATAGTAATACCATATAAATAAAAACCTTTCATATAAAAATATTGTTTAATGTTGTCTATTTATTCAAATATTTATATAGCCGTGATCTTCGTATTTATTTAGCTTTATGATCTGTAAATAAGACAATAGTAGGTACCTAATAATAATAAGCTTCCTCTCTCTTGTTCAACGATTGCGTGCCCAACGTTCGATCTTATTTTTTGTGAACCACCTATTTTACACATTATGGTATGCATAAAAGATTTTGAATTGAACTGAATTGGAAACAAATAAGTATAATATGAATAAAAAACAAATCAAGCAATTGATTATTTAATTAAGCCTAGCCTAGCATTTAGTTATACTTTTTAATTTTCAATTAATGCAAAGTAAACAAGGCCCATTATGACTTTTTTCTCTCGCAACGAAAATTACGCATATTTTCGTGTGATTTCATACCAACATTTTAATAAAATTGTTGTCATATTCAAAATACTTACGTGTCTCATAATAACTCCCCATAAAAATTATAATATTCATTTTCTCAAACATGCTCGGAAATGTAGACATTATTGTAGTAAAAAGAAGACAAAAAAATTGTAATTCTTGGCTCATGCATTACTTTACCGGCCTAGGCCAGGAAAGTAAGTATGAAAATTGAATGAATTGAATTATGTAACTTGTCATACAGCCAATTGCTACCACATTATAAAAAATGCACTCTTCGAGCGTATACAATGTGTCTCATATCTCCCCATAAAAATTATAATATTTAATTTTATTTAAACTAATTTTCAAAAGTGCCAACCTAAAACTGTTCTAAAACTGAATTTTCATAAATTTGACAATTAAATACGATTGATATGACAAGTTATTAAAGTTGACACATTCTTTTCGGTTAAATAAATATTATAATTGTTATGGGGAGTTATTATGAGACACGTTGTAAGTATATGAATATGACAACAATTTTATTAAAATGTTAGTATGAAATCACACGAAAATATGCTTAATTTTCGGTGCCAGAGAAAAAAGTCATAATCTGCAGTATTACATTTTTTGCGTAAAATATGATTGGTCTGTATGGGCTTTGTTTACTTCGCACTAATTGAAAATTAAAAAGTATAACTAAATGCTAGGCTAGGCTTAATTAATTAATTAGCACTCGGGGAATGGCTAACGCCGATCCCGAGTGTGTCTCTACGGAGGTAGAAGTTGCTCTGGAGGGGGGTGGTTTAGCCAGGTATGGGGTTACCCAGGTAACCCGAGTCCAATGGCATATCCTTGGGGCGGCTTTGTCAGCTTTCAGCCCGTTGTTGAATCGTAAAGAGATTCCCCCGCCTCAAAAAAAAAAGGCTTAATTAATTAATTAATTGCTTGATTTGTTTTTTATTCATATTATACTTATTTGTTTCCAATTCAATTCTATTCAAAATCTTTTATGCATACCATAATGTCTAAAATAGGTGGTTCACAAAAAATAAGATCATTATGGACCTGTTGGGCACGCAATCGTTGAACAAGAGAGAGGAAGCTTATTATTATTAGGTACCTACTATTGTCTTATTTACAGATCATAAAGCTAAATTATACGAAGATCACGGCAATTATAAATATTTTAATAAATAGACAACATTAAACAATATTTTTAATATGAAAGGTTTTTATTTATATCGTATTATTATTACACTGATTTTCATAATTAATTCCAGTATTACGTCTTTCATTATTTCCTCGCAATTATTGAGAAAAGCACTATACATACCTCGGCGGGAATGGGATTGCCCGACTCGTAATTATTGTCAAGGCAAAGCAAAGCATTATTGGTCCGGCAATCCCTAACTTCCCGGCCTCTGCAGTAATGTACTATTAACCGAAAAAATGTGTCAACTTTAATAACATATCAATCGAATTTAATTGTCAAATTTTTGAAAATTCAGTTTTAGAACAGTTTTTGGTTGGCACTTTTGATAGTTTAAATAAAATTAAATATTATAATTTTTATGGGGAGATATAAGACACGTTATATATATGCTCGAAGAGTGCATTTTTTATAATGTGGTAGCAATTGGCTGTATGACAAGTTACATAATTCAAGTTATAGATAAATTAAAAAACATTGGAGCGGCGGCCAAAAATGAATTTTCATACTTACTTTCCTGGCTTAGGCCGGTAAAGTAATGCATGAGCCAAGAATTACAAACTTTGTGTCTTCTTTTTACTACAATAATGCCTACATTTCCGAGCATGTTTGAGAAAAAATTATTAATTATTTATATTTCATTCAACTAACTGTGGTGATAAAATATTTGTAGTAAAAATGGACGTGAGAGAAAAGTAAGAAGGGTAGTGAGGAAAAAGTCCCTTAAGTTTGACCGATCAAACTAGTGTTGTATGCTGAGTCTCGCGTAAGTATAGTGTTCTGTTTCAGGCATAAAAAAACTATAGATGACCTTCACAAACAGCTGGAAGACGCGGAAAAATCTCTGCGTGGGTTCCGCGCGAAACTTGCCGCCGAGCGTTTGGAGAAGGACAGTCAGAAGGAGAATATGCAGAAGGAATTGAAGGCTCAGCTAGAGGTACAGTGGTTGAACAGGTTTTTTATTTCTGTTGCCCTTCATCATATCGGTTACAGAACACCTGCTGCTTGGCATTGGCCTACATCAGCCCTACCCCCCCTAGCATGACCACTGAAACACGATATGATAAAACGATATAAACCATTAAATAAGTTGGATTTTTTAGTTATCTTGAAGTTTTACGACCGCGACCAATCGCCGATTATACACGTCAATTCCGAAGCCTCTTTAAACAAAATTGAATAAGTGTTGTTTTTCTTTTTATGTTTTTTGGTAACTTTGTTCTCGCTGATTGATATAACAATTTTTTTTTGATAGAATTAGAATAGTATCCACTTACTGTCAATATTTTTTAAATTATTTATTACTTATTAATTGTACTGTTGAAATGTTGTTGCAAGCTCGTCTAAATTTCTTTCAAGTAATAAGGTTTAATCAATTAGTTTTGGAGCTGATATTTTTAGTTGAATTTACTGTTTATAATGACACTTAACGTATTTTACCAAAATGCCAGAGGTCTTCGGACAAAAGGTAAAATATTTTATAGGAATATGTTGAACATCGACTATGACGTCATATGTATTAGCGAGACTTGGCTTTTGCCGGGTATCTATGACGCAGAATATTTTGATTCTCGATATAGTGTATACCGTTCTGATCGTGATTACGATAATCTCAAAGTAAAAAAAGGTGGTGGTACCATGATTGTAGTTGGTCGGGGGGTGAGTGTGACTAGCCGGGGGCTACGCGAATTGCCATTTATGCACGATGCTGACGTAACTTGTGTTAATATATTATTAAATAAAGCACCGACTACAGGTATGTTACGAAGTTTTTGCTGCTATTTTCCGCAAAATGATTTTCAATCGGCGGCTGAACTTTCGTTTTACGAACATATCTCAGATCTTAAAATCGACTATCCTAATGATAAATTCTTATTAGTGGGTGACTTTAATATAAGAGCTGCTAGATGGATCCCAAACCCCAATTCCTCTGATAATAAATTGTGTCTTGAGAACCCCAATGACGATATATTGACATCTCAACTGTTTGCATTTCTATGCTTCAATGATTGGTCTCAATATAATCATGTTAACAATATAAATGACAGGAAGTTGGATCTAATAATATCTGACTTGATATGTACAGTGCATAGAGCACAGCCATTATCACTTCCCGAGGATGGACATCATCCCTCTCTCAGTATCGATGTGAATATTAACTATACATCAAGTTTATGTCAGGCTACCCGGGTGGTAAGACGTTTTCATGCAGCTGATTATATTAAAATAAATAATAAACTATCAATAATGTATTGGGAAAGTCATCTAAATTTAAATGACATAGAACTTGCTGTACATAATTTCTATAAAATTATAAATAATTTAATAGATAAGTATGTCCCTCAAAAGGTTGTTAAAAATAAAAGCACGTATCCAGTCTGGTTTGATAAGCGTCTAATTAAACTGATTAAAAGAAAACTGAAACTTCACAGAAAATGGAAAAACTAACGGAGACAGTGTGATTATGAAAATTTCTCGAATGCGCGTCGTGAAGTCAAAGAGTTTGAGGTTTTGTGTTACGATAAATTTATCACTAACACTGAGAGAAATATTTCATTTAATACCAAGGAAATAAAGTCGTTCATAAAATCAAAACGATAAAATAGCGACATACCTGACACTTTATACCTGGGTAATATTCACGAATCTGATTGTCAAAAAATAGCAGATCTTTTTAATTCGTTTTTCCATTCCGTATTCGAACCACCCACTAACAGTATTTTAACCAGTGATGTCGTAACTGGTGAATGCATTGTTAATTTCGTTTATATTGACAACTCTGTAGTTGAGAAATACTTAAAGAAAATCGATGTTAATAAGGGTCCTGGCCCTGATGATATTCATCCAGTCTTTCTTAGACAATGTTGTAAGCAAATTGCAGTTCCTCTTTCGTTACTCTTTAATATTTCCCTTAATAAATGTGCTTTGCCATCCATTTGGAAGCAGTCAATTATTGCTCCAATTCATAAGAATGGTGATAGGCACAATATTGCTAACTACCGTGGCATATCTAAATTGTCGGTTATACCTAAACTTTTCGAAAAAATAATATTTGACACCTTTTCTTCTGCTATTAGACCGCTTTTGGTGCCTAATCAACATGGATTTATTTCTGGTCGATCTGCAGAGTCAAATCAATGTGAATTTGTTGATTTGACTTTAGAGGCCATGGATAAGGGATACCAAGTTGACGCCGTGTATACCGATTTTCCAAAAGCATTTGATAAAATATCTGTTGACGACAGTTCGAAGTGCCGGGGACCCAGAACTAAGCAGCGGACGTCGGCGAGGCTTATGCTGGCCAAGTCCCCATGAATGAACCATATGCTAAATAAATTCGGCCCCTTTTAATTGGTCCGCGGGCGGGATGTCCCCCCGCGAACCAAGGGATAGTGTATAAATATAGGGCCGAATACTGATAAATTGTAGTCAGTTGTAGTCGGTCAGTGGAAGTCGTCTTGCAAGAAGTAAATAAAGCTCCAAAATCATCACAAAGAAACCAGCATTTAACTCAAGTACCTACATACAGTCCACTCTCAACATCTTGATCCTACCGAGCCGGATCTAAACAAGTATAAGTGATGGTAGTTACACGGAGCCAGAGCGGGAAGGAAGATTTGGTGTGCGTATTCGACCACCCACCGCGATCGCCATCCGCATCGACGACTGTCGCCGCCCAAATGGAACCGGGCATCGAGGAAGGGATCTCAAGTCGCACTGAACGGCGACACCGAACAGAAGGGGTCTCAACTCGCGACGAAAAACTGTACCGAGAGGAAGGGATCTCAAGTCGCACTGAACGGCGACACCGAACAGAAGGGGTCTCAACTCGCGACGAAGAACTGTACCGAGAGGAAGGGATCTCAAGTAGCACTGAACGGCGACACCGAACGGAAGGGGTCTCAACTCGCGACGAAAACCTGTACCGCGAGGAAGGGATCTCAAGTCGCACTGAACGGCGACACCGAACGGAAGGGGTCTCAACTCGCCCCGAACAACCACGAACGGAAGGGGTCTCAACTCGCCCCGAACAACTTCAACGACCGGAAGGGGTCTCAACTCGCCCCGAACAACTTCACCGACCGGAAGGGGTCTCAACTCGCGACGAACAATGGCAAGAGACATTGAGCTTCAACATCGAGTTGGCTCGCGTCCCAAACGAGGTGAAGACGCCACTTCGGCCGTCAACGAAGAGGGAAGCTCTCTCCACAGTCATGAGCATATATGACTCACTCGGGCTGTTTTACTGCTACGGCGAAGATCGCGCTGCAGAAATTATGGCGGCTGAAGACGAACTGGGACGAGCCAGTCCCTCCCGAGATTGCGTCGATGTTCAAAGACTGGCTTACGAACCTGGAAGCCGTCGGCAGACTGCGCTTGCACCATTCTTACAACGGGGGGAGAAGAGTAACGCGTCGCGAACTGCACGTTTTCTGCGTCGCGAGCGAAGACGCATACGCTGCGGCAGCATATTGGGTGCACAAAAATGAAGATGGCACGCCAGGAACGATCTTGGTGTCGGCCAAAGTGAAGGTCGCGCCGCCACAAACGATCCCACGGCCGGAGATGCAGGCTGCGCTCATCGGAGCTAATAGACTCGCCGCTCAAAGCGTCAAGACGGATCACTGCATTCCCGTGGACGAAGCCGTGTACTGGAGCGACTCACAAACCGTGCTCCAGTGTATGAGGAACGGGAGCAAGTGCGAAGAGCCGCCGCACAAGGAGGTTGGCACAAGCGCTGGCCGATCACTTCTGGCGTCGGTGGGTGCGGGAGTACCTCCCGAACCTTGTACCTCGCCCCATAGCTGCGACGCCAGCAGAGTTCGACGACAGAGGTGTGGCCCTGATCGTATATGGGGTATGCGATCAGGGCCACATGGCTTCCCCGGAATGTCTGACCGCGGGGATGCATAGACAAGATTTTCCCGGGACCGGACGGCGTAAGAAGAAACGACCGCACTCTTCCCGGACCAGAGGGAGGGGACGCGCTGCACATCGGCCTGACATACCGCACACTCCCCGGACTAGAGGGAGGGGACGCGCTGCACATCGGTCTGATTTACCGCACTCTCCCCGGACTAGAGGGAGAGGACGCGCTGCACTGTCTTACGGCGAAGGCGAGTACGAGTTCTCGCCGGGGGGAGGATGTTGACGACAGTTGAAGTGCCGGGGACCCAGAACTAAGCAGCGGACGTCGGCGAGGCTTATGCGGGCCAAGTCCCCATGAATGAACCATATGCTAAATAAATTCGGCCCTTTTTGATTGGTCCGCGGGCGGGATGTTCCCCCGCGAACCAAGGGATAGTGTATAAATATAGGGCCGAATACTGATAAATTGTAGTCAGTTGTAGTCGGTCAGTGGAAGTCGTCATGCAAGAAGTAAATTAAGCTCCAAAATCATCACAAAGAAACCAGCGTTTAACTCAAGTACCTACATACAGTCCACTCTCAACAATATCACACAATATGTTAATTACTAAACTCGAAAACATCGGTATACACGGTGATCTTCTACGGTGGTTAACGTCATATTTGCGTCGATAGATCTCAGGCGGTAGCAGTAAAGGGTTATACCTCAAGTTTTGTCCCGATCACCTCTGAGGTGCCTCAGGGCTCTCATCTCGGTCCTCTTCTTTTTAACATTTTTATCAACGGCGTAAGGCGTAGTTTTAATCACTCCAAAGCATTATTATACGCTGATGATACAAAAATATTTGCCTTTGTTAAGTCTATTGAACATTGTAAGCTGTTTCAAAATAAACTAAATATTTTTTACGAATATTGAATATTGTTCCGCTAACAATCTTAAATTAAATATAGATTGTGCCATTCGATAACTTTTCCCGTAAAAAACAACCTATCAATTACAAATATAAACTAACCAGCACCATAATTAAAAGAGTGACTGAGGTGAGGGACTTGGGAGTATATCTTGATTGTGATCTATACTTTGCAACTCATATCAGTAAAATAACAGCCAAGGCGTACAAAATGTTGGGTTTTGTTTTTAGGCAGTGTAAAGATTTTAAAAATATTAACACTTACGTGATGTTGTATAACTCGCTTGTTAGGAGTCACTTAGAGTATGCGTCTACAGTATGGAATCCTCTTTATGATACTTAAATTGTACAAATACAAAAGATTCAAGATAGGTTCATCAAAAGACTTGGCTGTAAATTTAAGGATTCCGTGGTGCAGATGCAGTCATTGGAGTTGAGACGTAAGCATCTGGTATTTTTATTCAAAATTTTGCATAATCTTGTTGACGCACCTATCCTCCTCAGTTGTATTTTGTTTAGGTGTCCAAGACTGTGTGCTCGCTCTAACGCGCTTTTCTCAGTTCCTGTATGTGGAACTAATTACGCTAAGAATAGATTTTTGTACGGGCTTGTAACATACATAATTAATGGTTAAACAAACTTACCTTTGTGATGTTTAACCATAATTATACGAGACGTTGCATCCGAAGAGATTTATATATTAACCAGGTAGTCTACTTCCAATGTACCAGGCACCAAGCACAATTTTAGAGCGAAGACATAAAAATAAAAAGATAGGTAGGTAGTTTTAGTATTATTCACCCGCTTGCGCGATGTGACGCCGTTTGACTCATTCCTTTAGAGCAAAATTTCTCAAAAACATTGGGTATTTATTTGCAATACAGCAAATAATGGGTTGGGGAGGGAGTATAAATCTCTTCGGATGCAACGTCTCGTATAATTATGGTCAAACATCACAAAGGTAAGTTTGTTTAACCATTAATTATACCACGACGTTGCATCCTCGAGATTTATATATTAACCAGGTAGGATGTTTAGAGTATTTTGAGAAATTTTTGATTAGTAGAGAAAAAAAACAAAGTTTGTCGTTAATTCGGTATAAGTTGACTTTTTTTTATAATTTATAACAAAATCTAAATCAGTGAATAAGAGTTTTATTACGCATGATAGACTCTTGATAGAATCTTGATAAGAATTTCCAAGGCACAGAAAATCACCTAAATAATTTATAATAGTAAACTAAGACTTCTAAGATAAGATAATATGGGTTTCAAAAGCTTAGTGAAAATATATGAAGCTGAAGCAAGTGCAAAGGGAAGACATTGAAATTCTTAAGTTATTTGCTCAAATTTAAATCTAAGATAATGTTTCGACGATTGATGCGTAGTGGCTAAAAAATAGACATCTTATAAATCGATGAACGCCATATAACAGAATTTAGACATCAGCTTAATAGCCGTTCGAGTGTCTTCCATTTTAAAAGGCAACTCTGAACAAATTTATTAAAAGGTTTGACATTGAGAATAAATCTATTCTAACCATCAGTTTTACGGATTGTAACACCGTTTGTTCTTAAAATTAAATAAACAAATTTTGCAAAAAACTTTTTCGTTTCACTATTGTTTTTACATAAAAATCACAACTTTTTTATTTTTTATTACAACTTTTCTTTGTCAATTAGTTTCACAATGTCAATTTCAACGTAATTTTTGCACGTGACAGTTGCAAGTACTTTTGATCATTGTGCAATTTGTCCATAGACAATATTAAAGAAAATAAATTTCGGGTTTATCCTGGCATAGTCTTTTTTTTTTAATTCAAAATGATTAAATTTGACATTAAATCTGTTTGTTTTGATAACATTTAGAGACATTTAACAAAACATATTTTAAATTAATAGATCAAACTTAATGAAGACATTTAACATGAGGCATATAAATTGATAGTTCATAACAAGAGTTTCGTCGAGTAGAGTTTTTAAAAGCTTTTATATTTTTGTTTATTGTTAATTAATTATGACCTTCTGTCTTTTTCAACCAAACATTTATTACTTTCACTTAGAACACTGATTATATATTATAGAACTTAAAAAAAATCATATGTTGGTGACGGTGATAAGCGATAAGTCCGTCCTTAACACTTCTTAAATCACAATGAGAATTTCATAGGTGGTGTAACTGGTTGGGGTATTATGGGTGTGATTCCTTTACCAATACCTTGACCTTAGAAAAATCAATCCCTAGTTATAATCGAAGTATATCATTTCTTCTGCTTTTCATTTTATTCAAGAAAAATTACGAAATAGTTTCGTTGGAATATATCAGGTGCACGCGACATTCGAGGTTTTGTTTCCAGTTCGAGATCAAGGCTCAGGACACGCAATACATATTTAGCTATAAATAATAAGGATTCTCCGAATGATTCATCAATTTGTTTTAATAATTGAGGTATTTACGCTAATTACCAAGGTACCTTAGGTATATCTTAATTACTTAATTTTTTTTAATTTAGAACAGATTTTATTAAGTTTTTTGGTAGATAGGGTTTTTTCAAACACATTATATTCCCAAAATCCGTCTTTTACATCTCCTATTTCATAAAAAAACCTGATAGTAAGCGGCATCTTGGTGGATTAATGAACAATATTTACAGATTTCATGTTATAAATATTCTAGATTTTCACCATAGAAAGTTTCAGATCACTCCTTGGCAAATAACTCACAAAGGCTTTTTCTTTGAATTAATGATAGTAGTTGTACACAAAATAGGTGCTCTCTCCTCCATATGTTATTTTTATAATCCAACAAATAACAAAATATAACAATTTATTAAAAATTATGTTTGTAAAACCCAGTGTGAGAGCCCCGGGCCATATGATCATAGACATGTTACATATACGAGTATTTAACCCAACACTGTACTATGAATCTCCAGGGCAGTTCCCTTAACGCTTGGCTGTCTGGTTTTTCAGTGGAGGAACTAAGAAACAACTAGTATAACAAGGAAGAATTCTGTGGAATTACATATCTAAAACATATAAAATCTAAGGAATTGGAGTACAGTATCATTGACCCGTGATCGCAAGAACTTAAAGTCGAAGGTACGATCCACTAACCACCGTTACAGGGAAGGCTAATCTTAAAAAAAGAAACAAAACATTTTCATTTGGTGTATTTCATTACCCAGTTTTGTACCCAGTTTTTAGCTTTATTAGTTTGATACCGAGATTGATAAAAAATCCCGAACCATTCTGCCCTTTGATTGTATAGATTTCTGTATCTATTATAATATAGGTACCTGATTCTCTTTAATTTAACTTACAACTCTAAGGATATGATTGTATCTGGCTATTACTATGATGGCTGGCTTATGATTGTATTGTTCTCTTATGCTTATGCATAAGGAAACTGTATGTAAACATATAAATCTTATTATTTCAATAAGTCAAGGATTAAATTTGTTTTCATTTCCCAAATTTTGACAATTAGCAAGAAAAGAGCATTACAGGTGGGAAATATTATGTTAGTTAGTTTATATATAAATTGATCTAATTCATCATTGCATCATCTTACTGCTCTCATTTAGTATAACTTCTTAATTTCATAACGTAATGTCACAATATTTGACTGTGAAAAACGGGAACTTATAGGTAAACATCTTTGAGATTCGGTTTCTTAAAAAGAAATTTGTAATCCGTTTTACCCGTTACAACTCATAAGAGAACTGGATCGATTGTATTTTTTTTTCAGGTGTGAATAAAATATTTTCATTTAAGTACCAGAATAATTATTAATTTTTTTTCTATTATGTTTTGATCGGCGCCTTTGGTCGAGACTTCGTTGTCTGATATCGATCTACTACAGGTGCTTTCCTCGCAGACTAATGGTACGAGTGACTCCTCGCCTAACCACGTCTCTGCGTGCGTGGCATTTGACGCGGTGTGGAGCTTTGCAGTTTCCCTGCTGGCTAACTGAAGGCCTATTAGAAGAAGAAGTACTCGCCGCTGGAACTTTCTTGATTTGGAGTCGATATTTCTGCCAACTTCGATGCTTTAATTTTATTAGTGAGATTCCCGCCAAAGAGAAATGAATCACTTCGTACACGTGCAATATCTTTTTAAACTTATAATCTAATGAATACATTATTAATTTCCTTCGATTAAGCGTGTTTTTATAATGAAGGTCCAATATAAGCTGATTTCTTTGAGTAACACAGCAGTGATTTCAGGATTCGATTTGGGTGTTTTAACTAATTGAAAGTTTTCAGGTATGAAGATGTTGCCCTCTAACTCTTTCTTTTAATCCTTATTTAAGCCTCCGCACAATATATGACCCCAACGTTCAGAAATTTCATCCTGGATTTTTGTTCCGAAAAGCTCGTGTTTCCCTTTTGAGGTCCCTCAGACCTCTAAAATATTCTCAAATAAATTGGTTGCTGGAAGGTTAACATCATTTACAAGTACCTGAGAGCTAGTGGATGGCATGGGACACTCGGCTGATGCTTCTGATGTCATCACCTGTACATTACTAGGTTGTCACTCATTACAAGTTTCAGTCACATGAACCACTGACTGAACATATGGGATGTATGTGAACACACTGAAGCCAATTCATCCTCTCCATAGATTTTTATTTTATTTTATTTAACAAAATGTACTATTATAAACATAAACACCAAACTACGAAGTAGTTTGTCGGCGAGTAACATTAGTAATATTCTGCGAGGCGAGTCATATTCTGCGAGGCTATCCTCAGCCTGTGTACTAATATATATGACCAAAAAACATGACTACAATCGCATCGTAGTACCATTCTCTATATTGTGGTAGTACTGTGCGCGACTATGATCGCATCATAGTACAAAAGCACACTGTTCTATAAAAAATAAAGAAATAATAACATTCCGTTGAATAAATAAGCTAGGTCATGCTCACACCATGACAGGAAGTGCTGTGGTCAAGACCGTAATCGCGTCACGGTACTAATAAATATGACCAAAAAACATGACTACAATCGCATCGTAGTACTGTGTGTGACTTTAATCGCATCATAGTTCCAAGGCACACTGTTCTATAAAATATAAAGAAATAATAACATTCTTTCAAAAAATAAGCTAGGTCATGATCGCATCATGACAGGAAGTGCTGTGATCGAGACCGTAATCGCGTCACGGTACTAATAAATATGACCAAAAACCATGACTACAATCGCATTGTAGTACTGTGTGTGTCTATAAACGCATCATAGTTCCAAGGCAGACAGTTCTATAAAATATAAAGAAATAATAACATTCTGTTGAAAAAATAAGCTAGGTCATTATCGCATCATGACACGAAGTGTTGTGATCGAGACCGTGATCGCGTCACGGTACCAATAAATCTGACCAAAAAACATGACTACAATCGCATCGTAGTACTGTGCGTGACTATAATCGCATCATAGTTCCAAGGCACACTGTTCTATAAATATAAAGAAATAATAACACTTAAACACGTGTACAAGGCGTGTTTCAAAGTGCTGATGCACGGTTCTTTAGTAATTATGAATTATTGCTTGAATAGACGTTTATTTGGTACAAAAAATACAACACACAATGTAACAAAAAAAATATAAATATATATTCAGATAGATTTTTGGCCAAATAGGCCCCGCATGCAAAGGCACAGAGTGCTTTGACGCTGGTATTCTGCGGACACCATTTTATTTAACACTGTATACAGAATATTCTCTAATTAAACAGTAACGTTAGGCAATGCGCAAATAGCAAGGCTCTTTTTGTTGCTCAATAAATTTCAAAATGAAATTAATTAGTGAGCTAAATATAATCTACTGATTCGAACAAACACGAAATAAAGTCTTGCTTTAAACGAACGAAATGCGAAGATCGAGATCATGTCGATAAATAGTACAATATAATTAACAATAAACACTTATAATTTAAACTTACATACTTCCAGCACCATCAAAATGCTCGCAGCGGCGGCGGCGGTGACGTAAACGTTTCTCTAGTTTACGAATCTTTTCCTTAATATATTGCTTAGAATACTTACGTTTTCATTTACACATATTGATATCTATAACAACTACACAACACACTAAAAATAAAGTTATAAAATAATCAAACTTTGATCTTTAATATTCCGATGCTGTGATGCCCGCACAAAGAAAGCGAATGAGTCAAACGGCGTCACATCGCGCAAGCGGGTGAATAATACTAAAACTACCTACCTATCTTTTTATTTTTATGTCTTCGCTCTAAAATTGTGCTTGTTGCCCGGTACATTGGAAAGTAGACTACCTGGTTAATATATAAATCTCGAGGATGAAACGTCGTGGTATAATAATCGTTATTGCCACATTGATATATTTAACTGTAAACTAAGTGGATACATCACATCTGTTAAAAAGGTTTGTAATTGTTAACTTTTAACTTAATTTTATGATTATTTTTTTAGTTGATTTCTATTAGTTTATTCAATGTTGATATTAATTCTAAATTCTTTTCAAAGTCTTCGTAACGGAAAATTCTATTGTTGGAAACTATTTTGGCTAATGAATTTTTAAATTATATCTTTAGCTATGAGATATAAAAAGCTGTAAGTTTCTTTAAATTAAGAAAAATAAAATTAAAATAAAAAAAGTTTTGAGTATGTTTTGGATATTAGTATTGTTATTTTGGGCATTATACATAAATTGACATTTTATCAATAACATTTTAACCTATAAATTGCTTATTTTAGAAAAGACAGAATATTTACTTAATTTAAATAATAATTAACACCTACATAATTGCACATATGGCCAATCCTTCAATTTTATTGTAATGACAATTTAACTTTATCCAATATTTTATTTTAAAAGAGACATTTAATATTTATAAAAAATAATATAATACCTAATTAACACCTATATACCTAATACCTATTGTCAATCCTATAATTTCATTGTAATATTAAATTTACTTTACCATATAATTTACAGCTTATTTAAGAAAAGAAAATATTCGCATACTTAATGCGATACCTAATTAACACCTATAAAATGACATCTATTGGTCCCATAATTTCATTGTAACTATAATTTAATTTTATCCCACAATTTATAATTAATTTAAGAAAAGGCATTAGAAACCCTAATGATCACCGCCTTCGTCCTCTCTCCTAGCTATGCTGTGTCCTACAGGGTCCATAAATTGATACTATGTACTATTTCTACTATCATAAAAACATTGTGGAATGCAAAAAAAAAATTAATTGAATAAATGGTGCTAAAATTTTAAGGTAGCCATTATATCCAATATATTTTGACAGTTCATATCGATTTATCGTTTTATCATATCGTGTTTGATGGATGGGTGGCTGGCCCCATTTATCAGCTTTATTGCCAACAAGCATGAAACTTGATTTTATCAGAATCAGATCACTGTTTCAGACTCACAATAATATTTCAACATTGTCATGTTTTGATTGTCTAATGTACTGTACAGTGTACGTACAGGCTCTTAGTAGTGTATCTAAACTTTGTTTCAGAGGTTTGAGAGAGACTTGAAGGAACATAAACGGGAAGCCGAGGAGAGATTGAAGTCTGTCGAAGAAGAAAAGAAATTGTTGCAAAAGAAATTGGAGCAACAGGTTTGTTGGTTTGAATGCTACTACTACTACTACTCTAGCCCGCCCTTTTATTGCTTAGTTTTATCTGTGACTTCCTTTGACAGGGACCAGCTAGAACCGAACGGCTAGTATGCATACGTTGCGTGACTTCGAGCGCGTTTAATTTTAATTCTAATTGGATATAAATTGGATATTTTTTTTTGTAATTTGAATTAAATTATGTAATTACTTTATTTTTGCTAACCATTATTGCAGAGCTTTTGAGACGATTCTTAAGGTTATTAAAATGTTTAATTATAGATCAATTAATTTGCTTTATATTTCGAGCATATAATTGGGGAAGTCCTACCCATGTTTTTGCTTCGTGGTCCTACCTACCTGTCAACTTGTTTTCATTTATTTATTTTATTTCAAAAAGTTATCGAATTTAGTTCGAAAATAATATTATATTTTAAATTAAAGCATTGAGTAGCCACTTCACTTACGATTTTATTTCTACAAAATCAGTCATTAAAATTTATTACATTCCCGTTTGGGTTCCCAACCTTCAAGCGCGGAGCAGACCAATAGAGTGCGCGTGACGTGCGCGTGCACGCACTAGAAGTTCTATAGGCGATGTCAGATCGGCTGTGTGACTTGTGCGTGGCGTTACATTTGCTGCCACGCGCACGCAGAGCTGCATCTCGTTGACAAACTGACTGCGTGCACGCGTGGAGCGGAGCGGCAACGGCTCACGTGAGAGCTCTGATGACGTTGTATTGTATGATGTTTCCTGTTAGATGTCACACCGGGCACTCACGCGCACGCAAACGTCAGTGCTGCGAGTATGCACGCGCGTGCTTAGTTGTATTTATTTACAAATAATGCCATTGTAATTAGTTTTCCTCGCCATGGATACCGAATTAAAATAAAAATATGAATTCCTGTATAATCCTAAGCACAATAGTAATATAAAAACAAACGAGTTCAAACGAGCTTCTTGGCATATGAAAATACCAATAAAAACGATCTTCATAAGACTCAAGCTCTAAACATAGTGCATGATATTCACTGCCTTCCTCTCTTCTTTTGTTTATAATATAAACAAACGATTTTCGTGGACCCAGTCTTTTTGCACTAAGTGACGATTCTTGGCAAATAAGCAACAATAACGCTTCTTCATCAGATAAACTGCCATCTTCAAGCAATTTTTTGTCATTCTGCTCAAAAATAATAATTAAGGAAAACGTTAATATGGCTTCTCTGGAGAGCACACGCCACGTCGCCTATTAACTAATTTGTGACGTCGCGCACGCAGCCGATACCTACTCTGCGTGACGTGTGCGGCACCGCATTAACCGGTGTGACAGTGCTGGTACGCACACGTTACGCGCACGCGTACGTCACGTCACGCGCGCGCAGTTGGTTTGACCCAGCCTTTAACCCTATGCGCCTCATCCAACATTATGCTAAAATACTACGCCCCCCTAGGGGCCGGGGGGCGTATTTGAATAAAACTTTTATTCAAAAGATGGTTGCAACGTGTCGCTAAGTTCGCATAGGTGGCACCGTCCGCGTCGCGCGAGCTGATATGAACAATTTTAATAAATATTCTTTATACAGTTTAATTTTGTAGCCGCTCACTGCGCAACCCCTTGGTTCACTCTACGCCCCCCAAGTGGGGCGCGCCCCACTCGTTGGGAAACCCTGATCTATGCAGTTTTGAATGGAACTAATTATAATATTATATATATATAAATATATTGTTCCGATTATCGGTAGCCCATGCACGACAGAAAGTTACTGTTATGTAGTAAACAATATTTTTACGACCCTAGGTGATGAAGAATAATGAATTAGCGGACGTGTTGATAAAGTTCGAAGAGCGAGTAAAGCAGCGTGACAAGAAACTCCAAGACGCTACTTCCGTAGAGAACGCCCTGAGAAAAGACCTGGAACAGAGAGACACGGTAATTAGCTTGTTTCCACTATGAATCCATCTAAGGTAATCGATGAAAAGAGAAAAAAATAATTCATTTATGCCATCTTAAGTAATAGTGAATAGATTGTAATGTCACGACCGCAGAACACTGAGAGACATTTTTATGTTCTGTGGTTTTTTTGCACTTGCTGTACTTTATTGTAATTTACTTATTTTCTCTACCCCATACTTTACTTTTATATATTTTATATATTATGAACGTAGGCGTATGAAGTAGGCGGAAATTCTGATGTATCTCAGAATCACCAGGCCCCCACACTCGAGAATAAATGTCACAGATTCAGTAAAAACACGTTAATTTATCGGCATTATATACGTAAGGTTAATAATATTTAAGTATGAATAAAGGAACAATTTCATACGCTTTTCTTTAGAAACGCTCTATTGCAGTATCACAGATGATTTAAGAATGATCATAAATTGAATTAATGGAACACGCTCTCGTTGTCAGATGATAAAGCAACTGGAAAAGACCGTGGCAGAGCGCGAACACAGGCTGTACCAAGTGACGGGACAGCTGGAGGAGATGAAGCGGGTTCAGGAGATGGTAGCCAAGCTGATGGCCAAGAGCGTGGCACCATCCACTTGATGGCGGCTGGTGAGTCATAGAAAACACTGTCATTAAGTAAACAGTCATAGACGGGCAGAAGGTGTCTGTTTGTCTGTATAGTGAAACATAAAGAGTAGAGAACAACTAGTTTTGGAAGGAACATTTTCAATCCTGGCAACACTTGTCACAAGTATAAGAGTTGTTGCGTCAAAGACATCTTACTTGTCCATGTAAATTTTTTAGTTAGCCTGATAAAAAGAATGCTTAAAAATTAATAAAAATTACATTGTGATTAGAGGTAGACCAGTAGCAGGAAGACACTATGTAGGATGATGTTTAAATTAATAAACATATCAGTCAAAGTGAGTACCAACATGGTACTCATCAAATATTAAAATTATATATTCCTGCAAACCCGTTATAACTGAGTACTAACATGGTACTCATCAAATATTAAAATTATATATTCCTGCAAACCCGTTATCTCCCGATATTATAGTCCACAAGTGTTTGCGTAAACAAGGTGCACTCTCTGTTCCTTTACTCCTTCCAAAGGGACGGTTAGCCGACACGACAATGGAAGTGCTCGAGATTTTCACATTATAGGTCTATCCACGGCCAAACTTACTTTCACACACCACTGTACCCCTAGTGAGCGTTATTATAATGAATATATTTATGTGTGTTGTCAGACTTTCTCCGTACATAAAATATTGTTTCTAAATATAAAATACCGCCTGTTTTTATTTCTTACTAGTGGGCCCGACAGATGTTCCGCGCGATGACAGCGCCACCTACCGGGTCCAAATGTACGTACAAACCTTTCCTGAACCTATTCAAACACATATAGAACATTTCGTAAGAATCGGTCGAGCCGTTTAAGAGTTTTTGCGAGACAACACATCAATTCATTCTTATATATTTTTTACTAGTGGGTCCGGCAGACGTTGTCCTGCCCGATTGTTGTACATATAAACCTTCCCTGAACCTATTCAAACACATACAGAAAATTTCGTAAGAATCTGTCGAGCCGTTTTTGAGTTTTAGCGAGACTAACACACAGCGTTTCATTTTTATATATAGGAAGAAGACTAGTGGGCCCGGCAGACGTTGTCCTGCTCGATTCCAGCGCCACCTACCGGGTCCAACTTTACGTTTAAACCTTCCTTGGACCTATTCAAACACGCACAGAAAATTTCGTAAGAATCTGTCGAGCCGTTTCAGAGTTTTTGCGAGACTAACACACAGCGTTTCATTTTTATATAACCCGTGTCCAATAAGTTCGAATACACATCTTTTTGCGATAGCACTAAACTAATGCGGATCGCTGACCAAAAAGTTTTTATTTTAGTTTAAAAAGTATGTTGACCTAAACAAAACACTATCATTTTAAACGTCAATCTGTGCATCTTATATCCTTTAATCAGCGATGAACGCAATGAAGCATTTTCGTGAAATTATTATTAAGAAATTTTGTAATGGTGATAGCCCGAGTGCAATTTTCAAATCTCTAAAACCTGTTGGAATAAAACGCAATCTAGTTTATACTACCATCAAAAGGTATAACGAAACCTCCTCAATGGAAGACAGACAAAGATCCGGTCGGCCTCGTTTAGCCAGAACTAATAAAGTTGTAAAAATTGTAAGATAGCAAATTCGGAGAAAAAAAACACCGTTCTATACGAAAACTAGCTGCTGATCTAAAAATATCACGAGGATCAGTACATAATATTTTGAAATTGGACCTTGGATGTCATGCCTATAAAAAACGGAAAGTTCATAGCATTTCTGAAGCGACAAAAAAAAAGAGAGTAGATAGATGCACCACACTACTCGCTTGGCACGCAGGGGACGAAATTATTTTTTCTGATGAGAAACTTTTTGTGTTAGAACAACCTCATAATGCCCAGAACGATCGTTTATGGGCAGCAAAGATAGAAGATATTCCGGAGAGTGAGAAAAATGTTCCTAGGTTCCAGAACTCACCTTCCGTGATGGTGTGGGGTGCAGTTTGTATGCGGGGTAAGCTGCCTTTGGTATTCATCGAAAAAGATGTTAAAGTTAATGCTTGAATACTACAAAACAGAGGTTTTGGAGAAAATTGTTGCCCCTAACTTGAAAAGTATGTTTGAGGATGAATATTATGTGTTCCAATAAGACGGAGCTCCATCACACACTGCAAACGATGTTCAAGCTTGGTGTCACGCTAATTTGACCGATTTTTTGGCGAAAACTGAATGGCCACCCAGTTCTCCAGACTTAAACGTATTACATTATTTCGTATGGTCTTACATGCTTTCGAAAACACTTGATTATAAAATCACAAACCTGGACCAATTTAAAAAGATCATCAAGAAAATTTGGGACGAGATGCCAATGGAAGCGGTGCGTGCTGCGCGTGACTCTTTCGAAAAACGTTTGAGGCTAGTAAAAAAAGTTAAAAGGTGGAGTTGTTCCAAAAAAACTATTGTAAAATATAGTATTTAAGTGTGCCTTTAATAAAACATTTTCAATTTTACCATAACTATTCGTACTTTTATTTTATTGAGGTCTGAAATTGTATGCGAACTTATTGGACACGGTGTACACTCGGCGTCAAAAAAATCGCACCTTTTAAAAATCTTGTTCAAAAATTCATAAACCTTATATAGAGGATAGTGTTGGGTATCATTAGAAATGTAACAAAAAGGAGCATCAAAAAACAATTAAATTTAAACTTTTGTTTAATTATAATGATACAAAAAACTCGATGATTTACAAAAAAAATGTATTATATTTACATTGTATTATATTGTGTTATGTATTATAGTTATGTATTTATATAGTTATGTAGTTATATAGTTATGTATTATATTACATTATATTTACATATGTAATTATATTTACAATAAAACTTAAAATCTAGTGTTATCCCCCCTTGCCCTGATGACGGATTCCATGCGGTCCCTCATGGACCTCACCAACTTCAGGAGCTCTTCTTGAGGGACAAGATCCCATTCCTCAATTACCGCGTCTTGGAGTTCCTGTAGAGTCGAAGGAGCTGGATCCCGAGATCGAACCTTCCGTTTAAGATGGTCCCAGAGGTGCTCTATCGGATTCAGATCTGGGCTTCTCGCTGGCCACTGCATCACAGAAATTTGGGACCTCCGCAGAAAGTCGCTCACGATGGCTGCAGTGTGAGCGCGAGCGTTGTCGTGCATGTGAATCCCTCGCCAAAAAATTCGGCAAAGGGCACATCTACATGCACTTCCAGGATCTCTGTGACATAGCGGCGAGCATTCAGCGACCCTTGTCCGCGAGCACCTCCCGTCCGGGAGACGCAGACAAGGTCGGTTTTGCCGGCAGCCGACATACCACACCAGAACATGCAGGATCCGCCTGCATATTCCACGAATATAATATATATCTCCTAGAATACAATATATTATTGCTTACCCCAAAACCGGTCTGGTCTCCGTATGTAGCCGGTGGACTTCCTGAGCTAGCTCGAAGGGGGTCGCGGCGCCTGAAGGGCTGCTGTCAATCCACCGACCAATAACCGGACCACTAATACATTTTCCTAATAAGTCACCAACACTCACAATTACCGAATCAATTAGCGGACATTCGCGACAATAATAATTTTACTCGAGATAGCGCGCCGCGTGGTAACTAGTCAAATAACATTACAAATTCGACTCGACTGACATGACACAGCGGCCGGCCACCACAGACCAGCACATGCACAGACTACTAGCAGTGTTGCCACTCGCTCTTCCTCGAGCGTAAACTACACTCTTAAGCAATCGTAAGCAATATGTCCAGATCGACAGTGTTGATGAAGCAACACAGCTACTCTCCAGGGTCACATCGGAGGAACTGCCAGTGAGAGGTTCCATTCCGCAGGGTAGTGTTCTTGGTTGTATATTGTTTTTATTATACATAAATGACCTTCCCAAAATTCTAGACGACACATGCGTAATGTTTGCTGACGATTTCTCGCTGTTATTTTCAGTGGATAATGGCGGAGATATAGATGGAAAATTATCTACTACTATTAATAAAATAGTCAATTGGATGAACGATCATAATTTGGAGATTAATTTTTCTAAAACCAAAATCATGCAATTTAGACCCTATCAAAAACCTAAACTAGACATAAATTTTTCATTTAATAACGTTGCATTAGAATGCGTTCCATCGTTTGAATTGCTGGGAATAATAATAGACTCAAACATAAATTGGAAATGTCATATTCAAAAAATAAAAACCAAACTTTCTCAATTTACGTATGCTCTGAGAGAGCTTAAAAAATCAACCAATTTAAAAATTGCTCTTTCGGCTTACTATGCGTATGCACATGCGTGGCTTAACTATGGTGTAATATTGTGGGGAAATAGCACAGATATACACGACTTGTTTGTTCTTCAAAAAAAATGTATAAGAATTCTTACTAACATCAAACAAATTGACAGCTGTAAACCTCATTTTACAAATCTGCGTATACTTACCCTTCCATGTATATTTATTCTAGAGATATGCAAGTTCGTACGAAAATACTTTCATTTATATACAAAGGAAAGCGAAGTTCCTCAGCATAATATACCGCGATATAAAAATAATTTAAGGCAAATATATTCAAGACTAGCTCTGCAATCGTCAAGTTCCTACTGTATGTCTATAAAAATTTATAATAAATTGCCCGAGTATATAAAAAACGAATATAATGGCAAAAAATTTATTAAAATGTTGAAGGATTTGCTACAGAAAAAAGTATACTACTCTTTAGAAGAATACCTGAATGATAAAAAGAAATAATTTTATTTTCACTGATTTAATTTGATTTATTAGAATTTTTATTCAATTTATTATTTGATATGATTTTATTTTACTCGACATAGTTTTATTTTATTTGTTTCATATCATTTTAATTTTTTGACTTTATGTTAAGGAATAAATTTATTAAGTAATTATTTGGTTTGACATATATAATAATTAAAATGACTCTAATCAATTACCGAATTCTGTATAACTTGACATTGCTTAAATATATAATAATATACATATTTTTTTTATTTATTTTTTTACTTTAATTTTATTATTTTTCGGTCATGAAATAAACTGTATAAGTGATAATTAAAATTACTACAATCAATTAGCGTATTCTATATTATTTGACTTTGAAGAAATATATTGTAGTATTTTTTATTATTATTTTTCGGAGTTAATTATATGGGTAGTTATAAAAAAAAAATTGACATTTTATTATAATGATACTTTACTGGACTTAATTTATTTAATTGTATTTGATTCATCATATTTACTACACACATCATATTTTCTACACTCTGACATATTTCATTTAATTAGAAGTTAAAAAATCAAAATTACCATAATCAATTACCTTATTGTATTTAACTTGACATCAAATATATATATATTTTATTAATATGACAAAATGGTACTACTTAAAATGTTGACGCCTAATAACTCTGATATTATTTTATTTTATTAACGCCTAATTTTATTGACGAATTATAATGGAGTAATAATAATTAGTGAAAGCAAATTAATGCATCGAAAATTGTATAATGTCTGCCCTTCTCTATTCTAAATTGCAACACCTCAGCGAGGTACATATGTTTAAATACATCCAAAACATTTGTAATGCAAAAATAAATAAATAAATAAACATTATCCCTGATTAACATAGGCTATAAAGTTGCTTTTCCTGCGGGAAAATAATGAACTCCCACGGGAAAACGGAAACAATGCGAGCGAAGCTACGAGCGGAAAGCTAGTGTAAAATAACTTTGCTCTACTTAACTTGTTTTTGTATTTATCAGAGTTGCGCTGGGAGGCAATAGAAATATGGGGTCAGTGATATAGCTGAGTTTTTAATCGCGTACCTCAGCTTTCTGGCGCATTTCTGTTAGAAGCAAGACCCTATGCGAACTGCTGTAATAAACACAACAACAATGTTTAACCTTGTTTCTCTTTGTTTCAGATTTTTTTTCGGTTGAGTCGATTGACGGCGATCTCGTCCAGATTTATATGCGAGTGTACCTATAAATTAGGATTAATCTATGAATTTACAATGACCCATTTATATATTTTACTATATTTTTTCATATTGAATTATGTGAACGTATCCAGGCATATTGGCATGACCAAGTGAAACATTGAAACGAAATCGAATAATGTAAAGGTAATTTTTTATGTCGATAATAAATGATATTTACCGAATATATTCTCTTTTATTTGTATTTTTCAAATCTCTAAAAAAAGAAGTGTTTCTTATAGAAAGTTGTCATTATATGAAATTACCCCTGTTTTTAAATTAGTGACGCTGCGTTTTCTTTAAAACAATGCAAGAAAAAATTCACTTTGTGCAGGATTCATTCGTAGATGTCACGACGACTTTGTTCGCATAAGGACAGATTCTCAAAAGGACGGATTCTGATATGGACAGATTCTCAAAAAGACAAAAGTACATATAAGTAGAAAAGAAAAAACAAAGATTATTTTCGGAAATTTTCGGAAAATTATTCGATTAAGGGTCTAAAATCGCATTTTTATTCTTAAATGAAATCTTTTCCTTCTGAAAAGAAAATTATAAATAAATAATAATAATTAATAACAAAAAAAACGAATTAAAAAATAAAAGAACAAATTTGTAAAAAGTAAAATCACGTTTTTTATCTCTTTACGTTTTCTTCTGAAAAGATAATTATAAAAAAGAATACTTATAAAAAACAAATTTATGAAAAAATAACGCTCTACACCAGGATCGAACTACTGTCACATAGATTTAAAGTCGAAATGTAACGCATAGACCAATCCTGACCTATACTTAGTCTGGCCATAAATACTGTTACACTTAAAAATAAAAAAATATTACATTTGAATTTCGAATCTGTCATTTTTATACGGTTGTTCATTGTGTTTTCTCATTTTGGCGCCAATACATTTTATAATATTTTGCGATATTAAAATGGAGTGGGGTGATAAAGAGAACCGAATCGCTGTGATTGCATTACACAAAGTAGGTATGGAGCCAAATGCAATTTTTAAAACTCTCCATACCCTTGGTATTAGTAAAATGTTTGTGTACCGGGCTATTAGTAGATACAATGAGACTTCCTCTGTTTGTGATAGAAAAAGATCTGGCCGTCCACGTAGTGTTCGTACGAAAAAGGTGATCAAAGCAGTAAGGGAAAGAATTCGAAGAAATCCTGTCCGAAAGCAAAAGATTTTATCTCGGGAAATGAAGATAGCACCTAGAACCATGTCATGTATTTTAAAAGATGACTTAGGACTTGCAGCCTATAAGAGACGCACTGGTCACTTCTTAACTGATAATTTAAAGAAGAATAGGGCGGTAAAATCGAAACAACTACTGAAGCGGTACGCAAAGGGAGGTCACAGAAAAATTTTGTTTACGGATGAGAAAATTTTTACAATAGAGCAACATTTTAACAAACAAAATGACCGTATTTATGCTCAAAGCTCTAAGGAAGCTTCCCAATTAGTCGACAGAGTGCAACGTGGACATTATCCGAGTTCAGTGATGGTTTGGTGGGGTGTTAGCTATGAAGGAGTGACTGAGCCATATTTTTGTGAAAAAGGTATCAAAACATCGGCACAAGTATATCAAGATACCATTCTTGAGAAGGTAGTTAAGCCCCTTAACATCACCATGTTCAATAACCAAGTATAGTCCTTCCAGCAAGACTCGGCGCCGGGTCATAAAGCTCGTTCCACGCAGTCTTGGTTAGAAGCGAACGTTTCGGACTTCATCAGAGCTGAAGACTGGCCGTCGTCTAGTCCCGATCTTAATCCACTAGACTATGATTTATGGTCAATTTTAGAGAGTACAGCTTGCTCTAAACGCCATGATAATTTGGAGTCCCTAAAACAGTCTATACGATTGGCAGTGAAGAATTTTCCCATGGAAAGAGTGCGTGCTTCTATTGATAACTGGCCTCAACGTTTAAAGGACTGTATTGCAGCCAATGGAGACCACTTCGAATAAGCTTTATATATTTTTAATTGTTTTATATTTATGTACTAAACTAACATAGTGTAAAAGTAATAAATGTTTTAAGCAGTTAAAAAAAAATGTTTTTTCTATCTTACAATATTTATGGCAAGACTAGGTATAAAGTAGTGAAATAAAAGATCTCATGTTTTTATCTAGTGCGACATTTGTGATAGATAGACGGAAAATTTTCAGGCGATGTAAAAAAAGTTTCACTTTAAAAATATTACAAGTTTATCCGAGGACATGTTCGGAAGCTTTAGAGCACATAGACCATATTTTACTTTTATTAAAAATAAATTTAAGTTTTAATAAGAAATTTAGTAAAAGTACTTAGGCAATATAATATTAATCAATGTATTACGGTAAAAGTACATAATGCTACAGGGAGTAAACGGAAACTTCATTATTATTAGGGGTACGCATTTTCATATTTACGAAATAGATGCGATTAATGCGAAAATTTAAACAATTGCCAATAAATGTGAAATATATAGTAGTTTTTTGTGAAAAATCCATTCAATCAAATATTTTTATGTAAAAATCAAACATTTGCTTCACAAATATGAAGACATTGAATAAAGAAATGTTGAAAACAGCAAGTGACTAAAGTTTTAATAAACTCTCTTTCTACATGACAAAACAGGCCTTCTTTCATATAAGTCAATTATTTTGCCCATCTGTAGCTGCAAGCTTAACTACTCGTACCTTAAACCCGAACATATTACTGGAAAACTTTTCCAAAATTCCTCTTTTTAAAGCACTTGCACAAAATGAGCTGATTGATGGGTACACTCACTTTCATAGGTTGATCCTTTAATCAATTAATAAAAACAAACATCCCTAATTTCTACTGTTGTGAGGGTGTGTGCAACTGTACCATTTCTGTCTTTTTGAGAATCTGTCCATATGAGAATCTGCCCTTTTGAGAATCAGTCTTTTTGAGAATCTGTCCTTATGCGAATAATCCTTGTTCTGAGGATTTTTCACATCTCAGATTACTTTTATTCAGAGAATAACTAAGACAAGTTGACAGTTAAACTATAGAAAATCTGTCAAAACGTCAACATTATTCGCTGGATAAATAATATATGACGATTGAAAAATCGGCCCTTGTCAGATTAATACTAACGCATTAACAATTTTTTATATTAGAGACTTGTATTTTCTTTAAAAATACTATATAAAATTAAAAATGAATAAATCGATAGAGTTCATCGTCAATTTATGTAGCATCTTCAAAGAAAACGCACTCTCTATACAAACATTTGTAAGTATGTTTATTCTTAACCAACTCTCAAGAAATCTGTACATTTTTTTAAATTTAATGTTGAACGTGGTTATTAACAGTGAATAAAGTCTACTTTGGGTTAAAAAATACAAATGAGAGTTGAAATTTCCTCAAAACTGGTAAGAGCTCGGTGGCCGAGTAGTCAAGTATGTTTGAGACGCAGGTTCGAGCCCCGCCCGTCACGAATTTTTTCATTATTGATTCATACATTTTGCAACGTATCAACATCCAATTAAGACATCGTTACAGGGGCCGTATTCTGCTAGCGTTAACGCGTTTGAGGCGTGTCAATAACGTTTCAATAGCATCGCTTTTTGAGACACTAATGGTTAACCGATTACTAACTAAAACATTTGTCACTATTGACTTATAAAGAAATTATAGTACGTATAAATTGCACCAAGAATTGCGTATAAAAGCGATAACAGCAGTTTTATTGAAACGCTATCAAGACACGACAACGACGTAAGATTAGCAGAATTAGGGCGCTTATATCGTGAAAACCGCAAATACTTTAAGAATATCGTTTAATTTTTGAATTGAAGCACACTTTAGTGGGATAGACTAAAAAGGTGCATTAAATAGAAAACGTGAGAAAGTACACAATAGTGAACAACTTTTGTTTTCTAGCACTTTTAATAAAATTCGATATTATTGGAGTAAAGGAGTTAGTAAGATTCCAAAACAAACTACGCTGTGGTAGCCCTAGCTTACATTAAGGTTCTAGGGTCAACAAAATGGCCTTATCTATCTCGTCCAAGCCTACGCGGCATTTTTAAAAGGATAGACATGTGTCTATCCTTTTAAAAATGCCGCGTACTTCAAATATTTTATAATGCATAGACGTAAGCGCCGCACTAAACTCAGCCCACTTCCAGGGTTGTGCATTTTTAAAATTTAATAATATTATTATACGTTTGTAGTAAAATAAAAATAATCGTTTTCCGCAATGTAAAGATGTGCATTATATTTGTCAGTCAATACTCATAGTTTAAGACTCCTACTGCCTGATACCATAAGAATAACTAATAATACGAGTATAGAAGCGAAACTCCCGGCCGTCGAGCGCTCAAGGCCACGTTATTTACCTACCGTTTGATTTCCGTTGAACGTAATCGCCAGTCAAGGCGCGCGCCGTCTGTTTCAGGTACCTTGTGAATGTTTTCCTATTGATTACCTGATTAAGCTTTTTATAAGAATGCGTATTTATTACGCGCTGAAGTTTAATAACCGAAACTTCAAATCATCTACAAAAACGCCATCTTTTATAAATATCAGACATTTGTAAATATTTCTGTTGAATTGAAACCTTTTAAATAAAAATGATTGAATACTTTAAAACTATTTTTATTATACCTACCCTAGATACAGATACAGTTTTATTCGTAATATTCATTACATGTCAAAGCTAATACAATATAATGTATCGAGTTTCTAAAGCTGTCATTGTAGTGCAATTTTGAAACTCTGTAAGTAGGCATGGGATTTTTTTTTGTCAAGTCGGGAATAATTTGAATTATGAGAAACTTTGGTACTGCTATATATATTTACGAAATAGATGCGATTAATGCGAAAATTTAAACAATTGCCAATAAATGCGATATATATAGTAGTTTTTTTGTGAGAAATCCATTCAATCAAATATTTTTATGTAAAAATCAAACATTTGCTTCACAAATATGAAGACATTGAATAAAGAAATGTTGAAAACAGCAAATGACTAAAGTTTTAATAAACTCTCTTTCTACATGACAAAACAGGCCTTCTTTCATATAAGTCAATTATTTTGCCCATCTGTAGCTGCAAGCTTAACTACTCGTACCTTAAACCCGAACATATTGCTGGAAAACTTTTCCAAAACTCCTCTTTTTAAAGCACTTGCACAAAATTAGCTGATTGATGGGTACACTCACTTTCATAGGTTGATCCTTTAATCAATTAATAAAAACAAACATCCCTAATTTCTACTGTGTGAGGGTGTGTGCAACTGTACCATTTCTGTCTTTTTGAGAATATGTCCATATGAGAATCTGCCCTTTTGAGAATCAGTCTTTTTGAGAATCTGTCCTTATGCGAATAATCCTTGTTCTGAGGATTTTTCACACCTCAGATTACTTTTATTCAGAGAATAACTAAGACAAGTTGACAGTTAAACTATAGAAAATCTGTACTGTCTGTTTAAAAATGCCGCGTACTTCAAATATTTTATAATGCATAGTCGTAAGCGCCGCACTAAACTCAGCCCACTTCCAGGGTTGTGCATTTTTAAAATTTAATAATATTATTATACGTTTGTAGCAAAATAAAAATAATCGTTTTCCGCAATGTAAAGATGTGCATTATATTTGTCAGTCAATACTCATAGTTTAAGACTCCTACTGCCTGATACCATAAGAATAACTAATAATACGAGTATAGAAGCGAAACTCCCGGCCGTCGAGCGCTCGAGGCCACGTTATTTACCTACCGTTTGATTTCCGTTGAACGGAATCGCCAGTCAAGGCGCGCGCCGTGTGTTTCAGGTACCTTGTGAATGTTTTCCTATTGATTACCTGATTAAGCTTTTTATAAGAATGCGTATTTACTACGCGCTGAAGTTTAATAACCGAAACTTCAAATCATCTACAAAAACGCCATCTTTTATAAATATGACATTTGTAAATATTTATGTTGAATTGAAACCTTTTAAATAAAAATGATTGAATACTTTAAAATTATTTTTATTATACCTACCCTAGATACAGATACAGTTTTATTCGTAATATTCATTACATGTCAAAGCTAATACAATATAATGTATCGAGTTTCTAAAGCTGTCATTGTAGTGCAATTTTGAAACTCTATAAGTAGGCATGGCATTTTTTTTTGTCAAGTCGGGAATAATTTGAATTATGAGAAACTTTGGTACTGCTATATATATTTTTATCGACCTTTGTCACTGTTCCATATAAAATTTAAATACAATCAATACTTGATTAAAATTATGAAACAACAGATTTTTTTTCAAGTGAAAATGTTGGTCTGATAGTAAAAAGTGAGCTTAGGTTTTATCCATTAGTACATTCATAACTTCAGCTCTTGGACTATAAACGTAGGTACGATACCTAAATTACAAACCATTTTTCTACATAGAAATTCGAAACATTATAATGAGTTTGTTCTCGAAGTGTAGGGATTAAGCTCAATTAATCAAAAATAGGCAGGTTCTTATAACCACGGAATCAAAAAAATTAAAAATGTGCGTACTATTGCTAAAGATAGTCGCTCGCTCGCTACACTTGAAGTACAAAATCAATAAGACTCGGTGTATGCTCAGTTTCTCATTTAATGTAAAATATGGAGGTACCTATATAAAAAATATTGTAGTGGTAACCATACGTCCATGTGGTGACCCTAGCCTTTGACCCTAGCGGCGTCCGCAGACTACTGCGGGGCGTTACAGGGGGATGGGCGCTGTAGGTATGCAAATAGCGGCATTTGGCGCACCCACAAAGGAGATTCGCTTCTACATACTCGTATTATTAGTTATTCTTATGCTGATACACACATTTGGACTAACTCAGTAAATGTTAAATTGTGTCTTGGAGATTGCCCATTTTCCAAGGGCTTAAAATATCGCTGTAAATATTTTTGTGCCCCATTGATTTGAGCTGTAAGTATTGTATAGTAGCTAAAATTAGCCTTTATTATAATCGGTAATTAGTTTTAGATATTGTACCCTGGTATTTTTTTATTTTGCAATTTCGTAGGTATATATTTTATAACCTCCATGTTTTAATCACGGACCTGGTTTTGCGCGAAAACAATATATATAAAAGTACCAATACAAAATCATAACTAAAAGTACCAATACAAAATCATATTTAGTGCTCTTTCAGCATTAAACAATTGCTGTAATAGAACACTATTTAAATAATAGTAGTTTATGAAATATAGTCACATAATAGGGGGTCACATAATAAATATAGTCACTAGTGTGTGTGTTTAAAATTCGAGGCTTGCCGAGAATTTTAATAGTACCACACGAGTGTTTTAAGACCTAATTATGTGCAATTTCGTACACTACTTTATCTACACTCATAAACTTTTCATTAACCAATAACAGCAAAATAATGAATGAAAAATTCAGAGAAATGGCGCCAACACCAACATTCTACCGCGCATGCGCTGTTGCACGCGCCGCCATAGACAATGTACTGGCAAAAGAAAATTGTGACAAAACCTCCTTGGTCGGGCTTCGTCAATCGAACTGTATTTTATTGGAATTCGAGTTACATTAAAGTACGGTTTTGTATGGCGAACCTGTATTTTAAATGTAATTTGTAAAAGGCCAAGGGCTTTAAGTTATGCCTTTAAAATATTAGTGTTGAGTTCTTAATATTAGAATAAGAACATGAGTGTAGATAAAATAGTTTTCTTCTTACGTAGAAATAAAAATAGTGGGTGGGCATAACTATTTAGCTTAATGCTTAGTTGGGTTTTTATTAGCATTTGATGTACTCATATTTTCCATGATTAACCACGTCTATACTATAAGTACACACACGTGAACACATTCGTCCACCATAATGCAATACGACAGCAGGATTACGAAGGATACACAGTGAGCTACGAAATAAGAAAGATAAAACCAGAAAAATGTGAAAACATTTATTAGTTACACAAATATATAATCTAGAATTGGGGGCTCGGGCAGTCGGGCATTATTGAATTGTCTCTCTCACAAACACAAGCAAAAATCCGTTTCGGCCGCGTACGAAACTGAGGCTTCGTAACCAGTTACAATGGAATACGTTTTCGTCCTTCCACGAAACCAGTTACGATCAAAAACTTTTTCGTGTTTTTGTACAATAGTATAAGTAATCATTTGACTTTTGTGTATTACTGGTTTTCTTTTTTCTGATCATAAGCAACTTACATAAAAGTTAGAAATAGTCAAAGTAGAAATAAGATATTTTATTTTCATATAAAAGTAATAAATGAAAAATTAAAATGTGAAAGCATAAGGTCAAATAATTTCGAGATAATGCCCTACAGAAATGTTTCCTTCTTTTAATTTTTTTAGTGCATCATTTATTTATTATGACGATTTGTCTCCTTCATCAAAGTATCTAACAGATGAGCCATTGTGGGATACTTCTTCCCTTGAAATCGGTTAATGTTGTATGTTGTGCCATCCTTTTAGGTTGTTTGATTTTCTGATAGGTGGTTTTATATTGTTGAGTGGTTTCGTACAAGGACGAAAAATTATTCGATAGCACCTGGTTACGAGATTCGTTACATAGTTTCCTACGAGGATTAAAAAGTATTCGATCGTAACTGGTTACGTACAAGGATGAAAAAGTATTCGATTGCATCTGGTTACAAAGCTCCAGTTTCGTACGCGGCCGAAAGGCAAAAATCAAGGAGCTATGGAGCGTCACCTGGAAGTTATCACAGAAAACTACTAGTCCAATAGGTTATTTGACTAATTTTAGAAAGTCATTTTAAATTATCCTATATGTTATAATATGCATCATCATCATGATGCATGTGCTCCGTAGACTTGAAAACTTGGCCATTGCGCGCTACGTTCGCACCATCGCTGGGGGAATAGACGCGAGCGCCGGCCGATAACAGAGACAGCGCTATGCGGGTAAAAGAGATGACAGTCGCTGTTAACATGTGTCTGTCTGATGAAATGTTCAAAAATGTCATATATGAATTTTAGAACTGTATGTTTAATATTTGTGGCGGTACAGTCAATCAAAATTGTTCGAAAACGGGAAGTAACGCCTTAAATATAAGGTATTACAACACTTAACGTGTAGATTTTTATCATTATGAACCCACACTGTTATCCAAAGTTTAATTGTAGGATTGTGAAACTCTAGTTGTATTACTACTATTGTACAACTAGAGTTGTGTAACTCTTGTTGTGAATTTGGCCGAAGGGGTTGGAACTCACTTTAACATGGCACATTTAAAAAACACAAAGAATTTATGAGTATGATAATAATAACGCAAAACAGAACATATCAGATCACATTAAAACAATAAAGCACGTCCTAACCACCATACAACTTAAACAGGATTCAAAGTGATAAATGCCATTAACAACATACTAGTTCATTAGAGAAATGAATCCATATCGTGCTGTCTGCTCGCAATTCCAGACACCAGCATATTTCAGTGAAAGCTGTAAAGTTCAAGGCCTGCCTAATATAGAGTAAACGCGCTGGTGTTTTTTAAAGAGTCTCATTATCTTTTAGATGGTAGCATCTCACCGCTCGCAGCTCACAGGCTTTGTTACGTCATAAAATTCATGAACATCATTTCGCTTCTTTTCACCTTTCAACCATATTTTGCATTTCAGTTTTCTTTTCAGCAATTTTTCCAAGGTGAAATAAAGTAATGAAGTGGGTATTTTAGTCGGAAACGTAAAAGACTTGTTACTAAAATCATATACATACATACATATGTACGAATTCTGATTTACCAGATATTTACGACCGGTTGCACCGTTTTACAACTTCGTAAAAGTAACAGTAAAAGTCAATATAAATACGTAAGAATTGCACCATAATGTCTCACCTCTAGTTTCAATTGCAGTTGAAAAATCCTTTACGTTTAAAAAGGAGTACAGCGCGAATCATATATTAATAGTGAAACGACCCATTTTTAAACGGTTTTATTTAGCTTACCCTGGGGCCTTACCATGATCGCTTATAGCAAGGTTAAAACAATACTGTAATAGCGCCATCTCGCTCTCAGCGCGGTGTTAATATTGTTTTAAGCGATCATGGTCAGGGGGCTGTTTGTTTGGGTCAAATCTTGCAAGCTAAATTTGACCCACTTGCCAGTGAGTGTCCGATTGAGCTGATAGTTCCGATGACAATGCAATTTATGTATAATTATTATTATCTTCACATTCAATAAACCAGTTAAAGTAAAAAAAATACGTTTTATACTTGTTACGTATTAAGTTGTTACTTTTTACGAAATCGTAAAATGTAAAACTTGGTGCAACCGGCTGTCAGTATTATAAACATGCTGTTGTTTTTTTATGGCAATTTTATAACAAAACTTTCCTAATGTTGTGTACTACTTATGTAATCTGTATGCTGGTGCTGTTTTTAGGCTGACTTAACGCTTGTTCTCATTTGTAAATTAATTACTATTGATTCGGGGTAGAGCATGATTAATGAAACTCCCCGGGGTGATTGCTAATTGCACAGCAGTTAATTTCAAAGCAAAAATAAAATTCGCGTGACACGTCTTCAACATGCCGATGCCGTGTTGACAACATGACCAATTGGACCATCGACGGACTTATCCAGCCCTTATTTTAATATTGATATTTTTCTTGTATAGATTTAAATTTTAAATGTTGTTTAATGCTGTGTCCATTCGGACCCGGGTCTTAATGGAAGTCGATTGCTATTCGGACCCGGAACATGAAAACATTCCTGATGCAGTTTTCATTTTGATCCTATAAATTTTTTTTGATAACAATTCACTATCGTGCGTGTCCGAATAGAAATCAATTTCTATTGGGACCTGAGTCCGAATAGCCACTCCTTTGAAAGGAGATTGCCCAAAAAACATATCACTTAATTGCAGTTTGTACCCATTAAAATTTTTTTTCATTCTTTACTACATACATATTATTATATGAAAAGAATTTTCAAAACCTGGGTTTGAAGCGCATAATTATTATTAGGTAATTTTATTCAATTATTGCTTTACGTTTAGTGAACTTCCGTCTTGTCTATAGATTATTCTACTTTTAATTTTGGCGTCTATAGATTTATTATTTCTAAAGGCGCCTCCAGACTCACGCTGAGAACCCCCGAAAATACCCGAGAAGCGTAAATGTGATGGGTTTCTCGCCTTCTCGTTCTCGGGCTCGCCTGTTCTCCGATCGGTGTCGGTTTTTTTGCCCGCTTCAAAGGGTTTCTCGGGCGAGAAAAGAGAACACTATCACATTCTCGTTTGTTCTCAGTGCGACTGCGACCGTGGCGTAGATCGCATGTTATCTCGTGCCAATTATATAAAAAAATTACTTTGTGGTGTCTGTCAAAATTTTATTTTGACTAGTTTAATAGTCTGTGATATACTCGTATGCATATCAGATATGCATATGTGTATCATTTAGATATCTTCACAGTTTCATTATACATAGTCTCTCATCTGTACTATCAGTGCTTAACAAAATAATTTGTGATAAATATAATTAAGAAAAAAACTTAAATTCACGAAGATTTTAATTGTTCTGAGATATTTCGTTAGTCTTTTTAGTTCAGTAATTTTATTATTGCCATAAAAAAACAACAGCATGTTTATAATACTGACAGCCGGTTGCACTAAGTTTTACATTTTACGATTTCGTAAAAAGTAACAACTTAATACGTAACAAGTATAAAAAGTATTTTTTTTTACTTTAACTGTTTTATTGAATGTGAAGATAATAATAATTATACATAAATTGCATTGTCATCGGAACTATCAGCTCAATCGGACACTCACTGGCAAGTGGGTCAAATTTAGCTTGCAAGATTTGACCCAAACAAACAGCCCCCTGACCATGATCGCTTAAAACAATATTAACACCGCGCTGAGAGCGAGATGGCGCTATTACAATATTGTTTTAACCTTGCTATAAGCGATCATGGTAAGGCCCCAGGGTAAGCTAAATAAAACCGTTTAAAAATGGGTCGTTTCACTATTAATATATGATTCGCGCTGTACTCCTTTTTAAACGTAAAGGATTTTTCAACTGCAATTGAAACTAGAGGTGAGACATTATGGTGCAATTCTTACGTATTTATATTGACTTTTACTGTTACTTTTACGAAGTTGTAAAACGGTGCAACCGGTCGTAAATATCTGGTAAATCAGAATTCGTACATATGTATGTATATGATTTTAGTAACAAGTCTTTTACGTTTCTGACTAAAATACCCACTTCATTACTTTATTTCACCTTGGAAAAATTGCTGAAAAGAAAACTGAAATGCAAAATATGGTTGAAAGGTGAAAAGAAGCGAAATGATGTTCATGAATTTTATGACGTAACAAAGCCTGTGAGTTGCGAGCGGTGAGATGCTACCATCTAAAAGATAATGAGACTCTTTAAAAAACACCAGCGCATTTACTCTATATTAGGCAGGCCTTGAACTTTACAGCTTTCACTGAAATATGCTGGTGTCTGGAATTGCGAGCAGACAGCACGATATGGATTCATTTCTCTAATGAACTAGTATGTTGTTAATGGCATTTATCACTTTGAATCCTGTTTAAGTTGTATGGTGGTTAGAACGTGCTTTATTGTTTTAATGTGATCTGATATGTTCTGTTTTGCGTTATTATTATCATACTCATAAATTCTTTGTGTTTTTTAAATGTGCCATGTTAAAGTGAGTTCTAACCCCTTCGGCCAAATTCACAACAAGAGTTACACAACTCTAGTTGTACAATAGTAGTAATACAACTAGAGTTTCACAATCCTACAATTAAACTTTGGATAACGGTGTGGGTTCATAATGATAAAAATCTACACGTTAAGTTTTGTAATACGTTATATTTAAGGCGTTACTTCCCGTTTTCGAACAATTTTGATTGACTGTACCGCCACAAATATTAAACATACAGTTCCAAAATTCATATAAGGTGCAGCGGGGCAATCTCGACTGGTAAAACCTAAACAACCACTTTGAAGGTATAAAAATATGTGATAACATTGTTTTATTGAAAAAGTAATGTATTGGAGCTTCAGAAAAACACATTTATTACCACTTTTTTCCAAAAAATGTGAGACACGTATTGTAACGTGTCAACAAGAAAAAGCGAAGAAAACAAAATTGCCGTGTCGATCAAACAGTATTGGGTCTAGGAGCGCCATCTATGCAGAAATTATGAAATTGCTTTAGCGCTATCCGGTCATAGATGGCACTTTTTAAAATAAAGTAAAATGCCGTTGAATAGTTGTAATTTCCCGAAGTCGAGATTGCCTCGCTGCACCTTACTCAGAAGAATAAAGTGTTGTTCTGAATTCATATATGACATTTTTTAAAAATGTCATTTAAACATTCTTAAAGACAGAAACATGATTAACAGCGACTGCCATTTCTTTTACCCGCATAGCGCTGTCTCTGTTATCGGCCGGCGCTCGCGTCTATTCGTCCGAGCGATTGCGCGCGCCCTTGTTTATGTGTCAGTGATGTCTACAACGAAGTGCGGGGTGGGATGAGGTATTGGAAATGAGTGGGGGGAGGTGAGTGGCCAATCGGAATGGAGTACTATTATATATTCTGTGACAGTACTACAACTGGTAGTTCAAATTATAGGTACATCACCTGTAGGTACATTTGTTCAACTATCCATACTATATATATATATAATAATAATATTATAAATGGGAAAGTGTGTGTGTGTGTGTTTGTTTGTCCGTCTTTCATGGCAAAACGGAGCGACGTATTGACGTGATTTTTTAAGTGGAGATAGTTGATAGGATGGAGAGTGACATAGGCTACTTTTTATCTCTTTATAAGCCCCCACTTCCCTAAAATGGGGGGTGTAAGTTTGTATGGAGCATTCCGCAATTTTCAAGGTAGAAAGCTAAAAATTGGTATGCGGACTATTTGTGATTAACAAAAAAATCGTGCATAATTATTTTTTTGAAATCTGCCCCCAACCCCTTAAAAGAGGGGGTGAAATTTTATATAGGACTTTTCGCAGTTTTCAAGGTAGGAAAATAAAAATCGGCACACAGACTCTTTGTTCGCAACGAAAAATACCTGCCTCATTTTTTTTGGAAATCTTCCTTGTTACCCCGAATTTAACGCGAGCGAAGCCGCGGGCAAAAGCTAGTAAAAATACAAGCATATCACTCGAAATTTAACGTTCTTCACTTTTTATTGCCCGGCTCATAAATATCATAAAAAACATCGTAAATATTTTTTTACGTATCATATTGTACCTACTGTCGCCCAGCTCTAGTACACTGATGCCCACACCATCGCTATTGTATACTTACAGTCCGTTCAGGGGGATAATGTTGCGAACGTAGCGCGCAATGGCTAAGTTTTCAAGTCTACGGAGCACACCTCAAAGGAATCCTGGTGAATCGTGGCGGGCGTGTGTCGCCTATTTATTTGCCCATTTCTCAATAGCGCAATTCCGACCGCGATACAGTAGATGTTACACTTGGCGAAGATTTTTAGTTTTTATTTGTCAAAATTTTTTCATGGAATGGCTAGACGACTCATTTTAACATTGTGACAATCAAGGTCAGACAGCGACATTCAGTGGTGCAATTGATTGTTTCTTCGACAACGGTGGCGCGACGAAACATTGAAGCGACAACCACTTTTTAACCGACTTCTTTTCGATTTGAATTTATTAATTGAGCGTTATTGTGTGTATATTGAATATTTGTTATCAAATTTGCAAAATGACCGCCTTAATTGTACGTACACGAAAAGTTAAGACTTTCTGAGAGGTCTTGGCCTCAATTCGGCAGGAACTATTATTCTCGGAGTCAAGGTGGCACAATCGTAGACAAGGGCTTTGTTGAAAACTTGACGCAGCCTAGTAGAGAGAGCTAATTCTATTCTACTTCCAGTCAGTCTTTCCCACTAAATCTACCGGAGGAAGGGTAAGATATGGCAGTGAAATTACTGGATACCGTGACTTTACTGGATATCACGCCAAGACTAATAGGAGCGGAGCACCAATGAAAAATGTTTCAAAATCGGGGGATTTTTTTCCCTATTGAGAGCATCCGCTGCGTGCGCTGCGTAAACGGTTAGAGTTTTGCAAAAATCATGTATGACAGAATTATTCCCCTTTAAAAGTTCTAAAAAAAAGTCTGCGACAGCATATGTCTATCTTTTAAGGTTAGCTCACTATAACCTTTTTATGCTAACCAAATTTGTTCTAAAATAATGCATTATTTGCGAAGGTGTTTTTATAAACATGATATTAATCCTTATCCAAATAAATACGTTATTCATCACAAGTATTTAATTTAAAACAAAATTGCCCTTTACATCATTCGATTTAAATGAATATCTTAGGAGATATCGCAGTTTTAAAATAACATCACAGCAAAATAATGATCGAGTACTGCGCGCACAATGTGCAAAGCCGGCGGGCAGTCATGAGGGGGAAGGGCGGTGGCCCCAGTTAGGTATCTACTTCTGCCGGAAGAAAACAAAACTAAAAATATAGTGTACGCAGAAGTACTTTAAAATAACATTAGTTTAGTTTTTTTGAGAATAACCTACAATCTACATTATATAAGATTATATAATGTAGATTAATGTAGATTACCTAGTACTTACTCACCTATATAAACAAAGTCGCGGGTTAAAGTTAGCGTTAGCCCAAAGTAACTATTCCATGCGGACGAATTCGCGGGCGGAAGCTAGTGTACTATAATGACATTAAACAAAAAAAGTAAAACATAGAAACAGTCAAACCCTTTTTTTTATTTTTTATTGCAAAAAGTAATAAAATTGGTTTAGTTTTGGCGGAGAAAACAGGGGACTACGAAACGTATATTTTGTGTACTTTTCATAGGTATTTTCGGTCCAAGCTGCAGTTATCTCTATCGCGCTCAGTTCGGTTACCCTGTCCCCGTAGCACGTCCACCAAAACACGATATGATAAAGCGATTTATCGCGGTGAACTGTCAAAATACGTCGAAACCCTATTGTATTTTGACAGTTCGGCGCGATAAACCGCTTTATCATATCGTGTTTTGGTGGACGTGCTAAGTAGGCTGATTTGCTTGTTCGGGGCCACAGTGCGACAGAGCAATACATTTTTCAAATAGGTAACTATTTTAGAATTTTTTCTTCTTAAATAATTTTGCTAGTCTCCCCTCTGCTTCGCCAGCGAAACGAGTACTTATTTAAATAGAATTTAACATTATTTACGACAAAATTATTACACACTCTTACTACATCATTTATATTTTTTAAATTTATTATATTTGTTTTTAAAAATGAAAAATAATTTTCAACAACATTTTTCAATTCTGCCCGACATAAAAAAAAATGTTTTGATTTTATCGTTGTCTGTTGTTTATAATTAAATAAATCAGACAATATTATAATTTTTAGCGGTTGCGCGTGAATCTAGTGAAAGTACCACAGAAATGTATCTAACGGTGCCCGAACTTCGGGGAGAGTTTCGTTGGTACGAGTATGGTGTGGGTAATTTGACATTCCACCTCGTAAATAAATAATTACAAAAATCTTTTTTAAATACAGGCTTTTAGTACTCCCTAATACGAATCAAACGAGCCCAAAGTCGATGGTGTTGTGTCGTTTTATTGCGGAGTTCCTATGGCCTCCAGCATTAGATCAGCTCCATGTCATGATAATTTTGCTTTGTCACTCGATATCTCGATATACTCGTATGTACAAAATCTCATCTCAATCGGAAACCGGGAAGTGGGTCAAATTTAACTTGCAAGATTTCATTACAGACACCGGGACAGGTGAAAGTAAATAAAAGCTTGAAAATATTTGTTAGGTTTTTGTTTTGAATTTTTATCTCAAAATGCGTCATTGAAAACGCACTAGCCAAGCTTTGCTTTTTCAAATTGTAGTCAGTCATGTTATTAATTGTATAATTAAAACGTGCCGAGCAGAGCACTATCCACTAAGAGGCGCCGTTGGTATAAAATGAAACATTTATTATGTAGGATGCCTTTCAATTGTTGGAGCTCGTAGCGGAATGAATGCAGTGAGCTCGTTCCGAGGTCAAAGTCAACTATTCTCGTCTCGGCTTTCGGGGATGAGTGTCAAGGACACGATGAGCGAGGCATTGCCGACCTTTGCCTAAAAATGGACTTGTTCGCGTCTCTAATATAATTTGAGATTTCATTTTAGAGCGGGAGCGAAACAAACAATTGGGTAACTTTAATCTGCGTCTATGTTATTCTATATTGTAATATATATAGGTAGGTATCTCGCTTTAATTTTGATAATGTAATTTACGACCAGTGATGCCGAAAGTATTTTTTTTCTATATGTAGCTCATGTAGCTACTCAAAATGTCATGTTATAGGTACCTACCTATAGGGGAACCTGTTGTACCTAGGACAGTTTTTGAGATTTGTATTTTTTTTTGTAATTTGACGTACTCTAGGTACAGAACCGGTATTTGCATATTTTGGAAGGTCAACTATTTGAGTATCAACCTCCAAAATATGAGAAATGTAAATTTCATACTTACACATGTTTAAGATATTTAAAAAAAGGTAAATAAGGTCAAGGTACAACACATTGATGTGTTGAACACATTGGGTGTAAATCACTGATATTTAATCAAACTATTAACTTTTTTCTATTATTATCACTTTATTAGTACTAGTGAGATATTTAAATCCCAAAATCAACATAACTTTCATAGTATTTTTTTCACATTAGAAACAAAAGTTTTTTTAGACTAGTAAGTACTTACATAAATTTCTTCTTTTTCTTTATTTTTTATCATTTTAGCCAGATATTGTGTAATCGACTATGTATAACTGAATATCCTTCAAATATTAATTTTATGGTAGTAAGTATAATATGTATTTAAACAAACCAATTATGACAACTTGTACTTGTGTGTAATATGTTTCTATGTATGTGTGTATGTGTTTATACATACATGCAAATATGAAATAAATTATGAATATGTAAATATTAAATATACTTATATTGTAAACATTTCTCGATTTTAAAACGTTCATAGGAAGTGGTTTTAGTATTTTGATACCCCATTTTGAAACTCGGGGCTTTAGCAGAATACCAGTGATTTGCTCATCTGCATGAGCAAATCGAATGCAGAGGCGTGGGCCTTTTTTTTGCACCCCAGCACACAGCGGTCGTACAACACAGTGCAATGCGTTTAAAAATGTATATTTTATACATTATTCCATTGTATGTATTGTTGTATTTTGTTTTTGTCTGTTGTATTTATTTGTGTGTTGTAGTGTGCAAATAAAAATGTATCTATCTATACGGAAGTATTAACAAAACTCTATAACTTGAAAAAACAAATGTAGATCGGATTGCCGCTTATTTTGTTTATTTTTTCTGTGGTCGGCCAGCTATTCAGCCATTAGTTTTCATTTTCATCATTGAAAAAATGGTAAATATTTTTCCCTTATCTATGTTATTTTAGAGAAATAGTTGAAAGTAAATTATAATATAGTCATTTAAAATATATATTCTTTAATTAATACTTAACTTTATGTTATTTCAATTTTACACCGCGCTGTAATTGAGTGGCTGTATAGAAAGTTGTAACACGGTTCAATAGAATGTGAAAATAGAATATTTCTTTTTTATTATTTGGCAGCTGTCAGTTGAAAACGATTCTTCCTAGGGCTGGAAAGTATTACTTCAAGTAGCAAGTTCAGACCTACTTTCCGAGTACAAGTAGGTAATGAAAAAATAATTTCGTGTGTCCGTGTTTGTTAACGTTACAACATCTTTACTTAAACATATATTTAACACTTCCTGCGACAGTGTAGCTGAAGGTGAATGAATTAAAATCTATCTTCGGTCCACTATGACCCAAGATAGATTGACAAACCTGGCTATTATAAGTATACAGTCTGAAGTTGATGTCCAAATAGACGACATAATTAAATACTGTGCCAAAACAAAAGCCCGAAAAATCGAGTTTGATGTATTTAATATTATAAACAAAAAAGGTATACCTACATTATAGAAACATGTATACCTATATGAAAAAATATTTAAGTAGTAAATTTTTTGAGCCTTTGAATTGACAAAAATAAGTTATATTTTTGTATTAGATGTTTTAAATAATAATAAATAAATGAAACAAAAAATATAAAGCGTTTTTTTACTGACATGATGGTGGGGGCGCAGGCTGGGTTTTTGCACCCCGGCGCTGAATATGCTTAAGGGCCCGGTCTTGTAATAATCGGTGTTCTAGCAGAATTGTCAGAGAAGTAAAATTTTTTTTAGTTATTAAAAAGCAATTAAGGAAATACATTTTACGTCAATTTAGAGTGTAGGACTTGAAGGTTCAATGAAATTTTTCAATTTGTTACTTAAATGCTATTTGTAATGTTTTTTAAGGCTTTAAACATACCCATATTTACATTCCACGCGTTTAAGGACATGTTCATGCACTCGTCACGTAAAAAATATGACCAAAACATGAAATATATTCAGTATACATTTATTCTCAAATCTTCAACAATGATATTTACTGGTTACTTTTTTTCGAAACATTGAAGTGTCCTTATTTAAGGTGGTTTAAATAGTTCAAATTTTATAAATTTTACCACTTTTAAAATATTTTATAAGAATTCATCCTTTAGCGTAATCAAACTTTAACCACTTAAAAATGAAAACTTATCGAGAGTTTACGCTGCGAATTCGTAGCAGAACTGAGCGAAATTTTGACGCGTAATCTGTACAAAACTTACATATTATTGTCCTAAGGCATAAGTGACACATAATTTTCTTGTCAATAAAATTTAAATTATGACCACTATGACATACTATGCTTAGATTTTCATTGTTGAGTTGCAAAAGTTATTAACTTGATCTAGATTTAATATAATTTAAATAAAATAAAGCGTCGGTGGCGCTGTAGACTCGGCACTGGTCTTCTAATCGGGAGGTCCGTGGTTCGGTCTTGCCATATATCAATGTGTGTTTCGTTTTTCGAATTTCATATTACTACATTTGTCCGACGCTCCTATGGTGCAGGACAACATTGTTAGGCAACCTGTATACATTTGCGAAGAAATTTAAAGGTGTATGTGAAGTCGACCAATAGTCTACTAGCGCCGCCATTCGTTTTTTATTAAATATCATGAATTAAAGACGTTTCTACAAAAATAACACAATCACGAACTCAAAATAGATATTTTAGATTTTTGGGAGCTATTCAGGTATAGATTACAAGTATAGGAATAATCATAATCAGAATTATTGCTAAAAGTGGCCGCTTTAAGCAATAATTATGATTTCGACTATTCTATATGGTTAATGTGTACAAAATACGTAAATATAAACCTGAAGTATCTATATTGAGTTCGTGACTGTGCTATTATTTGTAATGTCTTTAATAATAATAATAATAAAGCCCATTTATTTCCAATAACCTTAAGTAAAAAAAAAAATCTCTTATAACTAAATAGCTATCACTACTCTATTATTGGAACCCCACGCTGGGTAAAGGCCTCCTCTAGCTTACTCCACAATTTTCTATTTTTTGCTTTTCCTCTCCAATTTTTTCCTGCTACTAGAATTATTTCGTCGATCCACCTGTTCCTTGGATGACCTCTTTTTCTTTTTCCCGCAGGTCCTTTCCATGTTGTGGTTTCTAATGTCCATCTATTGTCTGTGTATCTCGCTATATGCCCAGCCCATCGCCATTTTTGTGCGCGAGCATAATGAAGTAATGACTTTAATTCATCATAATTAATAAAAAACGAATGGCGGCGCTAGTGGACTGACTGTGCCCCCTTAAGGCTTAAAACACCCTAACTTAGGGTAGGCTCGAGCCCTTCGGTGGGGATGTATATGAGCTGTGATGATGATGATGATGACACTGGCGATGCTGTCGAGTAGGTATGTTCAGAGAGCGCCGCGTCAAGCTGTGCTATTTGACCTTTGGAAAACGCTTACGTCGCTCAGGTTTTCGTTGTGCAAATGTAAAGCTTAACGTGGCGCTTCCTGTACCTGGAAAAACACAAGAAATCGGTAAGTCGCAAGTTCCAGAAAGATGTCAATCAACAAATCTTACTCGAATCTTACTCTCGGCCTATCTACCTCAACATGAAGTTACTAGCGAATCGCACTAATTAAAGACTATTAATGTGAGTTGCCAGTAATGACATACAGAATCGATACGTGGCCGCATACATAGTCTCGTAGAAAAGCTGAATGTCACCCGAAGAGTAATAGTGAGGGCAATGCCCGGAGTCTCTTTGTGTGGTTCAATCAAAACATAGTGAAAGGATTGAGCTTTAATTGACAGTTGCAGTGGCTGTCAGCACTGCACATTTCTCGTAGCACTGTCCTTCGTCTTGTTTTGTCTTTGGTGCCTACAGGTCACAGGTCCCGAATCGGTGTAAACAGAAAATTAATTGGATGTTAATCGTCCTTATTTTTATGGGTTCCCAATGTTCACATCATAGGTATCGCTAACAGCTATTGTAATTATTTATTGATTCAGGAACAAACAGTCATATACATTCTTCTAATCTCGAAATTATTTTGCTTTTGCTTCAATTACTTGATAATTTAGTTTGAAAAATATTTTTTATAGTTTGGATGCAGGTTAATTTTAATAATATTTATTGTCGTATTAACGTCTTCACCTTCTAGATGAAGACAATGAAGAAGATAAGTGAGATAGGGGAAGGGCAAATAAGGTGATTTTCGCCAGATTCTCTACGTGATGATTCTTCCAATTTCCAATCATTTTATGGTTCGGATCGCATTGGGATATGCATAGCATGGATGGCAGCATGCAACATAATATTCAGCCCATGTTATGTTGCCCAAGGATCGTGTTTACATACGAGTATGTCATTTTAAATATCATTTTTATAGCTAATACTTATTCGATCACTCACAAAAGTTCACGTAGATCACTAAATAGAATTACAGATAATTTACGCCTTTGTGTTATATTTAAAGGTAACCCTTATCCTTATCAAAAGGCAAGGTAAGTTTGTTACACGCACCCTTATATCTAACTATGGCGTTACTTAGAAATCCGATACGAATCCCCTATTATACCTACCTATAAGTGTTAGATCAGATTATTATTCAGATCCCTTTGTACCTCACTTATTCACATGGAAAGTAAAGCGATAATAATAATAACAAATAATTAATTTTACAAAATAAGTAGAAGGCGCATTATTCTCAACGATTTTTTATCCAAAAACCTTTTTCTAAAATTCGAGGCGTCATGAGGCAACCGCCAACAGATAGTTGCATTAGGTATTATGATGAATAATGAGTCTACACGTGAGTTATTTCATAAGAGAAAATGTATGTATGAGTTCGCGTTAAAAATGCCAACACAGGTTTGTTGTAATGTTGGTGACATACATGTAAAGCTATAAGACAATAAAAATAGATAAGTGATAGATGTTATAACTTATCATCATCACCACAGTCACAGCTCATATACGTCCCCCCCACCGAGGGGCTCGAGTCTACCCTAAGTTAGGGTGTTTAGGATTTAGTCAACCACGCTTGCCCAGTGCGGATTGGTCGACTTACACCTTTCAATACACCTTTAAATTTCTTTGAAGATGTATGCAGGTTGCTTCTCAATGTTTTCCTTCAGTAAGAGCGTCGGACAAATGCACATATGAAATTCGAAAAACGAAAAACACCTTGGTACATGGCGGTATCGAGCCCCGGACCTCCCGATTCTATTCTAACTTATAACTAACTAGCTTCCGCCCGCGACTTCGTCCGCGTGGAATAGTTACTTTGGGCTAACGCTAACTTTAACCCGCGACTTTGTTTATATAGATAGGTGAGTAAGTACTGGGTCTTATAATCCGTAGATCACGTAGATTGTACGTTATTCTCAAAAAAACTAAACTAATGTTATTTTAAAGTACTTCTGCGTACACTTTATTTTTAGTTTTGTTTTCTTCCGGCAGAAGTAGATAGCTAACTGGGGCCACCGCCCTTCCCCCCCATGACTGCTCGACGACTTTGCACATTGTGCGCGCAGTACTCGATCATTATTTTGCTGGGATGTTATTTTAAAACTGCGATATCTCCTAAGATATTCATTTAAATCGAATGATGTAAAGGGCAATTTTGTTTTAAATAAAATACTTGTGATGAATAACGTATTTATTTGGATAAGGATTAATATCATGTTTATAAAAACACCTTCGCAAATAATGCATTATTTTAGAACAAATTTGGTTAGCATAAAAAAGGTTATAGTGAGCTAACCTTAAAAGATAGACATATGCTATCGCGGACTTTTTTTTAGAACTTTTAAAGGGGAACAATTATGTCGTACATGATTTTTGCGAAACTCTAACCGTTTACGCAAAGCACGCAGCGGAAGCTCTCAATAGGGAAAAAAATGCCCCGATTTTGAAACATTCTTCTTTAGTGCTCCGCTCCTATTAATCTTAGTGTGATGATATATAGATATATAGCTATAGCCTTCCTCGATAAATGGGCTATCTAACACTGAAAGAATTTTTCAAATCGGACCAGTAGTTCCTGAGATTAGAGCGTTCAAGCAAACAAACAAACAAACAAACTCTTCAGCTTTATAATATTAGTATAGATTTAGACGACAGCCACTTACCAGCACTAGCCCTTCGCCCCGTTAGTTCCTAATTACCAGAATATCCAGTCGGTTCATTAACTAGGCATCAGGCTGCTTGTGTGTCACCTTAGTTGTTTAAAAATCCACACTATCGCACGGACACACCTGTACGGATGGTGTAAGAAATAATAAATGATAGTTTATTGTTTCTTAATTGAAAGAATTTGCATATATCCCTACACAGATACAAGTAAAAACTCGGTTGTCTACTATATGTCTACAGCGCATCTTATCCTATTTCGGCTACACGATGCGAAGAGTAGACGAAAGCTTAGAAAAATCGGTCATTGTTGGCAATATCGAAGGCGAAGGAGCACGCGGCCGATCGCCGACTCGATGGTCCGATCAAGTGAAGAGAGTCTCCTCGTCAAATAAATGTCACCAAGTGATCAGAGCGACGGTGGAGGAAGATTGCTGCATCCTTCAGGTTCTGATCTGACCACGAGCCTCAGTAATGAGGGAGCGAATAGAGAGAGAGAGAGAGAGAATTGAAAGAACTTGAACGGTTCCTAATTTATGAAACAAATCGATTTCTTGTAACTAATGAGTTTGTATTTAACAGCCACCAATTTAGAGACTAGCCATCTGCGCGATATCTGCGCAAACCATCCCTCACTAGCAGAGTCCGATGAGGCGGCTTACCGACACGACCGGATAGAGATCGGGCCTTATTATGATCAGGACAGGATTTACATATTTTACCTGTGGACCCAATGAAATTGCTGCCCCGCCAACCCCCCTCCCCCCAATTAAAAGCACTCTATACCATATCCCAACTAAAATTTTACTCATGATTAGGTCGAGTTTACGGTATGTTTTACTGCTTGCAAAATAGTTTTAATACTTACTATTTTATTTTTCATCGTTTGCTCAGGTTTCTTCACTTAGAAGTAAAATCATTTTTTTCTATCACTTGTGAATTGAAAAGTTAATAAAACAAAATAAAATTTTAGTTTGAATTACTTAAGATAATTTTATTTAAAGATTTTTTGCTTTGATTTACTTTATAGAAATAGTTTACTCAATTGTTGAGTTTAAAAAAGCTTTTTCTTTAACACTCACTACGTTACAACTTAGAAATAAATCGGGCAACTCGGGTTCGTCATCCAGCCCGTTGACCCGAGTTGATTTTCTCATCTACCGAGTTGACTCGGTCATTCATTATTACGGACTCGGACTACTACGGCGCATGGTGCTGCTACGCGTAGCAGTGGGCGAGTCGAGTTGAATAGCCCGGGCCCAGGCATTTTCATATCGGTATATTTGGATAAATAAGGTAGTTTCGTTTAATTGCAAAATATAAAAATAAATTCGACTTTGAATCGTCAGTCGGTCGAATCAAATCGACGCGAGTCAGTCCGAGTTGCAACCCGAGTTAGAACTTATTTCAACTTGAGTTACCCGGGTTGAAAAAATTGCGTAACGCGAATAGCAATAACACTAAATAATACAATTACACTAAATAACACAAAAGAAAACAAAAATGTTGGTTGGAGTATGAAATTGTAGATATTGATAGATAGATCATTAATGTGTATTATTATATTTTTAAAATAGCGGCCAGGTAAGTGTATCTACTGTGAAAGAAAATTATTTTCCGAATTCCAGTTTATACAAGTTTTTAATTAACTTGCACTGTGGATAAAATCAATGGGCCCTGAAGGGAAACTACTTTAAATCTATAAGATAGAATAAATAATATAAAGGAAATATCCCTTTATTTATAAAAAGAAATAAAACTGCACTCATAGATTTTTTAATTTTCACTTACCTCACCCGGGAATCTAACCCGCTTATAATTCAAAACTATTTTATTTTACGTATGTTCGTCGATTACTCGAAGACGCCTGGACTGATTTGGGAAAGGTATATACTTTTCAAACGGTCCCATGAAAAATTTACATGAATCGGGTTAATAGTTTTTTTTTAGAATAGTGAACATACTCTGTCGCAATATTTTTCCAACAGGATTTTTACAATTGGATTTTTCCAACATTTCCTTTAAGCGTGGGTCTTCCAAAATTTTCACTATTTTCGATGAGTCTTTTTTAACCGACTTTAAAAAGGAGATGGTTCTCAATTCGTTGCGTATGTTTTTTTACGTATGTAACGCGATTACTCCGCTAATTGTGGACCGACTTTCAAAACTCTTTTTGAATTCGATAGAGTACCTATACTCTTAAGGTGGTCCCATTGTCACCAAAGTCAGGATCTGATGATGGGTTCCTATGAAAATCGAGGCAAATCCTTAAATTTATAGATAGTTGAACGTGTTTCATTTTTTTTTGAAGCTATTGAACTATTTTTTTTCTTTATTTGTTTATAGGTTTCGTCTGTTTTGGTTGTTTGATTCCTATGCTAGTGATACATGGGTTGAGACAGGTGGCTTTTCAGGTATTTGCGTCTGGTAGTCATAAGCAGGTCCAAGTCATGAAATGAAAGGAATCTTAACTTACGAGTATATGAGTTAGAGGTTAGTTTTTTAAATACAATAGGCACGCGTAGGCCCTATGTCGTATTCTTCAAGTGAAATACAAAAGAGATAAAAAACAATAATACAGAAAATAAAAACCGACTTAAAAAATAATGCAAACTTAAAATAACATAGAACAGCTAAAGGTTGAGGTAGAAAATGTTATTAGGGGCATTCATCACAAAATGTTGCTGAAGGCCACGCGAAGTGAATTTAAAAAAAATATTTCACAAAAAATAAAAACCGACCAAAAACACTGAAAAGTTAAAAATAATGTAAGAATAAGTACAAACAACATCACACTTCTATATTGAAGTCGGTGCCAAACGATGATCTAGAAAGTCTTAAAATTTGTCACCGACTTCAATATAGAAGTGTGATGTTGTTTGTACCTATTCTTACATTATTTTTAACTTTTCAGTGTTTTTGAAGTCGGTTTTTATTTTTTGTAAAATATCTTTTATTTTTAACTTTTTAGTAAAAGAAACTTTTTAGTGAAAAATTTGCGTTTTCCTCGATTTTCATGAGATCCCATCATCAGATCCTGACTTTGGTAACCTTGAGATCACGCCAGGAGTATACTCTATCAAATACACAAAGAATTTTGAAAGTCCGTCCACAATTGGCGGAGTAATCGCGTAACATACACACAAAACACGTTGGACGCACCCTAAACTTAAAGGGTTTTCCTCGATTTTCATGGGATCTCATCATCAGATCCTATCTTTGGTGACCATGGGACCACCCTTGGAGTATACTCTATCGAATACAAAAAGAATTTTGAAAATCGGTCCACAATTGGCGGCGTAATCGCGTAACATACACACAAAAAAAACATACGCATAGAATTGAGAACCTCCTCCTTTTTTGAAGTCGGTTAAAAAGATTAAACTTTGTGTATCCAGAACGAAGTGTCTCATTTAAAACGATTCGGTAGTTGGTTAAATTATCACCCCCCGAACGGTGGCCCTCCTGCGTAGGCCGCAGAGGGTCATTGCCACCCGGGCCGTGCGGGCCTACCGCACGGTCTCTCACGGGGCGGCCTGCGTTCTAGCGGGCTCGCCTCCGTGGGATGTCGAGGCACGCGTCCTTACGGCCGTGCACCGACATCGGGTGGCAGCGAGGAGTCGGGGGGAGCGCCCCCTCCCGCAGGAGGTGGCGCGCACAAGGCTTCTGGCGCAGAGGGAGGCTCACCGCCAGTGGGGCCGAGACGCTCGCCCACCCAGCTGCCAGCCACTGGACGATCGAGGCCGTTCGTCCAGTGTTGGAGGAGTGGGTTGGGCGCCGACAGGGCAGCCTCACCTACCGGATGGTGCAGATGATGACCGGCCACGGCTGCTTCGGCCATTATCTGCACCATGTCGCACGGAGGGAGGAGACGCTCCCGACGACACGGCCGGACACACCCTCTCGGAGTGCCCGGCCTGGCGACCCCAGCGCGACGCATTAGCCCTCGCGCTGGGCCTAGGTAGGGGTGCGCCCGTCGTGCTGGCCAACGTCGCACGCGAGATGCTGACCAGCGCGACGGCGTGGGAGGCTGTCGCCTCCTTCTGCGAGGAAGTGATCTCGCAGAAGGAGGCAGCGGAGCGGGCGCGAGAGGTTGACCCTCTCGCTGCACCGCTCCGGCGCAGGCGGTTGGGTAGGAGGCGCGCGTTCCTGGACGCGCGCCACCAACTCCCTAAGCAAGCTGGGGATGAAATGGCCCGGCCGGCCGACAACCGGTCGGGAGACACTTTTCTACCCCTGGCCTGCCCGTGTGGGGGGTCGAATTATGGCACTTGTCGACCCCCCCGTAGAGGTAAGACCTGGTGCTTGCGTCAGGCCTACTATCCAGGGGGCGCACTCAGGGAATGGCTAACGCCGATCCCGAGTGTGTCTCTACGGAGGTAGAAGTTGCTCTGGAGGGTGGTTTAGCCAGGTAGGGGGTTACCCAGGTAACCCGAGTCCAATGGCATATCCTTGGGGCGGCTTTGTCAGCTTTCAGCCCCTTGTTGAATCGTAAAGAGATTCCGCCGCCTCAAAAAAAAAAAGTTGGTTAAATTATCAAACAGTGTGGGCTGGATGGAAAGTCAGGATAGGGTCTTGGTGGGAATCGCTGATGTAGTGAGATCGGCATTACCTATGAAGTACCCAAGTGCCATCTTCTGTGTTATGTAGTGGAACACCAGCAGAACCCCGGCCAGTCCGCGTCATCGACGTCCAAGTCGACCTACTGCAACCACGCTTCCGCGTGTCCACTACTTCGAGTTGCAGCTGAGTTCAGGATGCAGAGCGAATGGCGAGTACCTATTCTGCGCCCCATAACAGAATCCTATCATTAGGGAGGATACCCGGAAGAAATCGAGCGCGCCCGGAAGCTCTGAGGTGGCAGCCCCACTACCTGGCTAGGATTGGTCGCGTGGGTAGTGGAGTCGCAGTGTGGACCTTACCTAGCGCGCCCAAAAGGGCAGGGAGAACACCGGGGGTTTTAGTGGGTAGGCCTGGCACTCTGCCGGGAGAGCCCCATACACCCTCGCCGTCTAGCCAACGGCAGGTACGGTGCGGTTACGCATTTTCCCCCGAGAAGAAAAAGGATACAGTAGGCTAATAGCCCGCTTGTCCGAAATTCAAATCTGATTATAGAAACGAATACAGTAAGAAACCGGATCGATCCATCAACGATGACCTGTGTAAAGTTCAAAACCGATCACGATGGAGGATTACTGTGGACCTAGCCCTACTCAGCCCTACCTGGGGGACATAGGATATTAACTATTAAGACAGTAAGTCAAATTATCAAAGTATAACATAATAGTAATTTTAAATAGATAAAGTGTCAATGTCTTCATAGGTATCTAATAATTCTAGGAGTGATAAAATACCATTCTTAGCAGTGTAAAATTATCTGGAAACTATCTCGAGACTTTGATATTTGAGACAATTAAAGAATCATCAAAATTTTCGAAGATTACTAAGACGCATTAATTTGGAAAAAAAGTTGGAAAAACTATATTGCGACGGCGTATTTTCAACATTATAAAAAATGGCAAGGACAGACAGGAATAAAAGATGGTTTTACAGCTTATAAAATAAATATTGTGAATATCGGTACTTAGGTACATTGAGATCGTAATTTTTTTTAAATTTGTGACATGCATTCTGTAAATCGTAAAAGTCACTGAAATACGCGAGATGTACTGTTTTATTTTAATTTTCATGTTGTTGTTATTTAAATATAGGTAACAAGCTTTTGTTGGTAATTGGAATTTTACTAACAATATCCACATTCTAATTTCAAATCACTTTTAGTCCCTCAAGGAACAAAAAGCTATTTGGTCACTGTAAACGGTTCCTTAAGGAACCAATTAGCATTTTTGAATAGATGTGATAAAAATTACTATTAATCAATTAATTTACTATTTATTTACTATTAATTTTTTTTCACCGGTTTGCCGCCCCTAATAATATGTGGTCCCGGGCCCACATGCCCACCCGGCCTTGATTAGGCTGTTTCCTCGTGGTCCTACTAATTTATCATTTAATAATTTAACGTCGCAGTAGGATTGCGAGGAACTAGGCATCCTCGTGGGCCCACTAGTAGGACATTATTATCTGCAGTAGGACCACGAGGAACTAGGCTTCCTTGTGATCCCACTAATGGGAGAAATTAGTAGGACCACGAGGAAGCAGCCCCCACAAGGTGGACCGACGATTTGGTGAATGTCATGGGAAGTCGCTGGAAGTGAGAGGCCCAGAACCGATTGATTTGGAGATCTCTGGGGGAGGCCATCTCCAACAGTAGGCGTCTCTTGGGTAAAATAATAACCGTGAAACAATAGGCAAATGAAACGACTTTAATCTAACGATTTTCTAGAAATTTTAAGATTGATTACTTCAGTACCATGTAAAGCTATTGTACAATAGAAATATTGCAAATTCCAAGTTTTCTACGATTTTTTGAGTTGACAGTAAGGTAAAAGAAAGAGTGTAGGTAATATTTTATTCTATTTATTATTGATTTCATAATACAATAGATAAGTCTCAATGAAGTGAGTGAAATACAGTAGCTCAATAACAATTGGTAAATAAAATGTATAGCGATAACAGCGTATTCATAGTTTAACCATAGTTTTCTGGATTATTTGTTAACTAGACGATCAAAGATTAAGCCAATTACTAGGTAAGTATATCAGACCTAGAAGACCTTTATACGTTAATACTTAAAGTAGGTACTTATCTATAAAGATAACAAGATATACCTACTTGAACTTTTTATACCAAATTAACAAACATTCCAGATTCTAGCTAAAAGAACCTAGTATAAGAATAGTAGTCACTATATCTGTTTTATAGTAATTTAGAATTTTTGTCTAAATTTATGTCATATTGACTCGTTAAATATCTAGGAATTCTACAGAAAATTCTAGTAGAATTAACAGTCACTAAACAAGTCTAAAGTTCAATGTGGATCAGAAAATCGAAAACATCTATTCTTCAACATGCTTAACTATTGTTTCATTGATATAATTTATACCTAATAATTTTTTCAAACCAGACAAAATGTGTATATTAAAACATCATTGAAGCAAAGCTTATATTAAAAAGTTACACTTTTGATCACCATGTTCAATAGCCGATAAGATATATAATAACATACATATATAATTTGATTTAATCAAATAACAGTAACACGTGAATTCTACGTAGCTAAAACAATTTGGCAACATTAGAAAAAATGCGCTTTGAGAAATCTAAAACACCTTATACCTATAACAAGTTTCTTTAATTGATATCTAAATATTTGAATAACAGCGTGAGGTGGATAATGTAATTGATTCGACAAGAAAATCTACGTTTGGACCCTACAAAACACTATTTTTCAAAGATAAATGCTAAACTGTTAATAAAACCGACTTAAAATTATTTCATAAATGTCAAAACGTAGGCTACTTATTATTCAATTTTATACCTATTATTATGTATGTACCTAATAGTTACATAAACAATACTTGCAAGTGTAACAGACATAAAAAGTTATTGCGATATTATTTGAGTTTCACAGTTACTAAATATTGCAAGTTTAATATTACAGCATCATTATATGTGTATATAATATAAAGATATAATAATTAGTTGGCAAGATTTTGAAACTGTCGAGACGCTTTAAATTATTTGACCTACCTCTAAAGGTATTTGTTATTAATGTCACAAGGAGGCTTTACATATTTTTCAGTGGAATTGTTATGTCAAATTTTAAGTATTTATTTAGTAAGGAAAGCTTATTATTTTGCCGATTTAGTCTTAACGGTCAACACAATATTGAATCCTATTGACAAAGTCAAAGAGTTTATGATCTATAGAGAAAAGTGATAAACGGAAATATCGTTGACGAAAAAGCGTTTTTCAGACGATGAAATAAGTCTTGAGTTGTCAGCTGCGATTTAGCTTTATTTACACGCCGCCGTTTGTTGCCAAGTATATTAATTTCTGACTTGAGTTAAACGTCGTAAATAGCCTTAAGTCAGTTAAGTGGCAAGCTGAGAAGTGGTCAAGTTAACACACAGTTAACTATTAGAATAATTGTCTATGCTTTCGTCTATCTAGAGATTAATAGTGTTCTATTTAGAGATAACGCAGAATTAAGTATTTAGGATCATTATCCTAAAGCTGGATTTAAGTTTCTTTTAGCCATGTTAACTTGGGATGATGAAGTCGTTATTTGAACATCTATCAAAAAATTTACACGAGTCAACGCTTATTAGGTACTTAGGTACACAAATGAGTTAGATCATTAATTCATTTGGAATTTCTTAAAATGAGGTAATGTTAGGTAGGTGCGTAAATTAATGATTTCGAAATAATTTTCCCAAAACAGTAGATATGCGTAGCTACGATCTTCATTCAAATACCACAGAGGCCGTATACACCGAAATCAAATATTTATCCAAGTTTGGAACATTTAATACGTCAACAGTAAGCAAACTCAACCATCGAACATTGTAGGAGTCGCTTCAGTAGCCAAGTTTAAACTTGTATCTGAAGCCCACCCTTGAGCGACTTTGAAAGCGAGCCAAGTCAACAAAAATAACAAACAGGCTTTATCTATTTTATGTCACTAAAACGAGAAGAGGGTCTAATGGTCTAATATAGATACATTTATTTTTGTATATTTGCTATCTACATGTTTGCCGATCTAAGTGCCGTGTTCACATTGCCTTTACGTATTGTTTTGCATTTTTTTATTTATAAAGTTATTGATGGGTTAGATAAAATAGTATGGATAAGCCATTCACTTAGATGGTACCAGTGAGATTTAAAATGTAAATAAAAATAATATTGACACAAGTATATTTCCTTAATATCTGCCCAGGTTTTTATGGTAGAAAACCACGGTCTCTGAGCTAACAAGTTTCCTCACAAAGATCCCTAACATCATTTTAAGCTATTTGGATATCTCTCACACAATTTACTTTTCAATATTATTAACAGCGAATACTAAATGAAAAATAAATCAACTAGTGGTAGTAACGTAAGTATAAGGAAAAACAAGAAACGCGCACAGCGAATTGCTACCCACATAAATCTATATTATCCTACCCAGTGAGCTAAATAGAAAAAATACTATTAGTGCGGAGAGCAGACGACTTTTTCAATCGGCATTTATTGTTAGATGTTACATACGGCACATATTTTGTGATATGTAAGTATTGTACTATTTATATTCTTTGATGAAATTTCTTGGAACGAATTAAGTAATGAATAGGCCAGACTTTACACACATCTTTTCCGATTTCATATTAAAATACATATCATGTTAATTTATCGCAATCGACTCAGAATAATTTATTTCATCATCACTTTTCACTTTCGTATGCGTCTGAATATTTTTATTTAAAATAGAAAATTTGTTTTTTTTTTCAATTAAATTTTAATACTGATGGTCATGGTTGCATCTAATGCCTCAAGTATTGGTTACTAACTGGGGGTATAGTCCTAACAGAACGTAATTAGAAGGATTTGATCGGTCCGAAACAACTGGTTCATTTTCTCGCAGATTCACTTCAGCTATACATGTTTTATTGTTTCCGACACCTAGCTAAGCTTCGACTAGCCTAACGATTGTATGCCTCTAATGCACTCTCTCTTACCTCTCTATGCCCATTAAGCCAACTATTAGTACCGACATACATTAGTTCGAGTGAGCCGACTAAAGTTGGTCGTATACGACACGTACGTACAATGTTTTGGCACTTAGGTTTGTTGAAATAATCGTAATGACATTTTTCAATACATAGGTTAACAATGATTTTATATTATTTAAGTTACATAATAACATATTCGAGTTACATTTTTGAGATACTGAACATTTGAAACATAATTGTAGTCTCACAAATGTTGATACGTAACATTGTTATACTCAATATACATGCAATTAGAGAAATTTCATCGAGGTTACACACATATACAACAAATTGAACTACATTTTAGAGATACATCAATTTAGTCTCGCAAATTTTGTTAATACATATTATTATTTTAATAATTTACCTATACAATTGAGAGATGTTTGATCGATGTTACAAACTTAGGTGTCTTAAAACAATTAACGTGGATCACAAATGACATTTTGAATTATTAAAATAATCTTATGCTCGTTAAGATATCATCAGAAATGCCGACAAACTTATCATAACAAAAATCAAGAATATTTCAGGATCTCCGTAACTACATCTAAATAGGTACTTATTTCAAGCTAAAGCCACTTATATTGTGCCTTTATTTGTACGTTAAAAGGTGCCTAAAAAGTGTTTTGAAGTGTTTAACCTGACCTCTATTCTAAAGCAATTACTAAAATAGGTTATTTAGCTGAGGAGTCACCGACTTGTGATCATAAAAAAGTTTCACCTAACGTATGATTATTGTGGCTTGTTTTAATGTAATTTGTTCTACGAGTGTTCATTCTTTGCTTTCAGACTAACAAACAATACCAACTTAACAAAAGTACACAGCTCAGAGGTTAGAAACTGTCTAATACATAATTGGATTGGTGTTCTTAATATGCGCTGATGCAACCGATATATTCACATGATAACTAATGTGCAATTATATTGAATCATCGATCATTTGATAGTGTTTTCAATAGGTAAGTAGGTAGTTAAGAAGCTATATTTATTAAGACACCTTCTTATACACGATATTCGTCTTGACGCATACATTTTTCAAACAGAAATACCCGATTTCTGCTGTGTAGCGCACACATTGCATATCGAGGCTGCTGCCACAGAAAAACACATTTTAAAATTATTGGTCTGAAATAGTGTGATGGTTTGAATACGTTTGTCATTGTTCGAATGATCACAGACAACAGCTTTGTTTACGTTTTAGGGACACTTTTGTTACAGGAGAAATTGTCTACATAATTGGATCGGTGTTCCTAATATGCGCTAGGGTAGTACAACCGATATGATATACAAATATTTTTTTGACAATTTTTAACACTTTAATATTGACGATCTTCATATGGCAATTATATTCAATCATCGACCATTTACAAAGTTATGTGCCATGCTACGTATAAATTAATATATTTTCATAAGTATAAAAAATATCAGATGATCTTCTGTGTTTCAGTTCGGTTGAGTGCAGTACTACGCATGCATAAATCTCGTATGGTGCATTAAATAATAAGTGTTGTCATTTGGGTAACTTGTATACCGACATTTTGATTTGAGCAAAACTTTATAATAAATATTTTGAATTTATGTTTCAAGAAATATTTAATGATATAATTGGAACTGAGCTCGTTACTAGCCACATAGGTAGGTACTTGCTACCATGGATTGTTTTACGAAAATTACAAAGTTTCCGTTTCTTCGAAATGGAGTAGTAAGTACTAGACTTTAATTCTACCAATAATATTAGCTCAGATTTACTAATGACCGTATTCAAACAAATCTAATTTAATTAGGTATTAATCTAATGATTGCTAATTTTAAATTCCATCTAATTTCAAAATCTTAAATAGTTTTATATTAAAATATGTCAAATACACTACCGATTGGTCATTAATAAAATTTAATATATTATTTTTATTTTAAAGTAAAGTAATCAATAATATAATTTACTATAAATACGAAATGACTAGACATGCAACTCTTAGAACGAGCACTCTTTAGTTGTAGGTATGTACCTACAACCAGAAATATGAAAGATATTCAGAAATATGAAAATCAATTTCGCTATAAAATACATGCTCTGTGCATATTATAATTTATTACACTGTTTTTTTAATTCTGATCTGATCTATTGCCAATTTTAGTATCTATACAGTCAAATGTAAGCTGCTTAAGTATATAAACAAAAACGTTTTCAAAATAACTAAGTAGTAACATTAAAATATCTGTTGAACACATTACTTGTACCTAATACTAATACAAACCATATTTGTTCTTAAACTTAACACAAAACATATCTTGTATTCGTAAAAACGTACATTTGTGTTACACAATATACCTAAAAGGAAATATTGTTGATGTTATAAAAGATAAGTAGGAGTCCTTTATTTTAATTGTTTACGAAATATAAAAGCGTTATTCACACACGTTTACTTATCATAAAAAGTGTAGCCACCATAAATATTTTTTGTCGATGTATATTTTGTCCTTAATATTACAAACATCGTCTGAATAGTATTTTTTGATCGTACTGAAAAAGTTTTTATCTCGTATTACACACAAAAGATATGTATCTGTAAGTAGTCTTGACTATGTCAGCTCTTGTACCAGAAGATGACCAGAAGTTAAAGGAATCTATGATTTAAAAGAAGCTGAGGTATACATACGATTAGATAGATCAGATTTCATTTTATGCTGATGTAAGTAGATAACATTCAAATTGATTTAATGTATTGATTATCTACATACTTCAATCTACATTTCTCTTTCACTCAATCACATTTTTGAAGCGCTCATCCGATGTAGCGAATATGAATCTACACGAATGAACCTATTACTAATGATTTTACTACTAAGATCACAAAACTCATTGTCTAGAGCACTATACTCAATTCCTTTTTGTCTCTATGCGAATGAAATGGTATTGTGTAGGTATTAAAATAAATAGCTGAGTATACCATCTGATCGGTAGCTAAAGTGTGAGGGAAATTTTTATCTCTTCCGTTGTTTTTGTTAATAAAGTAAATTCGTTTTGTGCTATATTCAGATGTTTTAATTATCATATTCAAGTTTTATACTGTTAGCGTTTGTATTCCAAGCTTTTATCACAACTTTAAATTTCCTCATTTCGTATTTTTGTTTTAGTGTGAAAGATTTATGATATTGTTCGAAACCAATATTTAGTTACAGTCCTTTTTTTTTCAGTATCGCTCGGATCACGAACAACTCTATAAAGTGACAACAGAAAATCTGTAACATTTTAGTGAATCTAACCATTAGGTACTTAGTATGTGGAACTATTATTTCAGATAAGAATATAGTTATTGAAGTGCATCGAATATCCTATCAAATAGCAAATTACATTTCAAAGAAACTTTCCATTCCATCACTTATTTATAACCTTCAATTTATAATCTAGTATCATGAGCAGGAGAAGCGATAAATGTACACGCGGAAAATTGGATCAATCGAATTTCCATATCGCGGGACCAGCCCACGGAAACGACAAAGCTGCTGCGAGTCCGTTGCTGCTGACTTCAAAGTACTTCTAATTTCTATCTCCTTTCAGATAATTCCGTTCTCAATCTCAACGTTTTACTCGAAATACGAGTATTATTGTCATCCAACCACTACTGTATCTATCAGTAGCAACGAGCGTGCAGTGAGCAGTCGCAGAAAGCGACGATGTCAGTCAATTGACGTTCTGCAACCGTGCTGCAGTTGAGCGACGATCACACGAAAAATTCTTAATTTCAAAGAGGATCCACGAAGTTCTCACAAAAAATCACTAACTAGATATTTATCACAAAAAGTTTGATGTGTCGAGAGTAGCCCACTCATTGGCAGTGCACAGTATAGGGTTAAGGATATGGATTACGTTGTACTACGGGTTCAAATGGATTTTAAAGATTCCTGACGAGTCTTGACTATTTCTTGCGCTTCACCTGGAAGAGAACAATAGTTATTAACATTTAAAAATCATGCAATACACTGTTTCCCCGTATTTTCTCATTGGAGTACAGTACAATAAAGGTTTTTATAAAATAAATATGCCGTAACCATTTATTTACATTTATATACAAATAATTTTGTCACAATCGCACCATGCGCTGCAATAAGATATGAAATAGTTCGCAGCGAATCAGTATATTATAGAAATATAACTAATTCGTGTCATAGATAATTTCTCGCTGTTTTGAACTTACACAAATAAGATCTGACAGATTCGCATATACAGTAGAAAATATAATTAAAGGTATTGTTCAACTGTAAGTAATTACCAAGAGTACAACTCCTCATCCCTCCACGTGTCTCAGTCAAGGTTGCCGCCGTTCCGCAGGCCGGCCTTGGTCTCCGGGGGCACCTGCTTCCTGAAACAGTCGTCCAGGAACGCCGACATTGTCCTGTAGAGGTGCTTTTTCACGCCGTCCAGGCTGTGACCTTCGTCGGGGTAAATCTACGGAGAAAGAAGGGACTTTGAAATACGAAATTATTATATGATAGGTTGAATGGAAACATGTATGGATAGTCAATAGCGCCCGGTGTACCGGGGCTCCATTACAGGCCCTTTTTAATGACGTCTAGCCTAGAAACGAGCGTCGATGCTAGAACATAAGAAAAAGGCTAGCCTCGTTATATTATAAAATCGGTACCCAAGTACTTGCTCGCCGCATCCACGTCCTAAGTGTGAAAGTGGTCCTCGATATTTATTAAGGATCTCTACCAGACTGAGGACTAAATAACACCTTGGAAATAATGCTAGGTTTCTGAGTTTTTGAAACGGCTAGTGTACTGAATGTAGTTTGCAAGCTGAATCTTTCTTGAATATTTTTAATAAGTTTTTATTTATATACTCTAAAAGAGGCAATTGAATAAAACGCACTAATTCATTATATTATACTTTTTATGATAATATAAGACGTAGCGATTACTGCATCCAGGCCAGATATTTTATTTTACTCTCGGCTACTAAAGCGCGTGCTACTCATCGAACTCACCGTGTCGTGGGAAAATAACATTCCCAAAGACCACACATTTAAATTGAATAAATACTACGATCTTACCAATAATATCACAAAAAACGGTTATTATGTTCACTTATATGCGGTAGAAGTAGGTAGGTAGGTAGGCGCGAGGTATTCCGGCAAAATTCTTAAGGTGGCCATTCACGAGCACTCCATTTGGCAGCGCTCCACTCCATTACCCAAAATTTGTGCATTAACTTGTCGTGAATGTTAAAAACTGTATGGATTGTGTGGCGTCGCTCCTTTGTTTGGATTTCCAAACATTCCAAAATCCAATGCGGCGCGGCTCCAATGGCCGCCATCCAACTCATCGTGAATGCAGAATTTGGGCGCCGCGTGGCGCCACTCCACGCGATTCGGCTCGTGAGTGTCGAAATCGAAATCCATTTTGAGCTCAGTCGGCCGGACGCCGCCGTACCGAACACTAGGTAGGTATGTAATTATAATTTGGGGGGGAAAAGAGGTTCTTTTGGAGGTGATTGAAATGTACAAAGAATCACCGTGTCTCTGGTAAACTACTCACAATGATTATCATGACAAAAACAAGCGTAATGTCGCCTTAGAAGGATTACTGCAATTGTTCCAGAAAGTCAATCCGAACGCTAACAAGGATAAGGACAACTGAGACAAATATGGAGTGGCTTCACGCCGAGCAGTTCTCGTGAGTGTGGTAAGAATTTGGACGTCGTTTAATGGTGTGGAGCGCTGCCAAATGGAGTTCCCGTGAATGGCCACCTTTATACACATTGCTAAAAGATCTAGGCTTATCGAGAACGTCCGTGAGCTCAATATTAAACCGCGTAACAAAGGCGGCACTGACGGAATCGTATCAAATATGGTTAGACAGAGAGGGGAGCCGGAGTGGTGAAGGTGAATGTTGATGCATTGTAAAGTACCTACTTAAACCTGCACCTAGGTCGTAAGCCCCAGGCACTGCTTTTGGCTCTTTTCCCTGCAACGCGATGGACCCGGCACCCGCACGGTGAATCCATGGAATGCTTAGTTATCGTCTCTCTCTCTATCGCGAGATAAGATTTACCTATTTCATAAACACATACACTTGGGAGCAAATAAATCGAGCCACTTCCTTTTTCACGCATTATGGTAATTATTTTTGGTATTATGGAACGCATCGATTCGAAACATATATCGCCTAAAAGGGTATTTAATAACCTTTACAATGAGGGTAGTTAGTTGTCAAAATTTCATTTTTATTAAAGTTTAAAGGGTAGAATAAAATTATCGCATTTAATTTGCTTATGACATTTTTATTGTACTCTGTTAAGAAAAGATTAAATTTGAGGTTTTTGTTAATCATACCCATATTACTTGTTATTGTTGTCTTTATCTGTGTCTGTGTAATCAAAATAACCTGATAAAATGGATACTACACCGACGGAAGCTGCCCAAGTTGTAGCTTTACTTGAGGTTGGACACGGACAACGTGAAGTGGCACGCAGACTTCATTTGAGTCGTTCAAAGGTACAGCGGGTATACCGCAGGTATCTGGAGACTGGTGCTTTTGTTCGGCGACCTGGAACTGGCCGACCACGGGCAACAACAGAACGTGACGACCGCTTTATTGCAACCAATTCGTTGCGCGACCGTGGACTTAATGCTGTTCAGCTACAGCAAGCGTTACGTGACGTTCGAGGAGTCTCAATCAGTAGGTGGACAGTGAGACGAAGACTAAAAGAACGAAATTTAACATCACACAAACCAGCAACTGGCCCAAAATTGACTGTAGCTCATCGCCGATCTCGCTTGGAGTTTGCTCGAGAACACATTAATTGGACGTTAGAAGACTGGAGGTCAGTTTTGTTTTCTGACGAGTCAAGAATCTGTCTTTTTAGCAATGACGGGAGAAACCGAGTGTATAGACGTCCTGGTGAAAGATTTGCCCAATGTTGCATTCGAGAAACTGTGAGTTTTGGTGGTGGTTCTTGTATGGTGTGGGGAGGAATTTCTCTAGACGGAAAAACGGAACTTGTCTTCGTCGACCCCGCCAACGATGGCAGTGGTAGACGTGGATTAACAGCTGACCGATACATAACTGACATTCTTGAAAACCACGTAATGCCGTATGCTGGTTTTGTCGGAGAAAATTTCTTGTTTATGCATGACAATGCGAGACCTCATACCGCGCAGATCGTTACGGAATACTTGTCTGCGATCGGGATTCAACAAATGGTATGGCCAGCACGAAGTCCCGATTTGAACCCGATCGAACACCTATGGGACGAACTAAAACGGAGAGTCCGAGCCAGGGTTCCCGCTGTTTCATCCATTCCCGAGCTTAAAGTCGCTGTGCTTGAAGAGTGGGAGAACATACCACAATATGTCATCGTAACGCTGATCAGATCGATGACTAATAGGCTACAAGAATGTATCAGGGCACGGGGGGGTAATACCAGTTATTAAGAATATTTTTTTTGCAATAATTTTGTTTTTTATTGTTTTTATGGACTGTTTTAGCCCTACTAAATTTTCTATCAAAATTACCATTTTTCTTGCAGAGCCAATAATTTATCATTCAATAAGGTTATTATTCAATAATTTACCCTCATTGTAAAGGTTATTAACTAAACTTTTAGGCGATATATAGTTCGAATTGATACGTTCCATATTACCAAAAATATTTACCATTTTACGTGAAAAAAGGTAGTGGCTCGATTTATTTGCTCCCAAGTGTATATTTTCCTTAGAATTACCTATATTAAGATTAAGTTAAATACGTATTTATTGTATTATTGATTATCTATACCTATCGTATAACACGCAAGATTTGATCTAAACCAACACGGACACTCCATACAACGTTCGCAAATCAATTACCTATTACTACTACTAAAGCAAATGACGTTTGTACACGCGCAAATGTGTGCGTGGAATCTAGTAGGGCTGAGTGCGCGGTTATCAATCGAAATGACGCGAGAAGTGCAGCAACTGCCTTCTCTTTTACCCGCATAGCGCTATCTCTGTTATCGGCCGGCGCTCGCGTCTACTCGATGAACGTGAAGTGTCGCTATGCCCGAGCGATAGCGCGCGCCCTTGTTTATATGTCAGTGATGTCTACAACGAAGTGCCGGGTGGGGTGAGGTATTTGAAATGAGTGCGGGGAGGTGAGTGGCCGTTCTGTACGTAGTACTATTATCTATTCTGTGCCAACACACATGCATCGCGAGTTGATTAAAAGCTTGAAATAAAAAAGACACTGTCACGCAGCCTAGTCAGTGAAATGCCGAAAAGGACGCGTTACCAATTACCATTTGACAACTAACCCCCATATATATTTTATTTCTATTCTATTCTATTTAAATATTTTGAGACACGGTCACATTGCCGAAATCATATATTTTCTTTTATTCATATGTATTTTGGAAACCCAAACCGGGTCTTTCCTTAATAATAATTTTGAAATAAATTTGACAGCTGTATCACAACTAACACAGTGATAAGTTGATTTAGCTTTCCGCTACTCAATTCATAGTTAGCATAAAATTAAGTAACCTTTCAGAAACTGCGTGTTAAACTCGTTGCTGAGTGGGTACCTGTTGCCGGAACATGCTGCCTTGTTCCGAGAGCGCCTTCGCCAGGGCCATGGTCTGCTGCACGTGCACGTTGTCGTCGGCGGTGCCGTGGACGAGCAGCAGCATCTTGTCGTGCAGCGCCCCCGCCTGCTTCGTCACGTCGGCGTCGGCGTAGCCGCGGTAGTTGCCCGTCGCGTTGGGAGAGCCCATGTACCGCTCGGCGTACGCGGAAGCTGTCGCAAAAAGCACGTACAGTTAGGACGCCATCTGCCTGCACAACCTCTCAATGTAGGTACCTTCACTTCAACATTCTTAGCAGTATTTGCGAGCGCAAACTACTTAATTAGACGTTGAGAAACTTAGTAGATTGGGTAAAATTGGTTTTATGATGGTTTTATGTAAATCAGATTATATTGTCCACTATTTATTGTGTAGTTAAGATTTTGGTCTGTTTATTTTGATTGAGTAAAGTGTAGTCGAATTTGTACTCAACATTTTTTTTAAACTTAATATATTTTATTGGCAATGGAGAATAAAATTTGAAGCATAGTCGTGAATCAAAATAATTGGTAACAATTCCATAAAAAGGAATGCTTCGTCTTAAAAAATCTTTGTGAACAGATAAGTACATACTACTGTATATGTACTATTTTTACAATTGAAATAAAAAGAAGGAAAGAATTTCCAGTCGATATTCGCTGTAAACCATCCATCTACTTACGGCGCAGCGATGCTATTTGTCGGCACTCAATCTATAACGCGTGTTTTGAGAGTAAGATTGAAATCGTTCGGTTCACACAGATCGAGATACATTGTTTATACAACATTTTGAATTTGGAGTTCATTTGCATGTTATGTACATTTACATTGTTTGATGGCATTCGATCAATAGCTATTAAGTAATGTAAGCTTAAAACTGTTTGGATTGCTCTTTTCATTATGTCATTTTTAAATTAGTGGCAATAAACCTATAACTTCGGCATCTTGGACACAACTTGGACTTGGACTTCAAAATATGAAAAAAAAAACATACTGTCGTTCAAAGATTAAGTTTACTTCCGAAGTAGTTTGACGGTCGGAAAAAAAATCGTTGTAAGGTAAACAATCGCTTAGTAAACATTTATCAGTCGCCATGCTATTCTTTAATTGCTGGAGAAATACACATACACAACAAATACGTACCGTGGTTGCGCCATCGGAAGATAGACGGAACGTCTACGCTGCAGTGGAAACTTGTTACTTGTTTGTGGTCCTGATGTTTGCGAGTGTCAAAAGTTTTGCAGATCACACCATCCAATACGCACCATAATAGCGCCAGCGCACGATGGGCGTGACAGCGACGCCGCAGTGGAACACGTCCAGTGGGCTGGCCAGTGCCAGCGTCGCAAGAAATCCGCCATGCGACCGGCCCCAAACTGCCACCCGTCGCGCGTCCACGAAGTGTAGTGAGTCACGCAGGTACCTTGCAAAAGTAGTCATTACTAGTGATGTCCGGATCGAAGGACCAAAATGTTTTGGCTATAGGTACATACTTATACTAATGTTATTACATTTAAAACTAGTCATAACGAATTTCTATAATACTTACTAATCATTTTACACAACACAATCAATCAATATCAAGACATCACATTGTGACGAATATACCTTAATTAATTAAGCTTCATCAAAGAAAATAGCATTCCAGACGTAGAAAGTATTTGCTGGCGTCATCTTCCTGGTAATGAGTTGGAATCTCGTCCTTAAAGAATAAGTAATAGCGGTTTACTTGTTTTCATAGAATGTATCTTTGGATACGATATTTCTTTTTCCGGAATTTCAATGTATGGAAAGTGGCCATTGTTCTTGTTCACGGGCCGTGAATACCTAGTCCATAGGCATAGGTAGGTATAACTTTCGTTTCCAGATCTAGGCTTCAATTTACCTAGTGTATACTGATATAAAACCCGCTCCTTTTATCTACTCGGGAGGAAAAGTTCATTCCATCTAGCCCCCCCCCCCCCCCCTACCTATGCATAGAATAGAATAGAAAATAATTTATTTCAGTAAAGTTACACAAAAATACAAACAGATAAAAAAAGATACAAAGACATAACTATACCGAAATGGGTGAACACTCAGCATAAAGCCCATAATACACAATGAAGATACTATAAAATATATCTTATCTGCGACGTATCGCTAACCCTAAATTTCAATGGATCACCACACACAGTTAATATAATATATATTTTACATTACAGTATCTTAAGATACTGAGCGATATGTGAAAGATATCTTAACCTATACTCGGCGATATTTATCTTAAGATAAACTACAGTATGTTCAATCTAGTGCTGTTTTTTGGTTCTTAAGTGGTCCTCTTCCCAGATTTTACGCTTTTTTCTTCTCGACGCAATACATATATGATCAAATTCACTGTCCCATGCGCTATTACAGCACCCGAGGCTGGTCTTCCGTGAACACCTATAGGGAACGTAGTTGAGCGCAGCCGCTAAAATCATTATAATGATATCCTAGCGCTAACAATAACGACAGTAAATTAATAAGAAAAAATGAAGCAAGCGAGATTCACATATATACTATACAGGGTGTCTCAGAAACAATGGATAAACCTTTAACTGTTGATAGGTTTCGTCGAGACCTCTCTAATCTCAAATTTTGACTTTAGTAAAAATATCTCGGTTTTCAAGATATTTGATAGTTTATGATTTTTTTTAAAAATGCCACTTTTGGTTGGTTTTTAATGTGCCATTTTTACAAATATGGACTTTTTCTGATTCAGTTTTTTTTAGCTTCTAACGGAATAGTTCAGCTATCAATAACAGTGGTTAAAATTGAGCTAGCTAATCACGAAGTGCTTGGAAAAAACAATGTTCCAAAAAAAATTAAACAAGAAATTATTTTTCTTCGTGTTTGGTCAGCTACCATGTAAAAAAAATGTATGACGCTCATCCTGCCCATTATCTTAAAAAAATGCTTAGTTATTCTAGTTTCAAAAAAGGTATGATAACCTATGCTTAATGTATCTCTTAAATTTTATTACTGCTTGAATAGCAAATGGTATTAAATTTTAAAAAGATTTTTTTCGGAATAGTTATTAATTCTTAGTTTGAATAAAGAATTTGAAATAAAACAACATGAAATTTTAATTTTTTATTAAATTTACAATAAATGTTCGAATTGGCGTCCTTGCGCTCTGATACACGCCCTACATCTTTTTATAAAAGAAAGTTTGATGCGGCGCGCGTAACCAGACGTTTTTATGTGTGCAGCTGCATTTTGTATGCGAGTACGCAACTCTGTTATTGAGGATACTGGCCTCGCGTAGACAAGGTCTTTCAGACATCCCCAATAAAAAAAATCCAAGGGATTTAGATCCGGCGATCTGGGCGGCCATAAAATAGGGCCGAGCCGGCCTATCCACCTTTGTGGGAAGTGTTGATTTAAATAATTTCTTACTACTATTGCGTAGTGAGCTGGGCACCCATCATTTTGAAGCCACATTCTCCGCCTCACTTCTAAATTGACATCTTCTAGCATGCCGGGTAAATCATTTTGTAAAAAATTAAGGTAAATTTCACTATTCAGTGTAGCTGGAAGTTCATATGGCCCGATCACCTGTCCGTCAATAATCCCAGTCCACAAGTTAACTTTAAATTGAACTTGGGACCGATCTTCCCTCATCAAATGTGGGTTTTCAACTTGCCAGCTATGTAGATTGTGGATGTTGAAATATCCATCTCTCCGGCATGAGGATTCATCCGTCCATAAAATTTTATTGAAAAATTGCGGGTCCTCCCTTATTTTATTTAACATGATTCTGCAGAATGCAATCCTGCGCGGATAGTCAGCAGGCTGTAGAGTTTGGACCCTTTGAATATGGAAAGGGTGCAAAAGGTATTTTTTCAATATGCGATGCACTTTGCTTCTATTAATGCCGGTTCGACGTGCAATTCCACGCACAGAACGTGTTGAATCTTCTTCTATTTCGTCGAGGACTACTACTTCTTCATCGTCGTTTCTTTCTGGTCTTCCTGGCCCTGCACCACCAATGCCTCTTCCTGGAAGCCTCCCTTCGCAGTACGAATTATGTACCCGAGCAAAAACTCGATAGTCCGGGTGACGTGCGTTGGGGTACCTAATACAAAAAATGACGTTATTAAATTTACTAATTCATTTAATTTTAAAATCTAATTAAACACGGCGTGAGACTATTTTTAGAAGGATAACATAATGTAAGACCCATCCTGATACGTTTAACTAAAGTTGCAATAAATGTGTGTGATTTAAAAAAAATAAGATTGATTGAATTAAAGAGAAAATAAATAATCTTACCTCTCTGCGTACAGACGAGCAGCAGCGTTAGCATTTCCTCGACATTCGCCATAAACGAAATGCATGTTTGCATATTCGTGCGACGTGTACTGATGTCTAGGCATGTTCAGTGTTATGTATTGGTTGTCAGTTAGGTTTCACAGCACAAACAATATCCAAATCGTAAAGCTAGCCAAGTCCATATGATCACCAGTTGTCAATAGGTTTCACAGCACAAACAATATCCGAATCGCAAAGCTAGTCAAGTCCAAAATCACAGCAAAATGTCGTTTAAAATCATCGAAGCTCTAATCGAATCTCTCGAATACAGAAAACATGCGTGGGTCACAACCGGAGTTCAGAAGGACACTAACAATCGTAACAAAGAACCCAATGATCAGACGCAGGTAAAAAAAGTCCTTCCAGGAAATTCGATAGCAGGTAAGGTTGCAAATGCTTATGACTCATGTGCTGTTAATGATAAGGCTCCTTTTTGATTGCGCATAGTGGATGAGACATGTGGCAGGCAGGGGCCACAAAAAAAAACACGTTTCTCAACTCTGTGACTCGCAAACGAATGTTTACAAATAAGCTTTAAGTGCTTATTAGTGGAAAAAAAACCTTTTTTTTTTCAAATTTTCATTTTATTTGCTATTCAACCAGTCAGAAAGTCAAGAAAGCATAAACTTAATACTGGAAAACTAAATTAACCGAATAAAATTAATCCGAAAATTAATTAATCCGACAAACAATCTTTTTAAAATTTTCATACCATTTGCTATTCAAGCAGTAATAAAAGTTCAGAGATACATTAAGCATAAGTTTATCATACCTTTTTTGAAACTAGAATAACTAAGCATTTTTTTAAGATAATGGGCAGGATGAGCGTCATACATTTTTTTTACATGGTAGCAGACCAAACACGAAGAAAAATAATTTCTTGTTTAATTTTTTTTGGAACATTGTTTTTTCCAAGCACTTCGTGATTAGCTAACTCAATTTTAACCACTGTTATTGATAGCTGAACTATTCCGTTAGAAGCTAAAAAAACCTGAATCAGAAAAAGTCCGTATTTGTAAAAATGGCACATTAAAAACCAACCAAAAGTGCCATTTTTAAAAAAAAACATAAACTATCAAATATCTTGAAAACCGAGATATTTTTACTAAAGTCAAAATTTGAGATTAGAGAGGTCTCGACGAAACCTATCGACAGTTAAAGGTTTATCCATTGTTTCTGAGACACCCTGTATATGTATACACGGTTATTTTTTTATCACCCTGGAAAATTTAAGGGACGCTTCACGACATGGTATTGGAATGATTTAAATATGAATAAAAAATAACTCACTTAATTTTATATTAATTTTCTAAAAAATCCAAAAAATGCTGCACTAGCTTAGAGCAGCATTTTTTGAGATTTTTTTATTAATCTTTTTTTTAAAGTAATAATGGATGTGTCCTGAAGCGTCCCTAAAATTTGCCAGGGTGATAAAAAAGTTACCGTGTATACTATTGAATAAAATAAATTAAATAATTATTGAATAAAATAAATTGCAAGGCAGTAAAAAAAATAAAATCAAAGTCTCATTACCCCGAATACAACTTTTGCTCAGCAAGAAAAAGCTTTTTCAATTAAGCTTTGAAGGAGTGCAGCGAAGTGACTTGCTTGTATGGAGGCGGAATGTTGTTCCAGCATTTCGTGGCGGTGTACTTAAAACTGTCTCGAAATGCTGCTGTTTTGTGTTCAGGGCACACGAGGAGAGTGGACAATTTAAGCTTATCGTATAGATATCGTGGTGCTCGAGTCTTCACAATCCCGAACAGCCGGCAACGACCTAGTCCCTATAGGTTCACTCACTCGGCGACCTCGAGCTGATCGGCCAGTTCCACGGTGCCGAGGCGGCGGTGCAGCGCGTGGTGCGCGGCCAGCCCGCGGCCGCCGGCGCCGCGCGCGTCCACCGCCGCCACGACGGCGCCCGCGCCCGCCGCCACGCTGCACCACTCCAGCGACCACTGCTCCGTCACCAGCTGCGTGCCGGGCGCGCCGTGCCTGAACACAATTGGGATGATGACTGAATTCTAATTTTTACGTCTCGTCATTAAATATTAAAATACCGTGGAAAAAGATGCAGTCCTGTGAAATTAGAATTAAAATCGGCTCAGAAATATACATGAGATACAAGCATTTAACGCTGTTAATTTGGAAGCGATTAGACAGAGAGATCCGACATCAACCGTGACGTCATTCTTGAGTACTGCCATGGTACTGCCACATAAACTCCATGTAAATTGCCGTTTTGCTAAAAAGAGATGGAGAAAAATCTTTAATATCTTGGTTGTTATTATAGTTATTCGAAAACCGATTTTCTCTTTCTGTTTATTATATGAATGAGCTTCTAATAAAGCAATAATTTTTTTCATTCGTCTAGCCTTGATGTAGGCGTGGCGGCTCGTTCGTCCCCCGTGCTGTTAAAAAATATCGCCAAACGACGAAGAAACACGATACGATAACGCTGAAAAAGAGTAAAGGCACCAGTGGAGTAACTATCCCATATGAGGCCCGTGGGTGGCAAATACTTTTGGTGGGCCCTCCCAGTAAAATTGACCGACATCTTTTTGTTTTGAATATCTGAAATCTGAGGGCAATGATTAGTTTGCATTTGTATATGGTCTCTATAGTTGTTGTCAAGTAATTGATTTTAAAAAAGTATGTAGGTACCAAAAAAATATAATTTTTAAGTACATAGGTACTTAGGTATTTCTGAGCTCGCGGCCTCTTGGGCTGGGGCCCTCTTGAGTCAGGGGCCCGTGGCATTTTGCCAGTCCTGCCGCCCTACAGTTACGCCACTGAAAGGCACTCAAGTGTCTACACCAGTGACATCTTGGAAACAGATATTATTATTATAACTTTTTTCAATGTTGTGTTGATAAATCTTTTTTTTTTACGCCACACACAAACACACTTACTTATACAAACACACGTACGCTATCACATGGACGCACTCGCGTTGGTTCAAAAGTTTTACAACCATTAAGTCCAAAACATGTTTACACACACATACAAACACACACATGTGCGATTACGCGTGTATTCCATTCCATTCAATCATATGTATGACATATTCACACATTTTTACAGGGTCACTTTTGAAGTACTTTGAGAAGTGTAATCCGCTGTAAATCTAGTGTTAGTTTTATATCCTTGTTAGTTTTGTATTCCTTTTCTTTTTACTATGATACTTATTATAAATTACTCAAATCAAATTCTCTCACTGGATGCGTTGTACTGTGCCATTGTATATAGGTATACAATCATTGTAATCTTTCCGCTTGAAGGGTCTGATTGATGACCTGTAACATAGGCTGTTCAGTCTATCACAGGCACCAGTCTCTTACACTGCAGGATACCTGGTGGCAGTGGCGTAGCTACCCAGGGGCTAGGCGGTGCAGTGCCCCTGGGCCCTCGAATTCTTACCAGAAAATCTCGATCGAACTGAACTTTCGAAAATTACTGCCATTTTCAAAATAAATATGACAGGTTGCAACCCGACTTTAATAATGGCAAGGCTGTCGAGAGAAATTCGAAAGTTATACCTAGGAGTTCCCCCAAATTCTTTCTGTGGGTTGGCAGTGTTGTCAACTTGACGGATAGCGATATGTGCGTTTTATTATTCATCGATATGCGTTTTATTGTGAATTCGAGTGAAGATTTTGTTTCGAAAATGGTTAAAAATGAATGCTGTATCTACATCAATTATTAATTGTAATTTATGTCGTTACTGTTTAATATTTTTATTACCGGCCCTGCAGTGCACTAAAAAGAGTTGATGATAAAGTAGCTTAGCATTTTTAAAGTATTTGTATATTTTATAGTTTTACTTGATAAAACCTAACCAGTTTAGATAGTAGTGGGGCCCCATTTTTTTTATTTGCACCGGGGCCCTTGGTTACCTAGCTACGCCACTGCCTGGTTGTACTTAAATCTAGTTTGTTAGTTATCATGTCCTGTTGTGGAGATAAAATAAATAAATAATAATAATTATTATTTATACACAGCGGGAAAACCAAGTCAAGCAAAAAGTAATTGTCTTACCGTAATCATTGATAACCAAGGAATTAGTATGTAAATCGAGTATCTTAGCATCTAGGCTGTAGTGAATTACACCATGAAGCTATCTCCAAATAGTTACCATTAATTTCTATGGGTAAGTTTCACTTTAGGACACTGCATGGTTTAAGCTCATTTCAGACTAAGCTATACTATTCAATTATACACGGTTATTTTTTTATCACCCTGGAAAATTTAAGGGACGCTTCACGACATGGTATTAGAATGATTTAAATATAAATAAAAAAAATAACCCCCCTTCTTAATTTTATATTAATTTTTTAAAAAATACAAAAAATGCTGCACTAGTTGAGAGCAGCATTTTTAGAGATTTTTTATTTTTTTTTATATTTTTTTTAAATTTTTTATTTCATTTTTTTTTATTTTTTATATAATATTGGATGTGTCCTGAAGCGTCCCTAAAATTTTCCAGGGTGATAAAAAAATAACCGTGTATAGTACAGCATTAAAAGCCATAAAGCTATACTATGGTCTATGTCGCGTTGCGTTCACATTACACGATATAATCGTAGAAAATATAATATACGATATATTATCAATCCAAATGGGTCAGTAGGGAGAATTCAGAAACTATGAGAGTTAGCGAAATCTATTCTTAGGAACCATGGCGTCAATTTTAGATTTAATAATAATGGCATTCAATTTTTTAAACTATCACACAACCGGGAATTGAACCTGGTCAAAATTCTGTAAGTAATCGCATGAAATATTTGTTTGTATAGTTGAGCTTGTGAGTGTAAGGCTAATTGTAGTGTAAGGCTTGTGAGTGTATGTAGAGAGTAATCTGCTATGAAATGAAATGTCCACAATTTAAAGTCAATCCGTAATTCAACTCTGCAATACAAATATTACCTCAAAATATACATTTACAAATAGATTTTTTTCATTTCTTGGTCCTTTTCTTTATAATAGGTTAAATAGAGTTTTCAAAATTTATTATTTAAATTATTTTAGTTGCACACATATTCTGTATAAACACATTCAAAATTGTCCTACGAAGAGACAGAAGAGCTACTCGTTGTCAATTTTGTATTGTGTAATTTATTTATCACCTAGTTGTAGTAATCAAAATTGCTTCTTTGCGTGTCTTAGATTAGCTCAATTGGTTAGTCATCGCTTTCACTTCTATATAATTTGTTAAGATATATTGTGATTAAGGCATTGTACTAATTTACCATGTAAGCATTTCTTCGCCTGAAACACAGGTTCAACCTAGTTCAGGTATTACTAACAATATTGTACTAAGTATATAATTTAAAATGTAAGAATCTTTGTATGCTTGATCAGTGTGTTTTGAAATAAACATTTATTATATGCTATAGTATTATATTATATTTATAGGTAAAAAAATCATTAAAGTATTACTTTTAAAAACCATAACTGAAAAAAAAACAATTGAAAGTCAAATAATCGCAAAATGCAGGTTAAATTTAAATTTAAAGCGGCTGGTACGTTAAATCGACAATTCCTATTATTAATTAGTGTGACAATTAAAACTCTAATATAACGTGTTTAATCTGCAAAGGAAAACAAATGGTACAAAAGGGAGGGCGCATTACTAATAATAGAAAAAACTACTAATAGAAAAAGATAAGCTGTTTCTATTTCGTTTCAACTCCTCATCATTAGTAACAGTTGTTTTTGAAATACTAATTGTAACCTTGCTTTCTGACTGATTTAGTTAATTATTTTTTGCCTGCGATTGTCAACATCATCATCATCATTTCAGCCAAGACACGCTCACTGTTGAACATAGGCCTCCCCTATAGATCTCCAAACCAATCGGTCCTGCGCCTCCCACATCCAGCGGCTTCCTACGACCTTCACCAGATCGTCGGTTCACCTTGTGGGGGGCCGACAAACACTGCGTATCCTGGTACGCGGCCGCCACTCGAGGACCTTTTCGCCCCAACGGTCGTCAGTCCTACGAGCAATGTGTCCTGCCCACTGCCACTTAAGGTTTGCAATTCTTTGGGCTATACCGGTAACTCAAGTTCTTCTACGGATCTCATCATTTCTGATATGATAGCGCAGAAAACCATTTCGATTGTATTCTGATCGAATGCTTTATATAAAGCAATTTGTCTAACCCACTCAACTTTTATAAATTCTGCATTACAACCACAGACGTATAGGGGGAGATACGTCTGTGATTACAACAGACTACGAGTATTAAATATCTATGTAATTTATGTAGTAACTGAGAGTATTTCATAGCTTCGTCCACATGTAATGTGACAAATTAGACGTTAAAGATAAATGAGTCCCCTACCAAATGGCCTTTGATGTTGCATATTAAACTAAAGGTACCGGATTCGAGTTTTAGCTGGAAGGTCTGACCCCTCTCCGAGAGGTAAGTAAATAATAATTTGTAACAAGTGAAGAGTGTTTAACCGGTGCACTGTTCTAAATCTCAACACCAAAAGTATTCAAAGTCATTAAAATAAAAATATTTTTTTTATTCAAATATGACTTGATATAACACTTCTTTCAATCGTCCATTTTTTATCTATTCAGGACATCTCTTTGCTGATAAGAAAAGTCGCAAGAAAGTTAGGTAGCTATTTTGGAAGCAAATTACTGATATTTACAATATCTAAATAATGTCGTTACCAAACACAATAGCATTTGTTTACATTGTAACTAACTAGTATCTACAAATAAAACAATATGTTCAAAATATTGAGGCGTATTTATATATGTATACACTTTATTGCATTAAAATATTTCGTACATGCAATAAACGTAGTTTACAAGAGCGTATCTATCTCGAATAAATGTCTCTTCTAGTCGTTCCAGTCCATCAATCCATAGTGTGTACCAAAATATTGTTGTTGAAATTTTATTATCTTTCTATTTAGAACTATTAAATTAATATATTAACATGCTTGCTCAAGAAAGTGTTGCTTCAGACGGGATTTGAAGCTGGCTAGTGACTTGGTCTGCTGTATTACACTCGGTAGACTATTTCACAATTGGGGTGCGCACGAATATTAATGAATTGTGGAAGAAGCGTGTATTGCTCCGTGGAACAATTATTAGCATCCGCGTGTCACAGCTCCATTAGGACGAGAAGGCGGTAATAATTGGAAGCGGGAGTGGATCTCGGCGGGGAGTTCGGGTCTTTGAGGGTTTTATAAAGAACAGTTATTACGTCGATCTCTGACAGGAGTTATTTTGTCTGACAGGTAGGTTTATGGACCCGATAGTGGGAGATACGGTTATATTTTCGCAAACCAAAAATGGAGCGTAGGTGTTCAAGTTTATTTTATAGTTTCTCCGTGGCGTTAAGGTAATAAATGTCGGCGTGGTTGATAAGAGGGAAAAGAAGAGACTGGGCAATTATAATTTTAGTTTTGAACGGAAGAAAATGCTGAAACCGGCTGAGACGGTGAAAGGTATTGGTGCATGTAACTTAATAATTTATGTGAGGTATCCAAGAGTTACAAGAATCGACTATCATTGCCTGATTTTTCGCGTTGTCAGCAAAAGCAATGGTTGTTCCATCATACACAGTAGGTTAAATCTAGACACGCGGCAGCCGGTGTCCAATCAAGTTCAAAGAACTACTTTTGACCCCTTTACAACGTTAATAGTTATTTGTTATACGTGAGTGCAAAGTTGTTTTTTAACCGCGTGCTCAACTTTGATGACCGAGCAAGCGAAGGACCCTAAAATTAGGATCCTGAGAGTTAGCGAGGGAATCAAAAGAGCACAAGGTGAAAAATCTTTGCACTCGAGTGCAACACGTAACTTTTCATCCCCCCTCAGCGAGGAAATGACTAAATGCAAATAAAACATTTACAATCATAAGATACTTTTATTTCAGTTTAGGTACATATTTACTACAACATTAAAATAAACTTCTTCGTCGCTGGAATCACGCATTTTCGTTTTTTTTTTACATTTTTTTCATGTTTTTTTCTTATTTATAACAATACGACGTCAAAACAAAATGGCGCGCGCAAAGCAAATTACATACAAAAGTACACCAAGGAGGTTCAGAGTCAGAGCTTTTAACAAATTTTAAAAAAGTTGTATGATAAATTCGACACCATGGAGATGGAAGTAAATAGGTTTAACGATGTTTTGAAATCACATTCCTAGTGCACGCGATGTTCTAAATTCAAATTTACTTTAACATCAAGCGGATAAAAACGGCTTTGGCGGTCTGATATAGATTAGCAAAAATAGTTTTTCCGAGATGGGGGGATGAAAATGTATTTAACCTACATATATGAAGTTTAGTTCATTTATTAAAGCTCCTTAGCTTGTCTAGAATCCAAAATTTCATAACTGTAGCTCAAAAAGTTATTGACTTATACATCAAGAAGTTTAATTATTTAAAAAAAAACTTTTATAATACAAGCTTTTAGTACTCGCCAATACGAATCAAACAAGCCTAAACTCGATGGGGTTCTGTCGTTTTATTGCGGGGTTCCTATGGACACCCTCCAGTTCCAGCATTAGATCAGCTCCATGTCATCATAATATTGAATTGTCACGCGATATACACATGCATGCAAATCAGAAACCGGGAAGTGGGTCAAATTTAGTCATAATAAGGACATCTTAAAATTCACTAAACTAGGAGTCTTTGTCATTGCTAAAGTTTGAGAAAGGGTTCACTAATGTCAAATGATAAATATAAAAGCAAAATTAAAATTCAGCTGGCTGCTTAAATATTACTAAGTAATACGCTTTCAGCCATACTGAAACTACAGGCATAATAAGTTGATGGCGAGACCCAAAATGAATCAATGCAAACAGCCCAAGTTATTGAAATTCTTGATTGTACCAACGCCCTGTGGCCAGGCCTGGCTAGTTACAAAAATATAAAAAAAGAAGGAAAAAAGTATCTAAACCATGTTTTCACCATAACAAATGGAGAACTTTATATGTTCTCCATTTGTTTAGGACAATTTATTAGACCTACATTTTTTTAAATCCGACAGCAATGCCATCTTGAAAAAAGTTAGCGTCTTAATAATTATAAATACATTTCATGCAAGAATTACACATGGAATTTTGTCAGCGCAAAAGGCATGAAATATTTGAACTTGCGACAGCTGAATTTTTTTGGTCTAATAAGGCAACGCAGTCCCTCGAATGGGAATCCCACATGTTACCATTTCGGTTCAACATTTAAATCAATTTTGACGCGTTTATGTGCAGTACGTGACGGAAATTGTGAGCAAGATGACGAGCAAATTATTTTTGACTAGCTTTACTTTACGCAGCATGGCCCGCATTGTTTTTGTTTTCCCGTGAGAATGTTATATTTTCCCGCAGGAAAAATAATTTTGTAGCCTATATTAATCAGGGATAATGTAGGAATCAAATGGTGAAAGAATTTTTGAAATCGGTCCAGTAGTTTTTGAGTTTATTTGTTACATACATACAAATCATTCCTCTTTATATTAATAGTGTAGATTTTTATATTTTTTTTGTATTTTTATCGATAAGGATAATTCTAATTATTATGTATCATCTGAGAGTTACTTCTTATATTTTATTATCAGTGCGTGTTCGCTATGTTGGCACTGACGTTGATTAACGCAACTTTGGCGTTTGAACGTAATGGTGTTACTAGATTTCTGCCAAATAGATTCCATTGGCCAGTAACGGAGTCCCGTCTCTTTAAAAACTAATCTTCTCTCTGCTCTGATATCAAATTAATGTGTCCCTGTCTCTTAAAATATTCTCGCTGGTTTTAAATCTTTATGGCGTTATGCCATAGACAAAGCACAAAGTAGCAAGGAATTCGAACGCCAATAATAGTTGACAAAAGGCTAATCTAAATTTGTTTCTCACTGAATTCATTAAGTATATATTTTTAATATGCACACACACACACAAACATACATGGTAAACTATCCTCCAAACCATGACATATAGGTAATGTTACATAGTATACACATACCGACCACTCGCCGCGGGAGAGTTTAGATACAGGATTATCCTAGTTTAGTAGTTCCAGGATTATCCTAGCTAAAATTTATGCTTAGATATAAATTAAAATTTCTGTATTTAGGAGGAAAATTAATCGAGGGTACATCAACCAATTATATTTAAATAGATAAAATTATCATAACAGAAGAGCACGAAACATTGTATTTTTTATTACGAAAAGTTAATTTGACGTGCTCACGACAAGCCCTTACCCTGTCCGAGTTTATGACAGTTTTCAAAACCGGCAGCCGCCCGATGATCCCGCATTTAATTAGCATGTAAAACAGTTGAACGCCGAAGAGGCCTGCTCCCAACCAGTAGCCATCCGTGCCGATTATTTCGGGACAGTCCTGGCTTCATAATATTCTCTAGTTCTATCGATCTATAGATTTGTCCGAATTTTCATTTGTAACGCAGGAAAATTGCGACTATTACGCTTATTTGGCATATAAAAACTACTAGCTCTGCTCGCGAACTACGTTTCGCCAGTAAAAAATACTAATATCGCTATTAAAAAAAATATTTTACAAAAAATAAATACCGACTTCAAAAACAAAAAAAAGTTAAAAATAATATAAGAATAGGTACAAACAACATCCATTTATTCCATCTAGTCCTACCAGTAGTTCGACTATCGAACAATTTGAACAAAATTATTCCTAATTGTTATACTAGCTAGTTTTTATTCTAAGTATAGTGAAAACGACCTCTATATTGAAGTCGGTGCCAAACGATGATCCCCTATTATAGAAAGTCTTAAAATTTGCCACCGACTTCAATATAGAAGTGTGATGTTGTTTGTACCTATTTGTATATTATTTTTAACTTTTCAGTGATTTTGAAGTCGGTTTTTATTTTTTGTAAAATAATTTTTGTTTAAGTTTTTAGTAAAAGAAACCCTAATTAGCGTTTTCTAGATTTTCATGGGATCCCATCATCAAATCCTGACTTTGGTGACCTTTGGGACCACCCCAGGATTATACTCTATTAAATACAAAAAGAATTTTGAAAATCGGTCCACAATTGGTGGAGTAATCGCGTAACATACACACAAAACACGTTGCACAAACTTTAAAATTTAAGGATTTTCCTCGATTTTCATGGGATCCCATCATCAGATCCTAACTTTGGTGACCATGGAAGTATACTCTACTCAACCCTTGGAGTATACTCTATCGAATACAAAAATAATTTTGAAAATCGGTCCACAATTGGCGGCGTAATCGCGTAACATACACAAAAAAAACATACGCATCGAATTGAGAACCTCCTCCTTTTTTGAAGTCGGTTAAAAAAAGGGGTATTGGTGGTAGAAAGGTGAACATTTAGGGTTATAAGTATTATTTGATGCCAAATCATACAATAGAAAAAATAAATAAAAAAATCTAGAGAGGACCACCCTTATCACCTTGGGGTATAAAAAATAGCCTACGACCTATTATTAAACCTACCAAATAAACAAAAAAAAACAAACAGTGTGACACGAAATTTTTATATGTTACATGTTTAGTTTAATGTTATTGTCACCTACGAGACTTTTTTAAACGAAATTTTATCCTTTTCAACAAAAAAAGCAGAAGAATTAGCATAGTGCAATATCAAAAATGCAACCCAAAAATAAGGCAACTCGAACTTTTCTTTTACAAAAATATCAAATCATTTTCAAAAAAATGGTCATTTTTGGATAGTGTATTCGCAGCGATATGCCATAGGTACTAATTAATATTGCTAAGGCTAATTATACCAACCTTATCTTAGCTTAGGAAACTCCAAGACACCACACGTGGACGAACCGGCACCACGGGTCGCTCTCGTACCACTTGGTGCAGATTCTTAGCAACCATGGTTGCTTTGGTTGGCCGCTATCTGCACCGCATCGGACGGGAAGCGACCCCCGAGTGCCACCACTGTGGCGCCGAAGAGGACACCGCGCAGCACACCTTAGCGGTGTGCCCCGCCTTCTCTTCGGAACGCCGTGAGCTGACCGCCGTTATCGGCGATGACCTCTCCCTCCAGAACGTGGTCCGTACCATGCTGGTGGGAGAGAGGACGTAGGACGCGGTAAACTCCTTCTGCGTGGACGTGATGACGCAGAAGGAGTCGGCGGAGAGAGCCAGGGAGGAGGATCCCATGGCCGATCCGTGCCGCCGTAGAAGGATGGGGAGGAGGAGGCGGAATTACGCCCGCCTTCTTCCTCCTGACGGTAACCAGCGGGGTCCTGGGTCGGGAAGCCCGGGCCCTGCGTTGCGTCGGTTGCCGCCAGTCGCTGATCTCCTGGATGCCCCGGGGGATCACCGGCCTCCCCCTTTTGGGGGGGTGAGAGGGGCTCGCCCTAGGCGAGCAGACGCCGACGAGGTCGTGGATGTGTTCATCCGAGTTCCCATGACCTTGTCCGAAAGCGACGTGGCCCTCCTCGGCGTGTCCTCTTCGTCCGATGACGAAGAGGATGCGGCGATGATGGCCGTGCTCGCATCAAGGCGTATGTGAGGGGCATCGGTGGGTTTTAGTCGGTAGGCCGCGGTTCCTGGCTGGCACTCTGCCCCCAGGGGCCGGGGAGAGTCCGACATAACCCCTCGCCTTCCCAAGCGCGGGGTATGCGTAATGCATTTCCCACCGTAAAAAAAAGAAAGAAAAGGAAACTCCTAAGACGTATGCTGTCACTTTTTGTTTTTAATGAAAAGAATGTGACAGCGTGCCACCTAAGAGTAACCTTTTTTATATTTTTTTAAGGCGGGGGAATCTCGTTACGATTCTACAAGGGGCTGAAAGCTGACAAGGCCGCCCTAAGGATATGCCAATGGACTCGGGTGTATACCCCATACCTGGCTAAACCATCCTCCCAAGCAGGCACAATCGGGATCGGCGTTAGCCATTCCCCGAGTGCGCTTCCTGGAGAATTGGCCAGACGGTGAGCTAGCGTAGCTGACCCCAAGTGCCAGGGCTTACTCTACGGGGCGGTCGACAAGTGCAATAATTCGACCCCCCAGACGGGCAGGCCAGGGGTAGAAAAGTGTCTCCCAACCGGTTGTTAGCCGGCCGGGCCATTTCATCCCCAGCTTGCTTAGGGGAGTTGGTGGCTTGCGTCTAGGAACGCGCGCCTCCTCCTACCCAACCGTCTGCGCCGGAGCGGTGCGGCGAGGGGGTTAACCTCTCGCGCCCGCTCCGCTGCCTCCTTCGACAGCCTCCCACGCCGTCGTGCCGGTCATTATCTCGCGTGCGACGCTGGCCATCGCAACGGGCGCACCCCTACCTAGGCCCAGCGCGAGGGCTAATGCGTCGCACTGGGGTCACCAGGCCGGGCACTGCGAGACCTAAGAGTAACCTAAGCTAAGATAAGGTTGGTGAAATTGGCCATAAGACCAACACCCTTTTGTCCCGATTTCAGAAACCCTAAAGCTGGTAACCCGTCAACGCCAACTCCGTTACTCTACTTGAATATAAACAAGACGTTCCACCTAAAATTTAGTTTATTACAAATATCGTGTCCGATTGTGCTGACGAAGATTCAGTAGAATCTCGTTATCAATTATGGCCCGGGAAGTTTCACCGTCTTTTGATCGACAGACTATGTTCTCGTCTTTTGTTTAATTAATTTACAATTTGCTTTAGCTTTGGCATAACATGGGTCTATCAAGTTTTTGGGTACAAATTGAATGTTTTTATAATTCAAAAACGTCTTTGTACTTTTATAATTAACATTCAAGTTAATTTAAAAATGGTATTGTAACAAAATTTTGCATGCTGTAGAACAGTAAAAATGTGTTAAACTCAAAATTTAATTAACCACCTATTTGTGGCCATATTGTGAGCAATAAAGTTAGATATGATTATGATTATGTTACTCTTAAAATTCAGAATCGCGTTAAAAAACTAACAGATTCTGATGCTGTCTTTTACACATTGTTAAATACAAATGCAAGTTATAAATGATTGACTGACATTGCCAGGTCTTTAATGGCAAATTTGGAAGGTATTTTGAATAGGACGTTCGTATGGTGTTGAGAAGTTTTTGCAATTTTAGTGTTAAGCTTGAGCTGTACTTGATATTATAAATAGGCGGGGGTTCTAATCACTTGATTTTGCACCTGCATAATTTGTGTTATATCATTTAAAAGCACACGTGGCTTACGCCCTGATTTTAACTAATAACACCTACACTCGATACTTAACAAAGTGTGAATCGAGCATTGTCATGAACTCTGCCACTTAAGGTTTGCAATTTTTGGGCTATGTCCGTAACTCTAGTTCTTCTACGGATCTCATTTTTTCTGTTGTGATCACGTAGAGCAACCATGAACATAGCTCTCTCCATTACCCTATGAGTGACCTTGAGCCTTCTAATGAAACCCATTACAAGCGGCCACATCTCAGTTTCGTACATCATCACTGGCAACACGCCACTGCGGTAGATGGGCCAAGAATATGCTGCGTAGCATCCCGAACGCTGACCAATCGAGTTGAATCCGTCGATTTACCTTTTTCTGGAAGTTGGACTTACCGAGCTGGACGATTTGCTCCAAGTAAACATACTCGTCAACAACTTCCGGTGTAGAGCCTCCAACTTTCATAGGAGTGGGTATTACATGGGAATTAGACATAATTTTAGTCTTGTCTATGTTTATTTCAAGACCCACTTGTTGGCAAAATCTACAGATGTCTTCGAGCATTGTGCCTAGATCTTCCACGGTCTCAGCCATGACTACGATATCATTAAGAAAATGAAGGTGAGTGACTCGCCGTTTATGTCGATGCCGAGTCCTCTCCAGTATAAAAGCTTAAATACATCCGCTAACGCAGCTGTGAACACTTTGGGCGACAAAACGTCGCCCTGTTTTACACCGCGATGAAGTCGTATTGGTTTCGAGTTTTGGTCGAACTGACATTTTGGCGTTTTCGTACAATGGCTGCATGCAACACTTGGATTTACTAATAGTCAATTTGGCACATTTGGAGTAACCTTAGCATGGCGCAGGTCAATTCTGTCGAAGGCTTTCTCATAGTCGCCATAAACTCAACAATAGTTTCTCATAAACGCCAAGTATAGTGCCAGAGTATACTCCTTTTGGTCTTCTGTATAATCTGCCGTAGCATATGGATGTGGTCTACGGTACTTTAGACTTTTTGGAATCCGGCTTGTTCGGGAGGTTGGAAGTCGTCAAATCTGCGTGCGAGACGATTCGTGATGACCCTAGAGAATAGCTTGTAAACATGACTCAGGAGCGTGATGGGTCTATGTTCTTCAACTGGGCCCTGTCGCCCTTCTTGAAGAAAAATGCCGCCACGCCTCTTTCGCCGTGCTTTAGGCGTTTTGCCCTCGAGTATGACGGAGTTGAATTGCCGCTGCGGCGTCTTCCGGACTGGTAGTCCACCCGCTCTTAGGAGTTCGGCTGTAACGCCATCATCACCAAGCGCCTTTTTATTCGTTAGCTGTTTGAGAGCCACACTAATCTCATACAGGTTGACGTCCGGGAAGTCTTCGGTGTAATGCTGGATCAATTTGGCTCTAGGGTCTGTAGCCCGAATAACAACAGGTACTTGCTATGTTGCGTAAAGCTGACAGTAGAAGTGTTCGCTGACGGCCATAAGCTCAGGTTGGGATGTAATGACTCTGCCATCCTCTGCCTTTAGTTTCGTCAGCAGACTCTAACCGAGTGACATCTCAATATGACTTATATATTATTGACGATCAATGTGTATTAACACTTTGTGATAATTATTAGGATAAATATCATTCACTTGAGTAACTGTTCCACTCACTCCGACAGGCATTTCTAAATTATTTTTATGAAATAAAACTTTTTTTGTAAAATATAATCTTTGTAATGTCGGCAATTTAAGAGGAGAAAAAAAAATTACAAGACCTTCCGAGTTTCTTGCCTGTTCTTCTCGAGAAGGCTCTCCCAATTTCCGAACAGGTGTAGAGTCAACTTTTTTTTTTCATTTTACTTGTATTTGCATACATCGTAATTATGGTTTAATTAGTAAATTAGATTCTTGTTTAATAAGCTTTTTATGTTTTGTTTGACGTCAATAAGTGCCTGTAAAGGTCTATATTGAATAAAGATTTTTGAGTTTGAGTTTGAGAATAAAATAATCATATCATAAATAATAACATTAATCAGATCAGTGTTCAGTTCAACTAAAGAAGGAAGTAGCCGTTTTTGCTTCAGAAAACTTTTTTTATGAAATGTGTCATACCATTTGTATTTTAATAATATAAAAATATTCAGGGCAAAACTGAAATAAAAATATTTAATTTGTAAGTTATCGTAATCGCTTTATCGCTAACAAAATAATTTTAATACATTGTTATTATAAATATTTCAACAGGGATTAGTATGAAGCAAGACTTTGATTGAATTTTAATTATTATTATTCAAATATGTAAACGGGGCCTACGTTAGTAAAAAGTGATATAAATAAATTGCGTTGTTTAAGGCGCATAGTAAGGTCAATCATAAAAATTCACTGCAGAAAAAACCGGTTCTCTTCATAAATATTGAATAAAAAAATCTTTAAATAAGATATGTTATTAGTCAACGCATTCTTTAGAGGATGGTCTTTTTCATTTTTTGATAAATTAATTAAAACTTGGTTAAAATGTGACCCAAACATGCCTCGATTTTAAAACTTTAAACCTAATCGCGTCGTAAATATTAGGTTAAATCATATACTTTCGATTTAAATAAATAAAGTGAACAATATTCTAGAGGATGGTCTTTTTAGATTTTTTTTATTTGCTTTTTATTAATGTTTAATTTAAATAATTCATCTTACGCGTAAAGGTTTGCTTAAATATTCCCCTCACTCTCACTCACTCACTCCTATGTAATCAGTGCGGGACGAAAGACGCAAGGTCATTGGGAGCACTATGCGCCTTAACGCATAGAATGAAATTACGAAGTAGCGTACACCTACTTATTCAGGATGAAGTCTTTTTTTACGCTTCCTCCTGCTTAAGGTCTGACCGCACCAGGCGGAACTGCACCGCAGCGAAACTGCGCGACTTCTTACTTCGTCGCGAATTTTTTATATGAAACTAGCTGGCCCGCCCTTTGATTGTGTACCAAAAATTTATCGCGATTGCTTTCACTCTTTCAGTCAAACTGCATCCATTACCATTTTTTTTATCAGATAGTCGACACAGAAGATTGTATTTATGCCGCAATTACTCGAAATTTTAAGGCGATCATGATAGATTTTTTCTTAGTTAATAACCCCCTCCGGTCACTTGTTGCATTAGTTTAGTAGTTATTATAGTACGTTGGATCAATGTTATACTGAACTTCCTAATGTAGTTAAATTAATATTTACTAATGAAGATAAAAGCGTCTTCATAAAGAACCCATAAAGAAATCGAAACACCACCTTTGGAACTAACAAATAATTACAAACAATTTAATTCGCAATTATAAATATCAAGATCAATAATCGAGATAAAAACTTCTATCTTTTATGTTTGGCTAAATTACTTACAGTTAGCAAAATTTCATCAAAATCGGTTAAGTAGTTGCGGAGTTTGTCACGGACAAACATTATGACGCGAGATTTTTTTTAATATAGATTGTATGCGACTACACGGCGGCTTAGTGCGTGTTGTCGCGTAGATTGTATGCGACATCATGCATTAAACTGCCGTCTTGTTGCATATAATCGAGATTTTTGTAAATATAGATTGTATGCAAGCTGTCGTGCACTTTCGCTGCGGTGCAGTTCCGTCTGGTGCGGTCGGACCTTTATTTCGTTGCTATTTCCGAATTTCATACGTACATTTGTCCGATGCTCCTACGGTAAAGGAAAACATCGTGTACCAAAATGAGCTGTGGTGATGATGATGATGTACAATAATTATATAATATGTAAAAATAAGCGAGAAACTTTATTCGTTAACTTTGTTCGTTTATAATGGAAACAAAACACTGTTGAAAGCCGTGTTGACTAATCTTCATTGAGTAAATGAAAAATAATATTGCCTGACCTGTCCTATCTTGATTAAATGTAGCACAAGAAAATAAAACGATTGTTCCACACAACAAAGTAGAAACAGAACGATTTCCCATTAAAGATAATGACGAGTTTGTTAACAAGAAGCCTGGCGAGTCCAGGCGACGACGACGGTCGACCGACTTCGCAACTGCGAGACAATCGTCCAATTTGCGTCTTCGCACTGACCTTTATCGCCGGGTAGTTGCGAAAATGAAGTCACTGAAGATGAACAAGAACAAGCTAATGAGACGTTAATTTATACCTACTCTCTCTCTCCGTCATGGATAGTACTTATTTCATTGCCTTGCGATTGGCTAACGCAATAAAGGATTCGTTTCTGGGAAACAGATTACTTATTATCATATTTTTCACAAATTCAATATCGTTTTATTATTTTTAACCGATTTCAAAAAATGAGGAGGTTCTCAATTCGATGAGTATGTTTTTTTCCAAATTCTTTTTGTATTCGATAGAGTATACTCCAAGGGTGGTCCCATGTTCACCAAAGTTAGGATCTGATGATGGGATCTCATAAAAATCGAGGAAAATCCTTAAATTTTCAGGTGTGTCCAACGTATTTTCCGTGTATGTTAAACGATTACTCCGTCAATTGTAGACCGATTTTCAAAATTCTTTTTGTATTCAATAGAGTATACGTCTGGGATGGTCCCAAGGTCACCAAAATCAGAATGTGATAATGGGATCCCATGAAATTTGAGGAAAACCCTAATTCAATATTAAATATTAAATGAGGTTTCTTGAGGGAGGGTTTCTTTTGCTGAAATGATTTCATTCACTAAAAAGTTAAAAATAAAAAATATTTTACAATAAAAACCGACTTCAAACACTGAAAAGTTAAAAATTATAAAAGAATAGGTACAGACAACATCACACTTCTCTATTGAAGTCGGTGACTTAAGACTTTCTAGGAGATCATCGTTTGGCACCGACTTCAATATAGAACTATGCTGTTGTCTGTACCTATTCTTATATTATTTTTAACTTTTCAGTGTTTTTGAAGTAGGTTTTTATTTTTTGTATACTCTTGGGGACCTTGGGATCACCCAAGGTCACCAAAGTTTGGATCTGATGATGGGATCCCATGAAAATCGAGGAAAACCCTAATATAATACTAGCTGGTATTTTAAATGGGGTTTTTTCAACTAAAAAGATTTCATTGTATATACATGTTTATATATCCCGCTCTCAGTGCGGTTATAATATTGTTTTGAGCGATCATGGTAAGGGGGCAGGCCACGGTACTATTGAAATTATATTATTACCAAATATCGAAATCTCTACGTTTATCGTCCCAGAAACAGACAAAGAAAGCATACAAATAAATAAGGTTTTAAAGAATGTCTTGGCTATTTTCTCTTTCAGGATGTCTGCAAACAAGGCTTCTGACTTGGATTCCTTTCTATTCCATAATACTTTAGGATTTCCATGTGGCAAAGCCACATACCTACTTTTTATAGACCCAATAAGTCTCATTTTTCTAAAATTACTGTTATTTTTCTTTCGTCAGTTTTTTCGATTCAATGGTTTTACAATGCACGAAGTTTATTTATACTAATATTATAAAGCTGAAGAGTTTGTTTGTTTGTTTACGCGGTAATCTCAGGAACTACCTACTGGTTCGAATTGATTTTTTTTTGTTGGATAGTCCATTTATCGAGGAAGGCTATATGTATAACATCACGATATTGTTATTGTCGGACATCCACGCGAACTAAGTCGCGAGCACAGCTAGTTGATGATATAAGGTAAACAAAATCAGGGCAAAGTGGCTAAAGTTGGATTAAGTTTAAGCAAGATGAAAACGTTAGCATGCAATGCAATCTAAACTTGTTCGTTTGCGGGTAAGTAACCTTGTAATATACGCGTTGACATTTAGTCGCTTAACAGTGAGGTTACGGAAGATCACTGCAGAAGAAACTGTTCATACATAAAAGTTAAAATTATATGTTTTATTCAACAAGATGTTTGAAGTTGTGGCTAAAATAATTTTATTTGTGAGTGGTGGTGCCCCAAGTAGACTCCACCACGTCGGCGTTTCACCGAGTAAGGAATTTTGGGTTGATTGCTGATGCCCTACTACCCGCTCATAGAAAGCATTGTGGCTTACCCCGATTCCCGTTGTCTCCGTCCGTCTCCTCCGTAGCCGGTGGACTTCCTGAGCTAGCTCGAAGGAAGTCGCGGCTCCTGAAGTTCTGCAGTGGATCCACCGGGGGAGACCGGAGCACTACAAAGGCCTATTAGGCCACCACGACTCACACACGCGATTTTGACACCTTGCACAACACAAAGCGGGCTTTCGCACCCCGATATTAGGTGCGCCGCGCAAATCACTATTTGCTTGAATATTGTGTATTATATTTTATTCCGGCCCGCACATAACCTCTAAGCATGTCATGACATTGCGACTCGACTCAACTGACATATCACATGCGGCCGGCCGCCAAAAAAGCTGTCACTGCACAGACTAGAATGCAGTGCCGCCACTCGCTCTTCCTCGAGCGTGAACATCCCCCCGCTCCGGACAGTCCCGGACTGTCCGCCAAATCAGTCTAAGGGGAGGCGAGAAAGAGTAGCGACCGCGCGCTTCAAAACAGAATCCCCAACTAGGACCTCGGCAAACCTGGGCACACCATCAGACCCTAGAGTAAGTTGGACAATGCGTCCGCGACGCCAACGTAAGGGTGGCAGGTTTGGGTCCTTCACTAACACGAGGTTTCCAAGCCTCGGTGGGTTTGTCTTATCTGACCACTTAACGCGCTGTTGCAAAATGTGTAAATATTCAAGGTGCCAGCGGCGCCAGAAGCTCTGGGTAAGCTGCTGGAGCAACTCAAACCGCGAAAGGCGTCCTGGATTGACATCTCTATAAGGATACTCGGGCAGGGCGTTAAGTGGTCTGCCTATCAAGAAATGGTCCGGCGTGAGGGCCTGCAAATCGTTCGCGTCGGTAGACAACGGACATAACGGACGCGAGTTGAGAACCGCCTCAATCTTATGAAACACCGTCGCGAGTTCCTCAAACGTGAGAATAGTCTCCCCAATAACGCGGCGAAGGTGAGTCTTGGCGGCCTTTACAACAGATTCAAAAATCCCTCCCCAGTGAGGGCAAGACGGCGGGGAGTATCGCCATGTTACCCCCCTACGGGAGAGTGTGGATCCGATCTCAATATTATTTTTATCTAAAAATTCACAAACTTCTCTTATATGTCTATCAGTGCCCTTGAAGTTCGTCCCACAATCGGACCGAATTAGAGAAGGCAGTCCCCGGCGGGAGACAAATCTGCCTAACGCTGCTAAGAAAGCGTCCATGGTGAGCGCACTCACCACCTCCAAATGAACGGCTTTAGTGGCCAAACAAACAAACACACACAAGTAAGCCTTTTCAGTCTTAGCATTACGGAGTCGCGACGTTTTTATAGTGAATGGTCCCGCGAAATCAGTTCCAACTCCTAAGAAGGTCATCGATTCATTCACACGATCAGCAGGCAAATCACCCATTTGGGGCTGCATCGTCTCGGGGCGTAAACGATAGCAGGGCAGACATCGAAAGATAACAGATCGGATTATTCTTCGCGCTGACAAAATCCAAAACTCCCGTTGGAGGAGCGCGGTCAATGCATTACATCCGGCATGAGCATTCTTCACATGGCGATCAATGATCAACAATCGCACCAATGGTCCGTCCTTGGGGAGCAACAGGGGATGACGTGATCTATAAGGCAAGTTAGCGTGCCTCAATCGGCCTCCTACACGCAACAATCCTTTATCATCCAGAAAGGGAGTCAAACGCACCAAGGGTCCCTTCAATTTGGACGTCCCGGTACGGAAAATCTTAAGTTCCGGTTCAAACGCTCTAGACTGGGTCATACGCACCCAATGCAGAAGAGCATCTTGGCGCTCCTGCGGTGAGAGGACCGGACACAAATCTTTGTCCTGAGGCCGGCGACAATTTCGTATAAATCTTCTTATCCAAGCGGTCACGCCGAGCAACTTGTCCAGAGAACTGTAGCGGTCTAATAAAAATTCCCGCTCTGGAGCCGCCATAGTCTCGACAGCGTGAACACGCAAGCCCGGATTTGGTACCTTCACCACAGCTGGTGTGGAAGGCCAAGACGGTAGTAACAACCATTCGGGACCCCACCACAGAGTGTGGTCAATAAGCTGAGGGGCTTCGCTGCCACGTGATGCACAGTCAGCAGGGTTTATTTCACCTGGCACGTGGCGCCAAATCAACGTGGCCTTCGAGGCCTGTATTTGGGATACCCGATTGGCCACAAATACTTCCAGGGAGTGGACGGAGTTCTTAATCCAACACAGGACAACCTGACTGTCGGACCAAGCAAAGAGCGACTCAAAGTCCACACTACGTCCCAGGGTGTCAACAACGTGGTTCATCAACCGAACCAGAAGAGTAGCTCCAGACAATTCTAACTTCGGAATCGTTAATCGAGTCCGAAGTGGAGCAACCTTACTCTTAGCAATTAGCAAGTGGAGCTTAACAGCTCCTCTATCATCAACCGTCCGGATATATACGACGGCTGCGCATCCACTCTCAGAAGCGTCACAAAAGCCATGAAGGCTGGCCGTAAACCGTCCCTTAGGCAGTATATGTCTAGGGATACTAACACGGTTAATGTCGGGGAGAGACGACATGAAGGACTCCCAATCTCGCAGCAAACGGCCCGAGAGGGGCTCATCCCACGACACTTCGGCTGACCAAAGTTCCTGTAGGAAGCATTTCATCCAAAACACTATGGGACTAATCCAGCCATTTGGGTCAAAGGTACGAGCTACTGTAGACAAAACCAACCGTTTCGTCTAGACCTTGGGGCTTGGCAGCTCCAATCGATAGGTGAACGTGTCCTGGACAGGTCTGTATTGCACTCCCAAAACAGACAGTAAATCTGGAGTGTTGGCATTCTCAAAAATATGAGGCTCCTGCTGGTGGTCGTCTGGCAAGTCACACAAAAGCTGAGGTGAGTTGGACATCCACTTCCTCAGTTCATAACCACCAGCCCCGAGAAGAGCAATTAGTTCATCTCGCAAAATCAAGGCTTCCTCGACACTAGAGGAGCCTATACAAATATCATCAACAAATGCATCCTCCTTGAGAACCAAGGATGCGCGAGGGTATCGTAATCGTTCACGTTCAGTGAGTTCCACAAGTGAGCGAATTGCCACAAAGGGGCTCGAACGCAAACCGTATGTATTGGTGTTCAGCTCGTAGACCAGCATGGGATCCCTGGGATCCTCCCTCCATAATATGAGCTGATATCGTCTATCGTCCGGGTGAATCACAGTCTGCCGAAACATCAACCGGATATCGGTCGCAAAGACGACGGCATGGCGACGGAAGTTGGTCAATACATCACCCACCTCGTGGTGCAACTTCGGTCCAGCATGCAGACATTGATTCAGCGAAACTCCGGTAGACGTAGGAGCTGACCCATCAAAAACAACGCGTATCTTCCCGGTGGAAGGTTTCAAAACCGCGTGGTGAGGAAGAAAATTATGTTCCTCGTTTCGCCAGTCCAGTCGCGAGACCGACATGTGCCCCAGTTGCTCATATTCTCGCATGAAGTCGACATACTTCTGTTTGAGGTCGGAGTTCCTACTCATACGACGCTCCATGGACAGCAGCCGCTTCTCGGCCAACGGCCGGGAGCTGCCAAGTGAGGGGCGAACTGACAAAAGGGGCAAACGAGTGATCAGCCGTCCCGAGTGAAGGCGACCTGTATTGTTCTGGTAGAACAACTCACACTCCTCGTCCAAGGGGTTCACTCGCTTCACGGTAGGTGGCTCTTCCACCTCCCAAAACCGTTGAAGGATATCCGATAAGGTGGAGCTAACAGTTATGTAACTGTCCACCGATGGAGATGGTGGGTTATGCCTAACTGGTCCCATCACTACAAACCCAAGCGATGTAGATAAGGCTACCAGCCCACCCTTCTGTAACTCTCTCCTCTTCCCACAATACACGCGGCCTAGAACATCGGCACCGAGCAATAAGTGAATCGGACCGGTTCGGTGGAAGGAAGGGTCAGCCAAGGTCAATCCTGATGTCGCATTAACGACAGCGCACGAAACGTGCTGTTGCGGAAGCTGACCAACAACCTTCTCATAAACAATCGCGGTAGCGCCAATTTTGGGCGCTGAAGAGAAGTGGGGGGAGAAGGAGAACAAAACCTGACCGATCGGATCCGGGATCCGCAGGTCTCCGATTCCTCGTACCGATTCAAGGTATGGAGATGTGTTCAAACTCAACTGCCGGACCAGCCAGCTGGAGGCAATGCAACCCTGAGCTCCCGTATCCAAAAGGGCGCGAACTAAAACAAAGGTGCCCCTCGGGCCCCACACCTGTACGGAGGCTGTTGGTAACAGCACCTGCTCCTGTGGGGGGGTTGCAGCCGACAGTTGGTTTAGTGAAAATCCTCCCGCATTCCCCGCAACGGGGGGGAAGGGGGGTCCGAAGAAAAATGCGTGCGCGGCGGAGGAATAGGGCGCTCAAGGCGCTCGAGCGGGTCCCAATCCGGCACGTACTGGCCCCGATCAAAGCGGCATCGGGGGGCCGGATGGTGCCCATGATGGGCGAAAGTTGGGGGAGCCCGTGACAAACGGGGTCTCTCCATCAGAGGGGGAGAGAAGCGTATCGGCTCCCGGCGTGGCTCCGTAATAACCGCGGCCCAATCCCGCGGTGGCGCCTCATAAGCGGCGCGTCGATCCCCCCCGCCCGTAGGGGGGGTGGGGCGCCCAATCCTCTCACTGGAGGGGGGGCGCCTGTCCAATCTCCGCGGAGAGGTGGGTGACCTAGGAGGGCCCCCGCCCGTGTGCGAGTCCCTCTCTCTCACCACCTCACGAGTGTCTCTATTGTTGAAGCACAAAAGGGGGTGATGGGCCCCTCCACAACAGTGGCAATCTCGTGGGTGGGGGCAAGCCGATGCCATATGGGCCCCCAGGCAGCGGTAGCACCAATTCCGCTGCTTGGCCATATTCCTACGCCCCTCGGTGCGTAGGCCAACAAATTTGGGACAGGCCGGCAAACGATGGCCATCCCGCTTGCAACACTTGCAAGGCATCGGCCTCTCCCTGTGTGGAGAGCCCTGCCGCACTGCAGTATACTGCTTGTACGGGCGGCGCTCTCTCCGTGGCGTTGCCCGGGTCGCCTCATAGCGACCTGTACTCGGTCCCGGTATAGGAGCCAGATCCAAGTGGTCGGTCATCCGACACTCATCCTCCAAAAATCTGAGGAGGTCCGAGAAGGGGGGGAGGTACGAGGCACTATTGCCCCCGTACCTTTGTTCGAAGCGTCCCTTCATCTCCATGGGAAGCTTATTGAGGATGAGGTGGAGCAAAATAAAGGACCACTGGTCCACCGGTAGATCAAGTCGTTTGAGCGCGTTAATAGCGCTCAGCAGCGGGTTCAAAATCTCCTTCCTCAATGAGGAGACCCGCGATACTCGTGGCAGCCCTAAAATGGCAGCCACATGTGTGTCCGCTAGCAAGCGAACATTCTGATACCGGGCGGTCAACAACGCCCTTGCAATATCATAACTGTCATCATTGACAGGTAGATGCTGGACAAGTACACCAGCCTCTCCACGTAAGGCAGAGAGCAAATAGGCCAATTTCTGGCTAGGGAACAGGTCGTCCCTCGAGTGAACCAGGCTATCAAAGAGGTTAATGAACCCCATCCAAGAAGCCAGGTTCCCATCAAAGGTTGGGATGTCTAAAGTGGGCAGTCTGCCCAGCAAGCCGGCCGGGGTAGGCTTGACCTCCCCGGGCGTGCACGACTCACCCCTCCGGGCGGATAGGATTGCCTGAGCCTTGTTTATAATCACATCCGCCTGTTCAAAACACTGATCGTAATCTGCATTAAATTGGTCGACTGCTCGCAACTCAGCGGCACCCTCGGCTGGGTGGTCGAGCAAATATTGTTGATGAACAACGAAAAGCTGCTCCAATTCCTTCAAACGAGCAGGTACTCCCTCATGCCGAATGAACAAGGCCTGTTCTCGGTCTGGTCGGTCTACCAAAGCGACGGCACTAGCAAACCATCTCAAAATCTTTTGTGCACCCGCGCGGGCACCACTAAGCGGGCTGACTGGCGGGACCATTTTGCACCAAAATTAAGATACACTAAAATAATACACAGACAAACAGACCGACAACCGCAGACAATAAAACAGATCGGGAGGAACTTCAAAGGCAGAACAAAATATATAAACAAACCAAAATCAAGTATAAATGCTAGAACTTAACTAGAACAACAAGGCATTTAACAACAGAATTTTTCAAACAAATTAAATTCAAGTATTAAGTCAATAACTTAACAAACATAATATTCAAGGGCAAACAAAACAAAATCAAATGTAAATGCTAAAACTTAACACAGCAAAATAGTGTATTACAACAACAGCAAAGTTTTTTAAACAAATCAAATTCAAGTATAAGTTTACAACTTAACAAACAAAATAGTCAAGGGCAGAACAAAGATATGAAAAAACAAACCAAAATCAAATATAGGTAAATGCTAGAACTTAACTAGAACAACAAAGGCATTTAACCCCAATTTTTCATATACAATGACAATTAGTTAAGGAGATCGGTCCACAAATGAGCTGGTAGTCGGTTTAAAATCAGCAATCAAAACCAATTAATATGTATTGCCCGTTTGGACAACCAACAAGATTACAATATTAATTGTACAATACTAATCAAATACTCAAATCTAAGAACCACTCAAATCTAATAACCACGCTCTGCTACCAAGAGATGGTGGTGCCCCAAGTAGACTCCACCACGTCGGCGTTTCACCGAGTAAGGAATTTTGGGTTGATTGCTGATGCCCTACTACCCGCTCATAGACAGCATTGTGGCTTACCCCGATTCCCGTTGTCTCCGTCCGTCTCCTCCGTAGCCGGTGGACTTCCTGAGCTAGCTCGAAGGAAGTCGCGGCTCCTGAAGTTCTGCAGTGGATCCACCGGGGGAGACCGGAGCACTACAAAGGCCTATTAGGCCACCACGACTCACACACGCGATTTTGACACCTTGCACAACACAAAGCGGGCTTTCGCACCCCGATATTAGGTGCGCCGCGCAAATCACATTTGCTTGAATATTGTGTATTATATTTTATTCCGGCCCGCACATAACCTCTAAGCATGTCATGACATTTCGACTCGACTCAACTGACATATCACATGCGGCCGGCCGCCAAAAAAGCTGTCACTGCACAGACTAGAATGCAGTGCCGCCACTCGCTCTTCCTCGAGCGTGAACAGTGAGGTTACAGAAGATCACGGCAGAAGAAATCTAATACATAAAAAACCGACCAAGTGCGAGTCGGACTCGCGCACTGAGAGTTCCATACAAACCTGTAGGTATATTTACAATTTTTATTTTACAGAAACGTGCAGTAAGAGCAATTTATAAGCTAAGTTCACGCACTTCTCTCAGAGACAGGTTTAAAGAGATTGGTATTATGACTACTGCCTCTCAGTATATTTTCAATTGTTTAATGTATGTACGTGGTAATATTAAATCGTTTTGCAAGTATAGTGATGTACATAATCTAAATACGAGACACAAAGATCGGCTTTTATTACTTAAAACGAGACTCCAAAAAGTTCTCAGATCCTTTAAGGGGCAAGGTATAAAATATTATAATAAATTGCCAGAAAATGTAATTGACCTACCAATTCATAAATTTAAAAATCACATCAAATCGACACTACTCAAGAAAGGGTACTATACAGTTAAAGATTATTTGGATGATAAAACTGTTTGGACATGAGGTTAGCACCACATATGATAATTCTTTTGATTGATATATAAATACAGTCTGATGTTACCTAAATGTATAATGTAAACTGACACATCTATTTGTAATGGAAGTTGAGCTCAAAAGTTTGTTTTGAGGTCAGCTTCCAGCTGACCTGATTACAGCCTATGCGCTGGTATTTTCTTATAAATTTCCCAAATGAGCTCTCATTCATACTCAAATGAATATCACTACTGAGCGACTTAAGTTTTAAGAATATATTTTTAAAAAAAAATTTGTCTCTAAGTAATAGAATTCATCTGTAGGTAAACGAAATAGGGGTTCAAAATAACTGTTACTAACTACAATATATATAATAAATTTCGTGGAAATACAAAAAAAAAATCGTACTTATTAATTTTTTCTTACAATTTGGAATAAGCTCCAATTGTTTGCGGTAAGCGATGAGAACCATTAGTAGTATTATACTTACCGCCCTCAAGTCTCATTATATTGGTCATTTGAAAGGCAAGTTCAGCGCTTTCTCCCGGATCCGAACAAAACCCGTACGTACCTATACTTCTTTTTTATTCACTTTGCCAATGTAAGTAATCATGTGTTCTTAACGTGAGCCAAATTTTGTTTGTTTTTATACTTATGTGCTCATAATTCCGTCCGCATGTCGTTCGTTCCATCTAAATCTCGGCACTTCGGGTCTTCACAAGATGAAAGGGTAAACTCTAGCCATTATGGATTTATTTAAAACTATACGAGATATATATCAGGTCCATTAAAAAAGTAATGTGCATTTTCTGGGAAAAATAGATCTATTAAAGAGTTTTATGTAGGTATTTGTACTACTACCTACTAATATTTACTACAAAATATTTTCCAAATTGTTGTTAATAAAATACTTTGTAAGTAGATCCATCCCCGGTAAATTAAATATCTAATAAATCATTTAACTGAGTTGTAGTCAATGAAACACTCATAAGTCATAACTGATGCGATGCGTCACTTTTAGATTCAAATCCTACGGCTGCCACTCCATCAACATATTATCAAAGAATAATCGCAGATTTTCTGTCGTTGCAATTTAGGAGCTGTCTACTCGAATATCAAAGAGCTACACAATCATTATTAAAATAGAAATTTTACAAATATATTTTGGCCTAAATAGGGACCGAATTTTAGCCGTTGATGGAAAATTTGTCCAAAAAGGACAACCCGTAAAAACCTCCGGATGACATTTACGATAAGGTCCAATTTAATTTCATAAAAAATATGTTGTTTTACAAAAGTTTTGGTCTTAACATTAAATTACACTCCTAACATTCATTTACACCGTTATTGATTCATTTAGCTCTTCGACGCAATTAAAGAATTGTTACCACAATATCGACCTTTAGTCATTAGTTTGTTAATAGGTGTGTAGGTAATATTATTATGTCGTGGCCGTATCGTAAAATTGACCATTACATGATGTGGTCGGCCATTTCATGAAATCGTCTTTACCCGCAGTTAAGTAACAAAATGTGGAGCGTCGGTGGCGCCGTGGACTCGGCACTTGCCTTCCAATCGGGGGTCGGGGTTCGAGACCCGCCATGTACCAATGTGTTTTTCGTTTCGAATTTCATATATACATTTGTCTGACGCTCCTACGGTGAAGGAAAACATCGTGAGTTAACCTGCATACATCTGCGAAGAAATTCAATGATGTATGTGAAGTCGACCAATCCGCACTGGGCCAGCGTGGTTGACTAAGGCCTAATCACCCTAACATAGGGTAGGCTCGAACCCTTCGGTGGGGACGTATATGAGCTGTGATGATGAAGTAACAAAATGATTTGCTTGATACAGCTTCCGCAATTTGTTTTTGAAACTTAATTTACTAGTAGATTTTTTAACATCAAGAGGGAGAGCAATCCAAAATAGGATCGACTGGACAAGAAAAGAAGAATGAACGATATCAGATTTATGACAAGGGCATTTGAGGAGACCATTATAGGTAGAGCGAAGGGATCTTTCATGGAAGGGACATAAAATTCAATGTTATTTTTAGGGTAACTAGGGATATTGGGATTGTTTAGCAAGGAATAGAGTGTAGTTAACGTTCTCATGTGCCTGCATGCGCTGCCGTATAGGCAACCATTTTAAACGGAGTCGATATTCAGAGACGTGATCAAACTTTCTCAAATTAAAACGAAAACTTTAAGAGGAAACACCAAGGTCGAGAGTATTCCAAAATAGGTATTTGTAAAATGTAACTACTGTGAATCAGAAAATACAATAGTAAATGACATAAAAGTTTTACCAATAGACGTGCATTTTTATTATCTAAAAATTGCAAAAGTACATTTGTACCCCAGTTTTCTAAAAATCAAATAAAACGTGTAAAAAGTGACGTTTTAGTTGGGTCACCGCACGTAAGCGACATTAGAAGCTATGCAATTATCAACTTTATTTCCTTGCAATAAAGCAGTCGCCGTGCACGTGTAGATTTCCTGGGAGACCCTTGAGTAAAAATAAAACAAAATATAGTTTTTGACAGACTTAAATGAATTTGTTGGTTCCAGGTACCAGGATAGCAGAATAGTTAAAGAGGGTGAGCACTCTGGATTCACAAAGAGTGTGATTACGGGTCATGATCGTCAGGGGAAAACCTCTTCATGTCTTATGCCTTCCTGGTCACCAAACTTCCGTGGGTTCCTTTATTATGACTTTTTCGGTAATGACAACTATATACGGCCCGTTCCAGATAAGCATTTTTTGCCATAAATACCAACATTTTTAGCATCTCTGCGTTTCATTAGCCGGTGATGCTAGTTTTTCTTGCTGGTTGTCATGCGTTTCATTTAAGCATTTTTAACACGAAATGCTAGCATCAAATACCCATGCTACTAGATGGGTCCTCTGATACCACTTTATGACAGCTTTCAAATTTGACATTTGGAATCTTTTTTTCATAAATCAAAAAGGATTTTCAGCGGATTTAAAAAATTTATTGAAAGATATTTATAGTATTAGCCAATTCTGATTTATATTATAAAAAATTTTAAGTGGCTGGACTAATTAAGTGAGGTGTCAAAATTCAGCACGAAAAATCAGTACCTTGCGTTTCATTTGTAACAATTAGCGCGGCTAAAAATGTCAACATTTCTTAAAAGAAACGCAAAACGAGGCTAACATCAGATGTTAGCCTCAGAAAGTAGCAGTGCTTTATCTGGAACGCAGGGATAGTGTAACATAAATTTCCCTACAGGAAATTTCTAATCAGGTTCCTACTGCCATCTAGTGACATTTCCATGTATTAGTTACCTTTTTTTATCTAAATTCAGAAAACATTGAACGCGCCTTGGGTTATAATAGTTTTATGTATATCGTGTCTTTGATTATTTTCAAATTTAGTTCAGGAACTTTTAATTCAATAAATATCGATAGTTTACTTGGTTTTTTTTCTATGTTTATTAGTCTATGTTATCTCGGAATAGTTAGTCTGTGGAGTGTGGACAGAGGCGCGTTCAGCGCCTCTGGGTGTAGTTGTCCGGTTGTTTTTTAACTCGCTCAAAGGCGTTGAACGGATTGCAGCAACCAAATCTTTTATCTCCCTCTTTCACATGATTTTTTATTTCTCTCTCTTTCTAGTAGATGACATTATAGAATATGGCCGCCAATATCATCCAATCACGTAAGAGTATTTCAGTCATAAACGTCAGAGCGTTTTACAACCATCAAATTCGATGGTTGTTCGGTTGTAACTCGCGCCGACACTCAAAGGTCTTGAACGGGCCGGTTGTTTCACCCGGTTGTCACGCTCGAAGGCATTGAACGGGGTTAGAGCGAAAAGTTGTACTTCGCGCGAAGGCCCTGAACGCGCCTCAGGGCTACGTTCCAAAACATCACCAGAGTGCACTCGGCCACCCGAAGTATGTCCTAAAACATTTCGGGTGCACTCGAGAGTGTTGGAGTGGCGTGTCCTAAAACGCTACGGAGTGCACTCGATCGAGTAGAATCTCACCCGCATAATATAGCAAGGTGTAATTTCACTCGATTGGATTTGGCGGGAAATTGTGTGGATTTTAAAGTTGTGTGTGATTGTGATTACAAAGATTTCATATTCACACACAATTTGTGCATCTCGGAGAGCGAGGATGCGCTTCGTAACGTCGACACTAAGTTAATTTTAAATTCCAAAGACTATAGGTATCGTAAGTGACACGATTGTAAAATTGGCCTTCATTTCCGCTGAAGCTAGGTTAGGCCGCGATTTCACAGAATTCATATTCTGTTAGTTTTAGCATTTTCGTAGATGAAACAGAGGAATGTAATCCATGCATTAAAGCGAACCGACGCGCCGATGAATTATATATTTTCTTATTTTTGTATATTTGGTTATGTAAACAAAGCAGACAACACTCTTGCCGTTCTAAAACAACCAACACTCCGACCACCCTAACCGGCCACTCTCCCCCCACCACCTACTCACTCCGGGTGATGTTTTGGAACGTAGCCCTGGCTGAGCCGAGACAGCGATATTTTCTGTTTTGACGTTGACGGTCGAACGCTTGTGTCTGTTGGCTAGATAGCCTAAATTATTTTATTAAAACAAATCTCAAGCATCGATAAGCGAACACCTAATCTTCCACACAGTTGGATTTACTCAATTTCATATAAGGGCCTCTAACCCATTTTCCCCGTTCGTTCATATGATTTTGAAGCACGTACGACATAGTGTAGCGTCATTAAAATAGACACCAGCCAGCAATCTACCAGCACAGCCAGGCAGACCCACTTTCCTCCGACAGGTACGTTACCGTTTTCTGAGATCAATTCCTGTGGTAGTGTTTTAAATTTGTTCTTAGATTTCATATTTTTAATTGTAAGGTTATCCTACATGATTGCCAGCCATTCGGTGAACATTGACCTTTCAAATTAACTTGAACCACATTACCATAATATTCCTAATATTCTCATCAGTTACCCCTACTTGTATTGCAATTTTTTATAGTGATTGCTCATACATATTCGTGTAATATTTCAGGAGGAATTCCCTTACCCCGTGATTATTGAATACCCCGGAGTCAGACTCAACTACTGAACCCGGTTGCCCCGACTTCTCTTCTACCACCAGTGTCCGGTGGCTCCGGGCCACCTGTGGTGTCTCCAGAGCAGGATCTCCCCGAATTTCACAGCTGAGTCCACTCCATACAAATAAGTTTATTATAAAACATAATTCTACCATCCTTAGGTAAAGGCATTTAGCGAGTAAATTAAAGAGTGCGTTATCGATCAAATCGTGCAAAGAACCTGTACCATATAGTCTAAACATATTAGTGATACAAATCCTCACCACTGATTGGCAGCCGTAGGCCACAATCAGTGCGCCCACTAATATTGTGTTCCCTTGGATAAAGTAATCCTTATGTCGGCTTTGCCGGATTAAACCACATATTTTGACATTTCACTCGTTTTATTAATCACTTTATATTTATTAACCCTAATTAAAGCAACTCAAAAAACTAAGTATTACAATAGGAAAAAGAATTTTATAAAAGTTTATTCTCCCCCTTATATTTGACTGTATATGTGCATGCAAAAAAATAATTTAAATGTAAAAAACCTTTTTAAAAACAAGCTTTTATTTAAATGCACTAAAAATAAAAAATAAACTTTTAAACAAAAATGTTTACTTATAACGTCATTTCACATTTGACACAATTTATATGACATAAAAGCTTGTCGCGAGATTTACTTGTGTGTAGTAACTTAAAAGTACTTAAAGAGTACTTTTAAGTACCTACTCGTATTTACTTCGTTTGAAAATTCAAATGGATAAAATTATTCACATCAAATTAGGTATTTAATTTACTTCTTTATCTACAAAAGTAAATCTCGCGACAAGCTTTTATGTCATATAAATTGTGTCAAATGTGAAATGACGTTATAAGTAAAAATTTTTGTTTAAAAGTTCATTTTTTCTTATTAGCGCATTTAAATAAAAGCTTGTTTTTAAAAAGGTTTTTTACATTTAAATTATTTTTTACTTTTTAGTTATCACTGGACACGTTTCTCAGTCTGTTCATCTCATTCAACGCATCATTGTTGCAAGGTCGTTTGCCGGTTAACTTGGAACAGTCTAGCTCTTCAATAAGAAGACCTTCTAATAATTTTACCCTACTTAAGGCCACGTATGCTTGACCAGCAGCGAAGAGCTTTGAGCCTATTTCAAGTTATTCTTAGCAAGACCTTTTATTTGATACCCATATTGCAGGAGTGCATTAAAAATAATTGGTACGCCATCTTGGGTCGTTCGCGACTTCCTTCGAGCTAGCTCAGGAAGTCCACCGGCTACATACGGAGACCGAACGGAGTCAAGGTAAGGACACTTCATTAGATTGTATTGGCGACCTCAGCAATCAAATAAAACATTAATCGGCGAAACGCCGACGTGGTAGCGTCTACTTTAGGCGCCATCATTGGGTATGCCGCCATCTTGGATTTAGAATGACGTCACACAGTTAACCATGCATTTTCATCCAAACTGTATGTGTATACAAAATATCAGCTCAATCGGTTAAATATATCTACTTCAAAATTGATTTTCAAGCTTTAGAAGTCCGCCATATTGGATTACTTGTGACGTCACATTATTTCTCGAATTACTCTGAGCAAGACCTTTTATTTGATACCCATATTGTAGGAGTGCATTAAAAATAATTGGTCCGCCATTTTGGGTATGCCGCCATCTTGGATTTAGAATGACGTCACACAGTCAACCATGCATTGTCATCCAAACTGAACGTGTATACAAAATTCAGCTCAATCGGTTAAAGATATCTGCTTCAAAATTGAGTTGCAAGATTTCACCCGAACATACATACTTATATACTTACATTGCAAGTTAAATAAAAGCTTGTAAAAAAAATTGAGTAAAGCGGCAGGGGCTAACTCGCGCGCAATCGCGAGTTAAACATTCGCCAGTTGACGAACAAGTCGGAATTGTGTGTTGAACTGTTCACTACTGCTATTGATATACTGCTTTATTAGTGAGTGATATCTTCATTGGTACTTACACTTTCAACAAGAGCGGGTATTTGGTGACCTCGTCCTCGCGCAGCCCTGGCGGCATCAGCAGCCTCACCCGCGCCGCATGTCCGCTCGACAGCTGCACGGAGAACGTGCGTGGCGTCGGCAGCGCGATAGCAGACAGCCTCTCCTGTTCAAGTTCAGAACATTATCAGTATGTCGTCATTGAGCGCTGCAAAACGACATTAAGAATATAAGGGAATACGTGCGCCTGAAGATTTAGTTTCATATTATCTATAGGCTGGTTAGATTTAAGGCGAGGAATTTCCACGTGCAAGCCCATATGTTCCGCACTTCACACCGTTCATTTGTACATGACGGTAGCGCGGACGCGGCCACTGAACAGGCGCCAACATCATGTGCCGCACAGTAAAAATATAACAGTACAACAAGGACGTTTTATATCGTATGCAATATACTTTTTGCTAGGTTACAAATAAGTATTGATTTATAAACTGAGGTAAGTACCTACAATAATACAACCAATAAAGATACCTACAGCTTTATGACTTCATTGCTATTTTTTATTGTATCTTTACTTGTATGTAAATATGGACACTTTTTAATTGTTACATTACATAGTATTTTTATTTGACAAACAACCACGTGATTTTTTTAATAACTTAAAAAATAACAAAGTTTATTATAATACCGATACAAACATATATTTTATAAGAAAGAGACGTAAAGCAATTATCAATAATTAGACTTTTTCAAGATTCATCATAATTAGACCGTTTCTTCACAATTTCAAAGGTTTTAAATATTTCTATGATGTGTTATTAATAAAATGTAAATTCAAATTTTATGCATATTTCTTTTGTGCAGTATAGAATGCATCACTAGAATACAAGAAATGCTCGATTAGCTAGAAGTAGTATTTAAAACAAAAGCTAAGAATATGACTGACGCGGCGGCATATATAAAACACTGTTAAATTTTTTTGTTTGATTTCGACGGCTATTCGATTTGATTTAGATATAGTAGATTGTTACACCGAGCGCTAAGTGACTTATTAATGCCCGCGGATGTTTGGTGCACGAGCACTTGCTCGAGGGCACTAATAACCCGTGGGATTTAATAGCTCACTTACGAGGTGTGCAATCTGCTTTTCCTTCAACTTATTAAAAAATAATAAAAAACTGAAGTTGACTGTAGAAAAACTTATTTATTTATGACAAAAAAAATACAAATTGTTCTTATTAAAAAACCAAACCCTATCTTGACGGAAATCCACAAAAAAAAACTCACTGTCATGTACACTACAAAACCCTTATTTCTTGCCGTCAACATGAATGTGCACCAAAAAACACCACTTTCACTGCACAATATTCACTCGAATACAATTTTTAATTTATTACAATAAAAGCTAACCTTCGCCATTAAAGCCAATTGCCTCTCTTTTTTTTAAATAAAATTGGCTTTGTAGGGACCTATCTAACTTGTTTTTTTTTTGTGGAAAATCCACAAAAAAAAACTCACTGTCATGTACACTACAAAACCCTTATTTCTTGCCGTCAACATGAATGTGCACCAAAAAACACCACTTTCACTGCACAATATTCACTCGAATACAATTTTTAATTTATTACAATAAAAGCTAACCTTCGCCATTAAAGCCAATTGCCTCTCTTTTTTTTAAATAAAATTGGCTTTGTAGGGACCTATCTAACTTGTTTTGCGCATGTGTATTTTTTGTGACATGTTATACAACCACTCAAATCTCTTTGGAAAAATGCCTACATTTTGTATGAATTGTATGAATATGAATTGTAATTTCTTTTTAAATTAGAAAAAAAAAACAACAGGGCAATTATGTTGAACGGGTCATTAATGAAATTTCATACAATACTACTGCCGTTTTCCAGGGTAGTAATGTATTACTTAGTGTTGCCTTTTCCGATGATTAGAGTAAAATTAATGAGTAGTTTGAAGAAAAATATTTTAATAGATATGTAGGTATTTTAATACATTACTGAATAAATAAGTACTATAACTTATTTCGATTTGATTTGTTAACCGATTTCACTGACTTCACTGACTTCACGAAGTTATGAGGTAACACATACCTCATAGCTTCGTCATTTATTAACTGATTTTCAAAATTCTTTTTGTATTCAGTAAAGTATACCCCCGAAGTGGTTCCATGCCATCAAGTCAGGATCTAGTATTAGAATCCCAAGAAAATCGAGAGAATAGGCACATCCAACGTCTTTCCTGTTTTTTTTTCTGAAGCTATTCAGGTATTTGCGTCTGAAAGACATCATCTCAAGGTTCTTCCACTATGCTGAGCTTACGATGGATCCTTAACTTTAAGGGCTTAGGGGGTTAGTCTTTAGATATAAAAGGTGCGTATTGACTCTCAGTTAGGTATATTCTTTCAAGTTGACTTAGAGAGCTATTATTAATTTCACGAAAAAAATAAAAAATTTTTTTTACAAAAATACCGACACCACTTCAAAACAAAAACTACTTCAAAATAAAAATGTAATGTTGTGTGTTTTATTTTATTGCTACTAAGTTGGCAAACAAGCAAACTGCCCACCTGATGGTAAGTGGTAACAGTCACCTATAATACATGTGGTTCCTGTGCGATTCGCAGTAAAACTGCAAGCCCCACAAGAACCACAGTGTACGTTGCCAACTTGTGACATCAGATGTAAAGTCACGGTACCCAGTAATTTCAGTGCCATATCTTACCCTTCACACCGGAACACAGCAATGCAAGCACTGCTGATTTGCGGCAGAAATAGGTAAGACGGAGGTATTTTTATCCTTGCCTTAGCAAGCATCAAAAACGATAGTATTTTTGTTTTTAATTATATCCCAATTTTTGTGACAGGTTTCTCTGGCAGGTATGTCATCCATCATATTATTATTAGATGAATTCGAAACAAGCTCAAACCTGTTTTTGATGTGCTACCATCATCAACGCTGGCCAAGTGCGGGTTGGTCGACTTCATACACAACCTAAGAATTTCTTTACCTGTGTGTGCAGCGGTCGGCGCGCCGGCGCGCTACTTAGTGGTAGGTATTTATAACGCTGCATTGCGTGAGTGACAGGGGCGTGCATGTACTAAACAAGATTATCAAGAAGAAAGCCACAAATCGCTATGAATATCAGGCAACCGTATTAGTGTCTAAGCAACCTGGTTTTAAAATATTAATTAATATTCTACCACCTTAGGCCTGTAAGAAAACTCGGGAGGTACTACACAGCTAGCGTTCTTTACCATGATGACTTTACATTTGACGACACGGTTAGCGCACAGAGTTCGAGTGATCGCCTACTACGCAACTGGTCGCGGGTTCGATTCCCAAATATTTTTAACCGACTTCAAAAAAGGAGGAGGTTGTCAATTCGGTTGTATTTTTTATGTTTGTTACCTCATAACTCCGTCATTTTTAAACCGATGTCCAAAATTATTTTTGTATTCCATAGAGTATAGAGCAAGGGTGGTCTTATGGTCACCAAAGTCAGGATCTGATGATGGGATCCCATAGAAAATCGAGGAAAACACTAAAAACACACTTCTTTCACTAAAAAGATTTCATTCACTGAAAAGTTAAAAATAAAAAATATTTTACAAAAAATAAAAAACGACTTCAAAAACACTGAAAGCTTAAAAATAATATAAGAATAGGTACAGACAACATCACACTTCTATATTGAAGTCGGTGATTAGCGTTTGGCGCCGACTTCAATACAGAAGTGTGATGTTGTCTGTACCTATTCTTATATTATTTTTAGGTTTTCAGTGTTTTTGAAGTCGGTTTTTATTTTTTGTATAATATTTTTTTGTAGTTACGGGACAAATATTATGTATGGCATACAGAAATATGTTCCGGTCTGGGCGTATGTGCATGTGATATGTAATATATTCTATGTTTGTAACTTTGATGACACAATTAGCGCAGAGGTCGAATGATCGCCTACTGCGCAGTGGGTCGCGGGTTCGATTCCCGTACGGGACAAATATTTTGTATGGCCTACAGAATTTTTTTCCTGTCTGGGCGTATGTACATGTGATACTCTATGTTCGTAACTGCACCCACAACACAGGAGAAAATCTTAGTGTGGGGCGACGTATTTATATAAAAACACTTTCATTACTGAGTGACTGACAGATTACGCACAGCCGTAATTAAAAGGCACAAAAAGCGGAAATTTGACATGTATGTTGGAAATTCGCCATCTAAGGAGGTAAAACTAAAAAAGAATAGTTTGTATGGAACCTCTATGACATTTATGCGGGCGAAGCAGCGGGCAAAAGCAAATATTTTATAAAGTTTCACAAAATTCCGCTGATCAGATATTTTCTTTTAATACAATGAAGTGATCTTTACATAAATCGAACGGAAATTTATGTTAATTATTTTTTAATTTTTTATAATCAACTCACGCTTGTCCATAAATGTTACGAAATTTAAAAGATTCCTAAAATACTGTTTTACTGTTCATAATCATATATAATACATAGGCTCGAATAAAACTCTATTATTTACCTACATGTATAATGTGCTGTTGATTCTACCTTCTAAAGCTTTGATGCAAGGCGTTGTGAATAAAGGGGGTAACATTAAGTATTTAAAGGAATTCAGCAATAAAGTTTTATAAGAAACATTATTTTGAACCTATAAATCGTTGCATATTTACTTGAAGAAATTATCATACTGGTTTATTAACACTGCACTGTGCTATATGGCCGCGGCAATAAAATATAAACATTTGGGAAATAAATATTTACCACTTTTCTTTCAGCATTTTTTGTATGCATCTGATTTAACATTTCGTCTTTGACTTCTTTTATTAGCGATTTTTACACATAAAATAACTTATAGAAAAAAAGAACGAAAAACATATTTTTTTCACACAAAATAATTTAGGAAGAAGGATTAAAATAGTTTTCTCCTTTATAAGACCTAATCCATTATTTACACTATTCACCATATTACTACACTAATCTATAATAATAATGAAAGTTAACAAAATAAACGCAAACTGCAAAATTAAAATTCGATCGTAAAGAAACACGTAATATATTTTTTTGCGCCCGCGACACGAAGCGACATGACTATACCCTGAGACGACTTGGCGAGTACTGTCTTATATGGAGCGCGATTGCAACCAAGCGAAATTATAGAATTTTCGTCATTTTCCTAAATATTTTATATGATATCAAAAAATCTGCTTTCACAGTTCACTAGATAATAACGAACTACATGTTTTGGTATAACTTTTATACTGTTTTATGTATATTTCGATTTCAACTCGTGGTTTTAGTTTTTGATTTAGACCTATGTTTGGATTTTTTTTCTATCGAGTGAAATGGAGTAAATCGTGTTTCTGCTTTCACAGTTCACTAGATTATATCTTCAAGTTTAAGGTGTGTGAATTTCAGAATTGTGGGTTCTAATATTATCCAGATCTAGACGTTCTAAGATCGGCAAATTTGGGAAATCCTCGCCTTAAAAATATAATTTAACGTACTGACTGCGGACTGAAATCAACCTGAGGTGCAAATGAAAAATTAAAGGAAAAGAATCAATTTGGTTTATTTGAACAGAAGCTTAACTGAGTAAACTTTTATTTCTTATTCATCATTTGAAATTTACTTTTTGACTTAAAGTCAACAATAAAGTACGTAACTGGACTGAAATTTTCATACCTACTCGCCGTGACTACTCGTAAGTGAAATGTTGCCTCGAATATACGTAGGCTTAGTTTTAATACAAAAGAGGACCAGCGGGATGACTCATACATTTAGTGTAAAACACGACGATTAATACAATCGTTCCCGAAGAGTAGGGCAACCATAGATTTTATTCAGTACATAGAAAATTGGTATTTCGATAGCTTTTCTCTTATCAATGAGATCTCTTTGTAATTTATTCCATTAAAATAAATGCTGTTGGCGAAACCAGTCTGGCCATTAATTTATTACCCCCAAAATTGTGAATAATTCTACTGATCAGATTTTACTTGTGATATGGAAAAAGATTTTACCTTTTTTACTACGCTTTTGTTATTTTTGAGTTACATTAATAAGCAAATCTAAGTTGCCCTAAGGCTGTCGTATATTTAGAATCAATATAACCAAATATGTTGTTTTACAAATAAGTATTTTAAATTCTACAAATACCTTCACCAATTAATTCTGTGAATTTTCTGTAGCTTATAAATATAAATGGTTGTATTAGGTTAAAAAAAACTGATTAAAGCAGTCGGTAGCCGACAATGTTACGCTACACTGTCGGCTGGTCACCCTACAGTCCTGACTCAGCCTTCACAGGCATGAATAGCACAATGCTCTCACAAAAGACAGCTTCAGAAATTAGATGGTAATTACGGGGGATTATTCCACAAAAGATTTCTTTCATACTCGGCATTTATACCCCCACGCGTCCAACGGTTTTCAGATATGAAATTCCAATAATATTCCTCGCGTTCATTATTATTCCATGCATTTGAAATAGGTTGTAAATATCAATATCGTAGTTTAATTTTTATTGTAATGGGGATGATGCCTTTTTTCGCTATATTTTAATCTAAAAATAACCGGACTTATGGCCAATTATTAATTGATGTACATATATTATTTTATTATTTTCCCCCATAGGACAGGTTTCGACCTAGAGTGGGGGCTTCTTAAATTTGTACGATCTGTGTTCTATTTGGTAATAAACAATATTTTTTTTATCATTCCACTAACCTTAGCTTAGGGAACTCCTAAGAAGTTATGCTGTTACTTGTTGCTGTTAATGAAAAGAATGACACAGCATGCCACCCAAGAGTATCCTAAGCTAAAACAAGGTTGGTGAAATTAGCCATTAGATTTCATCTAAGGCACTATCTCTGTTAGTTAGCACTATTTACAAATAGTACTATAACTGAATATGAAATTCATAGTAATATATTCGTAGTTGGAGTTAGGTAAAAAACGATATTTTTGGGTGTACTTGATTTTAAATAATCTTTGATCTGGTAGCACTCTTGATCACCAGGGGCTATTCGACTCGTGGTGGTGTCCCCCGATTAACCTCACTCCGAAACCTTACTGCCTTCAACGGGGGCACGTTTGGAATCAGAAAATCCAATTCATCAAACACACGTCCTGGAGACAGTAATCTTAAGAAAGGAATAAAAACATAGAATCATGCTTAGCAGAGACCGTAGATATTTTTGAAAAAATTAAATATATACATATAGCTAACGGAGTTTAGTTGATGAGTAAAGGATATAAGTAGAATACATGCGTCGATGTGTGATATCGCAAGAGCTGACTCTGGGACGTTACACGCCTGCGAACAGATGGCAAACTGAAAACAAAGCCCTTACCTGTCTGGCCAGCGAGGCTATGTAGACCAAATCCTCCTTTTTTGAGGAGAGACCCGTGCCCAACAGGGAAACATATTGGTTGCAGCGAGTTAGCGAGTGAACTTTTAAAGTAGATTTGTGTGTACATAACTACATACTTTGACAGCAGTGTTGTTCTCCAAATGCATAAGCATCCTTGGTTCGGGCAGCGCGATCTTGTGCAGGCTGGAGGTGGGCACCCCCGGGCCCAGGCACTCCAAGACAAAGTAAGCGGCTGAAGGGCTGAAGTGGGCGTCGTGGTACAAGCAGGGCATGTTTTGGGGCATGCCGTCTGTGGTAACCAGAGAAAAAATGATAGTTATATGTATGCGCATACAGTTTTTAGGTAAAATAGAACAAACACTAACATTTCTTTCCGATATATTTAAAACTAGCTGTGCCCGCGAACTACGTTTCGCCATACTATTTTTTTCCCTGTTTTTGAAACATTTTTCATTGATGCTCAGCTCCTATTAATCGTAGCGTGATCTTATATAGCCTAAAGCCTTCCTCGATAAATGGACTATTCAATACAAAAATAATTTTTCAATTTGATTCAGTAGTTCCTGAGATTAGCGCGTTCAAGCAAACAAACAAACAAACAAACTCTTCAGCTCTATAATATTAGTATAGATATGAAAGAAAATCATACTCCCGTTGTAATATGAAAAAACACTATGGATTTTGGATTTTATGCATGTCAGGCTCGTATTAATAAATTGCATCTCAAGTTTGAGTTCGATCTTAAGATACTGTTTTTGACAGATATTCTATACATTAAACTTCAAAACTGCAGCTTAAGATCGCTCTTAATAAGACGCGTTTATTAATACGTCATTACGCGATATTGCACATTTTCTAGAGGATTTTTTATAAATACCTTCGTATAAATAAAACTCATAAACATATCGACACATCTTAATACTCGTAAATAATTATGACTTCAATTTTACGAACATACTTTTATTGATTACATCAAACAAAAATTTATAAATATGCACCATTCGGAATAACATATAAAGCTTGAGAGTTCAATTTGTTTATTTCTTAAGTTGAAGAATGTTTCATTATTATTACCAGGGTGTTTCTTCTTTTTCTTTTTGGCAGGGGAGGGCGAAGTAACCGTTAACTCCTCGTCCCAGTCACCACCGTCCCAAGCGCTGTCTCCCGAGGAGGCCAGGCTGCCGTAGTATTCTAGGTTGATTGCAGGGGATGGCTAATGGAAATTAAAGGGGTAAAATATTATAAGATATACGAAATGTATAACACAGAAGCTACTGGCTCATTGGCTAATTACTTAGATTGAATTAAAGGTAATATTTTGCTGACATGGGAGAATGTTAAGATTGCATATTGTTACATATACATGTTGAAAAAAAAGTATACAGATACTTTTTTTTCAACAAGACAAGTTTAAATAACCGATTTTGCCTGTACTAATTATCCTGGTACATTCTTAGTTTTTTCTTAAATTTTAACAGTCAAATTAATATGTATCATGTGGCATTACTATAATATACAGTTCGACATAAAAGAGCTTACAGCTGTGACAGCTGAAACTAAAAATAAATTCCCGTGGTTAAAGTAGTAGATTGACTGCTAGTAAGTGTTCTTATCAGAATATTTTTTTTTTCATTTGTGATTTATACAGGCCTTTTTTAAAATTATGCCTTTATTGTGCAATACTGCACTAGCGCCATTTCTTCCAAACTCTTTTTCGCCAAGCCGAAAATCGATTTTATGTGTGAGATGAAAGTAATGTGTAATCATTCATTTGTAACTACTTACATTACATATACCAAATACATATTTACCTGCGAGTTACAGGTGACGCAGTAGGGCAGCTTCTGCGGTGATCCCGGCCGTGGCGGCTCCGACGACACCCTGTACAGGTGTTGCTGTCCTGGCTTACCCTCCGGGACGCCCAAGTAATATCTGTGCACAATAAATTGGCTTTACTTATTTGTGACCTTTGCATTATTTTGCAAAATAAATGGAAAAATGAATAACTCAATTAAAGATTTTTTTTCGGCCGGGAATCGAACGCCCGTCTTCAATCAACATACCAATAATTGTAGTAATGAAAGTTCATATTAAGTCTCTGCTCTAAAATCATGGACACAGGAATTTGATAAAATCTTTACGGGTATTTTTACTGCCACGGTAAAAAGCGAATTCAATTGCTCAAAAATTTGTCACTAATCTGTGGACGAAAGTTCTGGTAATATGGTGGGTGGCGGAGTTTCCAGAAAATGTAGGTAAGGATCTAATACGACACTTTAGGATCTAATGGCACAATTAGGCACTGTTATTATTTTGCGATTATCTGTAGATGATTGATGCAAAAGCGGAATTATCTTCTACAAATTCAAATTATGTGATGCTCCGGCCCTAATCTATCAGAAAAATAAATAAATTAATCTTAAGGCATTGTGTTCTTTTCTTAGAGAGTCCTATCTTAAGCAGGCCCGAAGTAAATTGAACAAGTAAGATCGCTGTTCTATAAAGTTCTTTTACATCTGCTAGTTAAAGAACAAAGTTCGAGCAGAGCTACGATTATATAGCAGTTCTCGTTTACACACGCGATCTTAAAGATTAGGACACTTAGCGTGCAAAATAATTAAGACGAGAGTTAATCTCCTTTTTAGGGTTCCGTAGTAAACAAGGAACCCTTATAGTTTCGCCATGTCTGTCTGTCTGTCTGTCTGCGGTTTTACTCAGAGACTATTAGTACTAGAAAGCTGTACTTTGGTATGGGTATGTATATTAATCATGCCAAAACAGTGGTAGCAAAAAATATTGAAAAATTTTTTTTTACTCCCATACAAGTCAAGTGGGCTGTGGGAGTAACATATTTTTTCTTGACTAACCCATCGTGTGGGGTATTGTTGAATAGGTCTTTAAAAAACAATGTAAAGTTCAGAATACCATTTTTCGATTTAGGGATCCGTTTCTGAAATATTTGGTTTTAAAGTGCAAATTTTGGTAGAGGTAAGGTCCCCCCCTCTAACTGCTAAACGGTTATATATGGACACGTGAAAAAAATTACAACAGTAGTATATACAAGTTTATTTTTTAATTATCCCAAAAAAATTGTGTGCTTGTTCAGACAAGCAAACTGAACAACTTTCACTATGGGATCAACTTTGAAATCGCAAAAAATCAGCTGTTCCATACAAATATTCAACATTCACTCATTATTTTGCGATTTCAAAGTTGGTCCCATAGTGAAAGTTGTTCAGTTTGCTTGTCTTAACAAGCACACAAATTTTTTGTTATTACAAAAAATAACCTTGTATAACGAAGTTTAAAGGAAAACTATCAGAGTTGAGTACTAAGTACAACTAAAAAGTTATAGACGATTAACTTATAAAATGTACTCGGAAAAGTAAAATTTCACTGAAAATTAGTAGGTGCTGAATATAAATTTACGAACCAGGTGAAGTTATGTAAATATAAAATCATTGCAGCTTTAATCATAATAATAATGCCTAATTTAATAGCAACGTGTTGTGAGGTGTGAGTGTGAACTCAAAGTTGGCATTTGCAACTACGGAACCCTACACTGCGCGTGGCCCGACACGCACTTGGTCGGTTTTTATTAAAAGGGAACGTTGTTGGCCTCAGATGGTCTCTATAGCTTAATTAATTTAAAAACAAGGCGAGAGCTTTGGCGAGTCCTCAAGTCTGGTGGTGAACCTTGTTTGCTGGATTTCTATCGGACAGACATCACCTTGAGGGTATCCCGCTGTCAGAGGAGAGTCAACAGGGGATCAAGTCGGTACTGGGAGTGCCGCAACTTAAGCCTGCCTCTGAGGTTCGGTCGGACGTTCAGGTTTGTCATGTGGTGGAGGGTGGGGAGAAGTGATCGGGTCAGATCTGTACCTGGTTTATCACTGGACAGACAAAAGTAGCTGCAGAAAGAAATGGTCTCTACGGGCGTGCGCCGAGAATCGAGATTCCCGCGTTCACCGTGTGATTGCGTCATCGAGCGAAAACTTAAGGGTTGTACAAAGAACATAAATTAAACAAAATGGTCAAAGTAAAACTTAACTGCTATTATTTATAAAGATAAGTATATAATATAAAATAATTACCAAAAAAATGCAATAAAGTGATTGCGAGGAAAGCCCTTGACTTAAACGTGCTTTGCTTTTATAAAATTATAGATTTTTAAATCTTTTAACTTACGGTTATTAAATTTTACCATCTAAAATATCATGACTCGTATGAATAATTGTGATAATTTTAAAAACAGGGGTGAAATGGATTAAAAACATTTTTTTATAAGGAATCAAATAAAATGCTTGTGGCCGGTTCATCAAGACTATAATTATTTTTTATATAAATAAGTAGGCAATCAAGCAGACTGCCTTGTTTGCATTTTTTTTAAACAAACAACAGGGAAGCTCTTGGCCTTCATCTCATATGATGGTAACTAAGTAACGAAAAGGCCTAAAAAAGAAAAAAAATATTTTACGTTCACAGCTTCATAGTAATGAACCACCATAATATCGTTAATCAAGTTTATTAAATTAAAAAGTAATATAAGTTTTGCGGGGGAAACACTACACGTAGCTACGCCTTCAATTTCGCTCGCGTCACAGACTCGATTTTAGTAAGGGCCCTCTGCCGGTCGGCGCGCCGGAGCGCTACTTAGCGGTAGGTATTGATAACGCTGCATTGCGCGAGTGACGGGGGCCTGACCTGGGTCTTGTGCGTGCGTCTAGTGCGGTGTGTCGGCCTAATACGTGAGTATGTAGTGTTAGATGTTCGTGAATGTTTAGGGTTAAGCAGAACGTTCCTTAGTCGGCAATACTTGGTCCAGACACTAGCGGAAAGGAGTTAGCCTCCTGCCAATGTCCCGGTAAGTTTGTATGCAAATGTATTAAAATGCGTTAGTCAAAATCAGTACAAACACACATTATTCTGATATTAATTTTATTAATAGGTAGGTACTTATCCTAAAGTATTTTAATCATTACTATCGACGTTTATTATTCCGTGACCACGTTGTCACACGAAAATCTCTTAGCGACAGTCATTGGCCTGAAAATATTTTTACAAATGGATGTTTAATTGCTTATACTATCGGCTAACCAACTGTTACTGTTGTACCTACAAACAAATATGTACATACTAAAGTACGATTGTTACAGTTTCAATTAGAGAGTCACAACTTTGTAATTAAATTAATTACGAATGTGAGGTGCGGAGACAGAGTGCAACTTTGTTTGTGTGTGGGTAGGTACAGTAGACCACACATCTAACTTTACATTTGCACTACGAAAATCGCCGCTATTACGAGCGGCATAAGGCGCAAGACAGACAGAGGCGGCGCGGCGCGCATCTGACGCACCCGGTGGCGCACTCGCAGTACGCTGCAGGCGCGCTGCGCCAGCGAGCGAGTTCATTGGTGCCATTAAAGAGTTTGATTTTGATCGGACAACATGTCTTCCTCTGACGATGAAGACATGTTAGCCCTGGTGCAACTCGCCAATTTGCAAAGGAGAAGAAGAAGGAGAAGAAACGTCCGGTCCCGCGCATCACTCACTATAGACTGGGGTATGCGGCTGCTTGCTGGAAGTGCACCCGCCGGCGCGCCCGTCTTTGCAACCGTAGTGCGCCATCTGGAAGCTTTTCAAATGATCTTTCATACAAATTGTATGAAAACGGACGGACACAAAACAGATAGAAGCGGTGCACCGATGGCGCGTCAGAGGTCCGCCTCGCCCGCGCCCTTTCTATCTGGCCCACGCCTAAGGTGCAAGCCAGACAGAAAGGGCGCGGGCTCGGCGTGCTTCTGGCATGCCATAGGCGCAACGCTTCCATCTGTTTTGCGCCCGTCCCTCTTAAACATTTAGTATGAAAGAACATCGGAAAGGCGTCGAGAGGGCACGCTACGGTTTTGACGCAGGTGCGCACCTCAGTCTGCAGTGAGCTTGGCAGTGAGTGACTCGAAGAAGACGTCAGGTTGTCACTGTTGTCAGATCAAATTAAACACTTGAATAACAACAACATGCACGCCGCCGCGGCGCGACGCACCGCTACACCCGCGTCTATAGCGTGCTACATGTACACCCGTAGCGCGCCCATAGCGCACTCGTAGCGCGGCCGTAGCGCGGCCGTAGCGCACCGCGTCTCTTCTGTCTGGCCTGCGCCTAAGCTCTCATACGCACTAGCGGTTGGCCTGCCATACCGTTGACCTAGCTAGACCGTTCGAAATATCTTACATTTTTGGTCACCCATCTGGGCCCCGACCACAGCCAACATTGCTTTACTTTAGCAATCGTAACACGTAAGTCCAACCTTCGCGAAAATAAAGTCTTGGTGGTTTTGCGAATATCCTCATTTCTCACTCACATGTGTTGGTTGGTGTGGTCCCATGCCAGCAGCTGGACGACATCGAAGCTGCCGTGGGTGAGGGGCAGCGCGCGCGGTCCGTGCGCGTTGTGCTCCGTGCGCACGATGTGCCGGAACAGGCCCGCGGGTCCGTCGCGCACCGGGGCCAGGGTTACCAGCGCGCCGCCGCCGGCCGACCAGAGCGGTGCAGGCGCGCTTTCCACCCAACCCTCTTGTCCTGACGATATCCTGTACATCTGTGGAGAGAACAAAAGTAGTAGTATTTTTATTAATAAGGCCGTTACGGCCTTATTACTAAAAATGTTACTCCTTGGACCATCCTCGGATTAGTTACTCCGTGGTTTGTCTTGTTTTGACATATGAGAGCCGAAATGTGCGAAAACAAGACAAAACACGGAGTAACTAATCCGAGGATGATCCAAAGAGTAACATTTTTAGTAATAAGGCCGTTATATTATTGAGATGCTTTAAGCTTCGCGCTATGAATTTGAAGGTCAATAAAGCTTCCTTTGGGTGAGGGTTTGCAAGTATGCTCTGAAAAACGCCAATATTAAGATTGTTGACCTTCAATTCTTTAAATAATTTGGCCCTTTGTTCTTGATTCTTGACACATTCCTTTAACAAATGAACCACGTTTTCAGTTTTGTCACACACTACACAATTAGGGGAGCTAACTTTCTTCATGATACAGCCAAACTTGTTAAGCGGAATGTGTCCAGAACGCCTATGTGCAATAACTGTTAAGTTTCTTTCTACTAATATGAACATTATTGAACCACGGAATACGAGGATGATATGAGAAGTTATTTATAAACGTACGGACCAAACACATAAAGCGTATACCACCTGTTTGCCGAGTGGTTACTGTATCTAATGGACACTTGCGAGCTGCGGACATAAAATGCAGTCATACCCATGTTGTCACGGTCGCATGGCAACCTCACACTGCGGTTTCGTTTGCATCACTGACCACAACTCTGGGGCTGTCCAAAAATTCGCACTGAGCCAGCAGCTTGGTGGGGGACGGCTCAAATGCTTGGAAAGGCCTATGTCCAGACTCAAGACAGAGGTGGGCTTATTGAGGCTGACGACGCTGATCTAACACAATTGGTTATAATTTCGACTAGTCGTCCAGTTTCAAAGAATAAGTACCAAATTACCTCTTGGCAGAACCACATGGGGCTCTTGCAGACGGACACCACGGAGAGGTTCTGGGTCCTGGTCAGCCACACCACACACACCTCAGTGAGCGACACCCACTGCGCACTCGTGAAGTAGTAGTCCCTGTTAACAAACGAGGTACAAATCACCATCATGAAGTACGAATCATGTACAGTCAGCAACATGTCAAGCTTTACATTTGCAATACAAGAGCCGTCGTTATTATGAGCGACATAAGAGCGGGTAACGTGCAAAGTCTGGCGTATTTGTTGTGTGTACAAAGGCTTTGGCATTTTTTGGTGGGCAACAGTGGACAAATTGTCGGGGAAGATGATGATGAAATAGTAAATTATAAAGATACTAGTTGTGCCCGCGAATTGCGTTTCGCTTTAATAAAGCTCGACACTGAGGAGTTCAATAACAAACACTGCGAGACGAGATTTTTATATATTAAATGAATGATCATAGTAGTATTACATTTAGGCACGAATGAAAATCAAGTCTTATGTAAGGATAGAAATTCCTAGATTCATCTTAATAGGTATAGAGAAAATGCAATATTTTTATTTTTGCGTTTATTGTAAAGAATCACAAGTAGAACAGATCACAAGTATGTTAAAAATCAAAAGAATAAAATTTATTGCAATAAAATGCAATCTGAAACTAACAGTTTCAAATTTCGCGCTAAAATGCGCCTACAGTTCTGATGATGGCACTCGTATCTGTCATTCATTCGTCACTACCATTCAATTCGAAAATCACAGGGAATGTTTCCACTAGTTCTGAATTAGTTCTTTTAAATCGACTATCCATCAACATCTTAAAGGCAAATGTCCATCAACTTCAAAGAAGAATTGTTTTTAACTGGACGTTCTGATCCAAAGTTGAAGAAAATGGCTGTAACACGATAATTAATATGCTTTAAATGAAACACGAAAGCTTGACTGTGATTTAATACTTAACCTACCGTAGTAGGTAGTTCCTTTCCTTTCTACACTCCAAAATTCGGCACTTTCAACACAAAAGTTACTACCATGTCGACACTGACTTTTGGTAGGTTTCTGGAGTCTATTTTTATAAAACCAACTACTTACCATTTTTTTTTCAGAAAAATGAAAAAACATCGTAATAATAATGTTTACCTTTACATCTGATGGGACACAAAACACGAGTGACGTCACTAGTCGTTGATTGGGAGATTAAGATGCGTTCCGTTTCGCGTATTTTTATTTCGCAATTCTTCATGAAAAATAGTATTGACTAAAATAAAAACGTTGCCATCATTCTTGTTTTACGTTTTTATAACATTTTAATTATAAATCGTTCACAAATTTTACATTTGCATCCTCATGTTTACTTATTAGGTGCTTATTACCAGTCTACTGAACAAAGGGTGCATGTAGCGTGTGCTGGTCGAGGCTATAAATTCTTGGCTTGGAGCACATGTTGGTGAACGCTGTCAGTCGGAGTAAAGTTAGTGCTTTTGTTCCAACCTTGGGGCAAAATGGTATATTTGAATTACCGTTGAACCCTACTATATTCAAAAGTATAAAATAGAGCAAATTTCGTGATTAAAATGTTATTAAATCAATAAAAATTTATCTTATCAATAAGATGTATCTTGTATCACTGTTAAACGATTCAATTTCGTTACTAAAGTGTGCTACTTATTAGTGTGCAATTTAATAACAACTTAAATCATGACTTTCTAAAATTATAAGTAATTGTTATTAAATATTCTTAATCTGAGGTCTTCCAATTAAATAAATCAATACTGTTGAATGTTATCGCGTGCAAAACAATTTTTTCTGGAAACTCACCCCCTGTAGGTTTAAAGTTCAAGTGGCTAGTAAGTACGTTAAAAAAGTTAAAAAGGGAATTTCAATTAATTTCCCTATTTATATTTACGGCAATAACGTAAACAAGAAAACTTTAAATCTATTTATATAGAAAAGTAGGACGAAATTAATATTATCTTCTAGATTATCTGCGTCTTGGACTCTCGTAAAGTAAAAACTTAGGGCGTCATTTATCATTTTGACAGGGTACCAGGCTTCCTTTCTTAAATATTTAAGTTTTACTTTAATCTGCCCAGGCGTTTCTTCGCTTCTGGAGGAGTTTTGGAGGCTAATTTCGTGAGATGAAACCAAATGAAATATTAACACAATATTTAATTTAATAATTTTATCGTACAATGTTGGTAGGTTTCATCGCAAGAGATTTAAACAAGAGTGTTAGATATTGTAATCCTAAAGCATTTTTTCTAGGCTGCCTGTGAACTTGGACGACTTATTTTTGTGACACTTCACCTGCATTTCACTTCTTATTGCGAACACGGATTTTAAATTGAGACCCAGAGGGGAGTTGATCGGTTTAGCTGACCCAAATTGTAGTTAGTGGGTATAGGTATTTCTAATGTCGCTGAGAACAGGCGAGACTCGTTCCTATTTATAGTTTAGATAGACTGTGGGCACACTCCAAGCAAAACCATCTAGAATAATAAGGGATTGCTGCAAAGAAATCTTCATACATCTCAAATGAGCATACGCTGACTTGCAATGCAACAAGCGTCGCGTCTAAAAGTTATTAAATGGGACGCCAATAAAGCTTTAATGACGTGCTACGTAAAATTAAGGCGAAGTCCAATAGCCTAGTATAAAACATTAATATTTTACATTCAGTTTGCAATATCACTAAATCACGAGCGAGCGGAATCAGGGTGGAGTGACGTTGCAATATTTAATTTCTCATTCACGGCGGCCATCTTTACCATAAACTTTTGCACCATTACACTAATTCACTCCTGAGACGGACCTGCGTTATATTCAAATTTATGGCGGAGTGATTCATCTTCTCCCGTTTGGAGATTAAAGGTTAAACAGTTCGGATGATACTGACAATGTTAATGCTAGTTGTATGTAAATTAATATTAAGCTAGCAATAAACATTAATATGAGGATTTTACAAAAGTCTGATTCTGTCTAGGTTCGTTTTGTTTCCACGCCTAAGCCGCTGAACAAGTTTTGACGAATTTGACTAGAGATGGGCTGGACGGGACATTGAAGGTAAACGCGCTCCTTTTGGTTGCGAAATTGATAAAAAGAGAAAAATAGGGGTTTAAAACGCTACTACTGCATAACATCATATTAATAGTAAACACCAAGGGCGAGAGAATTCAAAAATATGTCGCGGTATGCCCGAACTACTGAGCCCAGCTCGATAGACAACTGCAGCTCGGACGGAATATACTACGAAAAAAACAGAAAATAGACGTTTCGCAGTTCTGTTTTCTCCTCTAAAACTAGACCGATTTACTTACATTTTACATTAAAAATTTAAGAATGCTTTGCTGCGTTTCTATGTTTTGTTTTTCTTTTATAATATATTCTCGGCAAATTTCTTTTTTGCTGGATGTTTGAATAAATCAGATATTTAATATAAAGGATAACATATGAACCTGTTAATAGTAGTTGGTTATAGATTCTTTTGGAAGGAATAGAGCAACTATAACCTTTATCCAAGAAGGAAACAGGTAATAAGTTTGTATGGGAAAACGGCCCGTGTGATTTCTCGTGAAACTGGGGTCTCGTGAGTTAGAACCTAATACACCCCGTATTGGGTTGTAGGTAACGGGACATTCCAGCCCCTACCTACCTTCTTGGTCGAGGTCAAGAAGGGAGGAGAGTGTGGGTGCCCAGCAGTGAGCGTGTTATGGCTTATATGAAGATGAATAGGAAACTGATTTACGAGAAGAGTTTTACTTAATATAGGTACCTTTACTGTTGCACAAGTTAAGAAATAAAGGTTGGTTTCTTATTCAACTTACCCTTCTTCCAATATCACTTTCGGCGGTGTCAGATGTCTGTTGCGAATGTGCTTGGGGTCAGCGATGTCTGCGATGGTCAGAGATACCGAGGGGTTGTTGGTGCCAGGCTTTGGGTAACGCACGCTTCTTATTTCTGGGTACGTCTGTAAAATATCCTAAGTTTTAGGAATAGGAAACAATAACGCACCCCAATAATATTCCCGTGCCTTCTCTAATTTCATGTGATTCATTAATTCAATGTGATAAACCCTTTTTACTGACATACCCCCAGTTTCTGAAAGGCTGATCAAAATATTGTTCAACTAACATCCATGTCATCTTAACAGCTGTGTCAAATCAATTTGAGTTTCCGAAACGTTGGTTAGACAAAATTTACTTATCTTTAATAATTTGATTTCTCGTGAGAAATATTTTGAGACACGGTCACATTGCTGAAATCATATATTTTGTTTGATTCATATGTATTTTGGAAACCCAAAATGGGTCTTTCCTTAATAATTTTGAAATAAATTTGACAGCTGTGTCAACGAACACAGTGATAAGTTGATTTAGCTTTCAGCAACTCAATTCATAGTTAACATTAGATTGACAGCTTGTTAGTTAATTTTATCGCTGAACAGCCTTTCAGAAACTGGGTGATAGTCAACATATTTGTCGACATATACTTTTGTTTTTTTTTGTAACTTTAAAGTAGTAGTAGTGTTCGCGCGCTTCTCAACTTCTCAACTTCACTATGGTCGCTCAGCGTCAACTTCACTGTGGAGGCTGCGGGGAGCCGGGAGGGACGAAGCCGACGCCGCGAGCGCGCCCGACCGACAGCGACAGAACAAAAATCGACAGAATAGCGAGTGCACGTCGCACATGCCTATATCATATTTTACGTGTGTTCTCATTTCAATTGTTCTCTTTTCAATATTATATTTTGTTATAAAAATTACCCTCTTTTAATGTACGCCCGTACAAGTAGTTTTTTGGCTATCACGAGTCACATTAAATTTTTATTCAATAAGCAAACAGGTTTACCTTGGAGGGGTCATCGGTGTCCAGCGATGAGCCGTACCAGGGGTACTTCTGCTCGTGCACCAAGCTGTCGTTAAAGGTCGCATACAGAACCATGTGGCCATCAGCCGACATCCACAGCGCGGTGCGAGACTTCAGAATTTCTTCTGTAAAAGGAAACTCGGTGTTATTTCATTATGATCAAAATTGAAATACTCGTATATATGCACAGAAATCTATCAAATTGTGAACAAAAATAATAGAATATTCAAAATAAAGTATCAGTCTGAGGTTAAAACTAATAATACTGGAGTTCCCCAAGGCGGAGTATTAGCACCATTATTATTTCAAATATTTATTAACAACCTTCCAAATACAGTGAATCAAAAAAATATTTTATTTGCAGATGACACAACTATTATAGTAAAATGTGCGTGTGATAAATGAATTGCAAATAAACGTCGGATAAACTAAATTTATGACATTTAAATCATATAATTTTATTAATCGTAATCTTGACATAGTGCTTTATAATAAAAAAATAGATGAAGAAAGTAACATAAAATTTTTAGTGATACCAATTGACGAAAACTTAAATTGGAGGGAACAGATAAATCAAATTCGTAAAAGACTTGACAGTTTTGTTTTCGCATTAAAGCGTATTAGACAAACCGTCATTGAAAACTGCGTTGACAGCTTACCATGGACGTTTCGTCAATTCTTAACTATGGACAAATAATTTGGGGTAATTTAGTGGATATTGAGATTGTTTTTAAACTGCAAAAGAAATGCATACACGCCTTACGCAATGTCTGGTACAAAGAAAGCTGCAGCAGCAGCAGTAGCAGCAGTCGAAGAACAAAAAAAATGTGATAAAACTCAGTCACAGGTGTTCCTTGACGAGTGTCAAGAAAATTTATCACGCCAGTCACACTAAATACGCGCCACCGTGCTACTCTTTAGGACATAGAGATATTTTTTTATAGCCTCTTTATTTCCATAATGAATAAACGTACCTACTTATAAATCATTGGAATATAATTAGAAAATTTGTGCATGCATAACATTAAATATTACATATTTTATGATTATTATTAAATTAGAATTGCATAATAATTAATTAACTTCGTTATGTTATAATATAGAATGAATGAATTAAATTTTTTAAATTAATTTATAACAAAATTTTTAAGTCGAGTTACAAAAATCCATTTCCAAGATAATTCATTATGGACCCCTCAACGGGTGAAGGCCTCACCCATTTTTCTCCACGTTTGTCTGTCCTTTGCTTTTGTGATTCAATTTTCACCGGCTTTTTTTACTATTTCATCAACCCATTTCTCTCTCGGTCTACCTCTTTTCCTTTTGTTTGCAGGTCCTTGCCTGATAGTTACTCTCTGTATCCATTTATCTTTCATCCATACGTGCAAAATGACCCGCCCATTTCTACTTTAATTTTTGAGAATGTTCTAAAGCATCTATAATTTTTATAGATTTTCTTATTTCTGTGTTTCTTTTTCCCTGTTTTGTTTGTATGTTTAGTATACTCCTTTCCATCGCTCTTTGGCATACTTGTATTTTGTTTTTAGTGTTAGTATTGTATATCCATGTTTGGCAGCCATAGGTAAGACAGGGGAGTAAGCATGAATTAATTACTTTTTTCTTGAGATTAATAGGAAGTTTTGATTTAAGGGTTTCTTTATTGCTCCAGAATTTATTCCAGGTCATGTTGATTCGTCTTTTAACCTCGTCTTCGTGTCTTGACTTAGAGAAAGATACTTGTTGCCCTAGATCAGTGATTTTCAACCGGTGTGCCGCGGCACAGATGTGTGCCGCTTAAGCTTTCAGGTGTGCCGCGAATTTTGAAGGCCGTATTAGACTATGGTGAATATTACATTACTCGCGGTAATCAGACTCAGTGTAGTGTATATAATATGTAAGATATTGTGTCGTTTTTATAGTACACTATCTAGTTAGACTCCAGTGTCGAGATCGCAAGCTGTATATTGCGTAATGTGATACGGCCTTAAGCCGGCCGCTTATTATACGAAATTTTCTGTCAGAAATTTCGATATAATTTGCAGGGTCTAGAACAAAATGTCCTCTACATTTTATTCTAGACCTCGCAAACTATATCGAAATCGAATTACTTACAGAAAATTTGGTATAACATGCGGTCGGCGTTAAAACCACGAGTAATAAGATGATAACCCTCCACGCGCAAGTCCGACTCGAACTTTGCTATTTTTGTACTGCTGTGCCGTGAAACTTAACCGACTGTAGTGCTTGCACCATTTAGTTCAACTATCATTTCCTGTAATTGAGATGCTGTTTCAGAGAAGAGTATGATGTCATCCGCAAATCGGAGATTACTAAGGCGTTTCCCATTTATATTAATTCCTTTTCTCTCCCAGTTCAGAGCTTTCATTATATTTTGGAGCACTGCTATAAAGATTCTAGGTGACAGTGGGTCACCCTGTCTGACGCCTCTACAAATGTTTATTTCAGGGCCTTGTCTCTCTAATTTTACACGGCTTTTGCTTTGCTTATAAGATCTATAGTCTCCGATAGCACTCTGCATTCATGTAGAGCTTTCCATGTACTCTTGTGCGATATAGAATCGAAAGCTTTGGCGTAGTCTATAAATGCCAAGTATAGTGGTCTATTATGCTCTATATATTGTTCAATGATCAAATTTTAAGTGTGGATGTGATCTGTTGTTGAAAGTTTTTTCTGAAACCTGCTTGTTCTGGTGGTTAAGATATCTCCGTGAACATTGCTAAACGATCCTCGAGACATGAAGCAAATAATTTGTATATATTAGGTTGTCAGCTTATTGGTAGTTTCCAATGTCGGCAGGTTCACCTTTCTTGTAGAGTAAAATAATGTCATACTGTGCCCATTCCTTCGGTATTGCCCTGTCACTTAGAATCTTGTTAAATAGATTTGTTATGCACGGTGCTAGTATTATTTTCCCCACTTTCAGAGCCTCATTTGGAATTCCATCTGGCCCGTTGCTTTTGCCGGATTTGAGAGATTTAATTTTCTCCATTACTTCATGTGTAGAGAAGCTAGCTATAGTAGTAGAGTTCTGGTTGGTCATTTCGATTTCCGGAGTGGTATCTTTCGCGGAGTATATTTTTTTATAAAACGTTGTTGCCCTTGCTATTATTTCAGATCTTGATAATGTTTTTTTGTTAGTAGTATCATCTTTTATACAGGGTATCCATCTTTTAGTGGTGTTAAGATTTTTAATACCTTTCTTTAAGCTACCTACCTCTTGTTTCGAGGTGTGTTTTAATCACTTTTATTCGGCGTTCAGTGAGCTCCCGTTTCATTAATGTAGATGTTTTTGTAGAGGTTTTGTAGAGGATTTGTAAACGTTCGTCTTTCTCTTTTTTTGTTAGGGATTTCTTCTGAATCAATTCATTTCTTCTTGCAATAAGACATTTTATGTGTATTGGGATGGAATCCTGTTTTGTTGTTGGTTTCTGTTGAACTGAATTTAAGCTGGTCTTTATTGTTTTTTTTTATTTTGTTGTATACATTTTCATTTTCTTCCATTTTTTTTCGAATTTAAGGTCTGAATGAATTGTTCTTTTTCTTCTATAGTGTTGAGTTTGTTTATATAATTTTTAAAATTTGCTCTACTTTTCTTTATCGGTGCAATCTGTATTGTGCTTCTCAAGAGTCGATGGTCACTAGGAAAGGTTAGATTTGAGATGATTTTGAAGTTCGAGATGTTTTCTTTTTTATTAGTTAGTATATAATCAATTTGACTTCTTATTTGCTTTGACGAGAGCCATGTCCACATAGTTTTATTATTCTTTTTGAATGGACTATTTGTAATGTATAGTTTATTTTCCCAATAAAACTGAAGCAATCTTTCACCTCTTTCATCTCTGTTTCCGTAGCAGTAATTGCCCAGTATTCTTTCTTCGCCTAATTTTCGTTGTCCAAAACGAGCATTGAAATCGCCTAATATTATTTTCTGGTTATTATATTGACAATGTGCATTCAACAGTTGGTTATAGAAATTATTAATTTCTTGGTTGCTTGCATCAACAGTTGGTGCATGTACTCGTACTTGTACAATAGTAAGTTTCGTGTAGTCAAAATTGAGATTTAAAATTCAGATTCGTTGTTTTATTTTCGTTCCTTCGTTCCTTCGTTCGTTCCTCAATGTTTAGCTTATATTTCTTTTTTATAAGGAATCCGACTCCCTATTGACCTTTTGTTTCTCCAAAATAGCAGAAAACACGATCATCCTCGTCTATAATATTATATCCCGTTCTTCTTATTTCAGTAAGGCCAAAAATATCATATTTTATATTTGAAATTGTTTTCTTAAAATCAAGTAATCTTTCGTCTGACAGTAAAGACCTCGCATTGTAAGTACAAATATAGAGATTTGTAGTGAAGATGGAGGGTTGTAGTCTTATCCCTCGAGGTGACAAGCCGTATTGGGAGATGTAGAGGGGTTTTCTTTATATGTTTTTTGGTGATGAGTGTGTTTCAATAGAGCTTGACTCTGACCCTTTTTTTGGTCGTGCTTTGTATTATGTAGGAAGTTATATTGTTTGTCTTATTTTTCTTCAGTATCTGTTTGACATTGCTTTCGCTGGACATAGAGATTATGTCACTGAAATTGTGAGATAATGCGTGACTCGAGTCCAGTCTTGGCAGCCCGTGCTACGCCTGGAGCAAGCAATAAATATATAATTAGGAGAAACGTTTGTAACATGTGTATTCAAATATATGTATAAGTATAATAAAGTGCCAAGTAACATAAAGATTTTGAATAATAGGTTTAAGATAAGTTTGACAAAATGGTTAAATGACAGGTGTTTTTATAGTGTAAAGGAATTTATGAGCTTAAAGCATTAACAAGAAATATAAAAGATAATACTCGTATGAATTTGTTTGTGACATTTATAAAACTAATAATGCAGTAATTTATTTTTACATCATAACATTTAATAATAATATATTAATATTTTCCTTTAAATTTGACGTTATATAATTATACTAGCTGTGCCCGCGAACTACGTTTCGCCATCAAAATGCTTAACACAGTGTTTAGTTTTTCCTCCATTTTATTCCATAATTATTCAACTTTGTTCTGCCTTTCTTGAGCAGCGGCCATTTTGAAATTAGGACAATTTTCGTAGGTTCGTAATGCTCTAGGTACTCTTCAGGGCCTACTTTCATTTAATACCCATATTGCTGGGGTTTGAAAAGAAACTTTTCTCCGCCTTTTTTGAGCGGCGGCCATGTTGAATTTACGTCAATGTTGCTACGTTCATAGTACTCTACTGATCAAGGCCTTTCATTTGATACTCATATTGCAGGGTTTGGAAACGAACTTTTATCCGTTTTTTTGAGCGGCGGCCTTATTGAATTTTGTGCGATTTTCCTAGGTTCATAGTGCTCTACTCTTCAAGGCCTTTCATTTAATACCTATATTGCTAGGTTTGGAAACGAATTTTAATCCACCTTTTTTTAAGCGGTGGCCATGTCGAATTTACGTCAATATTGCTAGGTCCATAGTACTCTTCTCTACTCATCAAGGCCTTTCATTTGATACCCATATTGCTGGGTTTGGAAATGAACTTTTATCCACCTTTTTTGAGCAGCGGCTATGTTAAATTTATGTCAATGTTGCTAGGTTCATAGTGCTCTACTCATCAAGGACTTTCATTTGACACCCATATTGCTAGGTTTGAAAACAAACCTTTATCCTTTTTTTGAGCGGCGGCCATGTTGAATTTAGGTCGATTTTTCTAGGTTCCTAATGCTCTACTCTTCAAGGCCTTTCATTTGATACCCATATTGCTGGGTTTAAAAACGAACATATATCCATTTTCTTGAGCGGTGGCCATGTTTAATTTAAGGCAATTTTCCTAAGTTCATAATGCCTTTTATTTATTTGAGGCCTTTTATTTGATACACATATTGCTAGGTTTGCAAACGAATTTTTATCCACCTTTTTTGAGCAGCGGCTATGTTGAATTTATGTCAATGTTGCTAGGTTCATAGTGCTCTACTCATCAAGGCCTTTCATTCGATACCCACATTGCTGGGTTTGAAAACGAACATTTATCCGTTTTTTTGAGCGGCGGCTATGTTGAATTTAGGTAGATTTTCCTAGGCACCTAATGCTCTACTCTTCAAGGCCTTTCATTTGATACCCAAATTGCTGGGTTAGAAAACGAACTTTTATCCATTTTTTTGAGCGGTGGCCATGTTTAATTTGGGGTAATTTTCCTAAGTTCATAATGCTCTACTCTTTGAGGCCTTTCAGTTGATACTCATATTGCTAGGTTTGGAATCGAATTTTTATCCACCTTTTTTGAGCAACGGCTATGTTGAATTTATGTCAATGTTGATAGGTACATAGTGTTCTACTCATCAAGGCCTTTCATATTTTGATATCCATATTGCTGGGTTTGAAAACGAACTTTATCGGCAGTCATGTCGAATTAAGTCAACGTTGCTAGGTTCAATGTGTTCTACTATTTAGGTCCTTCGTTCGATATCCATGTTCCTTGGGTGGATCCAAAAAAATATGATCCGTCATTTTACACATTAGGATCAAGAGTCCCGTCGCGTCCCTCTACGCGTAACCCAGAATCAGTGCAGTCAGATATTTTTTTTATATCAATATTCATCTATTACTTTTAATATTGATTGGTGGTTAAGATATCTCTGTGAACATTGCTAAACGATCCTCGAGACATGAAGCAAATAATTTGTATATATTAGGTTGTCAGCTTATTGGTAGTTTCCAATGTCGGCAGATTCACCTTTCTTGTAGAGTAAAATAATGTCATACTGTGCCCATTCCTTCGGTATTGCCCTGTCACTTAGAATCTTGTTAAATAGATTTGTTATGCACGGTGCTAGTATTATTTTCCCCACTTTCAGAGCCTCATTTGGAATTCCATCTGGCCCGTTGCTTTTGCCGGATTTGAGAGATTTAATTTTCTCCATTACTTCATGTGTAGAGAAGCTAGCTATAGTAGTAGAGTTCTGGTTGGTCATTTCGATTTCCGGAGTGGTATCTTTCGCGGAGTATATTTTTTTATAAAACGTTGTTGCCCTTGCTATTATTTCAGATCTTGATAATGTTTTTTTGTTAGTAGTATCATCTTTTATACAGGGTATCCATCTTTTAGTGGTGTTAAGATTTTTAATACCTTTCTTTAAGCTACCTACCTCTTGTTTCGAGGTGTGTTTTAATCACTTTTATTCGGCGTTCAGTGAGCTCCCGTTTCATTAATGTAGATGTTTTTGTAGAGGTTTTGTAGAGGATTTGTAAACGTTCGTCTTTCTCTCTTTTTGTTAGGGATTTCTTCTGAATCAATTCATTTCTTCTTGCAATAAGACATTTTATGTGTATTGGGATGGAATCCTGTTTTGTTGTTGGTTTCTGTTGAACTGAATTTAAGCTGGTCTTTATTGTTTTTTTTTATTTTGTTGTATACATTTTCATTTTCTTCCATTTTTTTTCGAATTTAAGGTCTGAATGAATTGTTCTTTTTCTTCTATAGTGTTGAGTTTGTTTATATAATTTTTAAAATTTGCTCTACTTTTCTTTATCGGTGCAATCTGTATTGTGCTTCTCAAGAGTCGATGGTCACTAGGAAAGGTTAGATTTGAGATGATTTTGAAGTTCGAGATGTTTTCTTTTTTATTAGTTAGTATATAATCAATTTGACTTCTTATTTGCTTTGACGAGAGTCATGTCCACATAGTTTTATTATTCTTTTTGAATGGACTATTTGTAATGTATAGTTTATTTTCCCAATAAAACTGAAGCAATCTTTCACCTCTTTCATCTCTGTTTCCGTAGCAGTAATTGCCCAGTATTCTTTCTTCGCCTAATTTTCGTTGTCCAAAACGAGCATTGAAATCGCCTAATATTATTTTCTGGTTATTATATTGACAATGTGCATTCAACAGTTGGTTGTAGAAATTATTAATTTCTTGGTTGCTTGCATCAACAGTTGGTGCATGTACTCGTACTTGTACAATAGTGAGTTTCGTGTTGTCAAAATTGAGATTTAAAATTCAGATTCGTTGTTTTATTTTCGTTCCTTCGTTCGTTCCTCAATGTTTAGCTTATATTTCTTTTTTATAAGGAATCCGACTCCCTATTGACCTTTTGTTTCTCCAAAATAGCAGAAAACACGATCATCCTCGTCTATAATATTATATCCCGTTCTTCTTATTTCAGCAAGGCCAAAAATATCATATTTTATATTTGAAATTGTTTTCTTAAAATCAAGTAATCTTTCGTCTGACAGTAAAGACCTCGCATTGTAAGTACAAATATAGAGATTTGTAGTGAAGATGGAGGGTTGTAGTCTTATCCCTCGAGGTGACAAGCCGTATTGGGAGATGTAGAGGGGTTTTCTTTATATGTTTTTTGGTGATGAGTGTGTTTCAATAGAGCTTGACTCTGACCCTTTTTTTGGTCGTGCTTTGTATTATGTAGGAAGTTATATTGTTTGTCTTATTTTTCTTCAGTATCTGTTTGACATTGCTTTCGCTGGACATAGAGATTATGTCACTGAAATTGTGAGATAATGCGTGACTCGAGTCCAGTCTTGGCAGCCCGTGCTACGCCTGGAGCAAGCAATAAATATATAATTAGGAGAAACGTTTGTAACATGTGTATTCAAATATATGTATAAGTATAATAAAGTGCCAAGTAACATAAAGATTTTGAATAATAGGTTTAAGATAAGTTTGACAAAATGGTTAAATGACAGGTGTTTTTATAGTGTAAAGGAATTTATGAGCTTAAAGCATTAACAAGAAATATAAAAGATAATACTCGTATGAATTTGTTTGTGACATTTATAAAACTAATAATGCAGTAATTTATTTTTACATCATAACATTTAATAATAATATATTAATATTTTCCTTTAAATTTGACGTTATATAATTATACTAGCTGTGCCCGCGAACTACGTTTCGCCATCAAAATGCTTAACACAGTGTTTAGTTTTTCCTCCATTTTATTCCATAATTATTCAACTTTATTCTGCCTTTCTTGAGCAGCGGCCATTTTGAAATTAGGACAATTTTCGTAGGTTCGTAATGCTCTAGGTACTCTTCAGGGCCTACTTTCATTTAATACCCATATTGCTGGGGTTTGAAAAGAAACTTTTCTCCGCCTTTTTTGAGCGGCGGCCATGTTGAATTTACGTCAATGTTGCTACGTTCATAGTACTCTACTGATCAAGGCCTTTCATTTGATACTCATATTGCAGGGTTTGGAAACGAACTTTTATCCGTTTTTTTGAGCGGCGGCCTTATTGAATTTTGTGCGATTTTCCTAGGTTCATAGTGCTCTACTCTTCAAGGCCTTTCATTTAATACCTATATTGCTAGGTTTGGAAACGAATTTTAATCCACCTTTTTTTAAGCGGTGGCCATGTCGAATTTACGTCAATATTGCTAGGTCCATAGTACTCTTCTCTACTCATCAAGGCCTTTCATTTGATACCCATATTGCTGGGTTTGGAAATGAACTTTTATCCACCTTTTTTGAGCAGCGGCTATGTTAAATTTATGTCAATGTTGCTAGGTTCATAGTGCTCTACTCATCAAGGACTTTCATTTGACACCCATATTGCTAGGTTTGAAAACAAACCTTTATCCTTTTTTTGAGCGGCGGCCATGTTGAATTTAGGTCGATTTTTCTAGGTTCCTAATGCTCTACTCTTCAAGGCCTTTCATTTGATACCCATATTGCTGGGTTTAAAAACGAACATATATCCATTTTCTTGAGCGGTGGCCATGTTTAATTTAAGGCAATTTTCCTAAGTTCATAATGCCTTTTATTTATTTGAGGCCTTTTATTTGATACACATATTGCTAGGTTTGCAAACGAATTTTTATGCACCTTTTTTGAGCAGCGGCTATGTTGAATTTATGTCAATGTTGCTAGGTTCATAGTGCTCTACTCATCAAGGCCTTTCATTCGATACCCACATTGCTGGGTTTGAAAACGAACATTTATCCGTTTTTTTGAGCGGCGGCTATGTTGAATTTAGGTAGATTTTCCTAGGCACCTAATGCTCTACTCTTCAAGGCCTTTCATTTGATACCCAAATTGCTGGGTTAGAAAACGAACTTTTATCCATTTTTTTGAGCGGTGGCCATGTTTAATTTGGGGTAATTTTCCTAAGTTCATAATGCTCTACTCTTTGAGGCCTTTCAGTTGATACTCATATTGCTAGGTTTGGAATCGAATTTTTATCCACCTTTTTTGAGCAACGGTTATGTTGAATTTATGTCAATGTTGATAGGTACATAGTGTTCTACTCATCAAGGCCTTTCATATTTTGATATCCATATTGCTGGGTTTGAAAACGAACTTTATCGGCAGTCATGTCGAATTAAGTCAACGTTGCTAGGTTCAATGTGTTCTACTATTTAGGTCCTTCGTTCGATATCCATGTTCCTTGGGTGGATCCAAAAAAATATGATCCGTCATTTTACACATTAGGATCAAGAGTCCCGTCGCGTCCCTCTACGCGTAACCCAGAATCAGTGCAGTCAGATATTTTTTTTATATCAATATTCATCTATTACTTTTAATAGTTTTAAATGGATGAAAGAGTTTGATTCCTTAGTCATAATGTAAAAACATATAACACTGTTCAAACCCCTTTACCCTTGAAAAGGGTATCTTCACTTTACAACATTTAAATTATTTCAAAAATTGTACCTATTTTGTGAAAATTTGTCAAGAATTAAAAAACCAACCTACAAATTTTATAGTGACGTGATATTGTCATAAAAAATGCTTTATACATTGGTTGTATGGCTTGATCCTTTTGCCTTACCACCACGGTACGACATAAGAAAAAGACAATTTAAACTTCAAAACTTCTTGGTTGGCGAAATCCAGATGGGCACAGCCATTAACAGAAAATATTTAATTTTTCTTTGCACTATGTGACAGACTTGGCAAAATAATTTCACGTGCGCCATATTGATTTTCTACATAAGCATTGTTCGAAAATTTTATTTGGTATTTTTCAAACTATTTATTGAAAATGAACTACTTCAACCCCATTGCACCCCATCCAAGGATGATGGTATGTGGTGTTGAAATCGATGTTATTTTCGTAATCTACGATCCGAAAAACCACGAAAACGGCAACAATGTCGATTTTGACATTGTATCAGTTTATCACCCCATCGCACCCCTTTTGGGGATGAGTTTCAATAAAATACGAAACACGTCATCCATTAATTCTGTTAAAGAAAGTTTATGCAAAATTTTAAGTAGATTCGAAAACGGAATCACGATGTCCCATACAAACATTTCTCCCCATTTTCACCCCCTTAGGGGTAGAATTTCGGAAAATCTATTCTTAACGGACGCCTACGTCATACAAAGAACACACCTTTCAAGTTTCAAGTCTCTACGATCAGCGGTTTAGGCTGTGCGTTGATCCGTCAGTCAGTCAGTCAGTCAGTCATTCAGGACAAAGCATTTTATAGGTATAGATATAATGTATGTGTATTAATAAAATAGACATTGATCAACAAATTAGACGTAAATAAAACTGATTCCGTCTTATTACAAAACATGGACTAAAGTTAGTCCTGGTTTAAACCAGGACTAAGTTGACGCTGTCTCTATCTATGTACATTGACACAAGTGAAAACGCACTACGTTTGAACCAAGACTAACTTTAGACCAGGTTTAAAGCAGGTTTTGTAATAAGACCGATTGTGTGTAATACAAGAATGATAATTAGATAGAAATAATGATTATACCAATATTAATGATGATAATAGTTATGTTGACATGTAAAATTAGTAATAATTTAAAATTTATTTAAAATACTATGTAAAAAACATTAGCACATTGACTTAGGCTAGTATTAATAAACGCGTGTCAAAGTTGAGAGCGATCTTAAGCTGCAGTTTTGACGTTTAATGTATGGAATATCTGTCAAAAACAGTATCTTAATATCGATCTGATACTTGAGATTCAATTATTAATACGAGCTCTAGTTCAATTGGATATGTGAGACTACATGTAAGCATCATATTCTAACAAATAAACGATTCTATTACTATTACCGATGGTGTTTGGTATCTGTGCCCGGTATCGCAGATTAGAAAATAGTTCCTTAGCCGGTATCGCTTATAATAATATAGGTACACAACAATACACCACTTCCTTTGACTAGAGATCTTCATGAAGGAGGTGGAATTCGCTCCATAAATGTAAATGCATGTGGCACTGTGGCGCGACTCCAGTAGCTGTATCCACAGAACGCTGTTGGCCTTACTAGCGTAACTATACCATCTGAGGACCGTGGCAAATTCTATGAATGCAACCCATCCCCATAAATTTGAATATGGTCTTTAGATGTGTCTCACTTTAATTGATTTTAAGTACTTAGGAAAAATATAATTTTTTAGTACTTAGTTACAACATTTTGTTAAAAACTTTAGGCAATTAACTAAATGTTAAAGGGTGAGACTGAGTGGTTAAAATCTAAAATCTAAAACATATGACGAAATTGAAAACCTACTCATTCAAGTAACATGAATAGAATGAGAGTAATATAATAATAAAAAAAACAAAAACGAACAGTAAAAGAGTTACTTTGCAAATACACAGCCACAAACAGGCAGTCACACATCCGCTCACACGCACACACACACAAACTCATACGCACTAACGCTCAATCTCTCACACATATAGACACACACACACACAAACACACACACACACACACACACACATACACCCTCATATACTTAGATTAAAAAAAACACATTTTTATTATTTCTTAATTTTTTACATATTTTTTTTCTTTATTATTATAATAAGCTTGTGTAACCTATTTAATGACAATTTTGTAACCCAAAGGGGAAGTTGCGAGTCATTCCCAACACGAGTATCTTTGATAACTCACTGGAAAGTCTCGGCGTAATTGTTGTAAAAATGATTTTAGAAATAAAGCTATTTTTTTTTTTTTTTTTTTTTTATTTCTGAGCTTGCGGCCTCTTGGGCCGCGGCCGGGGCCCTCTCGGGTCGGGGGCCCGTTGCATTTCGCCACCCCTGCCACCCTATAGTTACGCCACTGTTGGCTTCATTCTGGAAGTACTGTCCGACGTCCTATTTTGTGGTGCAGGCGGTTCGGCCGTTGCCGTCCGCAGCATCTAGTTGGGTTCTGTCGGTCGGTGTGGTACCGCAGTTGTTCTGTGTCTCTATTTGATGGCCCACTCTGCTCTAGGCCTTGATGAACGTGGTTTTCACGGTCCACATCATGGCAGTGCCGGATTTATATTTTTTATGGGTGTAGAGGCCACTTCATTTCCGCCGCCCCATATGCCTTTCTAAAATAATAATTTTCCATTTATAGTAAGGAAGGCAATTCTGCCGCCCCTAGGCCGCGGCCTATATGGCCTATTGACAAATCCAGGACTGCACCATGCACGTCTCATCTCGGCACTGACTGAGCCGCAACAGAAGGGTGGTCACGAGGAGACGATACTGTGACATAAAAGTACCTCCAGTCACTATTGTTTTATCAAGTGTTTTATTTGTGCATTGCTAGTCCCGGGCTGCAATTTAACAAGTTTGTCACGCCAATACCTAATATCAGCCGATGGGTTGTTTACATTGAGCTATCCACTTCCTTTGATCGGTCATCGGGCGTAGGCAATCAGAGTATTGAACTGTCACGTTAATAAACTTCAGAGTGGTTCAGTCAATCAGGGCACATCCAAACAGCACGACAACTGAAATACACAGCCGTGGTGCAAAATAAAGTAATTCTTCGCAAAGATTGTTTCAGAACAGAAGTCATTATGGTACGAGGTGCTGTCGTGAAAGAAAAAGCTTTCAATTTAAACAAAAAATTAAATTAAACAGCTGTTTTCAAATTGTTTGTTTAAAAAAAATAAAAACCGACTTCAAAAACACTGAAAGGTTAAAAATAATATAAAAGTGTGATGTTGTCTGTACCTATTATTATATTATTTTTAACTTTTCAGTGTTTTTGAAGTCGGTTTTTATTTTTTGTAAAATATTTCTTATTTTTAACTTTTTAGTGAATGTAATCTTTTTAGTGAAAGAAACCCTAATATAATATCAGAACACCTTTGGTGAACTGGTATTAAATTAGAATTTCCCTCGATTTTCATGGGATCCTATCATCAGATCCTGACTGCCGTGACCTTGGGACCACCCTAGGAGTGTACTCTATCGAATACAGATCTCTCTAAAGCTACACACAAAACACGTTGGACACACCTTAAAATTTAAGGGTTTTCCTCGATTTTCATGGGATTTCATCATCAGATCCTATTGAAAAAATATGAATCTTATAAAAAAAATATGAATCTCAATATTTTTTTAACATTGTGTTTAACTGGAAAAATCTCCCTACCCGAAGCCATCAGAAGTGCACCATCGCACGATGTATTCAAGCCTGCAATAAAAAAGCATTTCCTGCAGGTGGACACTTAAGGTAATATCTCCAACACCACAATAGTTTATGTATTTTATGTAGTGTATTTATTGGATATGTGTAGTTTATGTATTTTATTATCTAAATATGTATTTAGGTTAAATATTTAAATACGTAAAGTAGGTTTCCGTAATAGTTTACCCGTCAACATTCTCTAAAATTTAAACTTTCCTTTACCCATCGGTTGCTTGGTAGAGATTGCTGCTTTGGCAATAAGGCCACTCTTTGTTTCTCCAATGAAATTTATCTTTTTGTATATTTTTTTATTTTTTTAATAACAATAAAGTATTAATTCATTCATTCATTCATAATCTCGTACTTATGCATTTTATAAGTTTCTAAGTAAATTCTAATGTAAAGTATGTTGTAGAAATAAGCATTATTTCAATTCACAAGGGAGCTTTTTTTGTTCGGAAGTATAAATTGATATAGCCAAATTTGGCAATTGGCAAGCGAATACATCTTGTTGGATTTAGACCGACTGTTAAGTGTTAACAATCACAATGGTTTTTTTCTTTCGCTTCGAAAGTGCGATATTGTCCTGGTGTCGTGGGTTTTGGTCTGGTAGCTGGGTTGGGGTGTCAAATGACGCGTCACGACGAGGACTCGATAAAAATGCAAAAAAAAAATTTACAAAAAATAAAAACCGACTTCCAAAACACTAAAAAGTTAAAAATAATATAAGAATAGGTACAGACAACATCACACTTCTATATTGAAGTCGGTATTAAATTTTAATTCTTTCTAGGATATCATCGTTTGGCACCTACTACAATATAAAAGTGTGATGTTGTCTGTACCTATTATTATATTATTTTTAACTTTTCAGTGTTTTTGAAGTCGGTTTAAATTTTTTGTAAAATATTTTTTTATTGTTAACTTTTTAGTGAATGAAATCTTTTTAGTGAAAGAAACCCTAATACCAGGAAGGTGAGCCCTTCGGTGAGCCCTTCGGTGAGCTGGTATTAAATCAGAGTTTCCTTCAATTTTCAGGGGTTCCACTCATCAGATCCTGACTTTGGTGACCTTGGGACCACCCTTGGAGTATACTCTATCCAATACAAAAAGAATTTTGAAAATCGGTTTACAATTGGCGGGGTAATCGCGTAATATACACACAAAAATAAGAAAAAAACAGACGCATCGAATTAAAAACCTCCTCCTTTTTTGAAGTCGGTTAAAAAAGAAAACTTTCATTTTTTTTTAATTGAGAAAATGTTAAAATTGCGGTAGTTTTTCGCCAGGTTACGGTCAGAAAAAAATAAATCTCGAAAACGAAATGAGTTATCGAAAATATAAATGAAACCCCCAGGAGATATGATTTTGGGCTACAATTAAAAAATATTGGAGTAATACTTCCTAGTAAATACTAAATATTTACTATGAGGTGTACCACACACAGAGGGGATGGAAAAAACGACCAATATTACTATAGACTCTTGGATTGAATTTCGGCAGTCCATTATTTCGACACGTATAGGTAACGTCTAAGAAACAAAGTTGGACAAATTTTTCTAGTTATGTATAACTGGTACTGGTGTTCAATTTTTTGACAGTGAATGAGGTGAATAAATGAGGTGTGAGGAAACAGGTGTAATGAGGTGAGAAGCTCTTGTTACGTATTAATATAGTCAACGATACAGAAGTATCTTTTAGGTAGATTGAATCGATTGTAAACAAAGTGAAATCTTAAGTTCTGAGGTGAGATACGTCATGAAACAGCAACCCCTAGGCTCGGACGTGACACATAACCAAAGGAATTGTCCCTTTTCACCCAACAGTTCCGACCCAGTGAGCTGAGTGAAGATATATCTCCTAAAGCTTGTAACCAAAGTTGTTGGGATTGTCCCATCTCAACGGTTACATACAGAATTTATTATTTTCCTTTTTCATGTTTATGTATTCTATTTGTTATTATTCTTCTGTATTGGTGTAGGTTGTGTAGTCGCGAATTTTAAATTCGTTTCTAAATTGCGTCAACTTCATTAAAACTCTTCAACTCATACCTACGAGTTGAAGGGTTGAGTGAAATTCAACATAGGTAGTAAAAAGAAGACACGAAGTTTGTTTGTAATGGGCTAGATGACTAAAAATTTTTTTTGCTTTAATAAAAGCTCATTCATATAATAAACAGAAAGAACAATCGGTTTTCGAATAAATATAAAAACAACCAAGATATAAGGCATTAAAATTTTTTCTCCATCTCTTTATAGCAAAACGGCAATTTACAAGGAGTTTATATGGCCGTACTCAACAATGACGTCACGGTTGATGTCGGATCTCTCTGTCTAATCGCCTTCAAATTAACAACTTAAAATGCATGTATCTAATGTATTTCTAAGCCGATATTAATTCTAATTTCACAGGACTGCATCTTTTTTCACGGTAATTTAATATTTAACGACGAGACGTAAACATTAGAATTCAGTCATCATCCCAATTCTTGACTCATGCATTACTTTACCTAAGTAATGTGATATTGTTGCATCAAACTTCCAAAAGTGATACTTGAAAGTGTTAAGTGGACTGTGAAGTGCATATTCATGGCTCGAGTATGCATTTTCAAAAATGCAGTTTGTTGCACACCGCTCAGAGTTAAAAGTCCGAGGCAAGTACCTACATTTCCTATTAAAATATTGTTTCGGGCGATAACTATTTTACCCCCCTAAACCTTTACGAAATTAGACACTTTTGGTCTCATTAGATTCAGTATACCTTAATCTATGTTTGTACGTTTTGCTTTTTTGTAATTCAGTATAATTTAGTCAAAAAATGATAAAAATGCTCGAGGTAGTTTTTAAGTCTAAAATAATATATATTTTAGATGCTAATAATAAATGATATTTTGAGCATATTACTTTAAAATCAAAACGTACAAATCTAGATCTTTATTATATCTTCAACATTTCCAAAAATTATAAAAATTGGACCATGTAAAGAGGGAGAAAAGCGTTATCGTTTTTTGTATTAAATTTACAGCTTCACAATCCTCTTAATCGAACTATGTAGATCTGCCCGCAAAAAACCCTTTCGCCTTAATAAAGCTTAAATACACTTCCTGCCGCCACTTACAGCTTAATGTAGGAATTTTGAAAAATACTACCTTAGTGGGCGCCTACATAAGCCAAGGAAACCCTCTTTTAGCTCCACTAACTTCGGCTCTAGCTACGTTGATACTTCAGTCAGTCACTGACCAAAGCCTTAGATACTCGTAAATATAGACGAACTTAAAACCGGATTAGTTACTCCGTGTTTTGTCTTGTGTCCGCATATTTCGGCCGTCTAATGTCAAAATAAGACAAAACGCAAAATAACTAAGCCGAAGATGATTCAAAGAGTAAAATTTTTATTCATAGGACCGATAAATTACTAACATTATAGTACAGTTGCAAATGCAAAACTGTTGCTCCATCTTCTTGGAAATGTTGGTTTAAGCCTTATTTTTATCTATTTGTTTCTTTTTACCGGGCAGTTATGAAAACAACAGACTGTGTGGATTGATCATGAAAAGAATTATGATCAATTAATTAATGCACCATGTCCACCACTTCATCGGGGTAAAAGTAAGACTGCTTAATTTTATTCAAATGCAATAAACTGTTTAAACGTGACTAACTCGTCTAAATACAAAACTTTAATATTAGTAGGGATCATAGTATACGTAGAAGCTAAAACACCGGTCCATGTATTAAGAGGACTGTGAAGTGCCAATTCATGGCTCGAGTATGCACTTTCAAAAGTGCAGTTTGTTGCACACCGCTTAGAGTTGAAAGTCCGAGGCGAGTGCCTACATTTCTTATTTAAATTTTGTTTCGGGCGATAACTTTTTACCCCCCTAAACCTTTACGAAATTAGACACTTTTGGTCTCATTAGATTCAGTATACCTTAATCTATGTTTGTACGTTTTTTGTAATTCAGTATAATTTAGTAAAAAAGTATAAAAATGCTCGAGGTAGTTTTTAAGTCTAAAATATGGATATTTAGATATAAATAGAGAATATAAATTATTATTAGCATCTAAATATGGATTTAGATGCTAATAATTTATATTCTGAGCAATATTACTTCATAATCAAAACGTACAAAACTAGATCTTCATTATATCTACAACATTTCCAAAGATTATGAAAATTGGACTATGTAAAGAGGGAGAAAAGCGTTATCGCTTTTTGTATGAAAATTTACAGCTTCACAATCCTCTTAAGCAGTTGCTTAATTGAAAAAGCCACTACAATGCCTCAGAGTACTGGTGTCGACAAGCCTGCAGTCGAACTTTCGCATAAACAGATTGTCTCCGTGACATGGCTGGCATCGCGCGGAGTTCTCACAGCCGTCCGATGCAGATGGCTTTAACTTAATTTTAAACCTCTAGAGAATAATGGATGAAAAAATGAATGAAACTTCGTTATTTTCGAAGCTGGAAGTATGATATTATGAATTTAGGCTTAAAAATAATGTATTAGTATATATATTTTATTACTTTTTACTACTAAGTACACTTCTATGTTTTATAATCACTTTTTTCTTTTCTCTACTACAAATAGAATACTACAACATGTAGTATTCTATTTGATTCTAGCCCTCTTGTTTCTAGTCCTCGTCTCTCTCTAATAGGTGATGGTTGAAAATCAATGTTTGTACTTTTTTAGGACAAAAATCCCCTCTGATCCTTGGTTCGGTTAGGCACTGCAGCATGCACAGAAAATGCACAGGTGCACATTATACTTTATCTCGTTATTGGTCTGGTCTCTATATAACTGTTGTTTTATATAATGTGTGTAATGTACGATTTTGTGTCTGAATAAACGATTTATCTCAAAAGGACAAAAATTGTTTTCTTGTATTACATTAAAATTATTAACAGGATATTCTTTATTCTATACAAGTTGTTACTTTATTGTCTAAATCATTTTTACTGCTAGAATATATACGAGTAGTATTCTCCCAGTTACACAAAAGCTGACGAAGCTGCGGATGGAAAGCAATATAAAATCTTAACTCTATAGATAGAGATGGTGTCGATGTTTAAAGTGGTCAAAATGACACTCTTTTACGACTTCCGTGGTCCCCTAAGGTGCAATTTAGACAAATATATTCGCGACAATGCAATGTAGCCATTTCAAAACCAATAACCTTTTGATTCATCAGTAGTACTATTTAGAAACCAATTGAGATCAAGATAGAACATGCGTCATGTTTTGCCAAATTAGATTGCGTTTAAGCCATGCAGCATCGTCGAGCTGGTATTAATAGTGCAAGTACATTAGCATGTTCACATTGAACACTAATAAACTGTGGCTTCGGTACAGTTCGTGCTCTTAGTGGTGCATGATTCATGTTGCAATTGATACTGTAAACTATTGTTTGTTGTGCATTCGTGGTATGCAAATTACGTGGCATAAAAGTTTCCAGTAAATTATTGTCTAACTGTTGGTTTTTGATTAAGATATTTAGTTGATGGAGCCATCGGTTAATATCTGCCAATTATGCATATGGGATGAGTAAGGTTTGAGGCCCGAGTGCTTTTGACAGAAAGAAATAAAGTAATGTTACAACGTTACAACTTTCTACAGCTATACACATACAGATATCTTTTTATACAACACGGTTGGCAAACAAGCACGCTGCCCAGCTGATGGCGAGTGACAAATACAGTCGCATAAAGTACATGTGGTTCCTGCAAGACTTGCAAATTTACAATCCCTACAAGGACGCCAATGTAGGCACGTTACCAACCTCCACAAACTGGAACACAGCAATGCAAGCACCAGCATTTATGTATTAGGTATAGGTACCAGGAAAGTATGTTGTTATTTAAAGAGATTTTTCACATCATCAAATTGATCAACTTTTACTATAGAAATAACACCGAAATTGCGAAACAATGCTTTTCCGTTTTAACACGACAGAAATGTATGGCGCAGTTGATTTTCTTTCACGATTTCAGAGTTGATCCTATCGTAAAAGTTGTTCAGTCCAAAGGTCTGGATAACCTCTTTAAGTATCAACACATTGTTCTATTACACCTTAAAAGAGTAATTTTAAGTCAGTGATTTAATGCAAAGCTTTGTTTACAGGCATTTTTTTATCGCGTCATCATCATCATCATCATCATTACAGCCAAGAGACGCCCACTGCTGGACATAGACCTCCCCCAGGGATCTCCAAACCGATCGGTCCTGCGCCTCCCCCATTGTTTCGCGTGTTTCTTAAAAATATTCAATAGCTTTGCGTTGCGCCTGCACCGCACGCCTTCAGTTCTCTCACTTTTGCGTTAAAAATTAAATTACAGTTAGGGTTTTTCTGTGTTTCTATGTTTTGATTTTTTCATATAATCTTCCTCAATTTGTTTGCTGGACTTTTAAATACAGCAGAAAATTAGGTAAATTTTTTAGGTTCTTGAAGGTTTAATATCTCTTTTAATAATTAATTTAATAAAAAAAGGAAAACATAGGAACATGCTAATAGTGGCCATTGATTTTATTGGAAAAAGGAGAGCAACTAGTGCCATTATCCAGGAAGGAAACAGGGGACTACGTTTGTATGAAAAAACGACCCGTACGTTATCCTTTAAACAAAAGCATAAAATTTCTAAAATTCCTACATCTTCTCCTTCTTTTGTTCTTCGTGAATAATATTTCAGTATTCAAGCTATCCACCATTCTTGCCAATAATATTCACAATATATCCATAGTTATGGCCAGCTTGGATGTCAAGCTGTTTTATGTTAGCTGTATGTTAGTTTGGCAATAAAATAAATACGAGTATAAGACAGAGAGACCTGCTTTTCAAGCTTCTGCAATTCCAGAAACAAGGATCCCAGATATTCTCAGCCATTCCATTTTATTTATAAGCAAATTGTTCAAATATTTCGGCTGAGCGTTAGCCAGCATCCTAATCGTCGCGAAGGACGCCATTTTCCGCACACTCTCCGTGGGTTGCTGTAATGACTGACATTACGATAAAACGGTTTTACGTGCCTCCCGCGAATGATCAGTTCGGCCGTTTACCTAATGGACTACTTAATTACATAAGGTCAGCATCATTTGCGCGTTATTAGACGATCTTATAAAATACCAAGCCTAGACAAAGTGACAATTCAAAAACGACAATGACGTGAAAAATGAACAAAATGTATGGGATTGACATTATGACATCGTTAAATCACGTGGCAAATAGATTAAAGTCATCGATATGTAATTGGAAGACAATGTATTGATTCGCAGCGGCTCGATGAAGACGCGAATTGTTTTCTCATTACTTTCATATACTCAAAATATTTCATTAAAAATGAAATGAAAATATTAAATTTAATCATTCATTTTACTATTTATTGAAATACTAACAACATACGGTGACCGTTATTTTGTTTTAAATTTAAGGGACGCCTCAAGACACGGTAGTAATGATTTAAATATTAATAAAAAAATTACTCGTTTTATTTTATATTCATATTCTGAAATTAATATAAAATTATTTTTATGTAAATTATTTTTTATTTTTAATTGTAATGGATGTGTCCTGAAGCGTCCTTTAAATTTGAGCCCGGCCATTTTGTATCAGCCCTGAAAGGAAAAATAAAAGTAATCCTGTATAATAAGATGATACAAATAAGAATGAGGCTGATGGCTATGTATTGTGCCAACATTTCAAACAATTTATGGTATGAAAATTATGGCTACTATTTGGGGTTTTAATACAACGTGTAAATAAAATTGCGCAAAACCCGCGGCCCTGCCGCCTAACTTATAGCGACTCGCGATGGTGATAGCAATTTTAATTTTACAAGTTTGCTATGAATGGCGGCGGCCCTACCGCCTAATTCCGTCGCTATCGTTTCAGCTCTATAATCTTGTGATTTCGTACCGCCTATGCGCCTATCGTAGTCAGTTTGTGAAATTATATCGATATCGAGTGCCTCGCTATCGCCATCGCGCATCGCTATGAGTTAGGAGGTAGGGCCGCGGGTTTTGCGCAATTTTATTTAAACGTTGTATTTTCATACCATAAATTATTTGAAATGTTGGCACAATACATAGCCATCAGCCTCATTCTTATTTTTATCATCTTATTATACAGGTGATCCCTGAAAATTTAAGGGACGCTTCAGGACACATCCATTATTATAAAATAATAATAATAATAATATAAAAATAAGAGAGTAGAATCGATTTCTCTAAATAAAAATATGGGTCAGATTTTATCCATTTTTTTTCTATCACGCCGGTTTTTGAATTTACTTTAAACTATCGTCTTTATTTCTTTATCGCGGCTAAGCAGCAACATCGTACTCGCAAGCGCATGACCATAGAGTTACATAAACAACAAGATATGTAAAAAAAAAACAAAAAAAGGAATTATCTTCTTCTTCGAATTTATTTTCATTATTTATTTATATTTTTATAGCAAAATGAAGTTGCCGTGTCTAAGGTATTGCGCTCTATTATTAATACCAACGTTGTATATTTAATCTGAATTTATTACTCGCTAAATTATGAAATAATGTAAATAATCGATTTTTAGATTTCGAGAGCGTCGGTGGCGCTGAGGACTCGGACAATCAATCATGCCATGTACCAATGTGTTATTCGTTTTTCAAATTTCACATGTACATTTGTTAGACCCTCCTACGGTGAAGGATAATATTATCGTGAGGCAACCTGCATACATCTGCGAAGAAATTGAAAGGTGATTCAATACATTAAGTGAAGTCGACCAATCCGCACTGGGCGAGCGTAGTTGACTAAGGCTAAACACCCTAACTCAGGGTATGTTCGAGCCCCTCGATGGGGACGTGTATGAGCTGTGATGATGATTTCTTTGCTGCATAAACCTTACCCTCTTTCTTAGAAGGTTGCGTGTTCAAATCACGTCGGGGTCACCGATGTACGGATTTTCTGACCGCACCTTTACGATTGGTGGCGAAGGAAATACAAAGCTTATGGAAATACAAAGCAAAGTTAATATTATTGCTTAATATTATATGTTAAGATTACAATTTATTTTACTTAGGAGCTATGCTATTACCCGTGAAAATTTTCTCTCTATATTAAGCGCATAACACATTGCACCGGACACCACTGCGGTGTACGGAGGGACGAAAACCGCATGCGGCTGCGGCGGCACGGAACCGTGCCACCGTACGGTTTGCTCCGTATCACCGTCCGGAGCTGCGGTGCATGACGACGCCCCGCTTCACCGCATTATCTATGTTGAGATCTATTACGCGTATGCACGTCCTTTCTACGCAAAAATCCGTACGATACTGCGGCACAGTGTGGCATACCCCGCGGACCGCACCGCATCACCGTCCGGGAGTGCGGTGCCGTCGCGCGCGCCGCACAACCGCACGGTGATGCGGTGCGAGTGTGTTATACCCTGCGGTTTTTGTATACAAATTAAGATTCTCCAGTCAAAATTAAAAACCGCAACACCGCACGCCGGAGCGGTGTCCGGTGCAATGTGTTATGCGCCTTATAATAACTTTCGATCCTTGGGGCTCTTTATAATGCACACTTTTAGTTGAATCATAAGATGATAGTAAAAATTGTATTATATTTTTATATACACAAACATTTTCTCTGTTAATGCTAAAAAAGTTTTGGTATGTTCTAATATTATTATTACTTATCTGATTTGTAATAGAGTTTTAACATTGTGCATATTTAGCACATAAAAATGTTAAGAATTATCATGTAAGTTTATATACTTAATGTGCAACTTGGCAGTATAATTATGTACAGCCGGCTTCAAAAGTAGATAAGCATTTTTAGCAGATTTAGTACCATGTCACACTAACTATTTCTTTTATTTAGTATGATTACACATTAAGAGGGGGTATAAAGCTAAATTGCTAATCGTAGATTTAATATTTACACTTGAAATTGAATAACGAACTACCCCATTTTTTAAAAATAGATATTTAACTATATTTGTAAGTGAACGGATTGAGTGAAAACATAAAATCATCATATTTTATCGATAGAAAAAAATCGCGAAGTTACGTCTAATTTTCAAGCAAAATCGATTGTTTTTCAATGAGATGCATATAACTGCGTCAATATTTTAATATATAATATAAAACTATATTACCCAGGAACCGTACTAGCGATTTTCAAAAATAATGTTTATTTTACGAGTAATTAAAATAAAACTAATTCGGCGCTTACAGCGTTCTTATTCCGCGCAGAACGCTATCGTCTGTCGCACCTGACCAGAGGTAACACGCATGTTTTGTTTCAACAATCAGTCTTGATCGCTCCGTTGAGACGAGTAAACTGTGTTTCCGTGCTCCCCCACCCGAGAAAATACATCGATAAAATCATGGCAAATAAAAGAAAATTGTCTAAAAGAGTACTTAAGAAGTCAAAAACTCAATGTATGGCTTATTGTAGAAGGTACCTATTTTATATTATTTTTATTTATTATTATACACAACAACATTACATTACAATAAGAAAAACGGAAACTTTACTTTTACTGTTTGCCTCATATCTTTTTGTAAGTAAGTAGTTTCACCTTACAATATTGACTCTTGCCGTCGACTTTAGTGGTCATAATTATCATAACATCATCATCACAGCTCATATACGTCCCCACCGAGGGGCTCGAGCCTACCCTATGTACCTATGTTAGGGTGATTAGGCCTTAGTCAACCACGCTGGCCCATTGCGGATTGGTCGACTTCACATACACCTTTGAATTTCTTCGCAGATGTATCTAGGTTGCCTCACGATGTTTTCCTTCACCGTAGGAGCGTCAGACAAATGTACATATGAATTTCGACACGAAAAAAAAAATGGTACATGGCGGTCTCGAACCCAGACCTCCCGATTGGAAGGCAAGTGCCGAGTCCACAGCGCCACCGACGCTCATTGCTCATATCATAACATAATACGAGTACAAAGTACAAGCGGTACAACGTCGGCGCGGGTAGTGTATGCAAAACAAATCGATGCTTTTGACTACTCGCGTGTTGGACGCTGGTGACAGTATCTGAAGTTATACTTTTTATAGTACTAACATTTTGACGCGAAATTATCGTATCCATACTTCACATATTTAGTGACGACTGTCTAGCGCTGTGGTCAGAACGCAGTCTAAGGCGCCAAAGGCCCCGGATTCGATTCCGGTCGAGGCAGATTTTTTGTGATGAACATGAATATTATGTATATCCTCAAATCATGTATGTTTATTTATATTTATTTTTGCTTTATTTATATTTATTTATTTATGTGTACCCATACCACAAATTCTTTATGATACTTTATTTATTGGGTTATATAATTGGAGAGAAAAGTAAAAGAATTTTGTTTATTTATTTGGTATTTCTTAATTATTTATAGTAATTTTGTATTTTAGAGTTGCTGCAGAATGTAATAACGCACAAGCATGCGATCCAGTTAAATCTGTAAGCAGAAATCTCTCATCAACTTTATAAGTTTATTGCGATTGTTCAATAATTTGACATTAATGTTGTGTAGATTTTTAGTAAAGACTTACATTTACTTAATTAACTGTCAAATTTTATTTTGAGGTTTAAACTACTAATCAAAACTGGATCAAATTTGCGGTTAAAATTTGAGGCAATTCGTTACTTTAATCGTACAAATTATTGTATTTTTTTGTTAGACGTAAATAACACTGTGATATAAAAATAAGTGAATAGGGCGAAATTTCTTTTGTTTTTTTTTTCAGATCATATTCAATTTTTAACAATATTCCGACTACCAAAGTCCATAAAAGATAAGTGAGTATCAATTTCTCTCCTATTTTTCCCATATTGGTTTCGACTATGATTTGAAATACAGTTTAATATTATTGAGGCGATCCAAGTACTGCGTAAACCTTTTTTTTTTTTAACCCAGTTAAAAAAGATTTTATATCTACCGCAGTGGGAATGGGGCCCAGCTGCGGTTATGTGGGACTCACCCCGCTAATCAAGGCATACCCACTAAAAATACTGGGGGGCTCCGTCAAATCGCATTCTCGATACACAAAGGGTACTTCTCGCAATCGCTTTGTGTGTCGAGAGCGATCCTGCCCGACTAAATCGAGCTCCTCTCAAGAGTAGGGAGTGTCTGTGGAGCGCCTTCAGGCACCCCCTCAGCATGGGGGGTTATTAGTACGAGTGACGGGAACCCCACTCCGTCACCGCGACCCCTCTGCCAGCTGGTGGAGGGCGTAAGTTCGCCTCCTCCTACCCGGCCGCCGCCTGCAGGACGGGTCAGCATTAGGATCGTCCTCGCGAACCCGTTCTGCGGCCTCCTTCTGTGCAAGGACTTCCTCGCAGAAGGAGGCAAACGCCCTCCAACATATCTCACTGCTGGCTATGTTCTCGACGACGGCCGGCAGAGACAGGTCACCCCCGATATCGGTGACGAGGGCGGCCCGCTGAACAGCCCATGCCGGGCAATGTTCTAGCGTGTGCTGCGCGTCGTCCTCGTCTGCCCCGCACTCGTGGCACCGCGGGGTGCTCTCCCTTCGAGCAATATTGTGCAGATACTTACCGAAGCACCCGTGCCCCGACAAGATCTGCGTGAGTCGGAAGGTCAGCACCCCGTGATGCCTCTCCGTCCAGCGTCTAAGGACAGGCCGGATTGCCTCGACGGTTCTGTGACCGGAGACCGGCTCTGCTAGGTGCCCACGCTATCGCCGGCGAACTCGACATTGCGCAGACTTACGCCAGCGGTCTACAATGTCAGGCGGCACTCGTCTCAAGCCTTCTGCCTGACGGAAGGCCGCACTCTGTTGGTACACCTCGTATAAAACTGAGGCGTCCAGCTCCCATGGTGGGGTGCCCGCGATCACGCACGCTGCTTCGTGGGAAACGGTGCGATACCCTCGAATAACCCTGACATGCCATGACCCGCTGTGGACGTCTTAGCAGAGCCTTGTTTGTAGCCGACAGGGCATTGACCCATATAGGGGCACCATAAAGGGCCATTGACCGCACCACCCCCGTAAATAGGCGGCGGCATGTATCACCCGGCCCGCCGAGGTTGGGCAAAAGGCGCCCAAGGGAGGCAGTTGCCCTCAGAAGTTTGGGGCCCAGCTGGCGAAAGTGAGGTGAAAACTTCCACCTCGAATCCCCGTACCCGACACCCATCCAATTCAAGAGCTGCATCCGCAGGCGGTCCTCGCCTTGGACCATGAAAAAGGATAGCCTCGGTTTTACCGAGAGCCACCTGAAGCCCAAGCCTTTGGATGCGGCGGACCACTTGCATGTTCCCAACATTTGCCAAGCGGACGGCCTCGGAGAATGTAACTGCCTGCGTGGTGACCAACGTATCGTCGGCGTAACCTGTTACGTTTACGCCAGGCAACAAAACCCCTCTGAGGGCCCAGTCATTACCGATGTTGCACAGTAGTGGGCCCAGAACCGACCCCTGTGGAACGCCACAAACCATTCGCCTTACGAGGAGGCCACCGTCACTCATCTGACAGACAACGGCCCGATCTTGCAGATAGTCTGCGATAAGCCGTCTTAGGTACAGGAGCACTCCGTGGTATCGGAGCGCCTCGGTGATGCACTCAAACGGCAGGGTGTTGAATGCATTGGCGATGTCAAGTGACACCGCCAGCAAAACCTCACCGTGGGTGGTTGCGTTATCGGAGAGGGACTTAACGCGTAAGATTGCGTCAATTGTCGATCGGCCCTCCCGGAACCCGTATTGTGTATCCGCAAGATCCGGACCATTCGTCGATAAGTGGCTTGCGATCCGGCCAGCGACAATGCGCTCCAACAGCTTACCGATTTCATCCAAAAGGACAATGGGCCGGTACGCAGAGGGCGAGTCCGTCGGGCGACCAGCCTTTCGGAGGAGCACCAATCTGCCCTGTTTCCAAATTCGGGGGAAACGACCTGCGGAGAGGGCCAGGACTGTGCCATGGACCCCGTCTGGACCCGGGGCAGTCCGTTTGCCTCGCAATTTACGGAGCGCAGCGTCGAACTCTGTGTTGGAGATCTCTAGGGGCGGAGGCTGCGGATCATACGTCAACTCGCAATTTTCCGGAGTCATTGGTGGAGGCACGTGTTCAGATCTATCCGGAAATAGGGCTTCAACAACGTTCCGAAGTAGCTGTGGAGAAAGAGTTTCAGCAACCGGTGGGCCCTGCCCACGCAACTTGTTGCACGCTGCACGATATGGACGACCCAACGTATCGTTGTTGAGGCTATCAAGTAGCTCTTGGCACGCTTGTGTTTTGGCTCTGAAAATAGTCGACCTCATAGACCTGCGTGCCTCTGCATACTGGTCATGCAACAGAGCCTCCAGTTCGGAGTTTCCATTACCTAATCTAGTCCGATGACGGTAACGAGCCAGCTCACGGCGTTTGCTATTGCATGCAGCGCGGAGGCCGGCAATCTCCTCCGACCACCAATAAACGGCCTTTCTATCAAGTGGGCGACGGCGGATTCGAGGCATTGCCGCATCGGATATCCTGTGCAGGGACCGCTGGAATGAGACGGCCTCCTCATCTATGTTCGCCGGTCCAACAGTGGAGCGGGTAGCCCAGTTTGGTCAGTGACCACTTGGGAAACGGGCTGACCAAAGGCGGTGTAGAGAAATTTATAGCGCGTGGCAGAACCAATTCGAACCTGATGTAAACTTAGTCCGACAAGGTCTCAGCGTCCGTGACCCGCCAGTCTCGGACGCATATAGCTAAAGCAGGGGTGGTGAACGTTAAGTCCACCACTGACCCACCCTGTCGACGTACGCACGTATAAGCTGAACCTCGGTTGGAACACACTAGCCCGTATCTCTCCGCCCAGGCCTCAACTGCAGAGCCACGACGATCAGTGATGCGGGAACCCCAAGCAGCAGACTTGGAGTTGAAGTCCCCCATCACAATAACCGAGAGAGACGCAGGAATCCGCCGGAAGGCCGCTCCGAGCTCACCGAGGAAAAGTTCAAACTCGGGGAATGATCTATGCACTCCTGAATGCCCGTCACGGAGGACTTGAGGACCTTCTGATCTGTACCCTTGAGATGGCTGGATTTAGTGGCGACCTCGAGAATATTGGCCAACGCATCCTGCACCGACTTATAGAGTCTGTTGGCTCCTGTCTCTCCCTGCTCTTCAACAAAGAGCAGGTCCGACGCATCAGATCGCTGCGAAGCAGCGGACTGCGAACGAAGTTGATGCCGGGTTAGCTCATCTGCAGACTCATTTTCCGCCCTTAGGGACTCCTGGAGCAGAGCGTTAGCTTTTTTTGCTTTCGCTAAGCCTACGTATTTTCCGGTAGTGGGCGGGCGCCCTCGGCCTCGTTTAGCAGCCGTCTTTTTTGGGACTGTCTCTTCTGAGCTCGAGACAGCACATCCGTCCGATTTTCCGTACCTTGTACGGGTAGCATTCGGCGCCGTATATCCCCCACAACTATTGAGCTTAGCTCCTCCTCCTTCATCAACTCTCCCACTCGCCTCGTATACATTATTTCCGCCAACCGGCCCGGATACCGGCGACGGCCCGCTCTCAACGGGTTTATATTCAGTTACTGACGCATCAATGGTGGAACTCGAGTGGCACGGCACCAGATACTCCCGGCTGCCCGCAGCCGCCTTGCGCGGTCCTACGGGGGGGACTGACACCCCCTGGTGTGTTTGTTTTTCAACACCGAATTCCATAATTGCTTTTTAAGGGGAAGCTCCCTGAGGAGGCCGTTCGGGACTGGACTCCCTCCAGCCATTCATCCTATCGGCACGGACCATACCTTAGGATTTGGGGTAATTTTTTAATGTGGTTTTCTTCCACTTGGCCCAACGCTCAATGCGTCGGACCCCCGGCCCACTCAATGTGGGTAACGGGTTTGCCCGACGGCAGACATCATTATATCTACCGCCGCGCAAGAGAGCCGAAGCTCATGGAGCATCAATAGTGACACATCCACAAAACGTCATGGCGAAACTTCGCCCCTTCACTGCCATTTAATGTGGATCAGACTGTCCACATCACATCCTCAGGCAAGAGTCTTACCACTTTTTGAAAAGAAGAGGAGACTTCACCTTGTACCGCATGACGCGTTGGGCCACGCAAGCGGTCCGCCGAGTTGCACTCGGCCATCCCACGCCCCCCTATGGGAGCAAATTAAACAAGTATAGTCTCTGAGATATAATAGACCGACTTTGACGGTTAACCTGTGCAAAGCAAAATGTTGCTTACTTAGTAATATGGTCTCACTCCCTAAGGTGATGGCTGAAAATCAGTGTTTTGTCCTTTTAGGGCAAAAATCCCCACTGAGCCTCGACCCTTTTAGGCACTGCAGCACACATGTACATTCTACTCAATTTTATTATTGGTTTGGTCTCTTTACGATTGTTGATATAATATTATATGTGCTATTTTCAAAGTATTTTCAAAGTTAGATATATTCTCAGAATCAGAGTCAAAATTCAAAAGACATGTTTTTAATGTTTTACAAAGTAGACAAGCTGAACGAAAAATTATTACCATCATTTCAATATATACATTCACTGCTATTTTTTTTATAAAATTAAAGGGATGCTTTACGACATGGTATTAGAATGATTTAAATATGAAAAAAATAACACTTAATTTTATGTAAATTTTCTAAAAAATCCAAAAATGCTGCACTAGTTCAGAGCAGAATTTTTTGTATTTTTTTTAAATTTTAGATTTCGTTTTTTACATAATAATGGATGTATCCTGAAGTGTCGTCCTGAAGCGTCCCTAAAATTTTCCAGGGTGATAAAAAAATAACTGTGTATATTTTTTATATAGATTTTAAGTATGTATCTTCTTATATGAATGTAAAAGCAGTTTTATTTACAATTACTTCTATCTATACTATATAAAACTGGTTTCGTACATATCGAGTAACACATTATAACAATCCGTGGATAACGGTATGGGCTTCACAATAAATAAGATTATTGTTACTAGTTTCTAGTATCTATTAGTTATACTCTAATTTAAGACTGACTGTGACAGCTGTTTGTTATTCCTTATAAATAAAATAAAAAATAAAGTATTTTTGTGTTTGAAGTATGTTCATACCTATATAGATTATCCGATGAGTGCTTAGCAGGTAACTGTAAATAAAGCAATTATTATCTTATGTAACGTACATATACAAAAAAAATAATTATATTACTTACCTTTTCGTTTTACTCATCACCAGCGAAAAGTATTTTATATTCACATTGCAAAGTACAGATACATAGTCCGACTCGCACTTAGCCAATTTAATCTGCTTGTGTAGGGTATACTGTGCGCGATCGCACAAAATAATATGAAGAGGGAGCCGACTTTCGGCGACGTTGTCGCTGCGATGGTCGAGAGCGGAACGTATGAGGCGCGCGGGTGAAATCTGATATTTTTCTAGCTTTATGCCCGCTCTTAAATTAAAATTGTTGTCAAAAACTTACAACATTTTGGAAATAAGAGGTCTTTATTGACAATTAAGTCGATTAATTTTTTATCTTTCTGAAAATCGACGTCAATTATTGAAAAAAAATGTATGACAGTTGGCGTAAAAACTACTAAAATATCTTGCTGGTTTCATAAGCTTTTAAAAAAGATAAAAATATTATTTACTTTTATTAGTAGTTTTTACAGAAATTAGCAAAAGGTTGCGCTGTAGGTCAAAATTCATAATTTCATCTTTAAATAAAAATTGTCTGGAAAAGGCAAAAGTACGAAGTAGAAATAAAGGAAATTGCATTTTAATACACAAAAGACTGAAAAATACTAAACAACAAACCAACATAAATAAAAACATTTATAAGTCCTGTTCAAATTGTCTGCCATTGTTACGTATGCACGCACGCAGCCTACGGCGTACCTCACTCACTGTCACACGCGTTGAAAGTGATGTCTTAATGACTTTAGCAGCTGATACGATCCTCGCCCTCAAATCTTCAATGGAAGTCGCAGGTGTGGGGTAGACTAGATCTTTCACGTGATCCCAAACATAATAGTCACAGGGCGTCAAATCAGGACTTCTCGCCGGCCATGGAGTCGGCCACCTCTACCGATACATCTTAGTGGATAATTTTCATCGAGCCACTGTCGTACACCACGGTAAAAGTGAGCTGGGCACCCATCATGCTGGTATACCATATTTCTTCTTGTAGCTAGCGGAACATCTTCCAAAAGCGTGTTCACTTCCTCTCTTAAAAAAGTTTCGTATGTTGTGCCATTCAGGTTTTGGGGCAGGAAGAAAGGTCCAATTAAATTATCGAGTACAATCCCCATCCACACATTTAGTGAGAATCTTCTCTGGTGAGCCGTTTCTTTACTTTTTCTTGGGTTTTGACCTTTAGGGGCCCAAAAGTGAATATTGTGGTAGTTTGTGATGCCATCGCGATCGAACGTAGATTCGTCGGTCCACAGGATTTTCTTTAGATAATCTGGATCTTCAATCTCAGCATTGATAAAAAATCTGCAAAAATCAATTCTTTTCACCGGATCACCTTCTTCAATGGCAGAGCGATTCTATAAGAACTATAAGTAAAATTCGAATCTGAATCCGCGGTGAGTTCATGAATTGGTATTCTGTATAATCATTCTGATCTCGTTTCTACACTAGCGCCACTCGTGCGAGCGTGGCCGCGAAACGAATCACGCAAACGTGACATTTTGTATGACATGACGTTTGAATCGGCATTCTGTAACGGAAAGCCGTCATCACTTCGACGCACACTTCGCTCTTGAACTCGAATTCATCTGAATGTCATTCAAGACCTAAAGCGAAGTGAGTGTGAACGTCGAAGTGAGATGCGGGATTTTGTTTGTATTTTATAGAATCGACATGCTGGTGTGTAATGGAATGAATACAGTTGTGCTGTACGCGATGCGGCAAACCAGGCTCTCCATTGTGATATGCCATGTATTCTTGCCATTTGCCTTGTGGACACAGTAGGATCTGCCCTGAAACTCCGAATAATTTCATCATCGTCCTCGTCAACACCAACATTACCAACGAGCGGTCTACCAAGATCGCGTTGTCGTCGTTGAACTGAGCCCGTTTCTCGAATGCGCTGATAGGATGCACCAAACACGCTCACGTGAGGCAAACGGCGATCAGGAAATCTGATTTGGTACTCTCTTTGTGCTTCAGCGGCGTTACCATTACAAAAACTATAATAAAACAAAATATCTGCGTATTCTTCGTTTTCGAAAGCAGTCATTTCAAAATAGTGTATCGGTTTATTTGTTATCAAAAGTTTGTCCGTAATCTCAAAAGTAGTTTCAAACTTAACAAACAATTTCAATCAGGAAAACAAATGAATGATGTTGTTTACGCTCGAGGAAGAGCGAGTGGCAACACTGCATTATAGTCTGTGCAGTGACAGCCTATGGCGGCCGGCCGCATGTAACATGTCAGTTGAGTCGAGTCGAATACGGAATGACATTGAACTAGGTTAGAACCGGGCAGCAATAAAATATAATATAAAATATATAAGCATCTAACAAATAGTATTGCGCGGCGCACCAAGTGATTGTTGGTGCGAGGGTCCGCCAAAGTTTTAGTGTCGGTGAAAGTGTAAATTCACCAAATCTTTTATCGTCGCGTGTGTGAGCCGTGGTGGCCTAATAGGCCTATGTAGTGCTCCGGTCTCCATCGGTTAACAGTAGCTCTTCAGGAGCCGCGACTTCCTTCGAGCTAGCTCAGGAAGTCCACCGGCTACATACGGAGACCGAACGGAGACAAGGTAAGTAGCAAATTCTTTAATTGTATTTGGTCGACATCAGCAATCAAATAATCGGCGAAACGCCGACGTGGTGGTGTCTACTTTGGGCACCACCATCTTTTGGTAGCAGAGCGTGTTGTTGTTAGATTTGATTGATTGATTAGTATTGTACAATTAATATTGTAATCTTGTTGGTTGTCCAAACGGGCAATACATATTAATTGGTTTTGATTGCTGATTTTAAACCGACTACAATCTCATTTGTGGACCGATCTCCCTAACTAGTTGTCATTGTATATGAAAAATTGTGGTTAAATGCCTTTTGTTGTTCTAGTTAAGTTCTAGCATTTACCTATATTTGATTTTGGTTTGTTTTTTCATATCTTTGTTTTGCCCTTGAATATTTTGTTTGTTAAGTTGTAAACGAATACTTGAATTTAATTTGTTTAAAAAATTTTGCTGCTAAATGACTTTGCTGTTGTTGTTATACACTATTTTGCTGTGTTAAGTTTTAGCATTTACATTTGATTTTGTTTTGTTTGCCTTTGAATATTATGTTTGTTAGGTTATTGACTTAATACTTGAATTTAATTTGTTTGAAAAATTCTGTTGTTAAATGCCTTTGTTGTTCTAATTAAGTTCTAGCATTTACACTTGATTTGGTTTGTTTATATATTTTGTTTTGCCTTTGAAGTTCCTCCCGATCTGTTTTGTTGTCTGCGGTTGTCGGTCTGTTTGTCCGTGTATTATTGTAGTGTATATTAATTTTGGTGCAAAATGGTCCCGCCAGTCAGCCCGCTTAGTGGTGCCCGCGCGGGTGCACAAAAGATCTTGAGATGGTTTGCTAGTGCCGTCGCTTTGGTAGACCGACCAGACCGAGAACAGGCCTTGTTAATTCGGCATGAGGGAGTACCTGCTCGCTTGAAGGAATTGGAGCAGCTTTTTATTGTTCATCAACAATATTTGCTCGACCACCCAGCCGAGGGTGCCGCTGAGTTGCGGGCAGTCGACCAATTTAATGCCGATTATGATCAATGTTTTGAACAGGCGGATGTGATCATAAACAAGGCTCAGGCTATCCTATTCGCCCGGAGGGGTGAGTCGTGCACGACCGGGGAGGTCAAGCCTACCCCGGCCGGCTTGCTGGGCAGACTGCCCACTTTGGACATCCCAACCTTTGATGGGAACCTGGCTGCTTGGATGGGGTTCATCAACCTCTTTGATAGCCTGGTCCACTCGAGGGACGACCTGTTCCCTAGCCAGAAATTGACCTATTTGCTCTCTGCCTTACGTGGAGAGGCTGGTGTGCTTGTCCAGCATCTACCTGTCAACGATGACAGTTATGAGATTGCAAAGGCGTTGTTGACCGCCCGGTATCAGAATGTTCGCTTGCTAGCGGACACACATGTGGCTGCCATTTTAGGGCTGCCACGAGTATCGCGGGTCTCCTCATTGAGGAAGGAGATTTTGAACCCGCTGCTAAGCGCTATTAACGCGCTCAAACGACTTGATCTACCGGTGGACCAGTGGTCCTTCATATTGCTCCACCTCATCCTCAATAAGCTTCCCATGGAGATGAAAGGGCGCTTTGAACAAAGGTATGGGGGCAATAGTGCCTCGTACCTCCCCCCCTTTTCTGATCTCCTCAGATTTTTGGAGGATGAGTGTCGGATGACCGACCACTTGGATCTGGCTCCTATACCGGGACCGAGTACAGGCCGCTATGAGGCGACCCGGGCAGCGCCACGGAGAGAGCGCCGCCCGTACAAGCAGTATACTGCAGTGCGGCAGAACTCTCCACACGGGGAGAGGCCGATGCCTTGCAAGTGTTGCAAGCGGGATGGCTATCGTTTGCCGGCCTGTCCCAAATTTGTTGGCCTACGCACTGAGGGGCGTAGGAATATGGCCAAGCAGCGGAATTGGTGCTACCGCTGCCTGGGGGCTCATATGGCATCGGCTTGCCCCCACCCACGAGATTGCCACTGTTGTGGAGGGGCCCATCACCCCCTTTTGTGCTTCAACAGTAGGGACACTCGTGAAGTGGTGAGAGAGAGGGACTCGCACACGGGCGGGGGCCCTCGTAGGTCACCCACATCTCCGAGGAGATCGGAGGGGCGTGCCACCCCTCCGCGGAGATTGGAGAGGCGCCCCCCCTCCCGTGAGAGGATTGGGCGCCCCACCCCCCCTACGGGCGGGGGGGATCGACGCGACGCTTCTGAGGCGCCACCGCGAGATTGGGCCGCGGTTATTAGGGAGCCACGCCGGGAGCCGATACGATTCTCTCCCCCTATGATGGAGAGACCTCGTTTATCACGGGCTCCCCCAACCTTCGCTCATCATGGGCACCGCCCGGCCCCCCGATGCAGCTTTGGTCAGGGTGTGTATGTGCCGGATTGGGACCCGCTCTAGCGCCTTGAGCGCCCTACTCCTCCGCCGCGCACGCATTTTTCCTTGAACCCCCCTTCCCCCCCGTTGCGAGGAATGCTGGAGGATTTTAATTAAACCAACTGTCGGCTGCAACCCCCCCACAGGAGCAGGTGCTGTTACCAACAGCCTCCGTACAGGTGTGGGGCCCGAGGGGCACCTTTGCTTTAGTTCGCGCCCTTTTGGATACGGGAGCTCAGGGTTGCATTGCCTCCAGCTGGCTGGTCCGGCAGTTGAGTTTGAACACATCTCCATACCTTGAATCGGTACGAGGAATCGGAGACCTGCGGATCCCGGATCCGATCGGTCAGGTTTTGTTCTCCTTCTCCCCCCACTTCAGCGCCCAAAATTGGCGCTACCGCGATTGTTTATGAGAAGGTTGTTGGTCAGCTTCCGCAACAGCACGATTCGCGCGCTGTCGTTGATGCGACATCAGGATTGACCTTGGCTGACCCTTCCTTCCACCGAACCGGTCCGATTCACTTATTGCTCGGTGCCGATCTTCTAGGCCGCGTGTATTGTGGGAAGAGGAGAGAGTTACAGAAGGGTGGGCTGGTAGCCTTATCTACATCGCTTGGGTTTGTAGTGATGGGACCAGTTAGGCATAACCCACCATCTCCATCGGTGGACAGTTACATAACTGTTAGCTCCACCTTTTCGGATGTCCTTCAACGGTTTTGGGAGGTGGAAGAGCCACCTACCGTGAAGCGAGTGAACCCCTTAGACGAGGAGTGTGAGTTGTTCTACCAGAACAATACAGGTTGCCTTCGCTCGGGACGGCTGATCACTCGTTTGCCCTTTTTGTCAGTTCGCCCCTCACTTGGCAGCTCCCGGCCGTTGGCCGAGAAGCGGCTGCTGTCCATGGAGCGTCGTATGAGTAGGAACTCCGACTTCAAACAGAAGTATGTCGACTTCATGCGAGAATATGAGCAACTGGGGCACATGTCGGTCTCGCGACTGGACTGGCGAAACGAGGAACATAATTTTCTTCCTCACCACGCGGTTTTGAAACCTTCCACCGGGAAGATACGCGTTGTTTTTGATGGGTCAGCTCCCACGTCTACCGGAGTTTCGCTGAATCAATGTCTGCTTGCTGGACCGAAGTTGCACCACGAGGTGGGTGATGTATTGACCAACTTCCGTCGCCATGCCGTCGTCTTTGTGACCGATATCCGGATGATGTTTCGGCAGACTGTGATTCACCCGGACGATAGACGATATCAGCTCATATTATGGAGGGAGGATCCCAGAGATCCCATGCTAGTCTACGAGCTGAACACCAATACATACGGTTTGCGTTCGAGCCCCTTTGTGGCAATTCGCTCACTTGTGGAACTCGCTGAACGTGAGCGGTTACGATACCCTCGCGCATCCTTGGTTCTCAAGGAGGATGCATTTGTGGATGATATTTGTACGGGCTCCTCTAGTGTCGAGGAAGCCTTGATTTTGCGAGATGAACTAATTGCTCTTCTCGGGGCTGGTGGTTATGAACTGAGGAAGTGGATGTCCAACTCACCTCAGCTTTTGTGTGACTTGCCAGACGACCACCAGCAGGAGCCTCATATCTTTGAGAATGCCAACACTCCAGATTTACTTTGTGTTTTGGGAGTGCAATACAGACCTGTCCAGGACACGTTCACCTATCGATTGGAGCTGCCAAGCCCCAAGGTCTGGACGAAACGGTTGGTTTTGTCTACAGTAGCTCGTACCTTTGACCCAAATGGCTGGATTAGTCCCGTAGTGTTTTGGATGAAGTGCTTCCTACAGGAACTTTGGTCAGCCGAAGTGTCGTGGGATGAGCCCCTCTCGGGCCGTTTGCTGCGAGATTGGGAGTCCTTCATGTCGTCTCTCCCCGACATTAACCGGGTTAGTATCCCTAGACATATACTGCCTAAGGGACGGTTTACGGCCAGCCTTCATGGCTTTTGTGACGCGTCTGAGAGTGGATACGCAGCCGTCGTATATATCCGGACGGTCGATGATAGAGGAGCTGTTAAGCTCCACTTGCTAATTGCTAAGAGTAAGGTTGCTCCACTTCGGACTCGATTAACGATTCCGAAGTTAGAATTGTCTGGAGCTACCCTTCTGGTTCGTTTGATGAACCACGTTGTTGACACCCTGGGACGTAGTGTGGACTTTGAGTCGCTCTTTGCTTGGTCCGACAGTCAGGTTGTCCTGTGTTGGATTAAAAACTCCGTCCACTCCCTGGAGGTATTTGTGGCTAATCGGGTATCCCAAATACAGGCCTCGAAGGCCCCGTTGAATTGGCGCCACGTGCCAGGTGAAATAAACCCTGCTGACTGTACGTCACGTGGCAGCGAAGCCCCTCAGCTTATTGACCACACTCTGTGGTGGGGTCCCGAATGGTTGTTACAGCCGTCTTGGCCTTCCACACCAGCTGTGGTGAAGGCACCAAATCCGGGCTTGCGTGTTCACGCTGTCGAGACTATGGCGGCTCCAGAGCGCGAATTTTTATTAGACCGCTATAGTTCTCTAGACAAGTTGCTCGGCGTGACCGCTTGGATAAGAAGATTTATACGAAATTGTCGCCGGCCTCAGGACAAAGATTTGTGTCCGGTCCTCTCACCGCAGGAGCGCCAAGATGCTCTTTTGCATTGGGTGCGTATGACCCAGTCTAGAGCGTTTGAACCGGAACTTAAGATTTTCCGTACCGGGACGTCCAAATTGAAGGGACCCTTGGTGCGCTTGACTCCCTTTCTGGATGATAAGGGATTGTTGCGTGTAGGAGGCCGATTGAGGCACGCTAACTTGCCTTATAGATCACGTCATCCCCTGTTGCTCCCCAAGGACGGACCATTGGTGCGATTGTTGATCATTGATCGCCATGTGAAGAATGCTCATGCCGGATGTAATGCATTGACCGCGCTCCTCCAACGGGAGTTTTGGATTTTGTCAGCGCGAAGAATAATCCGATCTGTTATCTTTCGATGTCTACCCTGCTATCGTTTACGTCCCGAGACGATGCAGCCCCAAATGGGTGATTTGCCTGCTGATCGTGTGAACGAATCGATGACCTTCTTAGGAGTTCGAACTGATTTCGCGGGACCGTTCACTATAAAAACGTCGCGACTCCGTAATGCTAAGACTGAAAAGGCTTACTTGTGTGTGTTTGTTTGTTTGGCCACTAAAGCCGTTCATTTGGAGGTGGTGAGTGCACTCACCATGGACGCTTTTTTAGCAGCGTTAGGCAGATTTGCCTCCCGCCGGGGACTGCCTTCTCTAATTCGGTCCGATTGTGGGACGAACTTCAAGGGCACTGATAGACGTATAAGAGAAGTTTGTGAATTTTTAGATAAAAATAATATTGAGATCGGATCCACACTCTCCCGTAGGGGGGTAACATGGCGATACTCCCCGCCGTCTTGCGCTCACTGGGGAGAGATTTTTGAATCTGTTGTAAAGGCCGCCAAGACTCACCTTCGCCGCGTTATTGGGGAGACTATTCTCACGTTCGAGGAACTCGCGACGGTGTTTCATAAGATTGAGGCGGTTCTCAACTCGCGTCCGTTATGTCCGTTGTCTACCGACGCGAACGATTTGCAGGCCCTCCCGCCGGGCCATTTCTTGATAGGCAGACCACTTAACGCCCTGCCCGAGTATCCTTATAGAGATATCAATCCAGGACGCCTTTCGCGGTTTGAGTTGCTCCAGTAGCTTACCCAGAGCTTCTGGCGCCGCTGGCACCTTGAATACTTACACATTTTGCAACAGCGCGTTAAGTGGTCAGATAAGACAAACCCACCGAGGGTTGGAGACCTCGTGTTAGTGAAGGACCCAAACCTGCCACCCTTACGTTGGCGTCGCGGACGCATTGTCCAACTTACTCTAGGGACTGATGGTGTGCCCAGGTTTGCCGAGGTCCTAGTTGGGGATTCTGTTTTGAAGCGCGCGGTCGCTACTCTTTCTCGCCTCCCCTTAGACTGATTTGGCGGACAGTCCGGGACTGTCCGGAGCGGGGGGATGTTTACGCTCGAGGAAGAGCGAGTGGCAACACTGCATTATAGTCTGTGCAGTGACAGCCTGTGGCGGCCGGCCGCATGTAACATGTCAGTTGAGTCGAGTCGAATACGGAATGACATTGAACTAGGTTAGAACCGGGCAGCAATAAAATATAATATAAAATATGTAAGCATCTAACAAATAGTATTGCGCGGCGCACCAAGTGATTGTTGGTGCGAGGGTCCGCCAAAGTTTTAGTGTCGGTGAAAGTGTAAATTCACCAAATCTTTTATCGTCGCGTGTGTGAGCCGTGGTGGCCTAATAGGCCTATGTAGTGCTCCGGTCTCCATCGGTTAACAGTAGCTCTTCAGGAGCCGCGACTTCCTTCGAGCTAGCTCAGGAAGTCCACCGGCTACATACGGAGACCGAACGGAGACAAGGTAAGTAGCAAATTCTTTAATTGTATTTGGTCGACATCAGCAATCAAATAATCGGCGAAACGCCGACGTGGTGGTGTCTACTTTGGGCACCACCAGATGTCGTCGAAACATTCGTAATCCTAATCAATCATGTTCCAAAACGTCCAAAACCTATGCAACCTCCGTGGTTAGGTCAATCCAAAGAGATTACAGCTTTTTGGATAGCAAAGAGGTTTGCTATCCAAAAAGGATTGCAAACTTCGTTCTGCTTCAATCAGTTCAACCAAAAAGGCTGGATAATGACGTACCGCCATGATTTCTTTTAAGTTGCCTGGAAATTATCTGAATAAACCATAGCCTTAGACAATTTTGAACAGAACTTGTAGTATTTTTCAGTCTTCTGTGTATTAAAATGCAATTTCCTTTATTTCTACTTCGTTCTTTTGCCTTTTCCAGACAATTTTTATTCAAAGATGAAATTATGAATTTTGACCTACAGCGCAACTTTTTGCTAATTCCTGTAAAAACTACTAATAAAAGTAAATAATATTTTTACCTTTTTTAAAAGCCCTTGAAACCAGCAAGTTATTTTAGTCGTTTTTACGCCAACTGTCATACATTTTTTTTTCAATAATTGACGTCGATTTTCAGAACGATAAAAAATTAATCGACTTAATTGTCAATAAAAACCTCTTATTTCGAAAATTATGTAAGTTTTTGACAACAATTTTAATTTAAATTAACTGCCCATTTTTCAGCTTTCCGCAATTAATCAATTTGTCATTGTAAATGGTGTAATTTTTTTTAAAACTGTGGAAACTGAAATTTCAAGTAGTTAATAAATTTAGATACCTTTTATGCGGCGTATTTAATTCGTAGGCACCATATGCGGGGTACCTCTACGTGTAATCTAGACAAGGTAATTATGGCTGCTATAATTTCGTCGAACCCAATATTCTTGGGGCTGTTCGCTTCCATGGCGCTAATTTTACTAATTGGCCGGGTATTCGCTCGGAGTTGTGTTCGGTAGAATCTTTAAAGTTAGCGGGTCATTTAGGCAATTTGATTGATTCCGCGTTTAAATAGCGATTCTGAAAAATATTGATGAACGGAGAAAAGAAAACTATAATTAGATTCAGTTAAAGCAATATTTTTATATGTAAAATAGTATGTCATGGCAGAATGAAGTTATTGTTCTATATTGAAACAAATAGTTAAACATAGAGTTGACAAATTTTGTAATTCCATGGGATCAAATGAACAGACAGACAAAAATCACCACAGCAAAAGATATTTAGAACAATGTTTTCGTTCCTCTCGTGGTACTTGGTTATTATGGTTATTAATTTGAAAATCGTGAAACGTAAAAATTTCACGTAAAAGTATTTGCATAATCATTTACAATTAAACTTTAAGGAAAGAGAGATTTTTGATATTCGATGCTAGTAAATTCAATCATCAGAATGTATATGAAGAAATCCTCGTTTACTGTGTCTTGAATGAAAGTGTTTAAAAAATCATATTCGTGAATGTGTTCATTTCATAATTAAACTATTGATAGAAATATAGCAGCAATTCTGGATTATGAATATTGTTTCGCTCTGTGAATAATGCTTAATATTATTTTCCTCACATAAGTCTCAAATTAATGACGTAACTATGGTATGGCTACTAAATGCGTGTCTTCGTAGCATTGTACGGCAAACGAATCCAAACCTCCAATTACAAACGTACCGCCGATCCCAATAACCTATCTATTGTTCGTTTTGTTTAACTACGCATAAAATCTATCTTATTATGGTTTTACGGACCCAATAATCTGTCGACGAGCTGATACTGGTTGTCGCTATCTAGTGGCGGTAGAGCTATCATTCATTATAGATACGATGTTGTATAAAAGTTGCTCTATGCATCCTAACAATATAGGGAATGGCCCTTCTCGTAGCTCAGCTAGTAATGAACTACGCTCGAGGTATCTATGGTTGTGATGTAATGGAATACCGTGAATCTTAGCATTTGCTGGCGGCTATTTACTGGTCAAATTGGCCACTGATTCGGTTAAGCCATTTGGTTGGATGGAAAATCTAATATTATGGAATATAGAGCGACGCTATCCTGGAGGCAGCGACAGAGTGTCGAATGAATGCTCTGCGGGAGGTTTATATTTAGCGAACAGGGGTAGAAGGTGAAAGGTTTGGAATAAATATCTCGCCACTCGCTTTCTTTGCGTTGTTGTCGTAAGGACTAGTTATGGGAGTTTACCGTAATTATTATCATTTATTTCGAAAAATATCTTAAATACTACTTATAATTTTTTTTAAATTATTACAACAAAATACTATAAAAAATTAAAACTTGGTATGCCGCCGGCAGCGGGGAAAGGCCAGAGCTGCCGCCGGTGGTTTCAACGATAAAGCGCTCTTTGCGCTCCTGCCTAACCGAGCCTTTTCGATGCTCGAGGCGCTGTACAAATCTCGATGTTAAAATTAGATTTTTTTTTATTTGTTGTTATCATCGGTGACCCAAAGAATTTGATAAATGATCGAAATAAATACTTTATTTAATTAGTCTGTAAATGCCTTAATTACTATCAGCCGAGTCACGATGATTGCGAGACATAAGTCTTTCCCAAGATCTCCACACCCATGGCCGTCGGTCTCTATAGCAATGTGCCTATAACTGTCACGATGTTTGGATAATCATTGGGCTTTACAACTAATTTAATTTCTCCTTAAAAATAGGTTAAGCTATAAACTATTTATAGTTATTTTTCATTTCATATAAATGACACTTAAAATAGTTTGTGCATCCACAACGTTGTGACTAATAATAGCGTGCTATAACTGAAATCTAAAGCGTTCGCTGACAGGAGTAATTTATGTAATGCGGTAAGCACTGTAAGCATATCGGTAGCCCCAATCAGATAGTGGTTACAGCCTCCGCAACGTTATTGGTACTAGGTCATGCAGACGATGAAAATTTGGGACGATATTACTGCCGTGCTAACGTTAATCGCATTAAAAACCTTTTAAGTCTGGACTAACCGGAGATAGATGATGCGTTTATAAAAACTGAAGTAGATAGATATATCGTTTCATCATATCATGCTAGGGGGGCCGGTCGTATTGTGATGCATGTTTCATCTATTAGTTAGATTATCATTATCATCATAACAACCAAATAAACGCCCAAAGCTGGGCACGGGCACAGAATACGTAATCATCGGGTCTTTCCTTATACAAGGAGGAAATTATGGACTACTACACTATATCACGCTAGCTAGCCAGACGGTTGGTGTAAGGTTTTGATTCGAGTTCACCAGCTCTTCGCATAATTGCGACAATCGATTAAACCTAAGGAGCGATTTCAATATCCTAATCGGTGGATTTTTTACAGGAGATAGAAATATTACATCAAATACTCGTACCTATCGCTAGTAACCATATCCATAAATAGAATCCTGAAACTGGTCAAAAAATATACACGGGATGCAAGTTAGTAGCGGCGAAATTATTGACCTACCATCAGGTCTAAAGGCGACACATACATAGAAAGTGTTATAAATTATGCAAATCCGAAATTAATTTCTGCAGAATCGAGGGTAGAATTGATTCCACTAATAAGAAATATGACTTAGATTGTATTAAAAAAAATTACCACGCCGCTTTTTAAATTAACTCTTCTCGACTCTCGATTTACAGGTGAGTTCCTAGTTCGAGGGTGGATGGTTAGTGGCGGGGCATTAACGAATTATACTGTACTGTAATGATTAGATTTAAGATTTGATTGAAATTAGTCAATAAATAAAGAATCGTCTCATCTCTTATAGAGTTTTAAGCTCAAAATATGCAATAAAACGAAGAGAAGGAAATATTTTTATGAATAATCCGCAAAAATAATTTTTATTTATTTTCATAATTTTTATAATTCTTTCATAATAAAAATAAGTTGAGGTGACGGATGTTTTGCGTTTTTTAATATTAACATGCTGTTTATGTTAAGCCGTTACCACACGGAGATATTATTTAGATGCCGTGAAGAATTGGATAAGCTGACAGAATACTGGTAGTCATTTAAAAAACCATACCACAAAAAAAAAATTAAAAGAGAAATCACTAAATCCGCGAGGAATACTCTTGACCTTTTCTCGTATATTAGATCTGTACCAATAATAACCAAACCACAATAAACCAAAGCAACGAGAAAAATTACGTGCTTATATTTATTTAAAGTGTTTAATTTTAGCATAATTATATCATTGAAATTGACAAATTTTTTGCGCATTTAAAATGCGGCCAAATTGGCAAATTCTATTCGTATTAACTAATCTATAAAGAAGATGTTTTGTCTCATGTCCTCATTTCTATTACAGTGTAAACATCATTGGCTATTAATGTCGATACAATAATTTATAGGATATAAGTAAATTTTCAGCATAGCTAATTATAAAAGCTAAAAATATATTATTATCAAGATCCTGAAATTTCCACACATTTCATACGTATACATACAAAATATATTTAAAAAAATATAGGTTGTATTTTGACACAAAATAATCGGTACGTACCTAATACACCACAGGTAAGGTAGGTACCTACCTACCCAGACCAGTCAAGGAAATAACCTAATATTGAAGCAATTCCGCAAACGGAAAAACAACGATAGCTTAGCAGCGAAGGCGTATATTGAATTTGCAGAAGATGCAGGGTTCCAGCATTTTCTGTGAAAATGTTTTGTATTTTAGTTTGGTTTGTCCACATCTGTGTGAATTGAAATAATACTCAGATCACGTAGGACTGTGCGTGGTGTGAGAACTTGAGTCTATCTCAACTTACCCACAGCGTTACTGATTTGATATCCTCGTACTAGTAATTAATTATCTGAATAATACTCTGTTGACGATAGTGTAAATTCTCAATTGAACTATCTTAGTTTTGGTGGAATCAATAAAAAAAAATTTCTTTATTTCTATACACAGTCATTTAATCTAAGATGATTCGGTTAATCTATCCTCAAACCCTATTTGATTGACCAATCGAAGGACGATCGCATCTGGCTCCCCGTACAGAACTCGTACTATTTGTACGTACTACTTTACACACCTATATTAATTAACATTAACTAAAAAATGTTTTGAAGAGCGGAACCCCTACCGCAGGATTCTACGGAAATCTACTGGGAGGTCTCAGAAAAATGTTGTTTTATTTGAAAATTGAATTGCCTATTTTATTAATTATGAAGAATATAATATAACACCGAGTAATATTCGTTAATAAGTTGTATTTTGTAATTTAAACCACCAGTCCATGTTATAAAACAAACAGAGGGGCAATCGCACTATTTATACGAATGTTTGTACCAAAACCAAATCGTTACCGTTCCCCCCGTTCCTATATAATTTGACATCTGACAGCTGTCAAAGTGTGTGGAATCGCAAACGTTTCTGATTTGGTAGAAACGTTGTAAATAGTGCGATTGTCCGTCTGCCCCCTAACCATGATCGCCCACAACAATATTAAAACTCCACTGAGAGCGGGATGGCGCTATACGCAGCGAGAGGGTTGTCTCTGTTTCGATATTGTTTTAATCTTGCTATAAGCCATCTCGGTAAGTCCCTAGAACTTAACGGTGTATATTTGTTTATTTCTTGTCGAGGTGATAATAGATTGACCAATTGCCAGCTGTGTCATAGGGTATAAACGTACCGAAAATAGTATTTAGACGTGTATTCCGATAAGCTTATTTGCCGAACTTCACAATGAGGAAAGTAAACTTTTTCGTATCCAAAACTTGTTAAGTTGACAATACAGGAAGATAAAGACGAACAAATAGTTACAGCAATAGGTACACGATGTTTGCTTACATCTGCGCTATGTTCTTGCGCTATGTTCTTGCGCTCGTCGACACGCCCGAAGCAAATTGTGTGTGACCAAGGGATAATGTTTTCCTTTTACCGAAAAACCTTGCAATAATGATGCCCACACCGCGCCGAGCTCGCAAAAAGAGTTTTATATACAAAAGGAAAATGGAGCAAAATTAATATTGTCGTTTTTACTGAGCACTTTTTGTCGGTGCTCGTATATTATACACGTAATAACCGGGAAATCTTAGGGTAGAGTGGCTATTTTGTAACTAGGGTATGCGGTTGCCCATTTTCCGCGTGGTAGCAACCCTATTCATATCCATAGGTAACAGGAGCGACGGAGAATAAGTTTCTTCCAGTCTAGATTTGGTATGGGCCGAGCAACTCGAGAAATTATGATAGTCACGTAGACAATAGGCAAATTCAAAGCTAAATCGATGTTACCAATATTGAATAAATATTAATTATGAGGTGCAGTCAACGGCCCGGCTTTGAACCTGGTAAATAGTATGCCAGTTACGTCTGATAATTATTCTGGTTACCTAGATAAATTATTCAAATACCATCCTATGCTCAAACAAACTTACAAGTGGTTTGATTTGTAACATTTTAAGAAAATCGCTACGTGCATTTTCCGAACTTTTAGTTAATTCCTATTGTTTTATATTGCATTGTGTAATTTGGATAGGGTCCAAATCACACAATGCAATATAAAACAATAAGAAACTGAACGATCAATTCAATAAGAGAAGAAACCCACTTTTAATCTCCCTTTAAGGCTGTAATTTACGAACAGTCAATAGAGTCAACATGTTTCGCCAATTAATGTATTTATAGGTTTGTGTTGCATAGAGACGTTTGAATTTCAATCACCTTTTAGATTGATACCAAAACATCCGTTGCATAGCAGTGTTCGGAGCATTTGCAAATTCGGTAACCCATCGGCATGTCATCCAATTCTGAATACCGAGGACACCGCACTAAAACCATTTTCTGTTCGGCGGCTGAAACCGAGTTAATTCAGACTCAGTTGTGAAACCGAACCACAAAGTTAGTTTGTCTATAGGAATGTGCGCTATGGTTCTGTTATTAGTATGCTAGAGCGAAAGAATAAAAAGCCGACAGCATGAATGCACAAGATGTGTGCCACCTGACTGGGCGCGGGCTTTTGATAAGGTCAGCAAATATACTCGTCAGGATAATAAATAAGAATTTTCGGTTGAGGATATTCACCTATGGTGTTCCATAAAGTTATGACGATGTTTAAAGAGGTTGTTCAGACTATTAGAAAATAAACTTGCATAATGAGACCAAATCTGATATCCCGAAATAAATAGTTCTGTAATTATATAAGTCCAGTAGTGGAAGGAGTTTCAGTTATGAAATTTTTGATATTTTGTTTAATTCATTTTTTAGAGTTATGTATTTTGAGAAAAGTTTGAAATATTTAATGGTTGCGTTAGGTTAAATTTTGGTTGTAATCACCAATAATTATGTATATAAAATTATAAATATAATTATGTATATATAAATACCAATATAATAATAATAATTCTTAAAAAATCTGTGATATAGAACAGCTAGACCTACTCGATCGAAGAAACAGCTGAATGTTTTCACGATTTCTGAGTTGGTACCGTAGTAAAATATGTTCAGTTTGATAGTCAGTACAACCTCTTTAAATGCCTCACTTACACTACAGTACCAAATAAAAAAATCATGAAAATCTATTTAAAGTAAAAAAATAACTTTCCCACAGTACCTTCAAAACCGATAAAGATTGCATTCAGCTTGTAAGCCAAAACCTACAGATTCCCGGGAAATCCCACATTAGCACGGACGGTGGCCATATTTTTCTGCAAACCATAGCTCCACTGCGTCAGATAAAGGTCAGCGCTATATTTGGCTGCCGACTGTACAGCCGAGCACTCAACAGAATCGCAACCTATTGTAGGCTCCAAAACCGCAATGCTAAAGTCCAAAATCGTATGCACCTCGGCAGTTTAATCTTCATCCGAAGTCAGATAGTTATAGAAAGTTAAACTTTAAAGCTGGCTCATAAGCTGCACTATGCACCGTTTCAGGGTCACGAGCGCGCGTAGTTTTCAGAGCAATACAGTGCATGACGAAACTTTTAATTTATTGCGAGAACTCAGCAAATTGAGTTTTATTTTCTGATATATAAACTGAATGTACTACTGTAAGATGAATAACAGGTATTCTGATTGTTGGCCATCAAACAGAACTCAAAATTCGAACTTCGATTTGAATAAACCTTTATAAACTTTTTAATCCTTACTAATATTATAAATGCAACAATGATGCAACAGTATACTCTGTCTGCCTGTGTTTTACGCAATCACGCCTAAATTACTGAACCGATTTAGATGAAATTTGGTATAGACATAGTTTGAGTCCCAGGAAAGGATATAGGATATCTTTTATCGCAGAAATCACCCCTTAAGGGGGTGAAAATTGGGGTGGAGGTTTGTATGGGCAATCGATAACCGTTAAACCTTTTCTAATGGAAGTGTTGGAGGTATGTTGCGGGACGACTTTCAATTAAAGAATAACCAATAAATAATCAATGCGTTATCTAAAACTAATTATTAAATTGTGTTTACTCGTAATGTCATTCAACCCAACACCTTCATGTAAATCATAGAGATGATGATGATACTATGATATACATTAAAATTTTGGGTTGAATGACATTACGTGTAAACACATTTTAATAATTAGTTTTAGATAACGCATTAATTATTTATTGGTTATTATGAAACACCGTGTATACAATTTTAGAGGTGCAGACCCCTGCGGCGGGCAGTATCGTAAAGAGAGCCTATTTTTTTATTTACAAGTGAGAGTATCTTAATACTAATCCTATTCTAAGGGTACTTAACAAATCCATTATTAATAACTACCTACATACTAAAATAATTATCTATTACTACCTACATACAAAAATATCACAATTTAATTCTAAGATTCATCATCACAGCCCATATACGTCCCCACCGAGGGGCTCGAGCCTACCCTATATTAGGGTGATTAGGCCTTAGTCAACCACGCTGGCCCAGTGCGGATTGGTCGACTTCACATACATCATTGAATTTCTTCGCAGATGTATGCAGGTTGCATCACGATGTTTTCCTTCACCGTAGGAGCGTCAGACAAATGTACATATGAAATTCGAAACGAAAAACACATTGGTACATGGCGGGTCTCGAACCCCGACCCCCCGATTGGAAGGCAAGTGCCGAGTCCACTGCGCCACCGACGCTCCTAAGATTACCCTAACATTATTTTTATTAACTACTGTTATGCTACCCTACAAACTATTCTAAGATACCCTACAAACCTATTTATATCAAATTTGGTATAAGATAGTTTGAGTTGCGGGGAAGGATAAAGAAGAGTTTCTATCCCCGAAACCATTCCTTAAGGGTGCAAAATGGGGGGGGGGGGGCAGATTTGTAAAGGGAATCATTAAAATCGACTTCCACGCGGACGAAGCCGAGGACCAAAGCTAGAATGGTGCGAAGGGGGGGATTAAAAAATGACTTCCACGCGGACGAAGTTGCGGGCAAAAGCTAGTCTTATATATATTTTCATAGACTATACCAGGGTCGCCTGCTTGGGTACCTCCTTACCTATTTCTGTCGAAAAGCAGCAGTGCTTGCATTGCTGTGTTGCGGTTTGAAGGGTAAGATAATGGATGTGAAATTACTGGGTATGTCATAAGTTGGCAACGTACACTGTGGTTTTTGTGGGGGTTGCAGTTTTGCTGCGAATCTCACAAGAGCCACATGTACGAGTATGTATGTGTGTCTTGCTTATTTGCCAACTTAGTTTTACACAAAATATACAAAAATCTAATTAACCAAAGTCCAATTAAAAATGTCATAAACAAAGATATATCATTTATTATTGAAACTTTGTACACATACGCTCAAGTGATACAAGTAGAAAAAAAAAGTTTGTACCCATTGTAAAATAAGGGCTGAAGTTACTAAAGAGTAATATAAAACGCGAACACGACTAGATTTAGCCTACTGCTTAAAAATGTTTACAAAGAACAGAGAAGGTCGAGATGCTACACATTTTGGTCACCCATCATAGGGCTAACCACGGCAGACGTTGCTTGACTTTAGCAATCGTTGGCCAAGCTAATATGCTAATGCGCCAGTGACCTGCTAGTAGATATAATAAAGGATTGCCCGGTTGTCTTTTTCGTTACTTACTCCTGTCATCAGATTTTTGTGATAATTACATTTTATTTTGTGAAAACGCAGGCGATTTTTCCGATGGGATTAATAAAAGAAATATGTTTACACCTACATTCGTAGGGAATGCAATAAGCGGTGGTTTACAGTTCACCTTTGAACAGGTCCGATTACAAAGAATCCATTGCTGTCCATTCAACCTGATTACAATTTCACGGCGTTCGAATAGGCTTTATTGAAAAAGGTATCCGGATCGATAAATGAAAAGCTACGAAGAAAAAAGTTGCATTCGTCGGTTTTCACAACTCCATGGAAATCTATAAGTAAATCCATTTAAAAATTATGTCCTAATGCCCTTTGGCGTACAAAGTATTTTGATTACAAATTGCAACAAATGGGTTGAGCGGTTTATACATAGTTTAAGCGCTCTACACGCAGAGGCGGCAAGCGGGATGTTAGCCGAGCGGAATTTTTTGTAATGTTCGTGTTGCTATGGACAATGCCACACAGAAGCCGCCCGCGGAAGCGGTGCGGCGCAAGGAAATCGCTTACAGCAGTTCCGCTACCGTCCCGCTTCAGCCTCTGTGTTTGGAGCGCTTTATCTATACTAATATTAAAAAGAGTAAAGATTTGTTTGTTTGTTTGTATTGAATAGGCTTCGAAACTACTGAACCGATTTTGATGAAAGAAGTTGGTATAGGGATAATTCGAGACCAGGGGAAGGTCATAGGGTAATTTTCCTACGGGAATAAAAATTCTCACGGAAAACAAAATACCGCGAGCGGATAGCTAGTAGCTAATAAACGCCAACGTCACGGCGGCCCATCTTAACAGAGACTAGTCACCGCCGCGCCGCGGGAAATATTTTAGTACACAAATACGTCTGCGGGCAACTCCATGTTCCTTTTTTTCAATAGGGTGGTAAACAGATAAGAGAGTAGCGAGATCAGGCGCAAGACACGACCAGAACGAAATCTGGGGCCCTATTTTTGAATCATTCATCGAGCGACTTCTGTGTACAATTTCTACTGATTTTAATTTTGTTTTCGATGAAAATTGAAATAATATTGATTTTCGTCGTAATATTCTATTGATTTTCATCGCAAAAGAAACGGAAGTCTTTAGAGCGGTTTCGAACTACGTCCGATCCGAATCCGATCCGAACCCGTGAAAATATTGGTCTAGAAAACTCGGACCGAATTCGGATATTGCTTACGTACTTCTTCGATCTCCGATACAAATCCAAGCAATTCAGGAGCGATCTTTTGGAATACTTGATTTTACGCAGAGCCACAGCAGAGTGTTCACGTCGTTGATCATGAGGCCTTTACCTCGTGGCCCTACTAATTTCTCCTACTAGTGGGACCACAAGGAAGCCTAGTTCCTCGTGGTCCTACTGCAGATAATAATGTCCTACTAGTAGGACCACGAGGATGTCTAGTTCCTCGTAGTCCTTTTCAATCGACGTCAACTTCTGGCAATACTATTGTACCTTAGAATAATAACGCATAGAAGGATAGCCCGGTACAGAGCGCGATGATTAAAGTGAAGCAAAAATTACACCGCTGTGTGAAGTCACTTACGCGCGAAACACGCACACTACGATAAAAACAGTACGGAGCTGCCGACGTAGTGAGCCATATATGGCTCACATTTAGTTGCATCAAATTCTGCGCGCCGGTTGGGTTTCTATGCGTTATTATTCTAAGTATTGTACGTACGAAGATGCATAAGAATAGCCCGCCCACCCCGCTGCCTCTCCGCTCGTACGCAGCTCGGCTGCAACTCGGACGCAGTGCGAGAGCGTTCATACAAATAATACTATGGCTACTTCGGTCCGTCAAAAACTTCTCCGGAATGGAGATTCTAGAATGTCGAAAAGAAATCGGATGACAGAGATAGGATCTAGTGCGTAAATTACCATAGAAATAGTTCTACGGCTACTACGGACCATATTTTCACGGGTTCGGATCGGACGTAGTGTGAAACCGCTCTTAAACATGCCTTCCGAAGGACGGATGAGCTCGGAATATTGCACATTTCTGATCATCCATCATAGGTCTACTATGGCCGATGTTGCTTTCATCATCAACAACTCATATACGTCCCCACCGAGAGGCTCGAGCCTAGTCTATACTAGAGCCATTACACCTTAGTCAACCACGCTGGCCAAGTGCGTGTTGGTTGACTTCACATATAGCCTGTAAAGAAATTTCCTTATACATGTGTGTGCGCAGGTTTCCTCACAATGTTTTCCTTCACTGTAAAAGCGTCGAATAAACGTATGTATAAACTCAAAATTTGAAAACACATTGGCGGGCTGCCTCCCGATTGGAAGGCGACGGCCTTACTCACTACGCCATCGACGCTTGTGTTGTCGATGTTGGTTTACTTTAGCTATATTAGGCGATCGCACATACGTGGGGCGCACTAAAAGTTCCCGGAATCAATCATAAAAATACTATTGATGGTCAAAAATTAATTTATTGTTTCTCAGAATATTCTCCCTTTGTGTCAATGCACTTTTTCATACGATTGAACCAATTTTGAAAACATTTGTGCCACTCATCAGTAGTGACGTCAGATACATGTTAAATACTCTTCGACAGCCTCTTCTGGTGATGAAAATCGTTGATTGATTTCGTTGATTCGAATCGTTGATTCGATTTGGTTTCTGATTTTTGGGAACAGAAAAAAGTCACACGGTGCCAGGTCAGGACTGTACGCAGGAAGACTCACAAGTTGTACGTTTTTCGGCCTTTCACTTTATTTTGGCCCACTCGGCCAGACAGAAAACGGCAGACAGAAATTGTCGTGGTGCAAGATGATACGGCGTTTAGCGTTATTTTCACGGAGTTTGTCAATAATTTCCGGTAATTAAATGGTAGTGTACCAGTCACTATTCATAGTGCGATGATTTTTTAAAACCATAGTAGCCATGTGTCCAGTGTTATTTAAAAATGAAGCAATTATCCGCTTCGAGGCACTTTTGACGCGCGCCACTTTGGTTGGTTTCGGCTCATCTGGAAAGACCCATACGCTCGATTGCTGCTTTGTTTTTGGATCGTAGCTATAAATCCATGTTTCGTCACCTGTTAATTATCCGGTTCGAGGTACTTTTCATGCGCGCCACTTTGGTTGGTTTCGGCTCATCTGGAAATACCCATACGCTCGATTGCTGCTTTGTTTTTGGATCGTAGCTATAAATCCATGTTTCGTCACCTGTTAATTATCCGGTTATCACGAAATGGGGACTCAACCCAAAAATCGCCCTCTGGATATACACCGCCATAGTAAGGCCCATAGTAACCTATGGCGCTGTGGTTTGGCACAAAAAGGCTAAACAGAGGACAATCATTGACACTCTAAATAGCCTTCAAAGAACCGCATGTCGAATGGCAACGGGAGCCATGTCCACAACACCGGCAGCTGCATTAAACGCCCTTCTAAACCTGCCGCCCCTTAATCTAGTAATAGAAAAGGAGGCGAAGGCTTGCCTACATAGGGTCGGCATAGGCTGTCGCATTAACTGGCTCTCTCAAACACTGAGGACCCTTCAGGACTCTGTGCTGAAACATCCAATGTTAGCTATGACCAGCGATGTCATGCTTCCACGAGTAAACTTCGTTAGAAATTTTAAAGTGGAAACCCCTCACAGAGATGAATGGGAAGAGAATCTCAACTCCTGTGAGGATGGAAGCCTCGTATGGTATACGGATGGCTCCAGAAAATCATTTGATGTAGGGTGCGGAGTGTACGGTCTAAGGCCCAGGGTGAGCAAAAGTACCAACTTGCGCCGGTACGCATCCGTTTTCCAGGCGGAGATATATGCCATCATTGAATGTGCAGATATCATAAACCAAAGAAACTACTCAAACCAACATATCTATATTTATTCAGATAGTCAAGCAGCTCTAAAAGCCATTAGCTCGAGCCAAATAAACTCGAAGCTGGTAGAAGACTGCCTCACCCGCCTGAATGCCATAAGACAAAAAAACAAAATTGTTTTAAGATGGGTTCCTGGGTATTCTGGTGTCATTGGCAACGAGAAGGCCGATGAACTCGCTAAAACTGGAACTATAAAACCACAAATAGGACCGGAACCTTTTTGTGGGATTTCAAAGAACCAGGTACACAACTTTCTAAATGAACAACTTCTTAGAAACTCATTCGAACTCTGGAAAACTACTCCAGGGCAAGAACACGCGAAGGCACTAATACAAGGCTACTCGCGTAAACTAACTGACGAGCTTCTGCAGCTTAACAGGAAAAACATCAGTGCAGTCGTAAGAACCTTAACTGGACATTGCGGCCTGAATAGACACATGTTCAACCTCAAGATTAGGGACAACGACATCTGCAGATTCTGCAATCAGGAGCGTGAAACTCCTAAACACCTTCTGTGTGACTGCAGCCCACTGATTCATCGGCGTAGCCTTCATCTGGGAAGACACATCATGAGACCAGATGAAATACAAACTCTCCCAACCCAAAAAATCCTTAATTTCATAGAGGGTTTGGGCTTGAAGGAGATACTCTAACGGTGCTATAATTCACAATAGATCTTTTAGGTCGAGGTGAAAAGGCCTACAAGGCGAAAGCCCGTACAATAACAACAATAATAATAATAATTATCCGGTTCGAGGTACTTTTCATGCGTGCCACTTTGGTTGGTTTCGGCTCATCTGGAAAGACCCATACGCTCGATTGCTGCTTTGTTTTTGGGTCGTAACTATAAATCCATGTTTTGTCACTATATCCCATACCAAAGGACATCAGGCACATGAGACCCTAAAGTGTGTTAACATTATTCTGTTTCCTATAAACACTTTGTATTACATGAATCGTAAAACAGCAACACAAATAATATTTTAACTCCTTGATTTCGCCAAAATAAATAATTGAAAATTGCTCACAATATGTAATCTAACCTAACCTACAGTTTTCAGTTTGATCCTAAGTATCCCAATAAGTTTTTTTCGATAACAACTCACTGTGGTCCTTATAGCATTTCCGAACTATACGGACCTGAAAAAACGGCGACGAGGTGGATTTTATTTAATAATTGATTTTTGTGAGCGGAGCATGACACATACAGTTCTTTTTTTTATTTATCCCAGCTACCTCTGATATTATTATTCAGAGTCCTTAATTTTCTTGTTTCTTTCATACGAATTCCAGCTTTTTTGCCTCTCGTACTTCCATGCCTCATCCCGTTTCTGTCTTATCCGTCCTCATTCATGCTTATTTACGTATTACTATTTACAAGAGTTGAGACGGGGGCTATTTTACTATTTTTGACATTATACAATTCTTACTTACACATACTAGAATTTTGTACTTTAACCTGCTTATTACCATTGCTACTTTCCGTCATATCTATTATTTTGCACTCATTCTATGAGCACATTTTACTAAGTATATTATTATTCTATTATTTAGCATTAACATTGCTTGTACCTTATAGTCTACTTTATAAGTTTTATAAGTTAAGTAATTGCTTATGTATCTTTATTCCTTAATATTACTTTTTTACATATTTCTATATTACTTTTTACATGTATACAAAATACAGTTTTATTTTGTGGTAACCCTTCTATCAGGTCAGAATAGCAATAGGCTACTATAGAGACCCAGGTTCGAATAGCCACTCCGTTGTTTTAAAGTATCGGGGTTACCAATAAAAAAGAAGTTTTAAACATAAATAACTATGAAAATACATAAGTACCTTAGGAAAAATAGGAAATATTTTTTAAAACAATTATATTTTGAAAACAATAGAATTGCTTTACATTCTTGGTTTTTTTTCAAAGGACTTTGCCTGATGTCCTTTGAAGCCCCTTCGTTGTATCTGGCAAGCATGCATAGCACCAAGTGATGCGGTCCGTTTTTTGAGCATCAGTCAAATTGTGTTGGATCCATCGAGAACACAGCTTTTTCACACCCAAATGTTTGTGTAGGATTGATTTTATCTGAATCATGTCTATGTCCAAAATGTCACGATCTCATGGTAGGTCACATGCCCCTATCTGTTTCGATCATACGGCGCACGGCATCAAGGTTTTTGTTGTTCACATCGGTGCACGGGCGACCTTCACGAATTTCATCATGGAGATCGACACGACCGCGTTTGAATTCTGCAAACCAGCTATAAATAGTCGTCTTGTATGGTGCTTCTTCGCCAAAAGCAGATTGAAGCCGAATGAGGCACTGCTGAGCTGTCAAATTAAACTTAAAATCGTAAAAAATCATGCAACGAAAATTTTCTCGAGGTTAATCTATTTTATTTTAGATTTTATTGTAATCACGCAATTTTTAAAATGACGCCACAATGTCAAAACAATTAACAGGCAGATGAAGCAAATTGTTTTCTACGGCTAAAGAATTCTATTTTCAAATGTAGATTAAATTCTAAGATTTTATTGTAATCACGCAATTTTTAAAATGACGCCACAATGTCAAAACAATTGACAGTCAGATGAAGCGAATTGTTTTCTACGGCTCAAGAGTTCTATTTTCAAATGTAGTAATAACTTTTTAAATATTGGTTAAGTAGCCAATCCCGGAAACTTTTAGTATAACATAAGTACCACTGCGTCACCGAACTCCTCAAATGAAACAAACATGCGGCAGATATAATTATGTTCGCATTTATATTATTGGTATGTATGTTTCTCTAATCATTTTAAAGTATATGTTTCAACTATCCCTATCACTAATGTTAATATTAAAAAGAGATTTTAACCTCTTCAGCACTCAAAGCGGCTTTTTGCGGCCTCAAAGGGAAAACGACATTAACATTTAAAAACGTTTTGCTGTGTGTTTGCTAATGGCAGTAAAAGCAATTTTTGCTGCAAGATTACAACAAGTAAACGTCACTGAACACTTTATGCACTCGGCAAGTCTGGCCGACACTGAAAAAAATGTTTTAACTATTTTCTAAATTGATAACTTGCCTACAATCTTGCTTTTTCGCTGATCGAGGCGAAAAGTTGTATTTTGACAAGAGAGCAAATTCATGGTCAGTTGTCTATACTTACTCGTAATACGATTCCGATTTAGTTTTAGACTGTTCGCTCGTTTGAGATCAAAAGTAAGTGCGCGAAACAAAAAAAATTTTTGCTTTTTACTTGAACAAGACTTGAACTAATAACTTTTTTGACAGTATTTAGTTTTTTGTTTCGTGAGGGTTTAATTACGTATAACAAGGCAGGCAAAGTGGCTGTTGAGTGTGATGAGGACTGGCAAACATTTTAATTATATAGGTACACGAGCGACGGAAACATAGCTATGAACACAAGCGACGAATGTCCGATTGAACAACTTTAAATTGACTTTCGTGTTATGCTAATTACGAGCTAATTACGAATACCACAGTATAACAAACAAATTGTACTGTTTATGCCGACAAGTTCCTTTTGATGAGACTATCTATGATTAATGTTTTCATTTTCATATTATAAATTGCGATTTGGGAATTATAATATGATGGAACACCCCGAGAACGGTTCGCTTTGATTCACTTTCTGAGTTACGAGTACTTTGCTCCAATTTTAGGGGGGCAGGAGGATAAACATAGCATTCCCATTAATGTAGGGACAGAAAGTTGGAATGCCACATAATATATTAGTAGGATAATAATATATTATTATATTCAGTCATAATAAAAGTAAATGTCACTATGCGATGAGGAATTTGTCAATTAGATTTATTACTTTGTTTGTATAGGCAGACTTTGAAGGACTTTTTGTGATTAACTTCACTACGCGCTTTATGCCCCGGCCTGCATAGATGGATTTCACTGTAAATTAACCGTTCCACTGTACTACTATATTATAGGTACCGACATAGATTTCATGACAATCTTCTTTTGGGGAAAATAAATAATATATAATGAGTCTGTGCAGAAAGCATGGTCTACCGCAAACTTAACTATCACAATAGTAGTAAGCTAGACAAGTAAAATAAATTACTATTGATATAAATTAATCGTATTTAGTCATTTTAGATAGTTATGACGATTATTTTTGGTAATATTTTTAAACTATTTTTTCGTTTTTTTATTATTTTATCGTTTATCCGTATGACAGGTTTACATTGTACCGACATAATTTAAGAATTGAAACGTAATATCACTTTTCGCTGCGTATATTTATTTGCTGTTGCATTTCTTTAAGGGCCCATGGCGCGAAAAATAGCAAAAAGGCCGTTGGCGTTTTTGATATTTTACGTTAACGTTCCAGTTAACTGACCGGGAAAAAATAAATTTAAATTCTTAAATTATGTATCTACACAAACACCGTCACCATTTTTCAAATTTACATACCATTTCGTTAAAAAATAGCATCAATTTTACTTAAAATTTAGGTTACACCCACATACCGTTCGTGATTTTTAGCTGCATTAATTAACCCTATTATATTTTAGCTTAACAAATATATAGAACAAAGTTAAGCAAAACACTGACACCGTGGTGTTTTTCTAAATTATCGTACATTGATTTTTATTTGAATTTTTTAACATACATTTATCGATGTTCTTACAAATACTTGGCTCGGGCGCGTCGAAATTCAGTGTGCAATCAAGACTCGAAGTGAGAGCACGTCGCTTTGAGCTAGCTCCCGGTCGCGTAATTATTTGTGTATGTATACGACGCGAAGTCCTACGGAGTAATCGGAGAAGTTGATAACTAACAATTTTGTTATTTGTGGCGGCTATACGAAAAACCTTCAACCTTTTTACAAGCTTTTATTTATCTTGTGCATGTTCGGGTCTAATCTTGCGAGTTAAATTTGACTCACTTCCCGGTTTCCGATTAAGCTGAAATTTTGCATGCATATGTATAAATATATTATGATGACGACATGGAGCTGATCTGATGTTGGAGCTGAAGGGTGGCCATAGGAACTCCGCAATAAAACGACATAGCCCCATCGAGTTTGGGCTCGTTTGATTCGTATTGACGAGAACTTTGATCCTATATGGTAACCAGGGTCTGATGCTGGATCTGGAAGTTTGCCATAGGAACTCCGCAATCAAACAATGCAACCCCATCGAGTTTGGGCTCGTTTGATTCATATTGACGAGTACTTTGGACCTATGTGGTAACCAGGGTTTGATGCTGGAGCTGGAAGGTACCCATAGGAACTCCGCAATAAAAGAACACAACCCCATCGAGTTTGGGCTCGTTTGATTCGTATTGACGAGTACTTTGGACCTATGTGGTAACCAGGGTCTGATGCTGGAGCTGGAAGGTGGCCATAGGAACTCCGCAATCAAACAACGCAACCCCATCGAGTATGGGCTCGTTTGATTCGTATTGACGAGTACTTTGGTCCTATGTGGTAACCAGGGTCTGATGCTGGAGCTGGAAGGTAGCCAAAGGAACTCCGCAATAAAACGACAGAACCCCGTCGAGTTTGGGCTCGTTTGATTCGTATTAACGAGTACTTTGGTCCTATATGGTAACCAGGGTCTGACCCTGGAACTGGAAGGTGGCCATAAGAACTCCGCAATCAAACAACGCATCCCCATCGAGTTTGGACTCGTTTGATTCGTATTGACGAGTACCTTGGACCTATGTGGTAATCAGGGTCTGATGCTGGAGCTGGAAGGTAGTCATAGGAACTCCGCAATAAAAGGACACAACCCCATCGAGTTTGGGCTCGTTTGATTCGTATTGACGAGTACTTTGGACCTATGTGGTAACCAGGGTCTGATGCTGGAGCTGGAAGGTGGCCATAGGAACTCCGCAATCAAACAACGCAACCCCATCGAGTTTGGACTCGTTTGATTCGTATTGACGAGTACTTTGGTCCTATGTGGTAACCAAGGTCTGATGCTGGAGCTGAAAGGTAGCCAAAGGAACTCCGCAATAAAACGACAGAACCCCGACGAGTTTGGGCTCGTTTGATTCGTATTGACGAGTACCATGGACCTATGTGGTAACCAGGGTCTGATGCTGGAGCTGGAAGGTAGTCATAGGAACTCCGCAATAAAAGGACACAACCCCATCGAGTTTGGGCTCGTTTGATTCGTATTGACGAGTACTTTGGACCTATGTGGTAACCAGGGTCTGATGCTGGAGCTGGAAGGTGGCCATAGGAACTCCGCAATCAAACAACGCAACCCCATCGAGTTTGGACTCGTTTGATTCGTATTGACGAGTACTTTGGACCTATGTGGTAACCAGGGTCTGATGCTGGAGCTGGAAGGTACCCATAGGAACTCCGCAATAAAAGGACACAACCCCATCGAGTTTGGGCTCGTTTGATTCGTATTGACGAGTACTTTGGACCTATGTGGTAACCAGGGTCTGATGCTGGAGCTGGAAGGTAGCCATAGGAACTCCGCAATAAAAGGACACAATCCCATCGAGTTTGGGCTCGTTTGATTCGTATTGACGAGTACTTTGGTCCTATATGGTAACCAGGGTCTGATGCTGAAGTTGGAAGGTGGCCAAAGGAACTCCGAAATAAAACGACGCAACCCCATCGAGTTTGGGCTTGCTTGATTCGTATTGACGAGTACTTTGGTCCTATATGATTTTTCTTGATGAGCACTTTGAGCCTAGCCTAGATAATATCCTTACGCAAACCCATCAATTTCTTATGTGCGACCTTCCCCAATTTAGGTGTCAAATGAAAGAGCTTGAATTGTAGAATGAATTGTAGAATATAGTATATTCTGAAAGACAATCTAATCCAAGATGGCCGCCGTCACAAATTGACAGATTATTTTTATGTACAATCCCCACAATATGGGCCTGTATATAGGGTATCAAATGAAAGTTCGTAAAATACAGTACACCATGAAAAAAACTAAAACAAGATGGCCGCTATCACAAAAGATTTTTTAAAACAAGCTTTTATTTTAATGCCCTAAAAAAAGAAAATAAACTTTAATTTATTTTTTTATTACAATCTAGCGAATGGCTTCAATGCACTAAAAAGTGAGTTGAGCACAAGAAAATATTCATTTCATATTTGTTTATTACTAAATTATTATATGTATATTATATAAAATAATTGTAGATACAACTAACAATAAAGTACTCGGTAGTCATTAAAATATTTCGTATTATTTGAGCAATTAGTTTAAAAAAAGTTTTTTTAAAAACAAGCTTATATTATAATGCCTTAAAAGAGGAAAATAAACTTTAATTTAATTCAAGATATATTTTCTTATAAAAATATAAAAGCTTGTCCCGAGAATTAGGATAAACAATAAAACAATTTAACTTGATTATTATATTTATTTTTTTGTAATAAATAACGTTTTGTACAGCATTGTTATACACACATGACAATGCTGTGCAGTCCTGAAATTTAAATGCATATATGATCCCTTTTTTGAAAAACTCGAATCCGTTATAACTGCTGCCTCACGGAAACTCGGTGTCCTGAACAAGGTGTGTAGGTATTTTGCGCCGGACCAACTATGCCTGTTGTATAAAACTCAGGTTAGGTCTTGCGTGGAATATTGCTCGCACTCCGGCTCCGCTCAGTACCTCCTCGATGCTCTGGACAGATTGCAGCGTCGCGCTATTCGAATAATTGGCGATGTAGAGGCAACTAACAAACTCGAGCCTCTACAACTTCGTCGTGACATCGCCTCTCTTAGCGCTTTTTACCGAATGTTCCACGGGGAATGCTCTGAAGAGCTCTTTAACCTTATCCCTCCCTCTCCATTCCTTAACAGAAAAACGAGTAAGGGTCTACGGAGTCATCCTTACACTGTATCCTCCTTTTCACACCGTACCAAGAAATTCCAAGATTCCTTCTTCTTTTTTTTATTGCTACTAAGTTGGCAAAAAAGCAAACTGCCTACCTGATGGTAAGTGGTAACAGTCACCTATAATACATGTGGCTCCTGTGACATTCGCAGTAAAACTGCAACCCCCACAAAGGCCACAGTGTACGTTGCCAACTTGTGACTTAAGATGTAAAGTCACGGTACCCAGTAATTTCAGTGCCATATCTTACCCTTCAAACCGGAACACAGCAATGCAAGCACTGCAGCTTTGCGGCAGAAATAGGTAAGACGGAGGTACCCAAGCACACGACCTGGGTACAGAGTCCCCCTCCGGTAAGTCTTCTGTCGTTCATCCCACACTTGGAATTCTCTACCTGCGCACGTGTTTCCTCCATCCTACAACATGGGTTCCTTCAAAAGAGGTGTGAAAAACATCTTTTAGGCCGGCAAGGGGCGGGCAGGTTGGATAGTGGATGTCCTCCCTCCTCTATCTGTCAACTCATTTGGGCCTCTTTCACCGCTTAACATCAGGCGGGAGGAGGTCATTTGCCAGGCCCTCCATAAAAAAAACTGTTTAAGTACCTTGCCCGTATGTATTTACTTGGTAAGCCTTAAATAAATAAATATTGGTAATTCTATGAAAAAAATATTTGTTTTTTATAAAATAGGTAAATCTTGCGACAAGCTTTTATATTTTATTAAAAACTAGCTGTGCCGGCGAACTACGTTTCGCCATAATAACGGCGAACTTACGTTTCGCCATAATAAAAAATAGTTTACGACTTATTCTCAGACCTACTGAATATACACAAAAAAAATCATAAAGATCGGTCAAGCCGTTTCGGAGGAGTTTGGTAACAAACACTGTGACACGAGAATTTTATATATTAGATGTATCATGTAATAAATTAAAATTTATTTTAATCTTATTAGGGCTTTAAAATAAAATCCTAGTGTGGGGTGACGTTTTTTTTAAATCTCTTTACTATTAATTTAAATTTTATCATTTTGTAACCGCATGGCCGCCATTACGAAACTCGACCAAAGTACTCATTACGAAACAAACGAGCCCAAACTCGATGGGCTTGTGTCGTTTTATTGCGGAGTTCCTATGGTCACCTTCCAGTTCTAGCATCACACCCTGGTTACCATATAAGATCAAAGTACTCCTCAATACGAATCAAACGAGCCCAAACTCGATGGGGTTGTGTCGTTTTATTGCGGAGGTCCTATGGCCACCTTCCAGCTCCAGCATCAAACCCTGGTTACCATATAGAACCAAAGTCCTCGTCATTACGAATCAAACGAGCCCAAACTCGATAGGGTTATGTCGTTTTATGGCGGAGGTCCTATGGCCACCTCCCAGCTCCAGCATCAGACCCTGGTTAACATATAGGACCAAAGTACTCGTCAATATGAATCAAACGAGCCCAAACTCGATAGGATTATGTCGTTTTATTGCGGAGGTCCTATGACCACCTTCCAGCTCCAGCATCAGACCCTGGTTACCATATAGGACCAAAGCACTCGTCATTACGAATCAAACGAGCCCAAACTCGATAGGGTTATGTCGTTTTATGGCGGAGGTCCTATGGCCACCTCCCAGCTCCAGCATCAGACCCTGGTTAACATATAGGACCAAAGTACTCGTCAATATGAATCAAACGAGCCCAAACTCGATAGGGTTGCGTCGTTTTATTGCGGAGTTCCTATGGCCACCTTCCAACTCCAGCATCAGACCCTGGTTACCATATAGGACCAAAGTACTCGTCAATACGAATCAAACGAGCCTAAACTCGATGGGGTTGTGTCGTTTTATTGCGGAGTTCCTATGGCTACCTTCCAGCTCCAGCATCAAACCCTGGTTACCACATAGGACCAAAGTACTGGTCAATACGAATCAAACGAGCCCAAACTCGATGGGGTTGTGTCGTTTTATTGAAGAGTGCCTGTGGCCACCTTTCAGCTCCAGCATCAGATCCTGGTTAGCATATAGGATCAAAGTACTCGTCAATCCGAATCAAACGAGCCTAAACTCGATGGGGTTGCGTCGTTTTATTACGGAGTTCCTATGGCCACCGTCCAGTTCCTTCATCAGATCAGCTCCATGTTATCATAATATTGCATCGTCACGATATACATATTATTATGTGCAAAATTTCAGCCCAATCGAAAACCGAGAAGTGGTCAAATCTACATTATATATACAGTGCAAGCTAAATAAAAGCTTGTAAAAATAAAAGTTGATTAAACACATCCCTGTATTTACTATAGTATAACACAGTAAATAATAAATACCTATTAAATTCAAAATTAACATCTACGATATTTTGCTAGGCGGCCGTACCGATTGGTGCCGATTGCGCGACCGAGTTCGCTTGTGTGCGTGAGCGACGCACACAAACAGAGACTAGAGAAATTTACCTAAACTAGCTCGGGCTCGCGCGGATGGTGGGCCCTTAACATAAATAGTCAGGCGATTGTTATTTTTATTTCTCTCGACACCCAGTAACGGCATGAGGGCTGCCACGTCTCAAATCTGGGCCGATTTATATCTCAAATGAACCAACGGAGAGGTCGTTAAGATAAAACCCCAGGTTGAGACTCCCATTTACAACGCCTTAACTGAATAAAATGACCATTCCGCACTAAGGAAATTAAAATGACTCACTTACCTTCTAAGCCGGCTTCGATATATCGTTGCAGTAAGGTCATCGTAAAAAGAAAGCGTAAGTATTTTTTATTTTTATGGGAGTTATAATGAAAAAGTTTCACATTAAAGTTTTAGTAGATGGAAAAATACCTACTAAGTCGGGCCATTACACGCCGCCGCCGAAGCCTGGTGGTACACTGCGGACCATAATATATACCATGCTCTGTTTGACTGGTCTCTCTCTGCAATGTCAGCTCCCGTAACATGAATCATACGGTACGGTCACGTTCATATCGATATATCGTTTTATCATGTCGTGTTCCGGTGGTTATGCTAGGGCGGCGGCAGAATGTACTCAGTTTGAACTCTATAAGACGGGCTGTCGTGATGGGTTCCTGCTTATGTGGTTGTGGAGGGCGTGATGATGTTCGCTAATGGAGCTTAGAAATGAATCAGGTATGCTTCACATATGGGAAGGCGTATTACTCTTAGTGGATGTTGGTAAGAGTCGGAGTACAGCTGCCAACAGCGGTACGTCACGTCACGTGTTTAACTGCAAACACTGTGATAAAAAGGCGACGCGACCACAATTTTGCTGTAGAGGGAAGGGATGCTTGGTTACTGGGAGAGATTATGGAATTCTTTTAAGCAAATCTCATTCCACCTATTAAATTATGACTGACTGACTGACTCACTACATACTTTTAAGTATCATGTAAATTATATTTTACAAAAAATCTATAATATCTTTTATTCAGCAGTTTTCTGTTCGACAGCACCTTTAGTATAGGTTCTTATTCTCTTAAGTTCGATCCTCGAGAAATTTGAATATTCTTTTGTACATTTACATTACTTCGGTATAACACAAGTTCTTAGCATGTTAAATGTTTTATGTATAACATGATGTTTACATAAAGCAATAAATTATAGACTTACCCTCGTACAGCCAATCGGGGACGCCGTTGTGTATAGTGCCGGGCACTCCAGAGTCCGTCACCCTGTATCCCGTCGAGGAGCGTGGTGCGGGCCGGTAGAAGATGTCGTAGTCCTTTACAGTGATCAGTCCGTGGCCCTTGGGCGTCCATGCGGCCATCAGCAGTGGTGGGCCTTCGTTCACCATACCCCCAACTTCGTCCGGCAGTGGCGTTAACGGGTAGGATTCTCTGGAACAAGACACATTGCTTATACCTTTTTTATATACCACGTGGAAGCTCTTGGAGCTCATTTCATCTGGTGGTAAGTGATGATTTTGAATTTGTTTTGTTTGTGGCGTTACAGCCTCAACAAACAAATAGGAAAAACAAGCATCCACAGATAACTATGGACTAAAGCAGACAAAATGTATTGGTTTCTTCTACAACAGAAGGTGGATATCTTAGATGTAACCGAAGGCACACAGTAATGCTAATAACATGGTTTGATGACTATAAAGGAAGTTAATACGGTGGTGGCTAGCCAAACGGGCTCAGAAGTTCTACCACCAATAAAACCAAGGAGAAAAACCGGCTCCTATGGGGAATTGGACTCTGAACATGCAGATCTGAATCAAGTTGTGTCATCTACTTTACTTACTAGCACATTAGTATGTGCTAGTGAACCATGAACTCGAGAAACGTTGTTACAGATATTGGACGCTGTGATTCAGAGGCTACAATGTTGCCGGAATGCCGGAACGAATCCTGATAAAAGGAATAAAATTGGTTTCTAGAATTGAATTTGAAAACGAGGATATAAAATGTTGGTCATGTACAAGGAACGTTCATGTTTTTATTCATTTTACTTAAATCATATAATTATACATATTATACATATTATGTCATTTTAAACTCGCTAACCTTATGTATTGACACTTAAAATATTGAGGATTTATAAAAATTGAACCGCCGAAAAAACTAAAAAGCAAAAACACTGAAAAGTTAAAAATAATATAACAATAGGTACAGACAACATCACACTTCTATATTGAAGTCGGTGCCAAACAATGATCTCATAGAAAGTGTTAAAATTTGTCACCGACTTCAATATAGAACTGTGATGTTGTCTGTACCTATTCTTATATTATTTTTAACATCGTAAAATAGACTTCGTTAGCTGAATCTATTTGCTAATTTCTCTTTTGTTGGGAATTGCGTTTTCTAAAGTTACAATATTTTTATTTTATAGATTTTGTTAGTTACAATGCCGGTTTAAAATAAATTAGAGAGAAATATTAACAGGAGGGACTCAGTCAGTAACATATCCGATCTAGGTTAAAAGATAAGATTTTTTATTTCATAAATTTAATTATTTCTATGCACCTTTAAAAATAGAACTTGCAGATATAAGCTAGATTTATTTACGAAAAATACGCTAGAATACTGAACACTTAGCTTACAATGCAGTGCAATGTTATAATACGAGTATTATAATATTGCAATTCAAAGTAAACTAGTACTTATACTTGTAATGACGCCTAAATAAGCTGGAGTTTTTTAAAATAAATATTTTGAAATATATAATTTTTAACATGAACGAATTGAATGTTTTTACGAAGCTATTAATACTGAGTAAAGTCTACTTTGTATCCTGCCCGAGATGAAAAGTTTTGTTGTTTTTTAATTTTTAATTTATATAACATTTTAGAGAAAATGTAAAGTTATAAATATAAAGATCAAGACACGCCTTTATGTGAATGTCTTAATATTATAATTTAAATTAGTTTTTTACTGTCATCTAACGGTATGCGCCATATTCTGAAACTGCGAAATCCGACGCAGCAGGCGATTTTGCAGTTGGTCATACACCCTACAGTGAACGTTTTTCAGTGTAATGGTCTTAAAATTCTATTTTAGTATAGTCCCAATTTTTTGTAACATTAAAAATACCGGGTATAACCGGTATACCGGTGTCCCTTTTAACAGTGAGTTCAGACCAATATTGATATTTGTTTACCGATGTTTATTTTTCCCGGAAAAGTTTTTAAAGCGAGAAAAAGGGGGTTTCATTTTTAATTTTTATTAATGTTACGTAATTTATGGCGCGCCGACACAGATTACTAAATAGTTACGAGTACTACGTGGTGCCGGCATCATTTTTGTTCCGCTCACATAATATAGCTCACACACCGGTGCGTTGACGTTCGATGACCCAAACAGCTGATTCCGCGTGCAGTATGATGGAAAAATTATATGATTTACATTGCAAAGTTAATTTTTTGTGTATTTATTATGGTTTTTTGACAGAATATGATTTGTAACTTAGTTGTATGACACCACAAATTTATAAAACAAATAAATAAAAATCGAAAAACTTATTAGAATTAGAATTTTCCAGGAGAAAATTTCAGTGATTTTCAAATTAGGATCATGGTCTGAAGTCACTGTTAAGAGAAAAGGGATACCGTCACTTATACCCTGTATGACACGAGTTTTTTTTATGTAAGTACTCGTATATGGTTTTAAAATTCTAATTAAGTATAGTCACAACTTTTTGGAACACTAAAAATATGGCACGATATTTTTATGTATCTATATACGAGTATATAGGTATACATGTTTGTTGATATTTGTCCGGGATAAACTCCGAAACTACTTATCCGATTTTGATGAGGTTTAGCTTACTGTATGTAATTGGGTCCAGCTGAAATGATAGGATTGAATTTTTGATTTCCATTATTGAGTGAATAATTATATTTGTAAATTAAATGTTTGTTATATAACAATGGTTTGTAAGTTCCATGCGTCTCTAACAGATGGTCGTGTAAGTTAATTTTTTTGACAAAACACTTGGTTATATACTTAGGTTGGGAAACCATCTTGTAGGTGGCGTTGTGTTTCGATTTCCTTATGCTACAGTCTATTTTACTAGGATGCTAGTATTACATCTGTCTGACATTTATCAATTTAAAACAAAGCACATACTTTTACAGTGAAACCTCGTTAATTGGAATCTCAAGGGTCTAAGGATTTTGTACCACTTAAAGAGGATTTCATTTTTCCAGTTTTCCAATTAGACAGGTTTAAAATTATTGTTGTCTCATTTACAAAGGCTCCAGCTTATAGAGGTCGAAATGTACCGTTATTCCATTTATAGAGGTGGAAATGTTAATTAAAATGTGTAGTTTTGGTGTTATGAATTAAGTGTGGTAAAAAATACAAAAAAGCTTCAATATGAAACCCGAGATAGTACTGACTACTGACGACACTGCCGAGCACACCCTATTGATGTGACCGGCCTGGCGACTCCAGCGTAGCGAGCTTAACGCTGCGCTGAGAGGCGGAGACCTCTCGCTGCCGAGCATGGTCGTGGCCATGCTCCGCGGCGAAGCGGAATGGGGGGCTGTCGCCTCCTTCTGCGAGGACGTAATTTCGCAGAAGGAGGCCGCGGAGAGGGAGCGGGAGGCAGATCCTCAAGCCGCTCCCATCCGCCGCAGACGGATAGGCAGGCGAAGGCGGGCATTCGCACAAGCGATGCCCATCTAATGACCCTGCCGTAGAGGCCTGCGTGCACGGTTGGCCCCGTGCACGCCGCCGTAAGGCCCTCCGTCTGGGGATTGCCCTGGTGTTCTCGGGCAATCCCCCCTTGGCGATAGCCCGACCGGTGGGTCGGGCTTGCCCGGGCGCGTGGGTAGTGGAATCGCAGTGTGGACCTTACCCAGCGCGCCCATAAGGGAAGGGAGAACACCCCGGGGGGTTTTAGTGGGTAGGCCTGGCACCCTGCCGGGAGAGCCCCACACACGCTCGCTGTCTAGCCAACGGCGGGTACGGTGCGGTTACGCATTTCCCCCCGAGAAAAAAAAAAGTACTGACTACTGACAAATAAAGGATGTGCGAGAGAATTCAAATGTTTATTTATTTATATATTGCATTACAAGTGTGAGATGAAGTTACACATTGTACCTTGTTAAGGCGTTGCAATTAAATATGAATAGAGAAGGACAGACATTTAGTTTTACTAACTAGGAATTATTTAATCACATTATTATGAAGACGTGATATTGTAAAGTGCCTAATTACATGGAAAATAAACAAATGGAATAAATTTTAATAAATTAAACAAGCGTCAATAAATAATATTAATATGAATGAATTAAACGAAATGTCAATAGATTAATTGGAATGCCAAAGAATAAAATGAAATGTCAATGTATTAAAATCAAATTAAATTAAATTGTATTAAATTAATTAAACTAGATGTAAACAAACGGGTCGAAACCAGTCTCAACCTGATAAAATTTCTCATTGATACAGGAAATTGAGCTACAGAGTCCCAATTATAGAGGTAAACGTCGAAAAAATCCTAGAAATCCTCATTTAACCAGGTTCGAAAAGTCCCATTAAGTGAGGTAATTCGATGGAAAAGTGCCGGGACCTCATTGGAATTCTCAATAATAGAGGTTTCTCACTTATACCGCCTAACTCATAGCGTTCACTCGCTATCGCCTTCGTGACATTAGAACAATAGATCTAATGTCAATTGTGACAATAAAACTATTGTTTTAATGTCACGATAACGATAGTGAGTGATCGCTTTGAGTTAGGCGGTACGGGCGCCGGTTTCACTGTAATTACTAAATCACATCAACGCATTGCCGGGTCTGCTAGTCTTCATCATAAATAACAGGACAAAGATTATATAACGAACGGTAAGTACTTATATCGATGAATCTATTATAATATTTTCAAAAGAATCAAAGCTTACCAATTGAAATTGGCGATCCTTTTCAATTCAATATCGCTCTCGGACGGAGACACGCTCACTGAATGACCGCAATACCGTATTAGTCTATTGAGGCATATCCCAAAAATGCCGTGAATAGGTCTTGGGATACTTCTTAGTCTGTATAATTCTTTTCAGGTTGAGATACGACATAAATAAATGCATATTTATGCATACAATATTGTTTTATTAGTGCCAATATGGCACTGAGAATTTAAGTATCTTTTCGGAGTTTTTAAATGTTTATATTATCCGAAAAATCTTGAGATATCAAGATGTAAGTGCTTATCGCAGCATTAGATGGCTTCTGCTCACTACCGCAAGTTTTCAGCCGCGGCGACTAGGCAAGGCTACGTGGAGTCGGGGTTGACTATGTTGGTTTTAGAAAGCATTATGTTTTAAATAAATCTTAATCTCTTTCAATTTAAATCATAAAGTAATATTTATATCACCTAATGATTATACAGGGTCATTTTGAATGAACCAACAACCTCCCAGGGGCTGATTCTAGTGCTCAGATGCAACAACTTTTTGTATGGGACCAACATCGATATCTCAAAAAAAAAAACACTTCTCCATACAAACTAGGTTAGCTGATTGAGACTTTAGTATGGGAAAGTGGATTTTTTTTGCGATTTCGATGTTGGTCCCATACAAAAAGTTGTTGCAGCTGAGCACTAGAATCAGCCCCTGGGAGGTTGTTGGTTCATTCAAAATGACCCTGTATATTATTAGGTGCTATATACAAGTTTATTTTTTAATTACCTTGTATTAATCCCTTTCAGCTGTGCCCGCAAACTACGTTTCGCCTTAAAAGACCTTCAACGCTTTCTTACTTATATCTATACTAATACAAATTTCCAACCCCCGTTTTACCCCCTTAGGGGTGGAGTTTCGTAAAATCCGTTCTTAGCGTATGTCTACAACCTATAAGGAACCTACCTGCCAAATTTCAAGTTTGTAGGTGTAATAGTTTCTGAGATTTTATGATTAATCGGTGAGTGGTATTTCGCTTTTATACACTCAGGGACAAATTTAGAGGAACACTACACTTTTTACATAAATTCAAGCTACTTTTACAACATCACATCGATGTGTGATTGACCTTTAATGCAGTTGAGGTCAGAGGTCATCTAATTGCGGCTTGTCCGGTTGCTTTTTCAGATGACTCGGGTGCGCGACCCCGGCTTCTCGAGCCTTCGATGCCGTTTACCTCTCGTCTCCGCGGTGTCGATGTCCCTCTCCTTCCCTCCCTCTCCCACTACAGTCGTGGTAAGGCTCGGTACTAATTAGGATTACCTATTTAATGCCGGGACTGTGCGGGTTGGTACCACCACTCTGCCTATTTTGGTCGTGAAGCAGACCTGCATTTCGATTGAAGGGTAGAGACAGCCGCTCCTTCATGCCCCTTTCCCGTCCCTTTTGTGGTGTGGAGTCGCGGTGATAATCGAAACTAGTAGAGTTTAAAGTCTCAGTGAGGTCGTTGGGCGTGAAGAGTTGACGCGCGGTACAGGGAGACCCGGTGGAAATGGTTGCCGTCGGCCACCTGCCAGTCAGTAGGGGACCCGAACCCAGGAATATCCTGCCTGGGAGGCTGTCCTGCACAACCGGCAAAAATCCCGTCATGCGGTCATCGTGCCGGAGTAGGAGACCGGAGTGGATCCCGATGTCTGCGTGCGGGGGGGCACCGGGGGCCCTTCCGTGCCGCGTGTCAGCTCTTCACACAACCCGCGCCCCCACTTTGTACTACGTTCTGCCCTTTCTTCGTTTGTCACCGTGACTCAGCCCCACATTTAATCCCTTCCCCAAAATGCTCTACAACAATATGAAGATAAACAATAAGAAGAAGCGAGCTCCTACGGCGGACACCCAAACCACATTTAAAATGGATTTCTGCAACATCAGGGGTCTACACAGTAATCTCGAAGCCGTCCACCACCATCTTGAGACGGCTCGGCCTGCCTTGCTCTTCTTAACGGAGACGCAAATTACTGCCCCTGACGATGTTTCGTACCTGAAATACCCGGGTTACGAACTGGAACACGCATTCCTACGTAAAGCCGGGGTGTGCGTATACGTCAGGGGTGATGTTTGCTGTCGCCGCCTTCGGGGCCTCGAGCATCGGGACCTGTCGTTACTATGGCTGCGCGTGGACCATGGGGGTCTTACCCGAATCTACGCGTGCCTTTACAGGTCCCATGCCAGTGAATTAGGGTCAGCTCAGCTTTTTGAGCACGTTCAAGAGGGGATTGACCGAGCGTTGGAGCAGTACCCATCTGCGGAGGTGGTGGTCCTTGGTGACTTTAATGCTCACCATAAAGAGTGGTTGAAGTCCCGGACCACTGACCTCCCGGGTAGGACTGTCTTCAACATGGCTTCGGCCTATGGCTTCTCTCAACTGGTGGTACAGCCCACCCGTATCCCAGATATAGAGAGCCATGAAGCCTCCTTGTTGGATCTACTGCTGACTACGCGACCTAGCGGATACAGGGTTGTGGTCGATGCTCCTCTTGGATCATCGGATCACTGCCTTGTCCGTAGTACTGCCAGTCTTGCGCGACCCCATCGCGTGTCTGCAGCTGGCAATCGTGCAGTTTGGCGGTATGAGTCAGCAGACTGGGATGGACTCCGAGAATTCTTCGGATCCTACCCCTGGAAGCAGCTCTGCTTCGCCTCCGAAGATCCCGATACCTGCGCAGATTGCGTCACTGAAACGGTGCTGATGGGAATGGAAGTTTTCATACCCAACGCCAAAATACCTGTTGGCGGTCGCAGTCGTCCCTGGTACAATAATACCTGCAGGAAAACTGCCCACCTCAAGCAATCTGCGTACATCGCCTGGGACAATGCCAGAAAAAGTCGGGATCCTGACGTGACGGAGAAGAAGCGACAGTACAACGCTGCTTCTAGATCCAACAAGAAGGCTATTGCTGAAGCCAAGGCGGAACACGTGGTCAGGGTTGGCGAGCGACTAGGAAGCTATCCCAGTGGGAGTCGTGCTTTTTGGTCGCTGGCCAAAGCTGCGCAACGTAATTTCTGCCAGTCCAGTCTCCCACCACTGCGTGTAACTGATAGCAGCCTGGCCCACAGTGCAAAAGAGAAGGCCAATCTCTTGGTCCAACTCTTTGCCTCTAACTCGACAATGGACGATGGAGGAGCCACACCACCTAACATCCCTCGGTGTAAAAGCTCACTGCCTGAAATACGCATTACACAACGTGCGGTCAGGCGGGAGCTTAAGCTCCTGAACGTCCATAAATCGAGTGGGCCGGATGGCATCCCAGCAGTGGTGCTGAAGACGTGCGCCCCTGAGCTGACCCCGTACTCACGCGCCTTTACCGCCTTTCCTATCAGAACAGCAGGGTTCCATCTTCGTGGAAGATTGCTCACGTCCACCCAATTCCCAAAAAGGGTGACCGATCCGACCCTTCAAATTACAGGCCAATAGCAATAACGTCCTTGCTCTCCAAGATTATGGAGCGGGTCATCAACTCCCGCCTCCTACGGTACCTGGAAGAGCACCAGCTGATTAGCGACCGACAATACGGCTTCCGTCACGGCCGTTCAGCTGGTGATCTTTTAGTTTACCTGACCCACCGTTGGGCGGAAACCTTGGAGGGCAAAGGTGAGGCTCTCGCCGTGGGACTAGATATTGCTAAGGCGTTTGATAGGGTCTGGCATAGAGCTCTTCTCACGAAGCTACCATCTTATGGAATCCCCGAGGGACTCTGCAAATGGATAGCCAGCTTCTTGGACGGTAGGAGCATTAAAGTCGTCGTCGACGGCTGCTGTTCCAAAACCATGCCCATAAACGCTGGCGTTCCACAAGGTTCGGTGCTCTCCCCAACCCTGTTCATTCTGCATATCAATGACATGTTGTCCATTGAGAACATATATTGCTATGCAGATGATAGTACGGGTGATGTGCGGTATACCGACCACCAGAATGTCCCTCGGATTTCGTTGCAAGAAAGGCGGTCACAACTTGTGTCTGAAGTCGAGGACTCTCTAGGGCGAGTCTCCGAATGGGGTGCAAAGAACTTAGTTAAGTTCAACCCCACGAAGACACAAGTTTGCGCATTCACTGCGAAGAAGGACCCATTTATCGTAGTGCCTCAGTTCCAGGGAGTTACTCTTCGTATGTCCGGTGGTATTGGGATCCTCGGTGTGGAAATTTCGGCCAAAGTGCAGTTTGGGAGTCATTTGGAGGACAAAGCCAAATTGGCGAGCAAAAAACTGGGCGTCCTGAACAGAGCCAAGCAGTACTTCACTCCTAGCCAGCGGCTGATGCTTTATAAAGCACAAATACGGCCGCATATGGAGTACTGCTCGCACCTCTGGGCAGGAGCTCCGAAATATCAACTCGACCCTCTTGACTCCCTGCAAAGGCGTGCATTCCGCATCATCGGTGATCCCAATATCACGGCCTCAATGGAGACGCTGGAGCAAAGGAGAGACTTTGGTTCTCTTTGCGTGCTCTATCGGCTCTTTAACGGAGAGTGCTCCGAGGAACTGTTTGCAATGGTGCCCTCGTCACCTTTTTATCATCGCACCACCCGCCACCGCAATAGAGTTCATCCGTACCACCTGGAACCGATCTCGTCTAGCACAGTCCGGTTTCAGCGTTCATTTCTTCCACGTACGTGCAGACTCTGGAACGAGCTCCCAGCTGCGGTGTTTCCTGAGCGCTACGATATGTCCAACTTCAAACGAGGTTTAAAAAGAGCACTTCTCTCCAGGTAGGCAGCAACTGAGCTTTGCCCCTGGCATTGCAGATGTCCATGAGCGGTGGTTACCACTTACCATCAGGTGGGCCACTTGCTCGTCTGCCACCTTTAGCAATAAAAAAAAAAAAAATTTGTTTGATTGTTATCCAGGATTCATGACCAAGGCCATAACGGATAATGACAAAATTTCCCTATTTGTGACCTGAAGATGTACGGTAACTTTTAATGGTGGTCTTTTTTATCACAATCGTACAACTGGTTTCCGCGGTGAATGTTTTTTTTTGTAGCGAATCCGATAGCTAGAAAGCTGGTAAAACTAAATATTATGGTTTCGTATGCTGAAATACACAGCGTTATCAAAACTAGAAGTGAATTTTTATCGTTCCTCTAAATTTGTCCCCGAATGTATATATACAAGATTAGTTTGAAAATTATTAATTAAAATCATACTTGCAGCACTTAATCGAGCAAATATTAATTATTATTATTACACACAAAAATTTACATTGACTGTCATAATCTAAAATTTGATATATCGACAGTCATTAGAAAGTGAAACCTAGAAGGAAACTAAATTATGAGGGACATTACTCCGATCTAACATTATTTCGCGAGCACTCGAGAGAAAACTGGTTGGAGTCACGTTGAGGGACCGTAAAACCAACGAATGGCTGAGGCAACAGAGTAAGGTCACGGATGTAATCAAGCGCGTTGCCAAACTAAAGTGGGAATGGGCGGGTCATGTGGCGCGCAAGACCAATTCATGGAGCAAGCGATTGCTCGAGTGGCGACTTAGTGGCGACCATGGGGTCAAAAGCGTCCCCCAGGAAGACCGCAGATACGTTGGGATGATGACATCAAAAGGACAGCTGGCAAAAAGTGGCTTCAGGTCGCACAAGATCGCGACGAGTGGCGTAGTTTGAAGGAGGCCTACACCCGAAGGGTAGAAACAGACTAATGAGAGAGAGAGAGAACATTATTTCGATGAAAAACACAAAATTTGAAAAATGAAACGATGAGGTAAATGGTAACGTACATATGTCTGAAGTTCAAAATAGGTTTCATGATATATAATGTGTTTCGTACATGCTCTATCAAGCCGCAACCTACCCATGCTAAGAAAGTCGTATAAAATTTAAGGTGTTATTATAAAATCAGAATTGTAAAATTGAATTAGAAAATTAATTTTAAAATTTCTATTTTAAATTTTCAATGACGCCATTATTATAGTATGGTTATGTTTATGGATTAGATTGGGCTTGATAAGGTATGTACTATACTCCTTGTATAGCAGCTAATTTATTAGGAACATTCAGTTCACAGTTTCGCTGTAATCCGTGATAGTAGCAATCTGAATTGTTTGGTTTTATTGACATGAGCTTACCTCTATTCCCACATTCAGTGAGATCACATAAATCCCAGTGAGCAAAAATCAACAATGAATGACCGTACGCCATTGATTGACTTATGATGCAAAATCGCATATTGATTGTCCAGCTCACTCTTGTAAGTATACGCCGCTAAAATCCTACATGACACGAGTACTTACAAAATGGAACAATTACATTATTGCAGTAAACTTTTCACCCGTTTCGGACTTCAGATAGTTTCGTCGGCGAAAGGGTTTTATTTACGATAGTTTTGGTGAAAACTTTTCTTGTCTAGGCAGTAAGGGAGTTTTTATCGACGTGTTTTGGCAAAAATAAGGGTTGCGGGATTGAGTATAGATCGTCACTAAAATAACAATGACATCGTTAAACCTATCGATATGTTAATTAAATTCCGTTTGTTCATAATCGTGTTTCTTAAAACTCATTTGTTAACAAAGTACTTTAGAATTCTGAAGAGACCGAAACAGGTGGAAATCTGAAGGTGCAAGGTCAGGACTATACGGCGGATGCATTAACACCTCCCAGCCAAACTATCTTAATTTTTGCTGAGTGGCTAAAGATGTGTGAGGTCTAGCGTTATCATGATGAAAAACCACACCCCTTCTGTTGATTAATTCCGGCCGCTTTCTCTCAACTTCTTGCTTTAATCTCATCAGTTGTTCGCAGTAGAGTTCAGAATCGATGGTCCTGCCTGGTGGTAACAGCTCATAATGAATAATGCCCTTCCAATCCCACCTCACACACAGCATCACCTTGTTGCGAGTTAACCCGGGTTTCGCCACAGTCTGTGAAGCCTGACCGGCCTTTGACCACGACCTTTTTCGCACGTTCTTGTCGTACGTGATCCACTTTTCATCACCAGTTATCAGCTTCTTCAAAAATGGTTCGGTTTCATTACGTCGTAATAAAGAATCACAAATGAGTACACGGTTCATTAGGTTTCTTTGAAGTGAGCTCGTGAGGTACCCAAATGTCGAGCTTTTTTGTGTACCCAGTTTTTTTCAAATGCGCCAAAACTGTTTTGTGGTCAATTCCCAGTTCTTCAGCTACGTCGTAACTACTGACATGCCGATCTTGCTCCACTTTTTCAAAAATGGCATCCATTTTATCTGTAATAGGGCGACCAGAGCGACGTGCATCTTTGACATCAAAATTTCCGGATTGAAAACGCTTAAACCAAATTTGTGCTACTCTCACAGACACTGCACTAGGTCCATAAACATCGCAAATTTTTTTCGCGGCTTGCGTTGCATTTTTACCTTTTTTGTAGTAAAATTTTAAAATGTATCGAATTTCTTCATTAGATTCACTCATCTTGGCGGTACGAAAAACAAATGAAAATCACACATTTTCCTAATTTGAATTTGGAATTATGTTCTTTAAAATTTAAACTTTCAATGATACCAAAACCAGCCAGATACAAATAGTATAGCCAAAGAGATTTTATTACAAGTTTATACATACTATAATGCGAAAAGACTTTTTCCCCAACCTAATATAATTTGTAACTGACCAAACCTAAAACTAACCTAATTTAATACATACAAAACTACTCGTAGTTTGAATACCTACACTAGATCGGCCTTGGTACTATGGACTTACTTACGGAGGGAAATGCGTTAAAAGTCACGCGGTGTAGGCATTAATTAAAGGCTTTGGTAGAAATACGGTTAGAGGCAGCCCTATTTCTGGAGGCGGAAAATCCTAGTCCTGATTATCCCCCGAAAAGCTCAACCGCAGCACTTTGCATGCACCTCCTAAGAGCACATTTAAACAGGATGCGGCAAAGCCGAAAGGAAGGAACTTTATATTATGTTATTGCTTCTAGCTTTTTCCTCTTCGCACATATTATGCAAAGAGCGCCACGGCTTATTCTTTTGCATCTTCGGATAGGGTTGCTACAGTAAATTAAAAAAAAAGCTATGGACACAGACTTGGATGGGTATCCGAGTTATTTTTTTTCTAATTTTAATGTATAAAATATTTCAGTAGGTAGATATATAAAAAATTGTTGTGTAAAGTTGTAAAGAATCTATTTTATTTTTATTTGTTTAATGGCATCTTATTCAAACGAAGGAAAGCGATAATGAGCTCAAGAGCTACTGAGCAAGTATTCCAGTCTTGTTTTAAAGAAATCATACAATGTGATGGGAACTTACTATTATATATTCTGTGCCGTAGTAGCGAGTCCCATTTTAGCGTTCTTTTGTGAATTTTATTTTGATAACAACAAATAAAAGAAATCGTCATCATTCATGAGTTTCGTGCATTGTGACGATGTCAAACAAAACGGAATTATACATCGAAAAAGATTAAAGAACCTATGCGTTCCATTGTTTATGGTTACACAAAGGAGCTGTTGAACTATCATAAGGCGTGTCCGTTCGGTCTAAGTTCACAGTAGAGCAACAGCTCACCTGCATGGGTTCAAAAACAGTGCTCACTTTCACGATAGAATCTATTCATGTGTATGGTGGATAAAATGTAGTAGTGGATGGTGGAGTGCAGATTGATGGTGGAGTGCAGACTGATGGTAAGATGCGATCGCCTCATGACCTTGTGCGAAGTGCGAGTTTTATTGAGCTTTACTCGATCACACGCATCGAACGTGTAAACGTGTATTCTTCATGGAATTAGAGCAGTGCCAGTTTAACCATACGTCATTTAACCAGCTGTTCAATTATTTATTGTAAAAAAATAATAATACGTGAAATTAATTAAGTTAAATACAGTGATTGCAGTATACTAGTGTAATCATTAGGCATAAATATTTGCAAGTCCGTACGAAGGGAAGTTTTCAAGATTTGTATAAATGAAAATCTAGGTCAACCGTGACTGTCAAATTTTGAATTGGAAATCTTCGTTGTGATAAATTTATGTTATATTAACGCATAAAATTGGGCAACTTATGTGTTTTATTTTTGGAAATAAAGCACGCAATTCAAATATCAATTGTACCCATCATTGGAAGTTGCGGTCACTGGCTGAGTTTCTTCACTAAAACCGGGGAAGTATTGTATTTAGTACTTACTTAACTATTTTATAATCGTAACATAATTAAATACTCAACACAAACCTCACATTAAGTGAGACACGTCCAATAACACACCTTGGCTAAGTTGTGTTTCTCTTAACTTGACATAAAGTGGAAGTTAATGCTGAGACTTGTCAACGCCTAAAGCCTCAGACACAGTACTACACTACACTACACAATAGTTTGCTTTGCTAAGTAGGTATTCTGTTATTGTACCATTAACCTCTTATTAAAAATATATGTTAATTCCATCATAATCCTAAATATTAGAGATTTTGCTGTTAGGTTAAATTTGTGTCCCAAACCTCTTGAGTATTGTGAAACCAGTAGGTAAACAACTTAATTTGTGTTTAATTAGTGACTGCAGTAAAATATCGCTTTTATTATAATTATTATTCATTTTTGATCTTGGAATATAGTGTCCATTTTTCTATAATATTTTCTTTGTCTATCTGTCTATATCTTTGTCTGATCCCTTTTTTTCTAACCCTTTCTACTGCTGTCCCTTGATATTCTTCATCAATTTCATACTAAAGGATTTTTGTGTTTTTTAGGATTTGTACATACTTCCTGGGCTTAAAAATGTTGACCCGCAAAGCCGCTGCTCTTAGTACTGAGGCCAAACTCAAGCAAGTCCTGTACGAGCTCAAAGTAACAAAAGACTCCTATGATCAATTGTTGAGAGAAAGGCATGAAAGTGAAGTGGAAATTAAATTGAACATTGACAGAAACACTGAACTAAAAAGTGAACTGGCACTACTCCACTGTAAACACATTGAAGTGCTGGAGGAACGCGATCACCTTCACCGTACATTAGAGGATCTAGTTCAGTGTAATAATACTTATGAGCAGGCCTTGGATAGGATTGCTTATCTGGAAAGTAGTCTCAGAGAAGCAAACAAGCAAATCTCTGTACTTGAAAAATTTAGACAAAACCAGGAAATCGCTCATACAAACAGTTTATTTGAAGAGCTCACTCAGTCCCCTGGTGGCAAAAATCTTCTAGGTAATACTGTATCAAAGGAAAACAATAGTGTTGTACGTCCATGTAGTAAAAATAAGTTTAAAAAATATATTAAAATTAGCAAATTCATAGAGAAAACTCAGAAACTGATTAAAAAACAAAATTGCTTCAAAGTTAATATTAAACTTAGAAAAGAACGAGCTAGCTTGATGGATTCACTTGAGATTTTTGATGTAAAATTGAAAGAGAGCAGAGCATTCTATAACCGGAACACGAACAGATTAAATAAAATTATTGATAATAAAAACATTGAACATTTAAACGATAAGTATTATAATGCTCAAAAACAGATTGGGGAATACATTCGGTCCTCACCAGATTTTGTATCACTATGCCAATATAATATAAATCAAACAACAGATCAGTTACCTATTGAAAATCAGTGTTTAGAGAGTAGAATCAGTCACCAATCTACAATACAGTTGCCTAATAAGGTGACTAAATCTTCTCCCAAAGGCAGTGTTCCTGATTGTGAATCCCCTGCTCAAAATAGGTACAACAACAACAATTCTACATCGAAATCAAAGGTGAACTATGTTATGTTTAGTGATGAAGTTGGAAAAGGTATGGGCTGCTTATTAAACAGTCAGTTAGAGCAATCTGTCATAAATATATGTATGCCAGGCTCTTCCTTTGATGAAATAATAAATAGTATTATTAATTATGATTTTAATGACAATGACAACCTAATCATACTGTTAGGGAATAAAATTGGTGTAAATAAATATTCCCTGCAAAAACTTTTAACTTATGTTAATAATTTAAATGTCAAAAGTGTTGTAATGTTCACATTTCCCTATTGTAATAAGTTTACAACAGAGGAAAATAAGTTAATATTTAAGTTAAATTCGACATTACATACCATGGCTAGTTACAATAATAAAATTCATATTATTGACATGAATAAATTGACATGTGTGACTAATAAATTCTATTTGACCGATGATAGAATATGTCTATCTAGATATTGTATTAAACAATTAGCTTCTGTGCTAAAATTTTATTTTTTAACTTCAACCAAGAACTTGGTTGGTAACCAAAATGACAATGCTTCTATTGAGCATCATACACTCAATGATAGTTTGGTATCTGTTTCAAGTAATTTTAATTAGTAAATAAGACAATAGAGGATATCTCTAGCCATGTATTGACAATAGAAGGGCCTCATTGTTTATGAATTGTTCACCAAAATATTCGAGGTTTTTCTGGCAAAGACTTAGAAATTAATTTATTTTTATCAGATGAAAATATCGACATATTATGTGTTACCGAACATTGGCTTAAAAATATGAATTTATTACTTTTGATAATTACAGTATTGTAAGTTCATTTGTTAGACAGTCCGCAATAAGAGGTGGATCTTTAATTATTCTAAAAAATATTTTTCATTATAAAGAACGCAAAGATGTAATATCACTCTCAATCGAAAGAATCATTGAGATATCGTGTGTGGAGCTTAATAATCTTATAATAGTTTGTGTGTAAAGACCTCCGTCGGGCAACTATCTGGAATTTGAGGCCACTATGGAGGATGTCTTGCAAATAGTGTGTAGAAAAAATAAGAAAATAATTAAGTATATGTGGAGATTTTAACATAACTATCGTAATTGTGAAATCTTGGAATGTGCTGTAATAAGCTTTATTAACTCTGACCATAGTGGTCAATTAGCCTGTATTAAACACCATCATGTTAATTCTGAAGGTGAAATAATTTGTAGACCAATACCAAAACGTAGTTTAAGTAAATTTAAAAGGAAATTAACATCTCAAATCACATCTCTGCCGACCATAAATAAAGATGCCAATGTCTTATACAATAATTTATTTAATTTAGTGAAAACTGTAAGTAACAACATATTTCCACAAAAGGTAATTAAACTAAACGAAAATAGGACGAAATTTAGTGACTGGGCTACACCAGGTATCTATAAGAGTAGAAAGCTATATGAACTTTATTCACAAAAAGCAGCTTCCGCTGATCCTGTTTTTTTAAATTATGTTAAAAAATACTCAAAAACTTTTAAAAATGCTTGTTTGGCTGCTAAATCTCTGTACATATTTAATAAAATAAATATGTCGAAAAATAAAAATTAAGACAACATGGGATATTATAAATCAAGAAACCGGGAAAGTAAAATGTTCTGGAAACTCATTCTCGTTAGAAATAAACAATAACATTATTAAGTCGGACAATGAAGTTGCCAACGCTTTTGTTGATTACTTTTCTGAAATTCCTATTATAACTACCAGTAATCTAAATTCATCTTCCAATGTGGCGGTCACCCTCCTGGAGTCAAGTGTAGATAAGTGCAGCGAAACTTTGAAATTTAGCCATGTTGATTCGATCACTATCTTGAAAACTTTCCGTTTGCTTAGCAAGAAAAAGACGGAAGATCTTTGGGGCATCTCGACTCACATAATTCAGTCTATTATAAATGAAATAGCTCCTCAGTTAGCGCTAATTTTTAATACTTGTGTTGATGAGGGCATATTTCCTGATCTAATGAAATACAGCAAATTAATACCTTTGTTTAAATCTGGAGATAAAAATAATCCCTCGAATTTTAGACCTATTTCAATATTACCAATATTAAGTAAAATTTTCGAAAAAATCATGTATAACCAGATATTAAGTCATTTATTAACAAATAAATTACTACATGGCAAACAGTTTGGCTTCACCAAAGGAAAATCCACTACTGACGCCGGAATAGCACTTCTTAAACATATTTTTGATGCTTGGGAGGGCAAGCAGGATGTAATTGGAGTTTTTTGCGATCTCTCCAAAGCGTTTGACTGTGTAAGTCATGAAACGCTTATTCATAAACTTAAACATTATGGTTTTTCAAATGAAGCAGTAAGTCCTATTAAATCATATTTATCTGACAGATTGCAGAGAGTTGTCGTTAATAAATCGGAGTCTGCCAGTGCACCTATTCTTATGGGGGTACCCCAGGGATCAATATTGGGTCCATTACTCTTTTTAATTTACATCAATGACCTGCCTTATTACATTAAAGACTTATGTGAGACTGTATTATTTGCAGATGACACATCATTATTGTTTAAGGTTGACCGAGGGAAACAATGCTCTGACGATATAAATAATGCTCTCTCTATAGTTCTGTTCTGGTTTACAACTAATAATTTGTCATTGAATTCTAAGAAAACGAAATGCATTAAATTCTTTTTGCCAAATGTAAGGCAGATTGTTACCCACTTAAAAATGAATAAGGATGTAGTTGACCTTGTAAATAACACGAAATTTTTAGGCATTACTTTAGATTACAATGGGACCCACATATTGAATCCTTGGCTGGCAAACTAAGTTCGGCGGCGTACGCAGTAAAGAAAATCAGGCTTTTAACTAATGTTGAAACGGCGAGATTAATCTATTTTAGTTATTTTCATAGTATTATGTCATATGGATTATTGTTATGGGTTTCGGCGGCTCATATTGAAAGAATTTTTGTGTTACAGAAGACAGCAATTCGCGCCATTTATAATTTATGGGCTAGGGACTCACTTAGAGAATTGTTCAAAGAAATTAATATCTTAACTTTAGCCGGTCAGTATATTTATGACAATTTAGTTTACGTACACAAGCATTATGCTACATTCGTTAAAAATAGTGATTACCATAATATAAACACAAGAAATAAAAAAAAGCTTGCCGTTGCAACTTACAGGCTTCATAAAACTAGTGGTTCATTTCTAGGGAGGTGTGTAGCTTTTTATAATAAGCTTCCACAAAGTATCACCGATTTACCAATTCATAAATTTAAAGTTCACGTTAAAAAGACTCTCATGAACAAAGGTTATTACAAAGTGAGTGATTATTTAAGTGACCACACGATATGGAATTAGCTAGACTAAGTTATCATGTTTGGTAACAACATAATTTATTGTATAATGATTAGTGTTAAGCTTATCGTGTTTTTCTGACATTTTAAATGTATGTAAGCATACTTACTGAATGTATTTTATAACTTTCAATGACTATGTAACAGAACCAATATTGTAAATGGCGATCATTGATTTACTACCAAACGTAGATAGAGCGCTTCATACAAAAACGCGCTTGAAATCTGTCACCTAATCGACTATATATTCGCTGATATATAGGTACTTGAATATGCACGCCCGAATGAAAATTACCATAAAAAAGTACCGTATTTATCGAATTCAACCTTATTCTGCATTATTATGGCAACTATTTTATGTACAACCGTGGGAAGTTACATTATTTCATACCTAGCCACAGATAAAGCGACGTTTTTAGTAATTGCTACAAGAAAATATCAACTTTATACTCTCAAACATAATGCTTGAAATTGCTTATCGCGTTGTCGCTCCAACGAATGAATGAGATAACACATCGTGATACGAAGCCCGTGCGAGCGAGACGATTGTGATGTACTGACACTGACGCGAAGCGACATGTTTATGATTAAAATAATTGTTTTTGATTGGTTTTTACGTATAAATCGAATATTTGAATACATGATAAGATGTGTCATGAGTTTACTCACGCAAAATATGAAATCCCGTCTTTTTTCTGCCGTTTCTGGCTATTGTTACCACAACTTTTGAATGCGCACTTCGGCATGTTTACGTGCCGACAGCTAATTACTCACTATGGAAAGGAACTGCACGAGTTGCGATTGAGCAGTTCTTCACCGGCCTACTTTTCGATCGTTCATGCGTTATCTACGTTAGGTAGTAAATCAATGATGGCGATTTAAAAGAGGAGATAAAAAATTTGACCTTTCGAGTTTCTTGCCTGTTCTTCTCGAAAAGGCCTCCCAATTTCCGAACAGGTGTAGAATCAACTTTTTTTTTTCATTCCTACTTGTATTTGCAGACATCCTGATTATATTCAGGATGTATGCACATACAAGGTTAATATGTTTCCTTTAAATTAGAATGTGTTGCTTTGTTTTGACGTCAATAAGTGCCTGTAAAGGCCTATGTTGAATAAAGATTTTTTAATTTGAATTTGAAAAAATAACCGACTTTGAAGAAAAAAGGAGATTACTCAATTCGAGCGTATATTTATGCTTGTGTTTTTTATGTTTGTTCGCGGATAACTTCGTCGTTTATGAACCGATTTTGAGGATTCTTTTTGTGTTCGATAGAGGATACTCCAAGGGTGGTCCCATGGTCACCAAAGTTAGGATCTGATAATGGAATCTCATAAAAATCGAGGAAAACCCTAAAATTTTTACGTGTGTCCAACGTGTTTTGTGTATATGTTACGCGATTACTCCGCCAATTGTTCACAGATTTTAAAAATTCTTTTTGTATTCGATAGAGTATACTCCTGGGGTGGTCTCAAGGTCACCAAAGTCAGGATCTGATGATGGAATCCCATGAAAATAGAGGGAAACCCTAATTTAATACACATATATAGGGTATTAGGGTTTCTTTCACTAAAAAGTTAAAAATAAAAATAAAAAATACAAAAAATAAAAACCGACTTCAAAAACACTGAAAAGTTAAAAATAATATAAGAATAGGTACAGACAACATCACACTTCTATATTGAAGTCGGTGACAAATTTTAAGACTTTCTAGGAGATCATCGTTTGGCACCGACTTCAATATAGAAGTATGATGTTGTCTGTACCTATTCCTATATTATTTAGCAAGTAATGTACATTAACACTCGTATGTATAGTCAATTCGAAGTAATTAGGTACTTGAGTAAAAGTCGTTACTTAAGTTTTTATACAATAAGTAATGTGACAATAAAAAATTGTTATTTTATTATTGCGTTCGGTGGCGCAGTAGTTCACGCGTCCGGCCTGTGATGAGTGCGATCACGCTTTCGCAATGGTCCGCCACGAGATGGGTGACCAAAAACTTAGCATTTCGAGCTCCTCCGTTTTCAAAAGGCTAGTTAAGCCGTTGCTCCCAGGTGTATTTGCAATCGTTAAAATGCACCAACTTGCACTAGGTGATAAGCATAACTTTCTTCACTTCATTCAAATTCTCGTTTATTGTATAAAATGACAACTTAAGTAACGACTTCTACTCAAGTAATTACTTTGACTTGACTATAGATACGAGTGTAAGATATCTAGTAGTTACTAGGTGAAGCTGTCTCATTCCATAACAGCTACCTACTAGATGGCGCTGCTCTAATTCCATACTTATTCGATGCGTGTGATCGAGTAAAACTAGATAAAACTCGCACTTCGCACACTGATGATACTGCAGTAAGTTTTCTCTATTAACTTTTTCGGAATAATGCTTCAACAAATATATGATTCGAAAATAATATGATTTTAGGTCAATATGATCACAATGTTAATAAGAAACAATATAAACTCAACAATTAATTCAGTGGTGGTTGAACTACGAGGATTGTATTGAAAATGTTTCGGGAGCTCGATCGCGATCAAACTCAACGCATTAGCTTTAACTCATCATGCCATTCTACTGTGCTGCTGAAACGCCCTTATTAATCTTAAAACCTCAAAGCTCTGAATTTATATCGTCACCGCGAACAGATATCGTTTCCAATATAGCTGGATGCGCGAAGGCTTGTCGGTTGCTGAATTTATCGTGTCAATTTCGCCAGCCCTAACCTGAGCCACGCAGATAAGGCACACCGAAGCGAGCGAAGCGTATTATGTGTTATTACTGAACCGAGAACACTACTATCGTGACTACGTACACTTTGTACTACGCGCCATGATTTTTAAGAAGACGACAGACAGATGCTCGTGTGAGATATGTTTTCATTATAAAAATGCCAACTTACAAAAATATATTTTGATTTCTTTAATATGCCTAAATTTATGATATTGAAGATTTTGGTCTTTATCATCACCTGATGGTAAGTGACAATAATACATAGCTAAGATAAGTGATGGAAGTCGGAACAAAGGTACAGGATGAGTAGTGGAACTGGATTAAAAGTAGAAATCAGACCAACAAATTGTCTATCTGACTTCTAAATGTCAGATCACGACAATGTTATTAATATAATTCTTTTTTTAAAATTAATATTCTTAATTTGGCGACAAACTTGGGTTAGACGTAAGGTAGTAGCAGGCCAGGCGGTTAAACAGTTATTTAATTAGAAATACAGATTTTGAGTCCTCTTTGATAAGTTTCTTATAAGTTCAATATAAGAAAATTATAACTTTATACATATATGTTTCGCCAGCATTTCCGGACGCTGCATAGCTAATATGACCATGTTGACAAGCTCTGGCAGCAAGTAAACAACAGCTAAGCACGAACTGTTAACTTGTCTATGTAGGTATCTATGTGGATGTACGAGTATTTGTGGCGGTTTAACGTGGCACAACTCAAAGCTTTAATTGAGTTGGCACTGCGTTAAATGCAAATCAGCAGGGCATGTAAGCCGTGCAACATTACCTCGGCCGTTGGTTTAGTACAGAGCGTGTTTTGTGAATAGTGAATAGTAATTATCTATCGCTTGTACTGTGAGCTAGCGGCTGAAAAATAGTACATGAACAGAGTAAATAATAAATTATTCATCATTTCTTTATATACGAGGTTATTGTTAAACACATGTCTGTAGTCCCCCATGAAGTCCAAATAGATCGGTCTTGTTACAAATAACTGCACGTTACAAGTAAATGCAGAAAAACTCGCCTTAAAAACCATTAGCCGCATAAAACCATATACGCGAAACACCAACTCTGGGTGTTGGTTTCAAAACAAGTGAACATCGAAATTACAAGTGAAGGTTCAAAAAACAAATGAACATTGGAAAAACAATTGGAGGTCGGTTATTGTTCTGAGAGTTCGCTCAATCAGCTGACAGGTGGTGTTTCACGTAACATAATTGGTTTTATGCGTCGAAAGGCAGTCAGTTATGAAAAAGTTGGTGTTATGCGCAGTTGGTATTTTGCGTAAGTGGTTTTTCCCGAGTTTGCCGTTTTGCGTAAAGTTGGTATTTCGCGTAAATGGTTTTAATGCGTTGCATACATGAAGCAAATCTTCATGGTCGCATAGCCCTATTCTTTCAACAACTGTTTTAAGAGAGCTGATAATGAAAAGTGCTAAACAGTTAGGTTGTTAGGAGTTCGGGTTTAAGTCTTTCAATAATGTTTAGAAAGACGTTTTATTTTAAATTATCCTGGTGGTCGAATTCCAATACACATGTATTAACTTAAAAGTTATAAATAAAAATATTTTACAAAATATAAAAACAGACTTCAAAAGCACGAAAAAGTAAAAAATAATATAAGAATACAATATAACATCACATTTTGATAGGAGTCGAACATAGAAAGAACCTCCTTCTTTTGTGACGTTGTTGGTTAAAAATAATAAGGTCAGGCGGGGCAAGTGCGCCATAATTTTTTCATGGATGATTTAGATCCACAATAAAATATTTTAGTTAGTAAGTTTTCAAAAACATCATTTGCATCATAAAATTTGGCAACTTCTGACTCGGGGCAAGTGCGCCATACTACCAACAATTTGGGCGCACTTACCCCAATCGACTATTTTGAGGTTAAGATTTTAAACTGTATAAAAAAACATTAATTTCACTAATTAGGAGTAAATTACTAACACAGATTTGAAGAAAAACATCTCAACTTTGTACTCACCTCTTTGGTTTGCCGCAATTCATTAAATAATTAAAGAATATTGTGGATTAGTAATATTAAGTCATCTCTGATAACAGTCTAAATGACGCTAAAACTAAATGGCGGATATTTTAAGTTAAGGTGAACAGAGCCATCAGTGAGTCTGAAGTGGAACTGTGTTTTAGTTTCTTGCATAGATATAACATGTCGTTAGTTGTGTAATATATGTATTTTTCGATATTTTTCTTGGCTTTCGTTATTGACATTATATAATGATTTAACTGTAAACTGCAGAGCAAAATTAATGTAAGAAATTCTAATTTATATCCTCTGAAATCTGTAAGACAAATACAAAAAGTAAATGTACCTACGCTGACAAAGAGCTCATCTCGCGAGAGCGACACTATCTACAGCAATAATTTTAAAGCTACCAGTCCACCTGTCTACAAATTCATTATCTCGTTTCTTTATTATGAGACGGCGATGGATAATCAAAACTTTTTCAATTTTGTCCCCCGCACACCCGATGAAGCTCACTTTCTTCGCGTATTTATAATTGAAGTAGAAAATTTCGTCCACAGATGTTCCACGGCGTTATCAAAAACTTTTTTGCGGTTCTTGTTTGCGTGTTTCCAAAACGTTTTATGCGAAACTCCGTTGTTTTCCGGCGAAATTCAATTGTGGTGATATTCATTCATTGGGGGACGCTCACTCGATTGTGTATTATGTAAATGCTTGGCGTTTACTTGTAAACGCAAGTTGAATAGGCGTTCAATAAGACAGGAGCTTTCAATTGTTTTATCGTTTGATTTATGTCATAGTTAGTGTATTCTATTTTAATAATCGATTGTCATTTCATAAGCTTTAAAGCTAATCTCTTTTTAATATACAAATATTAATAGCCGTTCGTTAGTCTCGCAAAACTCAAAAAGCGTTTGGCAGATTTCAATATTTATATTTTCATTTTATTCGCTTCAATACAGAGGTGGTTTCAAAAGAATAATAATTGGGAAAATCCAAAAGAAAATCTAAAAATAATAATGGAAAATAGCGGTACCCTTCGCAACTGTTTATTCAGATCTTTATTTGACAGATAACAGATCTGTGATTAAAATATATGATTAAAATAATAGAGATAAAGGTGATTAAAATATAGCTTAAAAGTCTTGATTCCTAAAATCCCCTTAAATAATATAATTTTGTGTAAACATTTCATGAGACACTATCGCATTTATACAAATTACCTCACAACATCAAACTAAATACATGAGTATAGGCATCTTCTATGCACAAGGATGAATTGTTCTAAATTAAAACAACACGCTGGCCAGCCCCCGTAGCATGACCACCTAACCACTATTGACGCTGGATGGAACTGCACTTCTCAAACACATTTATGATGCTTGGGAGGGCAAGCAGGATGTAATTGGAGTTTTTTTGCGACCTCTCTAAAGCGTTTCACTGTGTAAGTCATGAAACGCTTCTTCGTATACTTAAACATTATGGTGTTTCGAATAAAGCGGTTAGTCTTATTAAATCATATGTATCTGAGAGAGTTCACATCGCCACCGACGCTCTTAGTTATATAATTTATATCAAATCTAAGTTTAAGCTTTGCGCTTTGTTATCACAGAACAACTGCTGTCTATTTGTAAGTCCCTTTGCCATTTATATATAGAAAAACATCCATAGTGCTGTGACATGAGCACAGTCTTTATCCGGGATAAACTCTAAAACTAACTTAACCGATTTTGATTAAATATGGCTTGATGTATGTAATTAGTTCCAAACTAAAAGATGAGACAGTTTTCATCTCGATTATTGACCTCAATATTTATTATTGCGAATGGTTTGTAAGTTCCATAAGTTTCGTGCAGATGGCAGTATGAGTTAATTTATCGACACAACGCTTGACTAAGCATCTGGTAGATGGCGTTGTGTTTACTACAGTCTATTCCACGGTCTAGGTATATGTTTATGTCCACGACATATCTATTATATTGTAATTATACTATATTGTTGTGTATCGTTTTTAAAACGTTGATCCAACGTACCTACTATAGCTACTAAGCCAATACAACGCGTGGCCGGGTCAGCTACTAAATAATAAAACCATGATGATATCATAAAATCGAATAGTTTGATATTATAACGAAATAACATTGTATTATTTTTATTTTCTATTGAGGGCCCGGCAAATGACCTCCTCCCGCCTGATGTTAAGCGATGAAAGAGGCCCAAATGAGTTGACAGATAGAGTACGACATCCACTATCCTACCTGCCCGCCCCTTGCCGGCCCAAAAGATGCTTTTTCATGCCTCTTTTGAAGAAACCTATGTTGTAGGATGGAGGAAACACGTGCGCAGGTAGAGAATTCCAAGTGTGGAATGAACGACAGAAGAAGGAATCTTGGAATTTCTTGGTACGGTGTGAAAAGGAGGATACAGTGTACGGATGACTACGAAGGCCCTTATGCATGTTTCTGTTAAGGAATGGAGAGGGAGGGATAAGTTAAAGAGCTCCTCAGAGCATTCCCCATGGAACATTCGGTAAAAGGCGCTAAGAGAGGCGATGTCACGATGAAGTTGTAGAGGCTCGAAGTTGTGTTAGTTGCCTCTATATCGCCAATTATGCGAATATTATGCACTGTACTGTCATCTGCATAGCAAGGTATACTTCCCAAGGAAAGCATGTCATTGATATGCAGGAGTAACAATGTTGGGGATAGAACGGAGCCTTGCGGAACTCCAGCATTCACTGTCACGAACCGCGAAGCGCAGCCGTCAACGACAACGCGAATTCTACGCTCGTGGAGGAAACTGGTAATCCATGTACACAACTGCGCGGGTAATCCGTATGCCGGAAGCTTGGAAAGAAGAGCCATGTGCCAGACTCTATCAAAAGCTTTGGCGATGTCGAGACTAATAGCCACCGAGTCGCCGCGCTTATCGATAGATTCACCCTATTTGTGCAAAAGGAACGCTAGAAGGTCACCTGTTGGCCGTTTAGGACGAAGCTCATACTGACGGTCATTAAGTAATGAGTGATCTTCCAGGTAACGGATCAGCTGGGTATTAAGGATCCTCTCCATGATTTTACACAAAATGGAAGTGACGGCTATAGGACGATAGTTAGCCGGGCCGGATCAGAACGATCTCCCTTTTTGGGAACCGGCTGGACATTAGCCTCTTTCCAAGATTTATTCTTGGAATTCTTGAATTTCTTGAATCAAAGCTTTTGAAATGGATTGAAATAATAAATCTAATTCTATACAATAAGGTTACATAGTGATGCGTTAGTCTCATCTGGTCTGTGACTGAAATTGTAATCTGCGTAATAAAATAACAATGCATGGTTGTTGGGCTCGTGGGCTACATTAATAAATTCTCATTATAAAATGAAGGGGCACGAGTTGAGCTCGTAAGCGCATTAAGTTAAACCGACCCGCATCACTAACCGCGGGCTCAAATTGCGTTCAACTGAAACCGGAGTGGTTATCATGAATTTTAGAGTTTCTTAAAACCGATACTGGATACTATGAACAATTATAATTTTGCATTGTAAATCACTAAAGATGTTTAAAAAAAATGTCATTTAAGTAAAATAAAATTCTCTCGGTTCGTCATTGACTTCTACCTGGAAAATGCGAAATAAATTGATTCATGTTATGAATAACCTTACTATATTCAAATATTGAACGCAAGATCAAAGTTATTTGTCTTTTTTTGTCCAACGCAAAATTTGATATCGATTTCATATCAACAATAATATCGAGATTGACATCAAACAGTTGTATATAAATATAGTTTATCTATTAGATTAGAACGATAACGATTTGCAATAATTTCACAACCTCTAGGTACGTGGGCGACGCAATTAGGGTTATTAAAATCTTTTATTTCACGGAGCTGATGAAAATGCTGATGCAATGACGACATTACTCGAAGTTTGACGACCTCATGGAGAAATCGCTTTTATTACGACGTCACAATCATATCCCGACGAGGCGACCCTCATTACCGTGGATCGTTACGAGTGTATGTTAATTACTTAGATTTAATTTAAACTTTGCCTTTGATTGCGCGGCCATACGGTTGCTTTAGTGGAGTTTTACAACGCAAGTAAATAATGTCTACGGGGTTGAGTTAAATATTGATCTACTGTTTTACAATAAATTTTACAGTGAGTAATTAAGGGGTTAAACGCCCGAAAGTTAGTCCTTCCTGTGTAGACTTGTTAATGAATTTGACATTTTTGATGTTGTCTCTGAGACTAAGGCGAATGAGCTTACTATGTAGCTTATTACCGCTTACTTATTAGATAGAGGTTCTCTATTTGACGCTAAGATTGAGGCCTGTTATCAGATCTAAGCCTATCTAAGAGATGAAGATCTGGTTGTGAGGATAATAAAACGTAATAAACATGATTCTTTTAAGAATGAGATATTTAGATATCAAGTTTACAATAGTACATCGTCGTAACCGCATTTTAATTGAAAAATGAAACGAAATTATAGATATTTAGTGCAAAATAACCAATTTATAAACTTTCATTATCCTGACTTATGAGGTTAGTATACCGTTGTGTGTCAGAAACCAGTCAAATCCTAGTCAAAAAAGTTGACATTTCAAAAAACATGCTTGGTTCATTAAAAGTGCGCAGTGCGTATATTATTATATCCAAATAGTCCGGGTGTACGCCGGCTTGTGTTTTCGTGTCAGGCATGCAATTTTAAGTTTCTAATCGAAGAAAATTCAAAACGGAATCTACTTTTTATATTATAAAAAATATGAAAAAAAAACTCGGTTGCATGGTTCGCTCGTCAAAATTCACTGCTAAATCTGACAGCTATTCCTCGTCAGTAGGTGATAGCTTGTCCAAAACATGGTTCGACAACATTTTCGCGGTGTGGCCTAACAAAATGTGCGCGATCCTTAACGGTCTATTTAGCTGAACGGCACCATAAAACCTGAGATTGAAGTGTCCGCCCACGTAACCGCAGTACTAAAGGCTACCTTCTCTATTACAGTTGCGAAAGTCGATCCACAAGTCGTCTAGTTAAACCTTTCAAAATTTTCACCTTCGGTATTTTTGTGCGCAAATTAGGGAAATGATAATAGTTTACCTTTCCTTTACCCTACTCATGCCAATGTCATCAACTGGTTTCATGTCATATTTGAATAACTAGATAAAATGTGAGCTGTGTTGAATTTGAAGTAAACCGGTTCTTTTCAAGGTTCTGTGTTTGGGAACATAGGGATTCTACGGAACTCTGCATTGCGCGTGGTTATATGCATATCCGAGATTTTCATCCGTATGGTTACAGATTCATTGTTGATTTTTCGTGAATATTGTAAAAATTACCTAAAAAAATTCACATTTTCAGGAATGGAAACATAAATAAATAAATGAATGAAAAATACCAACATCAATGTTTTTATTTTTTTAATCGGTGCGGATGATCGATGATCATGAGTTAAAATTTGGCATCGTCTTCAGAATTAAGGCGCTACCTTACGGAACACAACAATGCAAGCACTGCTGCATGGCTTATAAGTAAGGTAAGTGTATACTTGTGTGTCAGAAGCCAGTTCCATCCCTATTGTTACATTTTTTATTGGTGAAATTTGCAAATATTTGAAATTAGCAAAACAACAGTGTGTGTAATAGATTGATGGTGCAAAGAGGTGCTATATCTTTCGTGATATAGCAACTCATTGAATTACCGCCTAGTTTAGACTGCATTCTTAATTTTTATAATTGTCACATTTTCATTCTGCATGGGCCAAGTCTAATAGAGCATTACTCTAGATATTAGACATTAAGATCTTTTCAATAGTCATTAGTTTGCAGTCATTTCTTATTTTTTTTATTTCATTTTGGGTAAGTTTGTTACCTAAATTTATTATAGACAAAGGTAGTCAGGCGTGAGCCAGGTAATAAAATTGTCGTTGAGGAAAAGCGCTCCTTATTATGGGAACTATTACTCGTATAATTGTCGCTTTTGTTACATACGCTTAGCTTTATACCACGATGATTGACACGCGTGAAAAAAAAACTACAATAAAGTTACCAGTGAAAAGCCAACATTCGAACAATTGAACATCTTCTATACATCTTCTACTAATATATTTCTTCATCGGTACCTCCATACTTAGTTACTAGTTATGTATCAATTGACGCTACAATAAACGTTCATTCTTTAAATCAAAATGTCAGCTCGTAGTATTCCACGTTCACAGCAACAAGAGAAAAAGCCGCGAACGAACACATTGTTCCGCGATTCGCTTCGCAAATTTATTTCCCTAGGGAAAAATCATTTTGTATAGACCTCAGCGATAATTGTGTATGTTCACATACATTGTCTACACTTATAGACCTTGTACTCGTATATATTATATTAAAGTTGAGGTTTTCGATATAAAAATGAGTAATTTGTTAACAGCGTTTATATAATTTACTATTTATCGATGATTATACAGTAGTTGAGAAAGTTTAATTTTGCTTTACCAACTTAGAAAACATTAATGTATCAAAGTAACGCTATAATTTGTCTTTAATTAAATTCAATTCAAAGACTAATGCATCTTTTAGTTTTATGTATATATATATAATATATATAGTAAATATATTTGTTAATCAATAGAGCGGTTAAGGAGATGACAGCATGGACTCCACAACAGAAAAGACCTCGTGGAAGACCAAGGATAGATTGCGTTGAGGAAGATCTCAGAAAAATGAAAGCTAATACAGCTTGGAAGAGTGGAGCGAAAGATCGCGACTCGCGACAGATGGAAGCGACTTGTAGAAGAGGCCAACACCCACACTGGGTTGTAGCGCCATCGAATGTAAGTATATTTGTCAATCAATATCTATTGACTTTACTGCTATTAAAAAATAGCGTGGAGCAGCCTTTCCCGTGACTCGGGTAAGTCGACTTTAATGGGTCCATAAGCAATGATAGGATATTCTTCCACTACCCAATCCGGCCCGGAACGGCTGCCGGCGCCACCACGGCAAGACCAGAAATATAATTATGAAACACGTGCCGTTGCCCCGGTAATATGTGGAAAATGTGACATACAACTTCATACATTTTTACTTCGACAGCAGCCGTGCCGTTGCAGTGAAAAACGGCTAAAGGTTTTCCACTGCAACGTTACGGCTAATTAAATGTGAAACCTTTTCTCTTCTGCTTTCATCATCACAGCTCATATACGTCCCCACCGAAGGGCTCGAGCCTACCCTATGTTAGGATGATTAGGCCATAGTCAACCACGCTGGTCCAGTGCGGATTGGTCGACTTCACATACACCTTTGAATTTCTTCACAGATGTATGCAGGTTGCCTCACGATGTTTTCCTTCACCGTAGAAGCGTCAGACAAATGTACATATGAATTTCGAAACGAAAAACACAGTGGTACATGGTGGTCTTGAACCCGGACCTCCCGATTGGAAAACAAGTGCTGAGTCCACAGCGCCACCGACGCTCCTTCTATTTTGAACATTAAGTATTAATTAATCTAAAGCAACGCACGTTCAAGTTGCGTCGTTAAATTCGTCTAGATCGAGTGTACCATTCAGACGAATGACATGTCAACGGCAGAGGCCGCTTCAGCCGTCGACATCTGTCAGCGGCTGCCGTCGATGACTCAGAGACACGAATACAGAGATATCGTCAAATGCATTTGTAGCGTGACCTGTCCGCCGTTTTGTTTTTATGATACCAGGCACCTACTGCAAGTGATGGTTGCTGACGACGCATTGACGACTGTCGCCGGCGTTTCGAAGGCTGATGCCTGTAACACGTTGACAACCGGCTACCGACAACACGGCTACCGACGACGGGTCCCCCATCATGGATCTTGCTTGATAGCTGAAGTAGGTAAACTGTCGTTTGTCTATACGTGCCCTGAGACCAATGCTTGTACTGTTGCTGATATTTTTTTATTATTTCTAGGTATAGGTTCTTTATGAGTTAGCTGTTTCCTCGTGGTAACTCCTTAAGGTTCATTATCTTTTCTGTGAAATTTGACATTATCATGATCGTCTACACGGCTTTTATCGTGAAGTTCATCTGTCACTGCTCTATAGAAGAGAGTCGTCATAAAGTCTTGCGTTGACGGCGCAATTACTGTCAAAATTATAGCAATCTTTATAGATTTTGAGGTAGATAGATAATGCGAAAGAAACTATGTAAACTCCAGATAAACTTAGAAATTAAATTACAAGGATATATTTTTACAGCGAGGATTCTATTTTGAATCCTGAGATATACGTGGAGCGAGGTAAAAATAAATTTGCGGCCCAGTGAAACATTATGCTTTTCATCTCATCTATGAGAAAAGAAATAAGGGCGCTTATAGGTATAACTCATACAATATATATTACTTTCTCTTTCGTCGCTTCATGACATCTAAACTGTTTTCAATTTCAATAATTCGTGAACATTTATATACAGGAGAAAACGTACTTTCCGCATTTTCATGTCTTTTTGATACAAAAGGCGAGAGGCTCTCGGTACCTCGTCCTCTTCATTTCTTTAATTGCTAAACACTGTACTATTTTTATCAATTTAATTTTTCGAATATGTTCCAAATTCACTCACTTAATGCATGTTACATTATTCTCTTACAGAAATGACTTACTTTGCTCGCACTTATGTGCGAACCATTTAGCGCTTTTCGAGTAAATGGAATGACCGTCATGTAAACTCAGGGAACAAAGATACAATTGCACTCACAAGTAAATGATAGTAGTGTTCGTTTTTCAAATCTGCCTGTAACAGATACTCAACTGCAGGCGTAGCACGGGCTACCAAGACGGGACTTGAGTCTCGCGTTATCTCACAATTTCAGTGACATATTCTCCATGTTAAAGTGTAGCACGGCGGCGCGTATTTATGCTACGGTCTGATAACAGCACTCACAGTGCTAACGATTGTAATCGCCTGGTTTAAATTAAAAAGAACACTAAAAATGCTAACAGCGCTATCAGCATGCATACGATTCCGGTCCGGGATTCCGGGGTTTTAGCGTATCAATTTGTCAAACCAAATATAGAGTTAAAAATTTGGTTTGAGTAGGTCATTTTGCTTTTGATTACTTCTCAGTATTTTTGTTTTGTAGATTTTAATTACAACATTGTTTCCCCGCTGCTCATCCAGAACAGGTACAGTCATTTTGAACCGAAAACACAATTATCAAACTGATAGTTCGCTTAAGAGTGATTTCGCCAGAGCATTAGCGCCGTAAGTTCACTATGGCGTATGACGTTAACGATGGCGTCATGTGGCTCTTCATGCCGGGTAACATAAGCGCGCACAACATTTCGGGACGCGTTTGAGCGCGCTACTATTAGCGCGCTCAAAAATCGCGCTCGTAAATAAGTAAATAGTTAGTACGATCGCGATGCAAATGAGCTGCAGATACAATACAGTCGTTTGCATTTGCAACGCTGCAAAAAATTGAAGGCGCATATGCATTTCGATTGAGTCGCGAGTCGCCGCAGTCTAGTCCTCTGACTCTCAGCAGGCGTATCAAGGGCTGCCAAGAAATTTGTGATAAGACATCGAGACACGTATCCTTTGAGGAGCGGAGGAGAAGAAATTTTTATCACGTCAGTCACTAAGGCTGCGTTCCGAAATCAATAAAAGTCACTATTGACTCTATTCGGCGACTCGCGACTCAATCGAAATGCATATGCGTCTTCAATTTTTTGCAGCGTTGCAAATGCAAACGACTGTATTGTATTGTATCTGCAGCTCATTTGCATCGCGATCGTACTACCTATTATACGTACTACCTATGATCGTACTACCTATTATACGTATTATACGTACTACGTACTACCTATTATCTGTGGTATCACTGCAAAAAGTTGCAGTGTGAAAGCCTACAGAATTGTAAAGGCCGGTCGCGGCGCTCCAGTTTCCCAGTTCGCTGTTTAAGTAGGTACTCACGTTGTAAGAATATCGTAGACGGTGTACCGGGCCGTGTATGAGTACTTGTGAATCTTGTGCACGTTCTGAGCCAGCAGCAGGAAACGTCGGTCTGCGGACACGCAGAATGTCACTGGTTCGAGCACCCTCTGCGGACAAAACTTGTAACTTAGAAAGTTGTATAATCAGTTTAAACGCGAAAGTCTGTTCAAAAAGTTAAATTCGCTATTTTCGAGTTATATTGTCCTTTATATTTACGTCCACATCGTAAAAATCAGTTTTAAATGAGATACGCCATTTGATCCCCGAATGTTTGTTTCATTTAAATTGATTCATCTCATATTTATTTCTTGAATATTTTAATGATAATGCACATTTTATAAAAATCTTCGTTAGTACATGCGAACGCGATGTCGAAGAGCGTCGGTGGCGCTGTGGACTCGGCCCAGAGGCCCTAGACTAGAGAAATGCCAAACGCTAACTTTTCCACAGTCGTTCCGCAGAAAAAATGTATGGAAATGACATTAGCTTACGACAACCTCACGCTATTTTTTCAGCAGCTAATGTCATCTCCATACATTTTTTCTGGAGGAACGACTGCGGAAAAGTTAGCGTGTGGCATTTGTCTAGGGGGTCTGGCCTTTCTAATCGGGAGGTCCGTGGTGCTATCCAGCCATGTACCAATGTGGCATATATCTGCATGGAGATTCAAAGGTAATAATAAATTATTAATAATAATAATTTATTCACTGCTTTACAAAATAATAAAAACTTTAAATATTTTAATAATATTACAAAAGGGCTCGTTTTTTTATTTATTTAACAAATTGCATACTTATAAACAAAAAACATAAACGCCAAACTACTTACTGAGTAGTTTGTCGGCGAAACGCTCTAATTTTCACCTAAACTACCTTATATTATAATTATGCATACCAACTTTATGACTGAAGACAATATGTATGTATTTGTTATAAATAATGGCTTACTTACTAACATCCCTTCATAACAATTTCTTTTAACTTTCTCCTTAAAGTTTGTTTACATTCGATTTTCACTTCATTTAGCAACAGCTCATAATATTTATTATAAAGCCTTGGTATTATATATTTCTTGATTCTCTTTCGATAATATTTTATACACCATACTTTAATTAATTTGCCTTTCATCTTTGCTCTTGTATTAATTTTAATATTTATTTTCTCTTTATGATTCTATCGCTAAAAATACTGAACTTTTGTTTCAACGGGCATAATTTTTAATTCAGAAAATAAGGCATCATGGTTCTTTTTTCATTTATCTTAGATTTTTTAAAATCTTATTTGAAGTTTTTTTATTTGGTCAAGGTATGTCTTAAACGTAAGCTCAAAACAGCTGAAGCCGTATCCGCTTATAATGATTCTACTACCGCATAACAGTGTATTATACTTTTCCATTAACTATATTCTTTAAGTTTTAAAATCTACCAAGTATAGATCTTAATTTGTTAATCATACTATTGATAAGTGACCTCCAGTTAAATTGACAATTTATATTCAAACCTAGGTATTTTATCTCCCGGACATACTCCAATTACATCTTCTAAGTTAACGTCGGCAGCTGTAGTGGTAAGATAACTGTGTTACAGCTGCTAGAAGAGTGCCAGCGGTGTATGTGAATTGTGAAGTCGCCCAATCCAATCAACATAGGGTAGGCTCGAATCCTCGGTGGAGACGTATATTAGTTGTAATGATGATGATGACATGCGAACAAAATAGTCAATCGACGTAAACTGTTGCATTGTTTTTTTCATGTTTTATACTCATATAATTGTCATACCGTTATAACGTAATGCGATTACGCTAGAAGGGATATCGCTAGGCAGTGTCCCTTTCTTCGAGTGGATTTAATTCCAGCTGACTATATGTATATGGGTGGTAGTAATTACTGCTCTGGGGAGAGATGGAAATCTCAAAACAAAACCCTACATCGACGCTTCTAGTCAGCGTGATGTAATAGGCTGGTTCCTCTTCGGCTAAAGAGGTTTCCCCTGCAGTAGGACATATGGATTAAAAACGATGAAGGTGAATCAGCGTCACGAGCTAAGCAAATATGTTTTAAGTTTACTTATAGTATCTAAGGAATCATCCAGTGACTCGCTACTTATTAAGTTCTTATTAAACAGAACAAAATTTATTTTTACAAAAGTTTCCCGTTATAGCATTTGATCGGGTTTTTTTCTTTCATCGCGTTAAGGCAATCAATGTTGTTCGAGGAATGGCGTTGTTCGAGCAAAGGCGTATTCAAATGACGGCACTGTAAAGTTAGCTTACGCAAGCTAATCTGAGCGGTATATTTTTTATATTAATCTGAGCGATCTGAGCAATTTCTGAGCGGTGGTGACTTGTGTGAATGATCACGACTTACTATCATGCGAACACTAAATCAGACAATAGAACTATTGCAGCGGAATCAATATATGAGTAGGACAAGATTCTTACTGGCAATATAAGTGCTAGACTTGCGCTTAACGTATCTTAGGTTAAATGAGAACAGTGTGAGATGTTCAAGTTGTAGCACAGACCTCACGCTAAGGCTTCATATCCACAAGCAACATTGACGCGCGTCATGTTGGACCAGTCACATGCAACTTTAGAATGTCTTCTGTCGACGCCTCACAAGAAACCGAGCGTAAATTGGCAATGTTGTTATGAAACGCTGCCGAGCAAGTTTAGTACCTATACGAGGCTTAACGTCATAAATAATCCTAAAAATCTTAAAATTAGATGCCCTCTTAAAAGTGCTAAGCTTAGGATGGTTTTATAAATGAATGAAACCAGTTTTTATACAGTAATATAATCACAATAGTAACACGCTACACGGAAATGATAAAGTTTCAAAAAGCTTAACTTTGGGCTATTTTTGAGACAATTATATTAATAATTGATTTATTAGTCCCTATTTATTTTGTTTATAATCATGCAAACTATTGCCCGAAGCCATTTAATTTAAGGAATTATAAATAAATGAAATATTTAAGCTTAATTACGGACAATTTTATAAATTATATCAGTACTGCAACCTGCTAGCAATTAGGTTTGTATTCAGTTCAATTAATACGAGTTTAATTTCCAAAGAGGTACGCCCCACATCCATGTTTATGTGATTCTGACAGAATAAACTATTTAATTTTTTTATGTAATAAATTAATAAAAGGATAGCAGTAAATATTAAGATTTTTACTATGATGTATTTTCCCACTCGATCGTGGACATATGTACCATTTGGTTTTGTCTGTTCATCATCATCATCATCACAGCTTCATATACGTCCCCAACGAGGGCCATGAGCCTCATGAGCTTAACTAAGTAATTATGTTAAGGCGATTAGGCTTTAGTCAAACCAAGCTGGCCCAGTGCGGATTGGTTGCTTTCCATTGAATGAACCTTTGAACCTTTGAACCTTTGAATTACTTCGCAGGTGTATGTAGGTTTCCTCACGATGTTTTCCTTCACCGTAGGAGCGTCAGATAAATGTACATATGAAATCCAATTTATTTTAAAAATAATGTTAAGGATAAAAAGTATTGCTACCGGTCTCCAGGGGGTGCGTTCGGTGAATTGGCCTTCTTGATCACGAACGTGTCATCGGGGGCGGAGAGGTTTCGCAGGGAGGTTTAGCCGGATATGGGGGACACCAGTAGAAAAGTCGCTGGTCGACCAGAATCCTACTGTATACCCAAATGGACGGCCTAGTCAACTTAACCTCTTTGCATCGTAGCAGTCGATCCCGCTTCGAAAACTAAGCGAAGTGAATGGGGTTCTAAGCAACTACATGAACAACCAAACCTTGCCGAAAAGGTGCGACTGATCGGGAAAATTGGGCATAGCCAAAGATTAACGAAACTAGGTTTGCTGTAATGGAAATAAGAGCTTTGAGAGGAATGACCAGCTAAGGTAAAAGAGTGGAGTGGAAAGAAGAAGTATTGATAAAAATCGAGATGGGAATGCTTAGATGGTTTGGGTATGCAGAATGGATGGATGAATGATGGCCTATGAAAGAACTTTTTAAATTGTTTCAAATAGGTAAGTTGGTAAGGGGATTGGTCATAAAACTCGAGGAAGAGAACGTTACAGACGGAAAACTGCGATCTTTGCATACCGTCATTGGGAAGGCGTTAGTCATGGTATGTAGTTTTTATTATTCATCACCTAAATTAGAACTGGCTTCAGCAACCTAACTAAGCGCTACAGCAATGAACATTTAATTCCTAAAGTAGGCAGCATTCATTTAATATTTTCAGCTTTTGGTATTCAGCAATATCTTTGAATCCCTCCCGAGTGTGGACCAAGATTAATCTACCTTCATTGTTTCTGGTTTTCATAAAACCGCGAATTACATGTACCCTCGTTGAGCGGCCGACCTTGGCTTGTTCTGACTAATGGCAACATCTTTTGTTATATTGTTTGACGTTTTAACATTTCCTTCTATTTTTGTTTTTTCCTTTCATTTAAATTCATAGCTGCAGAGTTTCGCCTAACAAACAATGAAAAGAATGAAGTATTTTTATCATCAGTGTGAAGTATTTTTATCATCAGGGTCATAAATTGACACACTATCATTTTCTTCCGTCTTTCTTCCCTATAATCCGAGTATACTAAGCGACCAAGTATAGTACACATATTTTGACTAAACATTCAAAACCCCAGGCTGAAAGTGCCTGTATACACATTAACGCAGAGCAATACAAATATCACGTTGTTTATCTGTGACATTTGAACGGTGTAGTTCCTGTCACTATTTTTCATAATTACAATGACAAATGCATTACCTACCAACCTACTTGCCTTCATTGCCTGTACTAATGATTATGAAAGCAAAAAAAAAACAATTAGCACTTGCAGTTTTTTTGCAAAATAATAATGCAGAAATCTACGACATAAACTGGGATATCTATTGATCGCGTTGACATACTCCTATAAGACTGATTTTTTTCACAGCTGAAATAGACTGATGTTAATTTCAGTTGGATATCTCTACGCGTTCCTGAGAAAAAGGCTTGACAGACAGATGGACAGTGTATCTTACAAGGGTTCCGTTTTATCCTTTGCAGGCACTGAACCCTAAAGTAACGTTTGAATGTCTTCCGCGTCTGGGCCAGTTAAGATGAAGGTTGATTTTGGCTAATTCTCTACCCCTGATGGAGGTACGCTCGGGATCAGACTAGCTATTCCCCGAAAGTACCGCCTGGTGTGTTAAGCACACCTAATGACTTCTTAAGTTTGTATATAGAAAAAAAACGAAAAACCTTGATGTTTAGTTAATACACAATGTAAAGACATTGTATTTTCCATATTTTATTCACGATGTATAGCTTATGGGCTATCTACTTACAGGTCATATAGATCTCGTATCGATGTAAACAGTGTATTTGGTATGAATTGTGATTGTTTTTTTTTGCTATTAGTGTTCAAAGCACATATAAGTGCGCTAGCAGATACTGCAACTTTGCTGTTATCTTTCAGGATAGAAAAACACTTTAAAAATAAACACACCATTGTGTTTGTTACCATTTTATGTTATTTACTTTGTTAAAAATCATAATTTAGATGTCAAATTACTTTTAACCTTTTCAAATTACTACGTGCTTTTACGAGTATCTGATATGAGCCGTTTTAACATTTGCTGTCGTAATTACGGCTCCACCTTGTATGTAAGAAAAATTGATTCAATATCTATTTCGTAATTTTCCATAATTTAACTCGTTAGCATTTAAAAGCTGGTTTTCTAAATGTTTAGCGAGTTTTGTAGAGTTTATTTCTGAATATTAAATATTTGTCAATTAAGCGAGATTAGTAGAGCTTATTTCTGAAAAAACTGATTAACACACCTCCAAGCATTTACGTAATTTTAAAAACATTTTTTTTGTAATGTTTTCAATTACGTAAAATTACGTAAAATTTATTAAAACAGATATTTTTTATATAAATATGTACACTTTATTCATTTAATAATTGAGATAAAAATAGGCTGTGTGCACATTATATAGAGGGACTTTTTAGCAGTACTGCGATATTTGTGATTTAAAAATAACACATATTTTCCCTTTATTTATCTATTGTAGTTATTATATACAGCTCTATAATATTTTTTATTATGATTTTTGAATGGAAAGACGTAGGTATATAATCTATATAAATATAATAGTAATAAAAAAATCGGTCAAGTGCGTGTCGGGCCACGCGCCGTGTAGGGTTCCGTAGTTGCAAATTCCAATAATTTATATTCAGTACTAATTTTCAATGAAATTTTACTTTTCAGAGTACATTTTAAAAGTTGGTCCTCTATAACTTTTTAGTTTCTACTTAGTACTCACCTCTGATAGATTTCCTTTAAACTTCGTTATACATATATACTAGTTATACTACTGTTCTAATTTTTTTCACGTGTCCATATATAACTGTTTAGCAGATAGAGGATGGGGACACACTTACCTCTAACAAAAAATTTCACTCTAAAACCAAATATTCAGAAACGGATCCCTAAATCGAAAAATGGAATTCTGAACCTTACATTGTTTTTTAAAGATCTATTCAACAATATCCCACACGAAGGGTTAGTCGAGAAAAAATGTACTCCCACTTTACTTGCATGGGAGCTACCCTAAAAAATTTTCTTTCAAGAATTTTTTCTACCACTTTTTTGGCATGATTAATATACATACCCGTACCAAATTACAGCTTTCTAGTACTAATAGTCTCTGAGTAAAACCGCGAACAGACAGACAGACAGACAGTCAGACAGACATGACGAAACTATAAGGGTTCCTTGTTTACTACGGAACCCTGAAAACGAGAGAAAGAATGAGATAATAGTATTATTTAAAAATGTGTGAAAATCATAATTCAATGAACCTAGTCGTTTCAAGTACTACACGAAGTACCTGCCTATCTACCCACAATGAGGACCAATACTTTTAGAAAACGCAAACATTTCTGTTAGTTTTACGAGTATACAAGGAAATGAAACAGAAACATAATGTCACCCTTTGAAACGGGAATTCATATAATCCGGGCAGGTATCCGGTAATATTGGAATAAGCAAAACATAATCCCGGTGCTTCGTGAGCCTGTGGCTGTCAGCGGGAGCGTTGCACGATAAATTGAACTCTACTCAACAAGTTGACAAAAACGTTCTCTCCGTAGACGAACTTACCGAACACTATAACGATACCTCAAGACTGAACTTGATACAAGTTGAGGGTTATTTGGTATTATATATAGCCGAATAATCTTAGTGTAATCTGTATATACCAAAGTATTGTACTTCATGAAATGTACTCTGTATATACCAAAGAAGTATTGTACTTAAGGAATTAAAGATTGATTTTATATTTGTGACTTTGAATTTTATTTAAAAATACTAAATAAATTTCAAATGATGAATTCGTTCAATTTTCAATTTATTTAGCATTTTTAAAGAAAATGCGAAGTCACAATAAATATAACATTTGTAAGTTTGCTTTATTCTCTACCAATTTTCAAGAAATCTTTAAAGATTTCTAAATTAGATGCTGATACGTAGTTATTAACAGTGAACAAAGAAGTTCATAAGAAATCAATATATTTAAAGTTTCGCCGGGGCTGGTAAGATCTCGGTGGCCCAGTTGTCAAGGCGTCAACAGGGTATGTTCAAAACACGAGTTCGATCCCCACCCAAGACGACATTTTAGCTGCATTTCTAACAATATATTGTTTATAGTACATTACGATATAAGTGCTTTACAATGGTTATAGCTCACAAGGCGGAATTTAAGCTAGAGCCGAAGGCGAGGGCGTAATGGAGCCGAGTGTGTATAACCAATATACGCACGTATATCGTACGACGTTTTTTAACACACTCGTGAGAAAAAATACCTAATAAACTGATTTTTTTGATTAAATAACACAAATCATTTTTTAATTTGCAGACAAAACTAAATAATGGTATCAAAATAACCGTTTATTTATTATATTTGAAGTAATAGAGTTTATTTATTAACAAAATTATTTACCTAGTGTTTTTAAGACAACTCTTTGCTGGTATAAAAAATAAATATATAACACAAATAGTGCAGTTATAAAATTATAACCGCACTATTTGCGTTACTACACACAGGTGTTTCATGAGCTGCTTTATGTATCTAAAACTTAGATGCACTTTACGAGTAAGTGTCTTGAAAACTTTATAACATAACTCGTCATGTGGTCGTACTTAATATTGGTACTTTAATATCTTATGGTTAATGTTTCTACACAAGCAATATGTTGCTTATTATAATTTATATTGATTATTATTGACACATAATAACTGAATTCGTTGAACAAATACGGTTCACTCTCAATGTTATAATTATGTGTTCTATCAACAAATAATGCCGCTGAATAGAAACAGTGAGACCGGAAAATAAACAAGCCTACGAAACGCCGAAAATGGCCGAGACAAAATACTCGTACGAAAGCAGATACAGGGATTGGAGATGGCGCCTGTTCGGTAATCTCTACAACGGACTATCCGATTATCATAATATTTTGCGGGCATTTCTATTAACACAAAAGCAAACGTATTATCAAAGTCATGTACGAGTACACTCGGACAACACAATCGTTCGCCGGCGACACATTCATCGCGCCAATTGAAAAAGTAATAAACTTATTGTTTACGTTCCATTTATTTGAGGATATCAAAATGGAGTGATAAAATACGTGGAGGGCTCTGCGGGCGGTATTCTGCGGCGGCGAAATAAATTGATGTCCAGCCAACAAGTGGGTAAACACCGGCCTACTTTGCTTTATCGGGTGGGTATTTGTTTTAAGTAGTTATATAGATTCTCTTGCGTTCACTTTGTCTTTCGATTTCCACGTAGAGCATGATTTTCACAACGTCGAGATACCAGTGTGAGGTTGAAGACAAAGGTACTAAGTATGGGTGTTATAGTACATTACGATATTAGTGCGTTAAGATGTTATAACCAATGCGCACGTATATCGTACGACGTTTTTTAACACATTTGCGAGGAAACAGGAAAAAAAAACATTTTATATACTTATTGTTCATTTTTAATTATTGAAACAGTTAGTGAAATTACAATTATTTAAATAAACTCAATCTGTGAATGCACACTGTTGCTTTCCCGCCATTTTAACAGCGCGCTAGCGCTGCCTACTGACTGGCGCCGCGCGGCGATTAGTTCGAAATTTGAATAGCAACAGCGCGCTGCTCACTAGCTGGAGTCGTGCGGCGGCGATCAGGGGGCCGATTACGGATCTCATGATTACAAATGATATCATGATGACATAAAATTTATTTGCCTTTTTACGGATCAACGCTTCATAAATATGTCTTTCAAGGGTTATGGCATGATGACATTATCGAAATTATACCCTAGCAATCATATCAGTAGAGTAAGGACAAGTAAATGAGCATTTCTAGACATTCTAAATATTGCAAATTTATACTATGTCATGTCATAAACGATCCGTAATACGGGGGCAGTTCCATATTTGAAATGGCAAATAATACTGTTATGGAATTTGTATGGACTATAACTTAACTATTTGCTTTGGTAACAAACGCGTTTTTTATGACCCGCTTTACATATTTAAAACCGGTGGAATTACATCAGCTTTACGAGCAAGGGTGTTAAAAATTCATTAACAGTGACCTGTTTGTACTTTGTAGTTCAATGGTCATTAAGGACCTGTTTCAAATATATAACTTTAATATTAAACGTATTTTGAGCAAACGAAATTCAAAATAAGTCGAGTAACAAGTGACATTCCAGTTGTCTAATAAAGTTTACTCGTACATTTGAGCTCTTTGATAGGTCATCATTCCTAGTTTAGTCACTGGGCGGGGTCCCTTCTGAAAATGGGATTTAAACTTGTCATCAACTACTCCACCTCATTGCGGGCTGGTGGGCAGCGCTAGATGCTTGATAGTATGATGGCTAAATGGTACCTATAAAACAAGTATTTAATTCGTTTTCATGTAGTTTTTTATAAAAGTTTCAGGGATTTTTGTTTCACTTGCAAGTTGTATAACTATGAAGTGATTATTAATAACCAAGTAAAGATTGTCAGACAGCACTAGCTTTGGGAGTCTTTCTAATTATTTACTTTAGTTATGCCGCCTACGTTTTAGTCATAATGAATTACGTTTACGTATATACAAAATGTACCCAATTTCACTTTGATGAGTATTATTATATATTCTGTGCTTTGATCTTAAATTATATTTGATATCTTTTCACTGAATAACGAAAGACGATAATGATTCAGGTTTTGTAGCAGCTTTCTCACATTAGTGTCACTATTATTATGTAAGAACCCTTTGAACTTGTCTACACAGGGCGTTACATCTGCTGGGATAAATGGTATGAAAAACATTAAATGGTGGCAAATAGAATCGATGTGAGCGGGTTTATTAGAAGGGACATGGTAACTTATACTTATACTTACTCTTTTAGAGAAAAATTTAAAGAAATCGATATAATGACAGTTGCGTCACAGTATATTTACGAGAATATATTATATGTCCATATAAACATTCATTTATTTTGTAAAAACAGTGATACTCATTCAGTGAATACTAGGCAAAAGAATATGTTAGTGTTACCAAATACTAGGCTTAAAAAAAATTATAATTCTTCCAAAGGCCTTTGTGTACGTTTCTACAACAAAATCTGTTTGTTATCTCAACTAAGTATATCAAATAAAATTCGTCATTGTAGCAGTACCAAGCCTTGAAAGCTTATCCCAGCGCATTTATGGCGATCTTTCGTTACTTAACTCTTCATCATCACAGCTCATAATAATATTATGTATGTCCCGTGGCCGAGCCCACCCTAAGTTAGGGTATTTAGGCCTTAGTCAACCACGCTGGCCCAGTGCGGATTGGTCAACTTCACATACACCTTCAAAATTTCTTCGCAGATGTACGAGTATGCAGGTTGCCTCACGATGTTCTCCTTCACCGTAAGAGCGTCGGAAAAATGTACAATCATATGAAATTCGAAAATGAAAAACACATTGGTAGGTACATGGCCGGAGCGAACTCTGGACCTCCCGATTAGAAGGCCAGTGGCGAGTGCACAGCGCCGCCGACGCTCCGACTTAACTCTTGACACTTGTAAAACAACCGCAGAACATATTGAGCAATTCAGATTTGTACTACAAACCAATTAGCATTACACAAATCGAAATTGAAAATGTTAAACGAAAATAAAATTTCATAACGAATCTGTAGAAATGCTATTTATAAGTAGAAAAATGCTCACCGAAGCGCGACGTTGGGAAGTCGCTGAGCCGTCCCTTGCTCACTCTATATTTAATTACCAGTTTATATCTGCAGCAGTACAGCCTTGCTCTAGCTAATAGATAGTTTCAGGGTAACGTGGACTCGGCAACCTTGTTTGCCACTCCATTGGATAGGAAATGAAATTCTCACCTCCCCAATGATTGCAATGAAATTAATTTTCTCGTACTAGCCAATATGTTATAGATATACGTTTAGTAGATATAACTACTGGTACTGGTTTATTATGTAAATATATACATATAATGATAATGCAATAGAAATACTTTACGTTACTGCCCTGCGAGCATGGAACTCTTAATAAATAAAATTTGACAAATCGATAAATTTCACAAATATTCCTAAGGAGTGAAAAGGACAGATGCTTTTGTCGATCGATATATGTCGATCGACAAGTCCATGCTCGCAGGGCTGGTTGTCAAAAATGAATTATGCCTACTCAATGATAAATAAGTAAAAGGTTTTCCTTAAATTATTGCCAATCAGTTCTATTGAAAAGAATTGCGGGATTTAAGCCTTGAGCATAATTAACGAGATTTTCTTCTATTAACGTATTTTGATTAATTTCCATTATGGTGAGCAAAAGCGTTACCTAACGAAATAAGATTTAAGATTTATTTGGTGAGCAAAAGCGTTAATGAAATTAACGCTTTCGCTAGATTTTGAGAATGCTAGAACGTTAATGAAAGATTAAAGATTTATCAATAACTAGCTTTCCGCTCGCGACTTCGCCCGCGTTATTTTTTTTTTCCCGTGGGATTTTTTTCCCGTAAAATTACCCTATGTCCTTCCCCTGGTCTCGAACTATCTCTATACCATTTTTCATCAAAATTGGTTCAGTAGTTTCGAAGCTTATTCAATACAAACAAACAAACAATCAAATCTTTCCTCTTTATAATATTAGTATAGATAATACCTAGCTTTAGGACTAGTTTCATTGATTTACTTGTTTTAATAAAATAATCACGAATAAGATTGCTTATTCGTGATTATTTTACTGGAGGGAGACTCTATACCAGGGTCGTCTGCTTAGGTACCTCCGTCTTACCTATTTCTGCCGCAAAGCAGCAGTGCTTGCATTGCTGTGTTCCGGTTTGAAGGGTAAGATATGGCAGTGAAATTACTGGGTACTGTGACTTTACATCTTGTGTCACAAGTTGGCAACGTACACAGTGGTTCTTGTGGGGGTTGCAGTTTTGCTGCGAATCTCATAAGAGCCACATGTATTATAGGTGACTGTTACCACTTACCATCAGGTGGGCAGTTTGCTTGTTGCCAACTTTCTGCAATAAAAAAAATAAAATAAAATATGCCACAATGCGGGTTTCCGTGTTACAGGTTCTTGATCGCTCAATAAATACACAAAAACACCGAAAAACTATAAGAAAATGTAATTTTGTATGTAGCTATAGAAACGACAATCAAATAATAACAACGATATAATAAAGTATTTGACATACTGTCTAGGGTTTTCAAACGCGTCCAAAGAGATCGTTAACATCCTCCGGCCCCTGCACCGTGTGCAGCAGGTTCGTCTGCCCGCAGCTCCAGCGCATACAGCCGCTGTACAGGTCGTACCACCTCGCTGGAGTTACCCAGTCGCAATCGGGCTGCTCGGCTCTGTCCATCCACACCTGGAAACACTTCGATAACTCGAGCCAATGGCCAATTTACACGCTTGGCGTTCTGTACCTCTACGAGTACAATATCTCCTGGGCGTATTACGTTGCTAGACCCCTTTTGCTGTTTCTGTATCAAAAGTGAGAGGTACTCACTTCTGAATCTCATTTTGAAATCCTCACGAAGCTTTACAATTCTTTTTGCTCTAGTATTTAAATCAAACTGGTCTAAATTATTTGTATCACGACGTTTGTTGGGAACAATAAAATCATTCGGCGTCAAAGGCACTAAGTTGTCCGAATCTAGATTGGCAGTCAACGGTCTGTTGTTAAGTACGCCCTCAATTTCACATAAAACCGTGTAGAGCGCTACTCTATCTAGGGACGCTTTACCTAAAATTCTTCGCATCATGTCTTTCACCATCTTTACTAAGCGCTCCCAAAACCCTCCCCACCACGGGGCTTGAGGCGGTATGAAATGCCACACAATTCTATCTACAGACGTTTCTCTTAACAGATTTGCAGCTCCTTTAAAATTAGTGCCGTTATCAGAATAAATTACATTCGGTTTGCCTCTCCGGGCTATAAAACGACGTAATGCTAGCATGAAAGATTCGGTCGAGAGCGAGTCTACCAGCTCTAAATGGATTGCTCGGTAAGTTGCGCATGTAAATAAAACAATCCATACCTTCTCTCGTGATCGTAGAATTAGCGGGCCAGTCAAATCAACGCCAGTTACATCAAACGCATGACCACATCTCAATCGATCGGCAGGCAATGGCGCGGTAGGTGCTGTACACATTTTTGCAATAAGTTTCTTGCAAGGCATGCAGTTTTTTATTACTTTCTTTGCTAATCGTCTGATTCCTAAAATCCAATATTCTTCACGGACAATGTTTATCAATATTTGAACACCAGCATGACAGCTTTTGACATGACAATGTCTAACTAAGTTCATAACTGCCAAGTTCGAGCCAGGTAGCAAAATAGGCGAAATAAAATTGTATTTTTCCTCTGTTAGCGTCAAACGAGTTTTCACTCTAAGAAGTTTATCTCTGTCCTCATATAATTCCATATTCAGAGATTTCTTTGTAGCTTCGATGTTAGAAAATTCTTCCGACTGAATCAATCTAAACAATGTTTTCTCTGCTATTCTATATTCTTCGCTTTGTATTTTCTCATCTCTTACTAATGCTTCTTTCTTAACCTTTCTTTGGCAATTTTTACTGAATCTTATGCACCAGGCCAACATATTTATTGTTTTAACATAATTTGAGAAATAGGTTAGTCGATTAGAGAATTTTTCTTCTATTTGTACATTAAAGCAACATTTCTTCACTTCTTTCATAACTTCGTCTAAATCTGGCTGAACTTCTATCTGTGGCCATTCTGAAAACGGAGATTTTAGCCACGTAGGACCTTCCCACCATTTACTATTTAGCAGAGTTACTGCGTTACAGCCTCGCGATGGCAGATCTGCAGGGTTTAAATTACCGGGAATGTGATGCCAGTCTTGAATTTTAGTTTTTGTTTTGATTTCAGTGATACGATTGTGAACAAATACATTCAGATTAGATCCTTTTTTAATCCACGACAAAACAATACTGGAATCTGTCCAATAGTATTCACTCTCTACTTCTTTATTTAGTGCCTTCTTTGCTTCCGCTGCTAATCTCGTAGCTAAAAGTGCAGCGATCAATTCGAGCCTGGGCATAGTAATAGATTTCGTGGGTGTAACTCTGGATTTCGCCAGTAACAACTGCACGGAAACTTTTCTATCATACTCAGCTCTTAAAAATACGCATGCAGAAAAAGCAGTCGCGCTTGCATCACTAAACGTATGCAGTGTGCAATGGCAGAGTTTGATATCAGCGTGGGTAAGAGGTCTAGGTATTCGACACTCATTCAAAAGTTCTATATTTTGTAGCCAGTTCTCTGTTTCTTTTTGTATATCATCTGGGAGCTTACTGTCCCAATCTATATCTTCCTTCCAACATTTTTGTACTAATATCTTTGGTATAAGAGTATAAGGACAAACAAATCCAATAGGGTCAAAAATGCTTTGTGCAAGAGATAGCAAAGTTCTCTTAGTTAGTTTCTTGTATTTTGCGTCTGGTGCTTTACAATATAGTTCATCAGAACGGGGATCCCATTTCAGCCCTAATACTGAAGTTTCTTTTACAGATTCATCGAAGATCTTTGGATATGAAGACACCCAACATCGCAGCTCTAATTTTCCTTCTAACATTATCTTTTTAGCTTCACTGACGAATTTTTCGAGACTCCTTTTATCATCGACGCTTGTTACGCAGTTGTCACAGTAAAAGCTTTGCTTGAGTTTAGCGGAAGTGTCAGTATTGTATTGCTCGAGATGGTGGTTTATTGTTGCCATGAGAAGGAACGGGCTCGTAGTGACACCAAACACCACTCTTCTGTGGCGGTAAGTAATAATCTCTTCTCTAGCTTGAATGTCTTTCCACCATAAAAATTTGACATAGTTTCTGTCTTCTGGATAAAGGGAAATCTGCAGAAATGCTTTTTTGACATCAGATATGACACCAATTGCTCCTTTTCTAAATTTCAGAAGCAGAGGAGGAATAAGTTCGATTAGATTCTGACCTGTTTCTAAGCATGAGTTCAGTGATAGGCCTTGTATATTATGGCAGCAGGATGCATCAAATACTGGGCGGATCTTTGTAGTGAGACTTTCTTCTTTAACGACAGCATGATGCGGTAGATAATGACCAAAATCTGGATTAGCATCATAGGTCTTCTCTATTATAGAGTTTTCTTCCCATTCTACAAACTGTCTATGGTACTCATCTAAAATTCCAAGTTGGATAAGTCTTGCTGTGTTGGATTTTAATCGTTTTAATGCTACGTTATAGTTAGAGGGTAAGTTCATGGCTACATCTTTGAAAGGTAGTTTCACCTCGTAGCGGTTCTCCTCATTAATTCTCACAGTACTTTTGTAGAACTCTAGCACTTCATTGTGTGTCTTTGTTTTAGATTTAGCTTCGTCATTTATGCCAAGAGTTTCCAATTTCCACATATCTTCAACATCAAATGCAATAAAATTGAGATTCACGTCATCGCATGTTGTAGCATTACCAGTAGGTCCATGTATTGTCCATCCAAACTTGGTTTCAATAGCAATTAGATTGTTTCTTAGAGTAATCATTTTCCCAGTCATAATAGAACCTAAATTGTCTGCTCCAATTAATAAATCTATATCTTCATTTGGCGTATCATTAATATGTATACCTTTTTGTTTCAGGATAGCCAGAATATTAGCATCAGCTTTTGGTAGCATTTGGCAAATCGTAGGCTGCTCCAAGGCTTCAATTTCAGTCATAAACTTATCGTCACAGCTCATTAATGTCAGTTTGTAGGTCTTGCGATTTTCTTTTTTTGTAACAACTCCACCGAATAAGTTATGTGCAACTACAGCTTCGCCAATAGATACGAGCTTCGCCTTGTCTGCAATAACTCTTTTTACGAACGACCTTTGTGCTCCTGAGTCTAGCAAAGCTCTTACCATCAATTTCTTGTCTTTATGCACTATATAAAGGCTTAATGTTGGTAAAATAACTGTAGCACTTGATGATTGGAAAAGTGTTGCCTGCATTTTTTCAATCTCGTTTTCTTTTACAGTTTCTGGTGGGTGCATGATAGCGATGTGTCGCCTACCGCATTTTGTACATTTTATTTGCCTGTTTCTGCAATACTTATGCCAATGTCCTACACGTAAACATATTCTGCAAGCATTCTTTATCCTTATAGCTTTGATACGATCTTCATAGCTCATTTTCTTGGCATCTTGACAGTCAGTTGATGTATGAGAAGAATCATCACAAAAGATGCAGTTTATGACCTTTAGTGCACTAGTCTTGACGTTCTTTGTAGCTGTTGTGAAACATGAAGTGGAGGGCTCATTAGACACAATGTCCTTACGTGAAATTTTTATTCTTTCCTCACTTTCAGCTTCCCGTTTCAAAAATATAAGCAGATCGTTCAAGGTGCTAGATTGGTCGTTATGAGTGGATCGGTTATCTTGGCGTTCCCATACCTTTAGCAGTTCTACTGGTAGCGCTGATTCGACGAGTGGGCGGAGCATTGCAGCATATTTGTCACTGGTAACTCCTAGAGACTCCAGAGCGTGCAGTTGTGTCTTGAGGCGGTCATAAAGTCTGGTTATAGAAGCTTTAGTTCCAGATTTTGTCTGTTCCAGTACAATAGATAGCAACTCTCTCACATAAATCTCTATCAAAAGCTCGTCGCGGCCAAATCGGGCCTGTAGCTGTTCTACCGCTTTTACATAATTCGCTGCAGTTGGTGGATAGCTGTCTATAATTTTTTGGGCTGGTGACCCGGGCTCCATACATTGCGACAGATATTGAAACTTGACATCATCATCCATGTCGTCGTCATCGTGGATTTTTTGAAACATGCCCCAAAAATGTATCCATTTGCGGACGTCTCCGTCAAACTTTGGCAGCTCTAATTTAGGTAATTTGAATAGGCGTTTAAGTCTCTCTTTGGAGGAAGCACTACTTTTACCACTTGAGTCCACGAGCGTTTTGGCGTCTTCTTCTTTAATATATGCGTTATAGCTTTGCTGAAGTAGGTGCCATCTTTCAACATAATCTTCTGTCGCACCCATGAGGGATTCGTAATCTTCCTCGTTGCGCTCCATTAAATCCAGCCATTGATTATATATGGTATTGTCTAGGCTACTCAACGTTTCAAACTTACAGCGGGCGTTTGATTCGTAAGTTGGAAAAAGTCGATATCGATGTGAAACTCGGCGCTTCCTGATTCACACGAAAAAAATGTAACATTTCAACATTCTTAGAAAAAATAGGTTTCATTTTAGTCGCATAGGCGATTTGCGATATTGCTAAGAAATATAGTCTCAACCTTCAAAGATCTATCGGCTGTAGATAGCTAATCTGATACTGAGATATTTCTATAGGTACTAGCCTCGATTTATTTACGGGCGCTGGGAAAACTCGCCGGATTTAATAAGATCTTTACCTTAGCCGACCTTTTCTCGATATCACAGACCCTGGCCAGTGTCTTTATTTAGTTTTTCATTGACATAAGTAAAATGCCTCTTAACATTCACGACGGTAAAGTAGTCCAAGTAGGGTTTAATTTTTTTTTCATGAAAAACTTTCGTTTCCTATTTATTTTAACTATACAACGTAACTGCTTCATTGGTCAAGTTAATATCAAGTGTGTCTGTTCAAAATCCGGATTAAAAAAATATTCACATTTTTTCTGATTACGAAATTCTCAGAAGAAGTTTGAAGTCTGAAATCAGTGCTCTAAACGAAGCAGCAGTTTCACCCCCTATTACATTGGACCTAAATAATAGACGAAGTTTGTGGTTATATATCTTTGCTTAACCTTCCGGGGAGAACTTCGGCGTAATGATATGTTTGTATGTGTGTTGTCTATACCGTATACTTTAGAGAAATCATTTTTATTAAGTGAGACGAAACTTTTCTTCGCCAGTTTACAAAATGTTTGATGGCTTAGCATCACGGAATAGGATTTTTCCATTTTTAAATCATAAATTTGTATCATCATTCATCACCCATAAAATAATGCTGATAGTCCACACAATTTTTTAAATTGTTTTCTAGCTTAATCACCTATTAATCTTTCCGGAATTATTATGTCGCTCTGCAGCAAGGTCTCTGAAACTAAACATTTTACTTTATTTTTTACAGTAGGTAAGTAAGTACTTATTTAACTTTTTCAACGTTATACGTTTTGTTTTTCCATGCAATTAAAAAGTAAATATTTAGTGGTATGGCTCCGTGAATAGCATACTTTTAATTTTTACATCATAAAATATTGCCAAAACCAATAAAATTATGCCGTAAATCCGTACCATTTTGTTTTAACTCATTGCCAGCTAGCTAATTCAGCTATTGATGTTTTCGAAACTCACAATGTCGCTTTGCAGCAATGAATTCAAAATTCAAAATTCAAAAATTCTGTGTTCTGCTCGTGCGTAATCTAACGCGCGAGCAAAAAGATTTCGACTGGGCGAGTCAAAACGTAGTAAACAGTCCGTGTTAGGACACGATCGATCGCCGTCGAAACATCTTAGCCGCCATTCCTAATTCACAGGGTCGTATTGGTCCCGGGAAATTGGCCGTGCTAATATTATGCTTGTGGACCAATTTCGGCTTATCACCGTCCCGGAGTTAGGCTGAGAGTTTGGCCATATTACCATTTCACTTGGCTCCCTTTTGAATACCGCATCGGCTATCAGCTATGCGATTCACTAAAGTTAACAGCCTGGAGTTCGACGCTGTGGCAGCGCTGTAATATGATTTTGTATTCACTAATATTGCTTGACAATCGTTGGCGATACTAGCGCTTCGAAGACGAGCACGGCGTGAACCGGCACTAAAAGTTTGACGTTTTTCTTTGTGTTTTGGTATTCAATTCAGCAAAAGAAAACAGCGTCGCGACCTCTCGCGACGCACAGCCTGGCTCACAGCCACGATTTCTAGTGTCAAATTAAAAGCTACAAATAACAATGCCAGATTCTGACCCACCATTGTCAGTAATATGAAATATATGAAAAAATCTACCTATATGATTTTTTATCTCGTACTGATTTCATTATTACTTTTTAAAACTTGCGGATATTGAATAAATATTTAAAATAAAATGTACCTACTATTTCCGTTGGGAGAAGAACTAAGAAATGACAAATGCGTTTTGTTGTACGACGTACAAACAGAATAAAATATCAATCAAGTTTTCGAAAAATATCGTTCTCTTTTTTAACATTATGGATTTTATGCGCATATCGGTTGTAAGTTATTAATGTTTATAAATAATTTTTAACAATTCTAGTTCCTTTAATTTTTATGTGCATACGCATAATAAAGGAGTACCTACCTACCTATGTGAAACTAAACGCCAATTCTGGATTGATATTGTTTGACATTTACTTTTTCTTATGACTCTGTGGTGTGGTGAACTTATGACAAATGACAAAATAAATGAAACAAAGACGGTGTTGCTTTACCAATATTGCTTATTTAAAAGATGTCGCAAATAGGGAATATATAGGTATATTATGATATACCTATTCGTTAGTAACGATAGATATTTTTGTTAATCGGTATTGCAATTTTTTATTTTATATGAAGAGGAACGATTGGTAAGTTTGTTTGTAATGAATAAACTCAGAAACTGCTTAACCGATTATAAAATTATTTTACCATTAGAAATGAAGTGTAATATATTAGGTATATCTCTGATATCCCACAAGATCGGGACCTATGTGGGAATAGGTAATCTATTGTAAATAGGCTTAATAATTTATCGACAATATCGATTGATTTAACTCAACAATTAATAATGAGCTATAAGATTAATATTTATTTACCTACTTTAATTATCGTAAAACGGACGAATAGGTACCTAGCCACTATTTATTTATTACAATTATGAAAGCGCCTAACTATTAATTTATAGCAATTACAGTTTTCTGCACAAATGCAGTTCGAGAAACGTTAGATAATTGTTCTCGTTTTAGTATATTATAAAAAAACCGCAACATCTAGAGAATTTATAACTTTTATGTTTTAATGACCAATATTACAGCTATCAAATGTCGTTTATCGCATTCGTGTAAATCAATTTTATGGGGTGGGGCAAACTTCTATAGAACTTCTGGCATTGTCCTTTTAAGTCGAGTCGTGTGTTTTGCAGTTATTTTAAGTTTTTATGGGAAATACTTCAAGAATTAAAAAAACAATGTGTGCTGGATTATCAATCATGTTATTCTTGCTCGAAGAAGCGAAGTAAAGATATGGTTTATGACGACAAGCAGCGACCATAACCACCCATAACCCATGAATGTTTGCAAAGGGTATCAATTTTATTATAACATCGAAATGAATTTTACACAATTCGAATAAAGTCATTTTTAAACCATATTTAAGAACTTGTTTCTTTTTCATTTTATATAATAATGTTGTTTTATTGTCTCCGATATTTTTAACACATTAAAACCTGAATCAAAACAATATACAATGAACTGTATATATGCACGTGTGTCGCAACTCTATTACAGCGACGAGCTTAAACAGCCAAGAGATCGACGTCGAGTTAAATGGCGTTAGTGAATACGTATATCGTCAGCGTTGCGCTCTACGTCGAAATGAAAGCCAGCTCGTCATCGAGCTCGATGACGACTGTTTCTGTTAGCGAATCGCACTGCTGGTAGGTACAAACTCCAAATAGTAATTAAAATTGTTGATAAATCTTGACGATATTTTTTTAAAGGTCTCAAGCATAAAACATTTTGTGAAACTTCCTGGTGATAAGAGACGATAAGTTAGAATTAAGGTAAGCTTGGATTCCTCAATCACAGGAGACCTGGCTATGGCTTCGGTTTGCTTAAAAAAACAAAACAGGCGACAGGCGTATGTAAGATGGTGGTAACTAGTGCAGTGGAGTCACATGTTCTGACGTCAAACACTACGCAGACCACTTATTTTAAAATTGAAGACAGGACCCACCACCACCGACAGACCACCGGGTTATATTAGTTAAAAATTATATTTACAGATACTTACAAAAGTACTGTTCGACATGAGTGTCTTCGAGGTCTGGTTGGCGGCAAACATGAGGCTAATGCCGCCCCACGCATCCCGGAAAATGTACTCGTCTCCTGTGGAAGAATTAATAATCAGAATTAATTTTTTGTGTTGCTCGACACGTTGATCTATTAGCTAAATATCTATCATAAGATGTTGGAGTTAGATTAGTTAACCAATCTGTGTCACACTGTTGTGACAGAATGGTGTGACCGAGAGTAATTCCCCAAAATTAGAATCATATGAGAAAAGATGTTGAGAAGCTTAATAAAACTTATAATCATGTTACAACAAACTTGATAGGAAAAATGAGATTAAAAATAAATACGGATAAACCTGGGAGGAGGTAAAATCTATGTAAATAAAAGGAAAAGTTCCCATCTATAGACGTACGCACAGCCGTAACCGCTAATGGTAGAAACGTAAAATTCAGTTGTTTTAATTCAAAATACGGACGCCCACAAAGAAGCGATTTAAAAAAATTTTAACCCTGAAGGAATGAAATAAGGGTTGCAAGTTTGTATGGAATTTTTTTAAATTAGCAACGATTTTGATAATATTTGAGATTCATGCTCTTAAAAACATTGTATTGCTGTATTGGTTACACGTGTTTCATGGTTTATTCGAATTCACCCCCTTGGGGTGCACAATAGGGGTTGAAAGTTTCTATGAAAAATATTAAAATTCTGCTCCAATTTCTATGAAATGTATTATCCGAGCTCCTTAATATGAATAACAGTCTTCTATATAATAGGCTACAAAATTATTTTTCCTACGGGAGAATATAAAATTCCCACGGGAAAACAATAACAACGCGGGCGAAGTCGTGAAGGGAAAGCTAGTATATTATATGTTTATATATGGATTGAAATAAACAAGGAGATAGGCGTTTGTACCTATATACTCGTAAGTTGTCGAACTAAAAACTAATTGGTGTCGGCCAATTAAGAAACCTTTCTCCACACTAAAATAAATAGATATATTTGCGTTGTTTTTATTTTTTGCTCGTTATATTGTTTCAATTAATTAGAGCAAACGTAAAAACAGAAGCCGAAAAAGTCATGATTGACTTTGAAGAGGACATTATTGGAGGACATTAATGAGTTGAACATCGTTTACGAGATACGAGTAAAAGGTTACCAATACCATTTTGCCAACAGTATAAAACGTAAAGCAAAACTACGTAGGTACTAGATTGTTCGATGATGCTTGAATTCTAGAGCTCTTTCCGGGAAAATAGATTAGAAAAACACAACACAAATTCACAACCAAAAAAAGAAGTGTGACAGAGAAAAAGAAGATTTTTTTATGAAGAGTATGCAGTTATTGTTAGACATAATAACTGTTAATCATTTTCTCGATAAAATTTAGCGTATTCTCGGTCAATAAAGTTCATAAATGTAAATTAAACAATTAAAAAAAAATCTATTTTTTATAGATAGTATCAGATAGCATAGCATTTTTACCCAGCGCTGGGTAAGTTATCAATATGGCTGAAGGGAAAATATTTTCTTTTAGGCACGAAGAACTCTATGTAACGATGCCTAATTTTTTTTTCTATTTTGGTCTTTATTTGCTTAACACCACGACGAATGAGCCATGAAGTTACGTTTGATAAATTAACTCAGAGCTGTTTTTACCGTACTTTTATTAAATTTTCATTGAAAGGCTTTAATCGATTATTATCATATACCATTTTAAATTTTTCTAGGCAGAGAAGCATAAATAACAGCTCTCATACTTTTAGATACAACTTCGATGATATCGGTTTTACTTTACAAACTTGTTCCCCTTATCACCTCAAAAGAGATGTTATTCCGAAAATGAGGAAAAATATCAATTTCAATACATGAAAACTATAGTCTACTTATTTTCATACTCCCAAGTCAGAAAATGGTAAAGTTCTATACAAACTCTCAGCCGCTACCCGTTTAGGAGGAGAACTTAAGAATTTTCAACTGTTATACGAAATACATATCACTCCCAAAGTAAAATACAAAGTTCTATGCTACTAGCCACAAAAACAATAGACCTTTAAAATTAATCTAACACAAAAATTAATCTTCTATTTCACCCAATTTCTAAATTAAAATCAAGTGAATGAGGTCAGTCGGAAAGTGTTTCATTCTTTTCACACTCTTAAGTCACTGCAGTACTATCTTCCAGTTCCGACAAGAATATCTCTGGCACAGGCGTTAATTCTTCCAATTTTGGATTACGCTGATCCTTGTTATTTGGATATTACAGAGGAATTATTAGATAAGCTTGAAAGACTTCAAAACCTCTGTATTCGTTTTATTTTTGGGTTGCGTAAGTATGATCATATCTCCAAATTTCGTACACAACTCAAGTGGCTTCCTATCCGACTTCGTAGAAACTCTCGTATTCTCTTTCTTCTTTTTAATATCATACACAACCCTACATATCCACCTTATCTTCGTGAGTGCTTTGAGTATGCTCGTTTCCCTCATACGCTCTGTAGACCTCATTTACGCACACTCCTAAAGTTTACCTGTCAGCCTTTTTAGACGAATTTTCTGAAATACTCTTTCACTGTTCACGCTGTTAGGCTGTGGAACTCATTACCGTCTTCAGTGCGTGATGAGCAAACACTGATTTCGTTTAGAAGGCGTTTGAGGGAGCACTATCTGTCACAAATTTGAATCCGTTTGTCCTGGTTATCCATAAGAAGTTATTTTATTCTGGTGTTATATATATATATATATATATATATATATATATACCGGGTGTAACGGAATACCGCAATAATATTTAAGGTTGTTGATTAACAAAAAAAATGTTTTATGACTATTCTTTGTATTTTTATTGTAGGCCTACATTTGAATGCATATGCTTAACTGTTAAGCTTATTAAATCGAAAGTAGGCATATAATAAAAATACAAAGAATAGTCATAAAACATTTTTTTTGTTAATCAACAACCTTAAATATTATTGCAGTATTCCGTTACACCCGGTATATATATATTATTTATACATTATAATGTTTAGGTATATATGAAGTTTATTTCATTGCTAGTTTTTTTTATAATAGGTTGGGGAAAAAGTTTCTTCGCATTTTTTAAGAAAATTCAAAACATTTTTTAATATAGTTTATTTACATTTAACTAAAGTATGTAGGTACCATTTTGTTCGATAACTTTTTGCCATCTTGTAGGTAGGGACATGATCCCATTGCTATAGAAATTTTGGGACTTCTGATCAAAATACCGCGACAAGTGGTTTTGGCAGTCCTCTCGTGATGTTAACCTGACACTGCCTAAAGAATTCTGAAGAGACCGAAACAGGTGGAAATCTGAAGGTACAAGGTCAGGACTATACGGCGGATGCATTAACACCTCCCAGCCAAACTCTCTTAATTTTTGCTGAGTGGCTAAAGATGTGTGAGGTCTAGCGTTATCATGATGAAAAACCACACCCCTTCTGTTGATTAATTCCGGCCGCTTTCTCTCAACTTCTTGCTTTAATCTCATCAGTTGTTCGCAGTAGAGTTCAGAATCGATGGTCCTGCCTGGTGGTAACAGCTCATAATGAATAATGCCCTTCCAATCCCACCACACACACAGCATCACCTTGTTGCGAGTTAACCCGGGTTTCGCCACAGTCTGTGAAGCCTGACCGGCCTTTGACCACGACCTTTTTCGCACGTTCTTGTCGTACGTGATCCACTTTTCATCACCAGTTATCAGCTTCTTCAAAAATGGTTCGGTTTCATTACGTCGTAGTAATAAAGAATCACAAATGAGTACACGGTTCATTAGGTTTCTTTCAGTGAGCTCGTGAGGTACCCAAATGTCGAGCTTTTTTGTGTACCCAGTTTTTTTCAAATGCGCCAAAACTGTTTTGTGGTCAATTCCCAGTTCTTCAGCTACGTCGTAACTACTGACATGCCGATCTTGCTCCACTTTTTCAAAAATGGCATCCATTTTATCTGTAATAGGGCGACCAGAGCGACGTGCATCTTTGACATCAAAATTTCCGGATTGAAAACGCTTAAACCAAATTTGTGCTACTCTCACAGACACTGCACTAGGTCCATAAACATCGCAAATTTTTTTCGCGGCTTGCGTTGCATTTTTACCTTTTTTGTAGTAAAATTTTAAAATGTATCGAATTTTTCATTAGATTCACTCATCTTGGCGGTACGAAAAACAAATGAAAATCACACATTTTCCTAATTTGAATTTGGAATTATGTTCTTTAAAATTTAAACTTTCAATGATACCAAAACCAGCCAGATACAAATAGTATAGCCAAAGAGATTTTATTACAAGTTTATACATACTATAATGCGAAAAGACTTTTTCCCCAACCTAATATATTGTACGCGGACATCTTATATGTATATCTATGCACTTCTCCCATTGCGGGTGAGTTGGAAGAGATTTCTATGTGAAATAAGCCCACCTTTTGTACTGTCTTCACTTAGTAATATTTCTATATATATTTTAAGTGTACAATAAATTATTAATAAATAAAATAAATAAATTCCATACCAAGTTTTATCCCTTATTTCATCCCTGTTGTGTCAGATCACTTTTTATTTATTATGTATACTTAGGCGTACTCTCATTATTGCGTATACTTGTATTCTCTAAAGCAAATCAAGATCTCTGTTCGCACTTCGCATAACAAACTGTATGAGCACATTTAACGTAGCAATAACTTCAAAGTGGCGTGCAATATTAGCCTCGTGTCCACAGACTAATTAAGTCCCTGCTTGAGTGCTCGTGTCCATAAATCGAGAAATTAAAATATCCTAGTTTCAAAAGTTGCTGCGTAAAAAGCGAGCAGAAAGACGGACTTTGCTATAATATAACGATTCCTTGTAGAGCTTTGAAAACCTAAGCCCTTCTATACTCTGAGGTTTCATCCATATTTTGCAGTCGCTTTCTTTCTTTTATTCTTAACAAAGTTGATTGGGATATGAATAAATTTGTTTTATTTCTTTTAATCTTATGCTTATTGGGGTTGTATGTACGGTACGAATGAAACAATTTCCTTGACCGTACTTACCGTTATTGCCCGACCGTATCCCTCTCAGCGTATCGGTAATCAAATAAAAGATAATCTTGATAAAGATCGCAGTTTATTCATTTCTCATTCAAATCATCTTTTGAACTTTTTCAAGATATTGAAGCTTTTCCGCGTTTATATATTTCAGTTTTATTAATATTATCAATAGTGGAGTCCTGTCAATGTTCTTGATGATTTTATGCAATCTCTATCCTAACAGCTCTATCCCATGAAACCTTGAGTAGAATGAAAGAATGCTTCAAAACTAATAGTGTTAATTAATAGTGTTGCTGCGAGACAAAATTTTATCTGCCAACTTTTATGCGGTGTCTATGTTGAATTTTTAGCAATATTGCTAACTTTATAGTGCTGTATTCTTCAAGCCTTTTTATTTGATACCCATTTTACTGGGGTTGAAAACAAAATTTAGTTCGCAATTTTCGAGCGGTAGCAATGTGGAGTTTAGACCGATATGTTGCTAGGTTCATATTGCTTTACTCTTCAAGCCCTTTCATTTGATACCCACGTTACTGGGGAAAAATATCTTCATTTTTGAGCGGCCACCATGTTGAATTTAGGGCAATATTGCTGGGTTCATAGTGCTCTACTCTTTAAGCCCTTTTATTTGATGCCCATATTGCTGGGGTTGGAAACTTTCAAATTCAAATTCAAATTCAAAAATCTTTATTCAACTTAGGCCTTTACAGGCACTTATTGACGTCAAAACAAAGCAAAACATTCTAATTTAAAGGAAACATAAATTTAACCTTGTATGTGCATACATCCTGAATATACCTACTCAAGATGTCTGCAAATACAAGTAGTAATGAAAAAAAAAAAAGTTGAATCTACACCTGTTCGGAAATTGGGAGAGCCTTCTCGAGAAGAACAGGCAAGAAACTCGAAAGGTCAAATTTTTTATCTCCTCTTTTAAATCGCCATTTACAATTTTGGTTTTGTTACATAGTCATTGAAACTTTTTTTAAAAAATACAATCGGTATGCTTACATACACTTAAAATGTCAAAAAATAAGTTATAGACGTATACATTAATCATAATACAATAAATAATGTTGTTACCTAACATTTGATAACTTAGTCTAATTCAAAATCAGTGTCAGTTCTTTTCTGCAAACAACATTTGTTAACATCAATAGCTATACACAACAACACGATTATTGACATTATAACGAATAATAACTTCATATTAACACCAGGCATTGGCATCATTTAAATAATCGTTGACTTTATAATATCCTTTACTCATTAGAGTCTTTTTTACATGCGCTTTAAACTTATGAAAAGGCAAGTCAGTTACACTATGTGGAACTTTGTTGTAAAACGTTATACATTTCCCCATAAATGAGCCTCTAGTTTTTTGGAGTCTGTACGTTGGAACGGCAAGTTTATTTTTATTTCTTGTGTTTAACTGGTGAACGTGGAAATTGGTTTCAAATGTATTATAATTCTTATAGACATAAATCAAATTTTCATAAATGTATTGTCCTGCTAAGGTAAATAAATCTCTTAGAGAATCCCTTGTTCGTAAATTATAAATAGCGCGAACTGCTCTTTTTTGAAGTACGAAATTACTTTCTATACTAGCAGCCGATCCCCACAGTAGTAGTCCATACGACATAACACTGTGAAAATAACCAAAGTAAATCAATCTTGCCGTTTCAACATTAGTAAGTTGTCTTATTTTTTTAACTGCATATGCCGCAGAACTAAGTCTGTTTGCCAAGGACTCAATATGTGGGTCCCACTGCAAACGTGAATCTAATGTAATGCCCAAAAATTTGGTACAATCAATGAATTCAATAATTTGATTATTCATTTCCACAATAGTATCCACTTTCCTTACATTTGGCAATGAAAATTTTATACATTTAGTTTTATTTGAATTTAATGATAAGTTATTAATTGTGAACCAATGCAATACATTAGAAAGAGTACTATTTACAACGTCAGTATTTTCATTACCTCTGTCAATCTTAAATATTAAAGAAGTATCATCTGCAAATAGTACTGTATCGCACAGATTGTTAGTGAAATGTGGGAGATCATTAATGTAAATTAAAAAAAGCAAAGGTCCCAATATCGATCCCTGAGGTACACCCATAGTTATAGATGCACCAACAGACTCAGTTTTGCTAATAACAACTTTCTGGACCCTAATGGACAAATAAGACTCCATAAGGCTAATTGCTTTTTCGGTGACACCATAATGTTTGAGTTTATTTAAAAGAGTCTGGTGACTAACGCAGTCGAAAGCCTTCGACAGGTCACAAAATATACCAATCACATCTTGTTTACACTCCCAAGCGGCAAAAATGTGTTTGAGAAGTGCAACTCCAGCATCTGTCGTGGAACGACCTTTGGTAAAACCAAATTGGTTCATATGAAAAATGTTATTACATGTAAAATGATCTATTAACTGCTGAGATACAATTTTTTCGAATATTTTACTAAGTGCTGGTAGAATCGACACGAAATTCGAAACGAAATTTAATTCGTCATTTTTGAGCGTCAGATATGTTGAATTTAGAGTAGTGCTGCTAGGTTCATAGTGCTTTAATCTCTCTCATTTGATACTCATTTTACTGTAGTTGAAAACGAAATATTGTACACCATTTTCTAGCGGCGGCCATTCTCAATTTAGGCAAATGTGCAACATTTGCCTAAATTGAAAATGGTTCATTTTAAAATTTATCTTGACTGAAGCTTAAGCAATAATAATTTGTACATGGATACATATAAACATGAGATACATATATTCCGCATTTAAAAATATAACGTATCTGGCATTTCTTATAAAGTTATCGGGAACAATTAAACATACACATACATTAAAACGATTAAGCACCGAATTATCCCATTGTTTCAATATAGGTAAAGTTAAACAAACCAGAAGAAAACACCAGAAGCCACTATTTACTATATATTGTACTCCACTACTTTCAGCGCGAAACTTTTATCGGAAATAAAGAAAATAATACGGAATGTACAAAGTTTGCTCTTACTAATGGGCAGCTTTAAAGTTCTCTTGTGCGGAGTGAGCTTTCGTTAATATTAGCTTTGAGCGCTGTTCATAATCTAGTTTAAAAAAACTTCTCGTATTAGTTTTGGGTTTCAGTGTGTGATAGTTTTTAAGTTGCCATATTATTATTAATTAGTGGCATTGATCCTTTCCCTTTAGTTAACTAATTTTCATATCTTAGTATGGTTTTTTGAGGGGGTTATAGCCCAAAGAATTGCAAATCTTAAGTGGCAGTGGGCAGAACACATCGCTTGTAAGACTGATGGCCGTTGGGGCGGAAAAGTCATCGAGTGGTGGCCGTGTACCAGGAGACGCAGCGTTGGTAGGCTCCGCACAGGGTGGACCGATCTGGTGAAGGTCGCGGGAAGCCGCTGGATCCGGGAGGCGCAGGACCGATCGGTATGGAGATTCTTGGGGAGGTCTATGTCCAACAGTGGGCGTCTCTTGAAATAATGATGATGATGATGAGTATGGTTACAATTTTAATGATTTCGCGAAGTTAATTGGTTTTTGCTGATTGAATAATAAGCTTAACTTATCAAAACATGAGTAGCACGCGCGGCGCAAGCTGTTAATAGAGTACACTATAACTGTCACCACGGGCGAGCCCGGGCTGGTAATAAACGAGCTCCTTTTGTTTCTACAACAAACGCTGGACGTGATGGACGAGGTTAGCGCGATGCAAAAATCAAAATCAAAATTAAAAATCAAAATCAAATGTACTTTATTTCATAGGCCCTTGCGGGCACTTAAAATCGTCAATTTTACAAAATTAATGAAACATAAAAAATATTCAAACAAGTTAACCCGTGCGCTAGTGGCAAGTACATCCGCGAAGTTGGTGACGTGCATGTAATCGCCAAGAGCGACCCGATTCCGAATGTAGGGGCTAACATGAGAAGAATCGGGCAAGAAACTCATGTGCCAAAACTCTTTTAAAATCGCCAAATGTCTTACAAATTGTGAATATTACAAAACTATTCAGAGAACGAGCAATTCATTTCTTTAACCGCCACGCTGCCTTATCATTCAAAAAATCTTTAACACTGTAATAAGCCTTTTTGCATAACTGAGCTTTAATTAAAATTTTAAATTTATTTACTGACAAGTTATGCATGTTACATAGCAGCGTGTTGTACATTCGTATACAGTGACCTGCAAAGGAGTTGCTTATTTTAGGGAGCCTATATGTGGGCATTGCTAGCTTGTCTTTATTTCTTAAATTTAAATTATGATAGTCACTATTTTTACTGAATTTAATATCTTTATTCTTGTGTGCATACAGTAAGTTTTTATAAATATATTAGGAATGTACAGTCATAATATCAATTTCTTTGAATTTTTCTCTTAAAGACTCTCAGGAGCCCATCCAATAGATCGCCCGAACAGTCCTCTTCTGCAGTACAAAAATGCAGCCAATATCGGCGGCATTTCCCCACAGTAGTATCCCGTATGACATAATACTGTGGAAGTAGCTAAAATAGACTAACCGCGCAGTTTTCATATCTGTTATTTGACGAATCATTTTTACGGCGTATGCTGCAGAACTTAGTCTGTTCAATAGGCATTCAATATGAGGACCCCATTGTAAGTTAGAATCTAAAGTTATACCCAGAAATACAATTTGATTGGCCAGCTCTATTTCCTCATCCCTAACCTTGACTTTGGCTTTAACTAATCGAACATTTGGCATAGTGAATATAATGCATTTTGTTTCACTTTCATTTAACAACAAATTATTGGCGCCGAACCAGTGAACGACCTTGGAGAGTGCAATGTTTACTTCGTCAATATTAATTTGTCCACGTTTAACTTTAAATACTATAGACGTGTCATCTGCAAACAAGACTATCTCATGGTCGTGTGTTACAAGGTGAGGGAGGTCATTAATATACACGGTTATTTTTTTATCACCCTGGTTATTTTAAGGGTGGCTTCAGGACACGGTAGAAGAATTATTTAACCATTAATAATAAAATTTACTCACCTGTTTAATTAGATATTTATTATCTAAAATATCCAAAAAATACTGCACTGGTATGGACACTGAGTGAAGTTGTAGGCAAAACATTGAATGAACGCGAACTGGCAACAACGTCGCCGATTCAAAGTCATCACTGAGTTGATCACAATTTCACCTTCCTACTTTACGGGCTTACTTAGGACCGGCAAAACAAAGTTTTTAAAGAAAACAAACAGTACTAGGTAGGTATTACGGTTATGGTAGGTTGTTTTGGCGTAGTTAAAAAATTGGAATCAACTTTAAATACTTACCTACCTAGGAAACAATTTAAATCGACTTTAGTTCTAATAACAAAAGAGTTCTAAAAAAGGAAGTCGTCTAACTCATACATAGTCGTGCACGTTTAAAACTATACATGACCACAACAACATATCACTTTGGTTAGTGTTTAACGTCTCGAAATGCAGTTTTTCGCTTCCAAGTCTTACGTTTGCGGGTTCACTTTCTTACACCAAACACTTAATTTCACTTCACAAGTAAAAGTCTACGGTCTACCGGAGTAAGGTCTGTGTATTCGCGAGATGTGTTAACTAATTATTTGCTGAAGCTTTTGTTTGGCCAGTCTCTGCATTGATAATTTTCCAAGTAGATTTGACATTGTTTGTACTGTTATAAATTTGAGCACTAATATATTTAATTTTCGCAGTTTGACAAACTTGCTTAAAAATTTTTGAGTATGACTTAACATAATTTTGAAAAGATTCCGTTCTATTAAACTGTCTTTCTGAGTACAGTTCATACAATTTTTGCCTACTTTTGTGTATTCCTGCAGTGGCCCATTCGCTAAACACTGGATTAACAGTAACAGTGATCTCTTTGGTTTTGAAAATTATGTTAAATTGGTTGCAAAATGTCTCAAAAAATAAATTATACATATCATTTGGTGACATATCCGGTGATAAAAAAGGAAGTTTACAACATAATTCAATTCCAATACGTTTCAATCTGTCAGCAGTTACTGGTCGACATATAATTTTACGTTTATTGACTTGTTCTGTGACAATTTTGAAGCAAGCTAATTGCCCGCAATGGTCTGAATCTAAGTTTGTAATAACTTTCTTACTTACAGGTACTAGATTACTATATATATTGTCTAAACAGGTTGATGTTGTGTTACAGAATCTAGTAGGCTCCATAAATAAGATGGAAAAATTGTGCGATTTAAATAAATTTAAGATTTTATAGGTTTCAGTGTTCTTTTTAAGAAGATCAATATTAAAATCTCCACACACAATCAAGTATTTTTTAGATCTACCCATTTTGTTCAAGGCTTCATCCATGATTTCCTCAAACCTATCATAAGCTGAGGAACCAGGTTTGTATACACATACCACAATAGGTTGCTCAAGTTCTATACATGATAGTTCTATTATGCATTCTACAGAGAAAGACACAATATCTTTCCGTTCTTTAAATTTTAAGCTTTTGTTTAACAGAATCAGTGACCCCCCATGTACTGTGTTGACTCTGCAGAATGAACTACCAGACTTATGCAGACTTGTAATTCTAGTTTTATCGAAGATGTTTTACGTGCTGCAAAGTTGCTGTTATTTCGGTCCCTTAACAAGCTGGACCGGTGCCTTGACGGCGTGATGAGACACAGAAGAGCCTGCGTCCTGCAGGCTCTTCAGTGTCTCATCATCAACTTGCTTAAAGGAATTGATCCTGACGACGTGCTTACGTTCGTAGAGAGATCACCGTCAATTACTTCCCGTCACTTTTGACCATTCATCATTTTGGATTTCAATCAGCTGCATGATATTGACACTTCGTAGATGTAATTTGATTATTTTTATATATTTCAATTTACTGATAATGAATTTCACTATATAATATATCTAAAAAAAAGTTATTCTATCGTAAAAATTCCTTTCAGCCCTCTACCAAAGTTTCATAACCAAGTACCAACGAAACATAATTAATCCTTGTACGATACCAGTTACGTAGAAATGCGTTTTTTTCCATAAAGTTAGCAGGAAATTTGTGATGAGTTACGAAAGAGTAATTTGTATTCTTCGAAAGTAACCAGTTCAATTGAATTAGATGTGGGATGGAAACGTATTGAGATGAAGTATCGTTATTTCAACCTAAATACGTGCCACTGACGGACAGTCTCTCCTAAATCCAGGAGAAATTATTGGTCTACTATAAAACTCTGTCCAGACTGGTCGGTGTAGGGCAGTGTTTCCTAAACATTGTTGTGTCAAGACCCGATAATTTTCGTGCTGCCCCTTCGTAACCCACTTAATGGTTTTAACCACTCAATACTGGTAGCACGCAATTTTATTGACTCCATAGTGGTAACATTTATTTATTTATGATTTATTATAAACTTTTATATTAGGCCGAACACTCAATAAGTTACTAAGTAAAACAAAAAGACAAACAAAGAAAAAACTGCCCAAAAATATGCTAAAGCCTAAATGGGTTCAATAGGCAGTTAATGTAATGGGTGAAAAGGTGCGGTATGTGTATGTGTGTGAGAAAGGTGTGGGTGTGTCGGGTGATTGGATGTGTTATGAAGAGGTATGATGTGATCTGAACACTCAGTTAAATAATACACATTTGTTTTTAGAAGAGCAATTTAAAATGTTATTATTAGCTAACTTTTCCAACTATCTACAAGATAATAAAAAATACGGAATAATTATAAATTTTCCTGGAGAAAATTTCAGTTATTTTCAAATTAGGATCATATATATATATATATATATATATATATATATATATATATATATATATATATATATATATTTGAACTCACTGTTAACAAAAATGGGACACCGTCACTTATACTCGGTATATTTGGGTATCAGTTATATCGTCAATTGTCGATACCTACCTAGTATTATTTTAAAATGAGGCGGGATAGCAGCTGCGACCGAGTATTTTATTTTGACGGCCCGGTACCGGGTCGCGACCCATCTAATAAGAAACTGGGGTAGGGCATTGAACTAGTGTAGGGTTTGGCTTTCCATCTTTTCGCAGACACGTAACTGTCCTTAACTCGCTTAGTTGGCTCTGACGACATCCACCGAATGGCATAGAACAGCAACACATATACTCTTAAGCCCAACGCACACCACTGGAAGCGCGGCGGAGCGCAGTTCAAGACAACAATTTAAAATAAACCTTAACGTGTTGGACGAACGGTCAATAATTGCATTAAAATTAAACGAATACGCGCGCGGGTAACTGAGCGCCCACAAGAACATGCGTGCGAGTAATGCAATTATTGACCGTATGTCCTAGACGTTACGGTTTATATTAAATTGTTGTCTTGAAATACGCTCCGCCGCGCTTCCAGCGGTGTGTGCTGGGCCTTAATCCGTCACTGCACGGCTCCGTCCGTCGCGGCTGAGATGACGTATGATAGAGACGAATGGGAGAAGTAAACGTGTTGCGCCGTCTAATATAATATTTTATACCATTCCCCCTCCAAAAACTTTATTTTATTCACAGAAAACAGTGAATAAAAAGCACTTTTAATCACTATTTTGGTGTTTGAATTTAGAACACACCGATATATTCGACCTCCATCTGAATGCTGTATAACCTACTTACACAAAAAATACTCGATATTAAATCTATATTTTCGCTTAAATCTTTCTTTTTCTCGTAGTCATGATTTAAAGTATAGTATGCAACTCTTTAATAAAACGAATTTATACCGAGGGCCATGAATGACTCGCGTCGCTCATGATTCTGACACTTGAATCACTCGCTACGCTTGTGATTCAATCATCATGAATTGCCCTGTGGTCGTAATTCAGTCTTTAGAATCCTTCACTTGTTCGTGCTTCATCTCTGGCCCTCGCTTTAAATCTGTCCTTTATTAGTATATTATGCAACTAGTGTGCATAATATACTATTTTACTATTGACACTCGACAAAGGGCTCGCGATTCTTTAAAAACAGTGAATAAAACGCTCTTTGTTTCACTGAGTGAATAAAAAAAATTGAATTTGGATCATGCGCGAATATACGGAAAACGTGCAAAGAGGATACACACTCTCGCTATAAAAACGTAGGTACTAAAAACCACCAAAACGTAATAACTGGCTGTATGGAAAATGCCTCAATGCCTCAATTTAAAATTTTAAGAGTAATTATTTTCTCACAGTCAGTGATAAAAAGTAGAGTACCTAACATGTGAAAAAAAAATCATCTCGGCTCTTGTATCCCTTGATCCGCTCAGGATTCTATTCTATTCTATACTTTAGAATCCTTCGCTCCTCTCAGGATACAACTTAGTGCCTCGAAAAGAATTCACCTTTATTTCACTTGTTGGGTAATCTACTATTTTTAATTCTTTATTAATATTGGGGGTTTAGCGACATGGCAATGTCAGCCCTATTGTTTCTTCTTGTCTTACTACAATCAATGCTTCTATATGAATAGCCGACTGATGATAATAATGGTATTTTTTAAAAACCACTGAACAAAATAAATATCAGTTACAAATCATAGTTAGATCTGTAACATTTTATTTGCGGTCAGATCCATATAACTAAAGGATAGAAAAGGAGAGAAACTGCAAAAGACAGGTAGCATGGCATTAAGATTGCCATGCTTTATGCCATATCATTGTCATTTATTTCAAGCACCAACATAATTTTAAAGATAATTTATTTACTGTTCATTTAATGTAAAAACTTAATTACAGTTCTGAACGATAAATGGCCACTGTTTTGTAACCACTCGATCCGCAGCGAGCAATCAGAGTTATTGGGTGATAAATCATTTTGAATTGTAAGACTCGATAGTGGGTAAGGTTACAAATATGTCCCAACTGATTGATGGGATCAATTCCAATGGAATATGCCTCTGAATATATATCGAGTACCTACGTTGAATAAAAGAAATGTTTGTCGCGTAACCTTTGGAAATTTGCGTAGGTTCTCATCTCTTATAACTGATTATAATTCTTATATACCTACTCCCAAAAAGTAACACGTTGTTATATAAGCTACTTCTAACTTTAATTACAAGCTTTATAGTGAGAAATAACATAAACGGCGTAGTTTAACTCATATACGCGTCAATTGGTAGTTATTAAAATGTATAGAATGGCAATTTAAAGGATTTGACATAAGGAAACCATATGACTTTATGTCATTCTCATCCATTGCATTGAATGCGAATGTGACTTCGGCCAGGTCAGGCCCTCTGAATATTTTAAGAAAATTTTGCTTGTGATTCGACCATCCAATTTATGTTAGGGCCACATAATAGTGCTCCTACGGTGAAGGAAAACATCGTGAGGAAACCTGCATACACCTGCGAAGTAATTCAAAAGGTGTATGTGAAGTCAACCAATCCGCACTGGGTCAGCGTGGTTTGACTAAGGCCTAATCGCCCTAACTGGTTAGGGTAGGCTCGTGCCCCTCGGTGGGGACGTAGAGTATATGAGCTGTGATGATGAATAGTGCTCATTACCACGGAACACAGAAAAGAAGACTGTGAACCTAAAAAGGCCATATCGGCAGAATTATAATATGATTCGTATTATGAATGGAGGGCAATTCATCCTAAGTAATTATTCTATTTGACAGCTTTGTATTAATATTCGTAAAATGGTCCTCAAATTAGGCGTTGCTTAAGTGTCAATGGGGACCCTTTTACGAATATTCATACAAAGCTGTCAAATAGAATTCGCTTATGTATGATGAATTGCACTCAATTCATAAAAGGAATTATTTTATGATCATATGATTCTGAAAATATGCCTTTTTTAGGTCTGCTGTGTTCTATGGTCAGAACAGTGGTGGGTACTGGTTGTTCCAGCAGCAGCATAACCGTAAAGGATATGCAAAACATGTTTTAAGTAAGTTTATTAATTGTTCTTACATTTTACTATTACATATTAATACTTTCAAGGTGATAATTACTTGGCAACGATTTCAATATAAAAATGTGATGTTGTAGTTACCTAGTTTTAACCCTGCACGGTTTCCTTATTGCTGAAGATGTCTCCCTATTTTTTTTTTACTTTTTACATGTTAAATAATGCCATTAAGTAATGTCCATTATCTCTTTATATACGCGATATTTGTAGGGAGTCTGGTGTGATAGTGGTTTCTTGCTCTAGCGGTTTACGGTCTATCTGTTCCATTTTTACCATCGAAGAAAGTGAGAGTGTTAATAGAAAAAGAGTAATGATCCCATTTTTGTTTAAAGTGTCCACAGAGAGCTAATACGTAGGTCACACTATAAGTTTTGCGTAACTTAAAAAAAACAACATGTTATAACCAAAATATTATGTTTATTGTTTTTCAAAATACTCTCCTTTACATTTTTAACATTTATCATGCGATCGAACCATTTTTTAAAACAGGAGGACCACAGATCTCAAGGCATGTTTTCTACGTGCTGATTGAACGCTATCACTGTCTCTTCGGAGTTGGTAAAAGTAAAACCTCTCATCAAATCTTTTATTTTGGGGAAAATACAGAAATCACAGGGTGCTAGGTCGGGGCTATGCGCAGAATGGGTGACTTTGTTTTGTTGGCCGTGTGTGAAGAAGCGTTGTCATAATGTAGGAGAACGCGGCTTTTGGGTCGTCTTTCGCGAACTTTTTTTAACACCCTGGGTAAACAAATGGTAGAATACCACTCGGCATTAACACTATTTTAATCTTCAAGTGGAATTGTACAGATGGGACCCGTAGCTGAGAAAAAAAACGCGATCATTTTTTTACCAACGTTTCTCGCCTGCCTCACTTTTGTTGGCCTGTTCTCATTTTCAAACACCCATTCACAAGATTGCTGTTTTTTTCGGGTTCAAAACAATAAATCCACGTTCCGTCTCCTCTGATATTGTCATAAACAGCATTAGAATGTCCGTGGTCGTACTTCAGTAGCATCTGTGAGCACCATTCCACGCGAGCCTGCTTCTGCTCCGCTGTCAGTTCATGATGGATCCAACGACAGCAAAGTTTCCGAACTTTCAATTCTTCGTGTAAAATTTTCTGAATTTGGCTCATACCAATCCCCAATAGTCCTCGAATTGTCTCATAAGTAATCCGCGGGTTTTCTTCAATTAGCCGTAAAAGTAGCCACATTATTTTCGTTAACGGCAGTTGAAGGCCGCGCTTCACGAAATTCGTCATGTAAAGAAACTCGACCTCTCTCAAATTCAGCACACCATCGCCTCACGGTGCTCAAACAAGGTGCTTCTCTCCCAAAAGCATTTAGAAGGCGGGCGGCACAGTCTTGCGGAGAGAGAGAACTTTTAAAATCATAAAAAATCATCGCTCTAAAATCTTTTCGACTTAATTCCATTTTCGTTGCGTACGTAGAACTTTTTTTTTTTTGATCCTCTTTTATGAACGTAGAACTTTGATGTGTGATAAAAAACAATTTGACAAATCATTTCCCGCCAATTGTTTTTTTTATAACTAAGAAGGTTGCAACGTTTAAAAAAGATTAGCTAGAAGTGCAAAACTTTTAGTGTGCCCCATGTACATTATTTTGATTCGGAGCGAAGAATAAGAGAGGGACAAAACAAAGCACATACTATAACTACTGGAGTACTATTATATCTTCTGTGCTACGGAGCAACGCGTTGCGCGGGTCAGCTACGAGTACTTTTGAAATATTTCGCGCAACGAAATCTTCAATACGGCGCATCCAATCCTTATCCTGTCTGTCTTCAAGTCATAATATCTATACTTACTTACTTACTAATATTAAAAAGCTGAAGAGTTTGTTTGCTTGTTTGGTTGAACGCGCTAATCTCAGGAACAACTGATCCGAATTGAAAAAATCTTTTGTGCTGGATAGTCCATTTATCGAGGAAGGTTATCTATACCTATAAAATTCTTTGTCCTGAATGACTGACTGACTGACGGATCAACGCACAGCCTAAACCGCTGATCGTAGAGACTTGAAACTTGGAGGGCGTGTTCTTTGTATGACGTAGGCGTCCGTTAAGAAAGGATTTTCCGAAATTCTACCCCTAAGAGGGTGAAAAAGGGGGCCAAAGTTTGTATGGGACAACTGGATTCCTTGGTCCAATCTACTTTAAATTTTGCATAAACATTCGTTAATAGAATTGATGGATAACATGTTTCGTATTTTATTGAAATTCATCCCCTAATAGGGTGAAATGGGGTGGTAAAATGTGATATCGACATTATTGTCGTTTTCATGGTTTTTTGGGTCGTAGATTAAGAAAATAATATCGATATCAAAATCCAACATGGCGGACGCAAAATACCATCATCCCTTGATGGGGTGCATATCAATCTAGGAAAATCGCCCTAAATTCAACATGGCCGCCGCTAAAAAAACGGTTAAAGTTCGTTTCCAAACACAGCAATGTGGGTATCAAATGAAAGGCCTTAATGAGTAGAGCACTATGAACCTAGCAACATTGATATAAATTCAACATGGCCGCCGCTCAAAAAAGGTGGATAAAAGTTCGTTTCCAAACCTAGCAATATGGGTATCAAATTAAAGGCCTTAAAGAGTAGAGCATTAGGTACCTAGAAAAATCGACCTAAATTCAACATGGCCGCAGCTCAAAAAAGGTGGATAAAAGTTCGTATCCAAACCTAGCAATATGGGTATCAAATGAAAAGCCTTGAAGAGTAGAGCATTAGGTACCTAGGAAAATCGAACCAAAACCCAGCAATATGGATATCAAATGAAAGGCCTCAAAGAGTAGAGCATTATATGAACTTAGGAAAATTGCCCTAAATTAAACATGGCCGCCGCTCAAAAAAATGGATAAAAGTTCGTTTTCAAACCCAGCAACATGGGTTCCTTCAAAAGAGGTGTGAAAAAGCATCTTTTAGGCCGGCAAGGGGCGGGCAGGTAGGATAGTGGATGTCGTCCCTACTCTATCTGTCAACTCATTTGGGCCTCTTTCGCCGCTTAACATCAGGCGGGAGGAGGTCATTTGACGGGCCTTACATCAAAAAAAAAAAAGTATCAAATAAAAGGCCTTGATGAGTAGAGCATTAGGTACCTAGGAAAATCGACCTAAATTCAACATGACCGCCGCTCAAAAAAAGGATAAAAGTTTGTTTTCAAACCCAGCAATATTGGTGTCAAATGAAAAGCTTTAATGAGTAGAGCACTATGAACCTAGCAACATAGACATAAATTTAACATAGCCGCTGCTCAAAAAAGGTGGATTAAATTTCGTTTCCAAACCGAGCAATATGGGTATCAAATGAAAGGCCTCAAAGAGTAGAGCAATATAAACTTAGGAAAATTGCCCTAAATTAAACATGGCCGCCGCTCAAAAAAATTGGATAAAAGTTCGTTTTCAAACCCAGCAACATGGGTATCAAATAAAAGGCCTTGATGAGTAGAGCACTATGAACCTAGCGACATTGACATACATTCAACATGGCCGCCGTTCAAAAAAGATGGATAAGAATTAGTTTCTAAACCTAGCAATATGGGTAGCAAATGAAGGGCCTTGGTGTAGTAGAGCATTAGGTACCTAGGAAAATCTACATAAATTCAACATGACCGCCGCTCAAAAAAAAAGGATAAAAGTTTTGTTAACGCCATCTATCAAGCGACGGCTCAAACTTCTACCTTCATTCATCTTCTATTCATTCATCAGCTCAACGCATCATTCATCCAATCGACATACATTCATTCTTATATAGAATCATTCATTCGGCAGATTCAAAAATTGTAACGCACTTACCAAATTACATTCGTAGAGAAAAGATCTGTTTTTCATTGAGAAATAAATAATCGACTACAGTACATATATTCTATCTAAAATAATATAAACGCAAGATACTTCAAAGGAACCCACAAGCTATCGAACATTTGGTTCTTCTTCGACGGATCACAATTGGACTACGCCTAATCTTCTGGAGACGAGAAGTATACTGAAGTAGACGAATTAGACACGAGAAGCCGTTTGAATACGAGAGAAAGCAAGAGAAGGCGAGAAACGGTCAGACTTTCATCCTAATTTACTCCCATCCTAACGGACATTGTCTAATACATTTTTGTGATTTTCACTTTCCAGTTTGTGAATCGTGCCAGTCTAGCAGCTCTTATATCGCTCGCTGTACCAGCCACGTAAGTGTTTCTGATTCCTATAAAGTGCCAGAATGAGTGACGATGATTCTAAATGTTTAAATGTACCTAAATCACATAACAGAAAGAGTAAAAGTCCTGATCGCGTAATGGCGGACGACCGCATGGTAGAACTTAAAAAATTAAGATCTGCTTCAAAGTTACGATTAACGTTATTTGAAAAATATTTGAATAAAATTGCTGATAAAATATTAACTGAAAAAGATAGGGCCGAATTAAAATTGCGTATCAAAGATTTCGAAAACTTACTTGCTAACTTTCATTCTATTCAGACTGAGATTGAAAGTAAAGTTGACGAAAATGATTTGCTTATTCATTTAGAATATCGAGAGCAATTTGAGGAACAATATTTTAACGTTGTGGCAACTGCTAAGTGTAGATTGGTCGATGATATTGCTGAGTCTGGTTCCAAGTGTAACGTTCAGAGATTGATGTCAGTGAAATTACCCGAAATTAAACTTCCGTCCTTTAGCGGTTCATATGATCAATGGTTAGAATTCAAAAACTCATATATCACCATGATACATAATCGCAATGACCTAGATTCTATCCAGAAATTTCATTACCTAAGATCGTCGTTAAGTGGTACCGCCCTTCAAGTAATAAGTGCATTAGAGTTCACTGCGGCTAACTACACTAACGCATGGGACTTATTAGTCAAAAGATTTCATAATAATCGCCTGCTTATACATAATCACGTAAAATCATTATTTACGCTTCAGTCTATTCAGCAAGAGTCGCCTGCGCAGATTAGAAAATTGATAGATACCGTTAATCGAAATTTACGCGCATTAAAAACTATTGGTGAACCCACCGATACGTGGGACACGTTAATTATATATTTAATTGTCACTAAATTAGATTCATTAACCGAGAGAGAGTGGGAAAATCACAAAGGTTCTATCACTTCTGATCTTCGCAGCGATACTTCACTTAAATTGGATCATTTACTTTCGTTTTTAAAAAATAGGGCTGACATGTTGGAGATGGTTAATCATAGTAAAAATAATCACTCTATGAAGTCACAACAACACGAAAACAAATCATCCATTAGCGAGCCTAAGAAAAACTTGTTTAAATCACAACACGTTCATAGCTATGTATCTACGCGAAACACTAAGCAGTCGGATCGATCAATTCGCACTTGTGTTATGTGTGATGACAAACACGCACTTTACACTTGTATTCGTTTCTTAAATTTACCGATCCAAGACAGAATTAAATTCGTAGAAACTAAAAAACTGTGCCCGAATTGTTTACGGTCAGGTCATTCCATATCTGATTGCACATTCGGTTCATGTAGACAATGTCAACAGAGACATAACGGACTGTTACATATAGAAAATAAGAGTGTTGTTTCTAATGCGCCGGTGCATCGTGCAATGGCAACCAATAACAGTCTCCCCACTACGTCTACTACACTTCATAGTAAAACAGATCTTAATGTACACAGATTTAGGGTCGATAACGGCTTGCAAACGACACTCAGCGGCTTGCAACCTGTTTTGTTATCAACCGCATTGATAGAAATCGCTGATGCCAATAACAAGTATCATTATGCGCGCGCGCTGCTTGATTGTGGTAGCCAGCATTCTTTTATAACTGAAAAATTATGTAAGCGATTAAAACTTCCGATTTTACAGTCCACTGTTCGTGTCTCGGGATTAGGGCGATCGGTCACTAACTCGAGTCAATTATGCGAAATAATATTTAAGTCAAAGTTATGCGATTATAATACACAAGTTAGGTGTATAATCTTACCGTGTATTACCTCTATATTGCCTACGACGCATATAGATATAAACACGTTAGTTATTCCGGAGAATATAATTTTAGCCGATCCCACCTTTTACTTGCCGTCAGATATAGATATTTTGATAGGAGCTGATAGGTTTTGGGATTTGTTAGATGGAGAAAAAATACGACTTTCACAAGGGCCATATTTACAGAGCTCTAAATTAGGGTGGTTAATATCTGGTAGTTTTCACGGAGATTCAATGTGTCACGAAGTCCAGTGTAACCTCACTAATACGTTAGAAATAGATTTAGATTCGATAGATAAACGATTAAAACGATTTTGGGAAATCGAAGATATACCCAGGTCGAGTAACACACTCACAGCTGATGAGCGTAAGTGTGAAGAGGTTTTTCGTAACACAACTTTTCGTGACGAGTACGGAAGGTTCAGTGTTCGACTCCCGCTGAGGGAATCACCCGATTCTCTTGGAGATTCTTTTAAAACGGCAGAAAAGCGATTTATAAATTTGGAACGTAAATTAGAGCGTTTTCCTAAATGTAAGAAACTTTATTGTGATTTTATGCGAGAATATAGAGAATTAGGTCACATGACTCGAATAAATGCGCTTGAGTCGCCTAATTTCGTATTTCCCCACCATTGTGTTTTTAAAGATAGCACGACGACAAAACTAAGAGTTGTCTTTGATGGTAGTGCTAAAACTACGTCAAATAAGTCACTTAATGACATTCAGTATACTGGTCCCATACTTCAAAATGATATATTTTCAATTTTACTTAGATTTAGACAGTATAAATTTGTAGCATGCGCAGACTGTGAGAAGTTTTTTAGGCAGGTACTCATACAAAAGGATCAAAGAAATTTACAAATAATTCTTTGGCGTGACCATCCATCAGAGGAGTTAGGACTGTATCAACTAAATACAGTAACCTACGGCACTTCCTCTGCACCTTACCTTAGTATGCGCTGTCTTAGAGAATTGGCATCAAGCTGTGACTCTGAGGTAGCCAGGATAATAAGCGAGGATTTTTTTGTGGATGACCTAATTACGGGCCATGATGATTCAGATTTTTTATTCAAAACATGCGAAAAGGTATCTGAAGTTCTGCGCTCTGGTTGCTTTCCACTCCGCAAATGGACCTTTAATTATGACGTGTCTGCTACAGAATCTAACGAATTGCACATAGGTGAACATCCGCAAAATAAAACTTTAGGTCTCGGTTGGTTAAGCAACAGTGATGAATTGCATTTTGTTACCAAAATAAAATGTATGCCTAAATTATTAACAAAACGTGTTATGTTATCTGTTATATCGCAAATTTATGATCCGCTAGGTCTTGTAGCCCCTGCAGTAATTAATTTTAAAATAATCTTACAGAAATTGTGGCTATCTAAGATAGGATGGGATGACCCAGTTCCTGAAGATATCATTAAAAGTTGGTATCAATTTATTAATACGTTCGATGATTTACAGAAATTAAGGATTCCACGTTATGTGAAAAGCCCATATGCAGAACGTACGGAACTCCATATTTTTTCCGACGCATCCCAAGCAGCTTATGGAGCTTGCGCGTATGTAAAAACTTACAACAACGATTCAGACATAACAGTAAAATTACTTTGTGCCAAAAGCAAGGTAGCCCCTTTGAAGGTTCTTAGCATACCAAAGTTGGAACTGCTGGGTGCATTAACAGGTGCTAAATTGCACAATAAATTATTGCACAATTAATTATTTTAATTCACTTAGGTTAAAATTCGATTCAGTTTACTTTTGGACTGATTCAACAATAGTTATTGGCTGGCTAAGAATGTCTCCGCATTTACTAAAATTATTTGTACAAAACAGAGTGAGTGAAATTAATGAATTAACCGGAGATTCAGTCTGGCTTCATGTTAATAGTAAAGAAAATCCCGCAGACATATTGTCGCGAGGCCTCAACTTTAGCGCGCTCGGTAAAAACTTTAATTCGCAAAATTATATTCATTTCAGTTCAAATACGCATGAATTACCCGAACTCAAGTCACAAACTGTATCATTAGCTAGTATAAACGACACGTGCATATTTAATTTTGATAGATATTCTAGTTTTTCTAAAATAAAAAGAATCATAGCATACGTCCTTAGATTCGTAAATAATGCGCGAGCGCAGCGACACAAGCGGCTTCGGCTAACCGGTTCCTTATCAGTCGACGAGCTCAGCGCGGCCGAGTGCATACTGCATGTTGTTGCACAAAAACAAATGTTTCCTATTGAATATAACCAGTTAATTAATAACTTATCTATACCAGTCAAGCGAAATAGTAGTTTGTCAGGACTTGGTATTTTTCTAGACGAGAATAAAGTTATACGAGTGGGTGGTAGATTTTCAAATGCGAATAATTTTAGTTACGAAAAGAAGCACCCGGTATTATTAAGCGGTAAGCATCGTTTAACTTTGTTATTATTTCGAGAACAGCATACACGATTACTACATGCAGGCCCACAGCTACTATTAAGTACTGTGCGTGAGTGTTGGTGGCCAATAGGTGGTAGAAATCTAGCTAGGAAGGTTGTCAGAGAGTGTGTTATCTGTACTCGAATGAAAGGTAACATTTTGACACCGATTATGGGTAATTTGCCATCTCAGCGCTTACATCCTGGTTATCCATTTTTGTACTGTGGTGTAGACTATGCAGGTCCTGTTTCGATTCTGAGCCGTAAAGGACGCGGAGGTAAATTGACGAAAGCCTATATTTGTTTATTCGTTTGTTTCGTAACTCGAGCGGTCCATTTGGAACTTGTGAGCAGTCTATCAACCTCTGATTATATTTTAGCTTTAAAACGGTTTATTGCTCGCCGTGGTAAGCCCGCGGAGATTCATTCCGATAACGGACGTAACTTTGTTGGTGCGGCTAATGAAATTAATAAGTTTTTTTCAACTTGCTCCAATGATATTATAGATTTTACTAAAAATGAAAACATAAAATTCAAATTTATTCTGCCTTATAGTCCTCACTCTGGTGGTTTGTGGGAATCTGGAATTAAATCGTGTAAGCATCACCTTCGTCGAGTTGTGGGAGATGCTAGATTGACATTCGAGGAATTCACTACTGCTTTATATTCAATTGAAGCTGTACTTAACAGCAGACCAATGTCACCTCTTTCCACAGATCCCAATGACCTTTCCCCTCTCACCCCAGGCCATTTCCTAATAGGAAAGTCTATGATCGCGCCAGCTTGCAAAGATATCACAGCAGCGACACCTGGACGTCTTCTGCGCTACGACAGAATAGAACAGATGAGGCAACACTTCTGGGCGAGATGGTCTAAAGAATATATTTCTGAGATGCAGACCCGTACCAAATGGAAGACGAATGCACCTGACCTGAAAGAAAATATGCTTGTATTGATCAAAGAAGATAATGCACCACCTCTACGATGGCGTCTTGGCAGAATCTTACGCACCTACCCTGGCAAAGATGGCGTATCCCGGGCAGCTGAGATCCGGACAGCATCTGGGAATATTCAGAGAAGTTTTGCGAAGCTTTGTCCACTTCCCATACAACTTGATGATGAAGCACGTGAAGAAAAGGATGCGTGATACTGTTGGAACTTGGTTATTCCAAGGCCGGCGGTATGTTAACGCCATCTATCAAGCGACGGCTCAAACTTCTACCTTCATTCATCTTCTATTCATTCATCAGCTCAACGCATCATTCATCCAATCGACATACATTCATTCTTATATAGAATCATTCATTCGGCAGATTCAAAAATTGTAACGCACTTACCAAATTACATTCGTAGAGAAAAGATCTGTTTTTCATTGAGAAATAAATAATCGACTACAGTACATATATTCTATCTAAAATAATATAAACGCAAGATACTTCAAAGGAACCCACAAGCTATCGAACAAGTTTGTTTTCAAACCCAGCAATATTGGTATCAAATGAAAAGCTTTAATGAGTAGAACATTATGAACCTAGCAACATAGACATAAATTTAACATAGCCGCTGCTCAAAAAAGGTGGATAAAAGTTCGTTTCCAAACCTAGCAATATGGGTATTAAATGAAAAGCCTCAAAGTGTAGAGCATTATTAACTTAGGAAAATTGCCATAATTTCAACATGGCCACCATTAAAAAAAGGGTGGATATAAGTTCATTTCCAAACCTAGCAATATGGGTATCAAATGAAAGGCCTTAAAGAGTAGAGCACTATGAACCTAGGAAAATCGCACAAAATTCAATACGGCCGCCGCTCAAAAATAACGGATAAAAGTTCATTTCCAAACCCAGCAATATGGGTATCAAATGAAAAGCCTCAAAGTGTAGAGCATTATGAACTTAGAAAAATTGCTATAATTTCAACATGGCCACCATTAAAAAAAGGGTGGATATAAGTTCGTTTCCAAACCTAGCAATATGGGTATCAAATGAAAGGCCTTAAAGAGTAGAGCACTATGAACCTAGGAAAATCGCACAAAATTCAATACGGCCGCCGCTCAAAAATAACGGATAAAAGTTAATTTCCAAACCCAGCAATATGGGTATCAAATGAAAGGCCTTGATCAGTAGAGTACTATGAACGTACACTATAAACGTATTGACGTAAATTCAACATGGCTGCAGCTCAAAAAGGGCGGATAACAGTTGCTTTTCAAACCCAGCAATATGGGTATTAAATGAAAGGCCCTGAAGAGTACCTAGATTATTACGAACCTACGAAAATTGTCCTAATTTCGAAATGGCCGCTGCTCAAGAAAGGCACAATAAAGTTGAATCATCGAATCATTATGGAATAAAATGGAGGAAAAAACTAAACACTGTGTTAAGCATTTTGATGGCGAAACGTAGTTCGCGGGCACAGCTAGTCTATACCTATAAAATTGTCCTGAATGACTGACTGACTGACTGACGGATCAACGCACAGCCTAAACCGCTGATCGTAGAGACTTGAAACTTGGAGGGTGTGTTCTTTGTATGATGTAGGCGTCCGTTAAGAAAGGATTTTCCTAAATTCTACCCCTAAGGGGGTGAAAAAGGGGGGCAAAGTTTGTATGGGACAACTAGATTCCTTGGTCCAATTTTGCATAAACTTTCGTTAATAGAATCGATAGATAACATGTTTCGTATTTTATTGAAATTCATCCCCTAATAGGGTGAAATGGGGTGGTAAAATGTGATATCGATATTATTGTCGTTTTCATGGTTTTTTGGGTCGTAGATTACGAAAATAACATCGATATCAAAATCCAACATGGCGGACGCCAAATACCATCATCCCTTGATGGGGTGCAATGGAGTTGAAGAGATACGATTCTGTATTAATTATCTTAATCGTATTTAATGTATATAATAAAAATTTGTAATTGCGAAATATTAAGAAAAACAACACACAGGTCGCCTTAAAATCATTACCAGAACACGATAGAAACGTTTTTAAAAAAATTGTTTGTTTGTTTGTATATTTGTTTGTTTGTTTGTCTGTTTGTCCGAAAAGGTCTCCGAAACTACTGGACAGAATTTGATATGGCTTACACCACAATGCTTAGAATTTTCCGGAAGAACATTTAGGCATAATTTCATTTGTTTAAATTCACGTTTTATTTTTCGTGAAAAAATACCATATAAAATTTCCGCACAATGCTTAAGTAGAAAATCAATATGGCGCACGTGAAATTATTTTGACAAGTCTGTCACATAGTGCAAAGAAAAACTTAATCTTTTCTGTTATTGGCTGTGCCCATCTGGATTTTGCCAACCAAGAAGTTTAGGAAGTTTAAATTGTCTTTTTCTTATGTATTACCCTGGTGGTAAGGCAAAAGGATCAAGCCATACAACCAATGTATAAAGCATTTTTTATGACAATCTCACGTCACAAATATAAAATTTTTAGGTTGGTTTAATTCTTGACCAATTTTCTCAAAATCGGTACAATCTTTGAAATGTTGAAAAGTATTTTGAAAGGTGTTATATGTTTTTACATTATGACTAAGGAATCAAACTCTTTCATTCATTTAAAACTATTAAAAGTAATTGATTGATATTGATAATTAAAAAAAATATCTGACTGCAATGATTCTGGGTTACTTTCATCCTAATATCTAAAATGACGGATCACATTTTTTTTGTATACACCTAAGGAACATGGATATCGAACCAAGGACCTAAAGAGTAGAACACATTGAACCTAGCCACGTTTACCTAATTCGACATGACTGCCAATAAAAGTTCGTTTCGAAACCCAGCAATATGGATATCAGATGAAAGGCCTTGATGAGTAGAGCACTATGAACCTGGCAACATTGACGTAAATTTAACATAGCCGCTGCTCAAAAAAGGTGGATAAAAGTTGTAATACTTAATTTTTGAGTAATGAGCATAGGGTTAATATAAGGTGATTAGTAAAACGAGTGAAATGTCAAAATATGTAGTTTAATCCGGCAAAGCCGACAAAAGGATTTCTTTCTTATCCAAGGGAACACAATATTAGTGGCGCACTGATTGCAGCCTACGGCTGCCAATCAGTGGTGAGGATTTGTATCACTAATATTATTAAACTAGTATATGGTACAGGTTCTTTGCACGATTTGATCGATAACGCACTCGGTAATTTACTCGCTAAGGACGGTAGAATAATGTTTTATAATTCACTTATTTATATGGAGTGGACTCAGCTGTAATATTTGGGGAGATCCCGCTCCGGAGACACCACAGGCTCCGGGCCACCGGACACTGGTGGTAGAAGAGAAGTCGGGGCCACCGGGTTCAGTAGTTGAGTCTGACTCCGGGGTATTCAATAATCACGGGGTAAGGGAATTCCTCCTGTCGGAGGAAAGTGGGTCTGCCTGGCTGTGCTGGTAGATTGCTGGCTGGTGTCTATTTTAATGACGCTACACTATGTCGTACGTGCTTCAAAATCATATGAACGAACGGGTAAAATGGGTTAGAGGCCTTTATATGAAATTGAGTAAATCCAACTGTGTGGAAGATTAGGTGTTCGCTTATCGATGCTTGAGATTTGTTTTAATAAAATAATTTAGGCTATCTAGCCAACAGACACAAGCGTTCGACCGTCAACGTCAAAACAGAAAATATGGCTGTCTCCCTCAGCCAGTCCACACTCCACAGACTAACTATTCTGAGATAACATAGACTAATAAACATAGATAAAAAACCAAGTAAACTATCGATATTTATTGAATTAAAAGTTCCTGAACTAAATTTGAAAATAATCAAAGACACGATATACATAAAACTATTATAACCCAAGGCGCGTTCAATGTTTTCTGAATTTAGATAAAAAAAAGGTAACTAATACATGGAAATGTCACTAGATGGCAGTAGGAACCTGATTAGAAATTTCCTGTAGGGAAATTTATGTTACAATACCCCCTCAACCAGGGAGAATTTTACGATGGAAGTATACTGAAAGAGTAAAATTCAAGCTCGTCCTCGAGCTGACACCAAATCATAACACCGAACTCATATCACCTCCACTGCGAACTCATCGCTAGTACTTGCTGTCCTGCCAGACGAACTATTCGACAAAATAGGTTCTCCTTCCTCTTCGTATTGAAGGTACCTCCTTAAGGGGGGTACGGAACTCAACCACCCTAGGTAGTCGTCAAGGTGACCTATGCAATGAAAGTATATCCGGAGCGATATTAAATTCGCGCCAAAAATTAATTCCAAACAACAGTTTTGTAGACACCCCTGGTATAACATAAAACTTAATAATCGACGTCTTGTTCTGTACAGTTACTGGCAGGAACACATAACCGATAACGGGTGAAGAAGAACCGTTAGCCGTTACCACATGATCAACAATTCAACATCAAGTGATTTATGAACCGTCGCCAAGTCCGTAAAATATTTACAAGTATCGCTACCAATTACAGAAATCTCCGATCCTGAATCGAGAAGACCGTTGCATTGTAATCCGTAAATGCTTACCGACAAGTATGGTCGTAAATCTCGACCATAAAAAAGACTGACAGGTTTAGTTGTAGAACCTGTGTGAGAGAACTCTCTTATTGTCGACAGCCAGGATTGCCAATCTTTCATATCGGTGTTACCTGTCGTTAATGCCGATTCAGTTTTCTTAAAATAAGCGTTCCTGTTTGACTTAGTAGATTGTCTCTTCAGTGAAGGAATGGGTAAGTTACACTTTGGTAGTTTAGAATTGTAATAAGTTTTAGTTCTATAGCTAGTTATTCTATGCGATGTCTTTGTACTTAAATTCCGATTTTGGAGGGATTTGGATGACAACAGGACATTCCTGTTAGTAGTTGCGTTAGGGTAAGTATTGGGTAAAGGCTTAGTAACACAATTCTGTCGATCAGAGTGTTGTGTCATAGTACCTGGTAATGTAGAAGGCAAATGTTGGTCAGCATTTGGTTCAGGTGAATACTGGTTAACATTTGTTATGGGTGAATGGTGGGTAACGGTACGTTGGTAAGCGGTGTTAGTAGGGTAAGTAAGGTTAGTAGCGTAAGCGTTAGTAGGGTAAGTAGAGTAAGCAGGGTAAAAAGCGTAAGCGTTAATCGTTTCCAAACCTAGCAATGTGGGTATCAAATAAAAGGCCTCAAAGAGTAGAGCATTATGAACTTAGGAAAATTGCCATAATTTCTACATGGCCGCCGCTCAAAAAAGGTGGATAAAAGTTCGTTTTCAAACCCAGCAATATGGGTATCAAATGAAAGGCCTTGACGAGTAGAGCACTATGAACGTAGCAACACTGACATTAATTCAACATGGTCACCGCTCAAAAAAGGTGGATAAAATTTCGTTTCCAAACCTAGCAATATGCGTATCAAATGAAAGGCCTCAAAGAGTAGAGCATTATGAACTTAGGAAAATTGCCCTAAATTAAACATGGCCACCGCTTAAAAAATGGATAAAAGTTCGTTTTCAAACCCAGCAACATGGGTATCAAATAAAAGGCCTTGATGAGTAGAGCATTATGAACCTAGCAACATAGACATAAATTTAACATAGCCGCTGCTCAAAAAAGGTGGATAAAAGTTCGTTTCCAAACCTAGCAATATGGGTATCAAATGAAAAGCCTCAAAGTGTAGAGCATTATGAACTTAGGAAAATTGCCATAATTTCAACATGGCCACCTTTAAAAAAGGGTGGATATAAGTTCGTTTCCAAACCTAGCAATATGGGTATCAAATGAAAGGCCTTAAAGAGTAGAGCACTATGAACCTAGGAAAATCGTACAAAATTCAATACGGCCGCCGCTCAAAAATAACGGATAAAAGTTCATTTCCAAACCCAGCAATATGGGTATCAAATGAAAGGCCTTGATCAGTAGAGTACTATGAACGTACACTATAAACGTATTGACGTAAATCCAACATGGCTGCAGCTCAAAAAGGGCGGATAACAGTTGCTTTTCAAACCCAGCAATATGGGTATTAAATGAAAGGCCCTGAAGAGTACCTAGATTATTACGAACCTACGAAAATTGTCCTAATTTCGAAATGGCCGCTGCTCAAGAAAGGCACAATAAAGTTGAATCATTGAATCATTATGGAATAAAATGGAGGAAAAAACTAAACACTGTGTTAAGCATTTTGATGGCGAAACGTAGTTCGCGGGCACAGCTAGTAGGCTATATAATATCACGCTACGACTAATAGGAGCTGAAGGAAAAATGTTGCAAAAACGGGGAAAAAATATATGGCGAAACGTAGTTCGCGGGCACAGCTAGTGTTTTGATAAGTTAAGCTGCAAACGCGCGTGTAAACACAACCGAGCGCAGCAAAATACATATTCAATCAGCAAAATCCAATTAGGCTATATAACATCACGCTTCGACTAACAGGAGCTGAGCATCAATGAAAAATGTTGCAAAAACGGGGGAAAATGTACGACATGTTGTTATTTTCCGACAACAGCGCGAACGAAGTCGCGGGCACAGCTAGTAAAAAAAAAATTAATAACCTTATCGCCTAATCTACTCTGTCCCGCCGACCGGTACTTGATCGCCGCCATCGCGTCGCATCGCTCACCATTGTTTTACAGGCAGCCATTATTATTATTGGTTTTCCGTTTGCATGACTGCCCCTCATTTGTCAAGGCGGCGGCGATACAATTTGTATGTGTCAATCGGAAATATTTATTGCGCGCTATCGACTCAGAGGGCGGGCGAATGATATCATAATAAATGAATTAATACGTATATAATGAATCAATTATTTTTTGTTGACATTTTGTAATACGTTACGTCGTTATTGTTGGGTTATTGCGTGTGCGAATTTAACCTAAGTTCAGAAATGTGTATATTATGAAAGTAAAATGGGTGTATGTATGTAGGGATGGTTTTATAGAATACAAATTACCGTCCAATCAACGTAAAACTATTACGAGTAAGTGATTTAAGAAAGTGTAGGATTATAAATTTCAGCCTCGCAGACGTCGTTTGCTAATAGGTAATTAGGTATACAGAGAGAGAGGTTATTGAGACTGAAGACTGTAGGATTAAGGCAGCTTGCGTATCTATCGCTAAATAGATTAAGCCGCTTAATGTGTTACGCTTTCGTTTCGTCTTTGTTATTTGTTTGAATTTTACGAAGTATTACGACTTAAGCTTTATCAAACGCTATGTAGTAGAAAATAATAAAACCGCTCTAAGTCCGATATATGTATTTATTGATGGGTATAGGGTTAAATTTCAATTAGGATACAAATTTGAAAAAGATTATCAACTAATCGTTGCAGAGGACTATCTGTATGTCATTTTTTTTAATTTTAAATTAAAAAAAATATATTAAATTCATTTCAAAACATTATTGCTTGCCTTGCGATCCTAATTTGTCACAAGCGTGGCTGCTATATCATCCAGGGTTCCGGCTTCGATTGATACCGCGTTGGACAAAAAATTCTCAGTAACGATCGGAGTCTGGAATTGTATGAATACAATGTACACACTTTTTGCCATTATCAAGACTTTTTTAACAAATTATATGTGTAAGTAATGTGTTAAGAATTGCGAACCTTAGGTGGCAATGGGCAGGACACGTATCTTGCAGGACTGACGGCCGTTGGAGCGGAAAGGTTCCCGAGTGGCGGCCGCGTACCGGGAGACGCAGCGTTGGTAGGCCCCCCACAAGGTGGACCGACGATCTGCAGGCCTATTCTGTATTTTTGAAAGGAACTTAACATCCATTACTGTTATCATGAACGCTGCCGTAACACACAAGATCACTAAACCACTAATGGATATAAAGTGTCTTTCAAAAATGACAGTTCTAGTTACCAACCGTAGTTAGTGAATAGGCCTGCTGGTGAAGGTCGCGGGAAGCCGCTGGATGCGGGAGGCGCAGGACCGATCGGTTTGGAGATCCTTGGGAGAGGCCTATGTCCAACAGTGGGCGTCTCTTGGCTGAAATGATGATGAATGTGTAGTCAGTTTTGTTACTTATATGTCGTTCTTATAAATTTAGTTGCCGATAAAAATACAACCTGGTTTCATTCACTGGAAGTATTAAAAAAGTAAAAAGCACGGGCTATAGTTTGGAACAAATACCGCTGTGTGGATTGACTGGTTCAGCAAAATCGAGCTTTGTGTTTTCAGTTCAATGCAGAATTGTGTTTAATTTGTTTGATCGTACTTTGCGTTGTAACGATCCAACGGAACTTTCTACGAGATTGTTGGCATAAGTCTAGGAGAATAACACAAGCTAATTTTTACTCAACAAATATTTATTGTTTGTATTGAAGGAAATTAAATGAACTAATTTTTACTCAGCAAATATTTATTGTTTGTATTCAGAGAAATTAAATAAAAACTTACTCTTTCCACGGTTTATTGTTATAGGTTACTGACAAAAATACGCACACATAAAATATCATAATGATTGAAATACCTTTTTATTTAAAGAAATTACACGTATCTGTTCGTCAGCATGTAGAAAATTACGTATTATTTTAAGTAACTTTTACATTTGAATAAAAAAACAAAAGCCAAAAATTTTTAAACTAGTGCGAAAATCCATATATTTAGACATGATTAAAAACTCTTCATTATTGACATTTAAGGTTGTCGTCGCCGCCATGGAGGCTATAATGTACTATGTACTCGTACTATGTTTAATGTACATTTGCTCCCAGTTACGGCGGGGACCCTGATTGAGAAACGGGGTTTTTGTGTCGGAGACGCAAAAGCATTAGCTGAGCATGACCTTTTTGGCTTACCTACCTATATTTTGTTATAATTCTTTGTTTTTTTTTGTGGCCAAATAATTGTTTCTTTTTTTCTTCTTCTTGCATTATATTTTATCGTCGTAGAAAAAATGCCATTAGAATAAAGTTATTAAGGGTATTTTATCTATATGTAGCTCCACGGCGCCCGGATAATTTTATAGTTTGAGCTATTTCTAAAATGTAATTTTCCAAACAGTCACGAGTACCCATTGAGATCTCTACAGAATATCGTATCCCTTTTTGCGAGATAGAGTGCATTTGCGCACCGTAGCGTACCGGAAGCCAGGAGATAAATACGTTGCATGGTGAATTCCGCCGACAAAAGGCGGGAATTACTCATTAAACCTCTCGGTGGTTGTAACGCTACAGTATTCACGATCGAGACAAGCTTAATTCTTTGTACTACTATCTAACCGTTCGTCAGCGTTTGTAAATGATGTCTGTACTGTACCCGTCGTATGTGAAGATTATATTCTGATTTCGGCGAAACTCCCGATAGGCGATATTCCCATCGGCGAAGGATATTTCGGTGCAGCGATCTGAGCTCATGTTGCATTCACTGTTTCTAAATCATCAAAGGATGTACGCTTCCTGCCACGATTGCCCTAGAAGCGGAACGCTCGACCAACCTCGATTGCCCTAGAAGCGGAACGCTTGACTCCTAGATCGCTTGACGTTCTGTTTTTTTTATTAATGAATTACCTAACTGTACTCGAAGTTCAGACGAGCCGGACGGGCTATGTTCACCTCAATGAATAATGTATACCTACCCATATTACGTTATTTTTTCAAATGAATTTATTAAACAAGTAATCAACATTATGTTGGCTCTGCCAAACTGCTTAGCAGTTTGTCGGCAACGGTCCTAACAATTATTTTTACAAAATTAAGTACTTTCAAGGTATTTTTGTTATTTTATTAAACTACTGTCGTTGAATAATAAAGGAATATTAAATTTATATTCTATAAAAGGAAAAGGTAAATTCTGGAGACAATTCAATGATTGTCGAGATTTTAAGTCAAAAGTGACATTCAACTTTCATGTGCGTTAAAAGTTGGGATAATATTTTCATTCCAATTTTCTAAGGGACGTTAATATGAAAATCGGTCAGCATACACTTGCTGACTATGGCTGTTTTGCCACTGCCTGGATAAATATAGGTACGAATAGCGTCCCGTAGACTGCGTCGGTGGCGATTAGAAACACGTGACATACAAATTTAAACATTTTTGCTTCACCGGTAGCCGTCCCGTTGTAGTGGAAAAATGGATTAATACTATACAGCTCAAAAAAGTTGTGCTAATTTTTAAAGAGATTTTTCAAAAACTTTCACACATTACAAATTTGAGCTTTTATATCAATCAGCTGCTTATTACGCGATTTCAGAGTCTTTCCTAAGTATAGTGAAAGTTGTTTGTTTAGTTTAGTGATCTGAGCAACCTTGATATCGACACAACTTTTGGACACCTTATATGACGTATACATACACTAATGGAAAGGCATCCATTTGAAGTGATGTGCACGGAAGTTTTTCGCAACTATTTGCTGTAACATAAAATTAAACAAATTAATGTTGAACATACACAATGGAAGTGGTAGTAATGGTGTCATAAACAAATCAAATTAACCGACAAGCTGTCCACTGCAACGTATTATAAAATGCAAAGTTCCAAATACGTTGCTTGAACGCAATGTTAAATTCCACTTAATGGAAATAAAATACTTACTACATAGTTGTTCCTCCGCACCACGTCGCTCACGCGGCCGGCATGCGCCATGCGTTTTATCGTGGTTCGACGGAGCGCGCCATGCATACAAATATACACGTTACTGATTAAAATTTGATTTGTCCGCACAACGTTATTGATTTGGCATCGCTGCGTCTTTATTCTTCGACATACTCGTATATCTATGTATACAATTTTCTGCGGTTCGATCTAACCCGGTTTCGATGAACGAAGATTAAATTTTAATTTTGTCAGTCGACTAGTTGTAGTAGATTCTTTGTTTTGATTCTTATAGGAGTATTTCACAAATACTTATTCGTATTTTGTGGAATAATGGTGCCAGTAGGAGGTCGTATTTATTTATTGGTTTCTGTACCCCTATGATAGTCATCCGAACGCTTCTTATTCTTCTGTTAATAAAAAACATTTCTTAATAACACGAACAAGTTAATTGTTTCTTTAACTATAACAAATCATGTTAATAAACTGTACTTATAGCTTGAAAGGAAAACGCATTTGTAATATATTCTTATTCTCTTCTGTTCTCTATTAAATAGCACCACATCTATTTAATAAGGGGATGGGACATAAACCAAGAATTTTAAGTTCTTGATGAGTAACGTATTTCTCATTTTACGTAATCGTCACTACTCAGACTATTCAATTTAATTAACTGCCTTATAGCAGTGCTACATATTAAACCTAACAAACACACTATAATTTCTTCCACAATTTTTTTTATTAAAGAAATACTACATATATTTTTTATTATTCAATCAGAAAATTAGCCGAGTATTTTCTTTACGCTACGAACAGAGAATTAAAATTATAGAAGACTAATATTTCAATAATTAAGTATTATTATATTAACATTTATAATAGAATATCTGTTACACAGGAAAATTTACGACAAACAAAGACGTAAATAACACACTTGGCTTAAACATCTACGTAAATAGGCTTGTTGTTACAAGTAAGTATGAACGTTGGCATAGGACCAAAGTTCGCGCCCCGTGGAACCCTGTTTTTGAAGAAATACAAGTTAAGCTTATTCAAAAGAGACTCGTCGTCTCTCCAATTAGTGCAAGGCGTTGTCAAGTTAAAATTAATCATTTTCAGACTCTCCAGAGCGCGTGGCTAGGGCTCGTAATTAAATTTTATTTTTATGAGGCTTGGGAGTGGCATTTGTTGGTTCACCAAACTATATCAGACAATTAGGTGGATGAGTAGAGAAACGGGCGTAAATACGACATTGCGATACACAGGCATCTCGTGGTTCTGCTATAAAATTTTCAGTATATAGGTAAGTAGTTTTAAAATCTTCATAAATGTTTGGGTATTATTATAAAATATATTGACTTTTGTTTATTTGAATTTGGAATACATTTAGTAGTTATAATTTGGATGAAATGTTACTGGCTTACTGGGTAATCTGGGTACTGGCTTACTGGGTAAGTCACGAGCAGAAGCTAGTTCACACTAAAAGGGCTGAAAGATAGTAGTAGAGATTTACTCTAATTTATACCCAATATGAATTTCAAAATGATCTTATTCCCGCTAAATCCAATCAAAGTTGCGCTGAACTAAACCAAGAAAAAAAAGTGATACCATTGCTTGCTTTTCCCTTTGCTACACATACTATAATTTAGAGCTTACTGGCGTTCTTTATAATAGCAAAGGAAAGAATAAAATAATCAAATTACAAATCATACAATTTCTTTGCGGGCTCCGTCAGAAGCAAAGTTTTTGTATGAATTTTCGCCCCTGCGCTCATCCCGAAAACAAGAGCAGTCGTGCCAACATTAATTAAAGATTTCGTATATTTTTATCAATATTTAACAAACAAGCATACTTGAACATTGTGAAACCAAGATTGTCAAATGCAGGCTTATATTGGGGGCCCCTGCACTTTAGGATCTTTTGTGCTGCCCCTTTCTTGTTTTTTTTAATGATGAGAGGAAAGCTCTTGGCCTTCATCTCCTTTGATGGTAAGTGACGGTAAACCCGAAGATGGAGCGAGCGTCACCTGGACTCCTCAGCAACTAAGGAACTGGCTAGCTTTATACCTCTTATTGCCGGAAGGCAACAACGCTGTAAACATTATTATTATGGCGTCAAACTTAGGTAAGACGGTGGTAGCTAGCCAGGCGGGCTAAGAAGCCCTACCACCAACCAAACCACACAGAAATCTTCTGCCCTCACTGGGAATCGAACCCCGCTCCTCCTGATCGCAACACGGTGGTCGCAACCACAAGACCACGAAGGCGGTTAAAAATTGTATGTGGGTACATTTTATTGGACTGAAATTAAAAATATATTCGTAATTTTAATAAACAATAAATAATAGCCAGACGGGATCAGAAACCTGAAAATTGACTATGTAAGCTGCTTATGTAAATGCATATTTCCTCTCGACTAATTAAACATCTTCAAACATCGCTATAGATTATGCAAGTAGCAGCAGATGCCAGATGAATTCAATTACGATGCCATTTGAAGTACGTGAACTGGGGGAGGTGGAGGGTGTTTAAGAGGAATCTCAGCAGTTTGTACAACTTGAAAACAGCTCGTGCAGTACACGGGTATTTAATTCCGGGCCGTTTGACTTAACTGCGTTTTTGTGTGTTTACGTACGTAGAATACAGGCAGGAGGCCAATTCTCCAAACAGATTTCAAAAGTTCTTATTATTTGCACAGAGTACATTCAAGGTTAAATATGTTTTCTTTAAATTAGAATATTTTGCTTTGTTTTGATATCAATAAGTGCCTGTAAAGGCCCAAGTTGAATAAAGATTTGAGTATACAAAAACAGTTCATAAGTACTATACTTCATATTATTTTATGATATATATTATTAGTTCTTGCTCTTTCATGTGCAAGAAGATGCATTTTTTCTTAGATTTGATGTTCACACTAATAATACATCACAAAGCGATAAAATAAATGCAATATTTATATCATCTACATCTATTGATATATTACTCCAGATTTGTACCATGTACGAGTATTATTGCTATGAGTCACACCAGTTAATATCTGACATGATCATAATATTACCGGTTTGCAGGTTAATATTAGATACACAAGTATTGCATCTGTTTATTGTCTCGCATTCAGAGTACGTGACATTGTTATATTTTGTACAATGCATTATCCTGCCTGCGCGTAATGTCACAGATTAGATAATAGTTACTGTAATGTTGCCATTGCGTGTTGTTTATCAACGGGCTCATGACGTTTACTTTAATTAACACGACACGATGCATCTCAATCAATATAGTCCATGTTGCCTAGCAGAGTGGCACTGCCTCAGAACAGACAGACCGGATGAAGACAGAATTTCCAAAATGTAATTTCCTCATATGGGATCAATTGATTTTACCGTAGGAAGCTTGAACCTTACATTACACAGGTTGGTTAAAGGAAAATTACAGCTTCTTCCTTATAGAGACTGGGGCAGTGTGAGTGTGGCTTGATATAAAACTTATTGACAAGGTGGAAGAAGAGGAGAAGATGTGTTTTCCTCTAGAAATATTAATACATAATAATATAAAGTAGTTGCTAGTTTCATATGAAAGTGCATGCGAAGGAGCTATGCTGGGCAATTTTGACAAACCAGAAAACCTCATATTTGTGGGAAGAAATATAATACACATTACTTCCAACATTTTTCAGCCTAAAAAAGATGTGAGTATTCAAAAACTGAAAGAGAAACTATATAAGATTTGTAGACTTCAATTTTGTAGGATCTTAAAATCTGTCATATCAATCCCTACATCTATACAGAAGATAGAATTGCCCTACTCGAGCACGAACTTGTGTTTTATGCCCTAAAATGGCTTCTCGTAATTTTTTATAGAGCCCTCATTTTGATCCGATTACGTCACTGGCAAGCCGGAGTAGACTATAGTAAAATTGAGCAGTACAATTATTTAGGTATTTTGTGCACTTTTAAGCCACCGGAGTGAAATATTATGGTTTACCAAGACGAGTAGCTGGCAACACAAACAACACTATTATTTTTTTATAGAACTTTGCATATTGTTTAAAAATGCTAAATAAATTGAAAAATCAATAAAGAAAATACGTCATCTCGGGCGCGATGTGAATCCGCGTCTCCCCTCCAACATACCGTGTTGAAACCTAGACCCATGCCTCGATGGTTTGGTAGTGAACTGTATGATGATAGGCGGCGTGTGGTGGTTCTAATGATGTAGACACTGATTCGGTATAGCACTATTTATTACCAAAACTCACAATGTTTACAAGATTATGATTGCGGTGTGAATGTTATAATATTAGGTACAATCGCGAGGTTTTTTATTTATGAATACAAAAAAACCGACCTCACACGATGGCGGTTTTATTAAGAAGAGAACATATATTTGTGTACTCTTAACATTATTCACTATTTAAAAATAATAAAATTAGTAAAATCGAAAAAGTAAACTAACTAAATCTAGTTAAAAGTATCTAACTTAATAGGAACATAATTATTAAAAATGCTATAAATTTAGTGAACTCATTTTGTATATTCTCATGAAAAATATCATTACGTGAAGATATAATATAATTTCGTTATGATATGCACGAAAACTGCTACAAGAATTCATGTCTCGTTAGAGTTTACGCAAAAAATGCATAGATGACAGCCATTTGCCGTGTCATTTCGTTGTTTTCATAAATATGTAGATGCTCACGTTACGAACTGTTCTCCGAGCTCGTTATCAAACTGCAGCAGCGTACATAATACAAAATGCTCAGCCGAATGAGGTTTCAGCGTTCCACGTTCGCGTCCTTGCCCGCTGTTAAATTATTAATTCAACTTTTCCTCATAGCTTCGGCCTGACGTTAAACACAGAACAAAAGCTAAAAAGCGAGCTTAATAATATATCGAGGGACGTCCGCTTATTAAGGTAGGGTGTACGTTAGCCGTATTCACTAAGGGATAAGGACATTAGGTTCTGCGACGCTAGATACTAAAGATATCGTATTTTTACTACATATTGTCACATAGTGACATATTAAACATTGCGATGTTAGTGCTTACAGCGTCTCTAAAAATTGACGAGAAACACTTGTTTATGCGATGCCCACCCTCCAGACCACTCTATTTTTAAAGCATTTTTAGAGATCTAACTAATAAAAAATATTTCTAATATAGACAAATTTTTATTATGTGTATTATTATTTAGAAAGAAATTTTCCGAACCTCAAATCTCTATTTTGATAACGGGGTGGTCAAATTGGTTTTAACTATTATATAACTAGATAGTTGCATTATTGTACACAAATAAGAGCCCTTTTACATTGCGACTTTTTACAGCGATACAAACGCGCGTTTGACAGTCGCGCGATTGCACCGCGATATGCGCGATCAACAAGTTTTGTATCGATTCATATGCGCAATTGTATCGATTAAAACGCGCGTTTGTTTCGATGGAAACGCGTATTTGTAGCGCGGCGGCATCGCGTTTGTATCGAAGCAGCCGCGCGTGAGTAGCGTAGCGATGCACACGCAGGTTTGTATATAATTCCATAGTTTGTTTACGTTTCTTCTTTAAAGTAATAATACAGATAGCATGATTAAAACTGTTTCAAGCGAACTGTTGCTGTGGCTGTTGACGAAACACTGAACGTTTTGCGTCGTTGCGTTTGTGTTGATCCTGTATCGCGATTACATCGATTCTGTATAGCGTTTGCATCGCGATTGTATCACTACAGTCTATACGGCTAGCTTCTGAATCGCTACTACAGTGCGATTGTATCGCTTCTTTGAGTAGCGCGTGTGTGTAGGTAGACGATTTGCGACTGTATCGATGCTGCATCGCGACTGTATCGCTGGAAAAAGTCTAAGCCCTAAGAATTATAAAACAATAAAAAATAATTTTCTAAAATTATATTTTGATATCAATTTTATATGTGACTGTTTACTGAAATCGTCGTGGGAAAATATCCCAGAGCATAAAATATATAGGTAATATGCATAAAATATATGATTAATACATTTTTTCATATTTTTTTTGGGTAACACTGTCGCATTAGCTTCGTTTCGTCTCTACATCTGCCGGTTAGAGTGATCTTTTATTGTAAATGTGATCAAACAATGATTCAAAGTATAACCTATAGAATATTTGAAGGAGACGTATAAGCCGACTCAATCTTTGTGAACCGTTTCACAGCTATATAGTAAAAAACCGAATATTTTGCGAGGACGAATAATATAGCGTATTACAAACATGACGACAAATACCTCCAGGTTTAATATACTTATAGTCATATAATTTGTATCGTTTACTATAGTTAACGTTACGAAGTCTCGTAAACGCAAAAGTAACTCGGGGCACGGTCACCATCGAACACGACACCGACTGCGTAAACACGATAGCGACTGTGGTAAACTTCAGTGTGCAATCGATAGCAACTCATGGTAGAGGTACTGGTTCAGACTGTGGCGGCCCTTAGAGCGGTTTAACGACGCGTGAGTTAAGGCTCCTAACTGTCGTTAATTATTCACCCGGTCCGGACTAAACAGCTATAAGCGTCGCTATTTTTGTACATTAATAGCTCTGCGAAATACGAATTTTTGAAGCGCAAATAGTGGCATTTACTTTTCAAGCGCGGTGAGAATAAATAATCTATTAAATTTAATGCAATAATCATAAGTGCAATAACCAGATCTTGCATTGCCGTTTTCTGGTTTGAAGGGTGTCTTACCTTTCAGTAAGTGCAGTGAAATTACTGGGTACTGTGACTATGCATCTTATGTTACAGTTGACAATAAACACAGTGGACTTTGCAGGGGTTGTACATTTGGCAATCACATGTGATTCAAGAAGCTACAGGAAACAAGCTAGAGTTACTTAACAATTGTTGCATAAAAATATGAAAAGAAGTGCGCAGTTCCTGTGGCCTTGTATATTGGTAGAATACAATGATAGATTAAAATGTAGAAATGAAATAAAAGACTGAAACAAATATAAAATTGAAATAAAAGACTGAAACATAAAAATATACAGGAAACACGCTCCGCAACATACCAACACTGAACCACATCCCAGATTTGAATATAACAATCCCCTCATTTGTATGAAAACCGAGCGTATCAATTTTTCTTTATCAAATGTAATATCAAAATCGCGCTTAGAACATTAGAGGCTATATCATTATTTGGACATCTTTTAGTATTTTCAGATTTTTTCAGCTCAATTGTGCCACATTGGATTGTTATCGCAGCAAGACGCCATCTAAATCAACAAAGGATTTTTATAAACTTCAGACTAGCTCAGTTTAAAAAGAGGAGCCTTTCTCTTTCTCTTAAATGTATAATACATACATACACTCGTCTAGAGAGCAAGATACATGTCTGTGCACTTCACTTACAATATTTAGCGTAACATTGTAAAGAAGTAAAAACAAAAGAAGTATGACTTAATTTATATTTAATCCACTACTAGGTTCCATCCTATTTCTGGTATAAATGAACTCTGCAGATGATACTGCCCTTAAGGCCAATTCTGCTAATAAGCCATTGCTCAACCAAAACGAAACCGTAGCTTCCGACCAATCAGAGCGCCACCTTATCACGCCATCGTACAATCGAAAGTCAATATATACGCGCTCCGATTTGACGACCACAATCATAACGGCATTTAAAAAAAAAACGTCGCCCCACACTAGGTGCAGTTACAAACAGAATATCACATGCACATACGCCCAGACCGGAGCAAATTTCTGTAGGCCATACAAAATATTTGTCCTGTACGGGAATCGATTTTTCGATTCGGTTGTAACTTATTAATAGAATTGGACCTTGCGTTGTGTCTCATATTAAAAGTAGCACGATGCCTTTTGTCGCGGACAATATGGGCTTGCCATTGGCTTCGAACATACTTGCTTACTCTCAATGTACAAAGAACTAGTTTTGTAACTTTTTTAACGAGGTCAACAATCTCTCAATTGTGGAACATTCTCTCTCCTGATGACTCCTCTGTACATTGCACTGTTCAAATTTAAATAAAGCGGTGACAATTAAATCCCTGATGGTTCTTTTTTGGAACATATAAACGCAACAGCAGGCCGTTGTTTATCATGCTCATGATGGTGGGGTCACGGGACGTCTACCTAATTCGGTGTTAAAGTTTGATTACTTCTTCCCCGGACATACTGTATAATGATGTTGTCGTTATGGGAAGTTGTCGTTTTGGGAAGTTGTCATTTTGGGAAGTTGCCATTTTGGGAAGTTATCATTTTTGGAAGTTGTCATGTTTGACCGGTTATCCGTGATGATGTCGTGATTATCCGTGATGCGGCTGACCCGGAGACTGTAAAGACAGTATGTCTTGCCCTTTGCTAGTCACCAATTACTGATTCACCATTTACTGTTTCGCCTCATATGGATGCACTACAAAAACCCACATGATCACACTGGAAAGAGCACTCCTGAAACTATGTACGTACATTTCCGCCATACTGCTTCCCAAGCTATAATGTCGTTCGATATTGCCAACTGCTAACTGTTCTTGAACGCTATATTCTGTGCTCTGAGACAATAACACCGCAGTCCCACCATACTACACATTACCAAACGTAACCTATTTGTTGTCAGCACTACTATGAAACAAAACCGGTATTCTCACAATATACTTAAAAAGAAAATAAATACTTCCAATTTCACAAGGTACCATTGTAAATGTTCCCCAATATTATGTTTGCAAAACATAAACTACGATAAAACACATACTTTTAACGGCAGAAAGATAAAACACCAAATGCTGACCCATAAAACTATTAAATCCTTAGTTTTTATATTATAGTCGTTAATTTTATTTGTAATTGTTAATTAAATTATAATTCTAGCAATATTATATGCTCTAAAGTTGTAAGAGGTCCATTATTTTGTTTTTCTTTGACCATATTGCAGGAGGGACGGCACTAATGGTGCACTGAGACAACGGCTTTCATTCAATAAGTTCATTTAAATTAAAATCATTATATTTTTTATAAAGTAGGCTAGCGATTTAGCATCAGGTGGGCACCTGATGCTAAATCGCTACAGTCCCCAATGTACATTATGTGGTTTCTGTAAGATCTGCCGATATAATGATTTTAAGTATTGCATTGGTTCACTATAAATAATTTATCTTTAAATTCACGTAAAACTAAATGTATTAAATTCTCATTGCCAAATGTAAGAAAAGTGGATACCATAGTGGAAATGAATAATGAAATTGTTGAATTCATCGACTTTACTAAATTTTTGGGTATAACACTAGATTCTAGATTGCAGTGGTAACAGACTTAGTTGTGCAGCATATGCAGTTAAAAAAATAAGACAACTTACTGATGTTGAAACGGCAAGATTGATTTACTTTAGTTATTTTCATAGCGTCATGTCATATGGAATACTACTGTGGGGATCGGCTGCTAGTATTGAAAGTATTTTTGTACTTCAAAAAAGAGCGGTTCGCGCTATTTATAATTTACGAGCAAGAGATTCTTTAAGGGACTTATTTAGAGAAATTAATATATTGACTTTAGCAGGACAGTACATTTATGAAAATTTGATTTATGTCTATAAGAATTATAATACATTTGAAACCAATTTCCAAATTCATCATCTAAACACAAGATACAAAAATAAACTTGCCGTTCCAACATTCAGGCTTCAAAAAACTAGAGGCTCGTTTATGGGGAAATGTATACCTTTTATATTAAGCTTCCACAAAGTGTTACCGACTTGCCTTTTCATAAGTTTGAAGCGCATGTAAAAAAGACTCTTATGAGTAAAGGATATTATAAAGTCAACGATTATTTGAATGATGCCAATGCCTGGTGTTAATTTTTCAGATAATGAATCGTGTTGTTATGTATAACCATTTGTATAAACAAATATTATTATTTTTGGTAATAACTAGTAAGAAGAGAACTGACACATCTAATCTTGTAATGGAAGTTGAGCTCAAACTTCTGCTGTGAGGTCAGCTTCCAATTGACGACTCTGTAACAATACAGGGAGAAAAAAATAGCCCTTGCTGGTTTTCTTGCTGGTTTTTTCCAGTACAAGGTCTCCCGCCGTAGACTTGTGAACCAATGGCGTAGCTGCTTTGACGTTCAAAAGAGATTGTAGCAATCCAATTTGAATAAAAGATATTGAATTTGAATTTGAATTTAAGTGACATTTACTAGACTTTTCCTCCAAACTGAAACACGAAATGCAGGCACTGTTGCTTTGCGGCAAAAAAAGGTGAAACAGAGGTAATCACGCAAACGACTGTAATGTAGAATGCACCTCTGGTAAAAAAATAAAGATTGTATAAACCAGTTACATAACGTGCACTACACACACTGGTTAGATTCATGACCGTGCATTACAGGCAACGCAATACGTAGCGTAGAAGAAAGAAATATAGAACAAAACAAACTCCGTACATAACTGTGGCTCTATAGCCTATATATTACGAGGATATTTGAAAATATATAAGACTTATATATAAGTACACTCGATCTAGAACAAACTACAATAATTAATGAAAAACTTTGGCAATAAAACAAAATTTACGGGCGAACTAGACCACTTCCGACAACAGCTTGCAGTCTTATTTCAAACCAAAGCCGGATCATTTCCTATAATATAATTCCAATAAAAATATAAGATGATGCTATTATAAAGTATGATGATGTACGAGTAGTACTCGTATATTTTGTACGATTTAAAAGTAAACCTTTGATTTTTTTTAAAGAAATTAAATTTTATATTTGTGATTTTGCATTTTGTTTAAAAATGTAAATACATTGAAAATTGATGAATTAATCATCATCATCACCATCACAGAATCACAGCTAATATACGTCCCCACCTAGCTCGAGCTCGAGGCTCGAGCCTACCTAATGTTAGTGTGATTAGGCCTTAATCAACGACGCTGGCCCAGTGCGGATTGGTCGACTTCGATGTAGGTTGCCTCATGATGTTTTCATTCACCATAGGAGCATCGGTAAATCAATACATGAAAAAAATTCATCTCTGACGGGAATCGAACCCGCGTGTCCAACATACTGTGTTGACGCCTTAACTTCAGCAGTATTGATCTCTTTCTCGTACTTTGTTAAGCCAAAGTAGACTTTATTCACTGTTAATAGATACGTATCAACATCCAATTTAGAAAATTTGCACTTTCTAGAAAGGACATCAGGCAAAGTCCTTTGAAAAAAACACAGGGATGTATAGCAATTCTATTGTTTTCAAAAAATAGGCTTTTAATTAGTAATTCATAAAAAATATTTCGTTTTTTATAAAGGTATCTATTTTGAGAGTTATTTATGTTCGATGCTTTTTTTTATTGGTAACCCCGACACTTTTATAACAAACCAACAAGTTTCGTCAGCTAAAGCAATCATTGTATATTACTCAATGAATGGGCTAGATGACAAAAAAAAAATTTTTGCTTTAATAGAAGCTCATTCATATAATAAACAGAAAGAAAAAAACGGTTTTCGAATAACTATAAAAACATCCAAGATATAAGGTATTAAAGATTTTTCTCCATCTCTTTCTAGCAAAACGGCAATTTATAAGGAGTTTATATGGCCGTACTCAACGATGACGTCACGGTTGATGTCGGATCTCTCTGCCTAATCGCCTTCATATTAACAACTTAAAATGCTTGTATCTAATGTATTTCTAAGCCGATTTTAATTCTAATTTCACAGAACTGCATCTTTTTCCGCGGTATTTTAATATTTAATGACGAGACGTAAAAATTAGAATTCAGTCATCATCCCAATTGTAATTTTTATTATATCTATTTTATTCCATTACATTATAATAGCTGCTATTAAACTCGTGTCATTGAATAATGATAATAATTATTGTTAATACCCTATTAAACCATTATGTCGATTGTTACACGATTTTCGGCTGTCCATGTCATGTTACTTTTTTGTTTTTTTTTATGTTCACAAGCAATGGCTACGATGTCCGTTTCATAGAAATACTTTCGTATTTTCAATAATTTATGTTAGCGAAATGAAGGAGTTAAAAAATAAATTTGCTGCTGTTTTATAAATCACGTAATACAAAATGATTATAAGTGACAAAATAATGCTTATGCACTTTTGGGTCTCATGTCCTGATGTCCTTTGCTAAGAATACAATAAACTTGTCGTCGTCGTCGAGCGTCGGTGGCGCTGTGGTCTCGGCACTGGACTGGGCCTCGAGTAGAATCGGGAGGCCCGCGATCGATCCTGCCATGTCCCAATGTGTTTTTCGTTTCACGAATTTCATATGTTCATTAAGCTGAAGCTCCTACGGTGAAGGAAAACATCGTAAGGAAACCTGCATATGAAGTCAATCAATCCGCACTGGGCCAGCGTGGTTTGACTAAGGCCTAATCGCCCTAACATAACTAGTTATTAGGGTAGGGTCGTCCCCTCGGTGAGGACGTATATGAGCTGCGATAATGATGATGACAACAAACTTACAAATGTTATATTTGTGTATTTGCATTTGCTTAAAATGCAAAACATATTGAAAAATTATGACAACATTTTTCAGTGATATTGAATGATAATATACAGGTATTTATGTTACCTGTGTATTTATCACTTAGGGGTTTTATTGTGCGGGACGGAGATGGAGGTCACCGAGGACATCATCGGGGCCCCCATCATCCAGGAGGAGGCGACCGTGGGAAGGGATATTCCCCGCGATAAAAATGGTCCCCAGCCCCAGGGCACCTAATGCCGGGACGCTTCCGGTGTGCAAAAGCGGCGCACAACACCTGCGCCGCTCACAAAGCAGCCGAGCCACGCGCCTTTTGGCGTTGCGCGAGTCCGGCAACGGATCATCCACGGATACCCTCGTGGTTTGGCTCGACCACGAGGGATGCGTAAAAGCATTTTCCCCCTACCAAAAAAAGGGGGTTTTATTGTGGGTGCGTTCGGGGAATGGCTAGTCCGAATCCGAACGTGCCTTTATGGGGGTGAAAGTTATTGGAGGGTGGTTTAGCCAGGTGTGGGGTTTTTACCCGAGTCCAATGGCATATCCAAGGTGAAGCCTTGTCAGCTTTTTCGTCCCTTGTCGAACAGTAAAGAGATTCCCCCGCCCAAGAAAAGGGGTGTTACTGTGATGTTATTATTATTAAATGATCTCGAATGTATTTTAGTCACTTAACGTATGGGTTAGTAAAGTTTAAGATGAAAACTAAACAGAATAAAGAAGTCCTTAACTATGACATCTACAGTTAAAATGAACAACGTTATAATCTAAACAAAAGATCGGAAATTAGAATTCCAATCAAGCATTCGGTACCCGCCTAATCCGATCGCTTCGTCGTATATTACGATAACACTGGCATAAATACACGTATTTAATGTTTAATCCACCAATTCTATTGTTTGGATGATACATTTTTGTGTCCACAAAAGTCGTTTGTCGCTAATTATGGATTATATTGAGCCTTATTTATTCTGAACATTCAATTAATGTTGCTTACGTTATTAAGGTAGTCATTAAGTAAACCAAAACAATAGCGCTGAAATCCATATCTGTAACAATAATAATGGATATTTGTTAGAAAAACATCTGATAAGAATAATGGTAATAATATGCGCATCATACTAACTTCTGTTACGCAAGAACAGTTGAACTCGGAATTCTAAGTCACTCCATACTCGTAGAAGCTCGTAGCCGTATTCGTAGACATTTCGTAGCAAAGCGCTTTTGGATACAGCTACAGATTTTGCATTCCATTAGACACGGTTAGCGCAGAGGTCGAGCGATCGCCTACTGCGCAACAGGTCGCGGGTTCGATTCCCGCACGGGACAGATGTTTTGTATGGCCTACAGAAATTTGTTCCGGTCTGGGCGTATGTGCATGTGATATTCTATGTTTGTAACTGCACCCACGACACAGGAGAAAATCCTAGTGTGGGACGACGTTTTTAAAAAAAAAAAATAAAAAAAAAATTCCAACTTACATACTTGCTACGTGGTAATACACCACGAAATTAATATTGTAATAACGATTTTCCTTTTTGATCCTGTAAATAATAATAATAAATCCTTACTAATATCATAAATGCGAAAATGTGTCTGTTACCTCTGTTACCTCTTCACGCTTCCACCGCTAAATCGATTTAGGTGAAATTTGGTATAGAGATACGTTGAGTCCTCGGAAAGGACATAGGCTACTTTTTATCCCGAATTTTAATAAGTTCCTCGGGGAACGCAGACGAAGTCGCGGGCAGCAACTAGTTGTCAAATAAATAAAAGTTATTGGATATTGTTGCGCCAAGGGTGTACTTTATCATCGTGATTAGCATTATTGCACCATCATAAATATTGTCTGTTGTTTCAACCAATATTAAAATGTTAGCAACATGTTTTATGTCCGTATTACCGTCATAAGTTGTTCAATGAAATATGTAGGCAGGTTGGGCGTGAAACAAAGCGTAAGTCTCCATTATTATATAGCACCATAAAATTTTTACATCTTGCGCCTCTCGCGTTACGATTGCTACGACTGCTGCGGAGCTGGCCTAGCTGGAAGACCCTTTTTAAATTGGGAATAATTTTTTTAAACAAACATCAACCGATTCGCAAGACTCGTTCAATTTGTAGTTATATACATTTTGATATTCTGTATTTGGTTTGAAAGAGTAAGCACTTTCGAGGTGCTTTCTAGTTTACTTTTTCCAAATTCAAAAATTAATAGTACGGCATAGTTTTTCTAACTGATTTTAAAAAAATGTTCATCTGTATTTATCCTATTTTGTTTTAATGTTTATCAAATTCTCCGTTTTTCATTCGAAACGACACAAGGATGAGGATAAACAACAATCTTCTAAAAAATCTTAAAAAATGTGAGAAAATAACTCGGACTTCAATGTAAAATTGTAATAATTGTTTGTATTTAAATATTAAAACATTCTTGTTAATGATACGATTTTTTATAATAATATTACCAATTATCAGGATAGGAAGCACAAAATTATACATTTTTATATTTTTCATATTAAAAAAAAGTTAAAAACCTTTTCCATGTTCATCTATATACAAATAAATAAAATTGAAGTGTCTGTTTGTAATGTCAAAATAACTTTTATTATCCTACTAATATTATAAATGTGAAAGTGTGGATGTTTGGATGTTTAGATGTATAGATATTTGTATGTTTGGGTGTTTGTTACTCAATCACGCAAAAACGGCTGAACGGATTTGGATGAAATTCGGCATGCATGTAGCCTTTGATATGGAAAAGAACATGGCTACCTTTTATCCCGATTCCTTAAGTAGTTCCCGAGGGAAAATTGAAAATTTTTTACGAGCTAAGCCGCGAGCAGACAGCTTTGAAGTATGCATGTCACCTATGCTATGGAAAAGGACATGTACTTTATATTCCTTAATGATCTCTCAAATAGTTCCCGTGGGAAGATTAAAAATTGTTAACGAGCGAAACTTTAGACCCAATTCTTAAGTCCACACAGACGAAATCGCGGGCAGAAGCTAGTTTAATAATTAATTTATATATTTATTATTTATTTATAAATTTTTACTAAATGGATATGAATGTATATCAGGTATAAATGACAAAAACACAATTTAAAAAAAAAATTGTCTGTCTTTTTGTTCCCGCTAATCTCTGGAACGGTTGGACCGATTCAAAATCGGTCCAACCGCTCCGGAGATTAGCTGGACCGATTTTGACGAGACTTTCACTAATAGATAGCTAATTATATAAGGTATAACATAGACTACTTTTTTTATCAAGATCTTAAAAAAATTGCCGACAAAAATCAAAATGCTGCCAAAAGTTACTATTCCATGCGGACGAAGTCGCGGGCACAGCTAGTTCAAGTATATTAATGCATCATAAGCAGCGCAGGTTGTCATTCAATAGTTATTTGATATTTCACATCAACCGTCGTTTTTCGCATCGAAACTTTACGGATAGACGTGTACACTATCCACTATTATGTTCACAATTTAGTCTCACATAAAACTTCTAGCGAAGGATTTCAGTGAATAATGTCAGGATAGTGCCAGAATCGTAACAAATCGTCACATCATTCTATTGCTGAACAGAAATCCTAGCTCTCATTTTCTATTTAACACTGAGGCGGTAAGTTGTTAAGTGCGAGATCAAAGCTGGAATGGTCGGTAGTTCAATATAAGGAGGGATGATTATGTGCGTGGCTTAACGGATGCGGGCTGTGGCCCCGCTTTTGTTTCAAACCGAAGAAATTATAAGCAAGGTAAGTAATTAAACATTTGAAAGTCAAAGCTTTGAGCGAGAACCTAAAAGTAATTAGAGCAGTACTTATATTGCTTTTCAAGAAAGTGAATGTTTTCAAGATTTGAAGGATGGCTTTGAGTAAGGCTCATATGATTCATATTATGAATGGCATATCATATCAGGCTATTTCTAAATTTCTTCGGATATTTCAATCTACATAATTAACTTGACGTTTAAAGCAATAACCTATTGCAAAATGTATTAAATGGCATCGAAAGTTCGTTATTATAATTATTGATTGATATTAAGAGGCGTTGTTTTAATTAATCTAGGCATTTCCAGTTGTTCTGATTCTCATGCAATACGTCCCCAAAAGACTCATAACGTTTTATATTCTTCTTTATAGTTTCGAATGTTGGTAAATTCCCCAATCACAGAGGATAGTATTGGTCAGTTACTGATCGTAACTCAGAAATTCCTCTTATTGTGGAGTATGGATCAAAAGTGTCGCTCTGAAGTACGCACACACACACACACACATTTTGAACAAGATGAATTATCTTTATAAATTACCGATAATTATCTTTGATTGCATTATAACCTCTGTTCAGACTTGTTTCACTTTGGCGTATCAGCGGACCTAAAAAGGCAGATTCGCAGAATCATAATACGTATCATATTATTATGATTCATATTATAAATGGCGTGCAATTCATCATAAGCAATTATTCTATTTGACATATTGGTATGAATATTCGTAAAATGGTCCACAAATTTGGCATTACTAAAGTGTCAATTGAGACCTTTTTACGAATACTCATAAAAAGCTGTCAATGTATTTGTCGGCAGCAGACTGTCGCTTGCGGTTTGCGCTTCTATTAGTATATCCGATGGAGTTGAAGTAATAGATTGTTCTCCTTCATAATTGGAAGTTGATATTTTTAGATATCTACAATACAAATACAAAGAAAAGAAAATTGGAGAAAAATGGCGCGCGGATTATTTTCTGGCGTAGCTGCGTGAAAATATTGGCGAAGGTGGTGTAGCTCGTACAGCCGACTTTTTAAAAATATCAAATAAACTGTTTTTTTTATTAAATAACACAAATCATTGTTTGTTTGTAGACAAAACTAAATAATGTTATGAAAATAAACGTTAAATATTGGCGAAGGTGGTGTAGCTCGTACAGCCGACTTTTTAAAAATATCAAATAAACTGTTTTTTTTTTATTAAATAACACAAATCATTGTTTGTTTGTAGACAAAACTAAATAATGTTATGAAAATAAACGTTTATTTATTATATTTTAAGTAATAATTATTAATAAAAATATTTTACTATTATTTTAAAGACAACTCTTTCCTGATTTAAGAAAATAACATACATACGTGTTTTTATGAGGTGCTTTATGTATCTCAAACTGGTAATATTAGATGCACTTTACGAGCAAGTGTTTTGATAAATAAATAACCAGTACATATACCAAACAAGGGTACTGCAAGATAAATAATAGATCGCGATAATCGCAAAAGGAGTTACAAATTATAAAAACTATTATGCTATTTATTATAGAAAGTCCTATTAATTACTTTATGTATAATTATTACTGTATTATTTAGGACGCCTATAATACAATTATAATTATTAAGGGTTTTAACAGTACTCACACATTATTAAATCGAGATAATTCTAAAACCTTACAATATAAAATAAGTTGCGCAGTAGGTGATCACTCGACCTCTGCGCTAAACGTGTCGTCATGCGTTTCTTGCCTTATTTTATTTGGTAAATTATTATATATTTTAATCGATATTACAAAAGGGATGCGTATAGTATTAAATGAGATATGAGAATAGAAGGAAGTACTAATTTACTTTTATTACTTTAACAGATTTGTATTAATTTAACAGTACTCACACATTGAATGCTCAACGCGTTTAAAATATTGTTTTGTAACTGCCAATTTCAAACAAATGGCAAAGAAAAATGATTGTTAGTTAACGGCAAAATGTTAAACATATTGAGAAAACTCCCATAAGTCACTCTAAGTAACCCATCGTTCGCAAATCACAACACAAAGTTGCATGAATATCACAGTCGTAAGAGAGATGTATGTGTCCACAATATATTCATTTTTTGTGCAAAACAATTATTCAAGTATGTAAGTATTTTTTAAAGTAATAATAAATATCCGAAATTCATTATTTTGTCAGAAACAGAATTTGTGATATTACCGTATTTTAACAACTAAGTAGGTTCCAATGAAAAAAATTTAAACCCCAATATTTTTTGTGTGAATCCCTAGCTAGAACCATCGGAGAACATACCGATGGAAACGTCTTTTTGCCACGTCCAGGGGGAAGAAGAGCTCGTTACTACTACATAGGAGTCACTACTATATAGGAGGCGAAAAATTGAAAGTTTCATGCTCAACATAAGCAAAAGATAAGTCCCACGGTAATGATTTTAAATCGTATGTTTCGATAGAGGATTGCTTTAATGGAATATACTCGAAGTTTTAAATAAGACCGTTTTTCGATATTTTTCCTCCATTTCACAAAACAAGCATTTTCAAACATAAAAAGGGTTTATTTGCATTTTGCCAAAGGGCCGATGTTTCGAACCCTTTTCCAAGTCCGTGGTCACAACAAACATGTTTCGACTGGGACTAACATTGGAAAAACCAACTCTACAATTTATTACTCCATTCCAAATAAAGGCTCGGAACTTACAAAGAGTTTCTAAAATTAGTCCGGAATGTTCAAAATACTTGGACAAAATTATGAGCTTCAACATTATTGAATAAGCATTTCGATGTCGGTTGTTAAATATAGGGGCATATTTAATAACTGACAGTGTTTGATATAGTATTTGTGACAAAATAATGCTTTGAATATTATGTCATACGAGTATTAATGCGTCATATTCACCCACGGAGTATGAGCACATAAAACTTACGAAATGTGCCGCCGTTGCCACGAGATAATGTTAAAATATTTAAGAGTTCATTCCATTTTGCATTAATTACAGTTTCCACCCGTACTCTTGAGAATATCGCGACTTCTCATTATTATTAATATAAAGTAAAAGCATCCACAAAGTTTTTAACGCCAGGCCGAACTTTATTTCGACGGTCTCCGAGGGAAATACAAGCGAGATACATTCAAAATAGAATAGAACATAAAGTTCGGTGTTTGTGAGCGTTTTTGCACAAAAAGATACGTGGTTTCTTTTATTGGCGTAGTATTGGAGTATAAACGACATACATTTTTAGGATTATCAAGTTTTGTGAAAGCTGGTACTTTTGTGGAAGTGGGTATGCCTTTCGAGGGGTTAACTCTTTATAAATATTTCAATGTTGACTTGCATTTGGAACGGTAGTGATACTTCTTACTTATATCCAGCACCTTATATAACGCAGGGTTTGAATTGATTTAAATGTTAAAGACAAAGTTGACATCATAATTATTTTCTCTTTTGATAACATTATTAAAATAAAGATCACTATAAGAAAAATAAGAACTACAACAAAAAAAATCCAAACAAAATGGTGATCTTATCGTAGAAAAAATATACATTGCTTATAAAGGTATATTTTTTCCATGATGGATGACCATTTATATTCACTTCCGGTTTTATATAACAATCATTATAATAATGTTTTTTAGAAATTACATATCTCAAGATACTTTGCAAAACTTGCCTCTTACTATGCACGTCAAATAAGTATGATATGGTGGTGTAAGCTGTGCGGAGTTGCTTTAGTGAGGGTTATGCAAATGAACACTTGCAGTACCAATTTTCGTGAGCTCACTTAAGCAGAATGCATAACCAAATCATAGACTTCGCCTTAATTTATGTAAAATATGATTTGCACAAGCATTTTCAGAATAAAGTTTAAATTTTAAGCTTTTTTGGTGTTGGACTTTAATGCGATATAAACATGTTCTGTGCACAATAACAAGTCCGTTTCAGTAGGCAAAGAATGATGATTTTGTATATTTCTCGCCTGAGTACCCGATTGTCTATCATAATTACAATCGATATTAATTTGACAAGGAACGAAGACAATTCCAATTCGTTCAAAGATAAACGAGATTCGAGGTGATCTCTCCCTTTTCCTCCTCAAAGAGGATACAAATTTTCTATCGTTTCCATTATGGATTATTAAAATGGTTTTAATGGATGGCGGCATTCAAAGGACATTGCTCTGCGCTTATACATTGTTCGCCCCAACACCAACAGCAGTAAAAAAATGCATTTCGTGTAATTGGACATTAGTAGATACTGTATGTCCACATCAATTACTACGGACAAGCTTTGAAATCAAATTATACTCGTATATCAAAATGAATCAGATTTTCCGGTTAGTTGAAGTAACACTTCATTTCGTTTGAACTATACACATAGTCCATACCTATTAAAAAATTATTATTGCAAACAATCAAAGAACGTTATTATAGCCACACGATCGAACGAAAGAACGTTATTATTATAGCCACGTAGTAATGAACAAGAAATCTCGCAATTATAAAGCAAGTCAGAAGTACAAAAATACGTGAGTAAGTAGTCAATGTTTCAATTTAATTTACGTTGTAAATCGTGAAAGAAGTTATAACAAACATAATTTATACAAAAAAATAAAAACCGACTTCACAAAGCTTAAAAATAATATAAGAATAGGCACAGACAACATCGCACTTATACTATCGAAGTCGGTGCCAAACGATAATCCCCTAGAAAATCTTCCGACTTCAATATAAAAGTGTGATATTGTCTGTGCCTATTCTTATATTATTTTTAAGTTTTCAGTGTTTTTGAAGTCGTTTTTTATTTTTGTTAAAATATTTTTTGTGTCTGAAAGTACTTTTTTATATTTTTGATTTCTCCGTCGAATACATATATTTGTTATGAGTGTTATAAAATATGCATATAATTATAAAAGTCTTTGTTGGTCATGGGGCGATTTTCGACATCGTCCTTTAGTCTCATATTGAATCGACAATTATTTGTTCTGTCGGTGGTACTTCGCAAGCACTCTCTTCTCGCATACGACCCTCTCCTAATGTCACACCGTCGTCGTAGAAAGGGAACTGTCTGCACAACCCTAACCATTTAATACAAGATTTTCACAGAAATTCTTTTGCTTTCTGGGGGACTTCTTATATAATTAACTCAATGTAAAACTAAATATATACCCCCTTCCTAAGCACGCCTGTAGGAAGAAAATAATACAGTGGTTGTTAGACCTGAATTACGAGGATACAGAAAATCTTGTGGCTGTTACGAAATAATACATAAATACATACACAAATATACACACACATACACACACACACACACTAACATACATACACCAACATACATGCACACGCACGCAAACACACACACACACAACACCCATACACACTTTTTTACTACAATTACAAAGCTATTACTGTAGGTTCATTTATATTCTAATGTTGTTATTATGTTCTATCTTTGTTCAGTATTATCTTTGTTGATTGTCACTGTATATCTGTCTACTGAGCCCATGGTGGTTCGAAGTGGTGGGAGATTGATGTCCTGTAACACAGGTACGTATACCTAGCATAGGCATCAATCTCGCACAAACAATTGTCCTTGTCCAATATTGTTTGCGTGTCTTGTTGTATGTTTGTTTGCAGACGGTTTAGGAAAACTGTGTAATAAGTTTAGGGAAATTCTAAATGACATTTTGTAGTGACATTAATTATGATTGATATTTTAGTTAACTCTAACATTTAATTTGTATTTGACTCATATGTGTATTTTTGACCCATGATTGTGTTGTGTTTGTATGTTATTTGACCTAGCTAGTTTATTTCTGACATTTGTATTTTTTTGACATAAGTATTCTTTTATTGTGTAGTATTGACATTTTCTATGACTTGCTATTAACATTTTGATTTGCCTATACAATTTAATAACGATGGAATATGACATCTATAATTGTCACAATGGTGTACTAGCATATAAACGTGTTGGCTGTTGTAATGGCTGTAAGTTTATAATGTAGTTATAATAATAATAAATAAATAAATAAATGAAATAAAGATATTATTATTATTATTAAAAGATAGAAATAGTTGTTTGGACAAACAGTGTTTAGTAAACCAGGCTATCAAGTTTAATTAACATTTTAGAATTTATATAGTTACTTTTTTAGTATAGGTATTTGGATAGATTAATTAACAAATGAAAATTGTTTTTACTTATACCCACATATCTATCGGCCCGAAATATCATCATTAACAGCTTATGTTAGGGATATAATAAATTGATAAACATAATGTAATACATGAAATAATAACGTACATACGTAACATACTCGTCTATAACTAGCCTTCACAGCAAACACTATGTTAATCATATTAATATTTGTACCCGACTGGTATTTGCACCCGGGACTAGTGTGACCATCTCAAAAAAGGCAAATCTGCCCGACATCGGCTTAAAATATGCCAAAATCTGCCAAATCTGCGTGACACAAAAAAATTCAACAATATGCCGTCTTCTTATTTGCCTCAATAGAGACGGGATTTCGGGAATATAGAAATACTTAATTACATACCGATGATTTTTGGAGTTTTTGGAAGCAGCTATTAATGGAAATAATGTTTAAACTAATTTAACACTGCAAATATTTCAAAATTCAACATCAGAAGCGAAAATTATATACACATCAGCATCCTCGATGGATTTGGTAACCCAAGAAGAAAGAAAAAGTTACCAAATAAGTTATAAAAATAAAGTAATTTTTTTTTGCTTCGATAACAATAATATAATTGCTATTAATGAAATCTGCCAAATTCTGCCACTTTTTTGAATCGCCCGCTTAATCTGAGTTACAATTTACAAGCCAAATCTGCCAAAATGGTAGAAATCTGCCACGAATGGTCACACTGCGAGGGAGTGCTGGTTTAGTTTCTTTATTCTGATACTGCAGCCACTAGCGTAGATAGATACGCTAAGTTCTGTATTTTGCAATATTTTTACTTATGTAAAATTATATTCATACTAATCCTACCTGAGATGTATTGAGAGTAAAAAAGAACGACGTTCGATGCTTTTATCAAATCCATTCATCGCGTATTCCCTCCACTTACTTATTTACCATCAGCTGTATTTTCCGAGCTCAAAAATCTGCTATTTACATTCACCGTTGTTGCTTGCTTTACCTTCATTTCCACGGGCCGTAAGGTTATTTCATTACCTCGTTTACTCTTTATAAGAAACGAATATTAAAGCGCCGTGGCTCCGACGGCAGAATTTAATAAATCTTAAAGAGCCGTCTGTCAAAAAAAAACTTGGACAGCGTTTGTATCGTCCTCGCGCCTAATTTTTCTTGGAAAGTTTTATTTTTGGTTACTGCAGTACCTAAAGTTGTAATTGCGACACATTTATACCATATATAATGAATATTAGTCAAAAATCTACCCATTAAATGGGTTTCAGATTCGTCGTGTGTCCGACTATACGAGTATACTATACTATACTAACTGTACCCGGCATGTGTTGCAATGCCACGTAAATACCATTTTTTTTTGCTTACGGGCGTCCCCATAACATCCTTACAAAGTTTTATTACAATCTAATGAATGGTTTCGGAACGCATAGAGGACAAACATACATAGTACATACATTGATTTTTATGTATATACTTAGATAGATTAGTTTCGTCGCAAATCAGACTTGTCGTATTACTAATTAGTTGTAATACGTACCTACACATACAGTCGCCTGGTTAATTAACTAACTCTAGAACGATAATAACTTTTTTATAAATAATAAAACATCTTTTTATTTATTTATAAATATTCACATACAAGGTTCACAAACATACATATATAATATTGCCAATAAACCTTTATCGGTTTGTCCTGACAACAAAGTTTACATTCAACACTCTGTTTTGAGTTCAAATAAAACACTAATCCAATAACATAAACATCACAAATTATGTTATAAAAATATTTTTACCTACTAGATACACGCCAGAAAAACGGTAGGCACCTATTTGTTAATAATAAATTATGAAAAAACCATACTTCCAATTTCAACAATAACTAAGCAGGTGGGTAGGTCTACAATAAATTTTAGCAAGAATATGTCTAGATGTTTGGAAGAATATCACCACAAACTGTAAATAAGTTCTGCAGAATTGCATATAATCAATTATATCAATATAATAAATCAATAACAATCAATAATTTCAATTATATCAATATAATCAATCAATTATAATCGTAAAGAATACATAAAAACCTCTTCAGATTTTATTAGTAGGTAAGTAGCTATTCTAGTACCGTTCCGGAGGTGACAAAGTACACCCGCGTCCACTCCAGTCCGGTGCGCCGTAAATTGCGAATAGCAACTTGCGCTAAATTTCTCTCTGATTGTTGAATATTTTCGTTAGTTTTTGTTTTTCTCTTTTCTTTGTTTCTTTATAAAATAACACTCGTTTCGAGCTATTTTTAATTTTTGTTGTAGATTTTTAGGTTTATAAATAGTATTTTTGGATTAGGTATTTCTATTTTTTTTCGGTCCCTGACGGGAAAAATAGCAATTTTTTGCTTTTCTTGGTTTTTCCTTAATAACTTCGTTCTTATTAAGTTTATTTGGCTGTCCTTTTTTGTAAAAATATTAGTTTGTAAGCTCTATCAATTAGTTAGTGTGGCATTAGGCCTAATTTTTGTTTATTATTTTTATTTTCGGTTTTTAGTTATTTTATTTTGCGCGAGTGCGTAATTTGGTGTTTTCATTTTAGTATTTTGGTTTTTCTCAATTTTCTCGGGATCTATAAGTTGTGGGACTTTCGGGTCTTTTACATCTTATAGATCTCCCTTAGACGCGTCTTTTGATACTACTTGCGGCGTTCTAGTGACGCTGCAAGTGGGTCAAATTTTGCACTTGGGAATTTTTGGGCCGAAAATTGGGCTTCCCTATATCACCTCGGTGCTGTGGGTGGCATTTTTTTGGGTCCAAGAATCCACACTTTGAGTAGGTTTTTTGTTGTTTTTATTGCTTTATACTTATTTTTTGGGTGTTCGTAGGTTTCTTTATTGGTTTAGGTTAGCATAGGATACATATTTAGGGATTTTATTTTTGAAAATTTATATCGATGATTTCGTTTTTTGTGTTGCGCTTGGTACCCAGCACCTTATAGCGAAGTCGTCAAGATATACATTTGTTTAGGTTTTCGATCTTTTTCTTTTTGTTTTTATTGTGTTTTGTTGCGGAAATAACTTCTGAGGCTGTTTTCGCCAACAAATTCGCTTCTGGGCTGGGCCCAGAATTGGAGCATGTCCGACTCGGACATGCCGTCCGAAACGGACACTGCTGGTGATGTTTGCATGTTTAATCGGGTCCCGATAGGGACCCGATTAAACATGTTTTCTCGCGGCAATCCGGGAATGTGAAGACCCGCAAGCCGGTCAAAGGTGGTGCGGAGAAAGTGGCTACAGGGGAGGTGTCCCCTGTATTATCAGTGAAGAGCGTAGGTGGGGGTGCGCCCCGCCCAAGCGTGGATAGCGTGCCCGTGACTCGCCCTGAGTACAGGGAGATAGAGCGGTTGAAGGAGGTTGTGGCGAGAAAGCGGTCAGCACTGGGCCGCTTCTTCCAAGATCCTTTGGTGACGGACTTGGAGGCCACAACCGAGGCGGAGGAAGTGACCGCGCCGTATGCCCCTAAGGTACCCCGAACCAGAAGAGGCAGGGGCGGCCTATCTCATAGTGTTGGACTTTCCCAGGCTCGGCGGGAGTTCCAGCAATTGGAAGACGACACCGACTCTGACCAGGAGCTGGAGGTCGAAGCGGCCCCTATTAAGGGCAAAGGGAAGGGGAAGCGCTCCCCGGAACCCACGGCTGAACTCCTGTGCAACAGGGCAGAGGCAAGAGCCAAGGCGCTGACAGAGGTAGCACGCAAGTCCAAAAACATGAAGGGGACTTGCGTGAGGGAAATCAGAGAGTCCTCTGATTCCCTGCTCGAAATCGTCCGAGCTCTGGCGTCCAAGAATGACTCGGAGGAGATGCGTCGGCTTCGGGCCGACAACAAACGACTTCGGTGTCAGTTGGACGCCATGTTGGGCGAATTAAAGGCTCTTCGTCGGGCCTTCTCAGAGTGGGGGGCGGAACACTCAGAGAGCCGTCGTGTCGTAGCGACCCCCCATTCCGAAACTGTGGAGAGGGCAGAGTCGGAGGCTGTTGCTTCTGACGATGCCATGGAGGAGGAGCTGCCTGAGGTGCAACTCCCGACAGCCCAACCGGCAAAGGACGCTCCCGCTGAGGTACTCTCCAGAGTGGAATTCCTGGAGAGTATGGAGTTCATGCAGCGTGAGCTGCTGGCCCAGGTGGGCTTTATGGTTTCGGCCCGCCTTGAGGGCCTGGAGGTGGATGGGAGGCTTATGCCGGCCCAGGTTCGGAGACCATCTTTGGCAGCAGACCGCGCTAATCAGCCGCAGCCGCAGGCACTACAGCAGCGACCAGTGAAAGCCGCAACGGGCAATACCACTCTTGCCCCGCCGGCTAATTTGCCAAAAGCGGCAAGAGTGATCAAGAGGAGGACGGTGCTCCCAACACCTGCGGCGGTTCCCTCCTCGTCGGAAGTCACGGTACCGGACGAGGGCTCCTGGTCCGTGGTCGTGCGGCGGGGCCGCAAGAAGCCGGCAACAGACGGAGCATTGCCCATAAACTCTGGAGCCCCCGGGGCCACCGCGGCGCAGAAGGCGCCGAAATTGCCAAAGGTACCGCGCTCCCTAGCGGTAGTGGTGGCCTTAAAACCTGAGGCAGTGGCAAAAGGCCTAACATACGGTGAGGCCTTTGCTAAAGCCAAAGCATCAGTTAGCCTCAGCGCCCTTGGCATTGGGCCAGCAAAGTTCCGGACAGGGATAACTGGGGCCCGAATTATAGAGCTCCCGAAGGAGACATCCCCGTCCCAGGCGGACACGCTAGCTGCAAGGCTGGGGGAGGTTCTTGGGGACGAAGCCAAGGTGTCCCGTCCGGTAAAAACGGCGGACATCCGGGTCATTGGCATCGATGACTCGGTGTCCGCCGAAGAGCTCTGCCAGGTCCTGGCACAGGCCGGCGGCTGCCCGGCCCACCACATAAAGGTGGGCCGCGTCCATACGGGAGTGCGTGGCGTTGGGGCGGCCTTCGCCTCAGTGCCAGTGGAGGCCGCAAAACGCCTGGCTGATGCCGGGCGCATCGAAGTTGGATGGAGTTCTGCCTCCATCCAACTTCTAGAGCAGAGGCCCATGCGGTGTTTCCGCTGTATGGGCATGGGCCATCCTATACAGCGGTGCCCCTCCGCCAAGGACCGTAGCGGACTCTGTTTCCGCTGCGGGTCGGAGGGCCACAAGGCGGTCGACTGCTCGGCGGAGCTAAAATGCGCCGTCTGTACAGACGCAAAGCGACCGGCCAACCACCGCATGGGGGGCATGAACTGCAGCCCCCCGCCAGTCAGGGGCCGCTTGGCCCCTACACGAGTGACTGTGGCCCCTAGGAGCCTGGCATCACAAGTCCCCCAGACAGCACCGGTCGCAGCGGCGGCCCAGGAGGAGCTAATGAAGACCACTAATGTCTAGTGGTCCCATAAAGCTCCTCCAGGCGAATATTAACCACTGCGCCGCGGCACAGGACCTCTTATGTCAGTCCGCGGCGCAGTGGGGTGTGGGTTTGGCGATTGTGTCGGAGCCGTATTACGTTCCGCTGCAATCGCCCAACTGGTTGGTGGCGGCAGATGGTTCTGCCGCCTTAATGCGGGCGGCGCGTGGCACAGCCCCCTCTCACGTTTTAAGAGAGAGGGGTACTGGCTACGTGGCCGCCATGTGGGGGGAAATGTTGGTCGTGTCGACTTACTTCTCCCCCAATCGCAGCCGGGCGGACTTCGCGGTCTTCCTGGCTGCGTTAGAAGGGGTCGTCCGGAGGACGGCCCCGGTACCGGTGCTAATCGCGGGGGATCTCAATGCGTGGTCTATTGCGTGGGGGTCCTCCAGAACCAGTCCGAGGGGTGGAGATTTGGAGTCCTGGGTTCTGTCCCTGGGGCTCCAAATCCTGAATAGGGGCTCCACCCCTACCTGCGTCCGGGTGCAAGGCACGTCCATAGTGGACGTGACCTTCGCCACCCCCTCACTCGCCCGTCGAATTAACGACTGGCGAGTAGAGGAACAAGTGGAGACCCTATCGGACCATCTATATGTTCGATATGAGGTCTCCACGGCATCCCAAGGAGCCCTGAACCGCAGGGGCTCCGCGGTGAGCGCCTTTCCAAGGTGGGCGCTCACCAAGCTCCGCCCGGATGTGGCGGAGGAGGCGGCGATGGTGCGGGCATGGGCAGAAGTGCCACCCAACCTCGCCGGGGATGTCGACGGTATGGCGGAGCTCTTCGCAGATGACTTCATGTCATCTGCCAAGCCGCCATGCCAAGGGCGCAGGCCTGCCCCGATAGGGGGTAGGTGTACTGGTGGACGCAGGAGATAGCGGACCTGCGTACCGCCAGTATGAGGGCCAGGCGCGCCTACGTGCGATGTCGAAGGCGCGCTAGAACTACACCCGACGAGGAAGCGGAACTTCGTCGGGTGTATGCGGCAGCCAAGAAAGCCCTGCGAAACGAAATCTGCAGGGCCAAGGAGGAGTCCAGGGAGCAATTCATACGGCTCCTGGACGACGATCCGTGGGGGCGCCCGTACCGGGTGGTGAGGGGTAAGTTTAAAGCTTGCGCTCCCCCCACCTCCGCTATGGACAGCGGGCTGCTGGACCGGGTGCTAGGGACTCTGTTCCCCGATCCCGGTCCGTTTCAGCCCCCCAGAATGGTCCCCCCGGACACTCCTCCGGAGGAAGTGGCTGTCGCCATCCCTCCCGTGTCGAACGTGGAATTCGACACGGTGAGGGATAGGTTCCGGCGCAAAAGGAAGGCGCCGGGACCAGATGGTGTCCCTAGCAGGGTTTTGGCCCTGGCCCTGGGACACCTCGAGGAGCGTTTCCGGGCGGTGCTAGACTTGAGCATCGCCTCGGGCCGCTTCCCCAGTCGGTGGAAAGTGGGCAGGCTCTGCCTATTGAGAAAGGAGAGTCGCCCCGCGGATTCTCCGGCTGGGTACCGGCCGGTGGTGCTGCTTGACGAGGCTGGGAAGTTCCTGGAAAAAATTCTAGCTTCCCGCATCGTCGAGCACCTAGAGGACCGGGGGCCGGACTTGGCGAACAACCAGTTCGGCTTCCGCACCGGTCGGTCCACGATGGACGCGGTGGCCCTCCTCAAGAGGTGGACTGAGGGGGCCACAGCTCGTGGAGAGGTTGTCGTTGCGGTGTCTTTTGACATTCGCAATGCCTTCAACAGCCTGCCCCACGAGTGCATAAAGGAGGCACTCCGTTTCCACCGGGTGCCTCCGTACCTCCGCGCCCTCGTGGAGAGCTACCTGGAAGATAGGTCAGTTCTCTACGAGGGACCGGACGGTCGCGTCCATACGTGGGCAATGGCGGCAGGTGTGCCCCAGGGTTCCGTACTAGGTCCACTACTATGGAACCTGGGGTACAATTGGGTCCTGCGAGGCGGCCTCCTGCCACGAACGGAGGTCGTCTGCTTCGCTGACGATACGCTCGTCGCGGCGAGAGCCAAAACGGGGGAGGAGGCGGCCCACCTTGCGTCGGTCTGCACCTCTTTGGTTGTCCGACGCATCCGCCTCCTGGGCCTGGACGTGGCCCTCGATAAAACGAGGGCCATGAGTTTTCACGCCCCCCGTCGCAGGATCCCACCGGGACTTCAAGTCCGAGTGGAGGGGGTCCGTATACCGGTCGAGTCGCACCTCAAGTACCTCGGCCTGGTTCTGGACTCCCGATGGAGTTTCGAGGAGCACTTCAAGCTCCTCACTCCACGGCTGTGTGCTGCCGCAGCCGCACTCGGACGGGTCCTCCCTAACGTGGGAGGGCCAGGATCGGCGTGCCGTCGACTGTATCACGGGGTGATACGGTCGATGGCACTCTATGGAGCCCCGGTATGGGCGGAGTGCCTCTCCCCCCGAACGGTGGCCCTCTTGCGACGTCCGCAGAGGGTCATAGCAGCCCGGGCCGTGCGAGCTTATCGTACGGTCAGCCACGGCGCGGCCTGCGTTCTTGCGGGTCAAACGCCGTGGGATGTCGATGCACGCGTCCATGCGGAGGTGTATCGACATCGGGTTGCCGTTAGAGTGCGGGGGGGACGATCCGCTCCTGATGAGGTGGAGCGGGTTCGTACCCAGGCGCAGAGGGAGGCTCTGCGTCGATGGGGCGAGGCACTCGCCTTCCCAGCTGCCGGCCACCGGACGATAGAAGCGATACGTCCGGTTTTGGAGGAGTGGGTAGGGCGCCGGCAGGGCAGTCTCTCATTCCGCATGGTGCGGGTACTGACCGGACATGGTTGTTTTGGTCACTACTTGCACCGGGTCGCGCGTCGGGAGGAAACGCCGCAGTGTCATCACTGCGACGCTCCCGACGATACTGCCGAGCACACCCTGTTGGTGTGCCCGGCCTGGCGACGCCAGCGCAGCGATCTTAACGCTGCGCTGGGTGACGGAGACCTCTCGCTGCCGAGCATGGTCGTGGCCATGCTTCGTGGCGAGGCGGAATGGGGGGCTGTCGCCTCCTTTTGCGAGGACGTTATCTCACAGAAGGAGGCCGCGGAGAGGGAGCGGGAGAATGATCCTCAAGCCGCTCCAATCCGCCGTAGACGGACAGGCAGGCGAAGACGGGCATTCGCACAAGCGATGCCCGTCTAATGACCCTGCCGTGGAGGTCTGCGTGCACGGTTGGCCCCGTGCACGCCGCCGTAAGGCCCTCCGTCTGGGGATTGCCCTGGTGTTCTCGGGCAATCCCCCCTTGGCGATAGCCCGACCAGTCGGTCGGGCTTGCCCGGGCGCGTGGGTAGTGGAATCGCAGTGTGGACCTTACCTAGCGCGCCCTTATGGGCAGGGAGAACACCGGGGGGTTTTAGTGGGTAGGCCTGGCACTCTGCCGGGAGAGCCCCACACACGCTCGCCGCCTAGCCAACGGCGGGTACGGTGCGGTTACGCATTTCCCCCCGAGAAAAAAAAAAAGGTAAGTAGCTATTCTAGTAGGGCTACCGAAAAGATTTTTTGTTATATTATGAAGTAGATTATGTTCATGTAATACAGTAATAAGTTTAGTTCATATTTTTAGTTAAATAAAACGGTACAGTACCCATATTATTTTTAGCAATAGCTGTCTATTATTCTATGTACTTAAAATATAAACATGATATAATGATATTATAAAACACCAAAAATAATGTCTTTACAAAAACATAAGGTTACATTGTGTTTACTTCAGCAAGCGAATACAACAAGCTTTGGGACTCTATTAACAAACAGCGCGGCAATCTAGTGTATGGCTAATCCAACTTGACCTGAATACGGTATGAAGACGACCTGTAATTCATAGTCTTAGAGCTGGTGTTATTTTATATTTTACAGACACAAGCAAATGACCAGATTTTAAGATTATAATCGACTAGCTTTCCGCTCGCAGCTTTGCCCGCTTTATTTTTGTTTTCCCGTGGGAATTTTATATTTTCCCGTAGGAAAAATAATTTTGTAGTCTATTATACAGAAGACTGTTATTTATATTTAGAAGCTCGGATAATAAATTTCATAGAAATTGGAGCAGATTTTAAGATTTCAACCTCTAATTTCATCCCTTTAGGGTTAAAATGTTTCTAAATCCCTTTTTAGTGTGCGTCCGCATTTTGAATTAAAGCACTGTGCAAATTTCACGTTTCTACCATTAGCGGGTACGGCTGTGCTTGCGTCTATATGTCAGTGGGAACTTTTCCTTTTACAGGGTTAAAAGGGTTACGCGCACCGCTTTCTTTTATTAAAAGGTCTAGGACGTGTATAAGGGCGTAAGGTCAATTATTTTTTTAACGAATAAATAGGTTTTTTAGCGAGTTAAACTTTGCGACTTTGTAATTTTCATACTCTTTAAGTAGCCTTAAGTAGTCCTAGATTTTTTATACTGTAGCTGATCAAACATGAAAAAAAATTAACTTTATTTTTCATTTTCTTTGAGTTTCAATTTTTTTTAAACACTACGCTAGTTTGTTAAATTTAAGTCTTTGTTTTTGATAGCTGAACTATCGCTTGTGAAATGAAAAAAAAACGTAATCAAAAAACCTCTCCATTTGAAGAAATGGCACTATAAAAATTAGGGTTTCTTTCACTAAAAAGATTGCATTCACTAAAAAGTTAAAAATATTATATTAATATTTTTTATTTTTAACTTTTTAGTGAATGCAGTCTTTTTGGTAAAAGAAACCCTAATTTTCACCGAAGGTGAGCTGGTATTAAATTAGCGTTTTCGTCGAGTTTCATGGGATCCCATCATCAGATCCTGACTTTCGTGACCTTGGAACCACCCCAGGAGTATACTCTATCGAATACAAAAATAATTTTGAAAATCGGTCCACAATTGGCGAAGTAATCGCGTAACATACATACAAAACACGTTGGACACACCTTAAAATTTAGGGTTTTCCTCAATTTTCATAGGATCCCATCATCAGATCCTAACTTTGGTGACCATGGGACCACCCTTGGAGTTTACTCTATTGAATACAAAAAAAATTTAGAAAATCGGTCCACAATTGGCGGCGTAATCGAGTAACATACACAAAAAAAAACATACGCATCGAATTGAAGTCGGTTAAAAACTAATCGCACTTGAAAATTTTCGCAAAATACAAAAGCAATAAAAATCCCTGAAACCGTGATATTTTCACTAAGGTAAAAATTTGTGGTAAGGGAGGCCATGATGAAGTCCATCTATAGTTACAAGTTTAAACATTGTTATAGGGACGTGGTAGATTTAATGTAAATATGTAGTCATTTTGCGAACTAGTCATTAAACGGATGTAGTCAATTAAAAGACCTAGGCGAAATGATACCTAGTCATTTTTATGATATAGTCATTAGTATAGTGTAGTCTTAATGCTATCTGGACATCTTGAGACCAACCCATCTATTTTTTTAGGTTCTGTTAGATGTTGATGAATGCACCAAAAGAAAACGATCGAATTTTCTTTGTTTACTGTATTTAACATTGACGTGGTTACATTTATGTCAATCTTATTTACACTTAAATTTGTTTAAGGTTTAAGTAAGGTATAAGTTCTAAGTCCTATATATTTACCAATCTGCACTAATATCACATTTTAACATTTGCGCTTCTGATATAATGTTGACGCTCAAAAAATGAAGAACCTCTTTCAGCTATTCATTTTAATTGCTTACTGATGATGATGATTGAAAATAAATTAAAACCGGTCTAGTCCGCCACCAAACCAAGTAGATAGCATTAAAAAAGGAAATTCCGACGTCAAAAACTACGTTACCAGCATACCGTTACAAGATATGAAATCCACTTGGATCATAAGTGGGCTTATTCAGACTCAGCCGACTACGGACGTGAATTAGCCGGAGTGAACTCCCAGGCTAAGAGGTCGACAGATACCTGTAGTGGCTGTCGTGTCGACCCTTACACTATACGCCAGAATTGCAGGACTTCTAACTATGTGCATACAATTTGCATGCTACATTGACCCGACTAGACTACGCTTATTGAATGTACACGAACGGTACTGAATATACTTATTAGTTACTAAGGTAATGCAGTCGAATAAACTTGAGATACTATAACTTTCTGCAGTTGTAGAAAGCGAAGGGTAAATACAGTTTCACTTTCGCCCTGCTTAATAATTGCTATTTTATTAAACATTTACATTGTTTTCAAATGAAAATCTCTAAATATAAATTGGAATCCTGGGACCCTGGGGAGTCCTATGTCCAACAGTGGACGTCTCTTCTTGGCTGAAATGATGATGATGATGAGTATAAAAATGATGAGTTTAATATCATTGATTCTTTACCCACAGCTACATAGTACAACGTTAAGCGGTACAATGTATGGGTAAATCAGAAAAGAAGTAATGATGGGAAACATGACAGGTCTCTTAGTATCAGATTGAAAGATCTCAATTCTAGTGTTATGACATCTAACACATGCGCCTAATCTGTGTCGTACATGAAAAAAATTGTTACAAAAAGTTACTACGAATATTGGGGACACTGTTCGCCTAAAATACTCATAGAACAGAAGGGATAAGTACGTGATCTTTTGATAAAAACGATGACAAAAAGCCCACAACATCTCTTTATATTGCTACATCCGCCGTCCCAAAACAATTTCGGTGGCAAATAACACGTCGTCGTGTAGCAACGAACGTGACTGCTTGACACACAGGTGCGTGCGTTATGACAGCCTAGTATCTTTGAATCGTTTATCGGTTAATATGAATAATCTTTCTCTTTCGCCAGAGACTTCCATGTGTTTGGTAAATTTGTTATTTTAACTATTCTTATGCAGTTAATTGAGTTTTCACATAATTACGACTTTTTGATAAAGACAAAAAACCGAAAATAATAAAACTGACCTAAAGAAACTATAAACGAATATATATTATTATAAACGTTTTGTATAAATTTGTCACAAAATTCTCTCTCGTATATAACAGCTCATTATTATCGTGTAACAGATCGTAATCACTCTGATAGCGTAGTCTTGTACAAAGCTGATTAACATAGTTTTGGAAAAGTTTTGCAGATATCAACAAGTTTTCAGTTTGAAACTTTGTTTTGCTCGACCGGTAATATTCATGAAAGCACCGAGGTCAAATGATACATTGTGTGCTATGAAAGGGTACTCGGTTTGTCTTGTATTATGATTTACTTATATACATACATTTACAACATACATGCTGGGTTAATTTTATTAATATTGAATAATTACAGATTTTTTTGTTTTATTTTATATCCAGTAATAGACTGAACATAAAGAAAATCATTCATGAATCCATACTTGTTACCTCGATGTAACAATTCTCTCGTAGTGTTTTTTAGCTTCTGGTCTAGAAATCTAGAAATGAACTGAATTAATTAATATACTAACATATAGCTTGTATTAAGAGAAACATTTATAGTGTCTTATTTTCAAAAAACAACAAGGCACCGGGTGATGATGGAGTTACAGCTGAGCTTTTGAAAGCGGGTGGACTACCAGTCCGGAAAGCGCTGCAGAGGCTATTTAACTCCATCATACTCGAGGGCAATACGCCTAAAGCATGGCACGGGGGTGTGGTGGCACTTTTCTTCAAAAAGGGCGACAGGGCCCAGTTGAAGAACTACAGACCCATCACGCTCCTGAGTCATGTATACAAGCTGTTCTCGAGAGTCATCACGAATCGTCTCGCGTGCAGGTTTGACGACTTCCAGCCTCCCGAACAAGCCGGTTCCGAGACAAGGTGACGATATATCGCCGAAGCTGTTCACAGCTGCGCTGGAGGATGTATTTAAGCTTTCGGACTGGAGAGGACTTAGCATCAACATAAACGGCGAGTACATGACTCACCTTCGTTTTGCCGATGATATCGTGGTCATGGCTGAGACCGTGGAAGATCTAGGCACAATGCTCGAAGACCTCTGTAGAGTTTCCCAACAAGTGGGTCTTAAAATGAACATGGACAAGACCAAGATTATGGTGAATTCCCATGTAGTACCCAGAAGGTTGGCGGCTCTACACTGGAAGTTGTTGATGAATGTTTACCTGGGACAAATAGTCCAGCTCGGTAAGTCCAACTTCCAGAAAGAGGTAAATCGACGAATCCAACTCGGCTGGGCAGCGTTCGGGTAGCTACGCAGCATATTCTCGGCCAATCTACTGCAGAGTCTTAAGACGAAAGTCTTCAATTCGTGCGTGTTGCCAGTGATGACGTACGGAACTGAGACGTGGCCGTTTACAATGGGTCTCATCAGAAGGCTCTATGTCAATGGAAAGGGCTATGCTCGGGGTTTCTTAACGCGATCGCATCAGAAATGAAGAGATCCGTAGAAGAACTAGAGTCGCCGACATAGCCCAAAGAATTGCAAACCTTAAGTGGCAGAGGGCAGGACACATAGCTCGCAGAACTGACGGCCGTTGGGGCGGAAAGGTCCTTGAGTGGCGGCCGCGTACCGGGAGATGCAGCGTTGGTAGGCCCCCCCCCCCAAGGTAGACCGACGATCTGGTGAAGGTCGCGGGAAGCCGCTGGATGCGGGAGGCGCAGGACCGATCGGTTTGGAGATCCTAGGGGGAGGCCTATGTCCAGCAGTGGGCATCTCTTGGCTGAAATGATGATGATGATGATGATGATAATATTTTCATTAGCCTTATATACCAAATCTACCAAATTTACGATATACGACAAAGGAAACTTTTTTAAATGTTAAAACTTATGAGCGCTAGTGCCGCTAGTCGCGAGATAACCATCTCAAAATGTTGTCAGTACAAGAGCGTACTTTCAAATGAGCTCGAGTGATCTCATTCACGGGAACACAACAAGGCGTGATTGGGCTCCGATCTTCTGTGAGATGGAGCTCATTATAGCTATAGCTGCTGTGCTCTACCTCCTGGTGGCATATTGCAGTAAGACAGACGATGGAGTTTGTTTTAAAAAATATTGATCTTTTTTATTTTTAGTTAAAGCCATGCATTTAAAAAGATCAAATCGGCGTAAAGTTTTTCAAGAAAATATTGCTATTTCATATAAAAATATTATCAATCACAATAAAATATGCAATCAAGAAAAGTAGCTTTTTAATAGTGCAAGAATTTTCAAAATTGGTTTGGAAGTTCCAGAGATTACTTTCTAAAACAAAATCACAAACTTACAATTATAATATTATTTAGTAATAACTATAAGTATTAGTAATAATTAATTAATAAAATTAAAAACATTTGTATTTTTTCTGAAATACGTTTTATTAATAAATATACTGTGGGGCTAGCACGCAGGAGAATCGAACATCGAATCGAAATCCGAATCGAGGAGTTTGTATGGCAATTTTATTAGCGCCACGGCGGTGAGTAGCAGAACTAATAAAATTGCCATACAAACTCCTCGATTCGGATTTCGATTCGATTTTCGATTCTCCTGCGTGCTAGCCCCACTGGTGAGTAAAATGCGCACTGTAATCAACTATTATCGGTGTTTAAATCACGCTTAAAATTGAATGAATATGAGTTACCACGATTAGACTTCAAATATATCACTGCACCGTTTTTACACTATGATGTCACAAAGTTTTACAGGCAAGTACTTACGTATAAAGTTCATTAATTGGAGCCGTTTGTAGCGCGAGCCCGTAATTAAAACAATTTACTGCAATATTCACAGTAGCCGGCACAGAGCCCGCGCTGTCTGCGGCTTGTCTGCTGTGCGCTGCACACACATATTATTATAGATAGACATTATCACAGACATACAACGAACAGATGGTGCAAGTATACCGGGTTACATTATTATTAGTCGCGATTCAGAAAAGGTCCCGTCGATATATCTCTAGATATTTTTTTTTCAATTTGGCCCCTGATGGCAACGTAACCCTGTCTGTTTGTATACTGCCACCAGGTATTAGAACCCAAACATAACCGTTAAGAACAACGTTAATACGAGAAATCTCTATTACACAGACACTTTTCTATTACACTGATAATACGATTTTAACATTGTTTATGTGACCATGGAAAGCTGCTAGTAGATAGTCGAACTTAAACACGTATTTAAATTACTTACTCCTTAAGTAATCTGTCGCTTCTTCTATCTTACCATTACCTCAGCAATGCTGTTCTTTTCATTCGCTGTGACAGTTTATTCACACTTTGTAATTGTAAATCTAAAAAAAAACCATCAAGGAACATTTTACTCAACTTTTTATTGACCCAGCTTTGTACATTCGGTAACTCGGTAGAAAATAAATTCTAATCAAGAAATAAAACAGTAAAATGTTAACCCTTTTCTGACGTCACAGTACAAATGTAAATCATGCGGCATCTGTTTAGTTGCAATCTATGTTATGCTCCCAAAGGCTGCGGCTGCTGCCTTTAACAACAGAATTTTGCTATTCCGCAAAGTTATGCTCTCCTAGTACATGATCGAACTTTAAACATTAAAAAATTCATTTAAGTATTGCGGGTTGCCTCACGATATTTTCCTTCACCGTAGGAGCGTCGGACAAATGTATTTCTGAAATTCAAAAAACAAAAAACACATGGCAGGATCGAACCCCGGACCTGCCGATTAGAAAGTCAGTGCCGGGTCCAGTGCGCCACCGACGCTCTCTTTCTAGCGTCCACACATAAAAAACTTGGAATTAAATATTTTATTATCAGGTGATGTTTCTTCGTGCCTCCACCACACGATATTTTTTTCACTTAAACAATGTTATCCCTACTTCAAATTGGAGAAAAGCTGTCAAAACGGTAACATATCTTGGTAAAATGGAAAATAACTGGAAATCAAGAGATCTTATTCGTATACATTGAGGATTTTTGGATCACATAGATATCTGCACATTGATATGAAATGCTTAAAACCTTTGCCTTATATTTTCATTTAGTTGAAACCTAGTTTCTATTTAAACAAAACTAATTTGGTTAATGGAGCGATTAAGCTACTATGTTGGTATCGCGCGTTTAAAGCTGACATTATTAACGCCATCGTGGTCACGTCATAATCGCGTTGGCACCGCGATTAAATAATTTACTGTAACACCTAAACATGTAATTATTCAAAGTTGAATCCGGTTACATAAATTAATTGAAAAGTACCTGTTTAGTTTTCGTTAGGTCCTCGGATCAACGATATTTTCAGAGACATTTTGTCACTGCTTGGAAAGAAATCTTGAGATTTGCGAAGAGATATTCTGACAAACTCAACACTTAATTAATTATTTCTAATTCATATGCTGGCGACATAGTATTTCAAGCTAAAGAATGACCAAAATTAGAATATATTTTCATTATTGACATAACACCCGAATAGACCGAAACACATCAAAGGAGGGTTATAATTTTGACCGTTAGGCTTGCAGGTATATGTATGTGGGTATGAATGAATATTTATAACTTCTGAATCGTTAGTTGACAAATCATTTATTAACGGTATCGCTGGAATCGTCTGTCTCGTTTGCTGACTAAAGGCATGATCTATTAGTGGAGAGTTTGTACCAGGGTCGTCTGCTTGGGTACGTACCTCCGTCTTAGCTATTTCTGCCGCAAAGCAGCAGTGCTTGCATTGTTGTGTTCCGGTTTGAAGGTTAAGATAAGGCAGTGAAATTACTGGGTACCTGACTTTACATCTGATGTCACGAGTTGGCAACGTACACTGTGTTTTTTGTGGGGGTTGCAGTTTTGCTGCGAATCACACAAGAGCCACATGTATATAGGTGACTGTTACCGCTTGCCGTGGTGGCAAGTTGGGTGGCCAGTTTGCTTGTTTGACAACTAAGTTGCAATAAAAAAAACCGATCAAGTGCACACCGAGGGTTCCGTACAAACCTGTAGGTAAACCTGTAGGTATAGAAGTTTGATTTTGTTACAGCTTAAAGGTATTATAAACCTGAGTATTTGATATGAATTTCAATTTAATACTTCTACACGTTCATGAGGAAAGGGGTAGTAAGTTTAAAATTATTAAAAATATTTCTATTATATGATGTATGTAACTAAAAATTTAGGATTTTCGCAATTTTTCTTTATCTGTGCTATACGACGTTACTTCGTACCAAATTTCAAGATTCTGAGTTCACGGGAAGTACCCTGTATAGGTTTTGATTCCCTTGCGAGTGTCGAAAATTTGCGGAAAGCGGCATAAACGACTGTATTTTTTGATTGCGTTGACTTAGAAGTTTGATTTTTTCACAGCTCCAAGGGACAATAGACCTGAGTATTTGATATAAATTTCAGCTTGATACCTCCACGCGTTCCTGAGAAAAAGGGTCTTGACAGACAGATCGACGGACGGACGGACAACAAAGTGATCCTATAAGGGTTCCGTTTTTTCCTTTCGAGGTACGGAACCCTAAAAAGACCACCCGGTATCGATCTCCTTGGGTTCGATTACCCATGGAGGCGGGAGTTTTTCTGCTTGGTTTGTTGGGTCCGCCTGGCTAGTTACCATCGTCTTTCCTAAGTTTGTCGTATAACTGAAATGTTTATAACATTGTTGTGTTGTGCCAATTAGAGGTAAGGGAGTCCAGGTAAAGCTCGCTTCCATCTTGGTCCTTATCGTCACTTACCATCAGGTGAGATGAAGGTCAAGATCTTATTTGCTGTGCAAGGAAAAACTGAATTGTTTCTAGCGCCTCTTACGGATCATAAAGTCATAAACTGAAAAAATATCAATGGTGACTTGTTGAGTATCAAAGGGTTTAATCAGCACATCTACACTATTAATATAAAGAGGAAACATTTGTATGTATGTAACGAATAAACTCAAAAACTACTAGACCGATTTCAAGAATTATTTTACCATTAGAATGCTACATTATCCCTGATTAACATAGGCTTCAAAATTATTTTTCTTACAAGAAAATATAAAATTCCCGCGAGAAAATAAAAACAACGCGGGCGAAGCTGCGTAAAGTAAAGCTAGTTTGAAATATATATATATAACTATTACTTTCGTATTTGCACACATGATATTTGGAAATAATTTCTAAAGCAGCGTTTACAATGGATAGAATCAACAATTTTTTTAAAGTTCTGTACTAAGTTTATCAAGAAAGAACCGGATAATATAAGTTAAAAGTGAGTTCAAAAACCCAAATACTGGAAGTTCACACGTTAAAATGTGTAAAACTAAAAAATTATAAATAATAATTAGCCGGGGTCCAACGCTTAGCCACCTACCCTAACATACTAAGCCATAAGCTAGGTCTAAGTATAAGCCTAAGGTCATAAGCTTTAAGGCAAATTGACTAACGACCAATTTCTTGTTTTATACTTTTAGAATGAGTTTCTTTTTTTTATGGGATACGGGGCAAGCGAGCAGACGTATCACCTGATGGTAAGTAATTACCGTCGCACATGGACACCCGCAACCCCAGAGGAGTTACAAGTGCGTTGCCGGCCTTTGAGGTGGGAATACGCTCTTTTTTTGAAAGTTTGAAGGTCGTATCGGTCCGGAAATACCGCAGGCGACAATTCGTTCCAAAGTTTAACTGTGCGAGGCAGGAAACTTCGAGACAAACGCACAGTTGTGGACCAGGCTGGCGCAACTCCCATACAAAAAAATGAAGTATGAAACGCGTACCAAAAATAATGGCGACTATCGCTGTCTTGCTCTAACATCTTACCTTCTCTCTCAGCTCGCTCGGCGTTTCCGGATCCGGCCGGAGTTCCGACGTTGTATTGTAAGAATTAATTTTGTGCTTCTGTTTCTCTGAATATTATTTTATCTTACGTTGTGTATGCTTATGTGCAGTGTTTATCTTGGTGTTGTTAGTGTATTCGAAGTATTGAATAAAACGTTTACTGTCATGCATTACAAAAAGTGTGAAATATGTGGAATAAAATCCGGTCGGTATTACATAGTAAAAAAAGAGTTTTCATGGCAAAATTTCCGCTGGATGAAGAAAGGTAAACATTAATTTATATTTACAAAACTTAACAGAAAAGTACTTTTCGTGATTTACAGGTTTTTAAAAACTAATAAGGTCAGTCGGGGCAAGTGCGCCAACGGGGTAAGCGCGCCACCCATAAAAATATCGAAAAATACAGATATTACACAACTAACGACATCTTATATCCATGCAACAAACTAAAACACAGTTCCACTTCACACTCACAGATGGCTCTGTTCACCTTAACTTGAAATATCCGCCATTTAAGTTTTAGTGTCATTTAGACCTGTTACCAGAGATGACTTAATATTACTAATCCACATTATTCTTTAATTATTTAATGAATTGCGGCAAACCAAAGAGGTGAGTACAAAGGTTAGATGTTTTTCTTCAAATCTGTATTAGTATTTTACTCCTAATTAGTGAAATTAATGTTTTTTTATACAGTTTAAAATCTTGACCTCAAAATAATCGAGTGGGGTAAGTGCGCCCAAATTGTTGGTAGTATGGCGCACTTGCCCCGAGTCAGAAGTCGCCAACTTTTATGATGCAGATGATGTTTTTTGAAAACTTACTAACTAAAGTGAAAACTTAGGGTCACATGATGGAGACGGTGAATGAGTGCCATTGGGTAGTGATAAATACTTCTTATTTAGGTCCGTCCATCCGTCCATCCGCAGCTTAACTAAGAGATTCAAGTTTTAGATAACTGTTATTTGGTATGGATACACATATTAATTACACCGACAAAGTGGTCAAGTAAAATCATATTTTTTTTAGGGTACGTAATGTGATGATGATTTTTTTACTTGCTTAGGTCATTATGTGAGGTGTAGTTAGATAGGTTTTAACTCTGAAACTAGGTTGGCCACTGACCACTCGATAAGAAGCTGGATAACTGTCGTAAGGTCCACACACAGATGACTACTTACCATAATTAGCCCTAAAATGATCATATTACCTATGTCCATTTTTCAGATGGCTCGTAATTACTAAAGAAAAACTCATAATAACCCTTCTTGGTCTAGCTAGAGAGACTTCATGTCAGGCAGTGGACGCTGTCCGATCAGGCTGATTTGGACATGAAGCATCAAAATTATTACCTACCTATTTTTGTATTTTTTTTTATAAATGAAAGTAACAAAAAAATGCTAATTTGGTTTATTATTAAAAATACTATTATTCCAGCGAAACTGTCCGCAAACATTTTTATTTATATAGAGCAGTTTGAATTAATATAATAAGAAAAATAACTTTAAAATGTTTAGCGCCCCTAATGACAAATCTATAGGCGCACTTGCCCCAAATTTATTAAGCAAGCTGTTGTTGCTTATGGGACTAGATTATTAAAAAAGAAACAAGATTAATGCGTTTAGTTGGCAATGATCAATAGAGTACACCAATTGTTTTTCTTGTAACGTAATTCTTTAGCACTTTTATTCATACAGGCGCACTTGCCCCATTTCCAGGGGCAAGTGCGCCTATACCCATGTTTTCCAATTTTCCATAAAATATTGTAAAATTATTGATAGATTTGATTGAATCGACATTTGTTGCAATTTCAAAATACCAAATTTTGTCAACATGCTAAATTTTCACTCATAAGTCATCATTTAAATATTTTATTGTGGATCAAACTCATCTATGAAAAAATTATGGCGCACTTGCCCCGACTGACCTTATTATTATGGTATTTATTATAAAAATTCCTATCAAGTATCAATAGAGCTTGACCTTTTTTTACCGACTATCGATGTTTTTGTTTTTCATTGTAACATGACAAATTAATATTAGATAAGGAAAACTGCTAATAATAAACTTGCTATATTTTATTTTTCCAGGTGTATAAAATGTCAACGGTGATTAATACACCAAAAAAGCCAAAAATGTGCTATTTTACTGAAGGTAACATTATTGTAACTTTTAAAGTTATTTTAGCTCTTTACCATGTTATCTCTTATATTGGTATATCGTTTGGTATTTTACAGATTCTTCAGAGAAGATAACACAAACATCTGGTAATGAAAAAAGATTGAGAATGGGCTCAAGTAAGTTTACATAAAGTTCATTAAAATTTCGTTTTGTTTATTGAGATTAATGTGAATTAACGTGTATGTTTGTAATTACAGTTTCTACAACATAACTGCAGAAATACTTCCTTTAGCTTAAAAAGAAAATATGACGAAGAATTCACTATGACCGTGATGTTCACCAATATTGATTTTTCTTTGGTGTGTCATGATCATAAATATAAAATGGTTGATCTCCTGCTGCGCCGTCTAAGCCACATTTTAATTCGTAATGAAAGGAATGTACTTTTGCACTACCTATCGGAAGAAGCTTCAGCAGATTCGGCAAAGAAAGCGCAACAACAGAGCGTTGGGAAATAAAAATAAAAATTTGTAGTTATTACAAAAGATCTTTATTATACTTTTGATAATAATCATAGTTTTGTTTTATTTCATCACGCAAATCCCAATGTATCCCAATTGCGAATGTACCTTAGAATAAAAAGTAGCAAAAAGTACCGGTAATTTTTTTTCAAACTATCGATATATCCCGATTAGTGGCACAACCCTGCGGTTAGCATTTCTATGTTGGCAGCTTTGGAAGTGACATCATATTTTTTTATTTTTTTGTTGGTAATAGAGCTTGGTACGCGATTCATACAAAGCAATTTTTCCATTTTTTAGTATGGGAGACCCGACTCTTACGTAGTGTTACATACTCTTTGTTGTGGACTGTCAACCATCTAAGTGATGGGCATGGATTTTTTGCCGCGTGGAACGATGGCGGAAAGAGGCGGCAGGTATAAGTCCGAACAATTCCTCGGAGCATTCCCCGTAATAAATACGATAGAAGATGCATAGTGAAGCGACATCTCTACGCAGCGCCAAGGTATCAAGCCGATTTGAAATTTCCTGGCACTCGACGATTCGAGTCGCTCTCCGTTGAATGCGGTCCAGTGGGAGAAGTTGGTATTGGGGTGCCCCAGCCCAAAGATGAGAACAGTATTCCATATGAGGCCGAAGACAGTGGGTGTGAGCATTCACCATCAATCAAGACCTTAATGCTTCTGTCTGTTAGAAAGCTAGTAACCCATCCACATAATTTCTCGGGAAGCCCATATGAAGGAAGTTTTGAGAGGAGCGCTTTGTGCCATACCCGATCGAAGGCCTTCGCGATGTCCAAACTAACTGCCACTACCTCCCCATTCGCTTCAATTGCCTCTGCCCAATGATGTGTCAAGTAAACTAGAAGATCACCAGCAGAGCGACCCCTACGAAAGCCGTATTGTTGGTCACTGGGCAGCTGGTGATCCTCTAGGTACCGGAGAAGCTGTTGGTTAATTAGTGATTCCATTATCTTTGAAAACAAAGAGGTTATAGCTATCGGCCTGTAGTTGGACGGATTCGAGCGGTCACCTTTCTTAGGAATCGGATGCACTAAAGCTGTCTTCCATGAGGTTGGGACTACGCCAGATGAATAAGAGAGCCGAAATAGACGCGTTAAAACCGGTGCCAACTCTGGAGCACACGTCTTTAGCACGATAGGAGGGATACCATCAGGCCCACTCGACTTGTGGATATCTAGGGTGATTAGTGCTTGACGCACTGAGCTTTGGTGGAACCGAATATCCGGCATAAAGCTCGTGCACCGTGGTATGGTCGGTGGTTCCTGTCCCCCGTCATCCAAGGTCGAGTTGGATGCAAAGAGTTTCCCTAAAAGATCGGCTTTCTCTTTAGCATCATGGGCTAACGAAGTGTTATCCTTGTGCACTGGTGGAAAATATGGCATGCAGAAATTTCCCTGAATAGCTTTGGCGAGAGACCAGAACGCACGAGACCCCGAAGGAAGACGCTCTAGCCTCTCGCCAATTCTACTGATGTGCTCCGACTTCACTCTATTTAGATTTATTTATTTATTATTTGATTTAGTATTTAGAGTTTAGATTTTGTAGTCGCCTTTTATTGTGGTAGGATTATACACATTATTAAATTATCTACACATAATAAGTAAACTTATTCGATAATTAAGAGACATGTGCCAACAATGGTTCATCATCAACAGCTCATATAAGTCCCCACCGAGGGGCTCGAGCCTACCCTAAACTAGGGCGATTAGGCCTTAGTCAACCACGCTGGCTAAGTGTGGGTTGGTTACACAATGGTTACATAAGCATAATATTATACAAGGTATACATACTATTCAAAATGTTGAATATCATCTAATGTGACAATATAGTAATTTTATTCAACATTTTATCGTGTGGCACAGTTATTATAATAGTGAATAACACTTGTTGCCATCATTAATTAGTAAAAAGCAATATTGTCCTACATGCAAGAATTTTATCAGCGATACAGATTTTTCAACGAATATAGTCTTTCAATAGACTTCCGACAAGTAAAAACTGGCTTGCCAGAAAACAGCCCCTAAATGAAAAATCGATGATAAATGGCGGGCATTAAAAGTCGTTTAGATAAAGTCCAAGCATTTTGGGGCGAGGGAAATCAGTAAATCCTTTTTATTAAGTCCAGTCGGTTATACAAATCGACGCGAACGAACCAAACGGAGTCATTTGAAAAACTTTTTAAAAGGTTCAATTTGTACAAGCCGTAGTGACGAACCGTTCATAATATGTCTTATCGATATGAAATTAAAGTACTGATACCCATACCCAATAAAAACACGTAGGCATACTATTTCCTAACAAATGTTACCTAGTAGCATGTAGTGAATGCAATTATCGTGACCTACCGATAACCGATAAAAAAAATATCGTTTTTTTTTTATTTAAAACCGTTAATTATCGATTTAATACCATATTTTGAAAACTGGCTATTTACGTAAAACAACTAGTCAAATGGTTGTGGTCACCTAATATATAAAGAATAATCCATCAAATCAAAGCACTGCGGTACGCGGCTGCCATTCAAAAACCGTCCACCCCAACGGCCGTTAGTCCTGCAAGCTATGTGTCCTGCCTACTGCCACTTAAGGTTTACAAATCTTTGGGCTATTTGGGTGACTCTAGTTCTTCTACGGTCGGTTCCGTACGTCATCACTGGCAACACGCATGAATTGAAGATTTTCGTCTTGAGACAGTGCGGTAGATGGGCCCAGAATATGCTGCGTAACTTCCCGAACGATGCCCAGCCGAGTTAGATTTTTCGATTTACCTCTTTGTAGAAGGTTGAACTTACCGAGCTGAACTATTCTCCCCAGGTAAACATATTCGTCAACAACTTCCAGTGTAAAGCCTCAAACCTTCTCGGGAGTGGATACTACATGCGAATTTGAAATGATTTTAGTTTTGCCCATGCTCATTTTAAGACCCACTTGTTGGGAACTCTACAGAGGTCTTCAAGCATTGTGTCTAGATCTTTCACCGTAACAGTTCTCATGACTACGATATCATCGGCAAAACGAAGGTGAGTCATGTACTCGCCGTTTATGTTGATGCCGAGTCCTCTCCAGTCAACAAGCTTAAATACATCGACCAACGCAGCTGTGAACAGTTTCGGCAATATATCGTCGCCCTGTCTCACACGTCGCTGAAGTCGTATTGGTTGGAGTTAAGCTCCTGAAGGCTGACTGACATAGTGGCGTTTTCGTACATTGTCTGCAATACCGGTAGATGTACCGGTAGTCTATTTGACCTAAGCACGACCCAGGTCTCGACAGGGGCAAAGGCTTTCTCATAGTCCACAAACGTCAAGCAAAGTGGCAGATTATATATACTCTATGGTCTTCTGTATAACCTACCGTAGCGTATGACTATGGTCTATTGTACTTTTGCGGAATCCGGCTTGTTCGGGACGCTGAAAGTCGTCAGACCTGCATGCTCTCACTGCCTTGCAAAATACTTAATAACATTACAAAGTCACAAGCGTGAATCGAGTAGCGAACGAATGACACACTGGCTCTTATTAATAAACTTTTTAAGCCCGGGATTGGTTAATCTATGCTTCGTCTCATTACATCTTATTCAACTTTAGTTCTATTCGAAAAGAGTGAAATGCAGATTAACTAAACTAGGCTTCAAAAATTATTAATACGGTCCAATAAGAGCGCGCGAGAACCTGGAAGACAGAGAGGAGAGAGCGGGAGTGGGGTGTGGTGTATTCACATTCGTTCTGATTCTTGTTGAAACTGATTCGAACAACGATCGAATCGTGCGTTGGTTAAAATTTTCCTTTTAACACGTCATGATGTGGCCGACTATTTCATGAAATGTTCAGCTAAAACTGGCTATTTCGTAAATATAGTGTAAGTCTAAAAATGGGACATATTAGAAATATGAAAATAAAAAATTATAATCATATTTAAATAAACAGTCATTTGTTAATAATCTGTTAAATACGTGCCGAACTCCTAGGTCTTTTTACGTTGTACTCAATCTTAGATTGATTTCACTTCAATTTTGTCTACATTTTCCACATTATTTCATATTTTTTTAATCTAAACAATTGTCCGCTACTATGATGCATCACCAAAACATTAATTAATTCATTGATCCAGCCACGCCATATCATGATGTGACCAGAAGAGTATTGAGACATTTCATGAAATACAAGTTTTTCATGAAATGATCAATTTTAATTTCTGGACACGACATATACATACTTTGCAAAAAAGTATCATACTTTTGTATAGCATGTTGCGTCATTGGTATTTTTAAATCTATTTTTAAGATGGTTATCGTGTAATTGTAATTAACGTTTAGTTGCTTGAGCGGCATAAACGTCTCAAGCTATAATAATTAATAAGCAATTTCGTCTATATATGAAATTTCTCTACTGTACGTTAGCCTTATTTTGCTTATCTGTGATGATAATCAAGAAACAAACATAAACGCAAAAAACAATCTTATTAATGATTCATTCAAATGGTTATTCTAAGAACATACGAGTATGATACGTGCTTTACGTATCATTTCGAATCGAACAAATGTATACCTAATTGTTTTATCTACGTATTCTATTTGATTTATCGATGAAATTTTAATAGCGTTCTTCCCTAATGAATACAAATACAATTGGCCTGACGGCACCCAGCCGGCGGCGCCGCGGAGAGCCATTAGTGATTGTAAACAAAGCGGAACTTTAAATGGATGCTTTATGATTGACAATGGGATTGATCCGACCAACAAGTCGCAACGTAACATTTTGCTCAAAAGGTTTTTCTAAAAGATATTTTATTATAAGTTATATATCAACTGCTGGTCTTGCAGCGTGTTAAGGACGTGGATTTTTAAAAATATAATTACGGAAAGTGATATTATCATAACGAGTCTATTGCCACTATATAAGCTCCAATTAATTATAGATTCCGTGGTGCTCCTAAAAAAATTTACACTTTTTTCCTACTTGGGGATCAAACCCGTTCGTAATTGGGCTGTCTAGACTAGGAAACCTAATACTGGGAATAAATCTATAGCTAAAATATAGATGGACATTTGGTACTCAGGATTGCGAAAAAACTCAATTTGATGCTAATCAACTAGTACTTATGCAGATACCTAAAGACACAGATTACATTCAACCGCGAAATTTCCACGAAACCAGGGCCCTGTTTAATAAAGCTGACAATTCTAAAATTTTTCTGTTTAATTAAACTTACAGGTGACAAATTTGTCATGGAAAATTTACAAATCAGTCGAATTGGGATGATGACTGAATTCAAATTTTTACGTCTCGTCATAAAATATTAAAATACCGCAGAAAATGATGTAAATTAGAATTAAAATCGGCTTAGAAATACATTAGATACAAGCATTTTAAGTTGTTAATTTGAAGGCGATTAGACAGAGAGATCCGACATCAACCGTGACGTCATCGTTGAGTATGGCCATATAAACTCCTTGTAAACTCCGTTTTGACTCAAGACTCAAGACATTTTGCTAGAAAGAGATGGAGAAAAATCTTTAATACCTTATATCTTGGTTGTTTTTATAGTTATTCGAAAACGGTTTTTTACTTTCTGTTTATTATATGAATGAGCTTTTATTAAAGCAAAAATTTTTTTTTTGTCATCTAGCCTATTGTCGCGAAAATTCGACATAGTTCTGTTTAATAAAACTTTTTGAGCGACAGGTGACAGGTGACAATTTGTCGTGGAAAACTTGTCAAATGTCTTTTATTAAACAGAGAATTGTCACGACATATTGACATTTTTGTAGAATTGTCAGACAATTCTGACAGGAGCCGTTACCCTCTGTCGCGAATCATATTTTGCATTTTTAGGATTAAGAAAGGTTTAAAATGCTGCTTACATCGGATAATGAGAGTAGTAATGATGAATACTTATAACAAATACAACCTAGGAGGCAACGACGATCATTTAGAAGCAGAATCAATTTCTCCTTCTCAATTACAGATTTCTGCTTTAAAGAAAAATTTCAGGTATGTAAAACTACCGTGGAATATTTAATTGAAAAAATTGGTCATAGAATTGAACATGATACAAGCAAAAAGGAGCAAGAAATTTTTTGTGCATATCTGCTGTATTATTGAAAATAAGTTCAAACACGATTATTATTTAGCATGTTTACTTTATGACAAAACGTAGGTAATCATCACAACCAAATAATAAACACTGACAATGTCTAAGATGAAGTGGCACTGACAAGGATATTAAGCAACTCTTTACGTAATAGGTCGTATAACTATAAAGTCTTTATCACAACATTACTCCCCCATAATGTTTAAAAGCCAAATCTGTATGGAGGCCAACGTGCTCGCTCCGATCGTCGTGGAGCCGGTGCCAAGGCTGCGGGCAGCTCGCGCCAGGACGGACCTGCTTCTGGCTCAGGCTCCATTGGTAGGGATCTGTCGGATCGCGGCTCATTTTGCTCGTGGCCTGCAGTGTCTCCTCTTCCCGTAGGAGCGTCTACTTGGGGTCTAAAATAGAAACTAAAATTACGAGGATGAACGACTGTACCTGGAGTACTATTTTCGGATGACATCTTGATGATGACGGCCCGAAGTTGTTCACTATGCTTTCTTTTCAAAATTCCGTTTTGCATCTTCACAATGTAAGAGTAAACTCCGGTACGCTTCTCGACCACCCCTGGGTCTGAACCTTTTTAGTGGGTTCGATTGACCCAAACTTTATCTCCTGGTATGTACTCCTCGCATAATTTCTGTTTTGATGTTGGCCGTAACTCTTGATACAACCGTGTCCGCTCAAGCGTCTCATTTATGTTTGGTTTTAGAAGATCGAAAGTTGTACGCATGGGTCTGCCAAACAGCATCTCATGTGGCGACCGATTTGTAGAATTCCGAGGAGTGTTTCGATAAGCATGTAAGAATTTGTAAAGGTTTTCGAATATATCCCCATTTCTTGCCACACATTGCTTCTTTGAAAGTTCGTACGGCCGCCAAACCATTTGTGCGTGGATGGTACGGGGTTGTTTTGATGTGCACTATTCCAGTTTCTTTGCAGAAGGCCTGAAACTCATCTGCTGTGAATTGTGGCCCATTATCAGAGACGTTGTATCGTGGGACTCCAAATGCTACGAACATTGACTTTAGTTTCAAAACTGTTGATTTTGTTGACTTTGATTTCATGGGATAAATCTCTAGCCATTTAGAAAAAGCATCGATTGCTACAAGCCACGTATAACCGTGAAACGGCCCAGCAAAGTCAACATGTAGTCTATGCCACGGCTCAGGCGGCACACTCCAAGAGTAGATTGGTGCTTGTGACGTATTTTGCCGGGTTTGTTGGCAGAGCTTGCACTGTTTAGAAAACTCAATTATATCATTGTCTATTTTAGGCCAATAAACATGTAACCGTGCTTGAAATTGCATTGCACTGATACCGATGTGGCCGTCGTGCAGCATTTGAAGCATTTGGTATCAAAGTGTTTTTGGTATACGTAGCCTTCCGTTCCACAAAACAATGCCATCTTCAAATGACATTTCATTTCGTTTTTCATAATACGCTGTATATTCATCCGTTAATAAACTTTTTGCTGGCCAGTGGGAAGTAATATATTCTTTGACTTTCCTTAAAATATCATCTCGCTGTGTCTGGTTCTTTAGAGTTTGTTTAGTTACTGATATGTTATCTAATCGTAGATGTAACAGGTGTGCAAAATTAGGCAGCCCAGTCCTTTCTTCAAGTGTTGTATCGGTGATAGGAAGTGGTAGTCTAGAAACCGCATCAGCTGGTGTATTCTCTTTGGCAGAATGGTAAGAAATGGTATAGTTATAGCTATTAAGGACCATCGCCCATCTTAATAATCTATTACTTGCTACATTAGGGGTTTCTCTGTTTGGGCTAAAAAACCTTTCGAGCGGTTGATGATCACTAAGTAGAGCAAATTTGCGTCCATACAAATACTGTTGGAATTTAGTTACTGCATAGATAATACCTAGAGCTTCTTTGTCAATTGTCGAGTATCGGCGTTCCATCTCGGATAATGTTCGCGAGGCATATGCTATTGGGCGCATAATCTCACCGTCTTTGTGGAAGAGAACTGCTCCAACACCCTTCTTAGAGGCGTCACTACTTAAGTAAAGTGGCATCTTTTCATTATAGTGCGCTAGTGTGTCTGTTGATGTTAATACATTTTTTAGCTGATCTATTAATATTGTGTCATCTTGTGTCCAGCACCACCTTTGCCCCTTTTTCAGATGTCTGTAAAGTATTGCGCAGCGACCATGTAAGTCTTTTATAAAACGTCCGTAATAAGTTATAGATCCTAAGAAAGATCGGAGTTCTGTTACAATCTTTGGAATCGTCATTTCTTTGATGGCTTTTATTCTCTCTTCTGTTGGGTGTAAGCCGTTCTTGTCAATTTTGTGTCCTAGAAATGTGACACTTGTAACCAAAGACATTTCGATGCCTGACTCTTGACTCCTGCAACTTGTAGTCTATGTAATACTGACCGTACTCGTCATATGTGGTCATCTAGCGTGCTAGCAGTGATTAATATGTCATCCAGGTAACAAACTACTCCATCTAGACTGCTCAATAAATGATGCATAGTTCTTTGGAAAATTGCTGGCGCGAAAGAGATACCGAAAGTGAGGCGTTTGTAACGAAAATAACCTTTATGAGTTGCTATTGTTAGGTATTTTCTTGAATCAGGATGAAATTCTAGCTGTAGGTACGCGTCTTTTAAATTTATCTTTGTAAAGATTTGACCGCCGGATAAGTGGGCTGTAACTTCTTCGAATCTCGGTAGTGGATAGTCATCGATTTGGACATGGGGGTTGATTGTGACTTTAAAATCTGCACAAATACGCACATTTCCGTTAGCTTTTATAGCTATTACAATCGGAGAGGCCCAATCAATTACAGTTTCCATTGTGTTAACAGGTTCTATAACACCTTCTCTAACTAGACGTGAAAGTTCATTAGTTACCTGTTCTTGAAGAGCCAGTGGTACTGGGCGTGATCGGTATGCTTTGGGTAAGACATCACTTGAAATGTGTATTTTTGACTCATGTCCGTTAATGGTACCCAGCTTGCCATCAAAAAGTTCCTGGAATTCGTTCAAAGTGTTTTGTACTTCTTGCTTGGGCTGTGTTTTAACGTGTTCTCTGAGTTGTTTAACATTGTATAATTTAGCTCCATGTGGCATAGGCGTATTGAAATGTAAGCACCAGTCCAATCCAAAAAGTGGAATATCGTTATGTTCTGTGACGTACGATTCTAGCATTTTTATCGATCCAAAAGCCTTAACTCTCAATTCACAAATGCCCAGTGTCTTGAGCTGAACATCAGTGTAGGCTATTAATTGTTTACACTTCTTTAAAGGCGGGGACCCAATAATTTGCCAAAGTGATTTACCGATGACTGAATGTACAGCCCCGGGATCGTATAATATTTCTATTTTTTTGCCGTTCAATTCAGTAGGAATCATTACTTTGGTCGCCGATCGTGGCAGTGGTTCAATAGCATATGTATGTACACTGTTGTTGTCGTCATCTTGTTCCACACTCTTGGATATTGGTCTGGTTTTGAATTTCTCTATCTTTGCGTTTCCACTCGTAATACAAACTTTTGCGAAATGTCTTTTCTTGCCGCACGCCTTACATATTTGGCCGTTCGCCGGACATTTATATCTGCTGTGAGTTGAAAGTCCACAAAACATACAGGCGTTGACTTCATTCTTAGCAGTGACATTACTTTTGGAGTATTGTTATTTAGAAACCTTGTTTGTTGTGAAATCAGTCTTTTGTGCATTTTGTGTTATTCTCTCACTTTGTAGTACCGCTTATTCTAACTTTACCGCTGTGGCGAGTATATCCGATAAAGATGCAGCATTTGTTGGATGCTCTCTAATTAATTCCTGTTGCCAAGTTATGTTATTTATTCCTATTACAAGCTGGTCTCGGAGGCGTTCATCAAGATTATTTCCGAATTAGCAAGCTAAAGTTCGTAACTGCAGTATATATTGTGATATTGTTTCATTTTCTTGTCTATCACGTGTACTGAAGACTACTCGCTCTGACAGTACGTAGGTTTTTCTGCCGTAATATTCATTTAACGTCTTTACAAGTTCCTCGAGAGTTTAGTCGTTACATCGGCAGGACGGAAATAGTCTACAAGTACTTGAAATGCGGTCGGGCCGACTCTTGAAAGTAAAAGGTTCTTACGCTTTCTTTCAGTTTCAGTTGTTGACAGTCCATGTAGTTGGAGTTCAATTTGAAAACGTTGAATATAATAGTCCCATTCTTCATTGTTTGGATTAAACGTGTCGAATACAAATTTTTCGGTCGACATCTCGTCGCCAGAAAAGTAATGCTGTATTATTGAAAATAAGTTCAAACACGATTATTATTTAGCATGTTTACTTTATGACAAAACGTAATCATCACAACCAAATAATAAACACTGACAATGTCTAAGATGAAGTGGCACTGACAAGGATATTAAGCAACTCTTTACGTATAACTATATAGGTTGTATAATAGGTCGTATAACTATAAAGTCTTTATCACAACAATATCCATGTGGATTGCGCGCAATACAAAACGAACAACATTCGTAATAGATACATTGTTAATATTTTTTTTATTTTACCCTCATTTAGCTGCTTAAGTTAATTATTTGCAAATATGTCACAACTCGACATAATTGTCAGAACTTGACATAATTGTCGTGACAAATATGTCGCCGACAATTGTCAGAAATTGACTGTTATTGTTGACATATGTAAGGTTTTATTATACGCGTTTAAAAATGACAAATATGTCAAGTTTTCACCTGTTGATATTCGACATATTTGTCACTTGTGTAAAACTGTAACTAAATTGTTACTAACGTGAAACGAGAGTTCAAGCAAACGAAGCCTTTTATTTTGTTAAACATTAATTTTTGAGAATACTGAAGCGTTGTAATCGAAGGTTAGAGCTACTCAAGTGACAGACACAAATGGGTTTCCTACATTTTTGCAAGGCTGCATCGAATGTGTGCGGAATTTCCTATCACAAAGCGGGGTCCACCCGTTAATCCGGTATCTGTAAAGTCAATGCCAGATAATCCGGTATCGAGACAAGCTTGATACACCAGATTCAGAGCTGGCCGTAATACTTTGCTAAAATAAGACTAGATTCTACAATCCCGTGCCCTTTAGCGAAGCCTCAAAAGTACGTCGGTCAAAAGTCATGTCGGACAAACGTGGTGTCGGTCAAAAGTTATGGCGCTCATACGTGTGTCGGGCAACGGTTTGGCGGACAACTGTCCCACACTCGAGCTCGACCTATATAAAATAGTTATTTACGATACAAGTGTGTGGAAATTAATATTAGGTCCATACATATGAAATTGGCGTTTTGCCGTACTGGCCACTTTGATCTCAAATATCTCCTCTATGGTTAGGAATTCCAATTTCAAATTTATACAACTATTTACTCATGTATTTGTGTTTCTAAAATTATTATTCACTTGTTTTTTCCTCAATTGTTTTGGACTTTTCAATCAATTGTTTTGTTTTCAACGTCTTTGGAGTCAATTTTCGCTTGGGGCATGGTTTGGCAGGTTCGGCAGGGTTCAGCCATTGCGATGAGCGCTTCCGATTATCGTACAGTACCCACTTTTCATCACAAGTAATGATTCGTTTTAAAATCCCTTCATTATTGTGCCAGTTGAGTAATGCAACGCAGCAGTCAACGCGCGTTTGTTGATTTGCTTCACTCAATTCGTGAGGTACCCACCTTTCAAGCTTTTTCACCTTCCCAATTTGCTTCAAGTGGATTAAAACAGTTTTATCACTAACACCGCAGCCTGCAGCTAACTCGGACGTGGTTTGCGATGGATCCGCTTCCACAATAGCCTTCAATTCTTCATTATCAACTTTGGTCTCCGGCCGTCCACGGGGCTTGTTCTGCAGGTCGAAATTTCCAGAACGAAAACGTTGGAACCAAAAACGCACAGTGTTTTCTTTTGCGGCACCGTCACCATACACATCCTTAATCCTTCGAGCCGTTTCTGCAGCACTGGTGCCACGGTGGAACTCGTACTCGTAAATAACGCGATATTTCAAGTTTTCCATTTTGTAAGCTGACTGACGCAAAGAAAAAAAAATGAGGAAAAAACAAGTGAATTAAGTAATTTTCGAAACGCAAATACATGAGTAAATAGCTGTATAAATTTGAATTTGGAATTCCTAACCATAGAGGAGATATTTGAGATCAAAGTGGCCAGTACGGCAAAACGCCAATTTCATATGTAAGGACCTAATATTAAAACGACATTTTTACTTTTCTACATTAATTTAATAAGTATTTCAGCAGTCAGAGCCAATTAAAAACATGATTTAGACATAATTTCTGGAAGTCTTAGTTTGGACCACATAGACATGAATTTGAAAAATTAAAAAGCTACTTTACCGCACGTGTTCGGTAAGTAGCCCTTTACGTGCCTATGTGGGTCCTTGTCATTTGACACTTTCAGAGCAAGTGTACTGTAAAGCTACTTTACCGCACGTGTGCGGTAAGTAGCCCTTTATGTTCCTATGTGGGTCCTTGTCTTCGGACATTTTCAGAGCAAATGTACTGTAATAGTTATTTACGATACAAGTGTAGTAAGTTAGTAATTCCATTTGAGCGGCGGTAACGATAAAACACGAACGTGTGGGTGTTTTACACCGACATTTGTTGGGAATGACCAAACTACACGTGTATTGTACAACGTTTTACAATACATGATGCGAGGAAATAAAAAAAAAACATTATTTAAAATATTATTTATTTGTTAAAATGGAAACTGACGTTGGTACAGTGTTGTAAATTGAACGAAATCGATTACATATTATTACGTGCCTATGTGGGTCCTTCTCATCGGACACTTTCAGAGCAAAGGTACTGTAAAGCTACTTTACCGCACGTGTGCGGTAAGTAGCTCTTTACGTACCTATGTGGGTCCTTGTCATCGGACACTTTCAGAGCAAGTGTACTGTAAAATAATATATGGCCCCTTGCTGACCACATTGCGTTTCTAAGCCAGGATTAAATTATACACCACGCTGGCCAAACAGTTTGTTTCGAGGCATCATTATGATATACAACGTGTTTGATACATACCATATCAAGTCGAATTTTGAAATCCCCCCCTACGAATAGGGAGACTTTGTGAATTTACATCTTAAGTCACAAGTTGGCAACGTACACTGTGGTTCCTGTGGGGGTTGCAGTTTTGCTGCAAATCTCACAGGAGCCACATGTACTGGTGACTGTTATCATTTATCATGAGGTGGGCAGTTTGCTTGTTTGCCAACGTAATTGCAATAACAAAAAAAAGTTGGCTCTGTGAAAAAGAATACGGGGAATAGAAAAATAATTTTACAATTATGAATTTTCAATAAGGCCATACATACCGTTTAAAAAGACTATGTTAATTGGGTTTTGGCTTAATAGAGAATATACCAAACATCTTGTATATTGCTAAAAAAGACTACTGGGTGTCGTCTTAAAAATGTGACCAGTGATGACTAATATAATTTAAGTCCATTACAGAACTGACGTGATATTTAGCGAAGCTTAATAAGCTAGTCAATTCCACCACTTTTAGCCGATCCTGCATACAATAGGATAAGATAGTCAATCTGTAGTGTGAAGACTTTTCCCGCGCTCCTCCGTCTTTTTGGCTTCACATTGCTATTAAGGTTGAAATGTTAACATTTTCTGTCAGCACGAAGTCTAATGATCATGACTTTACTTATTTTCTGCTAGAGCTCCGCATATAGCAAAATATCGAAGAGCGATGCTTATCTTGTTCTTGGAATAAATCGAAGAGCCTTGAAGCAAGATAACCACCAGCAAGAACGTGAGACGCCATTTTGTATCGAATACAAAACAAATTATTCATCTAATCCATTCTACATTCAGCTGAACTGAAGTCACACTGTTTTGCTACTTAAGCTGTGTTAACTACATTACGGAAGTGAATAGATCTGGGATAGAACAATGGATCTAGCGAGTGAATAATTTTATGAGCGCAGACTTTCATGGCATTGACGACATAATTAATGCATAGGTTTCGTACGATATGGGGAAGTACATTAAAGAGCAATATATGAGCAAAAAATGTGCTATTAATCAACTTATTAAGGTATTTTGGTATAACTGCCTGTAAAGCAGTTGCGGAACAGTGAAGCATTTTGTAATATGTGGATAGACAGAAGTAGAAACTCAAACAATAGTAATAAATACTAACCATTTATATAAAAATAGAGTTATAATATCACCATGTGTACTCGTATCATGCTTATTCAAAATGAATAAATATACTGGACCGGAGGCCAGTAAAAATAAGAACGTAGAGATGTAAATTTTTTTTTCAGGGTAATTAAAACAATCGCCGTAAAAAACTTACTTATAAAGATTTTACAATTTCTTATATTTGTGATCAAATAAACTTTATTTCAGTTTATTTGTTGCATTTTTTGTTAGTAACCCGCTTTCTTTGTGTCCTTCCTGCGAATTTCAATTATTGAGTAAAAATTGGAATGTCTGGTAAGCAACCTTGCTACGAGAAGGTCGTACAGCGAAAACAACCCGACAGAAAACGAAAAATACACTTCTGTTATTGCAATACTAAATAATTTTTGCAACGCGGGCGAGGCTAAAAACACATTTTCCTTTAAAATATTTTTGAAGAAAAATGTAAAATAAACACTGAAAATGTATATGGTAACTTTACTCGTACCTACAAATGTCATTGTTAACGATGGACTATTTCGCGTACGCAACATCATTTTCTCATTTTCGAATCGAGAGTAAAAAAGTTGCGTTTTAATCCTCATATTTTATTAGAAAAGGGATTGCTGGAATATAAATAGTAATTACGAGTATCTTGCGTAAAATCATTAAGATTACTCTTTGATGTGCGATTCACATAGCATGTAGTGTTTTTATTTTTATCACAAGTTTTCTAATCTTATACATTAAAGTATTAATTTATCTTGCTTTTTAGTGTACCATTTTTGCGGTACCAAGAGGGCAAGTTGACGAAACCGCCTTGGTATGCTATAGGACTCCGTATACCATAACTAATCCGCTGGTGTCCCGACTACCTGACTTAACCTCCCCCGGGAACCTCTCCGCCCACCCTCATTGAAGGCCTGCTAAGGAACAGGAAGGCCCAATTCACCAAATAAACCCCTACGTTTGCCGGGTGGGTGTTCTATAGAGAATAGCGAAACACCGACAATTTAGGGATAGGATTTAACTGCGCACCCAATCAAGCACTTTATTAAGCACTGATCATTTCACTATAAAACGTTATTAAACACTGAACACTATGAACTCAGAACACTTCACTATAAAACGCTTCCAAGTCGCAAATAATCGCTTCAAGTCGCTTGTATCGCTTGATCCGCTCAGCTTTCTCTCTTCTTGAATGAAATTGTCAAGCCCTTGCGCTTATACATACTAGTAGTAGGACCGAGATAGATCGAAATGCACCCAGCCCCCCTAGCACGTACACCAAAACACGATATGATAAAGCCGTTTATCGCGGTGAACTGTCAAAAGACAATAGGGTTTCGTCGTAATTTGACAGTTCACCGCGATAAATCGCTTTATCATATCGTGTTTTGGTGGACGTGCTACGGGGGCAGACACTTCTAGACGTGCTGGCTGACAGAGATAGAATATGCTGAAAGAGACGGAGAATATAATCGGGCGTACCACGGAACTTTCCAGAAGGGAAGATTATTCTGTACCCGAGTGATTATTTGTCTTCCCTTCTGGTCCGTGGATCCGTGGTACTCCCGATTATGTTCTCTGTCTTTGTCAGCATCTTCTATCTCTGTCAGCCATCACGTCTAGAAGTTTCTAGATGCATTTCGATCTATCTTTTATATCTGGAAGGTGCTCACTATTGTTGTCCTTTTCTTATCGTGCTATCTCACTCACTCCTATTAAACATTTAGCCATATAACGAAGTGTGGTTCAATGTTATGGTTCAGGCTATGGCTATGGTGTGGTTCGATAGAGGGTAGCCTTAAACGAACTGAAAACATGTTTCAGGCGCCTGAAATCAACAGCAACTTGTGTAAAATTTTAATATTCTAATATGTGATAGAGCACCTACTGAAACGCACTGAACCGCGTTTTCAGGCTTCAAAATAACCACAAGAAGCGGACAAATTCCCATCCAAAAAATAAGGAAACTATAGTGTCGAGCTATATTAAAGCGAAACGTAGTTCGCGGGCACAGCTATTACTATTATAAAATACAAAGGAGGCAACATTACTATTGTTGAGCAGGTGAGGCCACGTGATGTGAGATATGATGCCTTGCCGCAATAAATGCACAACACTCCCGGCTTGCCCATCGTATTTCAAGTCGCATATTCGCCACGCTGAAGGTACAGTAAGCTTCTTGTCAAGCTATACTGTTTGACCTTTGGACCGTTTTAACGTCGCTCGTAATAGTGGCGGTTTTCGTAGTGTAAATGTTAAGCATGAATGGAAGCTTAAAAAAGGAATTTAAATTTAAAACACTATTGATTAGAATTAATTAAAAAATTCAGATTTGAGAGGAAGTATGCGGTTGGTATAGAGATAACCCAAGGATATACGTTACTTTGCTACATCGTCACTTTTTAATCGCCTATTCATGATCTAGTGCTTCAGCCTAGGACTGTCCAGACCAGACATGATTGCGGGCCAATACAAATCACTGTATATAGACTGACTGGAGGGCCGCAGAAAGAAATGTCTAGTTAATAATTTTTTCGTAGGAATTAGATTTTTGACATCCCCCTCAACATTTTGAACAGCTTATGATGCAGATCTTTCTTTTTTGAGGACATTACTTAATGTCATTTATCATTGTAGTCTTTATTCACAGACCAAACTTCAACAAATCATACACTGAATTATTATTTTAGGTATTATTGTTGTAGATAAAATAGTCTAATGCCCATTTCTCATTAAATGTGCGATTTTCATCACTTGCTTCTTTGCAGTCATAATGTTGGTTATTTTCGTTAAAAAATGTAAAACAGCAAGACGTGCTTAAACTACTCCAGACGATAGCTCTCCTATAGAACGACAAATGAAAGAGAACGACAATCGGCTACCGAACAAACACAATTCGAGAATCTCCCAAGTACTAGTGAGTGTCAGAAAACTTTTATAATTAATAACTTAGTGCACTTAATTACGAGTCTTTCGAAACAGTCGTAAAAAGAAATAAATACCGAAGTCTTTGTCAATTAAGTACATTAATGTGAAATATAATAAACTACACCACTACTATTATATATAAAAAAAATATTCATGTTTTTGAGATATCATAGAAATTAAATAAAATGTAATTTCAACGAAAAATACCAAAGAAAAATTGCGGTTGTTATGGTAGACTGGAATCATGTCGCGGACCGCGGTTTGGACAGCCCTGCTTCAGACCATACATTATTCATCAGGAGATCCGGGATTCCCCGTGGGGATGGAAGTTTTTCTGCTTGGCTTGGATTTTGGTAGGGCTTCTGAGGCCGCCTGGCTAGCTACCACCATTTTAAGTTAGTTCTTATAACATTGTGTAATATCAATGCTTATACAGTTGTTTCGACAGTTAGAAGAAAGACAAAAGACGAAAGCTAGTTTCTCAGCTATACGAGTCCAGGTAACGCTATTTACTATTAGGTGAGGTTAAGGCCATGCGCTTCCCTGTCGTGAGTAAATACAAGAACTTATATGTTCCACTGCTGGCCACGAGTTCCTCCGTAGACGAAAAGAAATTGGCCTGCTACATCAACTCTTCAGATCAACTAATCAGACAGATTGGTGTTGGGTTTTGTTTTGTGTAAAGGTATAATTACGGTTAACTCTTTAAATCAACTTTTACATCCACTTTCTTCCCGTGACAGATTTAGAATACTCTGTGACCCCTCACATGTATCTAAATCTGCGACCGCACAGACACAACAGCAGATTTTAGAGTACATCATTGACATTAGAAATGGGGGTAATCTGTTTCTACTGTCTCCTACTACTGCCCTACATTAGCCATTGCCACCTACGTGAACTTTTGTAGATAAAAAGCTCAAGAATAGAAATGGCAAAAGGCACTTTAAATTCAAACTGCACGAAGTCTCAGAATCAAATAAAATCGCAACGAAATGAGCTGAGTAGTCGTTACTATTCCAACATGATGTCAAAGTACTTTTATTGCAAGTAAAGAAATCAATATATAAAGGGGAAACTTTCTTCGGATTTAAATGTAAGAGCGTGGTTGAAATTCGCGGCAGATCTCCGGCGCTCCGCAGACAGCCGGAGAGTGAACACTTTAAAATTTCACATTACAAAGTGAGGAAGGCACTATCCGAGGGAACAGATTTCCTCTGAATGTGAAAAAGATTGGTAAAAGCTTGCGTTGAAAAGTTGAAGTTTGTTATAATGCATATCGCGCTAACCGTAGCTTGTTTGGATTTCATTGAGGTTATCATAACAACCCAAGTATCATAGCGAGTGATATATTTACACGAGTAATACTCTTTCAGATTGTGCACGAATTTCTTGCTTGTGGTTTTTTGAAATAGCTCTCCATAATTTCTGAACGGGTGTATTATCAATTTTACAAGCTTTTATTTACTTTCACTTGTTATAAAATCTTGCAAGTTAAATTTGACCTACTTCCCGGACTCCGATTGAGCTGAAATTTTTGTATATCGCGTGACAATGCAATATTATGATGATATAGCTTGTATTTAAAAAAAATTTACTTGTTATTTATTTTCTTGTTTTTGTATATGTCCCGTTTATGGATAGGATGCAGGCACAAACAAGGTTAAGTCTAAGTCTGATCTTTCTATGTGTCTGATGCATAGGCTTATATAGAGGGGGGGCCGGGTGCCCACCCCAGAATGCTCTAGTGCCCACCCCAGGATACTAGGCTACCGTTTCAAAATTCTATGACTGACACCAAACAGTGATAGCTTAAAACAAAAATCAAGGGGGAGGCCCACTCCAAAGAAAACTCTAGATACGCCAATATGGTCTGATGTGACTGTAAACTTCATCGTTGAATAAATACTTTTGAACTTAAATTTAGAATGGAGGAGACCTATGCCCTAATATATACTAATAAGAGTAATTTAACAAATTCTGTGTTTATATTCTCTATTATATTTACATTCTATAATTATTATTTATATTCACATTTTCAGTTCTAATTATTTCTATTCTTCTATTTAACGCAATTACTACAAGGCATTTATTTTTAAAAAAAATTCCCAATGCTTCAGCTTTGGTCTGGTTGAGGGATAAGGGTTATAAAATATTTTTCATCCCCCCATCTCGGAAAGAGTATTTTTGCTATTCGATATCTGACCGCCAAAGCCGTTTTTATCCGCTTGAGGTTAAAGTAAATTTGAATTTAGAACATCGCGTGCACTAGGTATATGATTTCAAAACATCATTAAACCTATTTACTTCCATCTCCATGGTGCCGAATTTATCATACAACTTTTTTTAAATTTGTTAAAAACTCAGACTCTGAACCTCCTTGGTGTACTTTTGTTTTTAATTTGCTTTGTTTCATTTCCTCGCTGAGGGGGATGAAAAGTTACGTGTTGCACTCGAGTGCAAAGATTTTTCACCTTGTGCTCTTTTGATTCCCTCGCTAACGCTCAGGATTCTAATTATTGAATCACTCGGTGCGCTCGTGATTCAATTTTTATAATCCTTCGCTTGCTCGGTCATCAAAGTTGAGCACGCGGGTAAAAAGCAACTTTGCACTCATGTATAACAAATAACTATTATTCACCACCTGCATCTGGAGCGCGTATTATATGTCAAGTATTCTCAATTTAAAGTAAGTAATTAAAGCCAAAGGGAGCTAAAGTTGTATAATAAAACGAAAATTTTATTCATTTAGTTGGTGAGTTTGCTCTAGAAGTCCCTTTAAATTTGATACCATGTAACAAGGCGTATGTACTCGTAATTTATAAGCTGTATGACCTTGATTTTTGTTGTCTTATTATTATATGGCGACACTTTTACATCATTGCATTTTCAGATGTTAATGGTATGCTGCTTGCTACCGGACGCAATGTACCAGCAGCTCCCCACAGCGACGGCTGATGCGGAGAAAACAGCTACAAAATTTATCTTTTGTATTATTATATTAACTATTTTTTCCTTTTTTGCTATAGCATTGTAGTCACATGTCTATATTTATTTTGTTACAAGCAAAACAACGGGGACCTATACCTTGAGGTCACTGGAAAATGTTTTGTCGATTTTGGAGATTTTACATAAAACGCTTATGAGTCTATAATTTAACATTTGGAAGTAAACTAAACTTCACATCATCAATCAAACAACACTCTGCCCATAATCATAGGTTCGTATGATGACGTTGTATGCCGTCAAGTAATAATATGCCTAACCCTTCATCATCTCCCCTGAAACCTTTTAGTGTGGCCTATCGCCACGGCGAGGCGCCGTCAGCATGAAACGGTGCAATACCGTACCGCGGTACGCTGCGGTTCAATAACATAAATGAAGGTAATAAATATATTCAACGAAAGAAGGTACAGTCGGAAACACGTCAAGCTTTACATTTGCATTACGAAAGCCGCCGCTATTAAGAGCGACATAAGTGCGGTCTCAAGGTCAACATGTAAAGCCTAGCGTGTTGCTAGGCTTCGGTCAATCGGTAGGCAAGCGTGGTCGTAGGCTCTTATGTATTGACGGAAAGAGCCAGGGAGCAAACATCGGCTTTATTCTTCAAATTTCAATAGTCCAAAGGATTATGTTTACACCCAAACAACGTAGGAACATTTTTTGTTTTATTTTAAATTGTAAGATAAGTGATGCTGAAATATTATAAGATACACTATTTTCTGTCCTGTTCGTGATCTGATTATTTTATAATTTCAATCATTACCACACTCTTCATAACGTTTATCGCACTGCTTACCTTTCACTCACCATAAAGAAACACAAATCCATTCTCAACTCGGAATTATAAGCTCCCGCACAAAGAAGACCGTAACTCATAAAATTTTGATGACGAAAAATTTCTATTGTGCCTAGATGTGAAATAGAACGAAACCGGCTAAGGTCGTTTTTTCGTAAACTTTCACACAAAAGGTAGCGTTTACAAACAACAATGTTTGATGATTTGCAAAACGGTGAAGGGAATTAAATGATTTTTTTTCCTATTTCCAAAGATTCATTAAGCTCAAATGAAAGAGGTGAGTCTCTGAGTTTTCATACTTAGGCTCGTATTAATAATTGCATCTCAAGTATGAGATCGATCTTGAGATACTGTTTTTGACAGATGTTCCATACATTAAACGTCAAAACTGGCAGCTCAAGATCGCTCTCAACTTTGAGACGCGTTTATTAATACGAGCCTTAGTGGAGATAGTTACCGATGATATGCATATATCGCAGATGTACTCGATGATAAACGATGATAAACGTAAAATGAAACGCTGTGTTTGTCTCGCTCGACAGATTCTTACGAAATTTTCTGTGTGTATTTGAATAGGTCCAAGGAAGGTTTAAACGTACAGTTGGACCCGGTAGATGGCGCTGAAATCGGGCGGGACAACGTCTGCCGGGCCCACTAGTCTTCTTCTTCTTCTTATATATAAAAATGAAACGCTGTGTGTTTGTCTCGCAAAAACTCTTAAACGGCTCGACAGATTCTTACGAAATTTTCTGTGTGTGTTTGAATAGGTCCAGGGAAGGTTTAAACATAAAATTAGTGGCGCTGCAATCGGGCAGGACAACGTCTGCCGGACCCACTAGTGTATGATAAAATTATTACTTCTTATATAAAATAACCTGAGTTTGTGTAGGTTGATGATAACATCAAAATCGGTTGCTATTTTTGATACAATTTAGATCATATAGTTCATGTGATTCTTTTAAGATTCGCAAATATGTGGAACCCCTTCAAAACAACATACGAATTGTCTGCTTGTGACATAAGCTGATTGTATAATCACAGTACCCCTGTAATTTCAAATTGTATATTGTTAAAAAATTATCCGGTTTTAGTTTTCCTTAATTCAAATTATTTTTCACATAATATATTGCAACTCGCAACCACAAGTAATGAAATTACAATATTGATATAAAGATTTGATGTAAACTGCGTAAACTAATAACTAAAACAAATATAACTTTGTTAGGTATCTCTTTACCTAAACCTAACCTACGAGTATAGCTGTGCCCGCGAACTACGTTTCGCACAAAAAAATCTGAGTAGGGCTACCCTTATCACCTAGGGGTATAAAAAATAGCCGACGACCTATTCTCAGACCTACCAAATATACACAAAAAATTTCATAAAATCTGTCAAGCAAGCTGTTTCGGAGGAGTTCGATAACAAACACTGTGACACGCGATTTTTACATATTAGATGTGAATAAAAATGACTCGCCGAAATGTATGTACGCGCATCACTTCCGAACGACTGTATTGGATAATTCTTTTATTTTGGTGTATCTCATTTTCAGGATATTGTATAAGAGAAAATGTATGCAAAGTGAGTGTGTTTTAATGAGACAGAAGACTGTGAGAGATCTTCAATATATTGACAAAACATTGACAGATTGAAGTTCAGTTGTTCAGAATTTGACGGGTTAATCACTTTCGATACATCAAACGTGTCAATATATGGAATTATTGATAAATCCAACTGATTTAAATTAATTGCAAGGGTTACATTTCCTTGGTACACGACTGTACGAAGTATTTAACTTTATTTAAAATTTCTCTTAAATGTGACTTCTGTCGCTAAGGTTGAAGGGCTAGTTTTGATATGACCACTTTAATTTAAATCAAATTTTTAACAATGAAATGATTCGATCAATTTAAAATAATCACGATTTAGGAGTGCTTACTTACACACATCGCTTTAATTTTCAAGAATTGACGCATTCACCAAATTCTTGTTTTGAACATCTAGCTCAGTGCCCCCACACGAACAGCGCACACATTGGACGTTAAAGTCTTCAATATCGCAGCGCCTTCTTGCTGAACTTGGCAATTCTCACCCGATATCGTAAACCCCATAACTCACACTCACCCATAACTCATAGCTGCTTGTACCAACAATCGCAGCTAGGAGCGTGAGCGGACGCAGCTGAATAATTCATCAAAGTTGTGCAGGAACAAAGGCGGCTCGTCGACTGCGATAATTCCCGCCGACAGAGAAACGCCATTATGTTCAATGACTAGGACCCCGGTTACGAGTTGTGATGATTAAATACCTGTTGTTTCTGGACGGCAATCTTTGTCGCTATGCTGTTAGGGTTTTTGTCTCCTTACGGTTCCGTACTTCAAACGGAAAACGGAGCCCTTTTAGGATCACTTCGTTATCTGTCTATCTGTCTGTCCGTCTGTCTGATATCTGTCAATACCCTTTTTTAACCGACTGCGTATGTGTTACGCGATTAGATGCGTATGTGTTACGCGATTACGCCGCCAATTGTGAACCGATTTTCAAAATTCTTCTTGTATTCGATAGAGTATACTCCTGTGGTGGTCCTATTGTCACTAAAGTCAGGATCTGATGATGGGATCCCGGGAAAATCGAGGGAAACCCTTAAATTTTCAACAGAAACGTTTAACGTGTTTGCATGTTTCTTCCGAAGCAATTCAGGTATTTACGTCTGGTAGTCATTAACCGAGCTGATGAAGAAAGGATCCTTAACTTTTAGGAGTTAGAGGTTTTTTAAATACAACAGGCACGTATTGACCCTTTTTAAAAATGATAGGTACGTATTGACACTTTGTCGTATACTTCAATCATCTTTTTAGTGAATTATAGTAAAATAGTGAAATCACTAAAAAGATAAAAATAAAATAAATTACAAAATAAAAACTGACTTCAAAAACACTGTACAGTCTTACCAGATCTTGTGGAACCTACATGACATTGACAGGAGGGCGCTGCATGTTTTTCCTTCAAAAAACCTTCTTTATTTTGAGCACAACGTTTCCGGCACTACTACGTATGACTTTCGGTGTGTTTTTAATTTAGATTACAAAAACCACAGCAAACTGTAAACTCACAGAAAGTTATTGTATTAGGTTGTAGGCATTAGTTCCGATTTCGGACACGCGCCACAAGATCTTAGTTTTATATACTGTACCTCGTTCGCAACCGTCAAATGTAACATTTCGATGTCGAACGGGTCGAGGAAATTGTCTCGCATTCGTGATGTTGCCGAACAGTAGTAGGTAGTGGGCGTGTGGGCACCCAATCAGCGAGGAGAGAGAAAATTTTAAAAGTATAGTTCCAGGCATTATAGGGTTTTTGCGAGACTAACAAACAAATAAACGAAAAGAAGAGAAGAAGATTACAAACGAGTTCATAAATATGTTTCTCAATACGTGATTGAGAAACATAACAATGTTATTAGAAATCGTAAAATTTGGAGCTGATATCAATACTGTAGGTACCTAAGTTTTAAACTTTGTTGACTTTATTCTTTATTAACTATGAAAACAGCAATGAAGAGAGAAAGAGAACAATCAAAGAATTTAATATCAGAGTGTCGATCTTATTACTTTTTTAAACCTAAAAATACCTTCGTAAAATTTAGAACATACATAAAACTTTGTTTTTGTAAAAAATTACTCATGCCAGGCCAAATTTATAAATAAATAATATAAACTTTCAATCAATAAGCTGAAAAAGTTTATGGAGAAGTTAATGTATGATAGTCTGGCTCATTATAAATACATTATTAGGACTGACCTGATATCCAGGTTCCATTCCATCTAATAGGCACCAGGTCTTCCGTCATCAGGTCTTGAATCTTAAGCCTTCGTCCCTTCACCCTGGGCCCTTCGTCCGGCGGCGTCAGGAGCACCACGGAGGTCACGATCAGCGCCAGTACAGCCACGATCACCAGCAAAGCGATGAGGATACCTCTCCAGTTCCGCTGATTCGGACCTCCCACAACCAGCTTCTAGAACGAAGGATTTTAGTTAAATCCCTGTGTCTCTCTTTTTAGTCTAATCATTAAAGAGTTTGAATAACATGTTAAGGGCCCTGAACCAACTTCATCTACTCGCGGTGTTTACTGCTGATCAACAAAATTATCCCAACACAACTGAACCAATATAGTGTGAGACAACCCAAGCCCCCTTGAGTGGGTCCAACAATGGACACGTTATGACTGAGATGCATTTAATCTATTTAGCAAATCCCCAAAGGATTCGCATTATTATAGTGAATTCATAAACAAGTTTCGTTTTTTTTTCACATTGTGAAATACAAGTAGACCATATGTCAAGGGTAGTCAAGGGCTGCTTCATCATTATCAGTCTCTTCTGTATGATAATTACATTTCAACGAATCGACAGCCCTAAATCAAAGAGAGATAACGTTTTGAATATGATAAAATGAGACCCCATAAAACACGATGGTACACTTCAAACGTATAATATGGCGTCCATATATTGGACTCTGAGCTGATACGGTTCACGCCACGTGCGGGAAACGTGCCATTTATCATGGCGCGGTTAACAATACGCGTTCAGGAGAAATAACAAAAAAGGGTAGTCATGAATAGGAGTTTTAGGAAGACTTGCTTGACTTTATCGCCATAGTGCGGTATGTCGAGCTCACAAAGTACGACGTACTCGATTAAAATTGCTTTAGGTGATAGCGATGACATTAAAACACTTTGATTTAAAATACCTCTCTTAGGAACATCAATGTACGCCGGGAGGCGCAGCGTTTGATAGGTTCCCCCTGAGAGATGGAAAGACGGTGAGGGGCAGCGTAAGATCGATGGTTTCGAAACCTTTGGGCAGGCCTAAGCCAAATATGAAGAGCTTATAATGTGATGATATATATTTTTTTAAAAAACGTCGCCCCACACTAGGATTTTCTCCTGGGTCGCGGGTGCAGTTACAAACATAGAATATCACATGCACATACGCCCAGACCGGAATAAATTTCTGTAGGCCATACAAAACGAACCCGCGACCCGTTGCGCAGTAGGTGATCACTCGACCTCTGCGCTAAACGTGTCGTCGTTAAGGACCCACCACTGTTGACTTTTTAAGATTTTCAAAACTGAAAACTAAGTATGTTGGCGTTGAAAATTCTCCACCATATTCAATCCATATTATGTCACACTGCTGAGCATCGTGCTGATTAGACCGAATGGTTTAGGGTTTCGTTTTGAGTTTTCCATTTCTTCGCACAGTGTAATTCCAATTATCTCCCTATATTTGCTGATTTATGATTTAGAGCAGCGACAAATCAAAATCGAAATAGTCTTTATTCAAATATGAGTTAATAGAAAGCTCTTTTGATTCGTCCAACATTTTTTACCTACCGAGGGGTAAGTTATAATAATTAGGGCGTTTCGGGAGCTCTTTTAGCTGATAAGAAGAATCAAGCAACCAATGGCAAGCATGCCGTTGGTAACACGCAACGAAATATTATGGATACGCACCTTAGTTACATCAAATTATTACTTTTCAATAAATTATTTTTAAAAAAACTGCAACTGCAAACCGAGATGCAGGTCTCCTAGTTCGGGTGCAGAAGATTAAACTACAATTGCTATGAAGAGGTTTTAGATACCATGTATTGCAACTTAGTATTATTATATTGGGCCAATAAATTATTATTCTTATTATCAACAAACGTAAGGAATTTGACTTGTATAATAGTTGAGATGAGATTATTCTTATAGACGTTTGTAAAAAAGGCACTAATATGTATAAAGGTTTGCCATCTCTACCTGGAATCGAGTCCTGAGACTGTATTCATGACCACTAGGCCAAGACACTTTACCACTACACAGTCACACAAATATATTTAAGTACATAAGTCCATTAAAAGTTCTACCATCGTATAAGGAACTTCATTAATTTTGTAGCTCCCTAAATAGATATCAGAAATGCTATTACAAGTCGGTATTCCGATTGCACGATTTATCACTGTTTCGAGGAGTCGACATAAAAGGGCAAAAGGAGGAGCGCTATGCCCTTTGAGATTACAAGGGTCACCACCAAAAGCTGATGTTTCAACACAATTACAAATTCCTGCAGTTGTTTCTCTTAGCAGTGTCCTAATATATATTTATTTAAGGGGTTATATAACAGCAATAACCATTAAGCTCCGGCGATTTATAAATTATAAATGTAATCAACAAAATAAAAATGCATCGCGGGTTCAACCTGTACCCTTAGCATACCTTGTTAATGTCTTTTATCACCAAGGAGTTAGGACTAATCCAATCTCCGTGTTATTTTAATTGTATTGATTGCCTTTTGCCTTGCTGTATTATGTATGTGATATAGACTCCTTTATATGTTTGTAATATCTATACATTTCATATGCCAAATGTCTTATATGCCAATGTGACTTAATTATTAATTATTCTATATATGTTGTGTTTTAAGTTGAATAAACCCTATTTATCTGGGATGCTTCTTTATTTATTTCATTACAATTTATTCAACTTAATTTGACGAAAATGGACAAATATTTGCGTCCCGAACGATGCGAAGCGGACCCCTCCTCCGAAGGGGATTTGACTCCACAGTGGACTCATTGGAAACAAACATTTGAAAATTTTCTCTCGGCTGTAAAGAATACTGAAGACCCCGTAAGTCCTGAGGTAAAATATCAGCTATTAGTAAATCATTTATCCCCAACATTATTTACGCACATTAAAGGTTTGACTGATTATGATACCGCAATAGAACGATTGAATAATCTTTTCGTTAAGCCGTTAAATGAAATCTATGCGAGACATAGACTCATGAAAAGATCACAACAATCTGGGGAAACTGTTCATCAGTATTTACAAGCGCTAAAGATTTTATCTAAAGATTGTAACTTCAAATGTGTTACGGCTGAACAGAATGAGAACGATTACGTCAGGGATGCGTTTATAAATGGTCTCTCGGCTTCTACAATTCGCCAAAGACTTCTTGAGAATTGTAGTCTCTCTTTAAACACTGCCTATGAACAGGCACGAGCACTAGAGCTTGCACAAATACACAATGAAACATATCAAAGAGAACGTACTCCTTTTATTAACTCTATCAAGACGTCACATACTGTACCAAATCCAAAACCGGTCGCTGAAGATATAGCCTCAGCAGCGTCAACGTCACACAGCGCACAGGAACTATGCTATTTTTGCGGCAATAGGAGACACCCACGGCGTAATTGCCCTGCAGCTGCTACCAACTGTCTAGCTTGCGGTAAAAGAGGGCATTTTGCTAAAGTTTGCAAAAGTAAGCGTCAACAAAACGCCGCAATGGTAGTCGAAAGCGATTCAAATGAAACATTGCTTTGTATGACTTTTGCTGCTGCCCAAGATTTGAGTAAAGCTATGATACAAGTCGTAATTAACAATAACATACTAGCGCGAGCACTAATCGACACGGGAAGTACAGGCAGCTTTATAGATAAAAATCTTGTTGAACACTACAAATTACTTAGGCTGCCATACGAACAAAAGGTATCTATGGCTAAATCCGATCTAGTTTCAAGCGTAGACGGCTTATGCCCTATTACTTTAGAATTACAAAGTCAGAAACACACTGTAAATTTAATGATAATGAAAGGACTTTGCTCAGATGTAATACTAGGTCATGACGTACTTAGTAGACACGAATCACTCGAATTCAGATTTGGAGGGGGCGAACCAACTTTGAAAGTGTGTACTTTATCTCAGGCAAACATCGAACCTGTCAACTTGTTTAGTAACCTCCTACCATTTGAAAAACCTGTTGCGATAAAATCTAGACGGCACTCTGAACTAGATTCAAAGTTTATCGAAGATGAAATAAAAAATTTGTTAGCAGATGATATAATCGAACCTAGTCAATCGCCATGGAGGGCACAAGTTCTTGTTACCTCAAGTGAGCATCATAAGAAGAGGATGGTGATAGATTATTCACAAACAATAAATAGATTTACGCAACTAGATGCTTACCCTCTTCCGTTGATTGAAGAAGTTATTAACAATGTGGCAAAGTACAAGGTATTTAGTAAAGTTGACCGGAAAAGTGCCTACCATCAAATTCCTATCAAGGATAAACAATATACTGCGTTCGAAGCTTGTGGGAATTTATATCATTTCAAGCGTATTCCCTTCGGCGTTACCAACGGTGTTGCAGCTTTTCAAAGAGCAGTCAACGGAATTATTAAAAAGGAGAATTTAGACGGTGTTTTCGCCTATCTGGATGATATTACAGTCTGTGGGTTAAATCAATCCGATCACGATGACAAGCTACGAAAATTTAAGGAGGTAGCAACCAAATATAACTTGACACTTAACTTGACTAAGAGTGAATTTTCAAAGACTGAAATCAATCTTTTAGGGTACAATATATGTAATGGCGTAATAAAACCAGATCCAGAAAGGCTTAAACCACTCTTAGAGCTACCAGTTCCTACGGACTCCACATCCCTACGAAGGATTTTAGGTATGTTTGCACACTATGCTAGATGGATATTTAATTTTTCAACGAAGATCCAACCCCTCGTTGCTAGTGAACATTACCCTTTGACTACTGAGGCTGTAAATAGTTTTAACTCTATAAAAAAGGAAATAGCGAAAGCTGCTATATGTATCATAGATAACAAAATACCTTTAACTGTTGAAACAGATGCATCAGAGTGGGCCCTAGCGGCTACTCTTTCTCAAGAAGGAAGGCCAGTAGCATTTTTTTCAAGAACCCTTTCGAATAGTGAAAAGGGACACTCTGCAATTGAAAAGGAAGCAGCTGCTATTGTAGAAAGTCTAAGAAAATGGAGACAATTTTTGATTGGCCGCAACTTCAAACTCGTCACAGATCAAAAATCAGTAGCTTTCATGCTTGATCAGAAACAAAAGCACTCCAAAATCAAGAACGATAAAATACAGCGCTGGCGTCTTGAACTTTCAAATTATAATTTCGATATAGTATACAGACCTGGAAAGCAAAATGTCGTGGCTGACACGCTATCTCGCAGCCCTAATACTATTGCATCTACTTCATCAATTGATGTCTTACAGTTGCATAATCGCTTATGCCATCCTGGGGTCACAAGAATGGCGCACTGGGTTCGTTTAAAATGCCTACCTATATCTATTGATGAAATAAGACGTGTAACTGCAGCGTGTCCTATTTGCGCGGAAATAAAGCCTAGATTTTTGCAAAAATCTGGCACTCTTATAAAAGCTACGGCTCCATTTGAAAGACTATCAATGGATTTTAAAGGTCCCATACCGAGCTCAACGAAAAACAAATACATATTAACAATAGTAGACGAATTTTCAAGGTTTCCTTTTGCTTTTCCATGTTCAGATCTAAGTGCTAATACAGTTAAAAAGAAATTGACATCGCTGTTTGCAATATTTGGTATGCCTGCATACATACATTCGGATCGTGGTACCAGTTTTATATCAGCAGATATCAAAACCTTTCTTCATAATCTTGGTATTGCAACAAGCTATACGACGCCATACAATCCGCAAGGTAACGGCCAAACAGAAAGATATAATGGCATACTGTGGAAGACTGTACAACTAGCGTTGAAGTCAAAGAACCTTCCCGTTACGGCTTGGGAGAGTGTGTTGACACAAGCCTTACACGCTATAAGATCTTTACTGTGCACCTCCACTGGCTCTACTCCTCATGAGAGAATGTTTTCACACCCAAGGCGTTCTTCAACGGGACAATCAATGCCTACCTGGCTTACGGAAGGTAGTACTGTTCTATTACGAAACAATATCAGAACTAGTAAGTATGATCCGATAGTTGAGGAGGTAGAGCTGCTTGACGTTAATCCATTTTATTCCCACGTCAGATCACAAAGTGGAAGGGATATTACGGTTTCGAACAGACAACTAGCGCCTAGAGGAGAAAGCGCATTACTGCAAACTACGGAGACACCTGAAGTTGAACCAGAAGCAATACCTCTATCACCTGCCATTCCATTGGAGATAACATTGGATCCAGCTCCTGATTCTCAGGCTAAGTCAGGACATTTCGCCGATCCGATAATGTCAGATACAACCGGACCTGTGAGAAGATCTACTCGGGAACGCCATGTTCCACGTTACTTGGCAGACTACATACAAAACTAAGCTGGGGAGAATGATATAGACTCCTTTATATGTTTGTAATATCTATACATTTCATATGCCAAATGTCTTATATGCCAATGTGACTTAATTATTAATTATTCTATATATGTTGTGTTTTAAGTTGAATAAACCCTATTTATCTGGGATGCTTCTTTATTTATTTCATTACAGTATGTATTGTATGTAACGCTTTTATGAAAGTGATATCGTGAAAACTTGTTAAATGCAATTAACAAAATTTCCATTTTGAATTTTGAAATGAACGCAATTTGGTAAGCAAAGATTTTGCGGTTTATTTAAATTAGCAAAGGCAGAAAAGATAGTGTAATCAGTGAATTTACAATATTGTGGCGAAGGCTTAATAAGCTTTGACTACCCAGCGGATGAAAATCCTCTCTTTTATATAAGATAAGCAATACACGCTGGAGTGTTGGCCAAGCAAAGAATTTACAGTCAGGTATCGATCATTATATCTTGTATATATTACTTTGCCTTGTTTTGAAAACAACACACTGCCATATAAAATTTCGGTGAAGTTCTTGTTTCCTCGCACGATATTATCAAATTACTATCTTTTGCCCGCGACTTCGTCCGCGTGGAAATCCCTTTTCATTGATTCTCTTCCCCCCCACCCTTTTTACACCCTTAAGGGATGATTTTTTTGGGATCAAAACTATTCTTTATCCTTCCCTACAACTCAAACTCTCCAAACCAAATTTCATCTAAATCAGTTCAGCGGTTATTGATTCCCCATACAAACTTCCACCCCTTTTCGCCCCTTTAAGGGGTGATTTCTGCGATAAAAGTCTATCCTATGTCCGCCTCCTGGTTCTAAGCTACCTCCCCACCAATTTTCAGTCAAATCGGTTCAGCCGTTCTTGAGTTATAAATAGTGTAACTAACACGACTTTCTTTTATATATATAGATCTAATAGTATTTGCCGATTTCCTTTTCAGCAAAGATATTTTTCCGAGTTACGAGTAGGATGGAAGCATTTTTCCGTAAGACTATTGCTGCTACATTAACCACCTATAGAACAGTGTCACGGTGCGTTCTCGATAGCACATGTGCCACTCTGTAGCGGATTATGTCGGATGACTTCTACAGGTGAAAAAGAACAAAATTCTTTAACTAATCGCAAAAGACAAACATATACATATCTGTTTTTTACTGGAACGTTACTTATATAATATCGTAAGAGATTTTACTAGAATGAAAAGCACAATATTTGTAACTAGTTTTATTTGTTTACATGAGCGTTATGTAAATTACAAAAAAGAAAAATAATGAAATAAATGATAATACATTATAGCTTAATACTTGTCTCTTCCTTTGACCAAAATAAGTTTGTATTTCAGATACACAAATACCACACAAATTGTCATGCAGGAGAACATACATACAATTACCTAACAAAAGTAGTGGAAATAAAAGCGCGGCTTCTATACAACGCCGTTAGAGATCGTTTCCAGTCCGCTACAAGCAGATTAAGTGAATAATCCATTGGCCGAGCGGGCAAGGCCGCAAAAACCAAAGTCATCGGTCAAATCTCTTAGGGCACTGACACACTGTCTTTTTATTACTTTCGCGAAAGCGAACAAGGTAACTTATAAAAACATTTTTTTTTAAATTACAAGCTTGTAGTACTCATCGAATCAAACGAACCCAAACTCGATGGGGTTGTGTCGTTTCATTGCAGAATACCTATAGCCACCTTCCAGCACCGGCATTAGATCAGCTCCATGTCATCATAATATTGCATTGTCAAGCGATATAGGTACTGATGTGAAAGTAAACAAGTAAAACTTATAACAAAAAACTTTTCTACAATATGGGTATCAAATGAAAGATCTAGCTAAGAGTAACTCTAAAAATAATGTGACGTTACTAATAATCTAATATGGCGGATTTCTAAAGCTTGAAAATCAATTTTGAAGTAGATATCTTTAACCGATTGAGCTGATATTTTGTATACACACACATACAGTTTGGATGAAAATGCATGGTTAACTGTGTGACGTCATTCCAAACCAAGATGGCGGCATACCCAAGATGGCGGACCAATTATTTTTAATGCACTTCTACAATATGGGTATCAAATAAAAGGTCTTTCTAAGAATAACTTGAAATAAGCTCAAAGCTCTTCGCTGCTGGTCAAGCATACGTGGCCTTAAGTAGGGTAAAATCATTAGAAGGTCTTGTTATTGAAAGGCTAGACTGTTCAAAATTAACCGGCAAGCGATTTTGCAACAATGATGCGTTGAATGAGATGAACAGACTGAGAAACGTGTCCAGTGAACGTGAACAAAAAAGCAAAAAATAAGTTAAATGTAAAAAACCTTTTTAAAAACAAGCTTTTTATTTAAATACGCTAAAAAGAAAAAAAAATAACTTTTACACTAAAACTTTTACTTATAACGTCAATTCACATTTGACACAATTTATATGACATAAAAGCTTGTCGCGAGATTTACTTGTGTGTAGTAACTTGAAAGTACTTAAAAGAGTACCTACTTTTAAGTACCTACTCGTATTTACTTCGTTTGAAAATTCTAATGGATTATATTATTCACATCAAATTATTTCATTTACTTCTTTATCTACAAAAGTAAATCTCGCGACAAGCTTATATGTCATATAAATTGTGTCAAATGTGAAATGACGTTATAAGCAAAAGTTTATTTTTTCTTTTTAGCGCATTTAAATAAAAGCTTGTTTTTAAAAAGGTTTTTTACATTTAATTTATTTCATAAAATTAAGCATACTTCCCCTCATTTTAATATGTACGCATTATGTAGACTCATACACTAGCAACGTGCGTTATTGGTAGAAGGCGATGCACGGGAATGACATACGTCATATGGTCTCGTTATTTCATCCCATTACATCCTCATATATTTCCATTCTTTTTTCATTTTAACGCAAAGCACTCTCAGTAACGTGGCTGAATGCTCTGTTCTAATATTACTATGGAAACTGTTATCGCGCATTCGCCATCTCCTCTATTGTCTAGTCTCGAACTCTCGACCCCATTACCACGCATCACTATTACCGAACACAATATCATTCTCCACTTACTAGGCAGGCACCCTAATTATTCTTTTACACTCACATTTGTATTTTGTCCCTAAACAAAAGTTTTCGAGCAAAATGTAGAGCACTTTTCATGCTGACCCTCTTTAGCTCTACAGAATAAGGATGGGTAAATAAGGAAGATCGAGTGTTCTGGTTGTTATTTTTAAGAGAAAAATCACAAAAAAATTAAGAACTGCCAAGAATAGCTTTATTCAGAAAACTATAATAGGGAGCAGTGATAAATACATTTTTCAATAACGAAAACCCAAGGAGGAATACTACTTAAGGTCTGTTAATCGTATATATGTTTACCGAAGCCCTTCGATTTATTGGAGTTATTTGCGCAAGATTTGGCTACGAGAGCGCGGGAGGCGGTGACACTGCAAAACCCGTCCCTTGGAATCGCCCTTATACCCGACCTTATGGCGAAGTCATCCGGCCCTATTGATTAAGCCAGATGGCAGATTTTCCGAGTCTCCGAACTCCTAATCCGTATCAGAGTGCGTAACGGAGTTTTGTTTCGTTCGCGTATTATTGAACAAATATGCTGAGCTGATTGTTTCGAATTTTACGGGTGACAGCCCTAACGATTGATCCGAAATATCGCTTCATTTCAAGTAATTGGGTTATTAAATGAGTTCAATGAATTGTGTATACAGTGTAGAGGTTAGTATCTAGCAAATATGATCGTACCCGAGACATACAACTATGTCTCATCATCGCAGCTCATATACGTCCCCACCGAGGGGCACCAGCCTACCCTAACTAGTTATGTTAGGGTGATTAGGCCTTAGTCAACCACGCTGGCCCTGTGCGGATTGGTTAACTTCACATACACCTTTGAATTACTTCGCAGGTGCATGCAGGTTTCCTCGCGATGTTTTTTTCGCCGTAGAAGCGTCAGATAAATCTACGTATGAAATTCGTGAAACCAATAGAAATATCTAGCACCGACGACACTTGATGAGCACTCTATACCAGACGAAAGAGTCCTTGCGACATGGCCAGATTGCCCCGTAATACCGAATATAAGGGCAACCTGAGAAAAAAAAGACTTATTTAGTTGTGTTTTGTTTTAAAATTTTAGAGAAGGAGAACAAAAGCAAATAATAACCATAGGTATTATAAAAATAATTGAGATATTATAACGAGAGTCATAGATGTATGGAATTAAAAAAATATATATTACATTTTGTATTTAAAAACACTTTATTGAAATTAATAAAGCTGAAATGAAAATAAACTAGTGTGATTGATTATGTAATGTCATGTGTGTTATAGGGCTGTTTACGAACAGAGAAGAGAGCCATCATTATAAAAGATTGAAATAACACTTGACGATAAAAAAATTCACACAAAAATCTTGTTCATAAAAATGTTTACAACTTCTACTGTTTTGTTAACATAACTTCTAATTTTAAAAAAGCGATGTTAAGATAACACGTAGAACGACTAGGCATTGACGTCAATTATTCATTTTGCACAACACACCCTAAGGAGTTAAGAACATGTTATGATCATGTTGCGACTTTCAGACGTTTATTTAATTTACTTTTCTCAAACATGCTCGGAAATGTAGGCATTATTGTAGTAAAAAGAAGACACAAAGTTTGTAATTCTTGGCTCATGCATTACTTTATCGGCCTAGGCCAGGAAAGTAAGTATGAAAATTCATTTTTGGCCGCTGCTCCAATGTTTTTTAATTTATCTATAACTTGAATTATGTAACTTGTCATACAGCCAATTTCTACCACATTATAAAAAATGCACTTGCATGCAAGCGTGCATGCTTCAACATGTCTCATATCTCCTCATAAAAATTATAATATTTAATTTTATTTAAACTATCAAAAGTGCCAACCTAAAACTGTTCTAAAACTGAATTTTTATAAATTTGACATTTAAATTCGATAGCTATGACAAGTTATTAAAGTTGACACATTCTTTTCGGTTAAATGAATATAATAATTTTTATGGGGAGTTATTATGAGACACGTTGTATATGAATATGACAACAATTTTATTAAAATGTTGGTATAAAATCACACGAAAATATGCTTAATTTTCGTTGCGTTATAATCTGCAGTATTACATTTTTTGCGTAAAATATGATTGGGCTGTATGGGTTTTGCTTCCTTTGCACTAATTGAAAATTAAAAAATATTAGTATTATTAAATGCTAGGTTAGTATAATTAATTAATTGCTTGATTTGTGTTTTTATTCATATTATACTAATTTGTTTCCAATTCAATTTAATTCAAAATCTTTATTGCATATCATAATGTGTAAAATAGGTGGTTCACAAAAAATAAGTTCATTATGGATCCGTTGGGCACGCAATCGTTGAACAAGAGAGAGGAAGCTTATTAATATTTGGTACCTACTATTTTCTTATTTACAGATCATAAAGCTAAATTATACGAAGATCACGGCAATTATAAATATTTGAATAAATAAACAACATTAAACAATTTTTTAATATGAAAGGTTTTTATTTATATGGTATTATTATTACACTGAATTTCACAATTAATTCCAGTATTACGTCTTTCATTATTTCCTCGCAATTATTGAGAAAAGCACTATACATACCTCGGCGAGAATGGGATTGCCGGACTCGTAATAATTGTCATTACTCGTCCTGCAATCCCTAACTTCCCGGCCTCTGCAGTAATGTACTATTTCTATATTATTACGAGCTGTGCCCGCGAACTACGTTTTGCTTTAATAGAGCTCTACACCTAAAAATTTCTCGAGAGGGCCGCCCTTATCACCTAGGGGAATAAAAATAGCCTACGACCTATTCTCAGACATCAACCGTCTTATTATTAAACGTAGACTAAAGCTTGAGTAACTTTAATCCGAGTATTAAATCAGTAGTAAACAATTTTCATATTAATAAACACGGAGTAAGAACTAATCCAACTGGAGTAAAAGTTAAACCTGCCAGCTACCTAGTTTAAGGAGCGATTAAGGATGGAGTAGCGTTATCTTTGCGAATAATATAATTTGTGGGTAACAAAACTACTTACAACGAAATTAGAAAACACCTAATTATGCATTGTTGCATTGGATATAATTATAATATACATAATATCGCAATGCAAGTAAAGCAAAACCAGCTTCTTGAAGATAAGGTAAAATTAGATGACGGAACATTTTCTTCTGGAAGTAACCCGGTGAATAACTCTCTGAGGGGGAAAGCACCAAGAAAAGCATTTATTAATGACAATTTTTAATTTCACTCCGAAATATACATAATTGCGAGGCGATCACAAATCACAACCAAAACAACCACAAATGACACCTCAGATGACAATGTCAAACTAAAAAACTGTGAAAACTGCCATCACATTTATTTCTGTCATTGTCAAATGATGTTCAAACGGTTCAAATCGTTCCCCGACTCATTCTTTTTTCTTTTAAAATGCAAGTGTTGCCATAACATTCGCGTTAATCCGAGAGTAAGCAATGCTTTGTTGGTGTGAGCTTACTCCGTGTTTATTAATAATGTCATAAACACAAAGCTACCTACTCTTAGCTTAAACTGGGAGTAACGACTCCAAGAGTACGTTCGGATTAAGGCAGGAATAGGCGATTATTATTACTAAGGCTGCTAATGTATACGAAAAATTTCATAAGAATCGGTCAGGCCGTTTCGGAGAAGTTCTATAACGAACACTGTGACGCGAGATTTTTATATTAGACTAGCTTTTCGCTCGCGGCTTCGCCCGCGTTATTATTGTTTTCCCGTGGGTATTAATATTTTCCCGTAGGAAAAAGAATATTGTCGCCTATTTAAGCCCGAATAATAAATTTCATAGAAACTGGAGCAGATTTTAAATATTTTCCATAGAAAGTTTCAACCCCTATTTTGTACCCTATGAGGGTGAATTCCAATAAACCATGAAACACGTGTTCAATTAAATATTTCTTAGAGCATGAATCTCTAGTCTTATCAAAATCGTTGCTAATTTAAAGATTTTTCCATATAAACTTGCAACCCCAATTTCATCCCTTTAGGGTTAAATTTTTGTTAAATTCCTTCTTAGTGGGCATTTTGAATTAAAACAACTGTTCAAGTTTCACGTTTCTCCTATTAGCGGTTACGGCTGTGCGTGCGTCTATAGATGGGAACATCTCCTTTTTTTATATATATAGATAGATTAGATTGTAATGGTAATTTTGTATGCAAAATTACGGTACTCTTTCTGTCATCTATCAAGATAATACAAGATTCGCTGGGACAGCTAGTAATGATATACAATAACTCTGATTAAACCAGCCAAAGAAGGCAAGCATTGCAATGACCTAAAATACAAGTAAAAAAATTACATAAGCGCAACGTGAATGTATGAGAGTAACATCTTATTCAATCAGATAAAATATGGTTGTTAGTAGTCAACATATTACCAACTAGAAGTTAATATCACATTAACAGATGAGAGATAAAAATAATCGCAAAGTGTATCATCATTTTCTATTCAAATAATATATTTTTTAGAGTTAGTCCACTGGGATAGGTTTTCATTATATTTTTCCCTATTATTTCTATATTTAAACCATCCCTATACTGAAACAAATATTTAAAAATATATATATAAAAAAAATATTAAAATCGCTCAAGCCGTCTATTGATCTCGCTTTATCTCAATATCCATTTTTATATATAAAAGAGAAGAAAGAAAGAATTAAAGTCTTTTTTATTGCAAGTTAGTTGGCAAACAAGCGAACTACCCATCTGATGGTAAGTGGTAACAGTCACCTATAATACATGTGGCTCTTGTGAGAATCGCAGCAAAACTGCAACCCCCACGAGAACCACAGTGTACGTTGCCAACTTGTGACATCAGATGTAAAGTCACGGTACCCAGTAATTTCACTGCCATATCTTACCCTTCAAATCGGAACACAGCAATGCAAGCACTGCTGCTTTGCGGCAGAAATAGTTAAGACGGAGGTGCCCAAGCAGACGAACCTGGTACCCTGCCTTTGCACTCCACCCTACCGTATTCCAAAATCGTATGGTTTTTTTAATGCAGACACGACATTCAAGCTTTTCATGACCTATATACAGCACAATCAATAAACACAACCTCGTTATTCCAAAATCTTCACGACAGACCCGTTCGACCCCAGAAATAGATTATCCTGCTTAAACGGATCAGTCGCATCGAAATCATTTCTGCGGTCGTACTAGTCAAACTTACTGTGGTTTGCAGCTAAGAAGCGCCTTATTTAACTATTTTTTTCAAATTTAGGGATACCCTATATTACTAGTATACGCTACTTAAATGCTTGTTATTTTTTATTGTACGCGGATATCTTATATTCATGCACTTCTAACATTGCGGGTGTGTTAGGGAACCGACTAGAATTCCTTCCTACAACGCCATCTGTTATCCTGCTGTGAAACTCATCCTCACCCCCCCCCCCCCCCCCTTACTCCGCGCCTATAAAAAAAAGTCGAAGTATCGCGGACGGGCGCGCAACATCACGAAAATTAATAACTAATCAATAACCCTGAACATTCGATAAAACCTAGTGCTGTGTGTCTGTGCTTCCAATTACACCTTCAAATCATCAGATCAGTGCCCCGGGGACAGAAGATTTACAAGTTCAAATCGATTTCAACAGAAATCTCCTGTAAGTACCTACCCCTTCTAGTCGGCTTTGATTTTGTTTTGGGTGTAAATCTAATTTAAAATATCAACAGTTTTGTTTACGCAACATATTTTGGTCCTTCGAGTCGGATATTGGTTGTCAGAATAGATAATACATATTATTTCACATTAATTCATTACTTGACCTACGCGTCGTAAGCATTCTACCGCCATTTGCGGTCAAAACATTATTGCACAAATATTAATTCAATAGAAATTCATTCAATTGAAAAGATTTATATGAGTAATAAGCTCACCTTTTGTACTATCTTCACTTAGAATAATATTTATGCATATGTTTTTTGGTATAAAACAAATTATAAATAAATAAACGCCAAAGTCTAATCACTGTTAATAATAATTACGTAAGTATAAAAGAACAAGAACCTAATGAATGCAAAAAATTGAAAAGAAAAAATGTATTTCGTGTATGGTATTTTGTATATTAGGTATATTTTATCGCGCAATTTATTCAGGTTACTACATAGTTGTTTGCACACAAACAAAGTGTTATGTGTAAAGCGCAGGGCAAGACGTTGGACGGACACCCTTAAATTCTCGTATTCTTACCCAACTTTTTAATTATTTTCACCGCGTAAGAAAGCTTCATGGTTTACTTTATCCGTAGCATGGCATCAATGAGGTATAGCCGCGAAACAAAGCATACTGCCGATCACAAGAGAACTTCGATTTTTATTCTGCATAATTATTTGTTTCCGCATAATTATGCACGATTATGATGTACTTTTAACATCACACATTTTGCGCCCGCCCGCAGTCGACAATGATACACATTACACAACACGTCGACGCCGCGCAACGCAACGCTGAGCCCACCGAGCACACAACCGGAACTTACAAATGTTATATTTGTGACTTTGCATTTTTTAAATAAAATCTATACTAATACTAGCTGTGCCAGCGAACTACGTTTCGCCGTATATTTTTTACCCGTTTTTGCAACATTTGTCATTGATGCTTAGCTCCTATTAGTCGTAGCGTGATGTTATATAGCCTAAAGCCTTCCTCGATAAATGGACTATCCAACACAAAAAGAATTTTTCAAATTGAATCAGTAGTTCCTGAGATTAGCGCGTTCAAGCAAGCAAACAAACAAACAAACAAACAAACTCTTCAGCTTTATAATATTTGTATAGATTATAAAGCTGAAGAGTTTGTTTGTTTGTTTGCTTGAACGCGCTAATCTCAGGAACTACTGATTCAAATTGAAAAATTATTTTTGTGTTGGATAGTCCATTTATCGAGGAAGGCTTTATTAGGCTATATAAGATCACGCTACGATTAATAGGAGCTGAGTATCAATGAAAAATGTTTCAAAAACGGGAAAAAATAGTATGGCGAAACGTAGTTCGCGGGCACAGCTAGTGATAAATAATTTGAAAAAATGTATTTTTTTTCTAGTAATTTACTTTCATAATTTTTTCAATTTTAGTTGTCGTTATTATACTCTTCATTACATAAAAACAGTACAAAACAATAATCACAAGCAATAGGGAGCAAGGGTGGACTTATCTCTTAGTCTTCACTACTTCGAATATTTGAAAGTCAAGCTATGCGCTCCGATTGGCCGCTAGCAACAGTTCAGTTTCTGTTCCGCTGTAATATATTTGTAGAATTGGATCATCTCGCTCTCGTTGCGGTTTTAATACTGTAAAAAGCGAGCATGGTACGACTTAACAAACCCATTGACGTTCACGATATCGCGTGATGCAGCCCCGGCACTGACCGACCGCGCGTTACCGTGACTAGAATACTAGATGCCACAGCACAACGGGCCGCGGAATATATTTTAGGGACTAGGGAAAGATTTTCGTTTCAATAAAACTAAAGACACAATAATAAAAGTTATAAAAGCACCGTAAAAAGAAAATATAAAAAATATAAAATAAAATAAATTTGCTTGGCTACCTTAATAAAATAATTAGAAAAACCTGACTGCATAAAAAGTAAACATTGAATAGAAAATGAAAAAAAAAACAAACAATCCCAGTAATATAAAATTGATACAATCGTTACCCATTAATCAAAGATAAGCTCGAATATTCCCAATAATGGCTTTGATGCACAACAATTTTTATTTGAATGTTCCCGCAAACCCAGTGTTATTAAATTACACCCGCTGTAGGGTTGGGTGGTAGAAATTATGCTATCTGTGATAAAGTGATTCAGCTACCGGGCTCACTTAGCACAATAGGTTAATTCCTTCGGGTTGGAATCAATTACGGCAATCTTGTAGCAAACAGCTTCTGAACTAGATTTTTCTCGATCTTCTCTCCGCAGGCGGTCCATAATGGGTCTGACCTGATTAGAAATCTAGCTCCAAGTAACGCTTATTAGACAGAAAGATTTCTTTAACAACTAATTTACAGGCATGCAAAAGTTCTAGCTTGTTTTCGTTGTGGCCGAACCGAATAAATTGTTGGCATATGTATGTCCAACAGAAACTTATTATGGAACCTTTTTTGTGCGTAGGCTTTGAGGAGCGACATCACGAAATCAATAAAGTGCCTTGCTTTAGTAGCAAATTGACTGATTTTGTATACGAAATTCTGGGATTTTGTAGCACAATACATCACACCACAATCCAAGATATATGGATTGAAGAACCACATAGAGCTTGCCAACTATATTACTTACATTTTGAAAAATGATGAATCATTTAGTAGTAATTTTGTCTGGTAAAATTTTGTTCCATTACTGCTGAAAATAGAGAAGATACAATACATTCAGTTTGTAGGCAACATACAAATGGATTCTTACCAAAAACATATAAAAAAGCATATACCTAAAATGTTATGAAAAATTGTCTAAAATGAAAAATTGTCTAAAATGAAAAATTGTCTAAATTGAAAAATTTAAAACACAAATTTTTCATTTTAGATAATTTGAGTGTATGTTCGAATTTTTGAGTGTAAATAAATTAGTGTATGTCACTGCACATAACTTGGTATTAAAACATTCGCGTGATACTATTAAAAAACTCGCCATGGCTCGTTTTTCAAATATTACATAGTGTTTTCACAATCTCTAGTATGTCACAGTTACATAAACTACTATAAATTGTGATGGAGCCTTATTATTCTACTGTCATCGGTTTTCAGCTTTTACACGTTGGCGTACACCACATTATGCTGCACACTCTCGAAATACAGACATTTCATTACAATAGATTTCATTGGGATAAATAGAGAGCAAGCAAGTGACGGGAAAGTGACCGTTCGGTAATTGATGAGACGAGGGTCCCGGTTGTGAGAATGGAGACGCGGGAAACGCCGCCATTGTTTACTCGGTCACACAAAAGGTGGAAATAAAAGACGCCCTGGAAGAAAATAGGTATGCAAATATTATACGGTTTTTTTCGAGCGACGGTTTTGGTATTCGATGGGCACAATGTTCTTTGTTTGTTCGCTGGTCGGGTCAGTGTAATACGGTGAGAAAATAACGCTTACTGTGCCAGCATATAAACGGCAAATAAATATTGCGTAACCCAAGTTACACTTACGTGCACTGAAATCGACCTACCTCATAGGTTTCGATTCGGAAATAAGATTAGATAAACAAAAGCTGTAAATACAGCTTGAAAGTATATTTATAGGCTTTATTTTAACATACTCTAAACATGGATAAAAGAAATGTTGCTGACAATAGACTTATTTCTTCGGAAATTCCTGTTTCTCATTTTTACGTTCTAAGCGATATTACCCCGTTCCAGCAGATGGAATAGAGTCATTTGCTTGGCATTCTATATAAAAAAGCAATCTCTGTGACTATGCAGAGTGTTAAAATTTCATTGAATCAATGCTAATTCAAACATTGATGATTCTAACAGATTTATTGACCCTTTTAAATTGAGCTGATTTATCCAATAAAATTTAGGTATTTTTTTTAATTTTAGCTTTCAGTTTGTAAAATCAATAAACCTAAATCTGACACAGTAAAAACTGATCTAATAAGCTTAGACTGTTGTTCAACAAACAGATTTAAAAGATATTATTTATTTATGCTAGATTTTGATTTATCAAGCTCTGAACCAAAGCGTACAGGTGGGTCGATTTTATTGTTCGTAAGTGTATTAACTCGATAAAAATTAAAGTTAAGTAACTATTACATCGGCTGTAATGTGTGTATGCATATGCTATATACTCTTTGGCTTTCGGTAGAATGTTAGGAACGTCGATAAATGTTTGCAAAGGTTTTCCAACTAATATTAAACGTGAAAGCTAGCAGCCGCCGCTGTACTAAAACATGGTAAGTCAAACACTATAAATTTATACATTATACGATGCCGCAAAGTGCAGTAATATTGCACTTGAGTGTTTACTATAAATTTCCTTTTGATTCTTGTACCGTACAATCCGAGCTACGTCGTCGCACCGTCTCAGTGAAGTTTGTCATTTGGTTTATGTTTGTATACTCGTAGTATATAATTCTTCTTATCATTGGTTTCTCAATATTTTGAACATGTAATCGTGTAACATTTTTCTCGATTTATAGTTGATATTGTCAAAACGCCACAATTCGTCATCGACTTTGAAAAATATTCCACGTTTTTTGTCTTTGGCGTTCTAGGAAAAGAACACTCATGTTAAATTTGCTCTAGCAAGTTCCAACCACAAAATACACAAAGAAGATTTATTCCGTGATTTCATGCATCATTCCTCTATTATACGCCCAACGCTAATTTCACACACTTTATAGTGAACACGGTCACAAAAATATTTGGCAACGTCACGCGAGCCTAATAACTTGCTACCAACAAGCAAAAATGATCAATTGCCCACGATCGCTATGTACAATGAGAGAGCCTCTAGAAATTTCGCGAAAACATTTCAGGAAATAGTTACGAAATAGAAATCTTTTTTATTTATTTAATAACACTGAGATTATTGTAGTATTTCACCCATGTATATATTACATCAAATTCTTTCACCTTTGTGCAATGGACGCAACAATGTGCACTAGTGAAAAAAAATCCAATAAAACCCTCGGATTTACCAAAACTCAAAGATATTTTTGAATAGTATTTGTTTCACAATAGCGGGATATGCTGCGTCCAGCAGTATAAAATATATTGCCGGCGTCACACCTGCGCTGTTCCGGTGCTAGAAATTTTACGAACCAGTGAATTAGAAATCGACGCACTAATATTGGAATAGCTCACGCTATTTGACTGTTTTCAATAAAATTTTTTGTATGGCAAACGTGATTCAGCAATCGGTTCTATTATTATCTATATACTAATGGTACTTATTATTGGAATTAATTAGCAATTGTAATCTGTTTCCGTTCTTATTTATAAAACCATAAGTGAGGAGCAAGGCGACAAGGGAACTCGGGCATGCCATGTCGTACCAGTAGAAAAAAGCAATTTATGAAAACGTTGTCATAGATTTTTTTTAAAATAGTGTTTTTTTATTAAAATCCGATGAGACAGCTTCGCTCGTGTAATTTTCGTTTTTACCGTGGAAATTCTATATTTTCCCATAGTAAAAACAATTTAATCTACAGATATTTTTATAAGCCGTTATGTATACGCTAAGTATAATTTTAGTGTGAAACGAAAATCAATTTTCAGCCCCTATTCTATTTTATCCCTTTAGGAGTGGAGTTTTTAAAAATTTATTTAAGTATTTGTTGAAGAGCTTAATAAACGTAAAAAGATTCGTGCTTTCTACATCAAAAATAAGGAAGTTACATATAAAACCTCTATTTAAAAAAATCAGCAATTACTTTTTTATCCTACCGAATCGCCTCTGTGGTCTAGTAGTTGAAACCATCGGGTGTGGATCAGGAGGTCCGGGGTTCAATTCTCCATGGGGGTAGACATTTTTCTGCTCGGTTTGGTTGGTAGTGGGCGTCTGAGCCCGCCTGGCTACCACCGTCTTACGTAGGTTTGTCGCCAAAAAACAATGTTTATACCATTCCCCCTCTAAAAAGCTTATAATATTCACTGAAAACAGTGAATAAGATGCACTTTTATTCACTATTTTGGTGTTTGAATTTAGAACACACAGATAATTATATTCGACCTCCATTTCAATGCTGTACAACCTACTTGCACAAAAAATACTCGATATTAAATGTCTATTTTCGCTTAAATCTTTATTTTTTTCGTAGTCGGTATAAAATATAGGATGCAACCATGAATGTCTCGCGGCGCTCAGGATTCTAACACTTGAATTACTAGCTACGCTCGTGATTCAATCATCATGAATCACGACTAGAATTTTTCACTTGCTTGTGATTCATGTATGGCCCTCGCTTTAAATCCGCCCTTTATTCTCTAGTTGCATAATATACTATTATAGCATTGTTGTTAGAAATAAGATATCCACAGTTCCTTAGTTGTTGAGGAGTCCAGGCGAAGCTCGCTTCCCCTTATCATCACTTACAATCAAGTGAGATTAAGGCCAAGAGCTTCGCTTCCTATGTAAATAAGCCCACTTAGGGGTTGAATTTTCAAAAAAAAATCTTTTAGGATTTTATTGTCATGAAATGAAATAAATAAATAATACTAATAACCGTTATTCCAAACAACAAGACATGTAACGAAATATATATAGCAATAGGCGGCCTTACAGAAAGAAAATAATAGGGTAAATTCTAAATCCAATATCCACCGAATCTAATGACAAAAATTCAGGGTAATCTGGGGAATTATTAGATATTATACGTACAGTCAATGTTTTTATTTTCATGTTGAAAGAAAAACTATGTACTTTCCGTCAGATAAATTATTCCCGCGATTCTTGTATCTCTTTAATTACAGAGTAAAATCTAATTAGTTACCGTTCATAAGCCTTTTTATACTATAAAATATCGATCTTAATCTAATTCATTAAGGCTAGAATTTAATCACATAAATAACACCAAAGTGAGCACTACCGCTTCCTATAAATTAGTCTGTAACTCGATTTATATGTAATATACTTACTATACTTGTTATAGATTGTTAGTGTAAATGTATTTTAGCGTCCCCATACCGATACTTACTCTGCGATGTAACCAGCCTTAAAATATAATAACATTAGTGATATATCACATAATAATGTTTGTTTGGGCTACGTTACTCGTTTAGCGAGACCTTGGCTTACTGGGCAGGGTTGTCAAGAATCCCAAAGTAATGCCCCTGTTACTAATTGCGATAAAATGAACAAAATGTCAAAATGGAGTATTTATTGATATGGATACTTTTCTTCAAATATACATATATGAACAATGATATTATACTTATAAAGGAACAGATAATGTCAAAAGTATCACGATATTCCTAATTCAAACGTAATGTTTTCAATACACGTCAAGACGGCCTAGCAGCCGTCGCATATTAGAGGTACGTATGTAAATGTAGATTTCAATTTATAAAGGTAAATCAATGATTTTCATAATGTATGACATCGACTTAAGATTATAAAGAGCCTATAACATTTTACGTTACTTACTGCATGTGTTTTACTGACGTTTGCTTACATTTAGATCAAAGTGATAAACAATAGCTATGTTCTTTTCCATGTCACTATAAATGGAATCTTCTTTTAAAAATGGCAGTGTCGACGTTGCCAACAACAACTCTGCCAGACAAGTGGATGGTATCTCTTTTAAATTCTTTGTTTATCTATCCACTGAAAAAAAAAATAGTGGAATGTAAAACTAATGACGGCTGTGTATATGTGCTATCTCCGAAACACTGTTCAGCTGAAGTGTATATACTACGCCATTTGTGGACTGATTTTCAAAATTCCCATTGTCACCATGTCGGGATCTGATGATCCGTTGCGCAGAAGTCGCCTACTGCGCAACGGGTCGCGGGTTCGATTCCCGTACGGGACAAATATTTTGTATGGCGTATGTGCATGTGATATTCTATGTTTGTAACTGCACCCACGACACAGGAGAAAATCCTAATGCGGGGCGACGTTTTTTTAAAAAATATCCCGGGCACATCGAGTGAAAAACCCTTAAATTTCATAGATACGTCCAACGTGTTTCATGTCTTTTTTAAGATATTCAGGTATTTTCGTCTGGTATTCGTCATGTCATGATACTGAGCTGGTCATGGAAGGTTCTGGTAGATTAGGAGCTTGGGAACAATTCTTTCAAAGTTGCTTAGAGAGGCCTTTACGTTTAGAGACGTTTTATTTTAAGTTATTCTGGTGTTTGCCTTGGCTCAAATTCTAATACGCACATACTATCTTAATTAAAAAGAATGAAAAAAAATTAAAAAAAATAAAACCGACTTCAAATACACCAAAGAGTCATAAATAATATAAGAATGCATACAACATCACAGTTGTATATTGAAGATGGTGCCAATCAATAATCACCTTGAAAGTCTTGAAAAATATAAGAACAATTAATAATTTGGCACCAACTTCAATATAAAACCGTCATATTTTCTGCATTCATATATTATTTATGACGTTTTGGTGTTTTTGAAGTCGGTTTTATTTTTTTCGTAATTTTTTTTTATTGTAAACTATCAAATAGCACGAGCACATGACATAAATCTATATAAATAATGGTTTTTCACATTGTTGTACTGTCAAAAGGTTTTTAGTATACCCGAGGGAAACCGGGGCGGGCAGCTAGTGTCTAATAAAAGATCAATGTTCAACAGTTCAACAGAGACCTCATGTTGGAAAAGAGCCCGCGTCGCATTTCGCACCGTTGATTTGCACACAGTTTCACAGCCTCATGTATTCTCATCCATGTTTGGAAAAGCACACTTTTACAATTTTATCCACACATATACATACTTTGAGCATATGACATAAATAAGGACAAATAGTTACAGTTTGCTGAGAAATTAAGTAAGATCAACTCGGGACACAAATTATACATTTAAAAAAATTTTACACGGGCACAGCCAACCCTATTTTCTAAGCACTTAGATATGCATTATATTATTTACCCACTGATGGGAAGTCATTTTGAGTTGTTAAAAATCAAGTCATTAAAGACAACTTCGTCTGAATTGCCAAAAAATATGAACATATCTAGCAACAACAACACTGATTTGATAATGACACAGGGCAATATTTTCATACTAAGATTTATATTAAAGATTTATATAAAATTGTGCGCCCTCACGATATAGGAAAGGCTATGCTCAGCAGGGGACTTAATGTTGCTATGACGATATCCCCGTCCAATTAATAAAACGCTCGGAGAATACAGGCAAACTATTATAGTTGCAGATACTAGTTTCATAAAGAGAAATTTGTAAAACGACATAGATAATGTTGAATAGTTGTCGAAGCGCTTTCAAAGTACCTTCACACCTTAATAGAAATTAAAACTAGGAAACTTCTTCGTCACAAAACACAAGTGTGACCGGTAAGGTTACGTAAGAAAACTGCATATCATTCTTTTAAACTGTTGACAGCCCTACGTTGGTGACCCCATTGACTTAATAGCCACTTGCGGGTTAATGGTGCTTTATCTTAACAAGCGACTCCTTGAAACGGCAGTGCCTATGACACACTATTATAATTGTCTTCAACCTTTTTACTTTATACCATCCTCAGACTCTCACTTTACAACTTAGAGACCACGATACTTTATCTGATGTCAATGGTACCTTTAAGCGATGTAGTCTTACATGTAGGACCATTGGGGTCTGGTGGTTAAAGATACGATTTGGTCAAGTTTAAATAACTACACCGAAGAAGTGAAATACTAAATTACGAACGAAACGACTGAATAGCAGTTATTTTCGTAGTGCCGTATAGTGGCGAAGTGCTTTATAATACAAAATCATTAGTCACAAATCAATATTCTCAATTAATCAACTTCATTCATAAAATACTCAACATGTTTCCATATTTTTTGCGTCGGTGGCGCTCTGGACTCGGCACTTGCCTTCCAATCGGGAGGGTCCGGGGTTCGAGACCGCCATGTACCAATGTGTTTTTCATTTCGGATTTCATATGTACATTTGTCTGACGCTCCTGCGGTGAAGGAATACATCGTGAGGCAACCTGCATACCAGCCAGCGTGGCCAGCGTGGTTGACTTAGCCCTAATCACCCTAACATAGGGTAGGCTGGAGCCCCTCGGTGGGGACGTATATGAGCTGTTGTTGATTTTGATTTTTTGCGTCTTAAGGCAAATAATATCACGTTGTGATTGCATTTGCTGACTACTAATTTTAAGTTCGCATTCTTTATTGTCACACGTTTTGATTGTCAACTTTTCTATAGTCGTAGTGGAGTAGCTATTACTGCATAGGCAAAAAGACCGCCATATATTGAATTTATCCATTATCACACTTATCCGTAAACATTATGTCGTTAACAATGTTAACAATTCATACAAATATTCATTCATTCGTTATATGATTCTGTGTGTAAGGTTATTTAAGCTGAAGAAGCTTAAGCGGTGACATGGGCTTCGGATGGACAACGTACGCGTGAGTTGTCTCCTCGTTATCACAATCACTCATCAATAACCTCCTAATCTCAGGGATACAGGCAGACTCTTGTTAGCCATGTCTATTGCATAGTAGTGGATTATTAACCACGGGGATAAATCAGTGTCTTATGTCACGCGTGTAGACTCAAATCGCGAGCATAACGAGTATTTTGTGGTTATCTCCTGAGCGCAGCAAGTGTGGTAAATATTAAATCCTGCAGGCGTAGCACGGGTTGTCAAGACTGGACTCGAGTCACGCATTATCTCACAATTTCAGTGACATAACCTCTAGTCTTAAAGAGAAGCACGGTGGCGCGTAATTACTGTGACTAACGTGATAAATTTTCTTGACGTTCGTCAAGGAACACGTGTAACTGAGTTTTATCACACGTTTTTTGGCGTGCCTGTGCGCCGACTGCTGTAGTTGTAGCAAGGGCTTTAATGCTTTGAAAGATGTTGCAGGAGTCGGAGAGCAAAAAATTTGTGATAAAACTCAGTCACAAGTGTCCATTGACGAGCGTCAAGAAATTTTTATCACGTCAGGCCTACTTAATACGCGCCACTGTGCTACTCTTTAAGACATAGAGATTATGTCACTGAAGTTGTGAGATAATGCGTGACTCAAGTCCAGTCTTGGCAGCCCGTGCTACGCCTGCTGGGGCACTACCATGATAGCTTATAGCAAGGTTAAAACAACATTGAAAACAGAGACTCTTGCTGCGTATATAGCGCCATCCCGCCCTCGGTGCGGTTTTAATATTGGTTTGAGCGACTCCGATGACTAGTCCTGAGTGCAGCACGCGATTTAAGCTCACCCAAAACTAAGATTGCGTTATCCCCCAGGAAAATATTATCCTTTGCACAACACCTGCGAGAAAATAACAGTTAAGTACTAAGAGAATTGCGAACCTCCTCCTTTTTTAAGTCGGCTAAAAATAAAGCATTTTTTCAAAATCAAGTTAATTTAATATTGAATCATAAACTATTATCAAAATTTTAAATAATTATAACTATATTAAATTATTACTGTTAATTAAATTATTATGTTACTTCAAAAGTCACCAAACTTTTTTACTAAAAAAAATTACACAGAAGACGTGGATGTGTTTAAATCCCCTTGATTTTTTAAATTGGAAAACTAAAACCTATAAATGTGAGCAACATGGCGAGATTAAATGTTGTTATATTTTAGTGTCTTCATGGATTTTTGTGCATATGCTGTCAATTCAGAATCTCTATTTCGCCTTACAGTGTATGATGGGTTTCTTCAAAATTCATCACAATTAACTTTTTAATTTTGTCGTTTACACGATGCAAATTCGAATTTCAGTATTAACCTCGTGTCGTTAAATCTCCTTATTACCAACGTACAGGTGATGTGAAGAAAAACTAGAACCAATTCCAAGTAATAAATCTTTTGTTATAAGCAGGTCTCATCATGCAACATAAATTCGAAACTAATTTGGGAACCAATTTAGTCAAGACAAACTTTAAATAAAGGGCGAATCTCTGTCGGTAAAACGTCACAAATTAGGGAGTTGCACAGTGTAATGATTATATACACAGTACAATAACTTTCAAAAGTTTTTTTAAATAGATGTATTATACTATATTATATTCACATAAACAATTAATAGCCATGTTAATTCAACCATACTATATATCAATTTGTGAGCAACGACCACATAATAGTTAATTGTGATACGAGGGTGGAAAGAAGGTTAATGCAGACGAGTCGTATTTAACAAGCCCGAGACAAAGGCGAGGGTTTTTAATATCTCGACTTTCCACCCTTGTATCACACAACGTTTTTTAATACAGTTGTGGAAAATAGTAGAAAACAAATCAAGAATTAAATATGTTTTAAACAGTTGTTTACTTCATTTATTGCTAGTTTTAATTCATTATTTTTACATCAACATTTATCAAAAATCGAATAGGCTATTTACGCGTAAGAGCCCGACCCTAGTTTCGTTGTAAAAAATATGTCCAGTTGCACAAACGCCGTTTCTGAAAATCTTCATTTGTTCTGTGATAAATTGATTTTTTTTTTGGGATACAACTCTATTAAATTCTTTTAGTGTAAACAGATGTAGAGCATTCTTTCGTTGTTCTATCGGCCGGCGTTCTAATCAATACGAGTATTCTAGGGATACTCGCTCGCTTGATGTAAACGGCACTAGAACGCGCGAACAGCCCCCTAACCATGATCGCTCAAAACAATATTAAAAGCGCACTGAGAGCGGGATGGCGCTATACGCAGCAAGAGCGGTGTCTCAGTTTCAATATTGTTTTAACCTTGCTATAAGCGATTATGGTAGGGCCTCTGTTGCTTAGTGTTCTTGCGTGTTCGAATGCTCCTCTCTCCTCGCAGCGGTCACTTCAAAGTGTTCTTATGCTCTAGGGATTCGGCTGATCTATGTAAACATCTATTGCGAAAGAATTCTAGTTCTTGGTTCTCATTCCTGCTCGTTGATCTTTTGGTGTAAACGCTCAAAATAAGCTTTCTTTTACACTAAAAGACCAAGAAAGAATGCACTTGTTCTAGCTCTAGGTCATTGTTCGTTTGGTTTAAACGCACCTTAAGATATTCATTTTTCCTCGTATAAAATCCATTCGATTGTATTCTATGTATGACAACAGAACTCCTTTCTACTAAACTTTTTAAATTGACTTATAAATTTAAAACGTTACTGCAAAAGTAATGATGGAAAAGAAAGAAATGATCGCGTAAAAGAAAGATGCCTATGCTAAAGATTTAATTTTCGAATCAGAATTATAGCCTCTGAAAGTACGCCATGTTTAACAACTGTATTGAAAAAACATTATTGCTTTCTTTATTGGCACGTTGTGTTTATTATAATACTTTCAAGGTTTTTGAACGTACCCTGGCAAGCGCTAAGTTTCACAGTAAATTGTAATGGTAATTTTTCAATAACACTGCCATCATTATTACGAAGTAACAAGAATTTTTATTGAATGAATAAAGAGCGTGCTAAATAGCAAATATACAACCTCTGACATACAGTAGTAGTACAGCTAACCAGTTACACTGGTTGCACGAATTGTTCACAATACAAATTGATTTAACGGCTGACATGATGAAAAATTAAATGTCGCAGTGCAGTGCCAAGAACAAATGAACAATATGGAAATGAGGTCATTTATGGTTATTTGTATTTTTTCGAGTGTTATGCTAAATTTGAGGGACAACAATAAAAATGAAAATAGTTTATGAACAACTGGCTGGGTTGCCCGTGAACTAAAAGTTTCGCTTTAATAAAGCTCAACACTGTAGTTTGTAATTTTTCAGCCTTCTGTGGGAATATTGAAAAATCCATTCTTTGTAAATAAGCCAGTAAACTCCTCTACCGAATTCCATGCTTCTAGGTTCTTCGTCAGTCAGTCATTTTTATAAATACAGATGTGCATGTTGGTTTTACTTTTTACTTTCTACTCAACTTAGACATTATTATTTTAGAAGTTATAGGTGGTATTACTAACCTCAAGTCGTATTATGTATTTTTTCCTGGTACGTTATTTCATTATAACAGCTCATATATGTCCCCATTGAAGGGCTCGAGCCTACCCTACGTTAGGGTGTTTAGGCTTTAGTCAACCACACTGGCACAGTGGGGATTGGTCGAATTCACATATACCTTTAAATTTCTTCGCTGATGTATGGAGGTTGTCTCACGATGTTTTCCTTCACCGCAGGAGTACATATGAAATTGGAAAACCTAAAAAAAACACATTGGTACATATATGACGTCGTCGAACCCCGGCTCTGCCGATTGGAAGGCAAGTGCCGAGTCCACAGCGCAACCGACGCTCCTTATTTAATAAAACTAATTTAAAAGCTAGTATAACATTATCTGAAATAAAATGAATTCAGACACGCCAATTAAATGTGAGGTCTTTCAATGTATGAGCGGTGGTTGTCCATCTATACTAATATTATAAACAGGAAAGATTTGATTGTTTGTTTGTTTGTATTGAATAGGCTTCAAAACTACTGAACCGATTTTGATGAAAGTTGGTATAGGGATAGTTCGAGACCAGGGGAAGGACATAGGGTAATTTTCCTACAGGAAAAAAAATTCCATGGGAAAACAAAAATAATGCGGGCGAAGTCGCGAGCGGAAAGCTAGTTCTTTATAAATCACGTGGAAAATGTCAGAAAAAAATCAAGCAACGAAGACTAAACTAAGGAAATATTTCCCAACATTTTGTGATATCTGCTACATGCGCAGATAGCGGTTAAATTCTTTTTGCGCCCGACTATTGGTTGATATTGCGACATAAACTAGCAAAGTTAACATAGTATTCATAGGTCCCCACATGATCAACCAACTAATCGCTCAGAAAGAAAGAAAGTAAATATCCTATCCTTAGCTATCTTAATTAGGTACGCGATTAACTCATTAGTACGTGAAAAGCACTTCGCCAAAGACAGTTTCCGACTCCCCACACACCTTACTGGAAATAACTTGGTTTCGTTTCACGCTCGATTTCCGCCAAAACGCCTCCGGCCACGACTTTGTTGACACAAACATTTGGTCCGCAGTGAAAACATCCTGCATAGAGCTACGAATGATTTAATACTGGCAAAAGGTTTTTCCTATGATTTATGTCAACTACGTGGGTCTGAATACTGATATATTTGGGTGAGTAATGATGAATGAGCGATTTGAAGAATTCATCATATTATTATTTAGTAATAGGTACCTACTTGTATTATAGATATCTACTATAATTTCATATTTCTTTTTCATCTTTCGATTTAAGTATAAAAATTATTAAGTATTTAAACCACTATGGTGGCAAACATGCATATTAGCTGATATCTAATTGATGTTGACCGATCACTATTACCTACTTTTGCAATTATGGAGTTGCTTTCACTTTGTCCCGCTTTGCGAGCACGGGTATAATTATTATAAGACCTCCACCGAAAACTGTAACTAAACCAATTTCTTTTGTGTTCGTAAGAGATACGTTATTTAAATACGGATGTGCAAGGTGAGGCATGTGATTTTGTTTGAATCAGTGACGCGCAAGTAGTTGCAAGAGTCCGTAGGTTATGAAATCGCTTAACTGGATAGTTTAGGTCTGTTTTTATATTGCAGATGTATAAAGACGTTTTCGTTAAGTCAGCCATAACTGAGACGACAGCCTATCAAATCGAGATTACTGACTCTGAGTAATAATTTGTAAATGAAAATCAGAAAACCATCCGCAATTTTTGTTAGTAGCTCTACGAAGAACTGAATTTAGAAACCAATCTCTAATCTCGGTGTATTTGCGTTTAGTACATTTTTGAAGCAATTGGTAAAAGGATGTGGAATTTAACCGCTATCTTGACGACTGTCTTTTATGTGTGTCACGCGCATGCAAAACTGACGACGGAGGAGGAAAACGGAGAATCTGGTAAACATAAATAAATACTTAATTTTTACGGGCGAAGATAGAACTCGCGCCTTGTGATAATTATCTGTTTATTTATTATACATGCTTGTCACAAAAAAATAACAAGTCTGTACGGTATTGATCGTTTAATTAGATTTTTCACTAACCCTTAATTTTTTATTGATTGAACTATAGCAGGGGTTCCCAAACTGTTTTCAGGTTGTGGCACACTTATGGCCTTATTCATTAAAATATTTAAGCAATGTTTAAGTTAAGTAATGTTGCTGTCTTTTTGATGTCCTTTCTTTTGTTATGAGATTGGAAGTGACAGCAACATTATTTAACTTAAACATTACTTAAATATTTTTATGAATAAGGTCATTAGAGAATTTGAATTTTCTTGCGGCACACTATTAATTTTTTATTTCTTTTTCTTATTTTTGTTGTACACATAGTTTCGTACCCAGATTCCCCCTCGCCTGAGCCTCCCACCCAATCCGTACCACGCAGCCACACGGATGATTATCCATTTCATAAAATGTTTGTATTCATCAACATTAGGGACACCTCTGATCTCTCTCCGTGGCACCCCAGGATGCCGCGGCACCCACTTTGGGAACTTCTGATCTATAGTATGCTAAGGCGAAAACTCCTTAAATGCGGACTTTTCTGAACAGGTGACGAAAAGATAAGTTTTTCAACTAAAAGTGTATCCACAGAATATGTGCGGTGGTGCATACAGGCTACACTGTTAGCGAAGATGTGAGCAACTGAGCTTGCATCGAGTCCGGAGTTCCGGACCCTATGTGTACTCACTTGTGAGACTTCTTTAGTGGGCTTTAAAGTTCTTTCTTCGATCGTTTACGAATGAGCACTGCTGTGCAATACGTAGCAAAGGTTATTTTTTTCTCATCCTGTTAATTCACGTCAAGTCAGTCCTGTTGTTGAATCGACAAAGTCACCGTTTAACAATGTATATTGTTAAGCTGTGACCAAGTCGACCATGATTTTCGGCGCCAACATTGACGCCTGATACAGACCCAATGTAAAACTGCCTGAAAGGAAGGTCCTATAAGAGTTTTTTAAACAATGAATATATTCCTTACCTTTTAGGGATTCTACAGCTGGACATGAAATGATCACGATCGCGTCACAAGGCAAGACTATGATAATGACATACACAAAAAAAAACCGGAAATAGCATGTTGGCGTGTAACCATTTATAAAGCATTAAAAGATGTAGTATCACATTCAATACTATGCTAATAGATATGGACGAGTCACGCAAAAAAGAACTGCTTTAATTTACTCTTCTTTTATAGTATACTCCGAGTTGTTTTAATTCTCCCCCATGGAAAATGCAGTAAAAAATTAAGTCATCCTTTGACGAACCGTTAACGCTTTTTGTCATTCTTAACCCATCGCCATTTTACACGTTACGTTTATTGCTCGGCATGTACGAGAAAAAGATTCATCAAATTCCTTATCTATTTATTTTCTTCAGCGACTAACACAGAGCTAGATGACCTCGATAGCAGCGAACGCGTCGGCGCGGCGGTCACGCAAATCGCGCAACACCCATACTCTGGCTCCCTGCTCAAGAATGACACTTACGTCTGCAGTTGTGTCATCCTGAACACACACTGGCTTTTGACGTTATCCAAATGCTTCGACGCGTAAGTACAATTTAAAGACATTAAATTACCATAAAGTAAAGAGCTTCAACCGCCTCCTTGGTAGAGTGGTTAAGACCATCCAATATTATGTATTGATTATATATTATGTATTGATCCGGGATTTGACTCACATGAGGGCACTCATTTTTCTGGTAGGTTTGGTGGTGATAAAATAACCTGTTCCTAGGTTGGTGAGGAGTTCAGTTGAAGCTCGCTTTCATCTTCAGCGTCGTCGTTACTTACTCTCAGGTTGGAGGAAGGGCAATCTTTCGCTGTTCTGTGTCAAAAAACCATACAGTAAATATAGTTAACATAGAGAACATCATTTTCGATCGCATAGTTGTTACCTCAAGTTGAACCACTATATGTTTAACTTGTAGTCTAGCGTCCTTATGACAACCTGTCATTGAATGACAGGTTATCATAAGGACGATTTGTTCCTGATTCGTCATATTCCTAACTGGTCATATTCCTAATTCCTCATATTCCTGATTCGTCATATTCCTATCTCGTCATTGTACAGTCAAATGAAATCGCGAACACGTGCGAAGTATTTATACTTTGTTCTACGGTTACTAGACAATAATTTACTTAAGGCGGAGTCACATGTAAACTATTGTTTTAACTTAACACATAAGCAAATTATTTGTCAAATTCGTTATAACTCAATTACTGGAAATGTACCCAGAATGCAACAGTAACTTTCTTCTTTTACTTTCGATAAAATGCATTTCTTCGTTGCACCATTATTACAAGTCTGCTAGGCCATCTTCTCAAAATTATACTACAATATCATTGACTCGATATAAATAATAAAATGATTATGACATTAGCTTCATGATTGACAAGTAGTGGATTTATTTAATAAGTTTTTGTAGGCAAATGTACATGGTATGACGTGTCAGGAATATGACGAATCAGGAATCTGACGAATTAAGAATATGACCAGTTAGGAAAGTGTCGAATAAGGAATATGACCAATCAGGAATATGACGAATCAGGAACAAATCATAAGGACGCTAGAAAGACGCTAGACGCTAGACTCGCAAAGTAAATCACTTGCTATGAAATATTCTCGCTATGGATACAATTTCAAATCTGGTAAACTAGTAAATCACTATAGAATAATTGTATAATTCCTTTTTTATATTCAGTACATTTAACAGGGTTTTTTACAACCCATTTAGATACTCCTACTTGATCGCACCAAACTAATACTCAAACAGTTCAAAAGTCTGGATCCTCAGGTTGACTTTCTAGATAATATTATTATTGTTTATTTTGTATGGTGTATGCCTATTTGAATTGAAGCAAAATTTACTAGAAGTTATACATATTAAACAATATTATATATTAAACAAAACAAAATATATTATACAAAACAAATTCAATTGCTATAAAGCAACTAACTAGCACATTTCTTTCGAAGCATATTATGTAGCTCACCTAATCTATATCTTTGTAGGTGTTCAGTGATTGTTCAGTCCATTGTTTCGACCCACTACTTATCAAAGTTTGATGTTTATACTGAAAATGTCTGCCATAATTTGGGCAATCTGAGCACCGAACTCAATTAAAAGTCCACTAACTTCGCAGTTAGCATTTAAATTCACGATACTGATGAGAATTAGTGGCCTTCTGATAATGCTTGGGGGAAGCCAGAAGCCAGTTGTTTACTGTAGGCTTAAGCGTCAACCGTTTAACAAATCGGTGTTTGCATAAATAGATCTTTAAATGAGCAACTTTGCTGTGATTTCGTTCTTTTGACTCTGGAGTTATAGTCGCTGTGGCTAAGATTCATATTTTTGCTGTGTTTGTACTTATAATTGTAATAAAAAAAACGTAAGATAAGAAGAGATTTAAAAAAAACGCTATAATGAAGATGAACAAAAAACTATTTCAGTATAATAATAATGTTGATTATTTGTTCGAAATTTAGTTGTCCGAATTACATTTGACCGAAAACGGTTGATCGACGTCTTTTTCAATATGTATTGTTTGACATTATTTTTAAACCATCGAAATATCATTTGACGTAAGTATTATTTTACAAAACTACGTTTCACTGAGTTTTAATAGTAGGTATATTATGCAACAAGTGAATAAAGGCTGGATTTAAAGCGAGGGCCATTGTTGAATCACGAGCAAGTGATGGATTCTAACGACCGTAGGGAGTGATTCTTGATGATTAAATCACGAGCGTTGCGATTGATTCAAGTTTTAGAATCCTGAGCGACGCGAGTCATTCATGGCCCTTGGTATAAATCCGTTTTATTCAAGAGTTGCATAATACTATACTTTATTTTCTACCATGACTATGAGAAAAAGAAAGATTAAACCGAAAATAGACATTTAATATCGAGTATTATTTGTGCAAGTAGGTTGTAAAGCATTTAGATGGAGGTCAAATATATAGGTGTGTTCTAAATTCAAACACCAAAATAGCGTCTAAAAGTGCTTTTTATTCACTGTTCACTGAATAAAATAAGCTTTTTAGAGGGGGTATGGTATAACATATTTTTTTCTATTGGCCGAAGTTTTATTTGAACTTTTATCATTTGCCATTCTTCCACTTCAGTAACACAACCTACGTAACTCTACTACTAATTCCCCAATAGTGTGATAAAATATTTCGAGGCGTTTGGTGAAATAAAAATATTGCAAATAGCCGCAGTAGTGTAATGAATGTTCCAAGACTTTTCGAACAATACTATTTCGGCTGAGCGTAACTTGTGTCAAAAATTTTTTGATCAAATGATACGGCATAGTAATGAAAAACTTGAATAGATAATAGATCAACCGATGCGGTGGGAAACGTGATTTCAATGAAGTAAAAAAAGACAACGGAAATAGTTGAAAAGTTTTTTGTTAAATGAAATTTGGTTTAAAAATTATCGAACTTATGATAGGAACAATTGAATTATTTATGCCTACGTGTTACGTAGGCAAGACAAGTTTATTATCATATCAGCGAATTGGATCACATTTTTAAAAATAACGTAGACAATTTGATCATTTCTTTTTATAGCTTGTGTATACATTGAAAACAATATTATATTTCCTTACCGTTTCCTAGATACGCCCGAAGCGACTAATGTAAAGATTGAAATAAAATACTCGTACAATAAATTGTGCGTGTCAAATAAAAATATCCTTCCCTTAATCATGGCAAATATAGTACAAACGACCGCAATATGGAAACAATGCAAGGTAATTCGTTAGACTGGCAAATATCCTTGTTATTGCATAGCTAAGACAAAATAAAATAACCTTATTGCTTTGTTTTGCGTCAAAAACCTTACGCTAGCACTGACCCAGTTTATGTAGAGATCCAATGATAGCTATAATCAAATAATAGTAACAGAATCCGCATAATGTGCTCATCCACTTTGATTTCTTACGCCTATAAAAAGTCCGATATATATTTTTCCGAACCAAACAAAGAACCTGCCATCTCCTTGAACTGTATTCATCCCCCCCAAAATGGAAATTGAAGTTATGTATGCAGATACAAATAAAAAGTAAAAAATTAGGTTTCAGACAAAACGGTGAATGAAATCGTGTAACTTCACGGAGATGAAAGTGTAGTTTTTAACCGACTTCGAAAAAGGAAGAGGTTCTATGTTCGGCTGTTTCTATTTTTTATGTAATTACTCCGCCATTTGTGGACCGATTTCCAAATTCTCTTTGTAATAGAAAGAGTGATCTCATTGTCACCATGTTATGATCTGATGATGGGATCCTATGGAAATCGAGGGAAACCCTCGAATTGCATGCGTATTTTACGTATTTGCGTCTGGTAGGTAGTCATCATGTCATGTTACTGAGCTGATGATGGAAGGTTCCTGGTAGATTAGGAGTTCGGGAATAATTGTTTCGAAACTGTTTAGAGCGAAAAACGCTTTATTTTTAGTTATTCTGATATTTGCCTTGGCTCAAATTCTAATATGTATTAACTAAAAGGACAGAAATTTTTTTTTCAAAAAAATAAAACCGACTTCAAAAACACTAAAAAGTCGTAAATAATATAAGAAAACATACAACATCACAGTTTTATATTGTAGTCGGTGCCAAATTATCCTTGAAAGTCCTAAAAAATATAAGAACAATTTAATGTAGTTACTCAAAATTAATGTGATGTTGTATTGTATTCTTATATTATTTATGACTTTTAGTGTTTTTGAAGTCGGTTTTATTTTTTAGATTTTTTTTTATGTTTGATAGTCTCTGATGCTTCGCAACCATTAATTACACTGCAATTTAAAAGGGGAAAGATAACAGAATTTGGTGTTTTCACACAAAGTATCATCTCCTATTTCACCCTTATTATGATTTATTTTAATGTCAAAATGTAGCCTTTATGTCAAGTCTATAATTACTATTATACCGAATTTACCCTAAATATATGCGCAAATGAATGAACCCACTCCGTGCGGTTACGGCTTTAGAATACAAACCTTTCTTCGTGTGAATGTCGTATAATAGCTTACTAAAGAAGTTTACCTAAATTAAACATTTGCTAAAGATGGTGAGCTCAATACGAAACTGACAAAAGCATCCCATCTTGTCCGCGTGGTGTGATGGGTCAAATCCTGCTCGTTTAAAGGACGGACCCGTGACTAGTAATGGGACGTATCTATGTGTTGAAGTGATGAAGATTGTTCACAGTTCAATCACAATACTTTCACTTAGACAAATGATTAAGAGTCAAAAACTACTTACGAGTCATTCTTACATATCACAGATCACGGACCGGACCTGAAAAGTCCATACCACATATAATCATGAACGCAATTCAATCGGACGAGCGTTAGTTTTAAGCAGTAATGTTATAGGCTTGTACTAAATTCTGCATGTTAATATCTACTCCCTCAACTATTCCTTACTAATGACTTTACTCATTTACGTCTACCACTGAGACCACATGGTTCAGAGGGTCTATTAGCGATCTCATGGTTTTGCAAATGATATATGATATCATAATGCAAAACAAAAAATACGATTTCCGGTCAGATTTTTGATCATTTGTTCATTTTTTAATGATGACATCATTGAAATAATGCCATAGCGATGATATCATTGGAGATCTGTAATACAAAATGCAGCATTTCATGACTTCTTTTTCTCAAATTTATACCATGTCATACGATGAAAGATCCATAATTGGCCTGCAGATTTGCAGTTTTGCGATTCGACGTTCCATGAAACAGAAATGATTGTGCTTCGTTTGGCGGATGGTAATAAATTATACCACCTGAATTTGTCATCATAATATTGATGTGATGAGAAGGTTGAAAAATCCACCAATATTTATTCGTATCCTCACATATTGCCAGAGGACTGGTCTAGGGGAAAAAACGAATTGTTAATTGATTATTTTTATTTTAAGGTTTATTCAATGCCAATCCGTGTATCACGCTGAGCCGAAGTGGTCAAGGCGTCAACACGGTATGTTGGAGACGCTGCCGCTGGTTCAAATCCCGCCCGAAACGTTTTTATTTCTTTATTAATTTATTCATAATTTTTATTTCTTTTTATTTCTTTATTAATTTATTCATAATTTTTTCAAAATGTTACCTCTCCACTTGTATGAAGTAGTACGTGACTCATAGGGATTAAAATAAAATTATGATGGGCATGATAAAAAAAAGTTTATTTTCATTTTAGCACGTAACTAATTAATAAGCTTAATGATAATTACTTACCTTCTTTGTTTCGATCACAAGAAACTCGCGTTTGTTTACAACAAACCATTCATGATGACCTGAATAAATATTATCCTAATTTGTACTTCGGAATTATTTGACGTCTAGCTCCACTTCGAAAATGTTTATTAATGACCCATTTAGCTGTCGGCAAAGTCGGCGAACACGTATAAGCGTTGAAAGGGTTATATATTGACTTACACAAATTAACCCACAAATGCCTTTCGGAACAAAAACTGACCCTGTACCTTTATATACCGGTTTGAAGGTAACTGAGAAATTGATCAACCCTCCCTTGAAAGCGGGTTTGATACTGGAAATGATTTAGATGTTTTTGTATTGAATCGACTTGCGTGGAGCGGTTTTAATGTCCAAAAGGAGTTGTCTAATTAATAGTACTTCTAAGTATATAAGTACAAACCATTTTGATTTGTTTTAAGCGCGTAAATACCTTCATGGCATCGTGGTTGAGACCACATGGTTCAAATTCTGGGGTTCAAGTTCAGACTAGGGCAGAAATTTTCTGTGCAATTTTTTTGGTTGGGCTTTTTATCCCACTGAATTAGCTATCACAGTTCTGTTCATAGCATTCTTATATTCTGATATTTAATTGCTTATCTAGAGGTAGAACAGCCAAAACTTTTCATAGTTATTTAGGAAACTACGAGTAAGTGGAGCTTTCCATCTTATGCCTTATGGTGTAACATTATTGCTACATACATTTTTAGCAAGTACACCTTCTAAAAACAATAGCGAATAACCCGTTAACGTCGCCGGCGCCGGTAGCTCATTTGGCATTTGACTTATAATATCTCCCCACTTAAATGAACATTAGTTCATATGAAGGCAAAGCCCAATCGATTTACTGATATGAATTGCGATCCACGCTCACACGACCATGCTACATTCGCTACTCTCACTATTACTTAACACCTATTTGCTTACTCTTAAAACATGATCCTACTTGAAGTGCAGCCGCTTCAACAATGAAAATCTGAATCGTGGAAAGCATAGTTTTGTCATTTTTACAAGTTTCAAATTTAAAAAGCTATTAGCCTTTTTTACAAGTTTTTACAAGTCATTTTTACAAGTTTCAAATTTAAAAATGATATAATGACTATGATGACATTAACTTTGTGCGGATAATTTAATGGTACGGACATATAACTAGGTTCTCGGAATGCCGGCGCACCATATTTTATCGTGGCAACAAAAAATTCCGAGTTTCGAAGATCCATCGATCATCCCTCGATTGCTATTTATAAGCGTTTCTGGGCAACTTCTCCGACGGCCCTTTTGTGCGTTTCTTATTAAAGAACTGTAGGTAAGTACTAAGTCTTAGCTTCTAGTGATTTGTGGAAAGAGATGATGTTATAATATTTTTTCAGTGCACCTTAAATAAGCTCAAGGTGAATTGGAGCAATAGTTACATTAATCTGGTACCAGCTACATAGAACTTTCCGACAAAAGCTGGTTTCAAAGGAGCCAAATTAAAAAGATTTAATTTGTCAAGTTAAAATTATTTTATATGCACCGTCACAAATAAAACACAACAGCAGGATAAGCCAATTAATAAAAAAGTTGGGGTACGGAAGTCTAGCTCACTACCCAGTGCAATCTTAATACATAAAATTCTCGTGTCACAGTGTTTGTAACCGAACTCCTCCGAGACGGCTTGACCGATTTTTATCAATTTTTGTGTATATTCGGTAGGTCTGAGAATAGGTCGTAAAATTTTTTTTTTACTTTAGGTGATAAGGGTTTTTGGCATTTATTATGGCGAATCGTAGTTCGCAGGTACAGCTAGTAAAATATATATTATAATGACTAGCTGAACCCACGAACTACGTTTAGCTAAAATATAGTGACGACCTATTCTCAGATCTATCGAATATAATGTACAAAAATTCATAAAAATCGGTCAAGCCGTTTCGGAGGAGTTTGGTTACAAACACTGTGGCACGAGAGTTTTATGATTTACGCGCAGAACGTCCCCTTCGCAGAATGTCACGGTGATTAAAAACGTCTCGTTCGCAGAAAGTCCCATGATTAAAATAAATCTTGAATAAAATTATGAGTTAGTCACAACGTTTCCAGATACTCGCACACTGAGACACATGTAAAGTTTAATTAATTAAACCGTATACTTACAAGCACAGCCGGCTTGCGGATAATTTATCTAACTGGAATCCCTTGGTTTTTGTCTGCAGGGACGTCATTTCCTCATATGTGACGTACAAAAAGCTGGGCAACTACACTGTGCGGACCGGCAGCTCGTATAATAACAAGGGCGGATCAGTCTATAAGGTAATCAAGCTAATTATCTAGTGGCTTAATTAAATCTTAAGTTCTGTAACCATTTTGACTTTCCATGAACAGATTGATCGAAGTGGGTAGATACTGTTTTTTTTTCAAATTTCAAATTCAAATGTTTATTTGCGTACTAAGTGTTTACAAGGTGTTATAATAATATACAAATAGGTGTGTGGTGTACTGTTGTGTGGAGTAATAAAAATACATCCGTGATCGATCACGTTTCATCGAATCATGAATCACTGACAATCACGAATCACTGCCAGGCTTTCCTAAGCATTACCAGCGATCAAAATTATACATAGGTACTTTAAAGCTCATTTCAGACTACGCTATACTATTGTGCTATATAGTATAGCAAATAAGGACATAATGCTATACTATATAGCATTGCGTTCACATTACACGATATAATCGCAAGCATTTATTGTATAACAAGCTCATGTCGTTCGTTTCGCTTGCGGGACATGCGGAACGGGCGGGGGTGAGGGAGGAGGAGAAAGCGGCGCGCGATATAGCACAGCACATCGCTCAATTTTATAGCGTATAGTAAACCAATAATATATAGTACAGCTAAGTGTGAACGTGTCCATAATAAATGTAGGTATGGTACGCGATATTGTTGTGCTATGAACTATATGCTATTATATTATAGCGTAGTCTGAAAACACCTTAAACATTGAAATAATTATTGTACTACCCCTTGAACGTCTTAAAGCTCATTTCAGACTACGCTATACTATTGTGCTATATAGTATAGCAAATAAGGACATAATGCTATACTATATAGCATTGCGTTCACATTACGCGATATAATCGCAAGCATTTATTGTATAACAAGCTCATGTCGTTCGTTTCGCTTGCGGGACATGCGGAACGGGCGGGGGTGAGGGAGGAGGAGAAAGCGGCGTGCGATATAGCACAGCACATCGCTCAATTTTATAGCGTATAGTAAACCAATAATATATAGTACAGCTAAGTGTGAACGTGTCCATAATAAATGTAGGTATGGTACGCGATATTGTTGTGCTATGAACTATATGCTATTATATTATAGCGTAGTCTGAAAACACCTTAAACATTGAAATAATTATTGTACTACCCCTTGAACGTCTTAAAGCTCATTTCAGACTACGCTATACTATTGTGCTATATAGTATAGCAAATAAGGACATAATGCTGTACTATATAGCATTGCGTTCACATTACGCGATACAATCGCAAGCATTTATTGTATAATAGCAAGCTCATGTCGGTCGTTTCGCTTGCGGGACATGCGGAACGGGCGGGGGTGAGGGAGGAGGAAAAAGCGGCGCGCGATATAGCACAGCACATCGCTCAATTTTATAGCGTATAGTAAACCAATAATATGGTATAGCTAAGTGTGAATGTGTCCATAATAAATGTATGGTGCGCGATATTGTTGTGCTATGAACTATATGCTATTATATTATAGTGTAGTCTGAAAACACCCTAAGCATTGTGTAAAGCTAAAAGTATCATTTTAGAAAAATACTTATACGATTTCCTAATTATTTGTTTTATGTTTAAGGGCTAAATAATTAAGCTAAGTTTTTACATCAGCAGCAAATATTTCGATAGTTTTGATGACATTTTTTGTTTCTTCTTTATCTAATTGAAAATTTTGCTTTTTGTCATACTTTTAAGCAAGCATGTTGAAAATTTTACGTATATCAACGCAAACTTGTTTTGGCAAATAGTTTTTTAATCTATACATTTTTTGTACATCACTTCTTCAATATAAGTATATTTATTTTGATAATCATTACATATTAAATTAATTACTCTTAAATCTAAGCTTGCACGGAATCTTAAATAATTATATGAAAATTAAGGACTCGCGATTCGGCCTGATTGATGTGAACATCTTTGTGAAAATGTCATTGGTTTATCTTATCAACAACCGATCAGTCACTTAATTCAAAAATAAATAGTTACGCGGACTAATCACTGTGCCAATGTAAATACAGTTGATACAGTTAATAATAATAATAATAGAATGCTATGCCGCTAGAATGCTAGTTACCAATCTTGAAACACTTGCAACTGCTTTGTGGATTGGTTAGATCAACCAACGAATGTTGTTTGTTAAACCAATAAAAAAGGATAAGATTCAAATATAACCTTCATACAAAAAATAAAATAAATTCAAGAAGATAACACAGAAGTGTTTTAGAATTGACGTTTTAGAACACAACACATAAATTCTACAGTACACGCAAACGCAGATATACTACATTGAGTCGGCCTAAAAGTCGGTAGAAAAATATGATGAGGACGTAATTGTTGAACGAAAGTGGCTTCCATTAAAAGTCGGTAGTAGGTATACGGGCACGTTAAATCAAACATACGAGTATCTCGAGCAGAAACTCAACTTGCCTTTCGTAGTACGGAGAATAGTGCTTTGCGAAGCAAGTTGAGGAGAAAGTAAGTTCGGAAGTTAGGCACTAGCAGTAGCACAAAGAAACAACTCTAACAGAATTCACAGTTTCAAGGGGCTTTTCGTACCCCGTTTCGCAATATATTCAAAACTCCAAGTTATTCTAAATTCTCGTCGATGAAACCATTTTCACAAATCTCCGATATAAATAAATACAACAAATAACTTAACTAATTACAACTAAATGAAAAAAGTAAATAAACTGTGTAATTGAACTTATTAAGAGGACCAGCAAACGAGCCAGAATTAAACATTACAACTTGTCGGTATCTACTACTACCTATCCGTCAATTAAACCGATAAATTATCGTTATGATAATTATAACAGGGAATATTCCCATTAAACGTTCCATTTAAACAATATTCACTATTGGCCATATAATGAAAAGAGTAACTAACATCCGTGATGATATGATTTCATCAGTTCATATATCGACTGATATGTACGAGTATGTATCCTTAATAGATGTGTCAAGGTAGATTTAGGATAGTAGATAAAATGTTATTTGAAGCTAAGTGCTTTCCTATTACGTTAATTACTTGTTGTTAAATGCTTTCTAACAATTTTTCAATATTTCTGTTACCTCTTGGATTTTTTTCTACTCAATCACCTCGAATTTAATCCTGATTTTTTACGAATTTTAACATGAGTTTGGAAAAACAATATACCGAATTTAAATATTTCTTTCAGTTAAAAATGCTGATAAACAATTTTGACATGAGAGTGTCTGCAATAAAATTGCAAACAGCAATGGTGTTTGGGTCTCGAGTAAAAGCTGTAAGCCTACCTGCAGCTGACGAAGACGTCAGCTTAGGATACATCGCATCAGTCGTAGCTTGGACACCTTCAGGGGTAAGAACAAAGATTTATAAAGTAATAAAAGCTGTTCCTAACGGCAATATCTATACAAAAGGAAGGAAGAAGATTCTGACCGCCTTTGCGGTCGAGTGGTTCGGTCAGACCACCGGGTATTGATCTGGAGTCCAGGGTTGATTCCCCATGAGGGCCAGAAGATTTTCTGTTTGGTTTGGTTAGTGGTAGGGCTTTTGAGCCCGCTTGGCTATCTACCACAGGCCATATCTAAATAATTTTTCGCCATAATTACAATATTGATATGATTGTTGCGTTCCAGAAAAGATAGCTAGTTTCTCAAATTATTGAGGAGTTCAGGAGCCTTACCATGATCACTTATAAACTCAAAAAACTCAAAAATCTTAATTCAGTATAGACCTTTGTAGGCACTTATTGACGTCAAAAAAAAACAAAAATCTTCAACCAAGAATCTTATTAACTAAATTCTTTAATCCTTGTATGTACACACACCCCAACCATTATTAAGATGTGTGCAAATACAAGTCAAATGAAAAAGCAAGATTAAAACACTACTGAAACAGAGACAACGCTCTTGCTGTGTATAGCGCCATCCCGCTCTCACTGCGGTTTTAATATTGTTTTGGGCGATCATGGTAAGGGGGCAGGTAAAGCTCACATCCATTTTCAGCCTTGTTATCACTCTCCATCAGGTGAGATAAAGGTAAAGAGATTTCCAGCTGTGTGTAAAAATACTTGTTTCCCCGCGATCTTTGCAGCAATATTATCGAATCGAAATATGCTCGCGATCTTTTAACACATAGATTTCCTTCCTTTACGAACATAATTGTCTATAAGTAGTTACTATCTCGAGAATACTCCTAATCAATGTCAAGAGCTTCGAACCAAGCGATCAACGATAATGACAGCAATCGCCAAGGCGGGAGCAACAAAGCGAAGCAAAGTCTGGATTTTCCTCACCGCCACTGCCTACACCAATAGGAGTCGAGAAAGTGATGTGATCGATCAAATAATCTGACGCCTGCAGTTCCTGATGTCGAGAAAAGTAAAGATTTTTGCGACGTCAGCTGCAGTTCTCTGCGTCGTGGTGGTCACTTTCCAGATATCTATTTCCGTATAAACATTTTATATACATCGTTAGCAATGCGTATGCTTCGTGAGCTATTGCCGCATTACTAAATAGTAGGGACTTGCATTGTATTGGACGACAAAAGACAAAGCCTCAGCGTTAGTTAACTCCAGTAAAGCACCGCATCATCTATCCCGTTGATTGTTTGTTTCGCTTTCAAAGGCTCACGTTGCGCCCCACCGCCGCTTTTTTCGCTGGAACCATAACGGGTGGAGCACCGAGCAAAATGCTAAAATATGCCATGCTATGCTAAATGAAAACTGTCGTGAAATCTCAGTTTGTATAAGCGATGCAGTGATGCTGAATCAACAATATACGAGTTCGTTTCATTTTATCACTTTTTGTGTCATCTGTACTTATTATATAAACAATTAATCCGAGAATTTCAAGTTTAAGTTTAGTATAAAATTCCTAGCGTTATTTCAGACTAGTATATAGTTATAAGAATGAGAAATATCATTAAGTGTTGCTTAATCAAACGGCAAATTATTTTGTTATTGATTCAATTCATTTGATAATTTTGTTAATATTCCTTCAAGATGGGTAAATACGTACCAGTCATAAGTACACTCAGTACCTACGTACACTCAGCATCTAAAGTAGCTAAGCAAACCAGATATAGCACTATACATTGATTAAGTGACATGCATTTTAATGAAATGTTTATCCATATACAGTTTAGTTCTTTAATGTTGTTTAATTTCTTTTTCTACTTTGCAGACTTTCTCGGAACATTCGATCATCTTCCAATCTTCTCAGTATCAAAGTTTGAATAGTCTTGATCCAAATTGACACTTTAGCAATGCCTAATTTGTGGACCATTTTACGAATATTCATACAAAGCTGTCAAATAGAACAATTGCTCCATTCATAGTATGAATCATAATATGCTTCGTATTATGATTCTGCAATGCGGCATTTTTGATCCGCTGATATATCCGTGCTGGCTGTATACAACACATATTATGAGTGCTTGTGACAATCATTTGTTCTTCACTAATTCCGTGTGGCTTGTTGAAAGCAATATGCTACAAGTACGCAACCAAACCAGTGCAAGAATAACATTCAGATAAATGAATCTGTTATTGCAACTGCTGCCGGGGCAGGCCTAAGACATTGCCAATTTTTTGCGCAACTTTCGTCACCAGCTATAAATAATAAGGGAGACTGGTTTGTACACAGAGGACGTTTGGATACTAAGATGTAGTATAAGCATCGGGGTGTTTGGATGTCGTATGTATATGTAAATTATAAACAAAACTAACTAATATGCGCATCTTTCTCAATTTTGTTATTATTTCTAATATTTTTGAAATTCAATCAGTCTGTTCAAGATAAGAAGGTTTCGGTGACAGGTCGAAGTTTTCCGTTCCTTTTTTTAAATCACGGAAACTAGTATGTATTTTCCGTGATTGAAAAATAAGTTCTAAAAATATAACATCGCTTTCGGTTATTTTTATCAGCAATGCAACAATTAATTCCACGCTAAATAGAATAGAATAACTTTATTTGACATAATAACAATGGTACTGAATGTTACATATTGTTCTTATATTATTTAATACAATCACTATCATATAAATTGTTGTTTCAATGTAACAGGTCGCAATGACAACTACCCTCCGCACTAGTTAAGAACTGTATTGCGGCAGTGTAGTATCGTCGGGGCCAACAACGACTGTAACGGTATTGATTGCTTACGCGCAGTCGCGAGCTCAGGATAGGCTAGATGACAAAAAAATTTTTTTTTTGCTTTAATAGAAGCTCATTCTTATAATAAACAGAAAGAAAAAAACGGTTTTCGAATAATTATAAAAACAACCAAGATATAAGGTATTAAAGATTTTTCTCCATCTCTTTCTAGCAAAACGGCAATTTACAAGGTGTTTATATGGCCGTACTCAACGATGACGTCACGGTTGATGTCGGATCTCTCTGTCTAATCGCCTTCAAATTAACAACTTAAAATGCTTGTATCTAATGTATTTCTAAGCCGATTTTAATTCTAATTTCACAGGACTGCATCTTTTTCCATGGTATTTTAATATTTAATGAAATAGAAACATGAATATCAGTCCAGTTAAATATAATCATTTATAATTCTGAAAAAATATTTGTTCAATTAAGTATATATTTGAATCGTGAATCGGAACTTAAAATTTACACAAATATTTTATTTGTAAACTTAAAGCAAATATTTTTTGCTAAATTTAAATTTTATTTATCATCATCATCATCATCACAGCTCACATACGTCCCCACCGAGGGGTTCGAGCCTACCCTATGTTAGGGTGATTAGGCCTTAGTCAACCACACTGGCCCAGTGCGGATTGGTCGACTTCACATACATCATTGAATTTCTTCGCAGATGTATGCAGGTTGCCTCACGATGTTTTCCTTCACCGTAAGAGCGTCAGACAAATGTACATATGAAATTCGAAACGAAAAACACATTGGTACATGGCGGGTCTCGAACCCCGACTTCCCGATTGGAAGGCAAGTGCCGAGTCCACAGCGACACCGACGCTCTTTTCGCCACCGATGCTCTTTTAAATTTTATTTAACTGGACGACTAATATTCTTGTTTTTATTTAATGTGGAATCAAATATTGTATTTTTGATAAAATTACCTAAGGAGAAAAGTTATATCATTGAAACATAATATTTTTAATTACGGAAACTAGTATGCATGAGACGGAAAACTTTGACCTGTCACGGAAACCTTCTTATTTTGAATAGACTATAATAAAATTAATAAATATAATTTGTTTTTTTTTGCCCCAATTCGTTACTTTTTCGTGCTGTCATTGCCTATAAATTGTAATGGCACTTAGTTCATTTCAATCTATTAGATAAGGAATAAGATATTATTGTTAATGGTGTACATAATGTTGGTGATAAATAAATTTCTCTTACAGCACATTCGCGTGGTCAACGCCCCAGTCATCGCAGCGCCCCTGTGCGAGCCGTACACCAAAATGCTATCAGGGAACTTCATCTGTCTCGGTGGGGTCCAGGATCCCAACAGGCACTTTTGTCGGGTACGCTAATGATATCGCACTATCGTTTATCAATGTGATCATTTATATGATTTTCGTTACTCAATCAAAAAGGAAAAAATTTGTGCCCTATTTTAAAAAAAAACAAAGAAAATTTTTAAGTAAAACAGTTGGATTGAAAATAAAGATAATCATGATGTAGAAAGTACTAAAAGCTTCAAAATAAAATTGTAAGGCATAGCGTAGCCTGAGTAAATAGAATTTTTATAAGGGTATGAGTAGTTGACTGTTAATAGAACTTTCAAGTCTGATCAACGCCCTAGATTGATGAGTCTAATGACTAGTATCTAGGACCTACTGATATATTTTTTAAGTTTTTTGTACATTATCTCCATCATTATTATCTTTATTTTCAATAAAACCGTTTAATTTTTATTTCACTTATTTCATTTTCATGTTTTCTACAAGTCAAGCCCTTTTATTTGATATCCATACGAGTATATTGATATTTTACCGGAGACAATTTGGTTGTTTGCTAACTTAGCAGCAAAAAAAAATTATTGAGGAGGTTGTGAAAAAATATGTAATCCGCCATTTTGCAGCGGCGGCCATTTTGGATTTACAATGATAATCAATCACACAAAAAATTTCAACTACTACATTTAAGCTAAACAAATAAACAAACATACATGGCAAGCTAAATAAAACCGTTTAAAAAATAGAACACCTCATTCATTGTGAAATATATTGGAATACCAAAATATACTGGAATACCAAAATCTAGTGAATTACATAGTACCATTGAAAAAAAATTTTTCCAAAAAATAAAAACCGACTTCAAAAAGACTGAAAACTTAAAAAAAATATAAGAATAGGTACAGACAACATCACACTTCTCTATTGAAGTCGGCGCCAAACGATGATCTCCTAGAAAGTGTTAAAATTTGTCACCGACTTCAATATAGAAGTGTGATGTTGTCTGTACCTATTCTTATATTATTTTTAAGTTTTCAGTGTTTTTGAAGTCGGTTTTTATTTTTTGTAAAATTTTTTTTTTCAATATGAAATTGGCGTTTTGCCGTACTGGCCACTTTGATCTCAAATATGTCATCTATGGTTAGGAATTCCAAATTCAAATTTATACAGCTATTAATTAACTCATGTACATATTTGTGTTTTGAAAATTATAATGAACTTGTTTTTTTCCTCAATTGTTTTGGACTTTTCAATCAATTGTTTTGTTTTTAACTTTTTTGGAATCAATTTTCGCTTGGGGCATGGTTTGGCTGGTTCGGCAGGGTTCAGCCATTGCGATGAGCGCTTCCAATTATTGTACAGGACCCACTTTTTACCACAAGTAATGATTCGATTTAAAATCCCTTCATTATTGTGCTGGTTGAGTAATGCAACGCAGCAGTCAACGTGCGTTTGTTGATTTGCTTCACTCAATTCGTCAGGTACCCACCTTTCAAGCTTTTTCACCTTCCCAATTTGCTTCAAGTAAACATGATTAAAACAGTTTTATCACTAACACCGCAGTCTGCAGCTAACTCGGACGTGGTTTGCGATGGATCCGCTTCCACAATAGCCTTCAATTCTTCATTATCAATTTTGGTCTCTGGCCGTCCCCAGGGCTTGTTGGGGCATGGTTTGGCTGGTTCGGCAGGGTTCAGCCATTGCGATGAGCGCTTCCAATTATTGTACAGGACCCACTTTTTACCACAAGTAATGATTCGATTTAAAATCCCTTCATTATTGTGCTGGTTGAGTAATGCAACGCAGCAGTCAACGTGCGTTTGTTGATTTGCTTCACTCAATTCGTCAGGTACCCACCTTTCAAGCTTTTTCACCTTCCCAATTTGCTTCAAGTAAACATGATTAAAACAGTTTTATCACTAACACCGCAGTCTGCAGCTAACTCGGACGTGGTTTGCGATGGATCCGCTTCCACAATAGCCTTCAATTCTTCATTATCAATTTTGGTCTCTGGCCGTCCCCAGGGCTTGTTCAGCAGGTCGAAATTTCCAGAACGAAAACGTTGGACCCAAAAACGCACAGTGTTTTCTTTTGCGGCACCGTCGCAATACACATCATTATTCCTTCGAGCCGTTTCTGCAGCACTGGTGCCACGGTGGAACTCGTACTCGTAAATAACGCGATATTTCAAGTTTTCCATTTTGTAAACTGAGTGACGCAAAGAAAAAAAAACAATTGAGGAAAAAACAAGTGAATTATAATTTTTGAAACACAAATACATAAGTAAATAGCTGTATAAATTTGAATTTGAAATAACCTAACCATAGAGGAGATATTTGAGATCATATTGGCCAGTACGGCATAACGCCAATTTCATATGTAAAGACCTAATATTTTGAAATGTACGAGTATGTGAATAGAACAGATATGCTGTTCATTTTATTGATATCTAAATAGCATCAAATATGTTAAATTGAGATCCTGATTCAAATTTAATCCTTGTAAAATAGAAAAATATGTTGTCATTGTCTTGTTATGTTAGCTGAAAGACACAATTTTTTTACAGTGACTAATATCTAAGTTAATAGAATGTGATTTTAATTGTGTCGATTGAAATAAAGAAATATCTGCACTAAGATTCTCCGTGTCACAGATTTCTGACCGTTCCTCCTTTTAACAATATTTCATTTATATTTTTTAAGCATGTTTCCAATAAATAACGGTAGCGGTAAGGGAATAAAGATGGCGAAATAATGAATAATAAGAGGCGAAATATAAAATTAATTTACGTCATAAACCTAATCAATAGAGAAATAATAAATATTGCTCAGACTAACGTCGACAAAGTCCTACAATTGAATATCTAGAGCGTTTCCTTTACAACTGTTAGACGTAAGCCACTTAATCGTTGGGTGTGCACCGCGGACCATTCAATTGAGTGTTTGGTAAATACAAGCTTTGTGATTGCAGTGCTAGCACTCTCGGATCCTGGCGTGGTGACTTGAGCAGCACAATCGAGAGTTAGCTAATTCTTAGCGTGATACGGTACAATTCTGTACTGTTTGACTCAGCTCAATGAAATCCCCATTTCTATTGTTGAAATCAATGTCATATTCTAACACTTAATTCTAGTTTTGTTACATACATAATAATATGCTTGGCACCAACTTTGTAAGAAGATTATTGTGTGGACTATAATATTATTCTTATCGCACATTGAAATTCGGTTTTGAGATATTTTCTCTTTGCCTTTTTTGCTTTTATGACTGTCGTGGTCGTTATCCCAGTCTCCTATTGAAATCATTCGCTTTGAAGTTGATTGATTTGCAATGTCACAAAGTAACCCAGTAAATCGTACACAGTTCAGCTCTGTTTGTACCCAAATTGTACAGTCAAGTGGCAAACCAGGAAACATGTACTTAGTTCCGAGTGTTAAAATTGTAACAAATAATTAATATTTTTTTGTCGCTGACTTCCGTGAATTATGTTAGTAGGTTAAGCCAGACACATTTTAGTACCTTATGAACTTACCAATATATAATTCGAATGTGTGACTGCCTAAATCAAAAGTATCTACTGACAATTTTTTTACTTAGCCATTCTCAAAAATATGTTTTCACTCTTAATTAAACTGTTCTATATCAGACAATGTCACGTTTTATGACAGCATTATGAAGCAATAAACTCGAAAACCACTTAAGTACTACACAATAGTCATTAATCCTGTAAACTTTGTTTCAACATCGTTCTCAGTTTCCCTTTGCAACTAGTTTGAATACTGAACTTTATTTACATTTAAAACCACAATGTTGTTGGTATTCTTTCGTTTATTTTACAATCGCCTTTAAAGTTTTTTCAATATTTTCGCTTGTTGTGCAAGTCCTTTCATCGAGTGATGTACCAAACAAAGTTTCATATGTTTACAAAATTGTAATAGTTGTATAGTAAATTTTTTTTTCATGTTTTATTTTTAGTCTCTTGATGTTAATGATTTTATGCCCCATTCAGTTATTTTATTTGCAGTAATTTTATTTTATTCATTTATTTATTATTTTTTATGTACATTGTGTACAATGACGGACTTAATGCCATGGGGCATTTTTACCAGTCAACCTTCAGGTGGTGCTGAGAACAAAATCAATAAGAAAATATATAAGACACTTTTAAAAATCCTGATATCTAGTTGTTAGTATCATCGCCTTTTGAACCCCTAATAATACGTTTATATGAAAATATTGATCTTTATGACTGAAAGTATTAAAAGCAGTAAATTCGATGAAAAAGTATCAAACAATTAAAATATTAACAAAAGAGTCATTACAAAGTTGTCTGATTACCTTGTTTACTTTAAAACAAAACAAACTGTCCAAAGAAGATACAAGAATCGGCTTCGCCATTATTCATTTACAAAATTAGGATTAACTTCCAAACTTACTTCGAGTTTAAATCCCCAACTGAAATATAAACTTCAATTTACAGAGCGACAACGGCGGAGCCGTTATACAGAACAACATACTCGTCGGCATAGCCACATTCATCCACAGATGTGCTGTATACACCAAAATACACGCCTTCCCAAAGGTCGCGACCTTCTCCAGATGGTTAGAGTCGGTGATTTGGGACGAGGAAACCCGCCCGACCGCAGGAACAACCGAAACACAAAGGAGTCCCTCAACAAATGCCACAGAAACTCCTTTACCAACTCAAACTTTCACTGATCCGAGAAAAATGCTACTAACACTTCCGTTCGACCTAATCAACGTGCCGTTGGAGCCGGCGGAAGACAACTCTGTGATTCCAGGAATGAGTCTGTACGAGGCGTACTTGCAAAGCTTAGCAAACGCCAAGACTTCGACTACACATAGGCCGAAGCAATTGAAATTGGAGCAGAAGGAGTGGCTGCAAAAGTTCGGGAAAGCAGAGATGATGATGCCGCAGCCATTCGGGAAGAAGTACGATGCTTACGAATATAACAAGATGTAGGTGTGCTTCCTTTGATACTGTGCCATGAAAAAATATAAATATTTTTAAAACTATGATTGTGCTTTAAATAAATTTGAATTAAGTCATTAATTTGATGGGCACTATCTATCAGCACCAGCTAGCAGCATTGACCTGTTGCTTTGTTAAACGAACTATGGTTTTACATCTCGTTTCATATTCTCTTCCCCTTTCACGTGTCGGTTCGAATGAAACGCTTTCATGAATTAGATGATGGCTTTCCTGATCTATGTGGAGATTGTTCAATGTATAACCAAAGTAGGATACCCTTTTTTCGACAAGCAAAAGTAATTTATCGCGATATCAATCAAAAACTTGTGTAAATGAAAGTTAAATGAAGTTTAACTGAAATCGAGTAGATAACTTTCCTGTCCACATTGAGACTTGGGACCTTGACCTCAGTTAGTTGGTCTCAGCATTTTGATGATTTTCAAAGAATATTTTTACCAAAAGACATTAATTTTTATTATTTTATTCAATGAAATATGAATTTAATTTTATCCATGCAAGAAATAATGCAATTAAAATTCAAGTATACTAGTTTGTTGGCGTATTCCGAGAAAATAGTTCCAAAGCTCTTTGTGTTTGTAAAAAACTGCCTAATAGCTGAACAAATATCTCTTGGTTTATAAAAGTCGATACTGCGCGTGCGTAAAACAACATCGTACAAGAAGTTAGCAATTATTTTTTTATTAATATTCATCTGTAGTAATTCAATGACATTTTAAATACTTTTCGTATGTAAAGGTTTAATAAGCACGACAGTTTCGTATTTTAATTAACTAAATTAAATGATAGTGTCTGTTTGTAATATTTTTTGTGTACTTTTCTTATTTACGCTACGTATAGGAACTTTTGCCACATTTAAAGCATCTCTGTCGTTATTCTATATTTGTAATATAATAAAGTAAGTATTTATTTGAATAATTTCAGTTTATTTAATAATTTTCTTAATGGAAGAAAATGTCACGTTTATGCTGTAAAATAGAACCAAAGTCGTTTCGTAATATATACCCCGAGATAGCACGCGTAATTTTTAACAATAAAACTTCCTTTTTATACGTGACTCTGCATTTTTTAGAATTTATACGAGTACCATAACATTGTAAAACCGAAGAGTTTCTATGTTTGTTTGAACACACTAATCTTAGGAAATACTAGTTCGAATTGAAAAAATATTTCAGTGTTGGATAGCACGTTTATTGAGAAAGTCTATAAGCTATAAAACATAACGCTACGACAAAGTTGAATTTCACGTAAGCAAAGTCGCTTGCAAAATATCTTGTGCAAAATATATTAAATAAAAATTCAATTCTCGTAACGATTTATACTTCAGCTTAACAAACTAGAAAGAGATCAATATATTTGAAATTTTGTTAAGATTAGATTAGAAGACGTTTTCGGCCTAATAAGTCATGGGGTCAACTGACATACGTATGTTGAAGACGCAGGTTCGAGTCCAGCCCGACGTAATCTTCTTCTAGTATTCATTTATTTGTTTTTCAATAAACAACACTGTGCAGTATAAATCTTGCTCCCTATGATTTTATATGATACCGCCATTGAAATCGTGAAATAAAACGGTCCTAAAATTTTAAGCTCATCTACAGTGAGATCAAGCCCCCACAATAAGAAAATTGCTCTTGAGGCATCAAAATATTCATAGCACTAAATTTTAACGCGTAAAGTGCAGTAAAACGTTGGATTAAGTTACATTAAAAACGAACTGCCATTACGCGAGCTCTTCCCGAGTCGTAAAAGTTATGGTAGCGATCTAGACTTCGCGGAGTATTCGTGATTTATGCCTGTTATTATACACTTCTCGAAGCCAATTATATCAACAGTGCTGGGAAAATATTGAATGAATTATTTGCGTTCCTCAAGGATCTGTGTTATCGCCGACACTGTTTAACCTGCACATCAATGATATGTTGCTAATAAGCAATATTCATAGCTATGCGGATTACAGTACTGGCGATGCGCGATACGAGTACACAGGCCGTGCTAACATGCCTTCTGCATCAGTACAAAAGAGCACAGAACAACTTGTACTAGACATTGACACGTCCTTAGAGCAAATTTCGGAATGGGGTCGACGGAATCTTGTCTAATTTAACCCCACCAAAACGCAGGTCTGTGCATTCTCTGCAAAGAAAACACCTTTTGCTTTTGAAAATTGGGTGGACGTAAGCAATCTTCTACGAAGATGGAACCAATACCTTTCCTATCAGAACAACAGATAGGAAAGGCGGTAAAGGCGCGTTAGTACGAGGATCAGCTCAAGTGAGCACGTCTTCAGCACCACTGCTGGGGTACCATCCGGCCCACTCGACTTATGGACGCTCAGGAGCTTAAGCTGCCGCCTGACCGCACGTTGTGTAATGTGGATTTCAGGCAGTGAACTTTCACATTGAGGGATGGTGGGTGGTGTGGATCCCCCATCATCCAAGTCGAGTTAGAGGCGCAAAGAGTTGGACCAAGAGATTGACCTTCTCCTTTGCGCTGTGCGCCAGGCTGCTATCAACTACACGCAGTGGCTTGAGACTGGACTTTGACCAGTGACCAAAAAGCATGAATCCCACTGGGATAGCTTCCTAGTCGCCGTGTTCCGCTTTGGCTTCTTGTTGGATCTAGAAGCGGCGTTTTACTGTCGCTTCTTCTTCGGATCAGGATCCCAACTTGTCCTGGCACTGTCCCAGGCGATGTACGCATATTGCTGTAGGTGGGCTGTCTTCCTGCAGGTATTGTTGTACAATCGGCTAGATAACAGTAAAAGTAGATAAGCATTTTATTACCATGTCACACCAACTATTAACAATGCACTATAGGTGTAACCATACTAAATAAAAGGAATAGTTGATGTGACGGCACTAAAATATCCATCTACTTCTGCCGGCAACAGGTGTTCTGGCGTTTCCTCTAGCCTCCCCTCTCGTGTTTGTTTTATTTATTTTTGCCATTTTTTCAACTTACTTTCAATCGGGAACTAGCCTACCAACAAATGTGCAATATTGAAATAATCTGCAAACCTATATGATTAACATGTATTCAAACCAACCTAGAATACTAATACTGGAAATAATTTCCATGTCACTTTCATGGCGCAAAATGCGTCACGGAAAACATGAAAATTAGAAAAGCAGATATAAATTGTAATAAAATCTTTATGGGTAAAACTATAGTGGAAATATCATTAACACAAAATGTAGGTCTCAGAAGGTGTTAGAATGATATAAGAGATTTAAAAAATAAACTGTCAGAGTCTTTAAAATTATGGCCATGGATATTATCGAAAAAAATTACAAGTTGGAAGAACGATATTTATACTTACGATTATTTTCGATCCAGGGAGTTTATCGCCTGACCGCGCTGCCAATGGCTGACGCAAAGCTAACCCAAAAATTCTATGTCTTGATGATCTATATAGAACTTTTGTATGTTTAGAAAGAGCAAAAAGAAATTGCGCCATGGAAATTGTAAAAATATGAGGAACGTTTTATTTTTTGACTGTAAGTTTTTAAGGTTCCGTAGCTAAATGGCAAAAAACGGAACCCCTATAGATTCGTCATGTCTGTCTGTCTGTCTGTCTGTCCGTCCGTATGTCACAGCCACTTTTCTCCGAAACTATAAGAACTACACTATTTAAACTTAGTAAGTAGATGTATTCTGTGAACCGCATTAAGATTTTCACACAAAAATAGAAAAAAGCAATAAATTTTGGGGGTTCCCCATACATAGAACTGAAACTCAAATTTTTTTTCATCAAACCGAACGAGATCTAGTAAGTAGTTTTTTTAATACGTCATAAATCCTACGGAACCCTTCATGGGCGAGTCCGACTCGCACTTGGCCGGTTTTTATATCTTATTAACTGAGATTCCTTTTGTAGTGCAATTCTACAACAAACTAATCAATAATAATGTGTGAGAAAATTGATTTAAATTAATCATCCGTTTAGAAGTTACAATAAAAATTAACAGAAATCGGGGAAAGGAACGCGCCACGGAGCTTAGAATTTTTGACTTTAATTTTTTTTTCTTAATATCATAAATCATAGGGTAATTTAGAATATTAAATTATAGCATTTTATAAAACAATGTGCATTTTATTACATGTTAAAAATTCAAAGCTTAGTTTTAACAGCATCCCATTTTCTTTTGCGAAAATGTGCGTAAGAACAATGGCAGGTCTCCATAGAAGAAAATGTCTGGGATCAAATTGTAGCGTCCCGTAATGAAAAATATATTAAAAGATACGGCGTTAATTTAAGAATCGATATGTAAAATAATTTTATTCAATAAAGCCGGAAAAAAGAGATATTGGTATTTTTTTTAGGTTATGCACCGCATTATTTATCTGTGAGCTCTTTTATAACGTAGGTAGGTACAGTGTTTTGTTATTTTATTTATGGCTATGGTATTTTATTTATATACATTTATATTTTCTAATTAATTACGGGATAAACAAATTAAAAAAACGGAATGGCTATTCGGACCGGGATCCCTAAAGAAGTCGATTGCTATTCGGACCCGATAGAAGCGTTATCAAAAATAACTTATAGGCGTATTCTACACGTTCAATATTTATCACGATATTTATCGTGATAAATATTGACAACGGAATCGTTTATATGAAGTTGGCGGATCGCGATCCATCAATATCATATACTACACGATCAATAAATGTCGCGATCCTGGATCGTGATCCAAATATCGTGAATAATATTGATCACAGAATAAATACGGATCACAGCATTTCTAGATACTTTGAAATCCAACTCCTTAATATTTATCGCGATATTTATTGATTGTGTAGCCCTGTCATCAATATTTATCGCGATCCCGCGTTTTCCATTTAATAGTCACCGTTTTTTCACGTTAATATCAAATGTTAACCATGTTTTGCTTTTCTTCTAAGAAATGTGAACATTTTTTAGTCGCTCTATTTTTCACAAAGAGAACCTAACCTCAAAATGGAATGCATTTTGAGGTTAGGTTTAGGCAACGTTAACATACGATGCTAGCCCTGCTAGCGTCAAAATCTAATGAAACGCGATGATGCTAAAAATGTTGATAATGCTGCAAATCTGCGCTTAGATAGAACACCAAAATTATAAAAAATTGTAGCAAGGAAATTTCACCAGTCCTTTCTTACTTAATTAATTTATCATTCAGTAGCGGTGTATTTCCAGAAATCCTAAAGAGATCAATGGTGAAACCGATTCACAAAAAAGGATGTAGGGCAAATACCTAATATTTTAGGCCCATATCTCTAATACCGATTATGTCGAAAATATTTGAAAAGGCGATGCACATTAGAATATTAAATTTTTTGACTAAATATAACTTATTAAAATCTGAACAATATGGTTTTCAAAAAGGTAAGTCAACCGTCTCAGCCGCATTTTTTTTAATAAAACAGATAGGAGAAAATGTCGATAAACGTATTCCAGTCACAGCTGTGTTCTTTGACATGAGCAAAGCATTTGATTTCGTTAATCACAGTGGCCTTTTACAGAAATGTCATTATTGCGGCATTAGAGGCATTACTAATACATGGTTAAAATCTTATCTAAGTGATCGAATGCAATACGTAGAAATATCAAAAATAATCTCAAATAAAGATACACAAATTTACAAATCAGATGCTATTGTTAATAACACTGGTGTTCCACAGGGAAGCATTCTGGGCCCTCTGCTGTTTCTGTTATACATAAATGATCTGCCAAATGTGACGAAGTATAATTGCACCTTATTTGCAGATGACATATCAGTAGTCATCCCCTGCAAGGATAAAACCATTTTTAACGATGAGATAAATAAAACAATCAATGACATCGCAACTTGGCTTAGTGATAATCACCTCAAGGCAAACCTAAATAAAACTACATATATGCAATTTATTAATAAGAATGGTAATAAACAACGACTTGTATTAAGCTGTGATAACCAAGTAATTGCAGAATCAAATAACGTTAAATTTCTGGGAATAATTTAGATGACAAATTGACATGGACAGAACACATTAACAAAATCTGTGCGAAAATAAATTCTTTCGCATATGCCCTATGGCAACTAACAAAGGTTAGTGACAGATCGGTTGCACTTCAAGCGTATCATGGACATGTATGCTGTGTTCTCAGATATGGCATTCCTATTTGGGGTAATTCAAGCTTGGTTGAGAGAGCACTATTGGCACAGAAACAGTGTATTAGAGCCATTTGTAATGTCGACGTCGAAACATCATGTAGACCTCTATTCAAGAAACTAAAGCTATTGACCGTTGTTGGAATCTATATCTTTGAATTATGTGTTTTTGTGAAATCACATCTAGAGCTCTTCAAAAAAAATAGGGACTATTGTAGTTTCAACACCCGATATCCAGACAAACTTATTTTACCTGTAATTGGAACAACTCGTTACTCTAACAATAGTTATTGTATGGCAGTAAAAATATTTAACATGTTATTGTTAAATGAGGAATTCACAAAACTACCAACAAAGTTATTTAAAAGGAAACTCAAAAGCTGGCTTATCGAAAATTGTTTTTATTCTGTAAGTGAGTATTTTGACTATTTCAAATTAAAAAAAATTATCTAATTTATAAACTACCTATGGAAACTATGTAAAAAATACTACTGACAAAATCAAATTGACTTTTATATTGTGTAAATTTATTTCATATCAGCCAATAGACGCCCACTGTTGGACATAGGCCTTCCCCAAGGATCTCCATACCGATCGGTCCTGCGCCTCCCGCATCCAGCGGCTTCCCGCGACCTTCACCAGATCGTCGGTCCACCTTGTGGGGGGCCTACCAACACTGCGTCTCCCGGTACGCGGCCGCCACTCGAGGACCTTTCCGCCCCAACGGCCGTCAGTCCTACGAGCGATGTGTCCTGCCCACTGCCACTTAAGGTTTGCAATTCTTTGGGCTATGTCGGTAACTCTAGTTCTTCTACGGATCTCATCATTTCTGATGTGATCACGTAGAGAAACCCCGAGCATAGCCCGCTCCATTGCCCTTTGGGTGACTTTGAGCCGTCTGATGAGACCCATTGTAAGCGGCCACGTCTCAGTTCCGTATGTCATCACTGGCAACACGCACGAATTGAAGACTTTCGTCTTGAGACACTGCGGTAGATGGGCCGAGAATATGCTGCGTAGCTTCCCGAACGCTGCCCAGCCGAGTTGGATTCGCCGATTTACCTCTTTCTGGAAGTTGGACTTACCGAGCTGGACTATTTGCCCCAGGTAAACATATTCGTCAACAACTTCCAGCGTAGAGCCTCCAACATTCACAGGAGTGGGTACTACACGGGAATTCGACATTATTTTAGTCTTGTCCATGTTCATTTTATGACCCACTTGTTGGGAAACTCTACAGAGGTCTTCGAGCATTGTGCCTAGATCCTCCACGGTCTCAGCCATGACTACGATATCATCAGCAAAACGAAGGTGAGTCATATACTCGCCGTTTATGTTGATGCCGAGTCCCCTTCAGTCCAAAAGCTTAAATACATCCTCCAACGCAGCTGTGAACAGTTTCGGCGATATAACGTCACCCTGTCTCACACCACGCTGAAGTCGTACTGGTTTCGAGTTTTGGTCCTGAAGGCGGACTGACATGGTGGCGTTTTCGTACAATGACTGCAACACTTGGATGTACCGATAGTCTATTTGGCACCTCTGGAGTGATCTAAGTACGGCCCAGGTCTCGACAGAATCAAAAGCTTTCTCATAGTCCACAAACGCCAAGCATAGTGGCAGATTATACTCCTCGGTCTTCTGTATAACCTGCCGCAGCGTATGGATGTGGTCTATGGTACTATAGCCTTTTCGGAATCCGGCTTGTTCGGGAGGCTGGAAGTCGTCGAACCTGCGTGTGAGACGATTCGTGATGACCCTCGAGAATAGCTTATAAACATGACTCAGGAGCGTGATGGGTCTATAGTTCTTCAACTGGGCCCTGTCGCCCTTTTTGAAGAAAAGTGCCACCACGCCCCTATGCCATGCTTTAAGCGTTTTGCCCTCGAGTATGACGGAGTTGAATAGCCGCTGCAGCGCTTTCCGGACTGGTAGTCCACCCGCTTTTAGGAGTTCGGCTGTAACTCCATCATCACCCGGTGCCTTGTTGTTTTTAAGCTGTTTAAGAGCCACACTAATCTCGTACAGGCTGACGTCCGGGATATCTTCGGTATAGTGCCGGGTCAATTTGGCTCTAGGGTCTGTAGCCGGAATAACAGGTGCCTGTGATGTTGCGTAAAGCTGTCCATAGAAGCGTTCGATCTCGGCCATAAGCTTAGGTCGGGATGTAATGACTCTGCCGTCCTCTGTCTTCAGCTTCGTCAGCAGACTCTGACCGAGTGACAGATCTCTTGCGAACACTTTGGAGCCCTTGTTCTGCTCAATGGCCTCTTTAATACGTTCCGTATTAAATCGGCGTATGTCGCGAGTCAGGCACTTAGAGATCTGTTTGTTGAGTCGCCGACGAGCATCTTCAGAAGACTGCCGACCCATTCCACGCCTTTCCTCCATCAGCTTAGCTGTCGGCTCCGAGATCTTACTTCGTTGCTTAGTACGGCTGGGTTTGCAAAACTTTGCACCCACCGTAAGGGCAGCTTCCACAACCCTGTCATTATAAGTGTCCACATCCGTGCAGTCCTCCAGGCAATCGAAGCGATTTTGTAATTCGAGTTGAAAGCGCTCGGGGTTTTGGATCTGGATGGCTTCGGGACGGAGCGCAGACTTCACCAGTCGATACCTTTCCGCTTTTATGTTAAGATTCAATGCGCCTCGTAACATTCGGTGATCGCTCCCCGTGTTAAACGAATTGATCACTGAGACGTCATTGAATATGCGGGTCTTAGTCGACATGATGAAGTCAATCTCATTTTTTGTCACGCCATCCGGACTTTTCCAGGTCCATTTTCGATGCAGCCGTTTTTTGAAGAAAGAGTTCATCATATAGAGTCCCTCTCTTTCCATGTAGTCGGCTAGCATTTGACCTCGAAAATTCCGGATTCCAGCTCCAAATTGCCCCACTTTCAACTCATTATCGCCCCGCTTGCCTAGCCTTGCGTTGAAGTCTCCCATGACAACGGTGGAGTGAGTCTTGGAAGCATGTATTGCCCGAGAAATATCCTCATACATAGCTTCCACTTCCTCGTCGGGGTGGGTCGAGGTCGGGGCGTAGACCTGTATGACCTTCAGCGAATACCGTTCGGTGATTCTGAGTATAAGGTACGCCACCCTATTCGACACACTTCCGATCTGTACCACGTTGTTCACGAGAGACTTGTGGACTATAAACCCGACACCACCTTGGGACAGTTCTTCGCCCTCCCGGAAATAGAGCAGGTTGCCGGATTTAAGGACCATCGTATCCTCACCCTCTCTTCGGACTTCGGATAGTCCTAATATTATTTAATAATTCGGATAATATTATTTAATAATTCATCTGTTAAGTACTTATCCATTCCTATTATTTATATTGTTTTGACATTGAAGTGTGACATTGAGTTCTGGAATTGTTTTTGTTTTATGTTATTAGTGATTGTGATTATTGGACATAATTCAGTGAAGTAGCATTATTTAAGAACTACTTTGTATTTGTTGAGTACTTACCTATTTGATGCATTCCAGATTCTGGTGAAATATGCGGTCTAATTGCAATTATTATATCATTTGTACCATATTTCAAGCAAATAAATATTACTTACTTACTTACTTACTTACACGGCTTACGTATATTTTCTGTATCTACACATCCACAGACAGATTAGAGAGATACTGACAGTGATTATGTACTCCGTGATACTGACGCGACCCGTATTGAACGTGTAAGTTCGTTTGAGATCCATCAATAAATATTGAAATGGAATGTGATAAATAAATAAACGTCTAGCATACGCCATACATTGTGCGCCATTTAAATAGTAGTTCTAGCTTTATATAGTATAGACTAGATGTCGCGTGTGTGCCGCGGGGTGCGCGCACCCCGCGGTGATGGACCCCCCACTTTAGCTTTTGTAATCAAAAGGTTATCGGTTGCGAGTAGGTGCAAAAATGAATTTTTTTTGTCGAAGTTATAAAATTTGCCTAAAAAAGGTGTTCAAATATTCAAAAAACTGGAAAGGATACGTTTTTCTCATACTCTTTCATTTGATACCCATATTACGTGGGTGGCAAAAGAAAATCGATCGGCCAATTCGGAGCGGCGGCCATATTGAATTTGGAGTAATGTCATTGACTGTGTCGTTTTTTACACTCAAAGTCCATTTTTTTGACATCTATATTGCGTGGGTGGCAAAAGAAAATCGATCTGTCATTTCGGAGCGGTGGCAACACTGAATCATCATGTGGACGCGTGTGTGCCGCGAGGTGCACGCACCTCGCGGTGGTGTGGTCCTCACATCGCTTTTGTAATAAAAAAAAGTTTTCAGTTGCGATTTGGTGCAAAAATGTATCTTTTTTGAGGTTGATTTAAAATTTGCCAAAGAAAGGTGTTCGATTAACCAAAAAGCTGGAAAGGTTATGTTCTACTCTATAAACATTTTTATTTGGAAGCCATGTCCATGTCGCGTGTGTGCCGCGGGGAGCAAGCACCCCGCGGTGGAGTGGTCCACTTAATGTGTTTCTAAGCGAAAGGTTTTCAGTTGCGAGTCGGTGCAAAAAATTTTTCGTTTTTTGAAGTTACATAAAATTTGCCTAAAATGTGTTCGATTATTCAAAAAATTGGAAAGGTTACGTTCTACTTTGAAAATTCTTTCATTTGATACCCATATTACATAGGTGGCAAAAGAAAAGCGATCCGCCATTTTAAAGCGGCGGCCATATTGAATTTGGAGCAACGTCACTTACTGAATCGTATTCTACACTTAAAATCCTTACATTTGATACCCATATTACATAGGTGGAGAAGGAAAAGCGATTTGACATTTCGGAGCGGCGGCCATATTGAGTTTGAAACAATGTCACTCACTGTATCGTGTTCTACTAATAAAATCCTTACATTTGATACCCATATTACATAGGTGGAGAAGGAAAATCGGTCTGTCATTTCGGAGCGGCGGCCATATTGAATTTGGAGAAACGTCACTTACTGAATCGTATTCTGCACTTAAAATCCTTACATTTGATACCCATATTACATAGGTGGAGAAGGAAAAGCGATTTGACATTTCGGAGCGGCGGCCATATTGAGTTTGAAGCAATATCATTCACTGTATCGTGTTCTACTAATAAAATCCTTACATTTGATACCCATATCACATAGGTGGAGAAGGAAAATTGGTCTGTCATTTCGGAGCGGCGGCCATATTGAATTTGGAGAAACGTCACTTACTGAATCGTATTCTACACTTAAATACCTTACATTTGATACCCATATTGCATAGGTGGTAAAAGGAAAGCGGTCGGCCATTTTGAAGCGGCGGCCATATTGAGTTTGAAGCAATGTCACTCACTGTATCGTGTTCTACTGTTAAAGCCCTATCATTTGATACCCATATTGCATAGGTGGCAAAAGAAAATCGATTTGACATTTCGGAGCGGCGGCCATATTGAATTTGGAACAGCGTCACTTACTGAATCGTATTCTACAATTTAAATCCATACATTTGATACCCATATTACATAGGTGGCGAAAGAAAAGCGATTTGACATTTCGGAGCGGCGGCCATATTGAGTTTGAAGCAATATCACTCACTGTATCGTGTTCTACTAATAAAACCCTTACATTTGATACCCATACTGCATAGGTGGCAAAAGAAAATCGATTTGACATTTTGGAGCGGCGGCCATATTCAATTTGGTGTAACGTCACTTACTGTACCGTGTTCTACACTTAAAATCCTTACATTTGATACCCATATTACATAAGTGGAGAAGGAAAAGCGATTTGACATTTCGGGGCGGCGGCCATATTGAGTTTGAAGCAATGTCACTCACTGTATCGTGTTCTACTAATAAAACACTTACATTTGATACCCATAATACATAGGTGGAGAAGGAAAAGCGATTTGACATTTCGCAGCGGCGGCCATATTGAGTTTGAAGCAATGTCATTCACTGTATCGTGTTCTACTAATAAAACCCTTACATTTGATACCCATATTGCATAGGTGGTGAAAGGAAAGCGGTCGGCCATTTTGAAGCGGCGGCCATATTGAGTTTGAAACAACGTCACTCACTGCATCGTGTTCTACTATTAAAGCCCTTTCATTTGATACCCATATTGCATAGGTGGCAAAAGAAAATCGATTTGACAAGTCGGAGCGGCGGCCATATTGAATTTGAAGCAACGTCACTAACTGTATCGTATTCTACACTTAAAATCCTTAAATTTGATACCCATATTACCGTGCCGCTACCGAAAACCGCACTGAAATAGCAAAAAGCGCAAATTTTGAAACAATGGCCGCCTGCGCCGCCGCCATCTTGAAAAATTTAAATGTCATATTTTTCATGTCAAGCCGACTATATGTGCTATCAAGTGACATTACGAGCTACCCGCTAGCCCTCACATAACCCCGCCAATAAATCGTCAAATTTGGGTTGTCGCTAACAATAAAAACCGTCCCACCTGCCAGTGTTGCCATAACACCAGCTCCAAATTGTGGTAGAAATGATCAGCGACGACTGTTCCACCCCGCTGTATCAAAAAAAGTTGAAAAAGTCGAAATTTACGTTTTCCCCTAAAACGGAGAAATTACCCCAAAATCGGGGAAAATTACCCCACTATTAGATTTCCCTCCGCGAGCACTACGACAGACCACCCGGTGTTGTCAGTCGAAAAACGCCGGCAACCGCGTCAAAATCGCGAATTAATGCCTTCGAAATTGCAACCCTTAACAAAATGGCCGCCAGCGGAGCCGCCATCTTGAAATGTCATAGTTTCGGATTTTTCCCGGTAACTACATCATATACGGAGCAGGATGACGTTTACCCCACATGTCCAGCACATCTGCAACGGGGATATCAATTCGGGTCAATTCGGGTCTACGAAAAAATTCAAACTTCCTTGGCGGCCAGTGTTGCCAGTTGCGGAAAATAAAAATACCAGAAAGTCATAGAGGCCCCGACGCTCTATAGGCGCATGGGGTTGAAAATCGCGAAAAGTCGTTATTTCGATTTTCGACTATTCGGGCCTCCAGAGGAAAAACTACCAAAAACAGTAGAAATTTTTTCACACCTGGCAACACTTCGCGCCGAGTTCTAACCCCGCCTAGAACATTTGACCCCACTCCGAGGCCGCCATCTTGGCGAAAATGCGGTTCAAAAAAGTCAAAAATTTGAGCGTTCCAAGATGGCCGCCGGCGTCGACGCCATTTTGTTTTTCGCTAATCGGCCCCCATAATCGGGAACTCGAGGACGAGTTTAAGGGAATTCATCCAAAAAATCAGGCGAAATCCCGGAAATCACGCGCGTCTTCGGTCGCAAACACGGGGCGAAACGGGTTTTTCAGTACAAGATGGCGGCGCGGCCATTTTGTTTTTTCATTTTTTGACAGTTGCACCTCATCCCCAGGAGCGACACGATCAAGAACCATTAAAAAAACCAGCACGCTCGGAGCCATTTTGAAAAAGTTGACATTTCGGGGTGGCGGCCATCTTGGATTTTTCAAATTTCGAATATCGAATCCTGTGTCTTTTAATCAGTAGTCCATCTCTTTCTAACATCCCAACACCCAAAAGTAATCGCAAATGTCCCAAAAATACCCCTAATCAGTCAGTCAGTCAGTCAGTCAGTGGTAATCCAGCTTTATATAGTATAGACTAGATGTCGCGTGTGTGCCGCGGGGTGCGCGCACCCCGCGGTGGTGGACCCCCCACTTTAGCTTTTGTAATCAAAAGGTTATCGGTTGCGAGTAGGTGCAAAAATGAATTTTTTTTTGTCGAAGTTATAAAATTTGCCTAAAAAAGGTGTTCGAATATTCAAAAAACTGGAAAGGATACGTTTTTCTCTGAATGCTCTTTCATTTGATACCCATATTACGTGGGTGACAAAAGAAAATCGATCGGCCAATTCGGAGCGGCGGCCATATTGAATTTGGAGTAATGTCATTGACTGTGTCGTTTTTTACACTCAAAGTCCATTTTTTTGATATCTATATTGCGTGGGTGGCAAAAGAAAATCGATCTGTCATTTCGGAGCGGTGGCAACACTGAATCATCATGTGGACGCGTGTGTGCCGCGAGGTGCACGCACCTCGCGGTGGTGTGGTCCTCACATCGCTTTTGTAATAAAAAAAAGTTTTCAGTTGTGATTTGGTGCAAAAATGTATCTTTTTTGAGGTTGACTTAAAATTTGCCAAAGAAAGGTGTTCGATTAACCAACAAGCTGGAAAGGTTATGTTCTACTCTATAAACATTTTTATTTGGAAGCCATTTCCATATCGCGTGTGTGCCGCGGGGAGCAAGCACCCCGCGGTGGTGTGGTCCACTTAATGTGTTTCTAAGGGAAAGGTTTTCAGTTGCGAGTCGGTGCAAAAAATTTTTCGTTTTTTGAAGTTACATAAAATTTGCCGAAAAATGTGTTCGATTATTCAAAAAATTGGAAAGGTTACGTTCTACTTTGAAAATTCTTTCATTTGATACCCATATTACATAGGTGGCAAAAGAAAAGCGATCCGCCATTTTGGAGCGGCGGCCATATTGAATTTGGAGCAACGTCACTTACTGAGTCGTATTCTACACTTAAAATCCTTACATTTGATAGCCATATTACATAGGTGGAGAAGGAAAAGCGATTTGACATTTCGGAGCGGCGGCCATATTGAGTTTGAAACAATGTCACTCACTGTATCGTGTTCTACTAATAAAATCCTTACATTTGATACCCATATTACATAGGTGGAGAAGGAAAATCGGTCTGTCATTTCGGAGCGGCGGCCATATTGAATTTGGAGAAACGTCACTTACTGAATCGTATTCTGCACTTAAAATCCTTACATTTGATACCCATATTACATAGGTGGAGAAGGAAAATCGGTCTGTCATTTCGGAGCGGCGGCCATATTGAATTTGAAGCAATATCATTCACTGTATCGTGTTCTACTAATAAAATCCTTACATTTGATACCCATATTACATAGGTGGAGAAGGAAAATCGGTCTGTCATTTCGGAGCGGCGGCCATATTGAATTTGGAGATACGTCACTTACTGAATCGTATTCTACACTTAAAATCCTTACATTTGATACCCATATTGCATAGGTGGTAAAAGGAAAGCGGTCGGCCATTTAGAAGCGGCGGCCATATTGAGTTTGAAGCAATGTCACTCACTGTATCGTGTTCTACTATTAAAGCCCTATCATTTGATACCCATATTGCATAGGTGGCAAAAGAAAATCGATTTGACATTTCGGAGCGGCGGCCATATTGAATTTGGAACAGCGTCACTTACTGAATCGTATTCTACAATTAAAATCCATACATTTGATACCCATATTACATAGGTGGCGAAAGAAAAGCGATTTGACATTTCGGAGCGGCGGCCATATTGAGTTTGAAGCAATATCACTCACTGTATCGTATTCTACTAATAAAACCCTTACATTTGATACCCATATTGCATAGATGGCAAAAGAAAATCGATTTGACATTTTGGGGCGGCGGCCATATTCAATTTGGAGCAACGTCACTTACTGTGTCGTATTTTACACTTAAAATCCTTACATTTGATACCCATATTACATAGGTGAGGAAGTAAAAGCGATTTGACATTTCGGAGCGGCGGCCATATTGAGTTTGAAGCAATGTCACTCACTGTATCGTGTTCTACTAATAAAACCCTTACATTTGATACCCATATTGCATAGGTGGTAAATGGAAAGCGGTCGGCCATTTTGAAGCGGCGGCCATATTGAGTTTGAAACAATATCACTCACTGTATCGTGTTCTACTATTAAAGCCCTTTCATTTGATACCCATATTGCATAGGTGGCAAAAGAAAATCGATTTGACATTTCGGAGCGGCGGCCATATTGAATTTGAAGCAACGTCACTAACTGTATCGTATTCTACACTTAAAATCCTTAAATTTAATACCCATATTACCGTGCCGCTACCGAAAACCGCACTGAAATAGCAAAAAGCGCAAATTTTGAAACAATGGCCGCCTGCGCCGCCGCCATCTTGAAAAATTTAAATGTCATATTTTTCATGTCAATCCGACTATATGTGCTATCAAGTGACATTACGAGCTACCCGCTAGCCCTCACACAACCCCGCCAATAAATCGTCAAATTTAGGTTGTCGCTAACAATAAAAATCGTCCCACCTGCCAGTGTTGCCATAACACCAGCTCCAAATGTTGGTAGAAATGATCAGCGACGACTGTTCCACCCCGCTATTTCAAAAAAAATTGAAAAAGTCGAAATTTACGTTTTCCCCTAAAACGGAGAAATTACCCCAAAATCGGGGAAAATTACCCCACTATTAGATTTCCCTCGGCGAGCACTACGACAGACCACCCGGTGTTGTCAGTCGAAAAACGCCGGCAACCGCTTCAAAATCGCGAATTAATGCCTTCGAAATTGCAACCCTTAACAAAATGGCCGCCAGCGGAGCCGCCATCTTGAAATGTCAAAGTTTCGGATTTTTCCCGGTAACTACATCATATACGGAGCAGGATGACGTTTACCCCACATGTCCAGCACATCTGGAACGGAGAGATCAATTCGGGTCAATTCGGGTCTACGAAAAAATTCAAACCTCCTTGGCGGCCAGTGTTGCCAGTTACGGAAAATAAAATTACCAGAAAGTCATAGAGGCCCCGACGCTCTATAGGCGCATGGGGTTGAAAATCGCAAAAAGTCATTATTTCGATTTTCGACTATTCGGGCCTCCAGAGGAAAAACTACCAAAAACGGTAGTAAATTTTTCACACCTGGCAGCACTTCGCGCCGAGTTTTAACCCCGCCTAGAACATTTCATCCCACTCCGAAGCCGCCATCTTGGCGAAAATGCGGTTCGAAAATGTCAAAAATTTGAGCGTTCCAAGATGGCCGCCGGCGTCGCCGCCATTTTGTTTTTCGCCAATCGGCTACCATATTCGGGAACTCGAGGACGCGTTTAAAGGAATTCATCCAAAAAATCAGGCGAAATCCCAAAAATCACGCGCGTGTTCGGTCGCAAACACGGGGCGAAACGGGTTTTTCGATCCAAGATGGCGGCGCGGCCATTTTGTTTTTTCTTATTTTGACAGTTGCACCTCATCCCCGGGAGCGACACGATCAAGTACCATTAAAAAAACCAGCACGCTCGGAGCCATTTTGGAAAAGTTGACATTTCGCGGTGGCGGCCATCTTGGATTTTTCAAATTTCAAATATCGAATCCTGTGTCTTTTAATCAGTAGTCCATCTCACTCTAACATCCCAACACCCAAAAGTAATCGCAAATGTCCCAAAAATACCCCTGATCAGTCAGTCAGTCAGTGAGTCAGTGAGTGGTAATCCAGCTTTATATAATATAGACTAGATGTCGCGTGTGTGCCGCGGGGTGCGAGCACCCCGCGGAGGTGGATCGCCCACTTTAGCTTTTGTAATCAAAAGGTAATCGGTTGCGAGTAGGTGCAAAAATGTATTTTTTTTTTGTCGAAGTTGTAAAAATTTGCCTAAAAAAGGTGTTCGATTATTAAAAAAACTGGAAAGGATACGATCTACTCGGAATGCGCTTTCAATTGATACCCATATAACGTGGGTGGCAAAAGAAAAGCGATCCGCTAATTAGGGGCGGCGGCCATATTGAATTTGAAGTAATGTCATTGACTGTATCGTATTTTACACTAAAATTCCATTCATTTGATACCCATATTCCGTGGGTGACAAAACAAAAGCGATCTGTCATTTCGGAGCGGTGGCAACACTGAATCATCATGTGGACGCGTGTGTGCCGCGAGGTGCAAGCACCTCGCGGTGGTGTAGTCCTCACATCGCTTTTGTAATAAAAAAAAAAGTTTTCAGTTGCGATTTGGTGCAAAAATGTATCTTTTTTCAGGTCAAATTAAAATTTGCCTAAAAAAGGAGTTCGAATATTAAAAAAAATGGAAAGGATACGTTTTTCTCTGAATGCTCTTTCATTTGATACCCATATTACGTGGGTGGCAAAAGAAAATCGATCGGCCAATTCGGAGCGGCGGCCATATTGAATTTGGAGTAATGTCATTGACTGTGTCGTTTTTTACACTCAAAGTCCATTCATTTGATACCCATACTCCGTGGGTGACAAAACAAACGCGATCTGTCATTTCGGAGCGGTGGCAACACTGAATCATCATGTGGACGCGTGTGTGCCGCGAGGTGCAAGCACCTCGCGGTGGTGTAGTCCTCACATCGCTTTTGTAATAAAAAAAAGTTTTCAGTTGCGATTTGGTGCAAAAATGTATCTTTTTTCAGGTCAAATTAAAATTTGCCTAAAAAAGGTGTTCGATTGATCAAAAAACTGGAAAGGTTATGTTGTACTTTATACGCTATTTTATGTCGAAGCGATGTCGATGTCGCGTGTGTGCCGCGGGGAGCAAGCACCCCGCGGTGGAGTGGTCCACTTAATGTTTTTCTAAGCAAAAGGTTTTCTGTTGCGAGTCGGTGCAAAAAAAAAATAGTTTTTTTAAGTTACATAAAAAATGGTGTTCGATTATTAAAAAAACTGAAAAGGTTACGTTCTACTCTGAAAATCCTTACATTTGATACCCATATTACATAGGTGGAGAAGGAAAAGCGATTTGACATTTCGGAGCGGCGGCCATATTGAGTTTGAAGCAATATCACTCACTGTATCGTGTTCTACTAATAAAATCCTTACATTTGATACCAATATTACATAGGTGGCAAAACAAAAGCGATCCGCCATTTTGGAGCGGCGGCCATATTGAATTTGGAGAAACGTCACTTACTGTATCGTATTCTACACTTAAAATCCTTACATTTGATACCCATATTACATAGGTGGAGAAGGAAAAGCGATTTGGCATTTCGGAGTGGCGGCCATATTGAGTTTGAAGCAATGTCACTCACTGTATCGTGTTCTACTAATATAACCCTTACATTTGATACCCATATTACATAGGTGGAGAAGGAAAAGCGATTTGACATTTCGGAGCGGCGGCCATATTGAGTTTGAAGCAATGTCACTCACTGCATCGTGTTCTACTCTTAAAATCCTTACATTTGATACCCATATTACATAGGTGGAGAAGGAAAAGCGATTTGACATTTTGGAGCGGCGGCCATATTGAATTTGGAGAAACGTCACTTACTGAATCTAATTCTACACTTAAATTCCTTACATTTGATACCCATATTACATAGGTGGAGAAGGAAAAGCGATTTGACATTTCGGAGCGGCGGCCATATTGAGTTTGAAGCAATGTCACTCACTGTATCGTATTCTACACTTAAAATCCTTACATTTGATACCCATATTACATAGGTGGAGAAGGAAAAGCGATTTGACATTTCGGAGCGGCGGCCATATTGAGTTTGAAGCAATATCACTCACTGTATCTTGTTCTACTAATAAAATCCTTACATTTGATACCCATATTACATAGGTGGCAAAAGAAAAGCGATCCGCCATTTTGGAGCGGCGGCCATATTGAATTTGGAGAAACGTCACTTACTGAGTCGTATTTTACACTTAAAATCCTTACATATGATACCCATATTACGTAGGTGGAGAAGGAAAAGCGATTTGACATTTCGGGGCGGCGGCCATATTGAGCTTGAAGCAATGTCACTCACTGTATCGTGTTCTACTAATAAAACCCTTTCATTTGATACCCATATTGCATAGGTGGCAAAAGAAAAGCGAACCGCCATTTTGGAGCGGCGGCCATATTGAATTTGGAGAAACGTCACTCACCTTATCGTGTTCTACTCCCAAATCCCATTCATTTGATACCCATATTGCATGGGTGGCAAAAGAAATGCAATCCGCTATTTTGGAAGCGGCGGCCATATTGGATTTAGACAAAAATCATTTACTTAGTTTTGTTTGACTCTTAAAGCCCTTTCATTTGATACCCATATCGCTATGGTTACAAAAGAAATGTGATCCGACATTTTTTTATTGGCGGCCATTTTGAATTCGTAGAGGTGACGTTACTTGCATCGTGTAGTACTCGCAAAACCCTTTCATTTGATACCCATATCACCATGCCGCGGCTGAAAACCGCACCGAAATAGCAAAAAGCGCAATTTTTTTAAAAAAGTCCGCCAGCGCCGCCGCCATCTTGAAAAGTTGAAATGTAAAATTTTTTAAGAATACCTGACTATATTTCCTATCGATTGGTATCACCAGCTGGCCCCTAACCCTAACCAAACCCCGTCAAAAAATCGTCAAATTTGGGTCGTCGCTGAAAACAAAAACCGCCCCAGCTGCCAGTGTTGCCATATCTCCGGTCCCAAATTGTGGTAGAAATGATCAGCGACGTCTGTTCCACCCCGCTATATGAAAAAAAATCGAAAAAGTCAAAATTTACGTTCTCCCCGAAAACGGGGAAATTACCCCAAAATCGGGGAAAATTACTCCACGGTTTGATTCCCCTTAGCCAGCTCTACAAAAGGCCACCCGGTGTTGTCAGTCGAAAAACGCCGGCAACCGCGTCAAAATCGGGATTTTATTTTTTCGAAATTGCAACACTTTACAAAATGGCCGCCAGCGGAGCTGCCATGTTGAAATGTCAAAGTTTCGGATTTTTCCCGGTAACTACGTCATATACGGAGCAGGATGACGTTTACCCGACGTTGCCAGCACGTCTGGAACGGGGAGATCAATTCGGGTCAAATCGGGTCGACGAAAAAATTCAAACCCCCTTGGCGGCCAGTGTTGCCAGTTGCGGAAAATAAAAATACCAGAAAGTCATAGAGGCCCCGACCCTCTATAGGCGCATGGGGTTGAAAATTGCGAAAAGTCGTTATTTCGATTTTCGACTTTTCGGGCCCCCAGAGGAAAAACTACCAAAAATGGTAGAAAATTTTTCCAACCTGGCAACACTTTGCGCCGAGCTCTAACAGAACATTCGACCCCACTCCGAGGCCGCCATCTTGGCGAAAATGCGGTTCAAAAAAGTCAAAAATTTGAGCGTTCCAAGATGGCCGCCGGCGTCGACGCCATTTTGTTTTTCGCTAATCGGCCCCCATAATCGGGAACTCGAGGACGAGTTTAAGGGAATTCATCCAAAAAATCAGGCGAAATCCCGGAAATCACGCGCGTCTTCGGTCGCAAACACGGGGCGAAACGGGTTTTTCAGTACAAGATGGCGGCGCGGCCATTTTGTTTTTTCATTTTTTGACAGTTGCACCTCATCCCCAGGAGCGACACGATCAAGAACCATTAAAAAAACCAGCACGCTCGGAGCCATTTTGAAAAAGTTGACATTTCGGGGTGGCGGCCATCTTGGATTTTTCAAATTTCGAATATCGAATCCTGTGTCTTTTAATCAGTAGTCCATCTCTTTCTAACATCCCAACACCCAAAAGTAATCGCAAATGTCCCAAAAATACCCCTAATCAGTCAGTCAGTCAGTCAGTCAGTGGTAATCCAGCTTTATATAATATAGACTAGATGTCGCGTGTGTGCCGCGGGGTGCGCGCACCCCGCGGTGGTGGACCCCCCACTTTAGCTTTTGTAATCAAAAGGTTATCGGTTGCGAGTAGGTGCAAAAATGAATTTTTTTTTGTCGAAGTTATAAAATTTGCCTAAAAAAGGTGTTCGAATATTCAAAAAACTGGAAAGGATACGTTTTTCTCTGAATGCTCTTTCATTTGATACCCATATTACGTGGGTGACAAAAGAAAATCGATCGGCCAATTCGGAGCGGCGGCCATATTGAATTTGGAGTAATGTCATTGACTGTGTCGTTTTTTACACTCAAAGTCCATTTTTTTGATATCTATATTGCGTGGGTGGCAAAAGAAAATCGATCTGTCATTTCGGAGCGGTGGCAACACTGAATCATCATGTGGACGCGTGTGTGCCGCGAGGTGCACGCACCTCGCGGTGGTGTGGTCCTCACATCGCTTTTGTAATAAAAAAAAGTTTTCAGTTGTGATTTGGTGCAAAAATGTATCTTTTTTGAGGTTGACTTAAAATTTGCCAAAGAAAGGTGTTCGATTAACCAACAAGCTGGAAAGGTTATGTTCTACTCTATAAACATTTTTATTTGGAAGCCATTTCCATATCGCGTGTGTGCCGCGGGGAGCAAGCACCCCGCGGTGGTGTGGTCCACTTAATGTGTTTCTAAGGGAAAGGTTTTCAGTTGCGAGTCGGTGCAAAAAATTTTTCGTTTTTTGAAGTTACATAAAATTTGCCGAAAAATGTGTTCGATTATTCAAAAAATTGGAAAGGTTACGTTCTACTTTGAAAATTCTTTCATTTGATACCCATATTACATAGGTGGCAAAAGAAAAGCGATCCGCCATTTTGGAGCGGCGGCCATATTGAATTTGGAGCAACGTCACTTACTGAGTCGTATTCTACACTTAAAATCCTTACATTTGATAGCCATATTACATAGGTGGAGAAGGAAAAGCGATTTGACATTTCGGAGCGGCGGCCATATTGAGTTTGAAACAATGTCACTCACTGTATCGTGTTCTACTAATAAAATCCTTACATTTGATACCCATATTACATAGGTGGAGAAGGAAAATCGGTCTGTCATTTCGGAGCGGCGGCCATATTGAATTTGGAGAAACGTCACTTACTGAATCGTATTCTGCACTTAAAATCCTTACATTTGATACCCATATTACATAGGTGGAGAAGGAAAATCGGTCTGTCATTTCGGAGCGGCGGCCATATTGAATTTGAAGCAATATCATTCACTGTATCGTGTTCTACTAATAAAATCCTTACATTTGATACCCATATTACATAGGTGGAGAAGGAAAATCGGTCTGTCATTTCGGAGCGGCGGCCATATTGAATTTGGAGATACGTCACTTACTGAATCGTATTCTACACTTAAAATCCTTACATTTGATACCCATATTGCATAGGTGGTAAAAGGAAAGCGGTCGGCCATTTAGAAGCGGCGGCCATATTGAGTTTGAAGCAATGTCACTCACTGTATCGTGTTCTACTATTAAAGCCCTATCATTTGATACCCATATTGCATAGGTGGCAAAAGAAAATCGATTTGACATTTCGGAGCGGCGGCCATATTGAATTTGGAACAGCGTCACTTACTGAATCGTATTCTACAATTAAAATCCATACATTTGATACCCATATTACATAGGTGGCGAAAGAAAAGCGATTTGACATTTCGGAGCGGCGGCCATATTGAGTTTGAAGCAATATCACTCACTGTATCGTATTCTACTAATAAAACCCTTACATTTGATACCCATATTGCATAGATGGCAAAAGAAAATCGATTTGACATTTTGGGGCGGCGGCCATATTCAATTTGGAGCAACGTCACTTACTGTGTCGTATTTTACACTTAAAATCCTTACATTTGATACCCATATTACATAGGTGAGGAAGTAAAAGCGATTTGACATTTCGGAGCGGCGGCCATATTGAGTTTGAAGCAATGTCACTCACTGTATCGTGTTCTACTAATAAAACCCTTACATTTGATACCCATATTGCATAGGTGGTAAATGGAAAGCGGTCGGCCATTTTGAAGCGGCGGCCATATTGAGTTTGAAACAATATCACTCACTGTATCGTGTTCTACTATTAAAGCCCTTTCATTTGATACCCATATTGCATAGGTGGCAAAAGAAAATCGATTTGACATTTCGGAGCGGCGGCCATATTGAATTTGAAGCAACGTCACTAACTGTATCGTATTCTACACTTAAAATCCTTAAATTTAATACCCATATTACCGTGCCGCTACCGAAAACCGCACTGAAATAGCAAAAAGCGCAAATTTTGAAACAATGGCCGCCTGCGCCGCCGCCATCTTGAAAAATTTAAATGTCATATTTTTCATGTCAATCCGACTATATGTGCTATCAAGTGACATTACGAGCTACCCGCTAGCCCTCACACAACCCCGCCAATAAATCGTCAAATTTAGGTTGTCGCTAACAATAAAAATCGTCCCACCTGCCAGTGTTGCCATAACACCAGCTCCAAATGTTGGTAGAAATGATCAGCGACGTCTGTTCCACCCCGCTATATGAAAAAAAATCGATAAAGTCGAAATTTACGTTTTCCCCCAAAACGGGGAAATTACCCCAAAATCGGGGCAAATTACCCCACGGTTTGATTCCCCTTAGCCAGCCCTACAAAAGGCCACCCGGTGTTGTCAGTCGAAAAACGCCGGCAACCGCGTCAAAATCTCGAATTAATGTTTTCGAAATTGCAACACTTTACAAAATGGCCGCCAGCGGAGCCGCCATGTTGAAATGTCAAAGTTTCGGATTTTTCCCGGTAACTGCATCGTATACGGAGCAGGATGACGTTTACCCCACGTTGCCAGCACGTCTGGAACGGGGAGATCAATTCGGGTCAAATCGGGTCGACGAAAAAATTCAAACCCCCTTGGCGGCCAGTGTTGCCAGTTGCGGAAAATAAAAATACCAGAAAGTCATAGAGGCCCCGACGCTCTATAGGCGCATGGGGTTGAAAATTGCGAAAAGTCGTTATTTCGATTTTCGACTACTCGGGCCTCCACAGGAAAAACTACCAAAAACGGTAGAAAATTTTTCACACCTGGCAATACTTCGCGCCGAGTTCTAACCCCACCTAGAACATTTCACCCCACTCCGAGCCCGCCATCTTGGCGAAAATGCGGTTCAAAAAAGTCAAAAATTTGAGCGTTCCAAGATGGCCGCCGGCGTCGACGCCATTTTGTTTTTCGCAAACCGGCTACTATAATCGGAAACTCGAGGATGCATTCGACCGGAGCCATCAAAAAAATCAGCCGATATCCCGAAAGTCACGCGCGTGTTCGGTCGCAAACACGGGGCGAAACGGGTTTTTCGATCCAAGATGGCGGCGCGGCCATTTTGTTTTTTCACATTTCGACAAAAGCACCCCATCCCCGAGGGCGAAACGATCACGCGTTCCAAAAACCATCACGATCGGAGCCGTTTTGGGAAATTTGACATTTCGAGCCGGCGGCCATCTTGGATTTTTCAAATTTCGAATATCGAATCCTGTGTCTTTTAATCAGTAGTCCATCTCTTTCTAACATCCCAACACCCAAAAATAATCGCAAATGTCCCAAAAATACCCCTGATCAGTCAGTCAGTGAGTCAGTGAGTGGTAATCCAGCTTTATATATTATAGACTAGATGTCGCGTGTGTGCCGCGGGGTGCGCGCACCCCGCGGTGGTGGACCCCCCACTTTAGCTTTTGTAATCAAAAGGTAATCGGTTGCGAGTCGGTGCAAAAATGTGTCTTTTTTTGCTGAAGTTTAAAAATTTGCCTAAAAAAGGTGTTCGAATATTCAAAAAACTGGAAAGGATACGATCTACTCTGAATGCTCTTTCATTTGATACCCATATAACGTGGGTGGCAAAAGAAAAGGGATCGGCCAATTAGGGGCGGCGGCCGTATTGAATTTGAAGCAATGTCAGTGACTGTATCGTATTTTACACTCAAAGTCCATTAATTTGATACCCATATTCGGTGGGTGGCAAAAAAAAGCGATCTGTCATTTCCATGCGCCGGCAACATTGAATTGCCATGTGGACGCGCGTATGCCGCGAGGTGCACGCACCTCGCGGTGGTGTAGTGCTCACATCGCTTTTGTAATAAAAAAAAAGTTTTCAGTTGCGATTTGGTGCAAAAATGTATCTTTTTTGAGGTCAATTTAAAATTTGCCTAAAAAAGGTGTTCGATTGATCAAAAAGCTGGAAAGGTTATGTTGTACTTTATACGCTCTTTTATTTCGAAGCGATGTCGATGTCGCGTGTGTGCCGCGGGGAGCAAGCACCCCGCGGTGGAATGGTCCACTTAATGTTTTTCTAAGCAAAAGGTTTTCAGTTGCGAGTCGGTGCAAAAAAATTTTCGTTTTTTTAAGTTACATAAAAAATGGTGTTCGATTATTAAAAAAACTGAAAAGGTTACGTTCTACTCTGAAAATCCTTACATTTGATACCCATATTACATAGGTGGAGAAGGAAAAGCGATTTGACATTTCGGAGCGGCGGCCATATTGAGTTTGAAGCAATATCACTCACTGTATCGTGTTCTACTAATAAAATCCTTACATTTGATACCCATATTACATAGGTCGAGACGGAAAAGGGATTTGACATTTCGGAGCGGCGGCCATTTTGAGTTTGAAGCAATGTCACTCACTGTATCGTGTTCTACTAATAAAACCCTTTTATTTGATACCCATATTACATAGGTGGAGAAGGAAAAGCGATTTGACATTTCGGAGCGGCGGTCATATTGAGTTTGAAGCAATATCACTCACTGTATCGTGTTCTGCTAATAAAACCCTTTCATTTGATACCTATATTGCATAGGTGGCAAAAGAAAATCCATTTGACATTTTGGAGCGGCGGCCATATTGAGTTTGAAGCAATATCACTCACTGTATCGTGTTCTACTAATAAAATCCTTACATTTGATACCCATATTACATAGGTGGCAAGACAAAAGCGATCCGCCATTTTGGAGCGGCGGCCATATTGAATTTGGAGAAACGTCACTTACTGAATCGTATTCTACACCTAAAATCCTTACATTTGATACCCATAATACATAGGTGGAGAAGTAAAATCGGTCTGTCATTTCGGAGCGGCGGCCATATTGAATTTGGAGAAACGTCACTTACTGAATCGTATTCTACACTTAAAATCCTTACATTTGATACCCATATTACATAGGTGGAGAAGGAAAAGCGATTTGACATTTTGGAGCGGCGGCCATATTGAGTTTGAAGCAATGTCACTCACTGTATCGTGTTCTAATAATAAAACCCTTTCATTTGATACCCATGTTGCATAGGTGGCAAAATAAAATCGATTTGACATTTCGGAGCGGCGGCCATATTCAATTTGGAGCAACGTCACTTACTGTGTCGTATTCTACACTTAAAATCCTTACATTTGATACCCATATTGCATAGGTGGAGAAGGAAAAGCGATTTGACATTTCGGAGCGGCGGCCATATTGAGTTTGAAGCAATATTACTCACTGTGTCGTGTTCTACTAATAAAATCCTTTCATTTGATACACATATTGCATAGGGGACAAAAGAAAAGCGATCCGCAATTTCGGAGCGGCGGCCATTTTGATTTTGGGGCAATGTCACTCACTTTATCGTGTTCTACTCCCAAATGCCTTTCATTTGATACCCATATTGCATGGGTGGCAAAAGAAATGCTATCGGCCATTTTGGAAGCGGCGGCCATATTAGACTTAGACAAAAATGATTTACTTGGTTTTGTTTCACTCGTAAAGCCCTTTCATTTGATACCCATATCGCTATGGTTACAAAAGAAATGTGATCCGACATTTTTTTATTGGCGGCCATTTTGAATTCATAGAGGTGACGTTACTTACATCGTGTAGTACTCGCAAAACCCTTTCATTTGATATCCATATCACCATGCCGCGGCTGAAAACCGCACCGGAATAGCAAAAAGCGCATTTTTTTAAAAAAAGGCCGCCAGCGCAGCCGCCATCTTGAAAAGTTGAAATGTCAAATTTTTTAAAAATACTTGACTATATTTCTTATCGATTGGTATCACCAGCTGGCCTCTAGCCCTATCCAAACTCTGTCAAAAAATCGTCAAATTTGGGTCGTCGCTGACAACAAAAACCGCTCCAGCTGCCAGTGTTGCCATATCACCGGCCCCAAATGGTGGTAGAAATGATCAGCGATGTCCGTTCCACCCAGCTATATGAAAAAAAATCGAAAAAGTCGAAATTTACGTTCTCCCTCAAAACGGGGAAATTACCCCAAAATCGGGGAAAATTACCCCACAGTTGGATTTCCCTCGGCGAGCACTACGAAAGGCCACCCGGTGTTGTCAGTCGAAAAACGCCGCCAACCGCGTCAAAATCGCGAATTCATGTTTTCGATATTGCAACCCTTAACAAAATGGCCGCCAGCGGAGCCGCCATCTTGAAATGTCAAAGTTTCGGATTTTTCCCGGTAATTACATCATATACGGAGCAGGATGACGTTTACCCCAAGTTGCCAGCTCATCTGGAACGGGAAGATCAATTCGGGTCAAATCGGGTCTACGAAAAAATTCAAACGTCCATAGCGGCCAGTGTTGCCAGTTGCAGAAAATAAAAATACCAGAAAGTCATAGAGGCCTCGACGCTCTATGGGCGCATGGGGTTGAAAATTGCGAAAAGTCGTTATTTCGATTTTCGACTATTCGGGCCCCCAGAGGAAAAACTACCAAAAATAGTAGAAAAAATTTCTCACCTGGCAACACTTTGCGCCAAATTCTAACCCCGCCCAGAACATTTGACCCCACTCCGAGGCCGCCATCTTGGCGAAAATTCGGTTCAAAAATGTCAAAAATTTGAGCGTTCCAAGATGGCCGCCGGCGCCGCCGCCATTTTGTTTTTCGCCAATCGGCTACAATAATCATAAACTCGAGGACGCGTTCGACCGGAGCCATCAAAAAAATCAGCCGAAATCCCGAAAATCACGCGCGTGTTCGGTCGCAAACACGGGGCGAAACGGGTTTTTCAGTCCAAGATGGCGGCGCGGCCATTTTGTTTTTTCGCATTTTGACAGTTGCACCTCATCCCCGGGAGCGACACGATCAAGAACCATTAAAAAAACCAGCACGCTCGGAGCCATTTTGAAAAAGTTGACATTTCGGGGTGGCGGCCATCTTGGATTTTTCAAATTTCGAATATCGAATCCTGTGTCTTTTAATCAGTAGTCCATCTCTTTCTAACATCCCAACACCCAAAAGTAATCGCAAATGTCCCAAAAATACCCCTAATCAGTCAGTCAGTCAGTCAGTCAGTGGTAATCCAGCTTTATATAATATAGATAGACTAGATGTCGCGTGTGTGCCGCGGGGTGCGCGCACCCCGCGGTGGTGGACCCCCCACTTTAGCTTTTGTAATCAAAAGGTTATCGGTTGCGAGTAGGTGCAAAAATGATTTTTTTTTGTCGAAGTTATAAAATTTGCCTAAAAAAGGTGTTCGAATATTCAAAAAACTGGAAAGGATACGTTTTTCTCTGAATGCTCTTTCATTTGATACCCATATTACGTGGGTGGCAAAAGAAAATCGATCGGCCAATTCGGAGCGGCGGCCATATTGAATTTGGAGTAATGTCATTGACTGTGTCGTTTTTTACACTCAAAGTCCATTTTTTTGACATCTATATTGCGTGGGTGGCAAAAGAAAATCGATTTGTCATTTCGGAGCGGTGGCAACACTGAATCATCATGTGGACGCGTGTGTGCCGCGAGGTGCACGCACCTCGCGGTGGTGTGGTCCTCGCATCGCTTTTGTAATAAAAAAAAAGTTTTCAGTTGTGATTTGGTGCAAAAATGTATCTTTTTTGAGGTTGATTTAAAATTTGCCAAAGAAAGGTGTTCGATTAACCAAAACGCTGGAAAGGTTATGTTCTACTCTATAAACATTTTTATTTGGAAGCCATGTCCATGTCGCGTGTGTGCCGCGGGGAGCAAGCACCCCGCGGTGGAGTGGTCCACTTAATGTGTTTCTAAGCGAAAGGTTTTCAGTTGCGAGTCGGTGCAAAAATTTTTTCGTTTTTTTAAGTTACATAAAATTTGCATAAAAATGTGTTCGATTATTCAAAAAATTGGAAAGGTTACGTTCTACTTTGAAAATTCTTTCATTTGATACCCATATTACATAGGTGGCAAAAGAAAAGCGATCCGCCATTTTGGAGGGGCGGCCATATTGAATTTGGAGCAACGTCACTTACTGAATCGTATTCTACACTTAAAATCCTTACATTTGATACCCATATTACATAGGTGGAGAAGGAAAAGCGATTTGACATTTTGGAGCGGCGGCCATATTGTTTGAAACAATGTCACTCACTGTATCGTGTTCTACTAATAAAATCCTTACATTTGATACCCATATTACATAGGTGGAGAAGGAAAATCGGTCTGTCATTTCGGAGCGGCGGCCATATTGAATTTGGAGAAACGTCACTTACTGAATCGTATTCTGCACTTAAAATCCTTACATTTGATACCCATATTACATAGGTGGAGAAGGAAAAGCGATTTGACATTTCGGAGCGGCGGCCATATTGAGTTTGCAACAATGTCACTCACTGTATCGTGTTCTACTAATAAAATCCTTACATTTGATACCCATATTACATAGGTGGAGAAGGAAAAGCGATTTGACATTTCGGAGCGGCGGCCATATTGAGTTTGAAATAATGTCACTCACTGTATCGTGTTCTACTAATAAAATCCTTACATTTGATACCCATATTACATAGGTGGCAAAAGAAAAGCGATCCGCCATTTTGGAGCGGCGGCCATATTGAATTTGGAGCAACGTCACTTACTGAATCGTATTCTACACTTAAAATCCTTACATTTGATACCCATATTACATAAGTGGAGAAGGAAAAGCGATTTGACATTTCGGAGCGGCGGCCATATTGAGTTTGAAGCAATGTCACTCACTGTATCGTGTTCTACTAATAAAACACTTACATTTGATACCCATAGTACATAGGTGGAGAAGGAAAAGCGATTTCACATTTCGCAGCGGCGGCCATATTGAGGTTGAAGCAATGTCACTCACTGTATCGTGTTCTACTAATAAAACCCTTACATTTGATACCCATATTGCATAGGTGGTGAAAGGAAAGCGGTCGGCCATTTTGAAGCGGCGGCCATATTGAGTTTGAAACAACGTCACTCACTGCATCGTGTTCTACTATTAAAGCCCTTTCATTTGATACCCATATTGCATAGGTGGCAAAAGAAAATCGATTTGACATGTCGGAGCGGCGGCCATATTGAATTTGAAGCAACGTCACTAACTGTATCGTATTCTACACTTAAAATCCTTAAATTTGATACCCATATTACCGTGCCGCTACCGAAAACCGCACTGAAATAGCAAAAAGCGCAAATTTTGAAACAATGGCCGCCTGCGCCGCCGCCATCTTGAAAAATTTAAATGTCATATTTTTCATGTCAAGCCGACTATATGTGCTATCAAGTGACATTACGAGCTACCCGCTAGCCCTCACACAACCCCGCCAATAAATCGTCAAATTTGGGTAGTCGCTAACAATAAAAACCGTCCCACCTGCCAGTGTTGCCATAACACAAGCTCCAAATGTTGGTAGAAATGATCAGCGACGACTGTTCCACCCCGCTATATCAAAAAAAATTGAAAAAGTCGAAATTTACGTTTTCCCCTAAAACGGAGAAATTACCCCAAAATCGGGGAAAATTACCCCACTATTAGATTTCCCTCGTCGAGCACTACGACAGACCACCCGGTGTTGTCAGTCGAAAAACGCCAGCAACCGCGTCAAAATCGCGAATTAATGCCTTCGAAATTGCAACCCTTAACAAAATGGCCGCCAGCGGAGCCACCATCTTGAAATGTCAAAGTTTCGGATTTTTCCCGGTAACTACATCATATACGGAGCAGGATGACGTTTACCCCACATGTCCAGCACATCTGCAACGGGGAGATCAATTCGGGTCAATTCGGGTCTACGAAAAAATTCAAACCTCCTTGGCGGCCAGTGTTGCCAGTTGCGGAAAATAAAAATACCAGAAAGTCATAGAGGCCCCGACGCTCTATAGGCGCATGGGGTCGAAAATTGCGAAAAGTCGTTATTTCGATTTTCGACTATTCGGGCCTCCAGAGGAAAAACTACCAAAAACGGTAGAAAATTTTTCACACCTGGCAACACTTCGCGCCGAGTTCTAATCCCGCCTAGAACATTTCACCCCACTCCGAGGCCGACATCTTGGCGAAAATGCGGTTCAAAAAAGTCAAAAATTTGAGCGTTCCAAGATGGCCGCCGGCGTCGACGCCATTTTGGTTTTCGCTAATCGGCCCCCATAATCGGGAACTCGAGGACGCTTTTAAGGGAATTCATCCAAAAAATCAGCTGAAATCCCGGAAATCACGCGCGTAATCGGTCGCAAACACGGGGCGAAACGGGTTTTTCGATCCAAGATGGCGGCGCGGCCATTTTGTTTTTTCGCATTTTGACAGTTGCACCTCATCCCCGGGAGCGACACGATCAAGAACCATCCAAAAAACCAGCACGCTCGGAGCCATTTTGAAAAAGTTGACATTTCGCGGTGGCGGCCATCTTGGATTTTTCAAATTTCGAATATCGAATCCTGTGTCTTTTAATCAGTTGTCCATCTCTTTCTAACATCCCAACACCCAAAAGTAATCGCAAATGTCCCAAAAATACCCCTAATCAGTCAGTCAGTCAGTCAGTGAGTGGTAATCCAGCTTTATATAATATAGACTAGATGTCGCGTGTGTGCCGCGGGGTGCGCGCACCCCGCGGTGGTGGACCCCCCACTTTAGCTTTTGTAATCAAAAGGTTATCGGTTGCGAGTAGGTGCAAAAATGTTTTTTTTTTGTCGAAGTTATAAAATTTGCCTAAAAAAGGTGTTCAAATATTCAAAAAACTGGAAAGGATACGTTTTTCTCTGAATGCTCTTTCATTTGATACCCATATTACGTGGGTGGCAAAAGAAAATCGATCGGCCAATTCGGAGCGGCGGCCATATTGAATTTGGAGTAATGTCATTGACTGTGTCGTTTTTTACACTCAAAGTCCATTTTTTTGACATCTATATTGCGTGGGTGGCAACAGAAAATCGATCTGTCATTTCGGAGCGGTGGCAACACTGAATCATCATGTGGACGCGTGTGTGCCGCGAGGTGCACGCACCTCGCGGTGGTGTGGTCCTCACATCGCTTTTGTAATAAAAAAAGTTTTCAGTTGTGATTTGGTGCAAAAATGTATCTTTTTTGAGGTTGATTTAAAATTTGCCAAAGAAAGGTGTTCGATTAACCAAAAAGCTGGAAAGGCTATGTTCTACTCTATAAACATTTTTATTTGGAAGCCATGTCCATGTCGCGTGTGTGCCGCGGGGAGCAAGCACCCCGCGGTGGAGTGGTCCACTTAATGTGTTTCTAAGCGAAAGGTTTTCAGTTGCGAGTCGGTGCAAAAAATTTTTCGTTTTTTGAAGTTACATAAAATTTGCCTAAAAATGTGTTCGATTATTCAAAAAATTGGAAAGGTTACGTTCTACTTTGAAAATTCTTTCATTTGATACCCATATTACATAGGTGGCAAAAGAAAAGCGATCCGCCATTTTGGAGCGGCGGCCATATTGAATTTGGAGCAACGTCACTTACTGAATCGTATTCTACACTTAAAATCCTTACATTTGATACCCATATTACATAGGTGGAGAAGGAAAAGCGATTTGACATTTCGGAGCGGCGGCCATATTGAGTTTGAAACAATGTCACTCACTGTATCGTGTTCTACTAATAAAATCCTTACATTTGATACCCATATTACATAGGTGGAGAAGGAAAATCGGTCTGTCATTTCGGAGCGGCGGCCATATTGAATTTGGAGAAACGTCACTTACTGAATCGTATTCTACACTTAAAATCCTTACATTTGATACCCATATTGCATAGGTGGTAAAAGGAAAGCGGTCGGCCATTTTGAAGCGGCGGCCATATTGAGTTTGAAACAATGTCACTCACTGTATCGTGTTCTACTGTTAAAGCCCTATCATTTGATACCCATATTGCATAGGTGGCAAAAGAAAATCGATTTGACATTTCGGAGCGGAGGCCATATTGAATTTGGAACAGCGTCACTTACTGATTCGTATTCTACAATTAAAATCCATACATTTGATACCCATATTACATAGGTGGAGAAGGAAAAGCAATTTGACATTTCGGAGCGGCGGCCATATTGAGTTTCAAGCAATGTCACTCACTGTATCGTGTTCTACTAATAAAACCCTTACATTTGATACCCATAATACATAGGTGGAGAAGGAAAAGCGATTTGACATTTCGGAGCGGCGGCCATATTGAGTTTGAAGCAATGTCACTCACTGTATCGTGTTCTACTAATAAAACCCTTACATTTGATACCCATATTGCATAGGTGGTGAAAGGAAAGCGGTCGGCCATTTTGAAGCGGCGGCCATATTGAGTTTGAAACAACGTCACTCACTGCATCGTGTTCTACTATTAAAGCCCTTTCATTTGATACCCATATTGCATAGGTGGCAAAAGAAAATCGTTTTGACATGTCGGAGCGGCGGCCAATCTTGAAAGGTTACGTTCTACTCTAAAAGCTCTTATCTGATACCTATAACGTGAATGTTTTGAATTACATACTTTGAAAAGGACGGTAAATGCTAATGTCTTTGCCTCTTTTAATCAATTATGTTACAAGTATGTAAAACCTTTACACACAATACGAATGTTATTAAATAGCGCGCACCTTTTGAATGATGATTTAGTGATACGCCTTAGGGACAAGTATGGGTTAGTAAATGAAGCACCAGGTTCTGTCACTTATTTTATATTAAAAAAGCATTACACAACATTATCATAAAAAGGTACATATTCTCATTCTAAAGATTTATGATTATTACACATAATAACATACAAAAGTATGAAAACATACCTACTCCTAATTGTGCCTGAATATTGATAATTAACTTTATTATCATTATACTGATAGTTCTACAAGCTTGTTGAGATAATAGCGATACTATGACGACACGGTTAGCGCAGAGGTCGAGTGATCACCTACTGCGCAACGGGTTGCGGATTCGATTCCCGTACGGGACAAATATTTTGTATGGCCAACAGAAATTTGTTCCGGTCCAGCCCCCAGCATCTGCATGTGATATTCTATGTTTGTAACTGCACCCACGACATCGGAGAAAATCGTAGTGTGGAGCGACGATTTAAAAAAAATACGGTTTATGGTATAAGTATTATTTAGTTAATTTATATTATTTAATTGTGACATCGAGATATAATTTAGTCTTGATGTTGCAATTTTCTTATACGTCACGGCAATGCAATGATGGGAGAGAAGAATGAAAGATATGAAAAACATAAATATTTAAAATTGAAGCTAGGTTTGGCGCGAAAACAACGTGTCGCCTACATATTTATGGATGATAATTATAGCACAAGTATGGTAAGGATATTATGATGAACATCAGAATTTTGATCGTCTCCAGTGGTTGGCATGTTTATCATATGGTTTAGTCTTAGTGGTGGTATCATAATATTATTATGCTACTGAATAGAACCTGAAAAGAAGCGAAAAAAAATAATAATTAATTAGATGCTTTGTTTTGTTTGTATATACATATTTTGGAAATGTATAACTTGTTTCAAGGCCTCATTACCTAGGTTCGCTTTGATTGCTCTGATTGGTAGGTTTGGTAGCGCACAGGTTGGTTTAATGTTGTCAAGACTAAACATAGGGGATATTTCTTCCATTTATATGCAATTTTACTATTTTTACATTAACACATTATTAATTTTCAAATTAACTTTTATGCTTAATCTGAAACAAAAATTTTCTTGGATATAAGTTGTTTTTAAATATATTGTGAATTGTTGAAGTGTCTATAATTAATCGTTATATTTCTGCTTGGTTTGGTCGATGCTAGGTAGAGCTTATGAGCCCGCCTGGTTAGCTGCCGCGGTCTTACCTATCATCATCATAGTAGCTTATATATGTCCCCACCGAGGGACTTGAGCCTACCCTAAGTTAAGGTGTTTAGGCCTTAGTCAACCACGCTAGCCCAGTGCGCATTGGTCGAGTTTACATATAGCTTTGAATTTCTTCGCAGATGTATGCAGGCTGCCTCACTATGTTTTCCTTCACCGTAGGAGCGTCAGACAAATGTAAATTAAATACGAAAACTAATAAATGTTCATATGTACTTAGTTCTATTCTAAATTCCAAAATAGTATGTGAGTCACTAATATAATCATTGATGGATTCTGAAAAACATAATGGTGTGAATTAAGTATAATAATAAGAAATGATAAATTTAAACAGAACATTTAATGTGGTGATACCTTAAGTAATTCCTTTTTTTATTCATTATCATCAGCAGCTTATATGCGTCTTCACCAAGGGGCTCGAGCCTTAGTTAATCATACTGCTTCAATAGGGGTTTCTTATTAATTATTTTATTGACATCATGTTATTTTTCTTCTTTTATGTGAATACCAGATTTTAAGATAAAACTTAATGTGATATTTATTTAACAATTACAGTTGTGTTGTGATCTGTGGAAAAGATGAACATACATACAAATATACATATAATCACACCTGTTCTCAGCGTAAGGTGAAGCAGTAGTAGTTTTTTATATTAATAAATAAATTACCTATAACATTTTATGTCCAACAGCTCAGATGACACAGCGCATGCATTGTTGTTATTCACAAATGTCTGTAGCAGAAAAATATAATATCTATTTAAAAAATAAAAACGATAATAATATTTAAAAAAAATGTATAAGCCAGCGCCTCGTTAGTTAATAGCAGGGAGCACCACGAGCAGGTGAGGTTGGCATTTGAAAATACAGAAATAAATTTGTCTGTGTATGCAATTTCATTTTATTTGTAATAGGTTGACTATTTACAAAAATATTAATTTATATTTGTATTTTCATTTGCTCCCCATCTAACTACACTAACTACAATTAACTACACTAAAAGCACAATTAGAATTGAACGATGAAATAATATTTAAGGTTAGATATGAAAATTTAATAGGTACTTTTCGAGTTAATCGACATAAAACTAAAGCAAAAATTTTCAAGTGAAAATAATAGTCCAGCTGTCTATGGAATTAACGCAAAAGAAATGTAAAAATGTAATGAATAACAAGGTACGCTGATGTAGGACTGTCGAAATTAGAATAAAAAATAATTTAAGTACCTAGTTTGTATAAAAAAAAATACTTTCGAAGATACAGATTCGAGAAAAAACATGTCTGCGGTGTTTACTGTGCATTACTTGAAAATTATCCATAGTATTTCCATAGTACGTATAGTTAAGCCGTTAGATTCGTACGTATATCAAAATATGTTTGTATGAATTCAGGACATATGTCTATAAGGAATACAATCAGCATATTAGCAATAAGAATTTATTACTTATTAGTCTATGGGAAATAAATGAACAAGTATAGTGGCAAATGTGTTTATTGCCCAATTCCTTATATGAAAATAATATAACGAACGCAATGTAATTGTTTTGGATATCTAAGGAGCTCCGCCCCGCTCCAGACAATGGAGGACGACCGCGATTTACCTCCCCTTGAAGATTGAATAAAGGAATTTATTGAGATACAGCCATAAGGCTAGTCGTGACACTTTAGTGATTTCAAAATTGACTTTAGTGATTGAAATAAATTATGAAATATAACCAAGTGCAGGTAAAACTATTTTAGCGTTGCATCACACTGCTTATTACGTTCTATAGAACATTATATCAGTCAGATAAAACTCACTTGAATACGGTGTAACCACTACAACTAACTAACAAATGGTTCTTTCAAAATAAAAGGTATGGATAGGATAGGAGTTCCATTACATGGAATAACATAGAACACATAGCATACATTTATGTCAGGTCTAAAATTGAAATCGTTATATTTTTTATATTAAGAGTTTGTGTTTATATTACGCATTGTGGCGTACCTACTGATATGAAGAAGTATGTTAAGAATAGGTGTAAAACGACAATAATGTCCTTTAGAGAGATGTTGAATAATATGTTGAAAGGAATAGACTCAATATAATGTTATGACTTTATCAAGTTTTACAAAATATATTTATAAACACTATCCTCATGAGTATATTTGTAGCAAGGCAGAATCTTTATAGGAAATAATAGTCATTTTTATTCGTCAAAATTAAAAACGCGGCATTCCATTACAAGGAATAATTAAATAATTGTACTTAGTTTATTGGTTACCAACTTACTCTACAAGTACGTTATAACATGACTCGTTATAAAAGTGTCAAATACTTACGATTTATGTTGCGTTCTCCTCGATTTGGTCATTAAATGAAATGAGAATGAAATACAAACTACACAATACTATGCTAACTACATTGCGGCAATGTCAGCATGACTATTAAATATTGTACACGACAGAATCAAGTAACATTATAATGTTTTTAATTTTAACAATGAAACATGTTTATTAACCATATGGGTATACAAGTTTCAATTTAACAATTTCGCTATACTATATCTACATAGCAACTAATTTGTCAATTTAAGGTGGTTAGGTAAAATGAACAAAATAGGTATTTCAATTAATCTATTATTATAAATGAAAAGTAATTATGAATGAAAAATTGTCAATAATTGTATTGAATTTCGTACCTACATCTCTGTATTACTCAGATGATGCGCGATAAAATATATTAACAACAAGTCGAGTCCTCTTTGTTATCTAATTAAATTTTCTAAGTAAAAGTTAAATATTAAAAACTTAATAATTTTAAATTTTACTCAAAACGATACAGAGATTTTCGAAAAATTACTTGCACGAACAAAAATCATATCAGTTGAAATTTGAAAAATAAATTAGCATTCTATAATAACTTTATTGTGCCAATTAATTTATACTCAGTACAACAATAATAGGTAATAAATAATAATGTGGAAGACGTCTTCAATAATTTCAGAAAAAAGTAAGGATTTCAAGGAAACTACAATACTTAAAACTACATACATTATATACGCCTATAGTACACGCTACAACTATTTAAATTATTACTTGATACTTGATATTATCGTGTACAAGAAATAATATGGAATAAAGTGATCGTAATCGTAAATAAATAAAATTGCATTGCGAATTCATTGTATGTACCTATCAATCAAAGTAAACAAATTGATATTAAAGCAAGCTGCTGCTGAATTATAATAACTGCGGAAAAACTACGTTATTGGTAAGACATTTCGAATTTATTATTTTATCTTTATGGATAAGAACTTTTATATTGTCTTTTTGATTTACCCGACCTAATGCAACATACAGCTGACCATGACTAAAGACATCAGAACGTAAATCGACGCCTACTCTACTTATAGTTTGGCCTTGACTTTTGTGTATTGTCATGGCATATGCAACCTGTAAAGGAAACTGACGACGAGTCATTTCAATTGGGCTATTAGGTTCTATTTGAGTCTTAAATAAAATGCGTGGAATAAAATAATTTTCATCCTCGCCGGGCCTGCGAACAGTTATTAAACGCGGTGATGTATGAACGATTATTACTTTGGTTCCGTTCACTAACCTATCGGAAAAACTAAGATTTCTGATAATTATACACACGCATCCTACTTTCAGCGTCAGATCATAAGGTGGAATACCTGTTGGTTGTAATCTGTTTAACGTGTCCGCGCCTAAAAATATTTCATCTGCGTTGTCTGTAGCTACTTCGTCAATAGAATAAAAATGCAAATGTTCACCAGGTAAACGGTCTAAGATAAATGAATTTATTTCACGAACGTTCTCATTGTGAGTTGTTAATATTGCACGATGAGCACATATGTCGGGTTCATCAATAACTATAACGGGAAAAACAAAATCAACAAGATCAGCCAATTCGGTAACAAAAGATATAAAAGATATGTCTACTAAGTTTTGCTGCATGTCACCAGTTTTCGAAGGTAATATTTGTAATGTATTAGAGCCTAATTTCAGTAAGAAATTTGAATATTCAGGATCACCTCTACACCGCTGTGAGGTGCTCAAAGAAAATGTTTTTAAATTTTTCCAAAGAGGTGATGACTTTACAGAGCAATTGACAACATCCGAGTTAGATTTTGCATTAACAACAACAGGTGGTATTTGCCGAAAATCTCCAGCAAATATAATGATTTTACCTCCGAACAACTGATCACATTGCATTAAGTCACGCAATGAGCGATCTAATAAATGAATTAAGTATTTATGTGCCATTGGGGCCTCATCATAAATAATAACGTTAGCGTGATAAATAAGTTCAGCCCGTTGCGATCCGTTTGTGATATTCCAATATCCAAGATCGTCGATTAGATTTAATGGAAATTTAAACAAACTATGTGCAGTAGTTCCCCCGACGTAATTCTGAGCGGCTATACCGGAACTGGCTGAACACAAAACGATACCATTTAGATTACCGCGTACATGAGCAGTTATTACATTTAATAACAACGTTTTACCTGTGCCAGCAGGACCGTCAATAAAAAGGGCCCTATCATTAGAATTACGGAAATATTCATCTGTTAAAAGATTATTTAGGTAATCGAAAATTATTTTCTGTTCATTAGATAATTGTGGAAGCCAATTCTCAACATATGTCACAAATTTGTCTGCATTATGCTCGGTACGTTCTCGGGTTAATTCCGTGGTATGATCATTGACTGCCGGCAGGCCTTGTTCCACCGCAGACGTCCCATGCTTACGCAACAATCTGTCAATTTGAATAAGTGCTAATCTATGTGACTCTAAATCGTCGTTATTGGGCAAACGTTGTCTTATATCTATGCTCAAATGATTTTTATAAGTTTCCCATATCGATACTACACGAATACCATTAACTGCTAAAAGAACGAAAAAACTACGAAGGCGGGGTCCAGTTAGAAAAGTCGAAGCTTCTGCCATGGCTAATTCGTATTCGGACTCATCGTTTGCGATCCCGACAGCTTTCGCGGCTTCCTGGAAAGTATTACAGTTGGGACCACCGAGCGCGTAAAGGTCCTTGTAGCTACGGCAAGGATATGAAGCTAAAAGGAGGCGCAAATAAAATTGTTCACCTCTATTTGGGGCTACCCAAAACAAACGTGTTACTAATTCCCCTCTTTGACGACGTGTTAAAAATTTATTATTTGGTAATTCGAATATTTGAGCCGTTTTGGAAGTGGGACGTTTAGTGTGTACAATATATTGTTCGTAAAAGTCAAGATACGTTAAATTATCAAAATTTTCACCTTGTGGTCGACTAAAATAAATCAAAAGATCCGACGAGGCCCGACGTGCGGCTTCAGCTTCGTTGCCGGCCTTGAAATATATCGACTGTTGTCCTTCAAGGTGAACAGCGAGCTGTTTTACGGTAGGCTCTCGGCTAGTTATGTCAAATTCTAAGATACGCCACGTCGCTTCGCAAGACCCAAGATACCGTTTGGTGACGTATGCTTCAATTTCATTGTTACGATCTGCATCGTTCACAATGGTTATTCGTGAATGATCAGGACCTTTCGTTATATATTTAAACAAATATTTTACGATAGCACGCGCTGAATAAACTAACAAATTAATATGACAATTATATTTCAATAGCAAGGCGGCATTATACGGAACAACCCATAAATCACTAACAGTGACCTCCTTACCCCTATATTTAACCGCGGCGGTATTTTGTGCATTTCGTTTGTGATGAGTGAAACCTCTATCATCTATGTAAGTAGTGGCAGTTTCTCGTTTAGGAAAAAATTTAGCACACCTTTTTTTTTCTTGATTCCAACATGGAAGATCAGACCTATTAGAGAGACCACAGGGACCGTGTATCATGTGCTCAAGTACGGCTTTTTTTAACCTGCCGTTCGCTTCGGACTCGTCAGGTATGTCAGCTCTTACGAATTTATCTATGTCTGTGTTTTGAACGGGACCGCCACCCTCTACTCTAAAACAAATATGAGCATGTGGTAGTCCACGTTTTTGGAATTCAATAACATGCATGATATACACGCATTTTCCAAACCACAAACCAGACCGAAGATCTCTCATAAGTTGGGTAAGCTTTAAATTAAAAACTCGAGCACAAATAAGAGGATGAGGTTTTTGATGGGGAGGAGTGGACAGTTGAATTTCTGGCCATTTAGGATTGCACGTCATTGTAAGAAAATATGATGGAGGTCCTGACCTATTGACTAAAGCAATAGCATCCATATATTTAAGTTTCATATATCGTGGTCCCCCTGTGAATGAACACGGTAAATAAACGCGTCCAGGTACAATGCCGCCTTCACCTTGAATGGTTTCGTCCTCATTAATTTGCCGCGATACTTCTAAATTATTTTCTATTTCTTGAAGAGGACCTGCTCTTAGTGCCGAATTTGATGTTCTGTTTTGTAAGCTTCTAATAAATCTTAGTCTTTCTTCTGAAATTCTATTATACATATCAATTGTCCATTCTTCGGAAAGGCGGCCAAGTTCAGAAAATCGAGATTCCGCAAGTAAAAGACATCGAACGTATTTATTTTGAGTTAATTTTGAGTTATTATTGTCCAACATATTCGGAGTCCATCCGGGGTTTCCGTGAGGATACAGTAAAGGATATTGGAAAGTTTCATAAAGTGGATGTAAAATATCTATTGTATGTGGCTTTTGACCACCTTTCTTCCAAATAGCAATGCAATTGGGAATAAAACGTTCGCTTTCGGTACTGATAATAGCAGCTACTTCGGTCCCCAATGGTACGTCACCTAAAACATTGCCATGGGTGCGTCGAGACGTGCGTTCGAAAATCAGATGAGCCTCATCAGAAGGCACTTGACTTAAGCGTTTAAAGTGTTCAATATAAGGATTAACATTATGTATAAAATCTGTAATAGACCGGACAACCTGAACGTCCAAGCGTTGACCAGAAGCTAGTCTTTCGCGTTCACTACTGTCGTGGATGTATAATCCAATTGGATTGGTCGTATCTGTGTATGACAAATCAAAAACTCTGTGATATATACGACCTTGAATTTTAAGAAAAGAAATGCCTGTAGTTGGATGTTGATAGCCGTGAGAAACACCCAAAGCGCTGAAAGCAAACAAATTATTATACGCACGCGGGCGTTGAATAAATGCCGGGTGACTATAAAAATCTTCAGTCAATGGTGCAAATTTTTGAATATTGTAAGCACCGCCACCGCAACACCACTTCGCTCTTCCTTTTTCTTCAAAGAAAAGACGAGCGCGACAATGAGCACATACATGAATCTCATCAGCAAACAAAGAGGTTTTTAAAGAATACAATTTAATTACATCTAATTCATCTTTAGATTTTTCACCGATGAAATTGTGAGATTGACGTAATTGAGACTCAATTTTTCTACTGTTGGCATTATATTTCTGAACAGCTTCTTTGTTTACTGATGGATTTCTTGTGTTATATCGTTTGACACAGTCGCGATTTACTTCTGGATTTTCGGAAGCGTAACGTTTCACAGCGTCACGATTTACAGCCGGATTTTTGGCATCATACCGTTTAACGGAGTCACGATGTACATTCGGATTTTCAGAAACATAACGTTTAACAGCATTACGATTTATGTCCGGATTTTTGGAATCATACCGTTTTACGGCATCATGATGTACTTTTGGATTTTTAATCGCGTATCGTTTTACTGCCTCTCTATGCGCCATAATTTTGCTTATAGCTTTGCTCACTAAAGGATTTTGTTCAATAAGAACATACGGAATCATTTTTAATTTACGGTCCGAAAAAATACAATTATTAATTACTTCACGCTTCTTATTTACGCCGATAGATACAGTTTTTTTGCCTCGTTTTGTTTTTAGGGGTCGACCTTTTTTAGGATGAACATCTACAGTAATTTTGTCTATCCTCACGACTGGATTTAATTTATTTAATTTTATGTCTGTTCGAGGATTGTATTGCAATAACGAAGAACTTTGTAAGCGTAATTTATGTATTGAATATTGGGATCCATCAAATGATCGACCGGCAAACAGTAACCAAGCAAGAAATTCTATGTTGTTACAAATAAATAAACGTGATTTTAAATCGTCTAAATTAGTGTAACTATTAAGTCGGTCAACGCCATGACTGTTGAATAAATAGTATTTTTCATTATGTCTCCAGAACGAAATAGTATACCCTTGCCCAGTTAACAAATAATTATCTATCTTATCGTCGTGGTTATTATCAAAAATATTATTTATTAAGTTATTTAAGTCTCGTAATTTATTAAATTTGTCATTTTCTGAGAGTGCATACAAACCATTTGCTATCCAGCTATCTCTCATTGGTTGAATTTTGACCAAAAAGTTGCCTACATTGAATTCGCAAGGCAATTCCTCGGGATCAAGTAGACGATGTGGTAATTGCGATATACGGTTTCCTATTATTCTTACGTAAAGTAGATCACCACTATTCAAAATGGTATCTATATCAGCGGAACAAAAATGTTTTCTATTATAAATAGATGAATACACTGTAGCACATGCTGACATTGCCACACACTGTACGCCGTTGCCTAAAAACTTTGGATCTCCTTGGTGCGTAGAGCCTAAAAATTATAAAATTATTTTAATTGTTGTTTTTTTGCTTAAATTTTAATAAGCTTAGTTTTTTAACCTTAGATGACTAATAATCTCATTAACAAATAGATAATACACTTCTTAACACTGTAATATAATGTTTAAGCGATACAAAATTATACTAACTCAAAAATATTTGTGATTGTTTATTTTATTCAAATCTAATGGTAATTGAAAAGTTCCTTTATGAATAGCGACATCACTTTCTAGAATATTTAGTTAATTATTTTACAGCTACAATCAATAAACATAAAATAACTCTCTCGTGGCTGTCTCTTTTTAAAACAAGGTAAGTACACTTTGCTGATAATCAATACGTCGTATTTTTTGTGTCAATAATATTCTGCAGGAGTCCTCCGAACCCCAGATTCCATAGACATAGGATGTCTATGGAATCTGGGGTCCGTTTATTATACATAATTATAACAAATAATCTCCAACATTTTATCACTTGTCCACTTTTATTTTAAGTTTACAATTACAATAATACGAGTACGTGCCATTAGTGATTTTTTTTAGCATTAAGTCCATTGTACGCATAGAATTTCTACTACTTTAGATATTTTTAAATCAAAACCACTACTCTTGTTTTAAATAGCAGAAATGCACGTGGTAAGAAATAGAACTTTTTTCTTCAATTTGCCGCGGCATTTTGTAAACGTTATTTGAATTATACCTACATCACAATAATGATAACATATTATAAAATGAGAAAAAAAAATACATTTTGCCATTAGTAGGGTTAACACGAACAATTGCGTCAAAGTGTTCGTATCGTCATCGTGCAATATTTGTATGGGAATTGTATAGTGCCCCTACAGGGCGCACTTGGAACAAAAATCTCATACAAATATTTCATGATGACGAAACGAATACTTTGACGTAAATATTCGTGCTAGCTTTACCGCATATTTTAAAACCGTGAACGTTTGTAAAAGGACGACCGACGCTGCGTTTATACAAATTACCTGCGATGTATATATTATATACACTGTGACAATGTATGAAATTCTTACGAAGCGGTTTTATACTTATTTCGTTCAATTGTAACGTCGTAAAGTGGTATAATAAATTTGTAGTTAAGTCATTAATTTTACGAATATATTTATTTTTACAATATTTTAATTATAATGACGTTAAAATGTTCATCGTGTTAATCAATGAAACTAAAATTAGTCATCTAAGATAAAGAAATAAATACCAGTGGCGTGCAATTTTAAAACATCATCATTATCATCATATCATATGCAATTTTTAAACATCAAATATTAATAACCAAAATCTATTAAGTTTACAATTGTTGATGTTCTGTTGAAACGTGGATACTGTGCAACAGTCTCCTACAGTGGCGAAAGCTGAACACCGATACGGGTGGTGAGTTCTTGTTCTAATACATGTTTGGTTTGTGTAATGTTGGAGGAGTAGTACTCGTGGGATGCAGCAAATTTCTGCATCAGTCACTATTTCCTGGATAAATCATGCTGCCGATAACCAGTAGCATTCAGGCTCGGGAAACCGCAAAACCTTTACAGGAGGGAGACTCTGTACCAGGGTCGTGTACCCATGGGCACCTCCGTCTTACCTATTTCTGCCGCAAATCAGCAGTGCTTGCATTGCTGTGTTCCGGTTTGAAGGGTAAAATATGGCATTGAAATTACTGGGTACCGTGACTTTACATCTTAAGTCACAAGTTGGCAACGTACACTGTGGTTCTTGTGGGGGTTGCAGTTTTGCTGCGAATCTCACAGAAACCACATGTATTATAGGTGACTGTTACCATTTACCATCAGGTGGGCAGTTTGCTTGTTTGCCAACTTAATTGCATTAAAAAAAACACAGGATTTCACCCGAGGTCAAACCTATCGATGCCTAGCAGACTTTGCATAGACAAAAAGACGCCGATATGAAGTTGTGGAACTTTGTCTGACGCTGAGAACACCGTGGTAAGGGACCCACAGCGTAATATGTTAACTGCCTCCGTAGTCTAGTGGTTGAGACCACCGGATGTTGATCGGGAGGTCCGGGGTTCGATTCCCCATGACCATGAAAGCAGAATTTTTTCTGCTTGGTTTAGTATAGCTACCACCGTCTTACCTAAGTTTGTCGCCAAAATAAAAATGTTAATAGCATTATTGTGTTCCGACGATTAGAGGTAAGATAGCCAGTTCCTCGGTTGTTGAAGAGTCCAGGTGAAGCACGCTTTCACCTTCGACCTTATCATCATTGGAAAGCCAAGAACTCCCCGTTGTATGTAAAATATGTAGCGTTTGGCTATAGTCAATAGGTTACTTTTTTGGGTGATGGGAGAATTATCAATGACACCGGGAGTTTGATCAATAAAACCTCGTAATTTTTCAAATGCGCGAAATATGTAAAATACCTTTCCTAACGGTACAAAAAGGTGTTCCACAGATACCTCAACATTTTGCCGCTAATTTTATAATGATTAATTATAACGATAGTCTAGATTATTTTATTGAAATAAAATATTAGTCATCTATACTAATATTATAGAGCTGAAGAGTTTGTTTGTTTGATTGACTGCGCTGATCTCAGGAACTACTGATTCAAATTGAAAAATTGTTTTTGTGTTGGATAGTCCATTTATCGCGGAAGGCTTTATGCTATATAGCATCACACTACGAGTAATAGGAGCTGAGCATCAATGAAAAATGTTGTAAAAGCAGGAAAAAATATATGGCGAAACGTAGTTCGTGGGCACAGCTAGTTATAAATCAATGTTCAAAAAGGTATACAAAAAAGGAAGTACGAAAGGATCAGTGCGAAATTATTAATAGTTTTGATTAAGAAAAAATATACCTACATCAAGTTTATATCTACGAGTAGGTAGACAATGGCTGTTTCTATGAGTTGCACGACACTGGTAAAAACTACACGCAAGACCAACATTAATTATTTGAATAATAATATGTAATGCAATAGAGATATTCTAGTAATGTTTAAAAAATCAATTATCTACATCACGTTTACTTTTAAATTCCTTGAAGTAAGTAGATAAACCAAGTTTCAGATATTAAATAGGTACTTAAACACTGAATCTATTACTAAAACGTGTGGTAAACCAACAGTGAGTTTATTTTAAGTAATTCTCATTGTTGAATTTATTTAATTAAATAATATAATTTTAAGTAACAATAAGTATAAAACTTAGTTTAGTAGGTAGGTCCAAATTATCTGATATTGTAACATAATACATATTATTATAATATTTTTATTCTTAGTAACTTACAAAAAATAATATTTATCTAATTAAACATACTACTAATTAAAGATGCTATCATAATATATCCCCATGTAAATAGCTTTTAGGAAATGTTTAGTTGTTCAAGGGGAATGTATAGTTCAAAACTGTAGTATTGAAAGACATGTTTGATGGTATTGAGAATATTGAATCAGAATAAAAATGCATCTCTAGAAGGCTTACTACCACATAAAAAATAATACCTAAGTAAATTATAGTACAGTTTAGCTATGAGAGGTGTTTTTACATATTATTATATTTGTTTATCATAAGAAACATCAAAATATTTATTATAGGTTTTTCAAGATAGTTTGGTAGTACGAGTATTATTTACAGCAATAATTTGTAAGAGTAAGTGCATTCTAAAAAACTTGCAATCTGCAAGGCAATTATATTTTGCTAGAATCACACACACTCAGATTGTGAGTCAATCTATAAAAATTATATGGTAAAGAATAAAACGCATGTGTATAAAAATATTAGATCTAATAAGATTGCTTACTATTTGTTTATTTCTGTGTGAGGAGATAAACTATACATAATGGTTATTTAAAAATTTTACAAATTCCAAGCTTTGCATACCTACACTAAAATTGCTTTTTTATTAGTTAATAATATTCTAATGCTCACCTGTTGCAACAACCGCTACACCCTCAGCTAACTGGGACTCCATGTCACCGCTGAATTCCATTCTTAATAAAATTTCACTTAATATCTAAAATAAAATTATTTTTTAAAATATTTTTTTAGTCTGTTTTTCATTAATTTTACATAATTATCTGCCGTTGGCCTTGTCTTCATTATCAAGTAACAGTTATAACAGTTCCACATTTGTTGGAAAGGGAGAAACCTTTGACCTTATTGTCACTTAACATCGGGTGAAATGAGGGCCAAGAGCTTCCCTGTTGTCTGTAATAAAACATATTGAGCTTGCTTGATATGAAATATGAATACAAAAACATCCTAAAAGTTCCTATTAAAAATTATACTGTGTGACATTGTTAACAATTATCATAACAGCTCATATACGTCCCCACCGATGGGCTCAAGCCTACCCTAAATTAAGGTGTTTTGTTTAGGCCCTAGTCAACCGTGCTCGCCCAGTGCGGATTGGTCGACTTCACATACACCTTTGAATCTCTTCGCAGATCTATGCAGGTTACCTCACGATGTTTTCTTTCAGCGTAGGAGCGTTGGATAAATATACATATGAAATTCGAAAAACGAAAAACATATTGGCACATGGCGGTCTCGAACCCCGGAATTCCTGATTGCAAGGCAAGTGCCAAGTCCACAGCGCCACCGACACTCTGACGCTTGTTGACGATAAAATAGTTGAACTCGTGTCACAATGCTCCCTGGGCCAACTCAAACAGTGAGAGTGTGAACAGATTATTTTAATAAGAGAAAAATATGAAATATAAACAACAAAAAAATATTTTTAAACAACGTTATCTTTTCAAATCTTATGAGAGTGAACAGACGGATTAATCAATAGTCCGATCTTCCTAACGAGGTAAATATATAATTTTAATACGTACCCTTAAAAAACGGCAAGACCCACAGCACACAACTTCCCGCCGTAAAATTTATAATTAAAAACCTCAGTTTAAACGGACGATGGTAGGTAGCTACTGTAATTGAAATTAAATACAAAATTATAAATAAAACGTACTTATCATACTATAAAAATATCATATACCTACATATTAAGATCTTGTACAAATAATTTTATGACTACAATTAAGATGCTAACTTACCGTGAGCGTTGTTATAAAGTTAAAAGAATAGGTACTATAAATTATGTAGGTAATAATGTGTTTTAACGTGAATACGTAGGCAAAACGTTAATATTTCTGTACAAAGTTACAGTTAGGGATATATTTTAAATATCAAAAACTTTTTATAGAATTTGCAGTCAACGTTCTGCAAGACTCAGAAATAGTAAAGAACAAAACAAATGAAAATCTATTTAAAATTTTTCACCTGCGCCTTCTACGCATGCGCGGGCTGTCAAACGTCAAATTTTTCGCGGGAAACTCGATAACAGCCAATAACATTGCGGCGCGCGAATGTAGTTATAAATAATACTGGCCGGTTAAAAGGAATAGGTAAGGTTTTATGTGTGTTACTACGCAAATATTTTGTATGAACATTTTCAAACAAAATATAATTAAAATAAAGCTATTTCATTAAAGGAATACAATACATAAATGTTTTATATAAACATAAGTAAATAACAAAATGCAACGTTACACTCGTCATTCAATTTATATCCATACTATTATTATAAATGGGAAAGTGTGTGTGTGTGTGTCTGTTTGTTTGTCCGTCTTTCATGGCAACACGGACCAACGAATTGACGTGATTTTTTAAGTGAAGATAGTTGAAGGGATAGTGACATAGGCTACTTTTTGTCTCATTTTAACCCCCCACATCCCTAAAATGGGGGGTGGAAGTTTGTATGGAGCATTCCGCAATTTTCAAGGTAGAAAGCTAAAAATTGGTATGCGGACTGTTTGTGACCAACAAAAAAGTCGTGCATTTTTTTTTGGGAAATCTGCCCCCAACCCCTTAAAAGAGGGGGTGAAATTTATATGAGACTTTTCGCAGTTTTCGGGGTAGGAAGATAAAAAGCGGTATACGGACACTTTGTTACCAACGAAAAATTACTGCCTTATTTTTTTTTTAATCTTCCGTGTTACTCCGAATTTAACGCGAGCGAAGCCGCGGGCAAAAGCTAGTACTATTTGAAACAGTCCCCTTGCTCACGGCAGTTAATTTTAACAAAAACACATCTAACATCTGTTTATTGCACATTTATTTATGCAAATAAAAATGAACTCTGTGTTTCTTTACTCGTATCGTACCTAAGTGTGATAGAATCCACTATTTTAGATGTGCCTTACCAAGCACGGAGATCGAGATTATTCAGATTATTGTGATGTGTCACTCATCACCGCCCTAACCATCACAATATTATTGGCGAATATTGTTTTACTTTAGTATCAAAATTCATAACACTTAAACCATTTCTATAAGGAAAAAAATAGTTTGGTTCACGGTAGTGATTTGTCTATAAAAAGACGATATTACGATACTATATATAAAAATCGTTATCATAATAGGTAATACCAATTAAGAACTTAAGGAACACAAAATAACTTACTGTATTCAGATCAAAACACGAGAGCACAAATTCTGTTTCTGTTTAACTCCAGCTCCAGAGCAAGCAAAGACAAGACAAAGATGGATTTCCAAGTATAAAATTTTTGGTTGGCACAATTTTAAGCGGGAAGCTAATTTTTTTATTCTCTAAACAGGGAGTAGGCAAAGAAAACTAAAGTCTGTGCAGCCTAGCCATAACTAATTTGTTCAACTGCTCTAGATTAAATTTTTGTAATTTTATTTGTTATTTATTAGAATTTTTACATGTCTATTGTTTATTTTTGAATATTATGTTATTTTTAGACTACCTCCTAATCATTCCACCAAAGAAACTGGAAGTATAACTTACATTATGTTACTTTAAATTTGAAAACGACCTTGAGCGTTTGACATTAATACTGTCAAGCAACGGTAAGAGCAAATCTTGTAAAGAAGAAATCACAAAATATCTTGAACAATGTTGAAAATGAATATAAAAACCCCTTTTTCTCCCCAGATAAAGGAGACCAACCACTTTCTATGGAGCGTTGGTACCAAAAACAGGTTCATTGTACAGCACAAAATCATGTGTCATTGTTTACCTAATTATTATTTGATTTCGATTATGCTTCTATCGGGTCCGAAAAACAATCGATGTCTATAGAGGCCCGGGTCCGAATAGCTATTCCGTTTAAAATAATTAGTCTGTGTCTATTCGGACCGCATAGCATTTTTGTTCTATACGGACCCGGGTGGTTATTGTCTAAGAAAAAAATATATCGCGATCGCTTACATATTGACAGCCGCAGTACATCAATCACTGCTATATAAAGGAAGTCGACGCAGAGTCCTGGTGTTCAAGGCGCAATGGCTGTCAACTTATACTTAGGTGATCGTGATAGATTTATTCTTAGACATAACCCACCTGGAGGGCTACCGCCTAACTCATAGCGATCACTCGCTATCGCTTTCGTGACATTAGAACAAGAATTCAAATGTCACCTGTGACATTAAATCTATTGTTCTAATGTCACGATAACGATAGCGAGTGATCGCTTTGAGTTAGGCGGAACGGCCGCTGGGTCCCTTTAAAGGTCTATTGCTATTCGGACCCAGGTGAAAAAAATGGCGACGATGTGGATTTTACTTAATAATTGATTTTGCGAGCGGAGCTTGAAACATGCAGATTCATGCTCCGCTCGCTTCGCTCACTCCGCTGTGTGTGGTCACAATGTCTCACTTAACCTAACACACAGTTCTTAATTTTATCCTATGATTTATTTTTCAATTACGCTTCTATCGGGTACGAATAGCAATAGACTTCTATAGGGACCCGGGTCCGAACTCCGAATAGCCACTTCGTTAAAATTACTGCGAAGGACTTGAATATTGCTCAGTACCAATTGACTTGAACTACATAATATACACGGTGTTTCATAATAACCAATAAATAATGATTGCGTGTCTAAAACTAATTATTAAATTGTGTTTACCCGTAATGTCATTCAACCCAAAATTTTCATGTAAATCATAGACATGATGATGATACTATGATATACATGAAAATTTTGGGTTGAATGACATTACGTGTAAACACATTTTAATAATTAGTTTTAGATAAAGCATTGATTATTTATTGGTTATTATGAAACACCGTGTATATGTGAAGATAATATCTTCACATATACACGGCGTTGTTATATTGTACTCGTAGGGCGCTGTAAGCTCGACGCGTATAACTCACCCACAGGCCACTCGAGTAAAACGATTGACAAAAAGCCCTGAATAGGGTAATTTTGACCTCTGCTGCACATCGAGTGAACCTACGGGCAAGCATATTGTTTCTTACCGACAGCGCCCTACGCTCCCTCTCAATGTCCTCGTCGTCACTCAGACCGTCAGTGACAATATGGCCCAAATATTTAAATTTACAGACATTGTGCAATGTTGACCCATTAAGAGTAATTGGTGGCACATATCCCGGTCCACATTTACCGGACGTATTGCTTTAAACAAATTAATTTGGTATCGATGCTCAATATAACAAAACGCAAGTGAGAGAGAGTGAGAGCTTACTTTTATTTCAGTCCTACTTGTATTTGCAGACATCTTGATTATATTCAGGATCTATGCACATACAAGGTTAATATGTTTTCATTTAAATTAGAAGGTTTTGTTCTGTTTTGACGTCAGTACGTGTATGTAAAGGACTATGTTGAAAAAGACTTTTGAATTTTGCAACTCATTAAAAAGATTGCGAATTCAAAGGGACATTGCCATCGAGTCAAATACAAAAAAGAAGAAACAAAATCATATACCCATATCACATAGGTAGCTAATGAAAAGTGATACGCCATTTTGGAGCGGTGGCTTATTGAATTTGAGGGAATGTCACTCACTGTGTTGTGTTTCACTCTCGAAGCCCTTTTATTAATTTGATGATACCCATATTGCATGGGGGGCAAAAGGAAAGCCATTTTCAAACGGTGGCATAAGTGAAATTGGAGCAATGTCATTCACTGTATCATGTTTCGCCTAAAATAGGCATTCGACTATCCACAAAAACTCGAAAGGTTATGTTCTACTTTGAAAGCTGTATCATTTCAAAACCACATACCTAAGTGTCACGTGTATGGCGAGGGGAGCAAGCACTCCGCGGTGGTGTGGTCCTAGCGCCTATTTTTTAATCTAAACGATTTTCAGTTATGATTCGGTGCAATTTTTTGTTATTAAAAAATTGCTTTAAAAAACTTGTCTATTAATTAAAAAAATCAAAGGTAACCTTCTACTCTAAAAGCCCTTTTATTTGATACCCATATTACATAGATATCAAAAGGAAAGCGATCCCCCATTTGGGAGCGGCGGCCATATTAAATTTGGAGCAACGTCACTTACCGTATCGTGTTTTACTATCATAGCCCTTTCATTTGATACCCATATAGCATAGGTGGCAAAAGAAAAGCGATCCGCCATTTTGGAGCGGCGGCGGTATTCAATTTGGAGCAACGTCACTCACCGTATCGTTTTCTACTTCCCTTCACCTTTCATTTGATATATTGCGTGGGTGGCGGAAGAAATGTGATCCGCCATTTTGAAAGCGTCGGCCATATTGAATTTAGATAAAAATTACTTACTGTTGTATTTTACTCTCAAAGCCCTTTCATTTGATACCCATATTGCATAGGTAGTAAAAGGAAAGCGGTCGGCCATTTTGAAGCGGCGGCCATATTGAGTTTGTAGCAATGTCACTCACTGTATTGTGTTCAACTATTATAGCCCTTTCATTTGATACCCATATTAAATAGGTGGCAATACAAATGCGATCCGTTATTTTGGAGCGGCGGCCATATTGATTTTGGAGAAATGTCACTCACTGTATCGTTTTCTACCATCAAAGCCCTTTCATTTGATACCAATATTACGTGGGTGGCAAAAGGAAAGCAATCTGCCAATATGGAGCGGCGGCCATATTGAATTTGGAGCAATGTTATTGACTGTATCGTATTTTACTCTCAATGTTCATTAATTTGATACCCATATTGCATAGGTGCCAAAAGGAAAGCGATCGGCCATTTTGAAGCGGCAGCCATATTGAGTTTGAAGCAATGTCACTCACTGTATTGTATTCAACTATTAAAGCCCTTTCATTTGATACCCATATTGCATAGGTGGCAAAATAAAAGCGATTTGACATTTCGGAGAAGTAGCCATATTGAATTTGGAGCAATGTCACTTAGTTTACCGTTTTCTACTATCAATGCCCTTTCATTTGATATCCATATTACATTGGTGGCTAATGAATAGCCATTTGACATTTCGGAGTAGCGGCCATATTGAATTAGTTACATTTGATACCCATATTGCATAGGTGGTAAAAGGAAAGCGGTCGGCCATTTTGAAGCGGCGGCCATATTGAGTTTGAAACAATGTCACTCACTGTATCGTGTTCTACTAATATAACCCTTTCATTTGATACCCATATTGCATAGGTGGCAAAAGAAAATCGATTTGACATTTTGGAGCGGCGGCCATATTCAATTTGGAGCAAGGTCACTTACTGTGTCGTATTCTACACTTAAAATCCTTACATTTGATACCCATATTGCATAGGTGGTAAAAGGAAAGCGGTCGGCCATTTTGAAGCGGCGGCCATATTGAGTTTGAAACAATGTCACTCACTGTATCGTATTCTACTATTAAAGCCCTTTCATTTGAAACCCACATTGCATAGGTGGCAAAAGAAAATCGATTTGACATTTCGGAGCGGCGGCCATATTCAATTTGGAGCAACATCACTTACTGTGTCGTATTTTACACTTAAAATCCTTACATTTGATACCCATATTGCATAGGTGGTAAAAGGAAAGCGGTCGGCCATTTTGAAGCGGCGGCCATATTGAGTTTGAAACAATGTCACTCACTGTATCGTGTTCTAATAATAAAACCCTTTCATTTGATACCCATATTGCATAGGTGGCAAAAGAAAATCGATTTGACATTTTGGAGCGGCGGCCATATTCAATTTGGAGCAACGTCACTTACTGTGTCGTATTCTACACTTAAAATCCTTACATTTGACACCCATATTGCATAGGTGGTAAAAGGAAAGCGCTCGGCCATTTTGAAGCGGCGGCCATATTGAGTTTGAAACAATGTCACTCACTGTATCGTGTTCTACTAATAAAACCCTTTCATTTGATACCCATATTGCATAGGTGGCAAAAGAAAATCGATTTGACATTTTGGAGCGGCGGCCATATTGAATTTTGAGTAATGTCATTGACTGTGTCGTTTTTTACACTCAAAGTCCATTTTTTTGATATCTATAATGCGTGGGTGGCAAAAGAAAATCGATCTGTCATTTAAGAGTGGTGGCAACACTGAATCATCATGTGGACGCGTGTGTGCCGCGAGGTGCACGCACCTCGCGGTGGTGTGGTCCTCACATCGCTTATGTAATAAAAAAAAATTTTCAGTTGTGATTTGGTGCAAAAATGTATCTTTTTTGAGGTTGATTTAAAATTTGCCAAAGAAAGGTGTTCGATTAACCAAAAAGCTGGAAAGGTTATGTTCTACTCTATAAACATTTTTATTTGGAAGCCATATCCATGTCGCGTGTGTGCCGCGGGGAGCAAGCACCCCGCGGTGGAGTGGTCCACTTAATGTGTTTCTAAGCGAAAGGTTTTCAGTTGCGAGTCGGTGCAAAAAAATTTTCGTTTTTTGAAGTTACATAAAATTTGCCTAAAAATGTGTTCGATTATTCAAAAAATTGTAAAGGTTACGTTCTACTTTGAAAATTCTTTCATTTGATATCCATATTACATAGGTGGCAAAAGAAAAGCGAGCCACCATTTTGGAGCGGCGGCCATATTGAATTTGGAGCAACGTCACTTACTGAATCGTATTCTACACTTAAAATCCTTACATTTGATACCCATATTACATAGGTGGAGAAGGAAAAGCGATTTGACATTTCGGAGCGGCGGCCATATTGAGTTTGAAACAATGTCACTGACTGTATCGTGTTCTACTAATAAAATCCTTACATTTGATACCCATATTACATAGGTGGAGAAGGAAAATCGGTCTGTCATTTCGGAGCGGCGGCCATATTGAATTTGGAGAAACGTCACTTACTGAATCGTATTCTGCACTTAAAATCCTTACATTTGATACCCATATTACATAGGTGGAGAAGGAAAAGCGATTTGACATTTCGGAGCGGCGGCCATAATGAGTTTGAAGCAATATCACTCACTGTATCGTGTTCTACTAATAAAACCCTTACATTTGATACCCATAATACATAGGTGGAGAAGGAAAAGCGATTTGACATTTCGGAGCGGCGGCCATATTGAGTTTGAAGCAATGTCACTCACTATATCGTGTTCTACTAATAAAACCCTTACATTTGATACCCATATTGCATAGGTGGTGAAAGGAAAGCGGTCGGCCATTTTGAAGCGGCGGCCATATTGAGTTTGAAACAACGTCACTCACTGCATCGTGTTCTACTATTAAAGCCCTTTCATTTGATACCCATATTGCATAGGTGGCAAAAGAAAATCGATTTGACATGTCGGAGCGGTGGCCATATTCAATTTGGTGTAACGTCACTTACTGTACCGTGTTCTACACTTAAAATCCTTACATTTGATACCCATATTACATAAGTGGAGAAGGAAAAGCGATTTGACATTTCGGAGCGGCGGCCATATTGAGTTTGAAGCAATGTCACTCACTGTATCGTGTTCTACTAATAAAACACTTACATTTGATACCCATAATACATAGGTGGAGAAGGAAAAGCGATTTGACATTTCGCAGCGGCGGCCATATTGAGTTTGAAGCAATGTCACTCACTGTGTCGTGTTCTACTAATAAAACCCTTACATTTGATACCCATATTGCATAGGTGGTGAAAGGAAAGCGGTCGGCCATTTTGAAGCGGCGGCCATATTGAGTTTGAAACAACGTCACTCACTGCATCGTGTTCTACTATTAAAGCCCTTTCATATGATACCCATATTGCATAGGTGGCAAAAGAAAATCGATTTGACATGTCGGAGCGGCGGCCATATTGAATTTGAAGCAACGTCACTAATTGTATCGTATTCTACACTTAAAATCCTTAAATTTGATACCCATATTACCGTGCCGCTACCGAAAACCGCACTGAAATAGCAAAAAGCGCAAATTTTGAAACAATGGCCGCCTGCGCCGCCGCCATCTTGAAAAATTTAAATGTCATATTTTTCTTGTCAAGCCGACTATATGTGCTATCAAGTGACATTACGAGCTACCCGCTAGCCCTCACACAACCCCGCCAATAAATCGTCAAATTTGGGTTGTCGCTAACAATAAAAACCGTCCCACCTGCCAGTGTTGCCATAACACCAGCTCCAAATGTTGGTAGAAATGATCAGCGACGACTGTTCCACCCCACTATATCAAAAATAATTGAAAAAGTCAAAATTTACGTTTTCCCTTAAAACGGAGAAATTACCCCAAAATCTGGGAAAATTACCCCACTATTAGATTTCCCTCGTCAAGCACTACGACAGACCACCCGGTGTTGTCAGTCGAGAAATGCCGGCAACCGCGTCAAAATCGCGAATTAATGCCTTCGAAATTGCAACCCTTAACAAAATGGCCGCCAGCGGAGCCGCCATCTCGAAATGTCAAAGTTTCGGATTTTTCCCGGTAACTACATCATATACGGAGCAGGATGACGTTTACCCCACATGTCCAGCACATCTGCAACGGGGAGATCAATTCGGGTCAATTCGGGTCTACGAAAAAATTTAAACCTCCTTGGCGGCCAGTGTTGCCAGTTGCGGAAAATAAAAATACCAGAAAGTCATAGAGGCCCCGACGCTCTATAGGCGCATGGGGTTGAAAATCGCGAAAAGTCGTTATTTCGATTTTCGACTATTCGAGCCTCCAGAGGAAAAACTACCAAAAACGGTAGAAAATTTTTCACACCTGGCATCACTTCGCGCCGAGTTCTAACCCCGCCTTGAACATTTCTCCCCACTCCGAGGCCGCCATCTTGGCGAAAATTCGGTTCAAAAAAGTCAAAAATTTGAGCGTTCCAAGATGGCCGCCGGCGCCGCCGCCATTTTGTTTTTCGCCAATCGGCTACCATATTCGGGAACTCGAGGACGCATTTAAGGGAAATCATCCAAAAAATCAGCCGAAATCCCGGAAATCACGCGCGTCTTCGGTCGCAAACACGGGGCGAAACGGGTTTTTCGATCCAAGATGGCGGCGCGGCCATTTTGTTTTTTCACATTTCGACAGAAGCACCCCATCCCCGGGGGCGAAACGATCACGCGTACCAAAAACCAGCGCGATCGGAGTCGTTTTGGAAATTTTGACATTTCGCGCCGGCGGCCATCTTGGATTTTTCAAATTTCGAATATCGAATCCTGTGTCTTTTAATCAGTAGTCCATCTCACTCTAACATCCCAACACCCAAAAGTAATCGCAAATGTCCCAAAAATACCCCTAATCAGTCAGTGAGTCAGTGAGTGAGTGGTAATCCAGCTTTATATAATATAGACTAGATGTCGCGTGTGTGCCGCGGGGTGCGAGCACCCCGCGGAGGTGTTGTTCCACTTTTAGCTTTTGTAATCAAAAGGTTATCGGTTGCGAGTAGGTGCAAAAATGTTTTTTTTTTGTCGAAGTTGTAAAAATTTGCCTAAAAAAGGTGTTCGATTATTTAAAAAACTGGAAAGGATACGATCTACTCGGAATGCGCTTTCATTTGATACCCATATAACGTGGGTGGCAAAAGAAAAGCGATCGGCTAATAAGGGGTGGCGGCCATATTGAATTTGAAGTAATGTCATTGACTGTATCGTATTTTACACTAAAATTCCATTCATTTGATACCCATATTCCGTGGGTGACAAAACAAAAGCGATCTCATTTCGGAGCGGTGGCAACACTGAATCATCATGTGGACGCGTGTGTGCCGCGAGGTGCAAGCACCTCGCGGTGGTGTAGTCCTCACATCGCTTTTGTAATAAAAAAAATGTTTGCAGTTGCGATTTGGTGCAAAAATGTATCTTTTTTCAGGTCAAATTAAAATTTGCCTAAAAAAGGTGTTGGATTGATCAAAAAACTGGAAAGGTTATGTTGTACTTTATACGCTATTTTATTTCGAAGCGATGTCGATGTCGCGTGTGTGCCGCGGGGAGCAAGCACCCCGCGGTGGAGTGGTCCAAACTTAATGTTTTTCTAAGCAAAAGGTTTTCAGTTGCGAGTCGGTGCAAAAAAAATTTCGTTTTTTTAAGTTACATAAAAAATGGTGTTCGATTATTTAAAAAATTTGAAAAGGTTACGTTCTACTCTAAAAATCCTTACATTTGATACCCATATTACATAGGTGGAGAAGGAAAAGCGATTTGACATTTCGGAGCGGCGGCCATATTGAGTTTGAAGCAATATCACTCACTGTATCGTGTTCTACTAATAAAATCCTTACATTTGATACCCATATTACATAGGTGGCAAAACAAAAGCGATCCGCCATTTTGGAGCGGCGGCCATATTGAATTTGGAGAAACGTCACTTACTGAATCGTATTCTACACTTAAAATCCTTACATTTGATACCCATATTACATAGGTGGAGAAGGAAAAGCGATTTGACATTTCGGAGCGGCGGCCATATTGAGTTTGAAGCAATATCACTCACTGTATCGTGTTCTACTAATAAAATCCTTACATTTGATACCCATATTACATAGGTGGGGAAGGAAAATCGGTCTGTCATTTCGGAGCGGCGGCCATATTGAATTTGGAGAAACGTCACTTACTGAATCGTATTCTACACTTAAAATCCTTACATTTGATACCCATATTACATAGGTGGGGAAGGAAAATCGGTCTGTCATTTCGGAGCGGCGGCCATATTGAATTTGGAGAAACGTCACTTACTGAATCGTAGTCTACACTTAAAATCCTTACATTTGATACCCATATTACATAGGTGGAGAAGGAAAAGCGATCCGCCATTTTGGAGCGGCGGCTATATTGAATTTGAAACAATGTCACTCACTGTATCGTGTTCTACTATTAAAGCCCTTATATTTGATACCCATATTACATAGGTGGCAAAACAAAAGCGATCCGCCATTTTGGAGCGGCGGCCATATTGAATTTGGAGAAACGTCACTTACTGAATCGTATTCTACACCTAAAATCCTTACATTTGATACCCATAATACATAGGTGGAGAAGTAAAATCGGTCTGTCATTTCGGAGCGGCGGCCATATTGAATTTGGAGAAACGTCACTTACTGAATCGTATTCTACACTTAAAATCCTTACATTTGATACCCATATTACATAGGTGGAGAAGGAAAAGCGATTTGACATTTCGGAGCGGCGGCCATATTGAGTTTGAAGCAATGTCACTCACTGTATCGTGTTTTACTAATAAAAGCCTTTCATTTGATACCCATATTACATAGGTGGCAAAAGAAAATCGATTTGACATTTCGGAGCGGCGGCCATTTTGAATTTGGAGAAACGTCACTTACTGAATCGTATTCTACACTTAAAATCCTTACATTTGATACCCATATTACATAGGTGGAGAAGGAAAAGCGATTTGACATTTCGGAGCGCCGGCCATATTGAATTTTGAGAAACGTCACTTACTGAATCGTATTCTACACTTAAAATCCTTACATTTGATACCCATATTACATAGGTGGAGAAGGAAAAGCGATTTGACATTTCGGAGCGGCGGCCATATTGAGTTTGAAGCAATATCACTCACTTTATCGTGTTCTACTCCCAAATCCCTTTCATTTGATACCCATATTGCATAGGTGGCAAAAGAAATGCAATCCGCTATTTTGGAAGCGGCGGCCATATTGGATTTAGACAAAAATCATTTACTTGGTTTTGTTTCACTCTTAAAACCCTTTCATTTGATACCCATATTGCTATGGTCGCAAAAGAAATATGAACCAGCCTTTTTTTTATGGCGGCCATTTTTAATCTATATCGGTGACACTACGTGTATCGTGTAGTACTCGCAAAACCCTTTCATTTAATACCCATATCACCATGCCGCGGCTGAAAACCGCACCGAAATAGCAAAAAGCGAAAATTTTTAAAAAATGGTCGCCAGCGCCGCCGCCATCTTGAAAAATTGAAATGTCAAATTTTTTGTGTAAGGCCGACTATATTTCCTATCGAGCGATATTACCAGCCGGCCCCTAGCCCTATCCAAACTCCGTCAAAAAATCGTCAAATTTGGGTCGTCGCTGACAACAAAAACCGCCCCAGCTGCCAGTGTTGCCATATCACCGGCCTAAATGGTGGTAGAAATGATCAGCGACGTCTGTTCCACCCAGCTATATGAAAAAAAATCGAAAAAGTCGAAATTTACGTTCTCCCTCAAAACGGGGAAATTACCCCAAAATCGGGGAAAATTACCCCACAGTTGGATTTCCCTCGGCGAGCACTACGAAAGGCCACCCGGTGTTGTCAGTCGAAAAACGCCGGCAACCGCGTCAAAATCGGGATTTATTTTTTTCAAAATTGCAACCCTTAACAAAATGGCCGCCAGCGGAGCCGCCATCTTGAAATGTCAAAGTTTCGGATTTTTCCCGGTAACTACATCGTATACGGAGCAGGATGACGTTTACCCCACGTTGCCAGCACATCTGGAACGGGGAGATCAATTCGGGTCAAATCGGGTCTACGAAAAAATTCAAACCTCCTTGGCGGCCAGTGTTGCCAGTTGCGGAAAATAAAAATACCAGAAAGTCATAGAGGCCCCGACGCTCTATAGGCGCATGGGGTTGAAAATTGCGAAAAGTCGTTATTTCGATTTTCGACTATTCGGGCCTCCAGAGGAAAAACTACCAAAAACGGTAGAAAATTTTTCCAACCTGGCAACACTTTGCGCCGAACTCTAACCCCGCCCAGAACATTTGACCCCACTCCGAGGCCGCCATCTTGGCGAAAATGCGGTTCAAAAATGTCAAAAATTTGAGCGTTCCAAGATGGCCGCCGGCGCCGCCGCCATTTTGTTTTTCGCCAACCGGCTACCATAATCGGAAACTCGAGGACGCGTTCGACCGGAGCCATCAAAAAAATCAGCCGAAATCCCGAAAGTCACGCGCGTGTTCGGTCGCAAACACGGGGCGAAACGGGTTTTTCGATCCAAGATGGCGGCGCGGCCATTTTGTTTTTACACATTTCGATAGAAGCACCCGATCCCCGGGGGCGAAGCGATCACGCGTCCCAAAAACCAGCGCGATCGGAGCCGTTTTGGAAATTTTGACATTTCGCGCCGGCGGCCATCTTGGATTTTTCAAATTTCGAATATCGCTATCTACTCGACCGAATCGATCGTGCATCTCGCTCTAACATCCCAAAACCCAAAAGTAACTGCAAATGTCCCAAAAATACCCCTGATCAGTGAGTGAGTCAGTCAGTCAGTCAGTGGTAATCCAGCTTTATATATTATAGACTAGATGTCGCGTGTGTGCCGCGGGGTGCGCGCACCCCGCGGTGGTGGACCCCCCACTTTAGCTTTTGTAATCAAAAGGTTATCGGTTGCGAGTAGGTGCAAAAATGAATTTTTTTTGTCGAAGTTATAAAATTTGCCTAAAAAAGGTGTTCGAATATTCAAAAAACTGGAAAGGATACGTTTTTCTCTGAATGCTCTTTCATTTGATACCCATATTACGTGGGTGGCAAAAGAAAATCGATCGGCCAATTCGGAGCGGCGGCCATATTGAATTTGGAGTAATGTCATTGACTGTGTCGTTTTTTACACTCAAAGTCCATTTTTTTGACATCTATATTGCGTGGGTGGCAAAAGAAAATCGATCTGTCATTTCGGAGCGGTGGCAACACTGAATCATCATGTGGACGCGTGTGTGCCGCGAGGTGCACGCACCTCGCGGTGGTGTGGTCCTCACATCGCTTTTGTAATAAAAAAAAGTTTTCAGTTGTGATTTGGTGCAAAAATGTATCTTTTTTGAGGGTGATTTAAAATTTGCCAAAGAAAGGTGTTCGATTAACCAAAAAGCTGGAAAGGTTATGTTCTACTCTATAAACATTTTTATTTGGAAGCCATGTCCATGTCGCGTGTGTGCCGCGGGGAGCAAGCACCCCGCGGTGGAGTGGTCCACTTAATGTGTTTCTAAGCGAAAGGTTTTCAGTTGCGAGTCGGTGCAAAAAATTTTTCGTTTTTTGAAGTTACATAAAATTTGCCTAAAAATGTGTTCGATTATTCAAAAAATTGGAAAGGTTACGTTCTACTTTGAAAATTCTTTCATTTGATACCCATATTACATAGGTGGCAAAAGAAAAGCGATCCGCCATTTTGGAGCGGCGGCCATATTGAATTTGGAGCAACGTCACTTACTGAATCGTATTCTACACTTTAAATCCTTACATTTGATACCCATATTACATAGGTGGAGAAGGAAAAGCGATTTGACATTTCGGAGCGGCGGCCATATTGAGTTTGAAGCAATATCACTCACTGTATCGTGTTCTACTAATAAAATCCTTACATTTGATACCCATATTACATAGGTGGAGAAGGAAAATCGGTCTGTCATTTCGGAGCGGCGGCCATATTGAATTTGGAGAAACGTCACTTACTGAATCGTATTCTGCACTTAAAATCCTTACATTTGATACCCATATTACAGTGGAGAAGGAAAAGCGATTTGACATTTCGGAGCGGCGGCCATATTGAGTTTGAAGCAATATCATTCACTTTATCGTGTTCTACTAATAAAATCCTTACATTTGATACCCATATTACATAGGTGGAGAAGGAAAATCGGTCTGTCATTTCGGAGCGGCGGCCATATTGAATTTGGAGAAACGTCACTTACTGAATCGTATTCTACACTTAAAATCCTTACATTTGATACCCATATTGCATAGGTGGTAAAAGGAAAGCGGTCGGCCATTTTGAAGCGGCGGCCATATTGAGTTTGAAGCAATGTCACTCACTGTATCGTGTTCTACTATTAAAGCCCTATCATTTGATACCCATATTGCATAGGTGGCAAAAGAAAATCGATTTGACATTTCGGAGCGGCGGCCATATTGAATTTGGAACAGCGTCACTTACTGAATCGTATTCTACAATTAAAATCCATACATTTGATACCCATATTACATAGGTGGCGAAAGAAAAGCGATTTGACATTTCGGAGCGGCGGCCATATTGAGTTTGAAGCAATATCACTCATTGTATCGTGTTCTACTAATAAAACCCTTACATTTGATACCCATATTGCATAGGTGGCAAAGGAAAATCGATTTGACATTTTGGAGCGGCGGCCATATTCAATTTGGTGTAACGTCACTTACTGTACCGTATTCTACACTTAAAATCCTTACATTTGATACCCATATTACATAAGTGGAGAAGAAAAAGCGATTTGACATTTCGGGGCGGCGGCCATATTGAGTTTGAAGCAATGTCACTCACTGTATCGTGTTCTACTAATAAAACACATACATTTGATACCCATAATACATAGGTGGAGAAGGAAAAGCGATTTGACATTTCGCAGCGGCGGCCATATTGAGTTTGAAGCAATGTCACTCACTGTATCGTGTTCTACTAATAAAACCCTTACATTTGATACCCATATTGCATAGGTGGTGAAAGGAAAGCGGTCGGCCATTTTGAAGCGGCGGCCATATTGAGTTTGAAACAACGTCACTCACTGCATCGTGTTCTACTAATAAAACCCTTACATTTGATACCCATATTGCATAGGTGGCAAAAGAAAATCGATTTGACATGTCGGAGCGGCGGCCATATTAAATTTGAAGCAACGTCACTAACTGTATCGTATTCTACACTTAAAATCCTTAAATTTGATACCCATATTACCGTGCCGCTACCGAAAACCGCACTGAAATAGCAAAAAGCGCAAATTTTGAAACAATGGCCGCCTGCGCCGCCGCCATCTTGAAAAATTTAAATGTCATATTTTTCGTGTCATGCCGACTATATGTGCTATCAAGTGACATTACGAGCTACCCGCTAGCCCTCACACAACCCCGCCAATAAATCGTCAAATTTGGGTTGTCGCTAACAATAAAAACCGTCCCACCTGCCAGTGTTGCCATAACACCAGCTCCAAATGTTGGTAGAAATGATCAAAGACGACTGTTCCACCCCGCTATATCGAAAAAAATTGAAAAAGTCGAAATTTACGTTTTCCCCTAAAACGGAGAAATTACCCCAAAATCGGGGAAAATTACCCCACTATTTCATTTCCCTCGTCGAGCACTACGACAGACCACCCGGTGTTGTCAGTCGAAAAACGCCGGCAACCGCGTCAAAATCGCGAATTAATGCCTTCGAAATTGCAACCCTTAACAAAATGGCCGCCAGCGGAGCCGCCATCTTGAAATGTCAAAGTTTCGGATTTTTCCCAGTAACTACATCATATACGGAGCAGGATGACGTTTACCCCACATGTCCAGCACATCTGGAACGGGGAGATCAATTCGGGTCAATTCGGGTCTACCAAAAAATTCAAACCTCCTTGGTGGCCAGTGTTGCCAGTTGCGGAAAATAAAAATACCAGAAAGTCATAGAGGCCCCGACGCTCTATAGGCGCATGGGGTTGAAAATTGCGAAAAATCGTTATTTCGATTTTCGACTATTCGGGCCTCCAGAGGAAAAACTACCAAAAACGGTAGAAAATTGTTCACACCTCGCAATACTTCGCGCCGAGTTCTAACCCCGCCTAGAACATTTCACCCTACTCCGAGGCCGCCATCTTGGCGAAAATGCGGTTCAAAAAAGTCAAAAATTTGAGCGTTCCAAGATGGCCGCCGGCGTCGACGCCATTTTGATTTTCGCTAATCGGCCCCCATAATCGGGAACTCGAGGACGATTTTAAGGGAATTCATCCAAAAAATCAGGCGAAATCCCAAAAATCACGCGCGTATTCGGTCGAAAACACGGGGCGAAACGGGTTTTTCGATCCAAGATGGCGGCGCGGCCATTTTGTTTTTTCGCATTTTGACAGTTGCACCTCATCCCCGGGAGCGACACGATCAAGAACCATCCAAAAAACCAGCACGCTCGGAGCCATTTTGGAAAAGTTGACATTTCGCGGTGGCGGCCATCTTGGATTTTTCAAATTTCGAATATCGAATCCTGTGTCTTTTAATCAGTAGTCGATCTCACTCTAACATCCCAAAACCCAAAAGTAACTGCAAATGTCCCAAAAATACCCCTGATCAGTCAGTCAGTGAGTGAGTGGTAATCCAGCTTTATATAATATAGACTAGATATAGACTAGATGTCGCGTGTGTGCCGCGGGGTGCGCGCACCCCGCGGTGGTGGACCCCCCACTTTAGCTTTTGTAATCAAAAGGTTATCGGTTGCGAGTAGGTGCAAAAATGTTTTTTTTTTGTCGAAGTTATAAAATTTGCCTAAAAAAGGTGTTCAAATATTCAAAAAACTGGAAAGGATACGTTTTTCTCTGAATGCTCTTTCATTTGATACCCATATTACGTGGGTGGCAAAAGAAAATCGATCGGCCAATTCGGAGCGGCGGCCATATTGAATTTGGAGTAATGTCATTGACTGTGTCGTTTTTTACACTCAAAGTCCATTTTTTTGACATCTATATTGCGTGGGTGGCAACAGAAAATCGATCTGTCATTTCGGAGCGGTGGCAACACTGAATCATCATGTGGACGCGTGTGTGCCGCGAGGTGCACGCACCTCGCGGTGGTGTGGTCCTCACATCGCTTTTGTAATAAAAAAAGTTTTCAGTTGTGATTTGGTGCAAAAATGTATCTTTTTTGAGGTTGATTTAAAATTTGCCAAAGAAAGGTGTTCGATTAACCAAAAAGCTGGAAAGGCTATGTTCTACTCTATAAACATTTTTATTTGGAAGCCATGTCCATGTCGCGTGTGTGCCGCGGGGAGCAAGCACCCCGCGGTGGAGTGGTCCACTTAATGTGTTTCTAAGCGAAAGGTTTTCAGTTGCGAGTCGGTGCAAAAAATTTTTCGTTTTTTGAAGTTACATAAAATTTGCCTAAAAATGTGTTCGATTATTCAAAAAATTGGAAAGGTTACGTTCTACTTTGAAAATTCTTTCATTTGATACCCATATTACATAGGTGGCAAAAGAAAAGCGATCCGCCATTTTGGAGCGGCGGCCATATTGAATTTGGAGCAACGTCACTTACTGAATCGTATTCTACACTTAAAATCCTTACATTTGATACCCATATTACATAGGTGGAGAAGGAAAAGCGATTTGACATTTCGGAGCGGCGGCCATATTGAGTTTGAAACAATGTCACTCACTGTATCGTGTTCTACTAATAAAATCCTTACATTTGATACCCATATTACATAGGTGGAGAAGGAAAATCGGTCTGTCATTTCGGAGCGGCGGCCATATTGAATTTGGAGAAACGTCACTTACTGAATCGTATTCTACACTTAAAATCCTTACATTTGATACCCATATTGCATAGGTGGTAAAAGGAAAGCGGTCGGCCATTTTGAAGCGGCGGCCATATTGAGTTTGAAACAATGTCACTCACTGTATCGTGTTCTACTGTTAAAGCCCTATCATTTGATACCCATATTGCATAGGTGGCAAAAGAAAATCGATTTGACATTTCGGAGCGGAGGCCATATTGAATTTGGAACAGCGTCACTTACTGATTCGTATTCTACAATTAAAATCCATACATTTGATACCCATATTACATAGGTGGAGAAGGAAAAGCAATTTGACATTTCGGAGCGGCGGCCATATTGAGTTTCAAGCAATGTCACTCACTGTATCGTGTTCTACTAATAAAACCCTTACATTTGATACCCATAATACATAGGTGGAGAAGGAAAAGCGATTTGACATTTCGGAGCGGCGGCCATATTGAGTTTGAAGCAATGTCACTCACTGTATCGTGTTCTACTAATAAAACCCTTACATTTGATACCCATATTGCATAGGTGGTGAAAGGAAAGCGGTCGGCCATTTTGAAGCGGCGGCCATATTGAGTTTGAAACAACGTCACTCACTGCATCGTGTTCTACTATTAAAGCCCTTTCATTTGATACCCATATTGCATAGGTGGCAAAAGAAAATCGTTTTGACATGTCGGAGCGGCGGCCAATCTTGAAAGGTTACGTTCTACTCTAAAAGCTCTTATCTGATACCTATAACGTGAATGTTTTGAATTACATACTTTGAAAAGGACGGTAAATGCTAATGTCTTTGCCTCTTTTAATCAATTATGTTACAAGTATGTAAAACCTTTACACACAATACGAATGTTATTAAATAGCGCGCACCTTTTGAATGATGATTTAGTGATACGCCTTAGGGACAAGTATGGGTTAGTAAATGAAGCACCAGGTTCTGTCACTTATTTTATATTAAAAAAGCATTACACAACATTATCATAAAAAGGTACATATTCTCATTCTAAAGATTTATGATTATTACACATAATAACATACAAAAGTATGAAAACATACCTACTCCTAATTGTGCCTGAATATTGATAATTAACTTTATTATCATTATACTGATAGTTCTACAAGCTTGTTGAGATAATAGCGATACTATGACGACACGGTTAGCGCAGAGGTCGAGTGATCACCTACTGCGCAACGGGTTGCGGATTCGATTCCCGTACGGGACAAATATTTTGTATGGCCAACAGAAATTTGTTCCGGTCCAGCCCCCAGCATCTGCATGTGATATTCTATGTTTGTAACTGCACCCACGACATCGGAGAAAATCGTAGTGTGGAGCGACGATTTAAAAAAAATACGGTTTATGGTATAAGTATTATTTAGTTAATTTATATTATTTAATTGTGACATCGAGATATAATTTAGTCTTGATGTTGCAATTTTCTTATACGTCACGGCAATGCAATGATGGGAGAGAAGAATGAAAGATATGAAAAACATAAATATTTAAAATTGAAGCTAGGTTTGGCGCGAAAACAACGTGTCGCCTACATATTTATGGATGATAATTATAGCACAAGTATGGTAAGGATATTATGATGAACATCAGAATTTTGATCGTCTCCAGTGGTTGGCATGTTTATCATATGGTTTAGTCTTAGTGGTGGTATCATAATATTATTATGCTACTGAATAGAACCTGAAAAGAAGCGAAAAAAAATAATAATTAATTAGATGCTTTGTTTTGTTTGTATATACATATTTTGGAAATGTATAACTTGTTTCAAGGCCTCATTACCTAGGTTCGCTTTGATTGCTCTGATTGGTAGGTTTGGTAGCGCACAGGTTGGTTTAATGTTGTCAAGACTAAACATAGGGGATATTTCTTCCATTTATATGCAATTTTACTATTTTTACATTAACACATTATTAATTTTCAAATTAACTTTTATGCTTAATCTGAAACAAAAATTTTCTTGGATATAAGTTGTTTTTAAATATATTGTGAATTGTTGAAGTGTCTATAATTAATCGTTATATTTCTGCTTGGTTTGGTCGATGCTAGGTAGAGCTTATGAGCCCGCCTGGTTAGCTGCCGCGGTCTTACCTATCATCATCATAGTAGCTTATATATGTCCCCACCGAGGGACTTGAGCCTACCCTAAGTTAAGGTGTTTAGGCCTTAGTCAACCACGCTAGCCCAGTGCGCATTGGTCGAGTTTACATATAGCTTTGAATTTCTTCGCAGATGTATGCAGGCTGCCTCACTATGTTTTCCTTCACCGTAGGAGCGTCAGACAAATGTAAATTAAATACGAAAACTAATAAATGTTCATATGTACTTAGTTCTATTCTAAATTCCAAAATAGTATGTGAGTCACTAATATAATCATTGATGGATTCTGAAAAACATAATGGTGTGAATTAAGTATAATAATAAGAAATGATAAATTTAAACAGAACATTTAATGTGGTGATACCTTAAGTAATTCCTTTTTTTATTCATTATCATCAGCAGCTTATATGCGTCTTCACCAAGGGGCTCGAGCCTTAGTTAATCATACTGCTTCAATAGGGGTTTCTTATTAATTATTTTATTGACATCATGTTATTTTTCTTCTTTTATGTGAATACCAGATTTTAAGATAAAACTTAATGTGATATTTATTTAACAATTACAGTTGTGTTGTGATCTGTGGAAAAGATGAACATACATACAAATATACATATAATCACACCTGTTCTCAGCGTAAGGTGAAGCAGTAGTAGTTTTTTATATTAATAAATAAATTACCTATAACATTTTATGTCCAACAGCTCAGATGACACAGCGCATGCATTGTTGTTATTCACAAATGTCTGTAGCAGAAAAATATAATATCTATTTAAAAAATAAAAACGATAATAATATTTAAAAAAAATGTATAAGCCAGCGCCTCGTTAGTTAATAGCAGGGAGCACCACGAGCAGGTGAGGTTGGCATTTGAAAATACAGAAATAAATTTGTCTGTGTATGCAATTTCATTTTATTTGTAATAGGTTGACTATTTACAAAAATATTAATTTATATTTGTATTTTCATTTGCTCCCCATCTAACTACACTAACTACAATTAACTACACTAAAAGCACAATTAGAATTGAACGATGAAATAATATTTAAGGTTAGATATGAAAATTTAATAGGTACTTTTCGAGTTAATCGACATAAAACTAAAGCAAAAATTTTCAAGTGAAAATAATAGTCCAGCTGTCTATGGAATTAACGCAAAAGAAATGTAAAAATGTAATGAATAACAAGGTACGCTGATGTAGGACTGTCGAAATTAGAATAAAAAATAATTTAAGTACCTAGTTTGTATAAAAAAAAATACTTTCGAAGATACAGATTCGAGAAAAAACATGTCTGCGGTGTTTACTGTGCATTACTTGAAAATTATCCATAGTATTTCCATAGTACGTATAGTTAAGCCGTTAGATTCGTACGTATATCAAAATATGTTTGTATGAATTCAGGACATATGTCTATAAGGAATACAATCAGCATATTAGCAATAAGAATTTATTACTTATTAGTCTATGGGAAATAAATGAACAAGTATAGTGGCAAATGTGTTTATTGCCCAATTCCTTATATGAAAATAATATAACGAACGCAATGTAATTGTTTTGGATATCTAAGGAGCTCCGCCCCGCTCCAGACAATGGAGGACGACCGCGATTTACCTCCCCTTGAAGATTGAATAAAGGAATTTATTGAGATACAGCCATAAGGCTAGTCGTGACACTTTAGTGATTTCAAAATTGACTTTAGTGATTGAAATAAATTATGAAATATAACCAAGTGCAGGTAAAACTATTTTAGCGTTGCATCACACTGCTTATTACGTTCTATAGAACATTATATCAGTCAGATAAAACTCACTTGAATACGGTGTAACCACTACAACTAACTAACAAATGGTTCTTTCAAAATAAAAGGTATGGATAGGATAGGAGTTCCATTACATGGAATAACATAGAACACATAGCATACATTTATGTCAGGTCTAAAATTGAAATCGTTATATTTTTTATATTAAGAGTTTGTGTTTATATTACGCATTGTGGCGTACCTACTGATATGAAGAAGTATGTTAAGAATAGGTGTAAAACGACAATAATGTCCTTTAGAGAGATGTTGAATAATATGTTGAAAGGAATAGACTCAATATAATGTTATGACTTTATCAAGTTTTACAAAATATATTTATAAACACTATCCTCATGAGTATATTTGTAGCAAGGCAGAATCTTTATAGGAAATAATAGTCATTTTTATTCGTCAAAATTAAAAACGCGGCATTCCATTACAAGGAATAATTAAATAATTGTACTTAGTTTATTGGTTACCAACTTACTCTACAAGTACGTTATAACATGACTCGTTATAAAAGTGTCAAATACTTACGATTTATGTTGCGTTCTCCTCGATTTGGTCATTAAATGAAATGAGAATGAAATACAAACTACACAATACTATGCTAACTACATTGCGGCAATGTCAGCATGACTATTAAATATTGTACACGACAGAATCAAGTAACATTATAATGTTTTTAATTTTAACAATGAAACATGTTTATTAACCATATGGGTATACAAGTTTCAATTTAACAATTTCGCTATACTATATCTACATAGCAACTAATTTGTCAATTTAAGGTGGTTAGGTAAAATGAACAAAATAGGTATTTCAATTAATCTATTATTATAAATGAAAAGTAATTATGAATGAAAAATTGTCAATAATTGTATTGAATTTCGTACCTACATCTCTGTATTACTCAGATGATGCGCGATAAAATATATTAACAACAAGTCGAGTCCTCTTTGTTATCTAATTAAATTTTCTAAGTAAAAGTTAAATATTAAAAACTTAATAATTTTAAATTTTACTCAAAACGATACAGAGATTTTCGAAAAATTACTTGCACGAACAAAAATCATATCAGTTGAAATTTGAAAAATAAATTAGCATTCTATAATAACTTTATTGTGCCAATTAATTTATACTCAGTACAACAATAATAGGTAATAAATAATAATGTGGAAGACGTCTTCAATAATTTCAGAAAAAAGTAAGGATTTCAAGGAAACTACAATACTTAAAACTACATACATTATATACGCCTATAGTACACGCTACAACTATTTAAATTATTACTTGATACTTGATATTATCGTGTACAAGAAATAATATGGAATAAAGTGATCGTAATCGTAAATAAATAAAATTGCATTGCGAATTCATTGTATGTACCTATCAATCAAAGTAAACAAATTGATATTAAAGCAAGCTGCTGCTGAATTATAATAACTGCGGAAAAACTACGTTATTGGTAAGACATTTCGAATTTATTATTTTATCTTTATGGATAAGAACTTTTATATTGTCTTTTTGATTTACCCGACCTAATGCAACATACAGCTGACCATGACTAAAGACATCAGAACGTAAATCGACGCCTACTCTACTTATAGTTTGGCCTTGACTTTTGTGTATTGTCATGGCATATGCAACCTGTAAAGGAAACTGACGACGAGTCATTTCAATTGGGCTATTAGGTTCTATTTGAGTCTTAAATAAAATGCGTGGAATAAAATAATTTTCATCCTCGCCGGGCCTGCGAACAGTTATTAAACGCGGTGATGTATGAACGATTATTACTTTGGTTCCGTTCACTAACCTATCGGAAAAACTAAGATTTCTGATAATTATACACACGCATCCTACTTTCAGCGTCAGATCATAAGGTGGAATACCTGTTGGTTGTAATCTGTTTAACGTGTCCGCGCCTAAAAATATTTCATCTGCGTTGTCTGTAGCTACTTCGTCAATAGAATAAAAATGCAAATGTTCACCAGGTAAACGGTCTAAGATAAATGAATTTATTTCACGAACGTTCTCATTGTGAGTTGTTAATATTGCACGATGAGCACATATGTCGGGTTCATCAATAACTATAACGGGAAAAACAAAATCAACAAGATCAGCCAATTCGGTAACAAAAGATATAAAAGATATGTCTACTAAGTTTTGCTGCATGTCACCAGTTTTCGAAGGTAATATTTGTAATGTATTAGAGCCTAATTTCAGTAAGAAATTTGAATATTCAGGATCACCTCTACACCGCTGTGAGGTGCTCAAAGAAAATGTTTTTAAATTTTTCCAAAGAGGTGATGACTTTACAGAGCAATTGACAACATCCGAGTTAGATTTTGCATTAACAACAACAGGTGGTATTTGCCGAAAATCTCCAGCAAATATAATGATTTTACCTCCGAACAACTGATCACATTGCATTAAGTCACGCAATGAGCGATCTAATAAATGAATTAAGTATTTATGTGCCATTGGGGCCTCATCATAAATAATAACGTTAGCGTGATAAATAAGTTCAGCCCGTTGCGATCCGTTTGTGATATTCCAATATCCAAGATCGTCGATTAGATTTAATGGAAATTTAAACAAACTATGTGCAGTAGTTCCCCCGACGTAATTCTGAGCGGCTATACCGGAACTGGCTGAACACAAAACGATACCATTTAGATTACCGCGTACATGAGCAGTTATTACATTTAATAACAACGTTTTACCTGTGCCAGCAGGACCGTCAATAAAAAGGGCCCTATCATTAGAATTACGGAAATATTCATCTGTTAAAAGATTATTTAGGTAATCGAAAATTATTTTCTGTTCATTAGATAATTGTGGAAGCCAATTCTCAACATATGTCACAAATTTGTCTGCATTATGCTCGGTACGTTCTCGGGTTAATTCCGTGGTATGATCATTGACTGCCGGCAGGCCTTGTTCCACCGCAGACGTCCCATGCTTACGCAACAATCTGTCAATTTGAATAAGTGCTAATCTATGTGACTCTAAATCGTCGTTATTGGGCAAACGTTGTCTTATATCTATGCTCAAATGATTTTTATAAGTTTCCCATATCGATACTACACGAATACCATTAACTGCTAAAAGAACGAAAAAACTACGAAGGCGGGGTCCAGTTAGAAAAGTCGAAGCTTCTGCCATGGCTAATTCGTATTCGGACTCATCGTTTGCGATCCCGACAGCTTTCGCGGCTTCCTGGAAAGTATTACAGTTGGGACCACCGAGCGCGTAAAGGTCCTTGTAGCTACGGCAAGGATATGAAGCTAAAAGGAGGCGCAAATAAAATTGTTCACCTCTATTTGGGGCTACCCAAAACAAACGTGTTACTAATTCCCCTCTTTGACGACGTGTTAAAAATTTATTATTTGGTAATTCGAATATTTGAGCCGTTTTGGAAGTGGGACGTTTAGTGTGTACAATATATTGTTCGTAAAAGTCAAGATACGTTAAATTATCAAAATTTTCACCTTGTGGTCGACTAAAATAAATCAAAAGATCCGACGAGGCCCGACGTGCGGCTTCAGCTTCGTTGCCGGCCTTGAAATATATCGACTGTTGTCCTTCAAGGTGAACAGCGAGCTGTTTTACGGTAGGCTCTCGGCTAGTTATGTCAAATTCTAAGATACGCCACGTCGCTTCGCAAGACCCAAGATACCGTTTGGTGACGTATGCTTCAATTTCATTGTTACGATCTGCATCGTTCACAATGGTTATTCGTGAATGATCAGGACCTTTCGTTATATATTTAAACAAATATTTTACGATAGCACGCGCTGAATAAACTAACAAATTAATATGACAATTATATTTCAATAGCAAGGCGGCATTATACGGAACAACCCATAAATCACTAACAGTGACCTCCTTACCCCTATATTTAACCGCGGCGGTATTTTGTGCATTTCGTTTGTGATGAGTGAAACCTCTATCATCTATGTAAGTAGTGGCAGTTTCTCGTTTAGGAAAAAATTTAGCACACCTTTTTTTTTCTTGATTCCAACATGGAAGATCAGACCTATTAGAGAGACCACAGGGACCGTGTATCATGTGCTCAAGTACGGCTTTTTTTAACCTGCCGTTCGCTTCGGACTCGTCAGGTATGTCAGCTCTTACGAATTTATCTATGTCTGTGTTTTGAACGGGACCGCCACCCTCTACTCTAAAACAAATATGAGCATGTGGTAGTCCACGTTTTTGGAATTCAATAACATGCATGATATACACGCATTTTCCAAACCACAAACCAGACCGAAGATCTCTCATAAGTTGGGTAAGCTTTAAATTAAAAACTCGAGCACAAATAAGAGGATGAGGTTTTTGATGGGGAGGAGTGGACAGTTGAATTTCTGGCCATTTAGGATTGCACGTCATTGTAAGAAAATATGATGGAGGTCCTGACCTATTGACTAAAGCAATAGCATCCATATATTTAAGTTTCATATATCGTGGTCCCCCTGTGAATGAACACGGTAAATAAACGCGTCCAGGTACAATGCCGCCTTCACCTTGAATGGTTTCGTCCTCATTAATTTGCCGCGATACTTCTAAATTATTTTCTATTTCTTGAAGAGGACCTGCTCTTAGTGCCGAATTTGATGTTCTGTTTTGTAAGCTTCTAATAAATCTTAGTCTTTCTTCTGAAATTCTATTATACATATCAATTGTCCATTCTTCGGAAAGGCGGCCAAGTTCAGAAAATCGAGATTCCGCAAGTAAAAGACATCGAACGTATTTATTTTGAGTTAATTTTGAGTTATTATTGTCCAACATATTCGGAGTCCATCCGGGGTTTCCGTGAGGATACAGTAAAGGATATTGGAAAGTTTCATAAAGTGGATGTAAAATATCTATTGTATGTGGCTTTTGACCACCTTTCTTCCAAATAGCAATGCAATTGGGAATAAAACGTTCGCTTTCGGTACTGATAATAGCAGCTACTTCGGTCCCCAATGGTACGTCACCTAAAACATTGCCATGGGTGCGTCGAGACGTGCGTTCGAAAATCAGATGAGCCTCATCAGAAGGCACTTGACTTAAGCGTTTAAAGTGTTCAATATAAGGATTAACATTATGTATAAAATCTGTAATAGACCGGACAACCTGAACGTCCAAGCGTTGACCAGAAGCTAGTCTTTCGCGTTCACTACTGTCGTGGATGTATAATCCAATTGGATTGGTCGTATCTGTGTATGACAAATCAAAAACTCTGTGATATATACGACCTTGAATTTTAAGAAAAGAAATGCCTGTAGTTGGATGTTGATAGCCGTGAGAAACACCCAAAGCGCTGAAAGCAAACAAATTATTATACGCACGCGGGCGTTGAATAAATGCCGGGTGACTATAAAAATCTTCAGTCAATGGTGCAAATTTTTGAATATTGTAAGCACCGCCACCGCAACACCACTTCGCTCTTCCTTTTTCTTCAAAGAAAAGACGAGCGCGACAATGAGCACATACATGAATCTCATCAGCAAACAAAGAGGTTTTTAAAGAATACAATTTAATTACATCTAATTCATCTTTAGATTTTTCACCGATGAAATTGTGAGATTGACGTAATTGAGACTCAATTTTTCTACTGTTGGCATTATATTTCTGAACAGCTTCTTTGTTTACTGATGGATTTCTTGTGTTATATCGTTTGACACAGTCGCGATTTACTTCTGGATTTTCGGAAGCGTAACGTTTCACAGCGTCACGATTTACAGCCGGATTTTTGGCATCATACCGTTTAACGGAGTCACGATGTACATTCGGATTTTCAGAAACATAACGTTTAACAGCATTACGATTTATGTCCGGATTTTTGGAATCATACCGTTTTACGGCATCATGATGTACTTTTGGATTTTTAATCGCGTATCGTTTTACTGCCTCTCTATGCGCCATAATTTTGCTTATAGCTTTGCTCACTAAAGGATTTTGTTCAATAAGAACATACGGAATCATTTTTAATTTACGGTCCGAAAAAATACAATTATTAATTACTTCACGCTTCTTATTTACGCCGATAGATACAGTTTTTTTGCCTCGTTTTGTTTTTAGGGGTCGACCTTTTTTAGGATGAACATCTACAGTAATTTTGTCTATCCTCACGACTGGATTTAATTTATTTAATTTTATGTCTGTTCGAGGATTGTATTGCAATAACGAAGAACTTTGTAAGCGTAATTTATGTATTGAATATTGGGATCCATCAAATGATCGACCGGCAAACAGTAACCAAGCAAGAAATTCTATGTTGTTACAAATAAATAAACGTGATTTTAAATCGTCTAAATTAGTGTAACTATTAAGTCGGTCAACGCCATGACTGTTGAATAAATAGTATTTTTCATTATGTCTCCAGAACGAAATAGTATACCCTTGCCCAGTTAACAAATAATTATCTATCTTATCGTCGTGGTTATTATCAAAAATATTATTTATTAAGTTATTTAAGTCTCGTAATTTATTAAATTTGTCATTTTCTGAGAGTGCATACAAACCATTTGCTATCCAGCTATCTCTCATTGGTTGAATTTTGACCAAAAAGTTGCCTACATTGAATTCGCAAGGCAATTCCTCGGGATCAAGTAGACGATGTGGTAATTGCGATATACGGTTTCCTATTATTCTTACGTAAAGTAGATCACCACTATTCAAAATGGTATCTATATCAGCGGAACAAAAATGTTTTCTATTATAAATAGATGAATACACTGTAGCACATGCTGACATTGCCACACACTGTACGCCGTTGCCTAAAAACTTTGGATCTCCTTGGTGCGTAGAGCCTAAAAATTATAAAATTATTTTAATTGTTGTTTTTTTGCTTAAATTTTAATAAGCTTAGTTTTTTAACCTTAGATGACTAATAATCTCATTAACAAATAGATAATACACTTCTTAACACTGTAATATAATGTTTAAGCGATACAAAATTATACTAACTCAAAAATATTTGTGATTGTTTATTTTATTCAAATCTAATGGTAATTGAAAAGTTCCTTTATGAATAGCGACATCACTTTCTAGAATATTTAGTTAATTATTTTACAGCTACAATCAATAAACATAAAATAACTCTCTCGTGGCTGTCTCTTTTTAAAACAAGGTAAGTACACTTTGCTGATAATCAATACGTCGTATTTTTTGTGTCAATAATATTCTGCAGGAGTCCTCCGAACCCCAGATTCCATAGACATAGGATGTCTATGGAATCTGGGGTCCGTTTATTATACATAATTATAACAAATAATCTCCAACATTTTATCACTTGTCCACTTTTATTTTAAGTTTACAATTACAATAATACGAGTACGTGCCATTAGTGATTTTTTTTAGCATTAAGTCCATTGTACGCATAGAATTTCTACTACTTTAGATATTTTTAAATCAAAACCACTACTCTTGTTTTAAATAGCAGAAATGCACGTGGTAAGAAATAGAACTTTTTTCTTCAATTTGCCGCGGCATTTTGTAAACGTTATTTGAATTATACCTACATCACAATAATGATAACATATTATAAAATGAGAAAAAAAAATACATTTTGCCATTAGTAGGGTTAACACGAACAATTGCGTCAAAGTGTTCGTATCGTCATCGTGCAATATTTGTATGGGAATTGTATAGTGCCCCTACAGGGCGCACTTGGAACAAAAATCTCATACAAATATTTCATGATGACGAAACGAATACTTTGACGTAAATATTCGTGCTAGCTTTACCGCATATTTTAAAACCGTGAACGTTTGTAAAAGGACGACCGACGCTGCGTTTATACAAATTACCTGCGATGTATATATTATATACACTGTGACAATGTATGAAATTCTTACGAAGCGGTTTTATACTTATTTCGTTCAATTGTAACGTCGTAAAGTGGTATAATAAATTTGTAGTTAAGTCATTAATTTTACGAATATATTTATTTTTACAATATTTTAATTATAATGACGTTAAAATGTTCATCGTGTTAATCAATGAAACTAAAATTAGTCATCTAAGATAAAGAAATAAATACCAGTGGCGTGCAATTTTAAAACATCATCATTATCATCATATCATATGCAATTTTTAAACATCAAATATTAATAACCAAAATCTATTAAGTTTACAATTGTTGATGTTCTGTTGAAACGTGGATACTGTGCAACAGTCTCCTACAGTGGCGAAAGCTGAACACCGATACGGGTGGTGAGTTCTTGTTCTAATACATGTTTGGTTTGTGTAATGTTGGAGGAGTAGTACTCGTGGGATGCAGCAAATTTCTGCATCAGTCACTATTTCCTGGATAAATCATGCTGCCGATAACCAGTAGCATTCAGGCTCGGGAAACCGCAAAACCTTTACAGGAGGGAGACTCTGTACCAGGGTCGTGTACCCATGGGCACCTCCGTCTTACCTATTTCTGCCGCAAATCAGCAGTGCTTGCATTGCTGTGTTCCGGTTTGAAGGGTAAAATATGGCATTGAAATTACTGGGTACCGTGACTTTACATCTTAAGTCACAAGTTGGCAACGTACACTGTGGTTCTTGTGGGGGTTGCAGTTTTGCTGCGAATCTCACAGAAACCACATGTATTATAGGTGACTGTTACCATTTACCATCAGGTGGGCAGTTTGCTTGTTTGCCAACTTAATTGCATTAAAAAAAACACAGGATTTCACCCGAGGTCAAACCTATCGATGCCTAGCAGACTTTGCATAGACAAAAAGACGCCGATATGAAGTTGTGGAACTTTGTCTGACGCTGAGAACACCGTGGTAAGGGACCCACAGCGTAATATGTTAACTGCCTCCGTAGTCTAGTGGTTGAGACCACCGGATGTTGATCGGGAGGTCCGGGGTTCGATTCCCCATGACCATGAAAGCAGAATTTTTTCTGCTTGGTTTAGTATAGCTACCACCGTCTTACCTAAGTTTGTCGCCAAAATAAAAATGTTAATAGCATTATTGTGTTCCGACGATTAGAGGTAAGATAGCCAGTTCCTCGGTTGTTGAAGAGTCCAGGTGAAGCACGCTTTCACCTTCGACCTTATCATCATTGGAAAGCCAAGAACTCCCCGTTGTATGTAAAATATGTAGCGTTTGGCTATAGTCAATAGGTTACTTTTTTGGGTGATGGGAGAATTATCAATGACACCGGGAGTTTGATCAATAAAACCTCGTAATTTTTCAAATGCGCGAAATATGTAAAATACCTTTCCTAACGGTACAAAAAGGTGTTCCACAGATACCTCAACATTTTGCCGCTAATTTTATAATGATTAATTATAACGATAGTCTAGATTATTTTATTGAAATAAAATATTAGTCATCTATACTAATATTATAGAGCTGAAGAGTTTGTTTGTTTGATTGACTGCGCTGATCTCAGGAACTACTGATTCAAATTGAAAAATTGTTTTTGTGTTGGATAGTCCATTTATCGCGGAAGGCTTTATGCTATATAGCATCACACTACGAGTAATAGGAGCTGAGCATCAATGAAAAATGTTGTAAAAGCAGGAAAAAATATATGGCGAAACGTAGTTCGTGGGCACAGCTAGTTATAAATCAATGTTCAAAAAGGTATACAAAAAAGGAAGTACGAAAGGATCAGTGCGAAATTATTAATAGTTTTGATTAAGAAAAAATATACCTACATCAAGTTTATATCTACGAGTAGGTAGACAATGGCTGTTTCTATGAGTTGCACGACACTGGTAAAAACTACACGCAAGACCAACATTAATTATTTGAATAATAATATGTAATGCAATAGAGATATTCTAGTAATGTTTAAAAAATCAATTATCTACATCACGTTTACTTTTAAATTCCTTGAAGTAAGTAGATAAACCAAGTTTCAGATATTAAATAGGTACTTAAACACTGAATCTATTACTAAAACGTGTGGTAAACCAACAGTGAGTTTATTTTAAGTAATTCTCATTGTTGAATTTATTTAATTAAATAATATAATTTTAAGTAACAATAAGTATAAAACTTAGTTTAGTAGGTAGGTCCAAATTATCTGATATTGTAACATAATACATATTATTATAATATTTTTATTCTTAGTAACTTACAAAAAATAATATTTATCTAATTAAACATACTACTAATTAAAGATGCTATCATAATATATCCCCATGTAAATAGCTTTTAGGAAATGTTTAGTTGTTCAAGGGGAATGTATAGTTCAAAACTGTAGTATTGAAAGACATGTTTGATGGTATTGAGAATATTGAATCAGAATAAAAATGCATCTCTAGAAGGCTTACTACCACATAAAAAATAATACCTAAGTAAATTATAGTACAGTTTAGCTATGAGAGGTGTTTTTACATATTATTATATTTGTTTATCATAAGAAACATCAAAATATTTATTATAGGTTTTTCAAGATAGTTTGGTAGTACGAGTATTATTTACAGCAATAATTTGTAAGAGTAAGTGCATTCTAAAAAACTTGCAATCTGCAAGGCAATTATATTTTGCTAGAATCACACACACTCAGATTGTGAGTCAATCTATAAAAATTATATGGTAAAGAATAAAACGCATGTGTATAAAAATATTAGATCTAATAAGATTGCTTACTATTTGTTTATTTCTGTGTGAGGAGATAAACTATACATAATGGTTATTTAAAAATTTTACAAATTCCAAGCTTTGCATACCTACACTAAAATTGCTTTTTTATTAGTTAATAATATTCTAATGCTCACCTGTTGCAACAACCGCTACACCCTCAGCTAACTGGGACTCCATGTCACCGCTGAATTCCATTCTTAATAAAATTTCACTTAATATCTAAAATAAAATTATTTTTTAAAATATTTTTTTAGTCTGTTTTTCATTAATTTTACATAATTATCTGCCGTTGGCCTTGTCTTCATTATCAAGTAACAGTTATAACAGTTCCACATTTGTTGGAAAGGGAGAAACCTTTGACCTTATTGTCACTTAACATCGGGTGAAATGAGGGCCAAGAGCTTCCCTGTTGTCTGTAATAAAACATATTGAGCTTGCTTGATATGAAATATGAATACAAAAACATCCTAAAAGTTCCTATTAAAAATTATACTGTGTGACATTGTTAACAATTATCATAACAGCTCATATACGTCCCCACCGATGGGCTCAAGCCTACCCTAAATTAAGGTGTTTTGTTTAGGCCCTAGTCAACCGTGCTCGCCCAGTGCGGATTGGTCGACTTCACATACACCTTTGAATCTCTTCGCAGATCTATGCAGGTTACCTCACGATGTTTTCTTTCAGCGTAGGAGCGTTGGATAAATATACATATGAAATTCGAAAAACGAAAAACATATTGGCACATGGCGGTCTCGAACCCCGGAATTCCTGATTGCAAGGCAAGTGCCAAGTCCACAGCGCCACCGACACTCTGACGCTTGTTGACGATAAAATAGTTGAACTCGTGTCACAATGCTCCCTGGGCCAACTCAAACAGTGAGAGTGTGAACAGATTATTTTAATAAGAGAAAAATATGAAATATAAACAACAAAAAAATATTTTTAAACAACGTTATCTTTTCAAATCTTATGAGAGTGAACAGACGGATTAATCAATAGTCCGATCTTCCTAACGAGGTAAATATATAATTTTAATACGTACCCTTAAAAAACGGCAAGACCCACAGCACACAACTTCCCGCCGTAAAATTTATAATTAAAAACCTCAGTTTAAACGGACGATGGTAGGTAGCTACTGTAATTGAAATTAAATACAAAATTATAAATAAAACGTACTTATCATACTATAAAAATATCATATACCTACATATTAAGATCTTGTACAAATAATTTTATGACTACAATTAAGATGCTAACTTACCGTGAGCGTTGTTATAAAGTTAAAAGAATAGGTACTATAAATTATGTAGGTAATAATGTGTTTTAACGTGAATACGTAGGCAAAACGTTAATATTTCTGTACAAAGTTACAGTTAGGGATATATTTTAAATATCAAAAACTTTTTATAGAATTTGCAGTCAACGTTCTGCAAGACTCAGAAATAGTAAAGAACAAAACAAATGAAAATCTATTTAAAATTTTTCACCTGCGCCTTCTACGCATGCGCGGGCTGTCAAACGTCAAATTTTTCGCGGGAAACTCGATAACAGCCAATAACATTGCGGCGCGCGAATGTAGTTATAAATAATACTGGCCGGTTAAAAGGAATAGGTAAGGTTTTATGTGTGTTACTACGCAAATATTTTGTATGAACATTTTCAAACAAAATATAATTAAAATAAAGCTATTTCATTAAAGGAATACAATACATAAATGTTTTATATAAACATAAGTAAATAACAAAATGCAACGTTACACTCGTCATTCAATTTATATCCATACTATTATTATAAATGGGAAAGTGTGTGTGTGTGTGTCTGTTTGTTTGTCCGTCTTTCATGGCAACACGGACCAACGAATTGACGTGATTTTTTAAGTGAAGATAGTTGAAGGGATAGTGACATAGGCTACTTTTTGTCTCATTTTAACCCCCCACATCCCTAAAATGGGGGGTGGAAGTTTGTATGGAGCATTCCGCAATTTTCAAGGTAGAAAGCTAAAAATTGGTATGCGGACTGTTTGTGACCAACAAAAAAGTCGTGCATTTTTTTTTGGGAAATCTGCCCCCAACCCCTTAAAAGAGGGGGTGAAATTTATATGAGACTTTTCGCAGTTTTCGGGGTAGGAAGATAAAAAGCGGTATACGGACACTTTGTTACCAACGAAAAATTACTGCCTTATTTTTTTTTTAATCTTCCGTGTTACTCCGAATTTAACGCGAGCGAAGCCGCGGGCAAAAGCTAGTACTATTTGAAACAGTCCCCTTGCTCACGGCAGTTAATTTTAACAAAAACACATCTAACATCTGTTTATTGCACATTTATTTATGCAAATAAAAATGAACTCTGTGTTTCTTTACTCGTATCGTACCTAAGTGTGATAGAATCCACTATTTTAGATGTGCCTTACCAAGCACGGAGATCGAGATTATTCAGATTATTGTGATGTGTCACTCATCACCGCCCTAACCATCACAATATTATTGGCGAATATTGTTTTACTTTAGTATCAAAATTCATAACACTTAAACCATTTCTATAAGGAAAAAAATAGTTTGGTTCACGGTAGTGATTTGTCTATAAAAAGACGATATTACGATACTATATATAAAAATCGTTATCATAATAGGTAATACCAATTAAGAACTTAAGGAACACAAAATAACTTACTGTATTCAGATCAAAACACGAGAGCACAAATTCTGTTTCTGTTTAACTCCAGCTCCAGAGCAAGCAAAGACAAGACAAAGATGGATTTCCAAGTATAAAATTTTTGGTTGGCACAATTTTAAGCGGGAAGCTAATTTTTTTATTCTCTAAACAGGGAGTAGGCAAAGAAAACTAAAGTCTGTGCAGCCTAGCCATAACTAATTTGTTCAACTGCTCTAGATTAAATTTTTGTAATTTTATTTGTTATTTATTAGAATTTTTACATGTCTATTGTTTATTTTTGAATATTATGTTATTTTTAGACTACCTCCTAATCATTCCACCAAAGAAACTGGAAGTATAACTTACATTATGTTACTTTAAATTTGAAAACGACCTTGAGCGTTTGACATTAATACTGTCAAGCAACGGTAAGAGCAAATCTTGTAAAGAAGAAATCACAAAATATCTTGAACAATGTTGAAAATGAATATAAAAACCCCTTTTTCTCCCCAGATAAAGGAGACCAACCACTTTCTATGGAGCGTTGGTACCAAAAACAGGTTCATTGTACAGCACAAAATCATGTGTCATTGTTTACCTAATTATTATTTGATTTCGATTATGCTTCTATCGGGTCCGAAAAACAATCGATGTCTATAGAGGCCCGGGTCCGAATAGCTATTCCGTTTAAAATAATTAGTCTGTGTCTATTCGGACCGCATAGCATTTTTGTTCTATACGGACCCGGGTGGTTATTGTCTAAGAAAAAAATATATCGCGATCGCTTACATATTGACAGCCGCAGTACATCAATCACTGCTATATAAAGGAAGTCGACGCAGAGTCCTGGTGTTCAAGGCGCAATGGCTGTCAACTTATACTTAGGTGATCGTGATAGATTTATTCTTAGACATAACCCACCTGGAGGGCTACCGCCTAACTCATAGCGATCACTCGCTATCGCTTTCGTGACATTAGAACAAGAATTCAAATGTCACCTGTGACATTAAATCTATTGTTCTAATGTCACGATAACGATAGCGAGTGATCGCTTTGAGTTAGGCGGAACGGCCGCTGGGTCCCTTTAAAGGTCTATTGCTATTCGGACCCAGGTGAAAAAAATGGCGACGATGTGGATTTTACTTAATAATTGATTTTGCGAGCGGAGCTTGAAACATGCAGATTCATGCTCCGCTCGCTTCGCTCACTCCGCTGTGTGTGGTCACAATGTCTCACTTAACCTAACACACAGTTCTTAATTTTATCCTATGATTTATTTTTCAATTACGCTTCTATCGGGTACGAATAGCAATAGACTTCTATAGGGACCCGGGTCCGAACTCCGAATAGCCACTTCGTTAAAATTACTGCGAAGGACTTGAATATTGCTCAGTACCAATTGACTTGAACTACATAATATACACGGTGTTTCATAATAACCAATAAATAATGATTGCGTGTCTAAAACTAATTATTAAATTGTGTTTACCCGTAATGTCATTCAACCCAAAATTTTCATGTAAATCATAGACATGATGATGATACTATGATATACATGAAAATTTTGGGTTGAATGACATTACGTGTAAACACATTTTAATAATTAGTTTTAGATAAAGCATTGATTATTTATTGGTTATTATGAAACACCGTGTATATGTGAAGATAATATCTTCACATATACACGGCGTTGTTATATTGTACTCGTAGGGCGCTGTAAGCTCGACGCGTATAACTCACCCACAGGCCACTCGAGTAAAACGATTGACAAAAAGCCCTGAATAGGGTAATTTTGACCTCTGCTGCACATCGAGTGAACCTACGGGCAAGCATATTGTTTCTTACCGACAGCGCCCTACGCTCCCTCTCAATGTCCTCGTCGTCACTCAGACCGTCAGTGACAATATGGCCCAAATATTTAAATTTACAGACATTGTGCAATGTTGACCCATTAAGAGTAATTGGTGGCACATATCCCGGTCCACATTTACCGGACGTATTGCTTTAAACAAATTAATTTGGTATCGATGCTCAATATAACAAAACGCAAGTGAGAGAGAGTGAGAGCTTACTTTTATTTCAGTCCTACTTGTATTTGCAGACATCTTGATTATATTCAGGATCTATGCACATACAAGGTTAATATGTTTTCATTTAAATTAGAAGGTTTTGTTCTGTTTTGACGTCAGTACGTGTATGTAAAGGACTATGTTGAAAAAGACTTTTGAATTTTGCAACTCATTAAAAAGATTGCGAATTCAAAGGGACATTGCCATCGAGTCAAATACAAAAAAGAAGAAACAAAATCATATACCCATATCACATAGGTAGCTAATGAAAAGTGATACGCCATTTTGGAGCGGTGGCTTATTGAATTTGAGGGAATGTCACTCACTGTGTTGTGTTTCACTCTCGAAGCCCTTTTATTAATTTGATGATACCCATATTGCATGGGGGGCAAAAGGAAAGCCATTTTCAAACGGTGGCATAAGTGAAATTGGAGCAATGTCATTCACTGTATCATGTTTCGCCTAAAATAGGCATTCGACTATCCACAAAAACTCGAAAGGTTATGTTCTACTTTGAAAGCTGTATCATTTCAAAACCACATACCTAAGTGTCACGTGTATGGCGAGGGGAGCAAGCACTCCGCGGTGGTGTGGTCCTAGCGCCTATTTTTTAATCTAAACGATTTTCAGTTATGATTCGGTGCAATTTTTTGTTATTAAAAAATTGCTTTAAAAAACTTGTCTATTAATTAAAAAAATCAAAGGTAACCTTCTACTCTAAAAGCCCTTTTATTTGATACCCATATTACATAGATATCAAAAGGAAAGCGATCCCCCATTTGGGAGCGGCGGCCATATTAAATTTGGAGCAACGTCACTTACCGTATCGTGTTTTACTATCATAGCCCTTTCATTTGATACCCATATAGCATAGGTGGCAAAAGAAAAGCGATCCGCCATTTTGGAGCGGCGGCGGTATTCAATTTGGAGCAACGTCACTCACCGTATCGTTTTCTACTTCCCTTCACCTTTCATTTGATATATTGCGTGGGTGGCGGAAGAAATGTGATCCGCCATTTTGAAAGCGTCGGCCATATTGAATTTAGATAAAAATTACTTACTGTTGTATTTTACTCTCAAAGCCCTTTCATTTGATACCCATATTGCATAGGTAGTAAAAGGAAAGCGGTCGGCCATTTTGAAGCGGCGGCCATATTGAGTTTGTAGCAATGTCACTCACTGTATTGTGTTCAACTATTATAGCCCTTTCATTTGATACCCATATTAAATAGGTGGCAATACAAATGCGATCCGTTATTTTGGAGCGGCGGCCATATTGATTTTGGAGAAATGTCACTCACTGTATCGTTTTCTACCATCAAAGCCCTTTCATTTGATACCAATATTACGTGGGTGGCAAAAGGAAAGCAATCTGCCAATATGGAGCGGCGGCCATATTGAATTTGGAGCAATGTTATTGACTGTATCGTATTTTACTCTCAATGTTCATTAATTTGATACCCATATTGCATAGGTGCCAAAAGGAAAGCGATCGGCCATTTTGAAGCGGCAGCCATATTGAGTTTGAAGCAATGTCACTCACTGTATTGTATTCAACTATTAAAGCCCTTTCATTTGATACCCATATTGCATAGGTGGCAAAATAAAAGCGATTTGACATTTCGGAGAAGTAGCCATATTGAATTTGGAGCAATGTCACTTAGTTTACCGTTTTCTACTATCAATGCCCTTTCATTTGATATCCATATTACATTGGTGGCTAATGAATAGCCATTTGACATTTCGGAGTAGCGGCCATATTGAATTAGTTACATTTGATACCCATATTGCATAGGTGGTAAAAGGAAAGCGGTCGGCCATTTTGAAGCGGCGGCCATATTGAGTTTGAAACAATGTCACTCACTGTATCGTGTTCTACTAATATAACCCTTTCATTTGATACCCATATTGCATAGGTGGCAAAAGAAAATCGATTTGACATTTTGGAGCGGCGGCCATATTCAATTTGGAGCAAGGTCACTTACTGTGTCGTATTCTACACTTAAAATCCTTACATTTGATACCCATATTGCATAGGTGGTAAAAGGAAAGCGGTCGGCCATTTTGAAGCGGCGGCCATATTGAGTTTGAAACAATGTCACTCACTGTATCGTATTCTACTATTAAAGCCCTTTCATTTGAAACCCACATTGCATAGGTGGCAAAAGAAAATCGATTTGACATTTCGGAGCGGCGGCCATATTCAATTTGGAGCAACATCACTTACTGTGTCGTATTTTACACTTAAAATCCTTACATTTGATACCCATATTGCATAGGTGGTAAAAGGAAAGCGGTCGGCCATTTTGAAGCGGCGGCCATATTGAGTTTGAAACAATGTCACTCACTGTATCGTGTTCTAATAATAAAACCCTTTCATTTGATACCCATATTGCATAGGTGGCAAAAGAAAATCGATTTGACATTTTGGAGCGGCGGCCATATTCAATTTGGAGCAACGTCACTTACTGTGTCGTATTCTACACTTAAAATCCTTACATTTGACACCCATATTGCATAGGTGGTAAAAGGAAAGCGCTCGGCCATTTTGAAGCGGCGGCCATATTGAGTTTGAAACAATGTCACTCACTGTATCGTGTTCTACTAATAAAACCCTTTCATTTGATACCCATATTGCATAGGTGGCAAAAGAAAATCGATTTGACATTTTGGAGCGGCGGCCATATTGAATTTTGAGTAATGTCATTGACTGTGTCGTTTTTTACACTCAAAGTCCATTTTTTTGATATCTATAATGCGTGGGTGGCAAAAGAAAATCGATCTGTCATTTAAGAGTGGTGGCAACACTGAATCATCATGTGGACGCGTGTGTGCCGCGAGGTGCACGCACCTCGCGGTGGTGTGGTCCTCACATCGCTTATGTAATAAAAAAAAATTTTCAGTTGTGATTTGGTGCAAAAATGTATCTTTTTTGAGGTTGATTTAAAATTTGCCAAAGAAAGGTGTTCGATTAACCAAAAAGCTGGAAAGGTTATGTTCTACTCTATAAACATTTTTATTTGGAAGCCATATCCATGTCGCGTGTGTGCCGCGGGGAGCAAGCACCCCGCGGTGGAGTGGTCCACTTAATGTGTTTCTAAGCGAAAGGTTTTCAGTTGCGAGTCGGTGCAAAAAAATTTTCGTTTTTTGAAGTTACATAAAATTTGCCTAAAAATGTGTTCGATTATTCAAAAAATTGTAAAGGTTACGTTCTACTTTGAAAATTCTTTCATTTGATATCCATATTACATAGGTGGCAAAAGAAAAGCGAGCCACCATTTTGGAGCGGCGGCCATATTGAATTTGGAGCAACGTCACTTACTGAATCGTATTCTACACTTAAAATCCTTACATTTGATACCCATATTACATAGGTGGAGAAGGAAAAGCGATTTGACATTTCGGAGCGGCGGCCATATTGAGTTTGAAACAATGTCACTGACTGTATCGTGTTCTACTAATAAAATCCTTACATTTGATACCCATATTACATAGGTGGAGAAGGAAAATCGGTCTGTCATTTCGGAGCGGCGGCCATATTGAATTTGGAGAAACGTCACTTACTGAATCGTATTCTGCACTTAAAATCCTTACATTTGATACCCATATTACATAGGTGGAGAAGGAAAAGCGATTTGACATTTCGGAGCGGCGGCCATAATGAGTTTGAAGCAATATCACTCACTGTATCGTGTTCTACTAATAAAACCCTTACATTTGATACCCATAATACATAGGTGGAGAAGGAAAAGCGATTTGACATTTCGGAGCGGCGGCCATATTGAGTTTGAAGCAATGTCACTCACTATATCGTGTTCTACTAATAAAACCCTTACATTTGATACCCATATTGCATAGGTGGTGAAAGGAAAGCGGTCGGCCATTTTGAAGCGGCGGCCATATTGAGTTTGAAACAACGTCACTCACTGCATCGTGTTCTACTATTAAAGCCCTTTCATTTGATACCCATATTGCATAGGTGGCAAAAGAAAATCGATTTGACATGTCGGAGCGGTGGCCATATTCAATTTGGTGTAACGTCACTTACTGTACCGTGTTCTACACTTAAAATCCTTACATTTGATACCCATATTACATAAGTGGAGAAGGAAAAGCGATTTGACATTTCGGAGCGGCGGCCATATTGAGTTTGAAGCAATGTCACTCACTGTATCGTGTTCTACTAATAAAACACTTACATTTGATACCCATAATACATAGGTGGAGAAGGAAAAGCGATTTGACATTTCGCAGCGGCGGCCATATTGAGTTTGAAGCAATGTCACTCACTGTGTCGTGTTCTACTAATAAAACCCTTACATTTGATACCCATATTGCATAGGTGGTGAAAGGAAAGCGGTCGGCCATTTTGAAGCGGCGGCCATATTGAGTTTGAAACAACGTCACTCACTGCATCGTGTTCTACTATTAAAGCCCTTTCATATGATACCCATATTGCATAGGTGGCAAAAGAAAATCGATTTGACATGTCGGAGCGGCGGCCATATTGAATTTGAAGCAACGTCACTAATTGTATCGTATTCTACACTTAAAATCCTTAAATTTGATACCCATATTACCGTGCCGCTACCGAAAACCGCACTGAAATAGCAAAAAGCGCAAATTTTGAAACAATGGCCGCCTGCGCCGCCGCCATCTTGAAAAATTTAAATGTCATATTTTTCTTGTCAAGCCGACTATATGTGCTATCAAGTGACATTACGAGCTACCCGCTAGCCCTCACACAACCCCGCCAATAAATCGTCAAATTTGGGTTGTCGCTAACAATAAAAACCGTCCCACCTGCCAGTGTTGCCATAACACCAGCTCCAAATGTTGGTAGAAATGATCAGCGACGACTGTTCCACCCCACTATATCAAAAATAATTGAAAAAGTCAAAATTTACGTTTTCCCTTAAAACGGAGAAATTACCCCAAAATCTGGGAAAATTACCCCACTATTAGATTTCCCTCGTCAAGCACTACGACAGACCACCCGGTGTTGTCAGTCGAGAAATGCCGGCAACCGCGTCAAAATCGCGAATTAATGCCTTCGAAATTGCAACCCTTAACAAAATGGCCGCCAGCGGAGCCGCCATCTCGAAATGTCAAAGTTTCGGATTTTTCCCGGTAACTACATCATATACGGAGCAGGATGACGTTTACCCCACATGTCCAGCACATCTGCAACGGGGAGATCAATTCGGGTCAATTCGGGTCTACGAAAAAATTTAAACCTCCTTGGCGGCCAGTGTTGCCAGTTGCGGAAAATAAAAATACCAGAAAGTCATAGAGGCCCCGACGCTCTATAGGCGCATGGGGTTGAAAATCGCGAAAAGTCGTTATTTCGATTTTCGACTATTCGAGCCTCCAGAGGAAAAACTACCAAAAACGGTAGAAAATTTTTCACACCTGGCATCACTTCGCGCCGAGTTCTAACCCCGCCTTGAACATTTCTCCCCACTCCGAGGCCGCCATCTTGGCGAAAATTCGGTTCAAAAAAGTCAAAAATTTGAGCGTTCCAAGATGGCCGCCGGCGCCGCCGCCATTTTGTTTTTCGCCAATCGGCTACCATATTCGGGAACTCGAGGACGCATTTAAGGGAAATCATCCAAAAAATCAGCCGAAATCCCGGAAATCACGCGCGTCTTCGGTCGCAAACACGGGGCGAAACGGGTTTTTCGATCCAAGATGGCGGCGCGGCCATTTTGTTTTTTCACATTTCGACAGAAGCACCCCATCCCCGGGGGCGAAACGATCACGCGTACCAAAAACCAGCGCGATCGGAGTCGTTTTGGAAATTTTGACATTTCGCGCCGGCGGCCATCTTGGATTTTTCAAATTTCGAATATCGAATCCTGTGTCTTTTAATCAGTAGTCCATCTCACTCTAACATCCCAACACCCAAAAGTAATCGCAAATGTCCCAAAAATACCCCTAATCAGTCAGTGAGTCAGTGAGTGAGTGGTAATCCAGCTTTATATAATATAGACTAGATGTCGCGTGTGTGCCGCGGGGTGCGCGCACCCCGCGGTGGTGGACCCCCCACTTTAGCTTTTGTAATCAAAAGGTTATCGGTTGCGAGTAGGTGCAAAAATGTTTTTTTTTTTGTCGAAGTTATAAAATTTGCCTAAAAAAGGTGTTCGAATATTCAAAAATCTGGAAAGGATACGTTTTTCTCTGAATGCTCTTTCATTTGATACCCATATTACGTGGGTGGCAAAAGAAAATCGATTGGCCAATTCGGAGCGGCGGACATATTGAATTTGGAGTAATGAGCGACTGTGTCGTTTTTTACACTCAAAGTCCATTTTTTTGATATCTATATTGCGTGGGTGGCAAAAGAAAATCGATCTGTCATTTCGGAGCGGTGGCAACACTGAATCATCATGTGGACGCGTGTGTGCCGCGAGGTGCACGCACCTCGCGGAGGTGTGGTCCTCACATCGCTTTTGTAATAAAAAAAAGTTTTCAGTTGCGATTTGGTGCAAAAATTAATCTTTTTTGAGGTTGATTTAAAATTTGCAAAAGAAAGGTGTTCGATTAACCAAAAAGCTCAAAAGGTTATGTTCTACTCTATAAACATTTTTATTTGGAAGCCATGTCCATGTCGCGTGTGTGCCGTGGGGAGCAAGCACCCCGCGGTGGAGTGGTCCACTTAATATGTTTCTAAGCAAAAGGTTTTCAGTTGCGAGTCGATGCAAAAAATTTTTCGTTTTTTGAAGTTACATAAAATTTGCCTAAATATGTGTTCGATTATTCAAAAAAATTGGAAAGGTTACGTTCTTCTTTGAAAATTCTTTCATTTGATACCCATATTACATAGGTGGCAAAAGAAAAGCGATCCGGCATTTTGGAGCGGCGGCCATATTGAATTTGGAGCAACGTCACTTACTGAATCGTATTCTACACTTAAAATCCTTACATTTGATACCCATATTACATAGGTGGAGAAGGAAAAGCGATTTGACATTTCGGAGCGGCGGCCATATTGAATTTGGAGAAACGTCACTTACTGAATCGTATTCTGCACTTAAAATCCTTACATTTGATACCCATATTACATAGGTGGAGAAGGAAAAGCGATTTGACATTTCGGAGCGGCGGCCATATTGAGTTTGAAGCAATATCATTCACTGTATCGTGTTCTACTAATAAAATCCTTACATTTGATACCCATATTACATAGGTGGAGAAGGAAAATCGGTCTGTCATTTCGGAGCGGCGGCCATATTGAATTTGGAGAAACGTCACTTACTGAATCGTATTCTACACTTAAAATCCTTACATTTCATACCCATATTGCATAGGTGGTAAAAGGAAAGCGGTCGGCCATTTTGAAGCGGCGGCCATATTGAGTTTGAAGCAATGTCACTCACTGTATCGTATTCTACTATTAAAGCCCTATCATTTGATACCCATATTGCATAGGTGGCAAAAGAAAATCGATTTGACATTTTGGAGCGGTGGCCATATTGAATTTGGAACAGCGTCACTTACTGAATCGTATTCTACAATTAAAATCCATACATTTGATACCCATATTACATAGGTGGCGAAAGAAAAGCGATTTGACATTTCGGAGCGGCGGCCATATTGAGTTTGAAGCAATATCACTCACTGTATCGTGTTCTACTAATAAAACCCTTACATTTGATACCCATATTGCATAGGTGGCAAAAGAAAATCGATTTGACATTTTAGAGCGGCGGCCATATTCAATTTGGTGTAACGTCACTTACTGTACCGTGTTCTACACTTAAAATCCTTACATTTGATACCCATATTACATAAGTGGAGAAGGAAAAGCGATTTGACATTTCGGGGCGGCGGCCATATTGAGTTTGAAGCAATGTCACTCACTGTATCGTGTTCTACTAATAAAACCCTTACATTTGATACCCATATTGCATAGGTGGTGAAAGGAAAGCGGTCGGCCATTTTGAAGCGGCGGCCATATTGAGTTTGAAACAACGTCACTCACTGCATCGTGTTCTACTATTAAAGCCCTTTCATTTGATACCCATATTGCATAGGTGGCAAAAGAAAATCGATTTGACATGTCGGAGCGGCAGCCATATTAAATTTGAAGCAACGTCACTAACTGTATCGTATTCTACACTTAAAATCCTTAAATTTGATACCCATATTACCGTGCCGCTACCGAAAACCGCACTGAAATAGCAAAAAGCGCAAATTTTGAAACAATGGCCGCCTGCGCCGCCGCCATCTTGAAAAATTTAAATGTCATATTTTTCATGTCAAGCCGACTATATGTGCTATCAAGTGATATTACCAGCTGGCCGCTAACCCTCACCTAACTCCGCCAATAAATCGTCAATTTTGTGTTGTCGCTAATGATAAAAACCACCCCAGCTGCCAGTGTTGCCATATCACCGGCCCCAAATGGTGGTAGAAATGATCAGCGACGTCTGTTCCACCCCACTATAAGATAAAAACTCGAAAAAATCTAAATTTACGTTTTCCCCTAAAACGGAGAAATTACCCCAAAATCGGGGAAAATTACCCCACTATTAGATTTCCCTCGTCGAGCACTACGACGGACCACCCGGTGTTGTCAGTCGAAAAACGCCGGCAACCGCGTCAAAATCGCTAATTAATGCTTTCGAAATTGCAACCCTTAACAAAATGGCCGCCAGCGGAGCCACCATATTGAAATGTCAAAGTTTCGGATTTTTCCCGGTAACTACATCATATACGGAGCAGGATGACGTTTACCCCACATGTCCAGCACATCTGCAACGGGGAGATCAATTCGGGTCAATTCGGGTCTACGAAAAAATTTAAACCTCCTTGGCGGCCAGTGTTGCCAGTTGCGGAAAATAAAAATACCAGAAAGTCATAGAGGCCCCGACGCTCTATAGGCGCATGGGGTTGAAAATCGCGAAAAGTCGTTATTTCGATTTTCGACTATTCGGGCCTCCAGAGGAAAAACTACCAAAAACGGTAGAAAATTTTTCACACCTGGCAACACTTCGCGCCGAGTTCTAACCCCGCCTAGAACATTTGACCCCACTCCGAGGCCGCCATCTTGGCGAAAATGCGGTTCAAAAAAGTCAAAAATTTGAGCGTTCCAAGATGGCCGCCGGCGTCGACGCCATTTTGTTTTTCGCTAATCGGCCCCCATAATCGGGAACTCGAGGACGAGTTTAAGGGAATTCATCCAAAAAATCAGGCGAAATCCCGGAAATCACGCGCGTCTTCGGTCGCAAACACGGGGCGAAACGGGTTTTTCAGTACAAGATGGCGGCGCGGCCATTTTGTTTTTTCATTTTTTGACAGTTGCACCTCATCCCCAGGAGCGACACGATCAAGAACCATTAAAAAAACCAGCACGCTCGGAGCCATTTTGAAAAAGTTGACATTTCGGGGTGGCGGCCATCTTGGATTTTTCAAATTTCGAATATCGAATCCTGTGTCTTTTAATCAGTAGTCCATCTCTTTCTAACATCCCAACACCCAAAAGTAATCGCAAATGTCCCAAAAATACCCCTAATCAGTCAGTCAGTCAGTCAGTGAGTGGTAATCCAGCTTTATATAATATAGATAGATAGACTAGATGTCGTGTGTGTGCCGCGGGGTGCGCGCACCCCGCGGTGGTGGACCCCCCACTTTAGCTTTTGTAATCAAAAGGTTATCGGTTGCGAGTAGGTGCAAAAATGAATTTTTTTTTGTCAAAGTTATAAAATTTGCCTAAAAAAGGTGTTCGAATATTCAAAAAACTGGAAAGGATACGTTTTTCTCTGAATGCTCTTTCATTTGATACCCATATTACGTGGGTGGCAAAAGAAAATCGATCGGCCAATTCGGAGCGGCGGCCATATTGAATTTGGAGTAATGTCATTGACTGTGTCGTTTTTTACACTCAAAGTCCATTTTTTTGACATCTATATTGCGTGGGTGGCAAAAGAAAATCGATCTGTCATTTCGGAGCGGTGGCAACACTGAATCATCATGTGGACGCGTGTGTGCCGCGAGGTGCACGCACCTCGCGGTGGTGTGGTCCTCACATCGCTTTTGTAATAAAAAAAGTTTTCAGTTGTGATTTGGTGCAAAAATGTATCTTTTTTGAGGTTGATTTAAAATTTGCCAAAGAAAGGTGTTCGACTAACCAAAAAGCTGGAAAGGTTATGTTCTACTCTATAAACATTTTTATTTGGAAGCCATGTCCATGTCGCGTGTGTGCCGCGGGGAGCAAGCACCCCGCGGTGGAGTGGTCCACTTAATGTGTTTCTAAGCGAAAGGTTTTCAGTTGCGAGTCGGTGCAAAAAAATTTTCGTTTTTTGAAGATACATAAAATTTGCCTAAAAATGTGTTCGATTATTCAAAAAATTGGAAAGGTTACGTTCTACTTTGAAAATTCTTTCATTTGATACCCATATTACATAGGTGGCAAAAGAAAAGCGATCCGCCATTTTGGAGCGGCGGCCATATTGAATTTGGAGCAACGTCACTTACTGAATCGTATTCTACACTTAAAATCCTTACATTTGATACCCATATTACATAGGTGGAGAAGGAAAAGCGATTTGACATTTCGGAGCGGCGGCCATATTGAGTTTGAAACAATGTCACTCACTGTATCGTGTTCTACTAATAAAATCCTTACATTTGATATCCATATTACATAGGTGGAGAAGGAAAATCGGTCTGTCATTTCGGAGCGGCGGCCATATTGAATTTGGAGAAACGTCACTTACTGAATCGTATTATGCACTTAAAATCCTTACATTTGATACCCATATTACATAGGTGGAGAAGGAAAAGCGATTTGACATTTCGGAGCGGCGGCCATATTAAGTTTGAAGGAATGTCACTTACTGTATCGTGTTCTACTAATAAAACCCGTTCATTTGATACCCATATTGCATAGGTGGCAAAAGTAAAGCAATTTGACATTTCGGAGCGGCGGCCATTTTAATTTTGGAGTATTGTCACTCACTTTATCGTGTTCTACCCCCAAATCCCTTTCATTTGATACCCATATTGCATGGGTGGCAAAAGAAATGCAATCCGCCATTTTGGAAGCGGCGGCCATATTGGATGTAGACAAAAATCATTTACTTGGTTTTGTTTCACTCTTAAAGCCCTTTCATTTGATACCCATATCGCTATGGTTACAAAAGAAATGTGATCCGACATATTTTTAATAGCGGCCATTTTGAATTCATAGAGGTGACGTTACTTGCATCGTGTAGTACTCACAAAATTCTTTCATTTGATACCCATGTCACCATGCCTCGGCTGAAAACCGCACCGGAATAGCAAAAAGCGCAAATTTTTTAAAAAAGAACGCCAGCGCCGCCGCCATCTTGAAAATTTAAAATGTCAAATTTTTAAAAAATACTTGACTATATTTCCTATCGATTGGTATTACCAGCTGGCCCCTAGCCCTAATCAAACCCCGTCAAAAAATCGTCAAATTCGGGTCGTCGCTGACAACAAAAACCGCCCCAGCTGCCAGTGTTGCCGTATCACCGGCCCCAAATGGTGGTAGAAATGATCAGCGACGTCTGTTCCACCCCGCTATATAAAAAAAAACGAAAAAGTCAAAATTTACGTTTTCCCCCAAGACGGGGAAAATACCCCAAAATCATGGAAAATTACCCCACGGTTTGATTCCCCTTAGCCAGCCCTACAAAAGGCCACCCGGTGTTGTCAGTCGAAAAACGCCGGCAACCGCGTCAAAATCGCGATTTATTTTTTTCGAAATTGCAACACTTTACAAAATGGCCGCCAGCGGAGCCGCCATGTCGAAATGTCAAAGTTTCGGATTTTTCCCGGTAACTGCATCGTATACGGAGCAGGATGACGTTTACCCCACGTTGCCAGCACATCTGGAACGGGGAGATCAATTCGGGTCAAATCGGGTCGACGAAAAAATTCAAACCCCCTTGGCGGCCAGTGTTGCCAGTTGTAGAAAATAAAAATACCAGAAAGTCATAAAGGCCCCGAAGCCCTATAGGCTCATGGGGTTGAAAATTGCGAAAAGTCGCTATTTCGATTTTCGACTATTTGGCCCTCCAGAGGAAAAACTACCAAAAACGGTAGAAAATTTTTCGCATCTGGCAACACTTTGCGCCGAGTTCTAACCCCGCCCAGAACATTCGACCCCGCTCCGAGGCCGCCATCTTGGCGAAAATGCGGTTCAAAAATGTCAAAAATTTGAGCGTTCCAAGATGGCCGCCGGCGCCGCCGCCATTTTGTTTTTTGCCCAACCGCGGGCATCACAGTAAACTCCAGGACGCACCCGAGCGGAACCATCAAAAAAATCAGGCGAAATCCCGAAAATCACGCGCGTGTTCGGTCGGAAACACGGGGCGAAACGGGTTTTTCGATCCAAGATGGCGGCGCGGCCATTTTGTTTTTTCACATTTCGACACAAGCACCCAATCCCCGGGGGCGAAACGATCACGAGTACCAAAAATTATCACGATCGGAGTCGTTTTGGAAATTTTGACATTTCGCAGCGGCGGCCATCTTGGATTTTTCAAATTTCGAATATCGCTTTCTACTCGACCGAATCGATCGTGCATCTCGCTCTAACACCCCAAAACCCAAAAGTAACTGCAAATGTCCCAAAAATACCCCTGATCAGTGAGTGAGTCAGTCAGTCAGTGGTAATCCAGCTATATATAGTATAGACTAGATGTCGCGTGTGTGCCGCGGGGTGCAAGCACCCCGCGGAGGTGTTGTTCCACTTTTAGCTTTTGTAATCAAAAGGTTATCGGTTGCGAGTAGGTGCAAAAATGTATTTTTTTTTGTCGAAGTTGTAAAAATTTGCCTAAAAAAGGTGTTCGATTATTAAAAAAACTGGAATGGATACGATCTACTCGGAATGCGCTTTCATTTGATACCCATATAACGTGGGTGGCAAAAGAAAAGCGATCGGCTAATTAGGGGCGGCGGCCATATTTAATTTGAAGTAATGTCATTGACTGTATCGTATTTTACACTCAAAGTCCATTCATTTGATACCCATATTCCGTGGGTGACAAAACAAAAGCGATCTGTCATTTCGGAGCGGTGGCAACACTGAATCATCATGTGGACGCGTGTGTGCCGCGAGGTGCAAGCACCTCGCGGTGGTGTAGTCCTCACATCGCTTTTGTAATAAAAAAAAAAGTTTTCAGTTGCGATTTGGTGCAAAAATGTATCTTTTTTCAGGTCAAATTAAAATTTGCCTAAAAAAGGTGTTCGATTGATCAAAAAACTGGAAAGGTTATGTTGTACTTTATACGCTATTTTATGTCGAAGCGATGTCGATGTCGCGTGTGTGCCGCGGGGAGCAAGCACCCCGCGGTGGAGTAGTCCACTTAATGTTTTTCTAAGCAAAAGGTTTTCAGCTGCGAGTCGGTGCAAAAAAAATTTCGTTTTTTTAAGTTACATAAAAAATGGTGTTCGATTATTAAAAAAAACTGAAAAGGTTACGTTCTACTCTAAAAATCCTTACATTTGATACCCATATTACATAGGTGGAGAAGGAAAAGCGATTTGACATTTTGGAGCGGCGGCCATATTGAGTTTGAAGCAATATCACTCACTGTATCGTGTTCTACTAATAAAATCCTTACATTTGATACCCATATTACATAGGTGGCAAAACAAAAGCGATCCGCCATTTTGGAGCGGCGGCCATATTGAATTTGGAGAAACGTCACTTACTGAATCGTATTCTACACTTAAAATCCTTACATTTGATACCCATATTACATAGGTGGTGAAGGAAAAGCGATTTGACATTTCGGAGCGGCGGCCATATTGAGTTTGAAGCAATATCACTCACTGTATCGTGTTCTACTAATAAAATCCTTACATTTGATACCCATATTGCATAGGCGGTAAAAGGAAAGCGGTCGGCCATTTTGGAGCGGCGGCCATATTGAGTTTGAAACAATGTCACTCATTTTATCGTGTTCTACTATTAAAGGCCTTTCATTTGATACCCATATTGCATAGGTGGCAAAAGAAAAGCGAACCGCCATTTTGGAGCGGCGGCCATATTGAATTTGGAGAAACGTCACTCACCTTATCGTGTTCTACTCCCAAATCCCATTCATTTGATACCCATATTGCATGGGTGGCAAAAGAAATGCAATCCGCTATTTTGGAAGCGGCGGCCATATTGGATTTAGACAAAAATCATTTACTTACTTTTGTTTGACTCTTAAAGCCCTTTCATTTGATACCCACATCGCTATGGTTACAAAAGAAATGTGATCCGACATTTTTTTATTGGCGGCCATTTTGAATTCGTAGAGGTGACGTTACTTGCATCGTGTAGTACTCGCAAAACCCTTTCATTTGATACCCATATCACCATGCCGCGGCTGAAAACTGCACCGAAATAGCAAAAAGCGCAAATTTTTTAAAAAAGGCCGCCAGCGCCGCCGCCATCTTGAAAAATTCAAATGTCAAATTTTTTAAAAATACTTGACTATATTTCCTATCGATTGGTATTACCAGCTGGCCCCTAACCTTAACCAAACCCCGTCAAAAAATTGTCAAATTTGGGTCGTCGCTGACAACAAAAACCGCCCCAGCTGCCAGTGTTGCCATATCACCGGCCCCAAATGGAGGTAGAAATGATCAGCGACGTCTGTTCCACCCCGCTATATGGGGAAAAATTTAAAAAGTCGAAATTTACGTTCTCCCCCAAAACGGGGAATTTACCCCAAAATCGGGGAAAATTACCCCACGGTTTGATTCCCCTTAACCAGTCCTACAAAAGGCCACCCGGTGTTGTCAGTCGAAAAACGCCAGCAACCGCGTCAAAATCGGGATTTTATTTTTTCAAAATTGCAACACTTTACAAAATGGCCGCCAGCGGAGCCGCCATGTTGAAATGTCAAAGTTTCGGATTTTTCCCGGTAACTACATCGTATACAGAGCAGGATGACGTTTACCCCTCGTTGCCAGCACATCTGGAACGGGGAGATCAATTCGGGTCAAATCGGGTCTACGAAAAAATTCAAACGTTCATAGCGGCCAGTGTTGCCAGTTGCAGAAAATAAAAATACCAGAAAGTCATAGAGGCCCCGACGCTCTATGGGCGCATGGGGTTGAAAATTGCGAAAAGTCGTTATTTAGATTTTCGACTATTCGGGCCTCCAGAGGAAAAACTACCAAAAACGGTAGAAAATTTTTCCAACCTGGCAACACTTTGCGCCGAGCTCTAACCCCGCCCAGAACATTCGACCCCACTCCGAGGCCGCCATCTTGGCGAAAATGCGGTTCAAAAATGTCATAAATTTCAGCGTTCCAAGATGGCCGCCGGCGCCGCCGCCATTTTGTTTTTTGCCCAACCGCGGAAATCACAGTAAACTCCAGGACGCACCCGAGCGGAACCATCAAAAAAATCAGCCGAAATCCCGGAAATCACGCGCGTCTTCGGTCGCAAACACGGGGCGAAACGGGTTTTTCGATCCAAGATGGCGGCGCGGCCATTTTGTTTTTTGACATTTCGACAGTCACACCCCATCCCCGGGGGCGAAACGATCACGCGTCCCAAAAACCAGCGCGATCGGAGCCGTTTTGGAAATTTTGACATTTCGCGCCGTCGGCCATCTTGGATTTTTCAAATTTCGAATATCGCTTCCTACTCGACTTAATCGATCGTGCATCTCTTTCTAACATCCCAAAACCCAAAAGTAACTGCAAATGTCCCAAAAATACCCCTGATCAGTGAGTCAGTCAGTGAGTGAGTGAGTCAGTGGTAATCGAGCTTTATATAGTATAGACTAGATGTCGCGTGTGTGCCGCGGGGTGCGAGCACCCCGCGGAGGTGTTGTTCCACTTTTAGCTTTTGTAATCAAAAGGTTATCGGTTGCGAGTAGGTGCAAAAATGTATTTTTTTTTGTCGAAGTTGTAAAAATTTGCCTAAAAAAGGTGTTCGATTATTAAAAAAACTGTAAAGGATACGATCTACTCGGAATGCGCTTTCATTTGATACCCATATAACGTGGGTGGCAAAAGAAAAGCGATCGGCTAATTAGGGGCGGCGGCCATATTGAATTTGAAGTAAAGTCATTGACTGTATCGTATTTTACACTAAAATTCCATTCATTTGATACCCATATCCGGTGAGTGGCAAAAAAAAGCGATCTATCATTTCCATGCGCCGGCAACATTGAATTGTCATGTGGACGCGCGTATGCCGCGAGGTGCACGCACCTCGCGGTGGTGTGGTCCTCACATCGCTTTTGTAATAAAAAAAAGTTTTCAGTTGCGATTTGGTGCAAAAATGTATCTTTTTTGAGGTCGATTTAAAATTTAACTAATAAAGGTGTTCGATTGATCAAAAAGCTCAACAGGTTATGTTCTACTCTATAAGCTCTTTTATTTCGAAGCCATGTCGATGTCGCGTGTGTGCCGCGGGGAGCAAGCACCCCGCGGTGGAGTGGTCCACTTAATGTTTTTCTAAGCAAAAGGTTTTCAGTTGCGAGTCGGTGCAAAAAAAATTTCGTTTTTTTAAGTTACATAAAAAATGGTGTTCGATTATTAAAAAAACTGAAAAGGTTACGTTCTACTCTGAAAATCCTTACATTTGATACCCATATTACATAGGTGGAGAAGGAAAAGCGATTTGACATTTCGGAGCGGCGGCCATATTGAGTTTGAAGCAATATCACTCACTGTATCGTGTTCTACTAATAAAATCCTTACATTTGATACCCATATTACATAGGTGGCAAAAGAAAAGCGATCCGCCATTTTGGAGCGGCGGCCATATTGAATTTGGAGAAAATTCACTTACTGAATCGTATTCTACACTTAAAATCCTTACATTTGATACCCATATTACATAGGTGGAGAAGGAAAAGCGATTTGACATTTCGGAGCGGCGGTCATATTGAGTTTGAAGCAATATCACTCACTGTATCGTGTTCTACTAATAAAATCCTTACATTTGATACCCATATTACACAGGTGGAGAAGGAAAATCGGTCTGTCATTTCGGAGCGGCGGCCATATTGAGTTTGAAGCAATATCGCTCACTGTATCGTGTTCTACTAATAAAATCCTTACATTTGATACCCATATTACATAGGTGGAGAAGGAAAAGCGATTTGACATTTTGGAGCGGCGGCCATATTGAGTTTGAAGCAATGTCACTCACTGTATCGTGTTCTACTAATAAAACCCTTACATTTGATACCCATATTACATAGGTGGAGAAGGAAAAGCGATTTGACATTTCGGAGCGGCGGCCATATTGAGTTTGAAGCAATATCACTCACTGTATCGTGTTCTACTAATAAAACACTTACATTTGATACCCATATTGCATAGGTGGCAAAAGAAAATCGATTTGACATTTCGGAGCGGCGGCCATATTGAATTTGGAACAGCGTCACTTACTGAATCGTATTCTACAATTAAAATCCATACATTTGATACCCATAATACATAGGTGGAGAAGGAAAAGCGATTTGACATTTCGCAGCGGCGGCCATATTGAGTTTGAAGCAATATCACTCACTGTATCGTGTTCTACTAATAAAATCCTTACATTTGATACCCATATTACATAGGTGGCAAAAGAAAAGCGATCCGCCATTTTGGAGCGGCGGCCATATTGAATTTGGAGAAAATTCACTTACTGAATCGTATTCTACACTTAAAATCCTTACATTTGATACCCATATTACATAGGTGGAGAAGGAAAAGCGATTTGACATTTCGGAGCGGCGGTCATATTGAGTTTGAAGCAATATCACTCACTGTATCGTGTTCTACTAATAAAATCCTTACATTTGATACCCATATTACACAGGTGGAGAAGGAAAATCGGTCTGTCATTTCGGAGCGGCGGCCATATTGAGTTTGAAGCAATATCGCTCACTGTATCGTGTTCTACTAATAAAATCCTTACATTTGATACCCATATTACATAGGTGGAGAAGGAAAAGCGATTTGACATTTTGGAGCGGCGGCCATATTGAGTTTGAAGCAATGTCACTCACTGTATCGTATTTTACACTCAAAGTCCATTAATTTGATACCCATATTCGGTGGGTGGCAAAAAAAAGCGATCTGTCATTTCCATGCGCCGGCAACATTGAATTGTCATGTGGACGCGCGTATGCCGCGAGGTGCACGCACCTCGCGGTGGTGTAGTCCTCACATCGCTTTTGTAATAAAAAAAAGTTTTCAGTTGCGATTTGGTGCAAAAATGTATCTTTTTTTCAGGGCAAATTAAAATTTGCCTAAAAAAGGTGTTCGATTGATCAAAAAACTGGAAAGGTTATGTTGTACTTTATACGCTATTTTATTTGGAAGCGATGTCGATGTCGCGTGTGTGCCGCGGGGAGCAAGCACCCCGCGGTGGAGTGGTCCACTTAATGTTTTTCTAAGCAAAAGGTTTTCAGTTGCGAGTCGGTGCAAAAAAAAATTCGTTTTTTTAAGTTACATAAAAAATGGTGTTCGATTATTTAAAAAAAACTGAAAAGGTTACGTTCTACTCTAAAAATCCTTACATTTGATACCCATATTACATAGGTGGAGAAGGAAAAGCGATTTGACATTTTGGAGCGGCGGCCATATTGAGTTTGAAGCAATATCACTCACTGTATCGTGTTCCACTAATAAAATCCTTACATTTGATACCCATATTACATAGGTGGCAAAACAAAAGCGATCCGCCATTTTGGAGCGGCGGCCATATTGAATTTGGAGAAACGTCACTTACTGAATCGTATTCTACACCTAAAATCCTTACATTTGATACCCACATTACATAGGTGGAGAAGGAAAAGCGATTTGACATTTTGGAGCGGCGGCCATATTGAGTTTGAAACAATGTCACTCATTTTATCGTGTTCTACTATTAAAGGCCTTTCATTTGATACCCATATTGCATAGGTGGCAAATGAAAAGCGATCCGCCATTTTGGAGCGGCGGCCATATTGAGTTTGAAGAAATGTCACTCACTGTATCGTGTTCTACTAATAAAATCCTTTCATTTGATACCCATATTACATAGGTGGCAAAAGAAAAGCGATCCGCCATTTTGGAGAAGCGGCCATATTGAATTTGGAGAAATGTCACTTACTGAATCGTATTCTACACTTAAAATCCTTACATTTGATACCCATATTACATAGGTGGAAAAGGAAAAGCGATTTGACATTTCGGAGCGGCGGCCATATTGAGTTTGAAGCAACGTCACTCACTGTATTGTGTTCTACTAATAAAACCCTTTCATTTGATACCCATATTGCATAGGTGGCAAAAGAAAAGCGATCCGCAATTTCGGAGCGGCGGCCATTTTGATTTTGCAGCAATGTCACTCACTTTATCGTGTTCTACTCCCAATTGCCTTTCATTTGATACCCATATTGCATGGGTGGCAAAAGAAATGCAATGCGCCATTTTGGAAGCGGCGGCCATATTGGATTTAGACAAAAATCATTTACTTGGTTTTGTTTCACTCATAAAGCCATTTCATTTGATACCCATATCGCTATGGTTGCAAAAGAAATGTGACCCGACATTTTTTTAATGGCGGCCATTTTGAATTCATAGAGGTGACGTTACTTGCTTCGTGTAGTACTCGCGAAACCCTTTCATTTGATACCCATATCACCATGCCGCGGCTGAAAACCGCACCGGAATAGCAAAAAGCGTATTTTTTTTAAAAAAGGCCGCCAGCGCAGCCGCCATCTTGAAAAATTGAAATATAATTTTTTTTAAAAATACTTGACTATATTTCCTATCGATTGGTATTACCAGCTGGACCCTAGCCCTAACCAAACCCCGTCAAAAAATCGTCAAATGTGGGTCGTCGCTGACAACAAAAACCGCCCCAGCTGCCAGTGTTGCCATATCTCCGGTCCCAAATGTGGGTAGAAATGATCAGCGACGCCTGTTCCACCCCGCCATATGAAAAAAGTTAAAAAAAGACGAAATTTACGTTTTCCCCCAAAACGGGGAAATTACCCCAAAATCGGGGAAAATTACCCCACGGTTGGATTTCCCTTGGCGAGCACTACGAAAGGCCACCCGGTGTTGTTAGTCGAGAAACGCCGGCAACCGCGTCAAAATCGCGAATTCATGTTTTCGATATTGCAACCCTTAACAAAATGGCCGCCAGCGGAGCCGCCATATTGAAATGTCAAAGTTTCGGATTTTTCCCGGTAACTACATCATATACGGAGCAGGGTGACGTTTACCCCAAGTTGCCAGCTCATCTGGAACGGGGAGATCAATTCGGGTCAAATCGGGTCTACGAAAAAATTCAAACCTCCTTGGCGGCCAGTGTTGCCAGTTGCGGTCCGCCATTTTGGAGCGGCGGCCATATTTAATTTGGAGTAACGTCACTTACTGTATCGTATTCTACACTTAAAATCCTTACATTTGATACCCATATTGCATAGGTAGTAAAAGGAAAGCGGTCGGCCATTTTGAAGCGGCGGCCATATTGAGTTTGAAGCAATGTCACTCACTGTATCGTGTTCTACTATTAAAGCCCTTCCATTTGATACCCATGTTGCATAGGTGGCAAAAGGAAAGCGGTCGGCCATTTTGAAGCGGCGGCCATATTGAGTTTGAAACAATGTCACTCACTGTATCGTGTTCTACTATTAAAGCCCTTTCATTTGATACTCATATTGCATAGGTGGCAAAAGAAAATCGATTTGACATTTTGGAGCGGCGGCCATATTCAATTTGGAACAGCGTCACTTACTGAATCGTATTCTGCAATTAAAATCCATACATTTGATACCCATATTGTATAGGTGGCAAAAGAAAATCGATTTGACATTTTGGAGCGGCGGCCATATTCAATTTGGTGTAACGTCACTTACTGTATCGTATTCTACATTTAAAATCCTTACATTTGATACCCATATTACATAGGTGGAGAAGGAAAAGCGATTTGACATTTCGGAGCGGGGGCCATATTGAGTTTGAAGCAATGTCACTCACTGTATCGTGTTCTACTAATAAAACCCTTACATTTGATACCCATAATACATAGGTGGAGAAGGAAAATCGGTCTGTCATTTCGGAGCGGCGGCCATATTGAATTTGGAGAAACGTCACTTACTGAATCGTATTCTACACTTAAAATTCTTACATTTGATATCCATATTACATAGGTGGCGAAGGAAAAGCGATTTGACATTTCGGAGCGGCGGCCATATTAAGTTTGAAGAAATGTCACTCACTGTATCGTGTTCTACTAATAAAATCCTTTCATTTGATACCCATATTACATAGGTGGCAAAAGAAAAGCGACCCGCCATTTTGGAGCGGCGGCCATATTGAATTTGGAGAAATTTCACTTACTGAATCGTATTCTACACTTAAAATCCTTACATTTGATACCCATATTGCATAGGCGGTAAAAGGAAAGCGGTCGGCCATTTTGAAGCGGCGGCCATATTGAGTTTGAAACAATGTCACTCATTTTATCGTGTTCTACTATTAAAGGCCTTTCATTTGATACCCATATTGCATAGGTGGCAAATGAAAAGCGATCCGCCATTTTGGAGCGGCGGCCATATTGAATTTGAAACAATGTCACTCACTGTATCGTGTTCTACTATTAAAGCTCTTTCATTTGATACCCATATTACATAGGTGGCAAAAGAAAAGCCATCCGCAATTTCGGAGCGGCGGCCATTTTGATTTTGGAGCAATGTCACTCACTTTGTCGTCTTCTACTCCCAAATCCCTTTCATTTGATACCCATATTGCATAGGTGGCAAAAGAAATGCAATCCGCTATTTTGGAAGCGGCGGCCATATTGGATTTAGACAAAAATCATTTACTTGGTTTCGTTTCACTCTTAAAGCCCTTTCATACGATACCCATGTCGCTATGGTTACAAAAGAAATGTGATCCGACATTTTTTTAATGGCGGCCATTTTGAATTCATAGAGGTGACGTTATTTGCATCGTGTAGTACTCGCAAAACCCTTTCATTTGATACCCATATCACCATGCCACGGCTGAAAACCGCACCGGAATAGCAAAAAGCGCAATCTTTTTAAAAAAGGCCGCCAGCGCAGCCGCCATCTTGAAAAGTTGAAATGTCCAATTTTTTAAAAATACTTGGCTATATTTCCCATCGATTCGTATTACCAGCTGGCCCCTAGCCCTAACCAAACCCCGTCAATAAATCGTCAAATTTGGGTTGTCGCTGACAATAAAAACCGCCTCAGCTGCCAGTGTTGCCATATCATCGGCCCCAAATGGTGGTAGAAATGATCAGCGACGTCTGTTCCACCCCGCTATATGATAAAAACTCGAAAAAATCGAAATTTACGTTATCCCCCAAAACGGGGAAATTACCCCAAAATCGGAGTAAATTACCCCACGGTTTGATTCCCCTTAGCCAGCCCTACAAAAGGCCACCCGGTGTTGTCACTCGAAAAACGCCGGCAACCGCGTCAAAATCGGGATTTTATTTTTTCGAAATTGCAACACTTTACAAAATGGCCGCCAGCGGAGCCGCCATGTTGAAATGTCAAAGTTTCGGATTTTTCCCGGTAACTGCATCGTATACGGAGCAGGATGACGTTTACCCCACGTTGCCAGCACGTCTGAAACGGGGAGATCAATTCGGGTCAAATCGGGTCGACGAAAAAATTCAAACCCCCTTGGCGGCCAGTGTTGCCAGTTGCGAAAAATAAAAATACCAGAAAGTCATAGAGGCCCCGACGCTCTATAGGCGAATGGGGTTGAAAATTGCGAAAAGTCGTTATTTCGATTTTCGACTATTCGGGCCCCCAGAGGAAAAACTACCAAAAATGGTAGAAAAAATTTCTCACCTGGCAACACTTTGCGCCAAATTCTAACCCCGCCCAGAACATTTGACCCCACTCCGAAGCCGCCATCTTGGCGAAAATTCGGTTCAAAAATGTCAAAAATTTGAGCGTTCCAAGATGGCCGCCGGCGCCGCCGCCATTTTGTTTTTCGCCAATCAACTACAATAATCAAAAACTCGAGGACGCGTTCGACCGGAGCCATCAAAAAAATCAGCCGAAATCCCGAAAATCACGCGCGTGTTCGGTCGCAAACACGGGGCGAAACGGGTTTTTCGATCCAAGATGGCGGCGCGGCCATTTTGTTTTTTTGCATTTTGACAGTTGCACCTCATCCCCGGGAGCGACACGATCAAGAACCATTAAAAAAACCAGCACGCTCGGAGCCATTTTGAAAAAGTTGACATTTCGCGCCGGCGGCCATCTTGGATTTTTCAAATTTCGAACACGTCGATCTACTCGAATGAATCAGTAGTCCATCTCTTTCTAACATCCCAAAACCCAAAAGTAACTGCAAATGTCCCAAAAATACCCCTGATCAGTGAGTGAGTGAGTGAGTGAGTCAGTCAGTGGTAATCCAGCTTTATATAGTATAGATAGATAGATAGAAGTCAGTGGTAATCCAGCTATATATAGTATAGACTAGATGTCGCATGTGTGCCGCGGGGTGCGAGCACCCCGCGGAGGTGTTGTTCCACTTTTAGCTTTTGTAATCAAAAGGTTATCGGTTGCGAGTAGGTGCAAAAATGTTTTTTTTTTGTCGAAGTTTTAAAAATTTGCCTAAAAAAGGTGTTCGATTAATAAAAAAACTGGAAAGGATACGATCTACTCGGAATGCGCTTTCATTTGATACCCATATAACGTGGGTGGCAAAAGAAAAGCGATCGGCCAATTAGGGGCGGCGGCCATATTGAATTTGAAGCAATGTCAGTGACTGTATCGTATTTTACACTCAAAGTCCATTCATTTGATACCCATATTCGGTGGGTGGCAAAAAAAATCGATCTGTCATTTCCATGCGCCGGCAACATTGAATTGTCATGTGGATGCGTGTGTGCCGCGAGGTGCAAGCACCTCGCGGTGGTGTAGTCCTCACATCGCTTTTGTAATAAAAAAAAAGTTTTCAGTTGCGATTTGGTGCAAAAATGTATCTTTTTTCAGGTCAAATTAAAATTTGCCTAAAAAAGGTGTTCGATTGATCAAAAAACTGGAAAGGTTATGTTGTACTTTATACGCTATTTTATGTCGAAGCGATGTCGATGTCGCGTGTGTGCCGCGGGGAGCAAGCACCCCGCGGTGGAGTGGTCCACTTAATGTTTTTCTAAGCAAAAGGTTTTCAGTTGCGAGTCGGTGCAAAAAAATTTCGTTTTTTTAAGTTACATAAAAAATGGTGTTCGATTATTTAAAAAATCTGAAAAGGTTACGTTCTACTCTAAAAATCCTTACATTTGATACCCATATTACATAGGTGGAGAAGGAAAAGCGATTTGACATTTTGGAGCGGCGGCCATATTGAGTTTGAAGCAATATCACTCACTGTATCGTGTTCTACTAATAAAATCCTTACATTTGATACCCATATTACATAGGTGGCAAAACAAAAGCGATCCGCCATTTTGGAGCGGCGGCCATATTGAATTTGGAGAAACGTCACTTACTGAATCGTATTCTACACTTAAAATCCTTACATTTGATACCCATATTACATAGGTGGAGAAGGAAAAGCGATTTGACATTTTGGAGCGGCGGCCATATTGAGTTTGAAGCAATATCACTCACTGTATCGTTTTCTACTAATAAAATCCTTACATTTGATACCCATATTGCATAGGTGGTAAAAGGAAAGCGGTTGGCCATTTTGGAGCGGCGGCCATATTGAATTTGGAGAAACGTCACTTACTGAATCGTATTCTGCACTTAAAATCCTTACAGTTGATACCCATATTACATAGGTGAAGAAGGAAAAGCGATTTGACATTTTGGAGCGGCGGCCATATTGAGTTTGAAGCAATATCACTCACTGTATCGTTTTCTACTAATAAAATCCTTACATTTGATACCCATATTGCATAGGTGGTAAAAGGAAAGCGGTTGGCCATTTTGGAGCGGCGGCCATATTGAATTTGGAGAAACGTCACTTACTGAATCGTATTCTACACCTAAAATCCTTACATTTGATACCCATAATACATAGGTGGAGAAGTAAAATCGGTCTGTCATTTCGGAGTGGCGGCCATATTGAATTTGGAGAAACGTCACTTACTGAATCGTATTCTACACTTAAAATCCTTACATTTGATACCCATATTACATAGGTGGAGAAGGAAAAGCGATTTGACATTTCGGAGCGGCGGCCATATTGAGTTTGAAGCAATGTCACTCACTGTATCGTGTTTTACTAATAAAAGCCTTTCATTTGATACCCATATTACATAGGTGGCAAAAGAAAATCGATTTGACATTTCGGAGCGGCGGCCATTTTGAATTTGGAGAAACGTCACTTACTGAATCGTATTCTACACTTAAAATCCTTACATTTGATACCCATATTACATAGGTGGAGAAGGAAAAGCGATTTGACATTTCGGAGCGGCGGCCATATTGAGTTTGAAGCAATATCACTCAATGTATCGTGTTCTACTAATAAAATCCTTACATTTGATACCCATATTGCATAGGTGGCAAAAGAAAAGCGATCCGCAATTTCGGAGCGGCGGCCATTTTGATTTTGGAGCAATGTCACTCACTTTATCGTGTTCTACTCGCAAATGCCTTTCATTTGATACCCATAGTGCATAGGTGGCAAAAGAAATGCAATCGGCCATTTTGAAAGCGGCGGCCATATTGGATTTAGACAAAAATCATTGACTTGGTTTTGTTTCACTCATAAAGCCCTTTCATTTGATACCCATATCGCTATGGTTGCAAAAGAAATGTGATCCGACATTTTTTTAATGGCGGCCATTTTGAATTCATAGAGGTGACGTTACTTGCATCGTGTAGTACTCGCATAACCCTTTCATTTGATGTCCATATCACCACTCCGCGGCTGAAAACCGCACCGAAATAGCAAAAAGCGCAAATTTTTTAAAAAAGGCCGCCAGCGCCGCCGCCATCTTGAAAAGTTGAAATGTCAAATTTTTTAAAAATACTTGACTATATTTCCTATCGATTGGTATCACCAGCTGGCCCCTAACCCTAACCAAACCCCGTCAAAAAATCGTCAAATTTGGGTCGTCGCTGACAACAACAACCGCCCCAGCTGCCAGTGTTGCCACATCACCGGCCCCAAATGGTGGTAGAAATGATCAGCGACGTCTGTTCCACCACGCTATATGAAAAAAAATCGAAAAAGTCGAAATTAACGTTTTCCCCCAAAACAGAGAATTTACCCCAAAATCGGGGAAAATTACCCCACGGTTTGATTCCCCTTAGCCAGCCCTACAAAAGGCCACCCGGTGTTGTCAGTCGAAAAACGCCGGCAACCGCGTCAAAATCTGGATTTTATTTTTTCAAAATTGCAACACTTTACAAAATGGCCGCCAGCGGAGCCGCCATGTTGAAATGTCAAAGTTTCGGATTTTTCCCGGTAACTACATCGTATACGGAGCAGGATGACGTTTACCCCACGTTGCCAGCACATCTGGAACGGGGAGATCAATTCGGGTCAAATCGGGTCTACGAAAAAATTCAAAAGTCCATGGCGGCCAGTGTTGCCAGTTGCACTAAATAAAAATACCAGAAAGTCATAGAGGCCCCGACGCTCTATAGGCGCATGGGGTTGAAAATTGCGAAAAGTCGTTATTTCGATTTTCGACTTTTCGGGCCTCCAGAGGAAAAACTACCAAAAATGGTAGAAAATTTTTCCAACCTGGCAACACTTTGCACCGAGCACTAACCCCGCCTAGAACATTTCTCCCCACTCCGAGGCCGCCATCTTTTCGAAAATTCGGTTCAAAAATGTCGAAAATTTCAGCGTTCCAAGATGGCCGCCGGCGCCGCCGCCATTTTGTTTTTCGCCAATCGGCTACCATAATCGGAAACTCGAGGACGCGTTCGACCGGAGCCATCAAAAAAATCAGCCGAAATCCCGAAAATCACGCGCGTGTTCGGTCGCAAACACGGGGCGAAACGGGTTTTTCGATCCAAGATGGCGGCGCGGCCATTTTGTTTTTTCACATTCCGACAGAAGCACCCAATCCCCGGGGGCGAAACGATCACGCGTACCAAAAACCAGCGCGATCGGAGTCGTTTTGGAAATTTTGACATTTCGCGCCGTCGGCCATCTTGGATTTTTCAAATTTCGAACACGTCAATCTACTCGAATGAATCAGTAGTCCATCTCTTTCTAACATTCCAACACCCAAAAGTAATCGCAAATGTCCCAAAAATACCCCTGATCAGTGAGTGAGTGAGTGAGTGAGTCAGTCAGTGGTAATCCAGCTTTATATAGTATAGACTAGATGTCGCGTGTGTGCCGCGGGGTGCGAGCACCCCGCGGAGGTGTTGTTCCACTTTTAGCTTTTGTAATCAAAAGGTTATCGGTTGCGAGTAGGTGCAAAAATGTATTTTTTTTGTCGAAGTTGTAAAAATTTGCCTAAAAAAGGTGTTCGATTATTAAAAAAACTGGAAAGGATACGATCTACTCGGAATGCGCTTTCATTTGATACCCATATAACGTGGGTGGCAAAAGAAAAGCGATCGGCTAATTAGGGACGGCGGCCATATTGAATTTGAAGTAATGTCATTGACTGTATCGTATTTTACACTAAAATTCCATTCATTTGATACCCATATTCCGTGTGTGACAAAACAAAAGCGATCTGTCATTTCGGAGCGGTGGCAACACTGAATCATCATGTGGACGCGTGTGTGCCGCGAGGTGCAAGCACCTCGCGGTGGTGTAGTCCTCACTTCGCTTTTGTAATAAAAAAAAAAGTTTTCAGTTGCGATTTGGTGCAAAAATGTATCTTTTTTCAGGTCAAATTAAAATTTGCCTAAAAAAGGTGTTCGATTGATCAAAAAACTGGAAAGGTTATGTTGTACTTTATACGCTATTTTATGTCGAAGCGATGTCGATGTCGCGTGTGTGCCGCGGGGAGCAAGCACCCCGCGGTGGAGTGGTCCACTTAATGTTTTTCTAAGCAAAATGTTTTCAGTTGCGAGTCGGTGCAAAAAAAATTTCGTTTTTTTAAGTTACATAAAAAATGGTGTTCGATTATTTTAAAAAACTGAAAAGGTTACGTTCTACTCTAAAAATCCTTACATTTGATACCCATATTACATAGGTGGAGAAGGAAAAGCGATTTGACATTTTGGAGCGGCGGCCATATTAAGTTTGAAGCAATATCACTCACTGTATCGTGTTCTACTAATAAAATCCTTACATTTGATACCCATATTACATGGGTGGCAAAACAAAAGCGATCCGCCATTTTGGACCGGCGGCCATATTGAATTTGGAGAAACGTCACTTACTGAATCGTATTCTACACCTAAAATCCTTACAATTGATACCGATATTACATAGATAGAGAAGGAAAAGCGATTTGACATTTCGGAGCGGCGGCCATATTCAGTTTGAAGCAATATCACTCACTGTATCGTATTCTACTAATAAAATCCTCACATTTTAAACCCATATTGCATAGGTGGCAAAAGAAAATCGATCCGCCGTTTTGGAGCGGCGGCCATATTGAATTTGAAGAAATGTCACTTACTGTATCGTGTTTTTCTAATAAAACCCTTTAATTTCATACCCATATTACATAGGTGGCAAAAGAAAAGCGATCCGCCATTTTGGAGCGGCGGCCATATTCAATTTGGGGTAACGTCACTTACTGAATCGTATTCTACACTTAAAATCCTTACATTTGATACCCATATTACATAGGTGGAGAAGGAAAAGCGATTTGACATTTCGGAGCGGCGGCCATATTGAGTTTGAAACAATGTCACTCACTTTATCGTGTTCTACTAATAAAATCCTTACATTTGATACCCATATTACATAGGTGGAGAAGGAAAATCGGTCTGTCATTTCGGAGCGGCGGCCATATTGAATTTGGAGAAACGTCACTTACTGAATCGTATTCTGCATTTAAAATCCTTACATTTGATACCCATATTACATAGGTGGAGAAGGAAAAGCGATTTGACATTTCGGAGCGGCGGCCATATTGAGTTTGAAACAATGTCACTCACTGTATCGTGTTCTACTAATAAAATTCTTACATTTGATACCCATATTACATAGGTGGAGAAGGAAAATCGGTCTGTCATTTTGGAGCGGCGGCCATATTGAATTTGGAGAAACGTCACTTACTGAATCGTATTCTGCACTTAAAATCCTTACATTTGATACCCATATTACATAGGTGGAGAAGGAAAATCGGTCTGTCATTTCGGAGCGGCGGCCATATTGAATTTGGAGAAACGTCACTTACTGAATCGTATTCTACACTTAAAATCCTTACACTTGATACCCATATTGCATAGTTGGTAAAAGGAAAGCGGTCGGCCATTTTGAATCGGCGGCCATATTGAGTTTGAAGCAATATCACTCACTGTATCGTGTTCTACTAATAAAATCCTTACATTTGATACCCATATTACAGGTGGCAAAACGAAAGCGATCCGCCATTTTGGAGCAGCGGCCATATTGAATTTGGAGAAACGTCACTTACTGAATCGTATTCTACACCTAAAATCCTTACATTTGATACCCATAATACATAGGTGGAGAAGTAAATTCGGTCTGTCATTTCGGAGCGGCGGCCATATTGAATTTGGAGAAACGTCACTTACTGAATCGTATTCTACACTTAAAATCCTTACATTTGATACCCATATTGCATAGGCGGTAAAAGGAAAGCGGTCGGCCATTTTGAAGCGGCGGCCATATTGAGTTTGAAACAATGTCACTCATTTTATCGTGTTCTACTATTAAAGGCCTTTCATTTGATACCCATATTACATAGGTGGAGAAGGAAAATCGGTCTGTCATTTCGGAGCGGCGGCCATATTGAATTTGGAGAAACGTCACTTACTGAATCGTATTCTACACTTAAAATCCTTACATTTGATACCCATATTGCATAGGTGGCAAAAGAAAATCGATTTGACATTTCGGAGCGGCGGCCATATTCAATTTGGAGAAACGTCACTTACTGAATCGTATTCTACACTTAAAATCCTTACATTTGATACCCATATTACATAGGTGGAGACGGAAAAGCGATTTGACATTTCGGAGCGGCGGCCATTTTGAGTTTGAAGCAATGTCACTTACTTTATCGTGTTCTACTAATAAAATCCTTTCATTTGATACCCATATTGCATAGGTGGCAAAAGAAAAGCGATCCGCAATTTCGGAGCGGCGGCCATTTTGATTTTGGAGCAATGTCACTCACTTTGTCGTCTTCTACTCCCAAATCCCTTTCCTTTGATACCCATATTGCATAGGTGGCAAAAGAAATGCAATCCGCTATTTTGGAAGCGGCGGCCATATTGGATTTAGACAAAAATCATTTACTTGGTTTTGTTTCACTCTTAAAACCCTTTCATTTGATACCCATATTGCTATGGTCGCAAAAGAAATATGAACCAGCCTTTTTTTAATGGCGGCCATTTTGAATTCATATAGGTGACGTTACTTGCATCGTGTAGTACTCGCAAAACCCTTTCATTTGATACCCATATCACCATACCGCGGCTGAAAACCGCACCGGAATAGCAAAAAGCGCAATTTTTTTAAAAAAGGCCGCCAGCGCAGCCGCCATCTTGAAAAGTTCAAATGTCAAATTTTTAAAAAATACTTGACTATATTTGCTATCTACTGGTATTACCAGCTGGCCCCTAGCCCTAACCAAACCCCGTCAAAAAATCGTCAAAATTGGGTCTTTGCTGACAACAAAAACCGTCCCAGCTGCCAGTGTTGCCATATCACCGGTCCCAAATGTGGGTAGAAATGATCAGCGACGCCGGTTCCACCCCGCCATATGAAAAAAGTTGAAAAAAAACGAAATTTACGTTTTCCCCCAAAACGGGGAAATTACCCCAAAATCGGGGAAAATTACCCCACGGTTGGATTTCCCTCGGCGAGCACTACGAAAGGCCACCCGGTGTTGTCAGTCGAAAAACGCCGGCAACCGCGTCAAAATCGCGATTTATTTTTTTCGAAAGTGCAACACCTTACAAAATGGCCGCCAGCGGAGCCGCCATGTTGAAATGTCAAAGTTTCGGATTTTTCCCGGTAACTACATCATATACGAAGCAGGATGACATTTACCCCACATTGCCAGCACGTCTGGAACGGGGAGATCAATTCGGGTCAAATCGGGTCGACGAAATAATTCAAACATCCATGGCGGCCAGTGTTGCCAGTTGCAGAAAATAAAAATACCAGAAAGTCATAGAGGCCCCGACGCTCTATAGGCGCATGGGGTTGAAAATTGCAAAAAGTCGTTATTTCGATTTTCGACTATTCGGGCCTCCAGAGGAAAAACTACCAAAAACGGTAGAAATTTTTTCTCACCTGGCAACACTTCGCGCCGAGTTCTAACCCCGCCTAGAACATTTCACCCCACTCCGAGGCCGCCATCTTGGCGAAAATGCGGTTCAAAAATGTCAAAAATTTGAGCGTTCCAAGATGGCCGCCGGCACCGCCGCCATTTTGTTTTTCGCCAACCGGCTACCATAATCGGAAACTCGAGGACGCGTTCGACCGGAGCCATCAAGAAAATCAGCCGAAATCCCGAAAATCACGCGCGTGTTCGGTCGCAAACACGGGGCGAAACGGGTTTTTCGATCAAAGATGGCGGCGCGGCCATTTTGTTTTTTCACATTTCGACAGAAGCACCCGATCCCCGGGGGCGAAACGATCACGCGTCCCAAAAACCAGCGCGATCGGAGCCGTTTTGGAAATTTTGACATTTCGCGCCGGCGGCCATCTTGGATTTTTCAAATTTCGAATATCGCTTTCTACTCGACTTAATCGATCGTGCATCTCTTTCTAACATCCCAAAACCCAAAAGTAACTGCAAATGTCCCAAAAATACCCCTGATCAGTGAGTCAGTGAGTGAGTCAGTGAGTCAGTCAGTGGTAATCCAGCTTTATATAGTATAGACTAGATGTCGCGTGTGTGCCGCGGGGTGCGAGCACCCCGCGGAGGTGTTGTTCCACTTTTAGCTTTTGTAATCAAAAGGTTATCGGTTGCGAGTAGGTGCAAAAATGTGTCTTTTTTTGCTGAAGTTTAAAAATTTGCCTAAAAAAGGTGTTCGAATATTTAAAAAACTGGAAAGGATACGATCTACTCGGAATGCTCTTTCATTTGATACCCATATAACGTGGGTGGCAAAAGAAAAGCGATCGGCCAATTAGGGGCGGCGGCCATATTGAATTTGAAGCAATGTCAGTGACTGTATCGTATTTTACACTCAAAGTCCATTCATTTGATACCCATATTCGGTGGGTGGCAAAAAAAAGCGATCTGTCATTTCCATGCGCCGGCAACATTGAATTGTCATGTGGACGCGCGTATGCCGCGAGGTGCACGCACCTCGCGGTGGTGTGGTCCTCACATCGCTTTTGTAATAAAAAAAAGTTTTCAGTTGCGATTTGGTGCAAAAATGTATCTTTTTTGAGGTCAATTTAAAATTTGCCTAAAAAAGGTGTTCGATTGATCAAAAAGCTGGAAAGGTTATGTTGTACTTTATACGCTCTTTTATTTCGAAGCGATGTCGATGTCGCGTGTGTGCCGCGGGGAGCAAGCACCCCGCGGTGGAATGGTCCACTTAATGTTTTTCTAAGCAAAAGGTTTTCAGTTGCGAGTCGGTGCAAAAAAATTTTCGTTTTTTTAAGTTACATAAAAAATGGTGTTCGATTATTAAAAAAACTGAAAAGGTTACGTTCTACTCTGAAAATCCTTACATTTGATACCCATATTACATAGGTGGAGAAGGAAAAGCGATTTGACATTTCGGAGCGGCGGCCATATTGAGTTTGAAGCAATATCACTCATTGTATCGTGTTCTACTAATAAAATCCTTACATTTGATACCCATATTACATAGGTGGCAAAAGAAAAGCGATCCGCCATTTTGGAGCGGCGGCCATATTAAATTTGGAGAAAATTCACTTACTGAATCGTATTCTACACTTAAAATCCTTACATTTGATACCCATATTACATAGGTGGAGAAGGAAAAGCGATTTGACATTTCGGAGCGGCGGCCATATTGAGTTTGAAGCAATATCACTCACTGTATCGTGTTCTACTAATAAAATCCTTACATTTGATACCCATATTACACAGGTGGAGAAGGAAAATCGGTCTGTCATTTCGGAGCGGCGGCCATATTGAATTTGGAGAAACGTCACTTACTGAATCGTATTCTACACTTAAAATCCTTACATTTGATACCCATATTACATAGGTGGAGAAGGAAAAGCGATTTGACATTTTGAAGCGGCGGCCATATTGAGTTTGAAGCAATATCACTGACTGTATCGTGTTCTACTAATAAAATCCTTACATTTGATACCCATATTACATAGGTGGCAAAAAAAAAGCGATACGAGATTTTGGAGCGGCGGCCATATTGAATTTGGAGAAACGTCACTTACTGAATCGTATTCTACACCTAAAATCCTTACATTTGATACCCATTATACATAGGTGGAGAAGTAAAATCGGTCTGTCATTTCGGAGCGGCGGCCATATTGAATTTGGAGAAACGTCACTTTCTGAATCGTATTCTACACTTAAAATCCTTACATTTGATACCCATATTACATAGGTGGAGAAGGAAAAACGGTCTGTCATTTCGGAGCGGCGGCCATATTGAATTTGGAGAAACGTCACTTACTGATTCGTATTCTACACTTAAAATCCTTACATTTGATACCCATATTACATAGGTGGAGAAGGAAAAGCGATTTGACATTTCGGAGCGGCGGCCATATTGAGTTTGAAGCAATGTTACTCACTGTATCGTGTTCTACTAATATAACCCTTTTATTTGATACCCATATTGCATAGGTGGAGAAGGAAAAGCGATTTGACATTTTGGAGCGGCGGCCATTTTGAATTTGGAGCAACGTTACTTACTTTATCGTATTCTACACTTAAAATCCTTACATTTGATACCCATATTGCAAAGGTGGTGAAAGGAAAGCGGTCGGCCATTTTGAAGCGGCGGCCATATTGAGTTTGAAACAACGTCACTCACTGTATCGTGTTCCACTATTAAAGCCCTTTCATTTGATACCCATATTGCATAGGTGGCGAAAGAAAATCGATTTGACATGTCGGAGCGGCGGCCATATTGAATTTGAAGCAATGTCAGTGACTGTATCGTATTTTACACTCAAAGTCCATTCATTTGATACCCATATTCGGTGGGTGGCAAAAAAAAGCGATCTGTCATTTCCATGCGCCGGCAACATTGAATTGTCATGTGGACGCGCGTATGCCGCGAGGTGCACGCACCTCGCGGTGGTGTGGTCCTCACATCGCTTTTGTAATAAAAAAAAGTTTTCAGATGCAATTTGGTGCAAAAATGTATCTTTTTTGAGGTCGATTTAAAATTTAACTAATAAAGGTGTTCGATTGATCAAAAAGCTCAACAGGTTATGTTCTACTCTATAAGCTCTTTTATTTCGAAGCCATGTCCATGTCGTGTGTGTGCCGCGGGGAGCAAGCACCCCGCGGTGGAGTGGTCCACTTAATGTGTTTCTAAGCGAAAGGTTTTCAGTTGCGAGTCGGTGCAAAAAATTTTTCGTTTTTTGAAGTTACATAAAATTTGCCAAAAAATGTGTTCGATTATTCAAAAAATTGGAAAGGTTACGTTCTACTTTGAAAATTCTTTCATTTGATACCCATATTACATAGGTGGCAAAAGAAAAGCGATCCGCCATTTTGGAGCGGCGGCCATATTGAATTTGGAGCAACGTTACTTACTGAATCGTATTCTACACTTAAAATTCTTACATTTGATACCCATATTACATAGGTGGAGAAGGAAAAGCGATTTGACATTTCGGAGCGGCGGCCATATTGAGTTTGAAACAATGTCACTCACTGTATCGTGTTCTACTAATAAAATCCTTACATTTGATACCCATATTGCATAGGTGGCAAAAGAAAATCGATTTGACATTTCGGAGCGGCGGCCATATTGAATTTGAAGAAACGTCACTTACTGAATCGTATTCTACACTTAAAATCCTTACATTTGATACCCATATTACATAGGTGGAGAAGGAAAAGCGATTTGACATTTCGGAGCGGCAGCCATATTGAGTTTAAGGCAATGTCACTCACTGTATCGTGTTCTACTATTAAAGCCCTTTCATTTGATACCCATATTACATAGGTGGCAAAAGAAAAGCCATCCGCAATTTCGGAGCGGCGGCCATTTTGATTTTGGAGCAATGTCACTCACTTTATCGTCTTCTACTCCCAAATCCCTTTCATTTGATACCCATATTGCATAGGTGGCAAAAGAAATGCAATCCGCTATTTTGGAAGCGGCGGCCATATTGGATTTAGACAAAAATCATTTACTTGGTTTTGTTTCACTCTTAAAACCCTTTCATTTGATACCCATATTGCTATGGTCGCAAAAGAAATATGAACCAGCCTTTTTTTAATGGCGGCCATTTTTAATCTATATCGGTGACACTACTTGTATCGTGTAGTACTCGCATAACCCTTTCATTTGATACCCATATCACCACTCCGCGGCTGAAAACCGCACCGAAATAGCAAAAAGCGCAAATTTTTTAAAAGCCGCCATCTTGAAAAGTTGAAATGTCAAATTTTTTAAAAATACTCGACTATATTTCCTATCGATTGGTATCACCAGCTTGCTCGTAGCTCTAACCAAACCCCGTCAAAAAATCGTCAAATTTGGGTCGTCGCTGACAATAAATACCGCCCCAGCTGCCAGTGTTGCCATATCACCGGCCCCAAATGGTGGTAGAAATGATCATCGACGTCTGTTCCACCCCGCTATATGAAAAAAAATCGAAAAAGTCGAAATTTACGTTCTCCCTCAAAACGGGGAAATTACCCCAAGATCGGAGAAAATTACCCCACGGTTTGATTCCCCTTAGCCAGCCCTACAAAAAGCCACCCGGTGTTGTCAGTCGAAAAACGCCGGCAACCGCGTCAAAATCGGGATTTTATTTTTTCAAAATTGCAACACTTTACAAAATGGCCGCCAGCGGAGCCGCCATGTTGAAATGTCAAAGTTTCGGATTTTTCCCGCTAACTACATCGTATACAGAGCAGGATGACGTTTACCCCACGTTGCCAGCACATCTGGAACGGGGAGATCAATTCGGGTCAAATCGGGTCGACGAAAAAATTCAAATCCCCTTGGCGGCCAGTGTTGCCAGTTGCGGAAAATGAAAATACCAGAAAGTCATAGAGGCCCCGACCCTCTATAGGCGCATGGGGTTGAAAATTGCGAAAAGTTGTTATTTCGATTTTCGACTTTTCGGGCCTCCAGAGGAAAAACTACCAAAAGTGGTAGAAAAAATTTCTCACCCGGCAACACATCGAGCCGAGTTCTAACCCCGCCCAGAACATTCGACCCCACTCCGAGGCCGCCATCTTGGCGAAAATGCGGTTCAAAAAAGTCAAAAATTTGAGCGTTCCAAGATGGCCGCCGGCGTCGACGCCATTTTGGTTTTCGCTAATCGGCCCCCATAATCGGGAACTCGAGGACGAGTTTAAGGGAATTCATCCAAAAAATCAGGCGAAATCCCGGAAATCACGCGCGTCTTCGGTCGCAAACACGGGGCGAAACGGGTTTTTCAGTACAAGATGGCGGCGCGGCCATTTTGTTTTTTCATTTTTTGACAGTTGTACCTCATCCCCAGGAGCGACACGATCAAGAACCATTAAAAAACCAGCACGCTCGGAGCCATTTTGAAAAAGTTGACATTTCGCGGTGGCGGCCATCTTGGATTTTTCAAATTTCGAATATCGAATCCTGTGTCTTTTAATCAGTAGTCCATCTCTTTCTAACATCCCAACACCCAAAAGTAATCGCAAATGTCCCAAAAATACCCCTGATCAGTCAGTCAGTGAGTCAGTGAGTGGTAATCCAGCTTTATATATTATAGACTAGATGTCGCGTGTGTGCCGCGGGGTGCAAGCACCCCGCGGAGGTGTTGTTCCACTTTTAGCTTTTGTAATCAAAAGGTTATCGGTTGCGAGTAGGTGCAAAAATGTATTTTTTTTTGTCGAAGTTGTAAAAATTTGCCTAAAAAAGGTGTTCGATTATTAAAAAAACTGGAATGGATACGATCTACTCGGAATGCGCTTTCATTTGATACCCATATAACGTGGGTGGCAAAAGAAAAGCGATCGGCTAATTAGGGGCGGCGGCCATATTTAATTTGAAGTAATGTCATTGACTGTATCGTATTTTACACTCAAAGTCCATTCATTTGATACCCATATTCCGTGGGTGACAAAACAAAAGCGATCTGTCATTTCGGAGCGGTGGCAACACTGAATCATCATGTGGACGCGTGTGTGCCGCGAGGTGCAAGCACCTCGCGGTGGTGTAGTCCTCACATCGCTTTTGTAATAAAAAAAAAAGTTTTCAGTTGCGATTTGGTGCAAAAATGTATCTTTTTTCAGGTCAAATTAAAATTTGCCTAAAAAAGGTGTTCGATTGATCAAAAAACTGGAAAGGTTATGTTGTACTTTATACGCTATTTTATGTCGAAGCGATGTCGATGTCGCGTGTGTGCCGCGGGGAGCAAGCACCCCGCGGTGGAGTAGTCCACTTAATGTTTTTCTAAGCAAAAGGTTTTCAGCTGCGAGTCGGTGCAAAAAAAATTTCGTTTTTTTAAGTTACATAAAAAATGGTGTTCGATTATTAAAAAAAACTGAAAAGGTTACGTTCTACTCTAAAAATCCTTACATTTGATACCCATATTACATAGGTGGAGAAGGAAAAGCGATTTGACATTTTGGAGCGGCGGCCATATTGAGTTTGAAGCAATATCACTCACTGTATCGTGTTCTACTAATAAAATCCTTACATTTGATACCCATATTACATAGGTGGCAAAACAAAAGCGATCCGCCATTTTGGAGCGGCGGCCATATTGAATTTGGAGAAACGTCACTTACTGAATCGTATTCTACACTTAAAATCCTTACATTTGATACCCATATTACATAGGTGGTGAAGGAAAAGCGATTTGACATTTCGGAGCGGCGGCCATATTGAGTTTGAAGCAATATCACTCACTGTATCGTGTTCTACTAATAAAATCCTTACATTTGATACCCATATTGCATAGGCGGTAAAAGGAAAGCGGTCGGCCATTTTGGAGCGGCGGCCATATTGAGTTTGAAACAATGTCACTCATTTTATCGTGTTCTACTATTAAAGGCCTTTCATTTGATACCCATATTGCATAGGTGGCAAAAGAAAAGCGAACCGCCATTTTGGAGCGGCGGCCATATTGAATTTGGAGAAACGTCACTCACCTTATCGTGTTCTACTCCCAAATCCCATTCATTTGATACCCATATTGCATGGGTGGCAAAAGAAATGCAATCCGCTATTTTGGAAGCGGCGGCCATATTGGATTTAGACAAAAATCATTTACTTACTTTTGTTTGACTCTTAAAGCCCTTTCATTTGATACCCACATCGCTATGGTTACAAAAGAAATGTGATCCGACATTTTTTTATTGGCGGCCATTTTGAATTCGTAGAGGTGACGTTACTTGCATCGTGTAGTACTCGCAAAACCCTTTCATTTGATACCCATATCACCATGCCGCGGCTGAAAACTGCACCGAAATAGCAAAAAGCGCAAATTTTTTAAAAAAGGCCGCCAGCGCCGCCGCCATCTTGAAAAATTCAAATGTCAAATTTTTTAAAAATACTTGACTATATTTCCTATCGATTGGTATTACCAGCTGGCCCCTAACCTTAACCAAACCCCGTCAAAAAATTGTCAAATTTGGGTCGTCGCTGACAACAAAAACCGCCCCAGCTGCCAGTGTTGCCATATCACCGGCCCCAAATGGAGGTAGAAATGATCAGCGACGTCTGTTCCACCCCGCTATATGGGGAAAAATTTAAAAAGTCGAAATTTACGTTCTCCCCCAAAACGGGGAATTTACCCCAAAATCGGGGAAAATTACCCCACGGTTTGATTCCCCTTAACCAGTCCTACAAAAGGCCACCCGGTGTTGTCAGTCGAAAAACGCCAGCAACCGCGTCAAAATCGGGATTTTATTTTTTCAAAATTGCAACACTTTACAAAATGGCCGCCAGCGGAGCCGCCATGTTGAAATGTCAAAGTTTCGGATTTTTCCCGGTAACTACATCGTATACAGAGCAGGATGACGTTTACCCCTCGTTGCCAGCACATCTGGAACGGGGAGATCAATTCGGGTCAAATCGGGTCTACGAAAAAATTCAAACGTTCATAGCGGCCAGTGTTGCCAGTTGCAGAAAATAAAAATACCAGAAAGTCATAGAGGCCCCGACGCTCTATGGGCGCATGGGGTTGAAAATTGCGAAAAGTCGTTATTTAGATTTTCGACTATTCGGGCCTCCAGAGGAAAAACTACCAAAAACGGTAGAAAATTTTTCCAACCTGGCAACACTTTGCGCCGAGCTCTAACCCCGCCCAGAACATTCGACCCCACTCCGAGGCCGCCATCTTGGCGAAAATGCGGTTCAAAAATGTCATAAATTTCAGCGTTCCAAGATGGCCGCCGGCGCCGCCGCCATTTTGTTTTTTGCCCAACCGCGGAAATCACAGTAAACTCCAGGACGCACCCGAGCGGAACCATCAAAAAAATCAGCCGAAATCCCGGAAATCACGCGCGTCTTCGGTCGCAAACACGGGGCGAAACGGGTTTTTCGATCCAAGATGGCGGCGCGGCCATTTTGTTTTTTGACATTTCGACAGTCACACCCCATCCCCGGGGGCGAAACGATCACGCGTCCCAAAAACCAGCGCGATCGGAGCCGTTTTGGAAATTTTGACATTTCGCGCCGTCGGCCATCTTGGATTTTTCAAATTTCGAATATCGCTTCCTACTCGACTTAATCGATCGTGCATCTCTTTCTAACATCCCAAAACCCAAAAGTAACTGCAAATGTCCCAAAAATACCCCTGATCAGTGAGTCAGTCAGTGAGTGAGTGAGTCAGTGGTAATCGAGCTTTATATAGTATAGACTAGATGTCGCGTGTGTGCCGCGGGGTGCGAGCACCCCGCGGAGGTGTTGTTCCACTTTTAGCTTTTGTAATCAAAAGGTTATCGGTTGCGAGTAGGTGCAAAAATGTTTTTTTTTTGTCGAAGTTGTAAAAATTTGCCTAAAAAAGGTGTTCGATTATTTAAAAAACTGGAAAGGATACGATCTACTCGGAATGCGCTTTCATTTGATACCCATATAACGTGGGTGGCAAAAGAAAAGCGATCGGCTAATAAGGGGTGGCGGCCATATTGAATTTGAAGTAATGTCATTGACTGTATCGTATTTTACACTAAAATTCCATTCATTTGATACCCATATTCCGTGGGTGACAAAACAAAAGCGATCTCATTTCGGAGCGGTGGCAACACTGAATCATCATGTGGACGCGTGTGTGCCGCGAGGTGCAAGCACCTCGCGGTGGTGTAGTCCTCACATCGCTTTTGTAATAAAAAAAATGTTTGCAGTTGCGATTTGGTGCAAAAATGTATCTTTTTTCAGGTCAAATTAAAATTTGCCTAAAAAAGGTGTTGGATTGATCAAAAAACTGGAAAGGTTATGTTGTACTTTATACGCTATTTTATTTCGAAGCGATGTCGATGTCGCGTGTGTGCCGCGGGGAGCAAGCACCCCGCGGTGGAGTGGTCCAAACTTAATGTTTTTCTAAGCAAAAGGTTTTCAGTTGCGAGTCGGTGCAAAAAAAATTTCGTTTTTTTAAGTTACATAAAAAATGGTGTTCGATTATTTAAAAAATTTGAAAAGGTTACGTTCTACTCTAAAAATCCTTACATTTGATACCCATATTACATAGGTGGAGAAGGAAAAGCGATTTGACATTTCGGAGCGGCGGCCATATTGAGTTTGAAGCAATATCACTCACTGTATCGTGTTCTACTAATAAAATCCTTACATTTGATACCCATATTACATAGGTGGCAAAACAAAAGCGATCCGCCATTTTGGAGCGGCGGCCATATTGAATTTGGAGAAACGTCACTTACTGAATCGTATTCTACACTTAAAATCCTTACATTTGATACCCATATTACATAGGTGGAGAAGGAAAAGCGATTTGACATTTCGGAGCGGCGGCCATATTGAGTTTGAAGCAATATCACTCACTGTATCGTGTTCTACTAATAAAATCCTTACATTTGATACCCATATTACATAGGTGGCAAAAGAAAAACGATCCGCCATTTTGGAGCGGCGGCCATATTGAATTTGGAGAAACGTCACTTACTTAGTCGTATTTTACACTTAAAATCCTTACATATGATACCCATATTACATAGGTGGAGAAGGAAAAGCGATTTGACATTTCGGGGCGGCGGCCATATTGAGCTTGAAGCAATATCACTCACTGTGTCGTGTTTTACTAATAAAATCCTTACATTTGATATCCATATTGCATAGGTGGCAAAAGTAAAGCAATTTGACATTTCGGAGCGGCGGCCATTTTAACTTTGGAGTATTGTTACTCACTTTATCGTGTTCTACCCCCAAATCCCTTTCATTTGATACCCATATTGCATGGGTGGCAAAAGAAATGCAATCCGCCATTTTGGAAGCGGCGGCCATATTGGATTTAGACAAAAATCACTTACTTGGTTTTGTTTCACTCTTAAAGCCCTTTCATTTGATACCCATGTCGCTATGGTTACAAAAGAAATGTGATCAGACATTTTTTTAATAGCGGCCATTTTGAATTCATAGAGGTGACGTTACTTGCATCGTGTAGTACTCACAAAATTCTTTCATTTGATACCCATATCACCATGCCGCGGCTGAAAACCGCACCGGAATAGCAAAAAGCGCAACTTTTTAAAAAAAGGCCGCCAGCGCCGCCGCCATCTTGAAAAATTGAAATGTCAAATTTTTTAAAAATACTTGACTATATTTCCTATCGATTGGTATCACCAGCTGGCCACTAACCCTAACCAAACCCCGCCAATAAATCGTCAAATTTGGGTCGTCGCTGACAACATAAACCGCCCCAGCTGCCAGTGTTGCCATATCACCCTCCCCAAATGGTGGTAGAAATGATCAGCGACGTCTGTTCCACCCCGCTATATGAAAAAAAATCGAAAAAGTCGAAATTTACGTTCTCCCTCAAAACGGGGAAATTACCCCAAAATCGGGGTAAATTACCCCACGGTTTGATTCCCCTTAGCCAGCCCTACAAAAGGCCACCAGGTGTTGTCAGTCGAAAAACGCCGGCAACCGCGTCAAAATCGGGATTTTATTTTTTCGAAATTGCAACACTTTACAAAATGGCCGCCAGCGGAGCCGCCATCTTGAAATGTCAAAGTTTCGGATTTTTCCCGGTAACTACATCGTATACGGAGCAGGATGACGTTTACCCCACGTTGCCAGCACATCTGGAACGGGGAGATCAATTCGGGTCAAATCGGGTCGATGAAAAAATCCAAACCCCCTTGGCGGCCAGTGTTGCCAGTTACGGAAAATAAAAATACCAGAAAGTCATAGAGGTCCCGACGCTCTATGGGCGCATGGGGTTAAAAATTGCGAAAAGTCGTTATTTCGATTTTCGACTTTTCGGGCCCCCAGAGGAAAAACTACCAAAAACGGTAGAAAATGTTTCACTTCTGGCAACACTTTGCGCCGAGTTCCAACCCCGCCCAGAACATTTGACCCCACTCCGAGGCCGCCATCTTGGCGAAAATGCGGTTCAAAAATGTCAAAAATTTGAGCGTTCCAAGATGGCCGCCGGCGCCGCCGCCATTTTGTTTTTCGCCAACCGGCTACCATAATCGGAAACTCGAGGACGCGTTCGACCGGAGCCATCAAAAAAATCCGGCGAAATCCCGGAAATCACGCGCGTGTTCGGTCGCAAACACGGGGCGAAACGGGTTTTTCGATGCAAGATGGCGGCGCGGCCATTTTGTTTTTTCACATTTCGATACAAGCACCCAATTCCCGGGGGCGACACGATCACGCGTACCAAAAACCAGCGCGATCGGAGTCGTTTTGGAAATTTTGACATTTCGCGCCGGCGGCCATCTTGGATTTTTCAAATTTCGAATATCGCTTTCTACTCGACTTAATCGATCGTGCATCTCTTTCTAACATCCCAAAACCCAAAAATAACTGCAAATGTCCCAAAAATACCCCTGATCAGTGAGTCAGTGAGTGAGTGAGTCAGTGGTAATCGAGCTTTATATATTATAGACTAGATGTCGCGTGTGTGCCGCGGGGTGCGCGCACCCCGCGGTGGTGGACCCCCCACTTTAGCTTTTGTAATCAAAAGGTTATCGGTTGCGAGTAGGTGCAAAAATGTTTTTTTTTTTGTCGAAGTTATAAAATTTGCCTAAAAAAGGTGTTCGAATATTCAAAAATCTGGAAAGGATACGTTTTTCTCTGAATGCTCTTTCATTTGATACCCATATTACGTGGGTGGCAAAAGAAAATCGATTGGCCAATTCGGAGCGGCGGACATATTGAATTTGGAGTAATGAGCGACTGTGTCGTTTTTTACACTCAAAGTCCATTTTTTTGATATCTATATTGCGTGGGTGGCAAAAGAAAATCGATCTGTCATTTCGGAGCGGTGGCAACACTGAATCATCATGTGGACGCGTGTGTGCCGCGAGGTGCACGCACCTCGCGGAGGTGTGGTCCTCACATCGCTTTTGTAATAAAAAAAAGTTTTCAGTTGCGATTTGGTGCAAAAATTAATCTTTTTTGAGGTTGATTTAAAATTTGCAAAAGAAAGGTGTTCGATTAACCAAAAAGCTCAAAAGGTTATGTTCTACTCTATAAACATTTTTATTTGGAAGCCATGTCCATGTCGCGTGTGTGCCGTGGGGAGCAAGCACCCCGCGGTGGAGTGGTCCACTTAATATGTTTCTAAGCAAAAGGTTTTCAGTTGCGAGTCGATGCAAAAAATTTTTCGTTTTTTGAAGTTACATAAAATTTGCCTAAATATGTGTTCGATTATTCAAAAAAATTGGAAAGGTTACGTTCTTCTTTGAAAATTCTTTCATTTGATACCCATATTACATAGGTGGCAAAAGAAAAGCGATCCGGCATTTTGGAGCGGCGGCCATATTGAATTTGGAGCAACGTCACTTACTGAATCGTATTCTACACTTAAAATCCTTACATTTGATACCCATATTACATAGGTGGAGAAGGAAAAGCGATTTGACATTTCGGAGCGGCGGCCATATTGAATTTGGAGAAACGTCACTTACTGAATCGTATTCTGCACTTAAAATCCTTACATTTGATACCCATATTACATAGGTGGAGAAGGAAAAGCGATTTGACATTTCGGAGCGGCGGCCATATTGAGTTTGAAGCAATATCATTCACTGTATCGTGTTCTACTAATAAAATCCTTACATTTGATACCCATATTACATAGGTGGAGAAGGAAAATCGGTCTGTCATTTCGGAGCGGCGGCCATATTGAATTTGGAGAAACGTCACTTACTGAATCGTATTCTACACTTAAAATCCTTACATTTCATACCCATATTGCATAGGTGGTAAAAGGAAAGCGGTCGGCCATTTTGAAGCGGCGGCCATATTGAGTTTGAAGCAATGTCACTCACTGTATCGTATTCTACTATTAAAGCCCTATCATTTGATACCCATATTGCATAGGTGGCAAAAGAAAATCGATTTGACATTTTGGAGCGGTGGCCATATTGAATTTGGAACAGCGTCACTTACTGAATCGTATTCTACAATTAAAATCCATACATTTGATACCCATATTACATAGGTGGCGAAAGAAAAGCGATTTGACATTTCGGAGCGGCGGCCATATTGAGTTTGAAGCAATATCACTCACTGTATCGTGTTCTACTAATAAAACCCTTACATTTGATACCCATATTGCATAGGTGGCAAAAGAAAATCGATTTGACATTTTAGAGCGGCGGCCATATTCAATTTGGTGTAACGTCACTTACTGTACCGTGTTCTACACTTAAAATCCTTACATTTGATACCCATATTACATAAGTGGAGAAGGAAAAGCGATTTGACATTTCGGGGCGGCGGCCATATTGAGTTTGAAGCAATGTCACTCACTGTATCGTGTTCTACTAATAAAACCCTTACATTTGATACCCATATTGCATAGGTGGTGAAAGGAAAGCGGTCGGCCATTTTGAAGCGGCGGCCATATTGAGTTTGAAACAACGTCACTCACTGCATCGTGTTCTACTATTAAAGCCCTTTCATTTGATACCCATATTGCATAGGTGGCAAAAGAAAATCGATTTGACATGTCGGAGCGGCAGCCATATTAAATTTGAAGCAACGTCACTAACTGTATCGTATTCTACACTTAAAATCCTTAAATTTGATACCCATATTACCGTGCCGCTACCGAAAACCGCACTGAAATAGCAAAAAGCGCAAATTTTGAAACAATGGCCGCCTGCGCCGCCGCCATCTTGAAAAATTTAAATGTCATATTTTTCATGTCAAGCCGACTATATGTGCTATCAAGTGATATTACCAGCTGGCCGCTAACCCTCACCTAACTCCGCCAATAAATCGTCAATTTTGTGTTGTCGCTAATGATAAAAACCACCCCAGCTGCCAGTGTTGCCATATCACCGGCCCCAAATGGTGGTAGAAATGATCAGCGACGTCTGTTCCACCCCACTATAAGATAAAAACTCGAAAAAATCTAAATTTACGTTTTCCCCTAAAACGGAGAAATTACCCCAAAATCGGGGAAAATTACCCCACTATTAGATTTCCCTCGTCGAGCACTACGACGGACCACCCGGTGTTGTCAGTCGAAAAACGCCGGCAACCGCGTCAAAATCGCTAATTAATGCTTTCGAAATTGCAACCCTTAACAAAATGGCCGCCAGCGGAGCCACCATATTGAAATGTCAAAGTTTCGGATTTTTCCCGGTAACTACATCATATACGGAGCAGGATGACGTTTACCCCACATGTCCAGCACATCTGCAACGGGGAGATCAATTCGGGTCAATTCGGGTCTACGAAAAAATTTAAACCTCCTTGGCGGCCAGTGTTGCCAGTTGCGGAAAATAAAAATACCAGAAAGTCATAGAGGCCCCGACGCTCTATAGGCGCATGGGGTTGAAAATCGCGAAAAGTCGTTATTTCGATTTTCGACTATTCGGGCCTCCAGAGGAAAAACTACCAAAAACGGTAGAAAATTTTTCACACCTGGCAACACTTCGCGCCGAGTTCTAACCCCGCCTAGAACATTTGACCCCACTCCGAGGCCGCCATCTTGGCGAAAATGCGGTTCAAAAAAGTCAAAAATTTGAGCGTTCCAAGATGGCCGCCGGCGTCGACGCCATTTTGTTTTTCGCTAATCGGCCCCCATAATCGGGAACTCGAGGACGAGTTTAAGGGAATTCATCCAAAAAATCAGGCGAAATCCCGGAAATCACGCGCGTCTTCGGTCGCAAACACGGGGCGAAACGGGTTTTTCAGTACAAGATGGCGGCGCGGCCATTTTGTTTTTTCATTTTTTGACAGTTGCACCTCATCCCCAGGAGCGACACGATCAAGAACCATTAAAAAAACCAGCACGCTCGGAGCCATTTTGAAAAAGTTGACATTTCGGGGTGGCGGCCATCTTGGATTTTTCAAATTTCGAATATCGAATCCTGTGTCTTTTAATCAGTAGTCCATCTCTTTCTAACATCCCAACACCCAAAAGTAATCGCAAATGTCCCAAAAATACCCCTAATCAGTCAGTCAGTCAGTCAGTGAGTGGTAATCCAGCTTTATATAATATAGACTAGATGTCGCGTGTGTGCCGCGGGGTGCGCGCACCCCGCGGTGGTGGACCCCCCACTTTAGCTTTTGTAATCAAAAGGTAATCGGTTGCGAGTCGGTGCAAAAATGTGTCTTTTTTTGCTGAAGTTTAAAAATTTGCCTAAAAAAGGTGTTCGAATATTCAAAAAACTGGAAAGGATACGATCTACTCTGAATGCTCTTTCATTTGATACCCATATAACGTTGGTGGCAAAAGAAAAGCGATCGGCCAATTAGGGGCGGCGGCCATATTGAATTTGAAGCAATATCATTGACTGTATCGTATTTTACACTCAAAGTCCATTCATTTGATACCCATATTCCGTGGGTGACTAAACAAAAGCGATCTGTCATTTCGGAGCGGTGGCAACACTGAATCATCATGTGGACGCGTGTGTGCCGCGAGGTGCAAGCACCTCGCGGTGGTGTAGTGCTCACATCGCTTTTGTTATAAAAAAAAAAAAGTTTTCAGTTGCGATTCGGTGCAAAAATGTATCTTTTTTGAGGTCAATTTAAAATTTGCCTAAAAAAGGTGTTCGATTGATCAAAAAGCTGGAAAGGTTATGTTGTACTTTATACGTTCTTTTATTTCGAAGCGATGTCGATGTCGCGTGTGTGCCGCGGGGAGCAAGCACCCCGCGGTGGAGTGCTCCACTTAATGTTTTTCTAAGCAAAAGGTTTTCAGTTGCGACTCGGTGCAAAAAAATGTTCGTTTTTTTAAGTTACAAAAAAAATGGTGTTCGATTATTCAAAAAACTGAAAAGGTTACGTTCTACTCTGAAAATCATTACATTTGATACCCATATTACTTAGGTGGAGCAGGAAAAGCGATTTGACATTTCGGAGCGGCGGCCATATTGAGTTTGAAGCAATATCACTCACTGTATCGTGTTCTACTAATAAAATCATTACATTTGATACCCATATTACATAGGTGGCAAATGATAAACGATCCGCCATTTTGGAGCGGCGGCCATATTGAATTTGGAGAAGCGTCGCTTACTGAATCGTATTCTACACCTAAAATCCTTGCATTTGATACCCATATTACATAGGTGGAGAAGGAAAAGCGATTTGACATTTCGGAGCGGCGGCCATATTGAGTTTGAAGCAATGTCACTCACTGTATCGTGTTCTACTAATAAAACCCTAACATTTGATACCCATATTACATAGGTGGAGAAGGAAAATCGGTCTGTCATTTCGGAGCGGCGGCCATATTGAATTTGGAACAGCGTCACTTACTGATTCGTATTCTACAATTAAAATCCATACATTTGATACCCATATTACATAGGTGGAGAAGGAAAAGCGATTTGACATTTCGGAGCGGCGGCCATATTGAGTTTCAAGCAATGTCACTCACTGTATCGTGTTCTACTAATAAAACCCTTACATTTGATACCCATAATACATAGGTGGAGAAGGAAAAGCGATTTGACATTTCGGAGCGGCGGCCATATTGAGTTTGAAGCAATGTCACTCACTGTATCGTGTTCTACTAATAAAACCCTTACATTTGATACCCATATTGCATAGGTGGTGAAAGGAAAGCGGTCGGCCATTTTGAAGCGGCGGCCATATTGAGTTTGAAACAACGTCACCCACTGCATCGTGTTCTACTATTAAAGCCCTTTCATTTGATACCCATATTGCATAGGTGGCAAAAGAAAATCGTTTTGACATGTCGGAGCGGCGGCCATATTGAATTTGAAGCAACGTCACTAACTGTATCGTATTCTACACTTAAAATCCTTAAATTTGATACCCATATTACCGTGCCGCTACCGAAAACCGTACTGAAATAGCAAAAAGCGCTAATTTTGAAACAATGGCCGCCTGCGCCGCCGCCATCTTGAAAAATTTAAATGTCAAATTTTTCATGTCAAGCCGACTATATGTGCTATCATGTGACATTACGAGCTACTCGCTAGCCCTGACACAACCCCGCCAATAAATCGTCAAATTTGGGTTGTCGCTAACAATAAAAACCGTCCCACCTGCCAGTGTTGCCATAACACCAGCTCCAAATGGTGGTAGAAATGATCAGCGACGACTGTTCCACCCCGCTATATCAAAAAAAATTGAAAAAGTCGAAATTTACGTTTTCCCCTAAGACGGAGAAATTACCCCAAAATCAGGGAAAATTACCCCACTATTAGATTTCCCTCGGCGAGCACTACGACAGACTACCCGGTGTTGTCAGTCGAAAAACGCCGGCAACCGCGTCAAAATCGCGAATTAATGCCTTCGAAATTGCAACCCTTAACAAAATGGCCGCCAGCGGAGCCACCATCTTGAAATGTCAAAGTTTCGGATTTTTCCCGGTAACTACATCGTATACGGAGCAGGATGACGTTTACCCCACATGTCCAGCACATCTGCAACGGGGAGATCAATTCGGGTCAATTCGGGTCTACGAAAAAATTCAAACTTCCTTGGCGGCCAGTGTTGCCAGTTGCGGAAAATAAAAATACCAGAAAGTCATAGAGGCCCCGACGCTCTATAGGCGCATGGGGTTGAAAATCGCAAAAAGTCGTTATTTCGATTATCGACTATTCGGGCCTCCAGAGGAAAAACTACCAAAAACGGTAGAAAATTTTTCACACCTGGCAACACTTTGCGCCGAGTTCTAACCCCACCTGGAACATTTCATCCCACTCCGAAGCCGCCATCTTGGCGAAAATGCGGTTCGAAAATGTCAAAAATTTGAGCGTTTCAAGATGGCCGCCGGCGCCGCCGCCATTTTGTTTTTCGCCAATCGGCTACCATATTCGGGAACTCGAGGACGCATTTAAGGGTAATCATCCAAAAAATCAGCCGAAATCCCGGAAATCACGCGCGTCTTCGGTCGCAAACACGGGGCGAAACGGGTTTTTCAGTACAAGATGGCGGCGCGGCCATTTTGTTTTTTCATTTTTTGACAGTTGCACCTCATCCCCAGGAGCAACACGATCAAAAACCATTAAAAAAACCAGCACGCTCGGAGCCATTTTGAAAAAGTTGACATTTCGCGGTGGCGGCCATCTTGGATTTTTCAAATTTCGAATATCGAATCCTGTGTCTTTTAATCAGTAGTCCATCTCACTCTAACATCCCAACACCCAAAAGTAATCGCAAATGTCCCAAAAATACCCCTGATCAGTCAGTCAGTGAGTGAGTGGTAATCCAGCTTTATATATTATAGACTAGATGTCGCGTGTGTGCCGCGGGGTGCGAGCACACCGCGGAGGTGGATCGCCCACTTTAGCTTTTGTAATCAAAAGGTAATCGGTTGCGAGTCGGTGCAAAAATGTGTCTTTTCTTGCTGAAGTTTAAAAATTTGCCTAAAAAAGGTGTTCGAATATTCAAAAAACTGGAAAGGATACGATCTACTCGGAATGCTCTTTCATTTGATACCCATATAACGTGGGTGGCAAAAGAAAAGCGATCGGCTAATTAGAGGCGGCGGCCATATTGAATTTGAAGTAATGTCATTGACTGTATCGTATTTTACACTAAAATTCCATTCATTTGATACCCATATTCGGTGGGTGGCAAAAAAAAGCGATCTGTCATTTCCATGCGCCGGCAACATTGAATTGTCATGTGGACGCGCGTATGCCGCGAGGTGCACGCACCTCGCGGTGGTGTGGTCCTCACATCGCTTTTGTAATAAAAAAAAGTTTTCAGTTGCGATTTGGTGCATAAATGTATCTTTTTTGGGGTCAATTTAAAATTTGCCTAAAAAAGGTGTTCGATTGATCAAAAAGCTGGAAAGGTTATGTTGTACTTTATACGCTCTTTTATTTGGAAGCGATGTCGATGTCGCGTGTGTGCCGCGGGGAGCAAGCACCCCGCGGTGAAGTGGTCCACTTAATGTTTTTCTAAGCAAAAGGTGTTCAGTTGCGAGTCGGTGCAAAAAAAAATTCGTTTTTTTGAGTTGCATAAAAACTGGTGTTCGATTATTTAAAAAACTGAAAAGGTTACGTTCTACTCTAAAAATCATTACATTTGATACCCATATTACATAGGTGGAAAAGGAAAAGCGATTTGACATTTCGGAGCGGCGGCCATATTGAGTTTGAAGCAATGTCACTCACTGTATCGTGTTCTACTAATAAAACCCTTTCATTTGATACCCATGTTGCATAGGTGGCAAAAGAAAATCGATTTGACATTTCGGAGCGGCGGCCATATTGAATTTGAAACAACGACACTTACTGTATCGTGTTCTACTAATAAAACCCTTTCATTTGATACCCATGTTGCATAGGTGGCAAAAGAAAATCGATTTGACATTTCGGAGCGGCGGCCATATTGAATTTGAAACAACGACACTTACTGTATCATATTCTACACTTAAAATCCTTACATTTGATACCCATATTGCATAGGTGGTGAAAGGAAAGCGGTCGGCCATTTCGAAGCGGCGGCCATATTGAGTTTGAAGCAATGTCACTCACTGTATCGTGTTCTACTAATAAAACCCTTACATTTGATACCCATATTGCATAGGTGGCAAAAGAAAAGCGATTCGCAATTTCGGAGCGGCGGCCATTTTGATTTTGGAGCAATGTCACTCACTTTATCGTGTTCTACTCCCAAATGCCTTTCATTTGATACCCATATTACGTGGGTGGCAAAAGAAATGCAATCGGCCATTTTGGAAGCGGCGGCCATATTGAATTAAGACAAAAATCATTTACTTGGTTTTGTTTTACTCTTAAAGCCCTTTCATTTGATACCCATATCGCTATGGTTGCAAAAGAAATGTGAACCGACATTTTTTTAATGGCGGCCATTTTGAATTCATAGAGGTGACGTTACTTGTATCGTGTAGTACTCGCATAACCCTTTCATTTAATACCCATATCACCACTCCGCGGCTGAAAACCGCACCGAAATAGCAAAAAGCGCAAATTTTTTAAAAAAGGCCACCAGCGCCGCCGCCATCTTGAAAAGTTGAAATGTCAAATTTTTTAAAAATACTCGACTATATTTCCTATCGATTGGTATCACCAGCTGGCCCCTAGCCCTAACCAAACCCCGTCAAAAAATCGTCAAATTTGGGTCGTCGCTGACAACAAAAATCGCCCCAGCTGCCAGTGTTGCCATATCACCCTCCCCAAATGGTGGTAGAAATGATCAGCGACGTCTGTTCCACCCCGTTATATGATAAAAACTCGAAAAAATCGAAATTTACGTTTTCCCCTAAAACGGGGAAATTACCCCAAAATTGGGGTAAATTACCCCACGGTTTGATTCCCCAAAGCCAGCCCTACAAAAGGCCACCAGGTGTTGTCAGTCGAAAAACGCCAGCAACCGCGTCAAAATCGGGATTTTATTTTTTCAAAATTGCAACACTTTACAAAATGGCCGCCAGCGGAGCCGCCATGTTGAAATGTCAAAGTTTCGGATTTTTCCCGGTAACTACATCGTATACAGAGCAGGATGACGTTTACCCCTCGTTGCCAGCACATCTGGAACGGGGAGATCAATTCGGGTCAAATCGGGTCTACGAAAAAATTCAAACCCCCTTGGCGGCCAGTGTTGCCAGTTGCGGAAAATAAAAATACCAGAAAGTCATAGAGGCCCCGACCCTTTATAGGCGCATGGGGTTGAAAATTGCGAAAAGTCGTTATTTCGATTTTCGACTTTTCGGGCCCCCAGAGGAAAAACTACCAAAAATGCTAGAAAATTTTTCCAACCTGGCAACACTTTGCGCCGAGCTCTAACCCCGCCCAGAACATTTGACCCCACTCCGAGGCCGCCATCTTGGCGAAAATGCGGTTCAAAAAACTAAAAAATTTGAGCGTTCCAAGATGGCCGCCGGCGCCGCCGCCATTTTGTATTTCGCCAAGCGGCCACCATAATCGGGAATTCGAGGACGCGTTTAAGGGAATTCATCAAAAAAATCAGCCGAAATCCCGAAAATCACGCGCGTGTTCGGTCGCAAACACGGGGCGAAACGGGTTTTTCGATCCAAGATGGCGGCGCGGCCATTTTGTTTTTTCGCATTTTGACAGTTGCACCTCATCCCCGGGAGCGACGCGATCAAGAACCATTAAAAAAACCAGCACGCTCGGAGCCATTTTGAAAAAGTTGACATTTCGCGGCGGCGGCCATCTTGGATTTTTCAAATTTCGAACACGTCGATCTACTCGAATGAATCAGTAGTCCATCTCTTTCTAACATCCCAAAACCCAAAAGTAACTGCAAATGTCCCAAAAATACCCCTGATCAGTGAGTCAGTGAGTGAGTCAGTCAGTCAGTGGTAATCCAGCTTTATATAGTATAGATAGACTAGATGTCGCGTGTGTGCCGCGGGGTGCGCGCACCCCGCGGTGGTGGACCCCCCACTTTAGCTTTTGTAATCAAAAGGTTATCGGTTGCGAGTAGGTGCAAAAATGAATTTTTTTTGTCGAAGTTATAAAATTTGCCTAAAAAAGGTGTTCGAATATTCAAAAAACTGGAAAGGATACGTTTTTCTCTGAATGCTCTTTCATTTGATACCCATATTACGTGGGTGGCAAAAGAAAATCGATCGGCCAATTCGGAGCGGCGGCCATATTGAATTTGGAGTAATGTCATTGACTGTGTCGTTTTTTACACTCAAAGTCCATTTTTTTGACATCTATATTGCGTGGGTGGCAAAAGAAAATCGATCTGTCATTTCGGAGCGGTGGCAACACTGAATCATCATGTGGACGCGTGTGTGCCGCGAGGTGCACGCACCTCGCGGTGGTGTGGTCCTCACATCGCTTTTGTAATAAAAAAAAGTTTTCAGTTGTGATTTGGTGCAAAAATGTATCTTTTTTGAGGGTGATTTAAAATTTGCCAAAGAAAGGTGTTCGATTAACCAAAAAGCTGGAAAGGTTATGTTCTACTCTATAAACATTTTTATTTGGAAGCCATGTCCATGTCGCGTGTGTGCCGCGGGGAGCAAGCACCCCGCGGTGGAGTGGTCCACTTAATGTGTTTCTAAGCGAAAGGTTTTCAGTTGCGAGTCGGTGCAAAAAATTTTTCGTTTTTTGAAGTTACATAAAATTTGCCTAAAAATGTGTTCGATTATTCAAAAAATTGGAAAGGTTACGTTCTACTTTGAAAATTCTTTCATTTGATACCCATATTACATAGGTGGCAAAAGAAAAGCGATCCGCCATTTTGGAGCGGCGGCCATATTGAATTTGGAGCAACGTCACTTACTGAATCGTATTCTACACTTTAAATCCTTACATTTGATACCCATATTACATAGGTGGAGAAGGAAAAGCGATTTGACATTTCGGAGCGGCGGCCATATTGAGTTTGAAGCAATATCACTCACTGTATCGTGTTCTACTAATAAAATCCTTACATTTGATACCCATATTACATAGGTGGAGAAGGAAAATCGGTCTGTCATTTCGGAGCGGCGGCCATATTGAATTTGGAGAAACGTCACTTACTGAATCGTATTCTGCACTTAAAATCCTTACATTTGATACCCATATTACAGTGGAGAAGGAAAAGCGATTTGACATTTCGGAGCGGCGGCCATATTGAGTTTGAAGCAATATCATTCACTTTATCGTGTTCTACTAATAAAATCCTTACATTTGATACCCATATTACATAGGTGGAGAAGGAAAATCGGTCTGTCATTTCGGAGCGGCGGCCATATTGAATTTGGAGAAACGTCACTTACTGAATCGTATTCTACACTTAAAATCCTTACATTTGATACCCATATTGCATAGGTGGTAAAAGGAAAGCGGTCGGCCATTTTGAAGCGGCGGCCATATTGAGTTTGAAGCAATGTCACTCACTGTATCGTGTTCTACTATTAAAGCCCTATCATTTGATACCCATATTGCATAGGTGGCAAAAGAAAATCGATTTGACATTTCGGAGCGGCGGCCATATTGAATTTGGAACAGCGTCACTTACTGAATCGTATTCTACAATTAAAATCCATACATTTGATACCCATATTACATAGGTGGCGAAAGAAAAGCGATTTGACATTTCGGAGCGGCGGCCATATTGAGTTTGAAGCAATATCACTCATTGTATCGTGTTCTACTAATAAAACCCTTACATTTGATACCCATATTGCATAGGTGGCAAAGGAAAATCGATTTGACATTTTGGAGCGGCGGCCATATTCAATTTGGTGTAACGTCACTTACTGTACCGTATTCTACACTTAAAATCCTTACATTTGATACCCATATTACATAAGTGGAGAAGAAAAAGCGATTTGACATTTCGGGGCGGCGGCCATATTGAGTTTGAAGCAATGTCACTCACTGTATCGTGTTCTACTAATAAAACACATACATTTGATACCCATAATACATAGGTGGAGAAGGAAAAGCGATTTGACATTTCGCAGCGGCGGCCATATTGAGTTTGAAGCAATGTCACTCACTGTATCGTGTTCTACTAATAAAACCCTTACATTTGATACCCATATTGCATAGGTGGTGAAAGGAAAGCGGTCGGCCATTTTGAAGCGGCGGCCATATTGAGTTTGAAACAACGTCACTCACTGCATCGTGTTCTACTAATAAAACCCTTACATTTGATACCCATATTGCATAGGTGGCAAAAGAAAATCGATTTGACATGTCGGAGCGGCGGCCATATTAAATTTGAAGCAACGTCACTAACTGTATCGTATTCTACACTTAAAATCCTTAAATTTGATACCCATATTACCGTGCCGCTACCGAAAACCGCACTGAAATAGCAAAAAGCGCAAATTTTGAAACAATGGCCGCCTGCGCCGCCGCCATCTTGAAAAATTTAAATGTCATATTTTTCGTGTCATGCCGACTATATGTGCTATCAAGTGACATTACGAGCTACCCGCTAGCCCTCACACAACCCCGCCAATAAATCGTCAAATTTGGGTTGTCGCTAACAATAAAAACCGTCCCACCTGCCAGTGTTGCCATAACACCAGCTCCAAATGTTGGTAGAAATGATCAAAGACGACTGTTCCACCCCGCTATATCGAAAAAAATTGAAAAAGTCGAAATTTACGTTTTCCCCTAAAACGGAGAAATTACCCCAAAATCGGGGAAAATTACCCCACTATTTCATTTCCCTCGTCGAGCACTACGACAGACCACCCGGTGTTGTCAGTCGAAAAACGCCGGCAACCGCGTCAAAATCGCGAATTAATGCCTTCGAAATTGCAACCCTTAACAAAATGGCCGCCAGCGGAGCCGCCATCTTGAAATGTCAAAGTTTCGGATTTTTCCCAGTAACTACATCATATACGGAGCAGGATGACGTTTACCCCACATGTCCAGCACATCTGGAACGGGGAGATCAATTCGGGTCAATTCGGGTCTACCAAAAAATTCAAACCTCCTTGGTGGCCAGTGTTGCCAGTTGCGGAAAATAAAAATACCAGAAAGTCATAGAGGCCCCGACGCTCTATAGGCGCATGGGGTTGAAAATTGCGAAAAATCGTTATTTCGATTTTCGACTATTCGGGCCTCCAGAGGAAAAACTACCAAAAACGGTAGAAAATTGTTCACACCTCGCAATACTTCGCGCCGAGTTCTAACCCCGCCTAGAACATTTCACCCTACTCCGAGGCCGCCATCTTGGCGAAAATGCGGTTCAAAAAAGTCAAAAATTTGAGCGTTCCAAGATGGCCGCCGGCGTCGACGCCATTTTGATTTTCGCTAATCGGCCCCCATAATCGGGAACTCGAGGACGATTTTAAGGGAATTCATCCAAAAAATCAGGCGAAATCCCAAAAATCACGCGCGTATTCGGTCGAAAACACGGGGCGAAACGGGTTTTTCGATCCAAGATGGCGGCGCGGCCATTTTGTTTTTTCGCATTTTGACAGTTGCACCTCATCCCCGGGAGCGACACGATCAAGAACCATCCAAAAAACCAGCACGCTCGGAGCCATTTTGGAAAAGTTGACATTTCGCGGTGGCGGCCATCTTGGATTTTTCAAATTTCGAATATCGAATCCTGTGTCTTTTAATCAGTAGTCGATCTCACTCTAACATCCCAAAACCCAAAAGTAACTGCAAATGTCCCAAAAATACCCCTGATCAGTCAGTCAGTGAGTGAGTGGTAATCCAGCTTTATATAATATAGACTAGATGTCGCGTGTGTGCCGCGGGGTGCGAGCACCCCGCGGAGGTGTTGTTCCACTTTTAGCTTTTGTAATCAAAAGGTTATCGGTTGCGAGTAGGTGCAAAAATGTATTTTTTTTTGTCGAAGTTGTAAAAATTTGCCTAAAAAAGGTGTTCGATTATTTAAAAAACTGGAAAGGATACGATCTACTCGGAATGCGCTTTCATTTGATACCCATATAACGTGGGTGGCAAAAGAAAAGCGATCGGCTAATTAGGGGCAGCGGCCATATTGAATTTGAAGTAATGTCATTGACTGTATCGTATTTTACACTAAAATTCCATTCATTTGATACCCATATTCCGTGGGTGACAAAACAAAAGCGATCTGTCATTTCGGAGCGGTGGCAACACTGAATCATCATGTGGACGCGTGTGTGCCGCGAGGTGCCAGCACCTCGCGGTGGTGTAGTCCTCACATCGCTTTTGTAATAAAAAAAAAAGTTTTCAGTTGCGATTTGGTGCAAAAATGTATCTTTTTTCAGGTCAAATTAAAATTTGCCTAAAAAAGGTGTTCGATTGATCAAAAAACTGGAAAGGTTATGTTGTACTTTATACGTTCTTTTATTTCGAAGCCATGTGGAAGTCGCGTGTGTGCCGCGGGGAGCAAGCACCCCGCGGTGGAGTGGTCCACTTAATGTTTTTCTAAGCAAAAGGTTTTCGTTTTTTGAAGTTACATAAAAAATGATGTTCGATTATTCAAAAAACTGGAAAGGTTACCTTCTACTCTGAAAATCCTTACATTTGATACCCATATTGCATAGGTGGCAAAAGAAAATCCATTTGACATTTTGGAGCGGCGGCCATATTGAATTTGGAGAAACGTCACTCACTGTATCGTATTTTACACTTAAAATCCTTTCATTTGATACCCATATTACATAGGTGGAGAAGGAAAAGCGATTTGACATTTCGGAGCGGCGGCCATATTGAGTTTGAAGCAATATCACTCACTGTATCGTGTTCTACTAATAAAATCCTTACATTTGATACCCATATTGCATAGGCGGTAAAAGGAAAGCGGTCGACCATTTTGAAGCGGCGGCCATATTGAGTTTGAAACAATGTCACTCATTTTATCGTGTTCTACTATTAAAGGCCTTTCATTTGATACCCATATTGCATAGGTGGCAAATGAAAAGCGATCCGCCATTTTGGAGCGGCGGCCATATTGAATTTGAAACAATGTCACTCACTGTATCGTGTTCTACTATTAAAGCCCTTTCATTTGATACCCATATTACATAGGCGGCAAAAGAAAAGCCATCCGCAATTTCGGAGCGGCGGCCATTTTGATTTTGGAGCAATGTCACTCACTTTGTCGTCTTCTACTCCCAAATCCCTTTCATTTGATACCCATATTGCATAGGTGGCAAAAGAAATGCAATCCGCTATTTTGGAAGCGGCGGCCATATTGGATTTAGACAAAAATCATTTACTTGGTTTTGTTTCACTCTTAAAACCCTTTCATTTGATACCCATATCGCTATGGTTGCAAAAGAAATGTGACCCGACATTTTTTAATGGCAGCCATTTTGAATTCATAGAGATGACGTTACTTGCATCGTGTAGTACTCGCATAACCCTTTCATTTGATACCCATATCACCACTCCGCGGCTGAAAACCGCACCGAAATAGCAAAAAGCGCAAATTTTTAAAAAAAGGCCGCCAGCGCCGCCGCCATCTTGAAAAGTTGAAATGTCAAATTTTTTAAAAATACTTGACTATATTTCCTATCGATTGGTATCACCAGCTGGCCCCTAGCCCTAACCAAACCCCGTCAAAAAATCGTCAAATTTGGGTCGTCGCTGACAACAAAAACCGCCCCAGCTGCCAGTGTTGCCACATCACCGGCCCCAAATGGTGGTAGAAATGATCAGCGACGTCTGTTCCACCCCGCTATATGAAAAAAAATCGAAAAAGTCGAAATTTACGTTTTCCCCCAAAACGGAGAATTTACCCCAAAATCGGGGAAAATTACCCCACGGTTTGATTCCGCTTAGCCAGCCCTACAAAAGGCCACCCGGTGTTGTCAGTTTAAAAACGCCGGCAACCGCGTCAAAATCGCGATTTTATTTTTTCGAAATTGCAACCCTTAACAAAATGGCCGCCAGCGGAGCCGCCATATTGAAATGTCAAAGTTTCGGATTTTTCCCGGTAACTACATCATATACGGAGCAGGATGACGTTTACCCCACGTTGCCAGCACATCTGGAACGGGGAGATCAATTCGGGTCAAATCGGGTCGACGAAAAAAATCAAACCCCCTTGGCGGCCAGTATTGCCAGTTGCGGAAAATAAAAATACCAGAAAGTCATAGAGGTCTCGACCCTCTATAGGCGCATGGGGTTGAAAATTGCGAAAAGTCGTTATTTCGATTTTCGTCTTTTCGGGCCTCCAGAGGAAAAACTACCAAAAATGGTAGAAAAAATTTCTCACCTGGCAACACTTCGCGCCGAGTTCTAACCCCGCCCGGAACATTTGACCCCACTCCGAGGCCGCCATCTTGGCGAAAATTCGGTTCAAAAATGTCAAAAATTTTAGCGTTCCAAGATGGCCGCCGGCGCAGCCGCCATTTTGTTTTTCGCCAACCGGCTACCATAATCGGAAACTCGAGGACGCGTTCGATCGGAGCCATCAAAAAAATCTGCCGAAATCCCGAAAATCACGCGCGTGTTCGGTCGCAAACACGGGGCGAAACGGGTTTTTCGATCCAAGATGGCGGCGCGGCCATTTTGGTTTTTCACATTTCGACAGAAGCACCCTATCCCCTGGGGCAAAGCGATCACGCGTCCCAAAAACCAGCGCGATCGGAGCCGTTTTGGAAATTTTGACATTTCAAGCCGGCGGCCATCTTGGATTTTTCAAATTTCGAATATCGCTTTCTACTCGACCGAATCGATCGTGCATCTCCTTCTAACATCCCAACACCCAAAAGTAACTGCAAATGTCCCAAAAATACCCCTGATCAGTGAGTCAGTGAGTCAGTGAGTCAGTGGTAATCCAGCTTTATATATTATAGACTAGATGTCGCGTGTGTGCCGCGGGGTGCGCGCACCCCGCGGTGGTGGACCCCCCACTTTAGCTTTTGTAATCAAAAGGTTATCGGTTGCGAGTAGGTGCAAGAATGATTTTTTTTGTCGAAGTTATATAATTTGCCTAAAAAAGGTGTTCGAATATTCAAAAAACTGGAAAGGATACGTTTTTCTCTGAATGCTCTTTCATTTGATACCCATATTACGTGGGTGGCAAAAGAAAATCGATCGGCCAATTCGGAGCGGCGGCCATATTGAATTTGGAGTAATGTCATTGATTGTGTCGTTTTTTACATTCAAAGTCCATTTTTTTGATATCTATATTGCGTGGGTGGCAAAAGAAAATCGATCTGTCATTTCGGAGCGGTGGCAACACTGAATCATCATGTGGACGCGTGTGTGCCGCGAGGTGCACGCACCTCGCGGTGGTGTGGTCCTCACATCGCTTTTGTAATAAAAAAAAGTTTTCAGTTGTGATTTGGTGCAAAAATGTATCTTTTTTGACGTTGATTTAAAATTTGCCAAAGAAAGGTGTTCGATTAACCAAAAAGCTGGAAAGGTTATGTTCTACTCTATAAACATTTTTATTTGGAAGCCATGTCCATGTCGCGTGTGTGCCGCGGGGAGCAAGCACCCCGCGGTGGAGTGGTCCACTTAATGTGTTTCTAAGCAAAAGGTTTTCAGTTGCGAGTCGGTGCAAAAAATTTTTCGTTTTTTTAAGTTACATAAAATTTGCCTAAAAATGTGTTCGATTATTCAAAAAATTGGAAAGGTTACGTTCTACTTTGAAAATTCTTTCATTTGATACCCATATTACATAGGTGGCAAAAGAAAAGCGATCCGCCATTTTGGAGCGGCGGCCATATTGAATTTGGAGCAACGTCATTTACTGAATCGTATTCTACACTTAAAATCCTTACATTTGATACCCATATTACATAGGTGGAGAAGGAAAAGCGATTTGACATTTCGGAGCGGCGGCCATGTTGAGTTTGAAGCAATGTCACTCACTGTATCGTGTTCTACTAATAAAATCCTTACATTTGATACCCATATTACATAGGTGGAGAAGGAAAATCGGTCTGTCATTTCGGAGCGGCGGCCATATTGAATTTGGAGAAACGTCACTTACTGAATCGTATTCTGCACTTAAAATCCTTACATTTGATACCCATATAACATAGGTGGAGAAGGAAAAGCGATTTGACATTTCGGAGCGGCGGCCATGTTGAGTTTGAAACAATGTCACTCACTGTATCGTGTTCTACTAATAAAATCCTTACATTTGATACCCATATTACATAGGTGGAGAAGGAAAATCGGTCTGTCATTTCGGAGCGGCGGCCATATTGAATTTGGAGAAACGTCACTTACTGAATCGTATTCTACACTTAAAATCCTTACATTTGATACCCATATTGCATAGGTGGTAAAAGGAAAGCGGTCGGCCATTTTGAAGCGGCGGCCATATTGAGTTTGAAGCAATGTCACTCACTGTATCGTGTTCTACTATTAAAGCCCTATCATTTGATACCCATATTGCATAGGTGGCAAAAGAAAATCGATTTGACATTTCGGAGCGGCGGCCATATTGAATTTGGAACAGCGTCACTTACTGAATCGTATTCTACAATTAAAATCCATACATTTGATACCCATATTACATAGGTGGCGAAAGAAAAGCGATTTGACATTTCGGAGCAGCGGCCATATTGAGTTTGAAGCAATATCACTCACTGTATCGTGTTCTACTAATAAAACACTTACATTTGATACCCATAATACATAGGTGGAGAAGGAAAAGCGATTTGACATTTCGCAGCGGCGGCCATATTGAGTTTGAAGCAATGTCACTCACTGTATCGTGTTCTACTAATAAAACCCTTACATTTGATACCCATATTGCATAGGTGGTGAAAGGAAAGCGGTCGGCCATTTTGAAGCGGCGGCCATATTGAGTTTGAAACAATGTCACTCACTGCATCGTGTTCTACTATTAAAGCCCTTTCATTTGATACCCATATTGCATAGGTGGCAAAAGAAAATCGATTTGACATGTCGGAGCGGCGGCCATATTGAATTTGAAGCAACGTCACTAACTGTATCGTATTCTACACTTAAAATCCTTAAATTTGATACCCATATTACCGTGCCGCTACCGAAAACCCCACTGAAATAGCAAAAAGCGCAAATTTTGAAACAATGGCCGCCTGCGCCGCCGCCATCTTGAAAAATTTAAATGTCATATTTTTCATGTCAAGCCGACTATATGTGCTATCAAGTGACATTAAGAGCTACCCGCTAGCCCTCACACAACCCCGCCAATAAATCGTCAAATTTGGGTGGTCGCTAACAATAAAAACCGTCTCACCTGCCAGTATTGCCATAACACCAGCTCCAAATGTTGGTAGAAATGATCAGCGACGACTGTTCCACTCCGCTATTTCAAAAAAAAGTGAAAAAGTCGAAATTTACGTTTTCCCCTAAAACGGAGAAATTACCCCAAAATCGGGGAAAATTACCCCACTATTAGATTTCCCTCGGCGAGCACTACGACAGACCACCCAGTGTTGTCAGTCGAAAAACGCCGGCAACCGCTTCAAAATCGCGAATTAATGCCTTCGAAATTGCAACCCTTAACAAAATGGCCGCCAGCGGAGCCGCCATCTTGAAATGTCAAAGTTTCGGATTTTTCCCCGTAACTACATCATATACGGAGCAGGATGACGTTTACCCCACATGTCCAGCACATCTGCAACGGGGAGATCAATTCGGGTCAATTCGGGTCTACGAAAAAATTCAAACCTCCTTGGCGGCCAGTGTTGCCAGTTGCGGAAAATAAAAATACCAGAAAGTCATAGAGGCCCCGACGCTCTATAGGCGCATGGGGTTGAAAATCGCGAAAAGTCATTATTTCGATTTTCGACTATTCGGGCCTCCAGAGGAAAAACTACCAAAAACGGTAGAAAATTTTTCACACCTGGCAACACTTTGCGCCGAGTTCTAATCCCGCCTAGAACATTTCATTCCACTGCAAAGCCGCCATCTTGGCGAAAATGCGGTTCGAAAAAGTCAAAAATTTGAGCGTTCCAAGATGGCCGCCGGCGTCGACGCCATTTTGTTTTTCGCTAATCGGCCCCCATAATCGGGAACTCGAGGACGAGTTTAAGAGAATTCATCCAAAAAATCAGGCGAAATCCCGGAAATCACGCGCGTCTTCGGTCGCAAACACGGGGCGAAACGGGTTTTTCAGTACAAGATGGCGGCGCGGCCATTTTGTTTTTTCATTTTTTGACAGATGCACCTCATCCCCAGGAGCGACACGATCAAGAACCATTAAAAAAACCAGCACGCTCGGAGCCATTTTGAAAAAGTTGACATTTCGCGGTGGCGGCCAACTTGGATTTTTCAAATTTCGAATATCGAATCCTGTGTCTTTTAATCAGTAGTCCATCTCTTTCTAACATCCCAACACCCAAAAGTAATCGCAAATGTCCCAAAAATACCCCTAATCAGTCAGTCAGTCAGTCAGTCAGTGGTAATCCAGCTTTATATAATATAGACTAGATGTCGCGTGTGTGCCGCGGGGTGCGAGCACCCCGCGGAGGTGTTGTTCCACTTTTAGCTTTTGTAATCAAAAGGTTATCGGTTGCGAGTAGGTGCAAAAATGTGTTTTTTTTGTCGAAGTTGTAAAAATTTGCCTAAAAAAGGTGTTCGATTATTTAAAAAACTGGAAAGGATACGATCTACTCGGAATGCGCTTTCATTTGACACCCATATAACGTGGGTGGCAAAAGAAAAGCGATCGGCTAATTAGGGGTGGCGGCCATATTGAATTTGAAGTAATGTCATTGACTGTATCGTATTTTACACTAAAATTCCATTCATTTGATACCCATATTCCGTGGGTGACAAAACAAAAGCGATCTGTCATTTCGGAGCGGTGGCAACACTGAATCATCATGTGGACGCGTGTGTGCCGCGAGGTGCAAGCACCTCGCGGTGGTGTAGTCCTCACATCGCTTTTGTAATAAAAAAAAAGTTTTCAGTTGCGATTTGGTGCAAAAATGTATCTTTTTTCAGGTCAAATTAAAATTTGCCTAAAAAAGGTGTTCGATTGATCAAAAAACTGGAAAGGTTATGTTGTACTTTATACGCTATTTTATTTCGAAGCGATGTCGATGTCGCGTGTGTGCCGCGGGGAGCAAGCACCCCGCGGTGGAGTGGTCCAAACTTAATGTTTTTCTAAGCAAAAGTTTTCAGTTGCGAGTCGGTGCAAAAAAAAATTTCGTTTTTTTAAGTTACCTAAAAAAATGGTGTTCGATTATTTAAAAAAACTGAATAGGTTACGTTCTACTCTAAAAATCCTTACATTTGATACCCATATTACATAGGTGGAGAAGGAAAAGCGATTTGACATTTTGGAGCGGCGGCCATATTGAGTTTGAAGCAATATCACTCACTGTATCGTGTTCTACTAATAAAATCCTTACATTTGATACCCATATTACATAGGTGGCAAAACAAAAGCGATCCGCCATTTTGGAGCGGCGGCCATATTGAATTTGGAGAAACGTCACTTACTGAATCGTATTCTACACCTAAAATTCTTACATTTGATACCCATAATACATAGGTGGAGAAGTAAAATCGGTCTGTCATTTCGGAGCGGCGGCCATATTGAGTTTGAAGCAATATCACTCACTGTATCGCGTTCTACTATTAAAATCCTTACATTTGATACCCATATTGCATAGGCGGTAAAAGGAAAGCGGTCGGCCATTTTGAAGCGGCGGCCATATTGAGTTTGAAACAATGTCACTCACTGTATCGTGTTCTACTATTAAAGGCCTTTCATTTGATACCCATATTGCATAGGTGGAGAAGGAAAATCGGTCTGTCATTTAGGAGCGGCGGCCATATTGAATTTGGAGAAACGTCACTTACTGAATCGTATTCTACACTTAAAATCCTTACATTTGATATCCATATTACATAGGTGGAGAAGAAAAAGCGATTTGACATTTCGGAGCAGCGGCCATATTTAATTTGGAGAAACGTCACTTACTGAATCGTATTCTACACTTAAAATCCTTACATTTGATACCCATATTACATAGGTGGAGAAGGAAAAGCGATTTGACATTTCGGAGCGGCGGCCATATTGAATTTGGAGAACCGTTACTTACCGAATCGTAATCTACACTTAAAATCCTTATATTTGATACCCATATTACATAGGTGGAGAAGGAAAAACGATTTGACATTTCGGAGCGGCGGCCATATTGAGTTTGAAGCAATGACACCTACTGTATCGTGTTCTACTAATAAAACCCTTACATTTGATACCCATATTACATAGGTCGAGACGGAAAAGGGATTTGACATTTCGGAGCGGCGGCCATTTTGAGTTTGAAGCAATGTCACTCACTGTATCGTGTTCTACTAATAAAACCTTTACATTTGATACCCATATTGCATAGGTGGCAAAAGAAAATCGATTTGACATTTTGGAGCGGCGGCCATATTCAATTTGGTGTAACGTCACTTACTGTACCGTATTCTACACTTAAAATCCTTACATTTGATACCCATATTACATAGGTGGCAAAACAAAAGCGATCCGACATTTCGGAGCGGCGGCCATATTGAATTTGAAGAAACGTCACTTACTGAATCGTATTCTACACCTAAAATCCTTACATTTGATACCCATAATACATAGGTGGAGAAGTAAAATCGGTCTGTCATTTCGGAGCGGCGGCCATATTGAATTTGGAGAAAAGTCACTTACTGAATCGTATTCTACACTTGAAATCCTTACATTTGATACCCATATTACATAGGTGGCAAAACAAAAGCGATCCGCCATTTCGGAGCGGCGGCCATATTGAATTTGGAGAAACGTCACTTACTGAATCGTATTCTACACTTAAAATCCTTACATTTGATACCCATATTACATAGGTGGAGAAGGAAAAGCGATTTGACATTTCGGAGCGGCGGCCATATTGAGTTTGAAGCAATATCACTCACTGTATCGTGTTCTACTAATAAAATCCTTACATTTGATACCCATATTACATAGGTGGCAAAAGAAAAGCGATCCGCCATTTTGGAGCGGCGGCCATATTGAATTTGGAGAAACGTCACTTACTGAGTCGTATTTTACACTTAAAATCCTTACATATGATACCCATATTACATAGGTGGAGAAGGAAAAGCGATTTGACATTTCGGGGCGGCGGCCATATTGAGCTTGAAGCAATGTCACTCACTGTATTGTGTTCTACTAATAAAACCCTTTCATTTGATACCCATATTGCATAGGTGGCAAAAGAAAAGCGAACCGCCATTTTGGAGCGGCGGCCATATTGAATTTGGGGAAACGTCACTCACCTTATCGTGTTCTACTCCCAAATCTCATTCATTTGATACCCATATTGCATGGGTGGCAAAAGAAATGCAATCCGCTATTTTGGAAGCGGCGGCCATATTGGATTTAGACAAAAATCATTTACTTAGTTTTGTTTGACTCTTAAAGCCCTTTCATTTGATACCCATATCGCTATGGTTACAAAAGAAATGTGATCCGACATTTTTTTATTGGCGGCCATTTTGAATTCGTAGAGGTGACGTTACTTGCATCGTGTAGTACTCGCAAAACCCTTTCATTTGATACCCATATCACCATGCCGCGGCTGAAAACTGCACCGAAATAGCAAAAAGCGCAAATTTTTGAAAAAAGGCCGCCAGCGCCGCCGCCATCTTGAAAAGTTGAAATGACAAATTTTTAAAAAATACTTGACTATATTTGCTATCGATTGGTATTACCAGCTGGCCCCTAGCCCTAACCAAACCCCGTCAAAAAATCGTCAAATATGGGTCTTTGCTGACAACAAAAACCGTCCCAGCTGCCAGTGTTGCCATATCACCGGCCCCAAATGGTGGTAGAAATGATCAGCGACGTCTGTTCCACCCCGCTATATGAAAAAAAATCGAAAAAGTCGAAATTTACGTTTTTCCCCAAAACGGCAAAATTACCCCAAAATCGGGGAAAATTACCCCACGGTTGGATTTCCCTCGGCGAGCACTACGAAAGGCCACCCGGTGTTGTCAGTCGAAAAACGCCGGCAACCGCGTCAAAATCGCGAATTCATGTTTTCGATATTGCAACCCTTAACAAAATGGCCGCCAGCGGAGCCGCCATGTTTAAATGTCAAAGTTTCGGATTTTTCCCGAAAACTACACCATATACGAAGCAAGATGACATTTACCCCACGTTACCAGCACGTCTGGAACGGGGAGATCAATTCGGGTCAAATGGGGTCTACGAAAAAATTCAAATCCCCATGGCGGCCAGTGTTGCCAGTTGCGGAAAATAAAAATACCAGAAAGTCATAGAGGCCCCGACGCTCTATAGGGGCATGGGGTTGAAAATCGCGAAAAGTCGTTATTTCGATTTTCGACTATTCGGGCCTCCAGAGGAAAAACTACCAAAAACGGTAGAAAATTTTTCACACCTGGCAACACTTCGCGCCGAGTTCTAACCCCGCCTAGAACATTTCACCCCACTCCGATGCCGCCATCTTGGCGAAAATTCGGTTCAAAAATGTCAAAAATTTGAGCGTTCCAAGATGGCCGCCGGCGCCGCCGCCATTTTGTTTTTTGCCCAACCGCGGGCATCACAGTAAACTCCAGGACGCACCCGAGCGGAACCATCAAAAAAATCAGCCGAAATCTCGAAAATCACGCGCGTGTTCAGTCGCAAACACGGGGCGAAACGGGTTTTTCGATCCAAGATGGCGGCGCGGCCATTTTGTTTTTTCACATTTCGACAGTCACACCCAATCCCCGGGGGCGAAACGATCACGCGTCCCAAAAACCAGCGCGATCGGAGTCGTCTTGGGAATTTTGACATTTCGCGGCGGCGGCCATCTTGGATTTTTCAAATTTCGAATATCGCTTTCTACTCGACCGAATCGATCTTGCATCTCTTTCTAACATCCCAAAACCCAAAAGTAACTGCAAATGTCCCAAAAATACCCCTGATCAGTGAGTCAGTCAGTGAGTCAGTGGTAATCCAGCTTTATATAGTATAGACTAGATGTCGCGTGTGTGCCGCGGGGTGCGAGCACCCCGCGGAGGTGTTGTTCCACTTTTAGCTTTTGTAATCAAAAGGTTATCGGTTGCGAGTAGGTGCAAAAATGTATTTTTTTTTGTCGAAGTTTTAAAAATTTGCCTAAAAAAGGTGTTCGATTATTTAAAAAACTGGAAAGGATACGATCTACTCGGAATGCGCTTTCATTTGATACCCATATAACGTGGGTGGCAAAAGAAAAGCGATCGGCTAATTAGGGGCAGCGGCCATATTGAATTTGAAGTAATGTCATTGACTGTATCGTATTTTACACTAAAATTCCATTCATTTGATACCCATATTCCGTGGGTGACAAAACAAAAGCGATCTGTCATTTCGGAGCGGTGGCAACACTGAATCATCATGTGGACGCGTGTGTGCCGCGAGGTGCCAGCACCTCGCGGTGGTGTAGTCCTCACATCGCTTTTGTAATAAAAAAAAAAGTTTTCAGTTGCGATTTGGTGCAAAAATGTATCTTTTTTCAGGTCAAATTAAAATTTGCCTAAAAAAGGTGTTCGATTGATCAAAAAACTGGAAAGGTTATGTTGTACTTTATACGTTCTTTTATTTCGAAGCCATGTGGAAGTCGCGTGTGTGCCGCGGGGAGCAAGCACCCCGCGGTGGAGTGGTCCACTTAATGTTTTTCTAAGCAAAAGGTTTTCGTTTTTTGAAGTTACATAAAAAATGATGTTCGATTATTCAAAAAACTGGAAAGGTTACCTTCTACTCTGAAAATCCTTATATTTGATACCCATATTGCATAGGTGGCAAAAGAAAATCCATTTGACATTTTGGAGCGGCGGCCATATTGAATTTGGAGAAACGTCACTCACTGTATCGTATTTTACACTTAAAATCCTTTCATTTGATACCCATATTACATAGGTGGAGAAGGAAAAGCGATTTGACATTTCGGAGCGGCGGCCATATTGAGTTTGAAGCAATATCACTCACTGTATCGTGTTCTACTAATAAAATCCTTACATTTGATACCCATATTGCATAGGCGGTAAAAGGAAAGCGGTCGACCATTTTGAAGCGGCGGCCATATTGAGTTTGAAACAATGTCACTCATTTTATCGTGTTCTACTATTAAAGGCCTTTCATTTGATACCCATATTGCATAGGTGGCAAATGAAAAGCGATCCGCCATTTTGGAGCGGCGGCCATATTGAATTTGAAACAATGTCACTCACTGTATCGTGTTCTACTAATAAAACCCTTTCATTTGATACCCATATTACATAGGCGGCAAAAGAAAAGCCATCCGCAATTTCGGAGCGGCGGCCATTTTGATTTTGGAGCAATGTCACTCACTTTGTCGTCTTCTACTCCCAAATCCCTTTCATTTGATACCCATATTGCATAGGTGGCAAAAGAAATGCAATCCGCTATTTTGGAAGCGGCGGCCATATTGGATTTAGACAAAAATCATTTACTTGGTTTTGTTTCACTCTTAAAACCCTTTCATTTGATACCCATATCGCTATGGTTGCAAAAGAAATGTGACCCGACATTTTTTAATGGCAGCCATTTTGAATTCATAGAGATGACGTTACTTGCATCGTGTAGTACTCGCATAACCCTTTCATTTGATACCCATATCACCACTCCGCGGCTGAAAACCGCACCGAAATAGCAAAAAGCGCAAATTTTTAAAAAAAGGCCGCCAGCGCCGCCGCCATCTTGAAAAGTTGAAATGTCAAATTTTTTAAAAATACTTGACTATATTTCCTATCGATTGGTATCACCAGCTGGCCCCTAGCCCTAACCAAACCCCGTCAAAAAATCGTCAAATTTGGGTCGTCGCTGACAACAAAAACCGCCCCAGCTGCCAGTGTTGCCACATCACCGGCCCCAAATGGTGGTAGAAATGATCAGCGACGTCTGTTCCACCCCGCTATATGAAAAAAAATCGAAAAAGTCGAAATTTACGTTTTCCCCCAAAACGGAGAATTTACCCCAAAATCGGGGAAAATTACCCCACGGTTTGATTCCGCTTAGCCAGCCCTACAAAAGGCCACCCGGTGTTGTCAGTTTAAAAACGCCGGCAACCGCGTCAAAATCGCGATTTTATTTTTTCGAAATTGCAACCCTTAACAAAATGGCCGCCAGCGGAGCCGCCATATTGAAATGTCAAAGTTTCGGATTTTTCCCGGTAACTACATCATATACGGAGCAGGATGACGTTTACCCCACGTTGCCAGCACATCTGGAACGGGGAGATCAATTCGGGTCAAATCGGGTCGACGAAAAAAATCAAACCCCCTTGGCGGCCAGTATTGCCAGTTGCGGAAAATAAAAATACCAGAAAGTCATAGAGGTCTCGACCCTCTATAGGCGCATGGGGTTGAAAATTGCGAAAAGTCGTTATTTCGATTTTCGTCTTTTCGGGCCTCCAGAGGAAAAACTACCAAAAATGGTAGAAAAAATTTCTCACCTGGCAACACTTCGCGCCGAGTTCTAACCCCGCCCGGAACATTTGACCCCACTCCGAGGCCGCCATCTTGGCGAAAATTCGGTTCAAAAATGTCAAAAATTTTAGCGTTCCAAGATGGCCGCCGGCGCAGCCGCCATTTTGTTTTTCGCCAACCGGCTACGATAATCGGAAACTCGAAGACGCGTTCGATCGGAGCCATCAAAAAAATCTGCCGAAATCCCGAAACTCACGCGCGTGTTCGGTCGCAAACACGGGGCGAAACGGGTTTTTCGATCCAAGATGGCGGCGCGGCCATTTTGGTTTTTCACATTTCGACAGAAGCACCCTATCCCCTGGGGCAAAGCGATCACGCGTCCCAAAAACCAGCGCGATCGGAGCCGTTTTGGAAATTTTGACATTTCAAGCCGGCGGCCATCTTGGATTTTTCAAATTTCGAATATCGCTTTCTACTCGACCGAATCGATCGTGCATCTCCTTCTAACATCCCAACACCCAAAAGTAACTGCAAATGTCCCAAAAATACCCCTGATCAGTGAGTCAGTGAGTCAGTGAGTCAGTGGTAATCCAGCTTTATATATTATAGACTAGATGTCGCGTGTGTGCCGCGGGGTGCGCGCACCCCGCGGTGGTGGACCCCCCACTTTAGCTTTTGTAATCAAAAGGTTATCGGTTGCGAGTAGGTGCAAAAATGAATTTTTTTTGTCGAAGTTATAAAATTTGCCTAAAAAAGGTGTTCGAATATTCAAAAAACTGGAAAGGATACGTTTTTCTCTGAATGCTCTTTCATTTGATACCCATATTACGTGGGTGGCAAAAGAAAATCGATCGGCCAATTCGGAGCGGCGGCCATATTGAATTTGGAGTAATGTCATTGACTGTGTCGTTTTTTACACTCAAAGTCCATTTTTTTGACATCTATATTGCGTGGGTGGCAAAAGAAAATCGATCTGTCATTTCGGAGCGGTGGCAACACTGAATCATCATGTGGACGCGTGTGTGCCGCGAGGTGCACGCACCTCGCGGTGGTGTGGTCCTCACATCGCTTTTGTAATAAAAAAAAGTTTTCAGTTGTGATTTGGTGCAAAAATGTATCTTTTTTGAGGGTGATTTAAAATTTGCCAAAGAAAGGTGTTCGATTAACCAAAAAGCTGGAAAGGTTATGTTCTACTCTATAAACATTTTTATTTGGAAGCCATGTCCATGTCGCGTGTGTGCCGCGGGGAGCAAGCACCCCGCGGTGGAGTGGTCCACTTAATGTGTTTCTAAGCGAAAGGTTTTCAGTTGCGAGTCGGTGCAAAAAATTTTTCGTTTTTTGAAGTTACATAAAATTTGCCTAAAAATGTGTTCGATTATTCAAAAAATTGGAAAGGTTACGTTCTACTTTGAAAATTCTTTCATTTGATACCCATATTACATAGGTGGCAAAAGAAAAGCGATCCGCCATTTTGGAGCGGCGGCCATATTGAATTTGGAGCAACGTCACTTACTGAATCGTATTCTACACTTTAAATCCTTACATTTGATACCCATATTACATAGGTGGAGAAGGAAAAGCGATTTGACATTTCGGAGCGGCGGCCATATTGAGTTTGAAGCAATATCACTCACTGTATCGTGTTCTACTAATAAAATCCTTACATTTGATACCCATATTACATAGGTGGAGAAGGAAAATCGGTCTGTCATTTCGGAGCGGCGGCCATATTGAATTTGGAGAAACGTCACTTACTGAATCGTATTCTGCACTTAAAATCCTTACATTTGATACCCATATTACAGTGGAGAAGGAAAAGCGATTTGACATTTCGGAGCGGCGGCCATATTGAGTTTGAAGCAATATCATTCACTTTATCGTGTTCTACTAATAAAATCCTTACATTTGATACCCATATTACATAGGTGGAGAAGGAAAATCGGTCTGTCATTTCGGAGCGGCGGCCATATTGAATTTGGAGAAACGTCACTTACTGAATCGTATTCTACACTTAAAATCCTTACATTTGATACCCATATTGCATAGGTGGTAAAAGGAAAGCGGTCGGCCATTTTGAAGCGGCGGCCATATTGAGTTTGAAGCAATGTCACTCACTGTATCGTGTTCTACTATTAAAGCCCTATCATTTGATACCCATATTGCATAGGTGGCAAAAGAAAATCGATTTGACATTTCGGAGCGGCGGCCATATTGAATTTGGAACAGCGTCACTTACTGAATCGTATTTCTACAATTAAAATCCATACATTTGATACCCATATTACATAGGTGGCGAAAGAAAAGCGATTTGACATTTCGGAGCGGCGGCCATATTGAGTTTGAAGCAATATCACTCATTGTATCGTGTTCTACTAATAAAACCCTTACATTTGATACCCATATTGCATAGGTGGCAAAGGAAAATCGATTTGACATTTTGGAGCGGCGGCCATATTCAATTTGGTGTAACGTCACTTACTGTACCGTATTCTACACTTAAAATCCTTACATTTGATACCCATATTACATAAGTGGAGAAGAAAAAGCGATTTGACATTTCGGGGCGGCGGCCATATTGAGTTTGAAGCAATGTCACTCACTGTATCGTGTTCTACTAATAAAACACATACATTTGATACCCATAATACATAGGTGGAGAAGGAAAAGCGATTTGACATTTCGCAGCGGCGGCCATATTGAGTTTGAAGCAATGTCACTCACTGTATCGTGTTCTACTAATAAAACCCTTACATTTGATACCCATATTGCATAGGTGGTGAAAGGAAAGCGGTCGGCCATTTTGAAGCGGCGGCCATATTGAGTTTGAAACAACGTCACTCACTGCATCGTGTTCTACTAATAAAACCCTTACATTTGATACCCATATTGCATAGGTGGCAAAAGAAAATCGATTTGACATGTCGGAGCGGCGGCCATATTAAATTTGAAGCAACGTCACTAACTGTATCGTATTCTACACTTAAAATCCTTAAATTTGATACCCATATTACCGTGCCGCTACCGAAAACCGCACTGAAATAGCAAAAAGCGCAAATTTTGAAACAATGGCCGCCTGCGCCGCCGCCATCTTGAAAATTTAAATGTCATATTTTTCGTGTCATGCCGACTATATGTGCTATCAAGTGACATTACGAGCTACCCGCTAGCCCTCACACAACCCCGCCAATAAATCGTCAAATTTGGGTTGTCGCTAACAATAAAAAACCGTCCCACCTGCCAGTGTTGCCATAACACCAGCTCCAAATGTTGGTAGAAATGATCAAAGACGACTGTTCCACCCCGCTATATCGACAAAAAATTGAAAAAGTCGAAATTTACGTTTTCCCCTAAAACGGAGAAATTACCCCAAAATCGGGGAAAATTACCCCACTATTTCATTTCCTCGTCGAGCACTACGACAGACCACCCGGTGTTGTCAGTCGCGAAAAACGCCGGCAACCGCGTCAAAATCGCGAATTAATGCCTTCGAAATTGCAACCCTTAACAAAATGGCCGCCAGCGGAGCCGCCATCTTGAAATGTCAAGTTTCGGATTTTTCCCAGTAACTACATCATATACGGAGCAGGATGACGTTTACCCCACATGTCCAGCACATCTGGAACGGGGAGATCAATTCGGGTCAATTCGGGTCTACCAAAAAATTCAAACCTCCTTGGTGGCCAGTGTTGCCAGTTGCGGAAAATAAAAATACCAGAAAGTCATAGAGGCCCCGACGCTCTATAGGCGCATGGGGTTGAAAATTGCGAAAAATCGTTATTTCGATTTCGACTATTCGGGCCTCCAGAGGAAAAACTACCAAAAACGGTAGAAAATTGTTCACGTACCTCGCCAATACTTCGCGCCGGAGTTCTAACCCCGCCTAGAACATTTCACCCTACTCCGAGGCCGCCATCTTGGCGAAAATGCGGTTCAAAAAAGTCAAAATTTGAGCGTTCCAAGATGGCCGCCGGCGTCGACGCCATTTTGATTTTCGCTAATCGGCCCCCATAATCGGGAACTCGAGGACGATTTTAAGGGAATTCATCCAAAAAATCAGGCGAAATCCCAAAAATCACGCGCGTATTCGGTCGAAAACACGGGGCGAAACGGGTTTTTCGATCCAAGATGGCGGCGCGGCCATTTTGTTTTTTCGCATTTTGACAGTTGCACCTCATCCCCGGGAGCGACACGATCAAGAACCATCCAAAAAACCAGCACGCTCGGAGCCATTTTGGAAAAGTTGACATTTCGCGGTGGCGGCCATCTTGGATTTTTCAAATTTGCAATATCGAATCCTGTGTCTTTTAATCAGTAGTCGATCTCACTCTAACATCCCAAAACCCAAAAGTAACTGCAAATGTCCCAAAAATACCCCTGATCAGTCAGTCAGTGAGTGAGTGGTAATCCAGCTTTATATAATATAGACTAGATGTCGCGTGTGTGCCGCGGGGTGCGCGCACCCCGCGGTGGTGGACCCCCCACTTTAGCTTTTGTAATCAAAAGGTAATCGGTTGCGAGTCGGTGCAAAAATGTGTCTTTTTTTGCTGAAGTTTAAAAATTTGCCTAAAAAAGGTGTTCGAATATTCAAAAAACTGGAAAGGATACGATCTACTCTGAATGCTCTTTCATTTGATACCCATATAACGTGGGTGGCAAAAGAAAAGGGATCGGCCAATTAGGGGCGGCGGCCGTATTGAATTTGAAGCAATGTCAGTGACTGTATCGTATTTTACACTCAAAGTCCATTAATTTGATACCCATATTCGGTGGGTGGCAAAAAAAAGCGATCTGTCATTTCCATGCGCCGGCAACATTGAATTGCCATGTGGACGCGCGTATGCCGCGAGGTGCACGCACCTCGCGGTGGTGTAGTGCTCACATCGCTTTTGTAATAAAAAAAAAGTTTTCAGTTGCGATTTGGTGCAAAAATGTATCTTTTTTGAGGTCAATTTAAAATTTGCCTAAAAAAGGTGTTCGATTGATCAAAAAGCTGGAAAGGTTATGTTGTACTTTATACGCTCTTTTATTTCGAAGCGATGTCGATGTAGCGTGTGTGCCGCGGGGAGCAAGCACCCCGCGGTGGAATGGTCCACTTAATGTTTTTCTAAGCAAAAGGTTTTCAGTTGCGAGTCGGTGCAAAAAAATTTTCGTTTTTTTAAGTTACATAAAAAATGGTGTTCGATTATTAAAAAAACTGAAAAGGTTACGTTCTACTCTGAAAATCCTTACATTTGATACCCATATTACATAGGTGGAGAAGGAAAAGCGATTTGACATTTCGGAGCGGCGGCCATATTGAGTTTGAAGCAATATCACTCACTGTATCGTGTTCTACTAATAAAATCCTTACATTTGATACCCATATTACATAGGTCGAGACGGAAAAGGGATTTGACATTTCGGAGCGGCGGCCATTTTGAGTTTGAAGCAATGTCACTCACTGTATCGTGTTCTACTAATAAAACCCTTTTATTTGATACCCATATTACATAGGTGGAGAAGGAAAAGCGATTTGACATTTCGGAGCGGCGGTCATATTGAGTTTGAAGCAATATCACTCACTGTATCGTGTTCTGCTAATAAAACCCTTTCATTTGATACCTATATTGCATAGGTGGCAAAAGAAAATCCATTTGACATTTTGGAGCGGCGGCCATATTGAGTTTGAAGCAATATCACTCACTGTATCGTGTTCTACTAATAAAATCCTTACATTTGATACCCATATTACATAGGTGGCAAGACAAAAGCGATCCGCCATTTTGGAGCGGCGGCCATATTGAATTTGGAGAAACGTCACTTACTGAATCGTATTCTACACCTAAAATCCTTACATTTGATACCCATAATACATAGGTGGAGAAGTAAAATCGGTCTGTCATTTCGGAGCGGCGGCCATATTGAATTTGGAGAAACGTCACTTACTGAATCGTATTCTACACTTAAAATCCTTACATTTGATACCCATATTACATAGGTGGAGAAGGAAAAGCGATTTGACATTTTGGAGCGGCGGCCATATTGAGTTTGAAGCAATGTCACTCACTGTATCGTGTTCTAATAATAAAACCCTTTCATTTGATACCCATGTTGCATAGGTGGCAAAATAAAATCGATTTGACATTTCGGAGCGGCGGCCATATTCAATTTGGAGCAACGTCACTTACTGTGTCGTATTCTACACTTAAAATCCTTACATTTGATACCCATATTGCATAGGTGGAGAAGGAAAAGCGATTTGACATTTCGGAGCGGCGGCCATATTGAGTTTGAAGCAATATTACTCACTGTGTCGTGTTCTACTAATAAAATCCTTTCATTTGATACACATATTGCATAGGGGACAAAAGAAAAGCGATCCGCAATTTCGGAGCGGCGGCCATTTTGATTTTGGGGCAATGTCACTCACTTTATCGTGTTCTACTCCCAAATGCCTTTCATTTGATACCCATATTGCATGGGTGGCAAAAGAAATGCTATCGGCCATTTTGGAAGCGGCGGCCATATTAGACTTAGACAAAAATGATTTACTTGGTTTTGTTTCACTCGTAAAGCCCTTTCATTTGATACCCATATCGCTATGGTTACAAAAGAAATGTGATCCGACATTTTTTTATTGGCGGCCATTTTGAATTCATAGAGGTGACGTTACTTACATCGTGTAGTACTCGCAAAACCCTTTCATTTGATATCCATATCACCATGCCGCGGCTGAAAACCGCACCGGAATAGCAAAAAGCGCATTTTTTTAAAAAAAGGCCGCCAGCGCAGCCGCCATCTTGAAAAGTTGAAATGTCAAATTTTTTAAAAATACTTGACTATATTTCTTATCGATTGGTATCACCAGCTGGCCTCTAGCCCTATCCAAACTCTGTCAAAAAATCGTCAAATTTGGGTCGTCGCTGACAACAAAAACCGCTCCAGCTGCCAGTGTTGCCATATCACCGGCCCCAAATGGTGGTAGAAATGATCAGCGATGTCCGTTCCACCCAGCTATATGAAAAAAAATCGAAAAAGTCGAAATTTACGTTCTCCCTCAAAACGGGGAAATTACCCCAAAATCGGGGAAAATTACCCCACAGTTGGATTTCCCTCGGCGAGCACTACGAAAGGCCACCCGGTGTTGTCAGTCGAAAAACGCCGCCAACCGCGTCAAAATCGCGAATTCATGTTTTCGATATTGCAACCCTTAACAAAATGGCCGCCAGCGGAGCCGCCATCTTGAAATGTCAAAGTTTCGGATTTTTCCCGGTAATTACATCATATACGGAGCAGGATGACGTTTACCCCAAGTTGCCAGCTCATCTGGAACGGGAAGATCAATTCGGGTCAAATCGGGTCTACGAAAAAATTCAAACGTCCATAGCGGCCAGTGTTGCCAGTTGCAGAAAATAAAAATACCAGAAAGTCATAGAGGCCTCGACGCTCTATGGGCGCATGGGGTTGAAAATTGCGAAAAGTCGTTATTTCGATTTTCGACTATTCGGGCCCCCAGAGGAAAAACTACCAAAAATAGTAGAAAAAATTTCTCACCTGGCAACACTTTGCGCCAAATTCTAACCCCGCCCAGAACATTTGACCCCACTCCGAGGCCGCCATCTTGGCGAAAATTCGGTTCAAAAATGTCAAAAATTTGAGCGTTCCAAGATGGCCGCCGGCGCCGCCGCCATTTTGTTTTTCGCCAATCGGCTACAATAATCATAAACTCGAGGACGCGTTCGACCGGAGCCATCAAAAAAATCAGCCGAAATCCCGAAAATCACGCGCGTGTTCGGTCGCAAACACGGGGCGAAACGGGTTTTTCAGTCCAAGATGGCGGCGCGGCCATTTTGTTTTTTCGCATTTTGACAGTTGCACCTCATCCCCGGGAGCGACACGATCAAGAACCATTAAAAAAACCAGCACGCTCGGAGCCATTTTGAAAAAGTTGACATTTCGGGGTGGCGGCCATCTTGGATTTTTCAAATTTCGAATATCGAATCCTGTGTCTTTTAATCAGTAGTCCATCTCTTTCTAACATCCCAACACCCAAAAGTAATCGCAAATGTCCCAAAAATACCCCTAATCAGTCAGTCAGTCAGTCAGTCAGTGGTAATCCAGCTTTATATAATATAGACTAGATGTCGCGTGTGTGCCGCGGGGTGCGCGCACCCCGCGGTGGTGGACCCCCCACTTTAGCTTTTGTAATCAAAAGGTTATCGGTTGCGAGTAGGTGCAAAAATGAATTTTTTTTGTCGAAGTTATAAAATTTGCCTAAAAAAGGTGTTCGAATATTCAAAAAACTGGAAAGGATACGTTTTTCTCTGAATGCTCTTTCATTTGATACCCATATTACGTGGGTGGCAAAAGAAAATCGATCGGCCAATTCGGAGCGGCGGCCATATTGAATTTGGAGTAATGTCATTGACTGTGTCGTTTTTTACACTCAAAGTCCATTTTTTTGACATCTATATTGCGTGGGTGGCAAAAGAAAATCGATCTGTCATTTCGGAGCGGTGGCAACACTGAATCATCATGTGGACGCGTGTGTGCCGCGAGGTGCACGCACCTCGCGGTGGTGTGGTCCTCACATCGCTTTTGTAATAAAAAAAAGTTTTCAGTTGTGATTTGGTGCAAAAATGTATCTTTTTTGAGGGTGATTTAAAATTTGCCAAAGAAAGGTGTTCGATTAACCAAAAAGCTGGAAAGGTTATGTTCTACTCTATAAACATTTTTATTTGGAAGCCATGTCCATGTCGCGTGTGTGCCGCGGGGAGCAAGCACCCCGCGGTGGAGTGGTCCACTTAATGTGTTTCTAAGCGAAAGGTTTTCAGTTGCGAGTCGGTGCAAAAAATTTTTCGTTTTTTGAAGTTACATAAAATTTGCCTAAAAATGTGTTCGATTATTCAAAAAATTGGAAAGGTTACGTTCTACTTTGAAAATTCTTTCATTTGATACCCATATTACATAGGTGGCAAAAGAAAAGCGATCCGCCATTTTGGAGCGGCGGCCATATTGAATTTGGAGCAACGTCACTTACTGAATCGTATTCTACACTTTAAATCCTTACATTTGATACCCATATTACATAGGTGGAGAAGGAAAAGCGATTTGACATTTCGGAGCGGCGGCCATATTGAGTTTGAAGCAATATCACTCACTGTATCGTGTTCTACTAATAAAATCCTTACATTTGATACCCATATTACATAGGTGGAGAAGGAAAATCGGTCTGTCATTTCGGAGCGGCGGCCATATTGAATTTGGAGAAACGTCACTTACTGAATCGTATTCTGCACTTAAAATCCTTACATTTGATACCCATATTACAGTGGAGAAGGAAAAGCGATTTGACATTTCGGAGCGGCGGCCATATTGAGTTTGAAGCAATATCATTCACTTTATCGTGTTCTACTAATAAAATCCTTACATTTGATACCCATATTACATAGGTGGAGAAGGAAAATCGGTCTGTCATTTCGGAGCGGCGGCCATATTGAATTTGGAGAAACGTCACTTACTGAATCGTATTCTACACTTAAAATCCTTACATTTGATACCCATATTGCATAGGTGGTAAAAGGAAAGCGGTCGGCCATTTTGAAGCGGCGGCCATATTGAGTTTGAAGCAATGTCACTCACTGTATCGTGTTCTACTATTAAAGCCCTATCATTTGATACCCATATTGCATAGGTGGCAAAAGAAAATCGATTTGACATTTCGGAGCGGCGGCCATATTGAATTTGGAACAGCGTCACTTACTGAATCGTATTCTACAATTAAAATCCATACATTTGATACCCATATTACATAGGTGGCGAAAGAAAAGCGATTTGACATTTCGGAGCGGCGGCCATATTGAGTTTGAAGCAATATCACTCATTGTATCGTGTTCTACTAATAAAACCCTTACATTTGATACCCATATTGCATAGGTGGCAAAGGAAAATCGATTTGACATTTTGGAGCGGCGGCCATATTCAATTTGGTGTAACGTCACTTACTGTACCGTATTCTACACTTAAAATCCTTACATTTGATACCCATATTACATAAGTGGAGAAGAAAAAGCGATTTGACATTTCGGGGCGGCGGCCATATTGAGTTTGAAGCAATGTCACTCACTGTATCGTGTTCTACTAATAAAACACATACATTTGATACCCATAATACATAGGTGGAGAAGGAAAAGCGATTTGACATTTCGCAGCGGCGGCCATATTGAGTTTGAAGCAATGTCACTCACTGTATCGTGTTCTACTAATAAAACCCTTACATTTGATACCCATATTGCATAGGTGGTGAAAGGAAAGCGGTCGGCCATTTTGAAGCGGCGGCCATATTGAGTTTGAAACAACGTCACTCACTGCATCGTGTTCTACTAATAAAACCCTTACATTTGATACCCATATTGCATAGGTGGCAAAAGAAAATCGATTTGACATGTCGGAGCGGCGGCCATATTAAATTTGAAGCAACGTCACTAACTGTATCGTATTCTACACTTAAAATCCTTAAATTTGATACCCATATTACCGTGCCGCTACCGAAAACCGCACTGAAATAGCAAAAAGCGCAAATTTTGAAACAATGGCCGCCTGCGCCGCCGCCATCTTGAAAAATTTAAATGTCATATTTTTCGTGTCATGCCGACTATATGTGCTATCAAGTGACATTACGAGCTACCCGCTAGCCCTCACACAACCCCGCCAATAAATCGTCAAATTTGGGTTGTCGCTAACAATAAAAACCGTCCCACCTGCCAGTGTTGCCATAACACCAGCTCCAAATGTTGGTAGAAATGATCAAAGACGACTGTTCCACCCCGCTATATCGAAAAAAATTGAAAAAGTCGAAATTTACGTTTTCCCCTAAAACGGAGAAATTACCCCAAAATCGGGGAAAATTACCCCACTATTTCATTTCCCTCGTCGAGCACTACGACAGACCACCCGGTGTTGTCAGTCGAAAAACGCCGGCAACCGCGTCAAAATCGCGAATTAATGCCTTCGAAATTGCAACCCTTAACAAAATGGCCGCCAGCGGAGCCGCCATCTTGAAATGTCAAAGTTTCGGATTTTTCCCGGTAATTACATCATATACGGAGCAGGATGACGTTTACCCCAAGTTGCCAGCTCATCTGGAACGGGAAGATCAATTCGGGTCAAATCGGGTCTACGAAAAAATTCAAACGTCCATAGCGGCCAGTGTTGCCAGTTGCAGAAAATAAAAATACCAGAAAGTCATAGAGGCCTCGACGCTCTATGGGCGCATGGGGTTGAAAATTGCGAAAAGTCGTTATTTCGATTTTCGACTATTCGGGCCCCCAGAGGAAAAACTACCAAAAATAGTAGAAAAAATTTCTCACCTGGCAACACTTTGCGCCAAATTCTAACCCCGCCCAGAACATTTGACCCCACTCCGAGGCCGCCATCTTGGCGAAAATTCGGTTCAAAAATGTCAAAAATTTGAGCGTTCCAAGATGGCCGCCGGCGCCGCCGCCATTTTGTTTTTCGCCAATCGGCTACAATAATCATAAACTCGAGGACGCGTTCGACCGGAGCCATCAAAAAAATCAGCCGAAATCCCGAAAATCACGCGCGTGTTCGGTCGCAAACACGGGGCGAAACGGGTTTTTCAGTCCAAGATGGCGGCGCGGCCATTTTGTTTTTTCGCATTTTGACAGTTGCACCTCATCCCCGGGAGCGACACGATCAAGAACCATTAAAAAAACCAGCACGCTCGGAGCCATTTTGAAAAAGTTGACATTTCGGGGTGGCGGCCATCTTGGATTTTTCAAATTTCGAATATCGAATCCTGTGTCTTTTAATCAGTAGTCCATCTCTTTCTAACATCCCAACACCCAAAAGTAATCGCAAATGTCCCAAAAATACCCCTAATCAGTCAGTCAGTCAGTCAGTCAGTGGTAATCCAGCTTTATATAGTATAGACTAGATGTCGCGTGTGTGCCGCGGGGTGCGCGCACCCCGCGGTGGTGGACCCCCCACTTTAGCTTTTGTAATCAAAAGGTTATCGGTTGCGAGTAGGTGCAAAAATGAATTTTTTTTGTCGAAGTTATAAAATTTGCCTAAAAAAGGTGTTCGAATATTCAAAAAACTGGAAAGGATACGTTTTTCTCTGAATGCTCTTTCATTTGATACCCATATTACGTGGGTGGCAAAAGAAAATCGATCGGCCAATTCGGAGCGGCGGCCATATTGAATTTGGAGTAATGTCATTGACTGTGTCGTTTTTTACACTCAAAGTCCATTTTTTTGACATCTATATTGCGTGGGTGGCAAAAGAAAATCGATCTGTCATTTCGGAGCGGTGGCAACACTGAATCATCATGTGGACGCGTGTGTGCCGCGAGGTGCACGCACCTCGCGGTGGTGTGGTCCTCACATCGCTTTTGTAATAAAAAAAAGTTTTCAGTTGTGATTTGGTGCAAAAATGTATCTTTTTTGAGGGTGATTTAAAATTTGCCAAAGAAAGGTGTTCGATTAACCAAAAAGCTGGAAAGGTTATGTTCTACTCTATAAACATTTTTATTTGGAAGCCATGTCCATGTCGCGTGTGTGCCGCGGGGAGCAAGCACCCCGCGGTGGAGTGGTCCACTTAATGTGTTTCTAAGCGAAAGGTTTTCAGTTGCGAGTCGGTGCAAAAAATTTTTCGTTTTTTGAAGTTACATAAAATTTGCCTAAAAATGTGTTCGATTATTCAAAAAATTGGAAAGGTTACGTTCTACTTTGAAAATTCTTTCATTTGATACCCATATTACATAGGTGGCAAAAGAAAAGCGATCCGCCATTTTGGAGCGGCGGCCATATTGAATTTGGAGCAACGTCACTTACTGAATCGTATTCTACACTTTAAATCCTTACATTTGATACCCATATTACATAGGTGGAGAAGGAAAAGCGATTTGACATTTCGGAGCGGCGGCCATATTGAGTTTGAAGCAATATCACTCACTGTATCGTGTTCTACTAATAAAATCCTTACATTTGATACCCATATTACATAGGTGGAGAAGGAAAATCGGTCTGTCATTTCGGAGCGGCGGCCATATTGAATTTGGAGAAACGTCACTTACTGAATCGTATTCTGCACTTAAAATCCTTACATTTGATACCCATATTACAGTGGAGAAGGAAAAGCGATTTGACATTTCGGAGCGGCGGCCATATTGAGTTTGAAGCAATATCATTCACTTTATCGTGTTCTACTAATAAAATCCTTACATTTGATACCCATATTACATAGGTGGAGAAGGAAAATCGGTCTGTCATTTCGGAGCGGCGGCCATATTGAATTTGGAGAAACGTCACTTACTGAATCGTATTCTACACTTAAAATCCTTACATTTGATACCCATATTGCATAGGTGGTAAAAGGAAAGCGGTCGGCCATTTTGAAGCGGCGGCCATATTGAGTTTGAAGCAATGTCACTCACTGTATCGTGTTCTACTATTAAAGCCCTATCATTTGATACCCATATTGCATAGGTGGCAAAAGAAAATCGATTTGACATTTCGGAGCGGCGGCCATATTGAATTTGGAACAGCGTCACTTACTGAATCGTATTCTACAATTAAAATCCATACATTTGATACCCATATTACATAGGTGGCGAAAGAAAAGCGATTTGACATTTCGGAGCGGCGGCCATATTGAGTTTGAAGCAATATCACTCATTGTATCGTGTTCTACTAATAAAACCCTTACATTTGATACCCATATTGCATAGGTGGCAAAGGAAAATCGATTTGACATTTTGGAGCGGCGGCCATATTCAATTTGGTGTAACGTCACTTACTGTACCGTATTCTACACTTAAAATCCTTACATTTGATACCCATATTACATAAGTGGAGAAGAAAAAGCGATTTGACATTTCGGGGCGGCGGCCATATTGAGTTTGAAGCAATGTCACTCACTGTATCGTGTTCTACTAATAAAACACATACATTTGATACCCATAATACATAGGTGGAGAAGGAAAAGCGATTTGACATTTCGCAGCGGCGGCCATATTGAGTTTGAAGCAATGTCACTCACTGTATCGTGTTCTACTAATAAAACCCTTACATTTGATACCCATATTGCATAGGTGGTGAAAGGAAAGCGGTCGGCCATTTTGAAGCGGCGGCCATATTGAGTTTGAAACAACGTCACTCACTGCATCGTGTTCTACTAATAAAACCCTTACATTTGATACCCATATTGCATAGGTGGCAAAAGAAAATCGATTTGACATGTCGGAGCGGCGGCCATATTAAATTTGAAGCAACGTCACTAACTGTATCGTATTCTACACTTAAAATCCTTAAATTTGATACCCATATTACCGTGCCGCTACCGAAAACCGCACTGAAATAGCAAAAAGCGCAAATTTTGAAACAATGGCCGCCTGCGCCGCCGCCATCTTGAAAAATTTAAATGTCATATTTTTCGTGTCATGCCGACTATATGTGCTATCAAGTGACATTACGAGCTACCCGCTAGCCCTCACACAACCCCGCCAATAAATCGTCAAATTTGGGTTGTCGCTAACAATAAAAACCGTCCCACCTGCCAGTGTTGCCATAACACCAGCTCCAAATGTTGGTAGAAATGATCAAAGACGACTGTTCCACCCCGCTATATCGAAAAAAATTGAAAAAGTCGAAATTTACGTTTTCCCCTAAAACGGAGAAATTACCCCAAAATCGGGGAAAATTACCCCACTATTTCATTTCCCTCGTCGAGCACTACGACAGACCACCCGGTGTTGTCAGTCGAAAAACGCCGGCAACCGCGTCAAAATCGCGAATTAATGCCTTCGAAATTGCAACCCTTAACAAAATGGCCGCCAGCGGAGCCGCCATCTTGAAATGTCAAAGTTTCGGATTTTTCCCAGTAACTACATCATATACGGAGCAGGATGACGTTTACCCCACATGTCCAGCACATCTGGAACGGGGAGATCAATTCGGGTCAATTCGGGTCTACCAAAAAATTCAAACCTCCTTGGTGGCCAGTGTTGCCAGTTGCGGAAAATAAAAATACCAGAAAGTCATAGAGGCCCCGACGCTCTATAGGCGCATGGGGTTGAAAATTGCGAAAAATCGTTATTTCGATTTTCGACTATTCGGGCCTCCAGAGGAAAAACTACCAAAAACGGTAGAAAATTGTTCACACCTCGCAATACTTCGCGCCGAGTTCTAACCCCGCCTAGAACATTTCACCCTACTCCGAGGCCGCCATCTTGGCGAAAATGCGGTTCAAAAAAGTCAAAAATTTGAGCGTTCCAAGATGGCCGCCGGCGTCGACGCCATTTTGATTTTCGCTAATCGGCCCCCATAATCGGGAACTCGAGGACGATTTTAAGGGAATTCATCCAAAAAATCAGGCGAAATCCCAAAAATCACGCGCGTATTCGGTCGAAAACACGGGGCGAAACGGGTTTTTCGATCCAAGATGGCGGCGCGGCCATTTTGTTTTTTCGCATTTTGACAGTTGCACCTCATCCCCGGGAGCGACACGATCAAGAACCATCCAAAAAACCAGCACGCTCGGAGCCATTTTGGAAAAGTTGACATTTCGCGGTGGCGGCCATCTTGGATTTTTCAAATTTCGAATATCGAATCCTGTGTCTTTTAATCAGTAGTCGATCTCACTCTAACATCCCAAAACCCAAAAGTAACTGCAAATGTCCCAAAAATACCCCTGATCAGTCAGTCAGTGAGTGAGTGGTAATCCAGCTTTATATAATATAGATAGACTAGATGTCGCGTGTGTGCCGCGGGGTGCGAGCACCCCGCGGAGGTGTTGTTCCACTTTTAGCTTTTGTAATCAAAAGGTTATCGGTTGCGAGTAGGTGCAAAAATGTATTTTTTTTTGTCGAAGTTGTAAAAATTTGCCTAAAAAAGGTGTTCGATTATTAAAAAAACTGGAAAGGATACGATCTACTCGGAATGCGCTTTCATTTGATACCCATATAACGTGGATGGCAAAAGAAAAGCGATCGGCTAATTAGGGGCGGCGGCCATATTGAATTTGGAGTAATGTCATTGACTGTATCGTATTTTACACTCAAAGTCCATTCATTTGATACCCATATTCGGTGGGTGGCAAAAAAAAGCGATCTGTCATTTCGGAGCTGTGGCAACACTGAATCATCATGTGGACACGTGTGTGCCGCGAGGTGCAAGCACCTCGCGGTGGTGTAGTCCTCACATCGCTTTTGTAATAAAAAAAAAGTTTTCAGTTGCGATTTGGTGCAAAAATGTATCTTTTTTGAGGTTGATTTAAAATTTGTCAAAGAAAGGTGTTCGATTAACCAAAAAGCTCAAAAGGTTATGTTCTCCTCTATAAACATTTTTATTTCGAAGCCATGTCCATGTCGCGTGTGTGCCGCGGGGAGCAAGCACCCCGCGGTGGAGTGGTCCACTTAATGTGTTTCTAAGCAAAAGGTTTTCAGTTGCGAGTCGGTGCAAAAAATTTTTCGTTTTTTGAAGTTACTTGCCAAAAAATGTGTTCGATTATTCAAAAAATTGGAAAGGTTACATTCTACTTTGAAAATTCTTTCATTTGATACCCATATTACATAGGTGGCAAAAGAAAAGCGATCCGCCATTTTGGAGCGGCGGCCATATTGAATTTGAAACATCGTCACTTACTGAATCGTATTCTACACTTAAAATCCATACATTTGATACCCATATTACATAGGTGGAGAAGGAAAAGCGATTTGACATTTCGGAGCGGCGGCCATATTGAATTTGAAACATCGTCACTTACTGAATCGTATTCTACACTTAAAATCCTTACATTTGATACCCATATTACATAGGTGGAGAAGGAAAAGCGATTTGACATTTCGGAGCGGCGGCCATATTGAGTTTGAAACAATGTCACTCACTGTATCGTGTTCTGCTATTAAAGCCCTTTCATTTGATACCCATATTGCATAGGTGGCAAAAGAAAATCGATTTGACATTTTGGAGCGGCGGCCATATTGAATTTGAAGCAGCATCAGATACTGTATCGTATTCTTCACTTAAAATCCTTACATTTGATACCCATATTGCATAGGTGGTAAAAGGAAAGCGGTCGGCCATTTTGAAGCGGCGGCCATATTGAGTTTGAAACAATGTCACTCACTGTATCGTGTTCTACTATTAAAGCCCTTTCATTTGATACCCATATTGCATAGGTGGTGAAAGGAAAGCGGTCGGCCATTTCGAAGCGGCGGCCATATTGAGTTTGAAACAATGTCACTTACTGAATCGTATTCTACACTTAAAATCCTTACATTTGATACCCATATTACATAGGTGGAGAAGGAAAAGCGATTTGACATTTCGGAGCGGCGGCCATATTGAGTTTGAAGCAATATCACTCACTGTATCGTGTTCCACTAATAAAATCCTTACATTTGATACCCATATTGCATAGGCGGTAAAAGGAAAGCGGTCGGCCATTTTGAAGCGGCGGCCATATTGAGTTTGAAACAATGTCACTCATTTTATCGTGTTCTACTATTAAAGGCCTTTCATTTGATACCCATATTGCATAGGTGGCAAATGAAAAGCGATCCGCCATTTTGGAGCGGCGGCCATATTGAATTTGGAGCAACGTCACTTACTGAATCGTATTCTACACTTAAAATCCTTACATTTGATAACCATATTACATAGGTGGAGAAGGAAAAGCGATTTGACATTTCGGAGCGGCGGCCATATTGAGTTTGAAACAATGTCACTCACTGTATCGTGTTCTACTAATAAAATCCTTACATTTGATACCCATATTACATAGGTGGAGAAGGAAAATCGGTCTGTCATTTCGGAGCGGCGGCCATATTGAATTTGGAGAAACGTCACTTACTGAATCGTATTCTGCACTTAAAATCCTTACATTTGATACCCATATTACATAGGTGGAGAAGGAAAAGCGATTTGACATTTCGGAGCGGCGGCCATATTGAGTTTGAAGCAATGTCACTCACTGTATCGTTTTCTACTCATAAAACCCTTTCATTTGATACCCATATTACATAGGTGGCAAAAGAAAAGCGATTTGACATTTCGGAGCGGCGGCCATTTTGATTTTGGAGCAATGTCACTCACTTTATAGTGTTCTTTTCCCAAATGCCTTTCATTTGATACCCATATTACATAAGTGGCAAAGGAAAAGCGATCCGCCATTTTGAAAGCGGCGGCCATATTGGATTTAGACAAAAATCATTGACACGGTTTTGTTTCACTCATAAAGCCCTTTCATTTGATACCCATATCGCTATGGTTGCAAAAGAAATGTGAACCGACATTTTTTTAATGGCGGCCATTTTGAATTCATAGAGGTGACGTTACTTGCATCGTGTAGCACTCGCAAAACCCTTTCATTTGATACCCATATCACCACTCCGCTGCTGAAAACCGCACCGAAACAGCAAAAAGCGCAAATTTTTTAAAAAAGGCCGCCAGCGCAGCCGCCATCTTGAAAAGTTGAAATGTCAAATTTTTTAAAAATACTTGACTATATTTCTTATCGATTGGTATCACCAGCCGGCCCCTAGCGCTATCCAAACTCTGTCAAAAAATCGTCAAATTTGGGTCGTCGCTGACAACAAAAACCGCTCCAGCTGCCAGTGTTGCCATATCACCGGCCCCAAATGGTGGTAGAAATGATCAGCAATGTCTGTTCCACCCCACTATATGAAAAAAAATCGAAAAAGTCGAAATTTACGTTCTCCCCCAAAACGGGAAATATACCCCAAAATCGGGGTAAATTACCCCACGGTTTGATTCCCCTTAGCCAGCCCTACAAAAGGCCACCCGGTGTTGTCAGTCGAAAAACGCCGGCAACCGCGTCAAAATCGCGAATTTATGTTTTCGATATTGCAACCCTTGACAAAATGGCCGCCAGCAGAGCCGCCATATTGAAATGTCAATGCTTCGGATTTTTCCCGGTAACTACGTCATATACGGAGCAGGATGACGTTTACCCCACGTTGCCAGCACATCTGGAACGGGGAGATCAATTCGGGTCAAATCGGGTCGACGAAAAAATTCAAACCCCCTTGGCGGCCAGTGTTGCCAGTTGCGGAAAATAAAAATACCAGAATGTCATAGAGACCGCGACGCTCTATAGGCTCATGGGGTTGAAAATTGCGAAAAGTCGCTATTTCGATTTTCGACTATTTGGCCCTCCAGAGGAAAAACTACCAAAAACGGTAGAAAATTTTTCGCTTCTGGCAACACTTTGCGCCGAGTTCTAATCCCGCCCAGAACATTTGACCCCACTCCGAGGCCGCCATCTTGGCGAAAATGCGGTTCAAAAAAGTCAAAAATTTCAGCGTTCCAAGATGGCCGCCGGCGCCGCCGCCATTTTGTTTTTCGCCTATCGACTACCATATTCGGGAACTCGAGGATGCATTTAAGGGAACTCATCAAAAAAATCAGCCGAAATCCCGAAAATCACGCGCGTGTTCAGTCGCAAACACGGGGCGAAACGGGTTTTTCGATCCAAGATGGCGGCGCGGCCATTTTGTTTTTTCACATTTCGACAGTCACACCCGATCCCCGGGGGCGAAACGATCACGCGTCCCAAAAACCAGCGCGATCGGAGTCGTTTTGGGAATTTTGACATTTCGCGGCGGCGGCCATCTTGGATTTTTCAAATTTCGAATATCGCTTTCTACTCGACCGAAACGATCGTGCATCTCGCTCTAACATCCCAAAACCCAAAAGTAACTGCAAATGTCCCAAAAATACCCCTGATCAGTGAGTGAGTCAGTGAGTGAGTCAGTGGTAATCCAGCTTTATATATTATAGATAGATAGATAGATAGATAGAAGGAACTCCGGCTTGTACAAAAATAAGTGTATATTTCAAAAACCTTAGAAAATTATTTTAATTTCCTTGCTATATAGGAGATTTAGGGCCGCTACAAAAACTCCAGAAATTTTTCTGCCATTGTTCTTTATAAGTTGCCAGAACTAGAGTGTTGCCATACGATGATGATGATTCAGTAAATGTACAAATCATCTATCCACTTTCAGTCTCTCATAAAGTATAGTACGTTATGTTGAATTCCTGCGCATGAGTGGGGTTGCAATAGGACAGTGCGGACGACGGTATCAGTGTACGCCGTTCCGGGACTCTATTTTTAAATTATTCGTCCGGCATCGAGCGCTTTTCAAGCGTCATCTGTGCTCGACCCCTATTGCTTTTCGTTTCTCTTGTGATGAAAATCAATAGAACATTACGACGAAGATCAATATTGTTTTGATTTTCGTCGAAAACAAAACGAAAATAAGTAGAAATCCAACACTGACGAGCACTCGATGCCGGAAGAATGAATTAAAAAATAGGCCCCTGGGGGGGTTATTGTATATATAAAATGCTGTCACGATCGCCTTGAAATTACTAGTCATTGCGGCGCCAATACAAGACTTTGTGACGACTGTATGATAAAAAATAGTAATGGATGCACTTTGACTGCCAAAATTGAAAGCGATTGTGATAGACTTCTGTTACACAATGAAAGATCTGGTCGCAAGCGAGGTAGTACTGTAATCTATTTCGTGTTATAGACTACGGTAACAGTTAAATACCAGGTATACCGTATTCTTATTTATCACCCATGTAAAATATCTCATTGTACAAGGAACGTATATAGAAAAATATTATATTGTGAACAGTGTGTTGATATATCAGTCGGTGAGTATTATCCTTTATATATTGAAATAAATAAATAACAGCCCTCTCCCAAGTTTGCAATTCGGCGTGTCAACTTAAACTAATTTATAGGAACGACGCCGTTTCTCTTCTAGACTTGTTCAAATATTAATGGGAGGTGAGCAAATCGCGGCTAACGCCGCAAAACGTTTAATAAAATATGCGTAGGTATGGCAGGTGTAATGTGTTAGCGTTAAATATATCTTTGTTGTCTTACGCTGGCTTGCCGGGTAACTTAAAATGTGATAGCATGGCAGATTTCGTTTTCTATGTGGGAATAATTATAATGTAAAGTATTGTAGTAATATCTAATATATATAAATCTCGTGTTACAGTGTTTGTTATCGAACTCCTACAAGACGGCTTGACCGATGTTTATGAAACTTTTTGTATACACGGTGTTTCATAATAACTAATAAAATTAATCAATGCGTTATCTTAAACTAATTACTAAATTGTGTTTACCCGTACTGTCTTTCAACCCAAAATTTTCATGTAAATCATAGACATGATGATGATACTATGATATACATGAAAATTTTGGGTTGAATGACATTACGTGTAAACACATTTTAATAATTAGTTTTAGATAACGCATTGATTATTTATTGGTTATTATGAAACACCGTGTATATTTGGTAAATCTGAGAACAGATCGTAAGGCTATTTTTTATACCTCTAGGTGATAAGGGTGGCCCTCTCCAGAATTTGTTTTTGGACAATTATTATGGCGAAACGTAGTTCGCGGGCATAGCTAGTATAATAAATAAAATCTCAATATATAAAATTCTCGTGTCGCAGTGTTTGTTACCAAGGATGGGGAATATCACGGAAGCTTAAAGGCTGCTCGTGGTGATATTGGTAGGGAGAGGCAGACTCTTATCTTTGGGCTTAACAGGACGCAGGACCTCGTCTCCGAATGGGGTTTCAACAATCTTGTTGAGTTCAATGCTAAGAAAACACGTGCGCGTTCTCGGCGATGAGGTCACCTTTCCTCCCCCTTCCTTCTCTTCAGGGCATAACCCTACACACGCAAAGCAACATCACCTTGCTCGGAATGAACATTCGCTGCGATCTGAACCCCAAGAGACTACATCGATTCCGTTATAACTACTGCCGGAAACTCGGTGTCCTGAACAAGGTGCGTAGTTATTTTGCGCCAGACCAACTATGTGTGTTGTATAAAACTCAGGTTAGGTCTTGCGTGGAATATTGCTCGCATCTTTGGGACGGCTCCGCTCAGTGCCTCCTCGATGCTCTGGACAGATTTCAGCGTCGCGCTATTCACATAATTAGCGATGTAGAGGCAACCAAAACCCTCGAGCCTCTACAACTTCGTCGTGTCATCGCCTCACTTAGCGCCTTTTACCGAATGTTTCATGTCGAATGCTCTGAGGAGCTCTTTAACCTTATCCCCCCCTCTCCATTCCTTAACAGAAACATACGTAAGGGCCTTTTGGCCTTCATCCTTACACTGTATCCTCCTTTTCTCACCGTACCAAGAAATTCTAAGATTCTTTCTTCTGTCGTTCATCCCACACTTAGAATTCTCTACCTGCGCACGTATTTCCTCCATCCTACAACATGGGTTCCTTCAAAAGAGGCTTGAAAAAGCATCTCTGGGCCGGCAGGGGGCGGACAGGTAGGATAGTGGGTGTCGTCCCTCCTATATCTGTCAACTCATTTGGGCCTCTTTCACCGCTTAACATCAGGCGGGAGGAGGTCATTTGCCCGGCCCTCCATAAAAAAGCTCCTCCGAAACGGCTTGACCGATTTTTATTAAAATATTTGTGTATATTCGGTAGGTCTGAGAATAGGTGGTAAACTACTTTTTATACCCCTATTTAAATATTTAAAGTATGGTTATTATTAAATACGTATTGTCTTTTTATCCCTGTTTTATACACAATACACATATAATAAAAAATACCTATGTAATGTTGTCAATAATGAAGAATTCATGTACAAGCAGTAATAAAAAATGAGTGTAGGTATAGGATATCTTTTGAAAAACACAGGCAAATACGTTCTGTAAAATTAATATTATTTCGCCACTGTTAAACAGTTCAAACACGTGCTTATTTTTAAAGATTAGGTGCCCTATCAAATCCTTAATTATTTTTATTCCTCATGTAGGTATATAATTATCTAGCTTCTAACTTAATATTTATCCATTTTATCTACCTCTTAAAGGTGGAATTCTCAAAAATCTTTATTGCAGGGACATATCAACGTTATTTTCTAAGTACCTATTTAAATACATAAAAATAATAGTCAAGCCCAAGAAGTATATAGGCGTATTATACTGAATAGTAATATATTCAAAAAGATAGACATAAGCAATAATATAAAGTAATAAAAAACATGTTATAGATAATATTTTCAATCTAATGAAATAATGCGAAAAACTTGTGGTTTTCGCATTATTTCATTAGATCTTATTTCATTAGACCTCCTTTCCAATCAACCAATTGATGGAAGTACCCATGTTAATTTCCATTTGTTGCCGTCTGCGGAACGACAAGTGAAAGGCAATAAATAGGTCGAGCGGAACCTCTGCAATCTAGTGCTCCCGATATGCTGAATTTGGAAGTAGGTGGAGGTGCATTACAAGGGCTGCATTGTCCAGTGTAGAAGCAACACCAACAACTATCTGCAACTCTTCGTTTTTAGGGTTCCGTAGCCAAATGGCAAAAAACAGAACCCTTATAGATTCGTCATGTCTGTCTGTCTTTATCTGTCTGTCCGTCCGTATGTCACAGCCACTTTTCTCCAAAACTATAAGAACTACACTGTTGAAACTTGGTAAGTAGATGTATTCTGTGAACCGCATTAAGATTTTTACACAATAAAATTTTTTTTACAAAAAATAGAACCGACTTCAAAAACACTGAAAACTTAAAAATAATCTTCTTCTATATTGAAGTTGGCGCCAAACGATGATTTCCTAGAAAGTGTTAAAATTTGTCACCGACTTCAATATAGAAGAAGATTATTTTTAAGTTTTCAGTGTTTTTGAAGTCGGTTCTATTTTTTGTAAAAAAAAATTATTTTTAACTTAGTGAATGAAATCTTTTTAGTGAAGGAAAAAACCCGAATTTAATACCAGCTCACCTTCGGTGAGCTGTTATTAAATTAGTGTTTTCCTCGATTTTCTATGGGATCCTTGCAGTATACTCTATCAAATACAAAAAGAATTTTGGAAATCGGTTTAAAATAACGGAGTTATGAGGTAACAAACATAAAAATAAAAAAATACAACCGAATTGATAACCTCCTCCTTTTTTGAAGTCGGTTAAAAATAGAAAAAAGCAATAAATTTTGGGGGTTCCCCATACATAGAACTGAAACTCAAAATTTTTTTTCATCAAACCCATACGTGTGGGGTATCTATGGATAGGTCTTCAAAAATCATATTGAGGTTTCTAATATCGTGTGTGACCCCCCCCCCCCCCCCCCCTCCCTGTAACTTCTAAAATAAGAGAATGATAAAACTAAAAAAAATATATGATGTACATTACCATGCAAACTTCCACCGAAAATTGTTTTGAACGAGATCTAGTAAGTAGTTTTTTTAATACGTCATAAATCCTACGGAACCCTTCATGGGCGAGTCCGACTCGCGCTTGGCCGGTTTTTATAAACTGTTACCGTAAAGATACAATAAGGAATAGTAGATTGTGTCATAAGGGACCAAAATAATATATTGAGGGCGAGAGTGATTGTTTGGATCCAGAGCGAAGCGAAGAATTCCACGGTAGAATCCTAAGCGCAGCGAGGGATTCAAAGTACGTCGCTCGAGGTTAAATAATTTTGGTACCGTGTGGCATACTCTACTTTACATCCCCCTCTATAAGTAATATAAATAAGAGATGCTTTTAGTAGTGAAGAATTTATATTTACATAACCAAATTACAAATACAGTTTCTGAAAATGACTATGATTCTTTTTTCATTTTTCCATGTAGTAAATTATCATAGGCTTCTAGATATTTTTCTCTCGATTTCTTTGGTAGTTAATTGTTTATGACAGTTTCTGTGTTTAATATTACACTTTCTGGTGTTAATATTTCACTTTCACTGCTAGAACTCATCTTTTATTCGATTTGTGGGAATCAAATTAAAATTGTCTGTAAAATGTTGATAAAAAGTAATAAAAAATCGAATATTAAATTCCCGAGTATTTTTTTAATTTGGCCAATGCCGCGTCGGCAGGCGCACTTTTTTTATTACCGGCCAGGATCTTATTGCATTTAAACTCCTTAATTAAAATAGTGTTCCAAATTCAAGTAATTTCGTCAGTGTTATTGTGCGCCGGAATTTTGGTGGCACTTATCGAGGAACCCTTCGCTTCTTTTCGAATAATTTACATATCATTATGTTTTAGACTTATTATATAATACATATATAAAATGAGAAGTTCCCACTGCCACATAGACGCACGTGCAGCCATAACCGCTAATGGTAGAAACGTGAAATTTGGACGCACACTAAAGGTTTTTAAAAAAAGTTAACCCTAAAGGGATGAAATAGGGGTTGCAAGTTTGTATGGAAAAATCTTTAAATAAGCAACGATTTTGATAAATCTTGAGATTCATGCTCATAGAAACATTTCATTTAATACGTGTTTCGTGGTTTATTGGAATTCACCCCCTTAGGGTGAAAAATAGGGGTTGAAAGTTTCTATGAAATTTATTATGCGAGCTCCTAAATATAAATAACAGTCTTATATAAAAGGCTAAAGAATTGTTTTTCCTACGGAAAAATATTCTGAAAAATATATTGGTAGTTCGTTATATAAGATAAGATAGAACATTGATGGAACACAGCAATACATTGATCCAATCGACTAACTTAGAAAAAATTATAGAAGCTAGTTTAAAAATTGGCAATCGGCTCTGCTCCTCATAGGGAAAGAATTATTAAGTAGCTACATGGCGATCATAGCCGATTGCCGATAAGGTATAAAATTGAGACAGTTCTTAACTAAGTAAACCACTATATTAAATATCTTAATACAACGGGCTCACAAAGGGGATTAATATCTGTTACAAATATACGAGCATTAATAAGTATTGTGTACCTATATTTATATAAAATGCTTCTTATGTGATATAAAATTACTTGAGGATACTATGAGATTGCGTTAGATTTTTTTTATTATTTATCTGCCTTGCTATGTACACTCGTTTCAATCTAGCCAAAAAATCCCAACAACATGCGATGTGTAAATAAAATATCTCAGTACACCGAAAAGGTTTACCTTCCCCCGATTCAGGGCCATTTGTATGCAATACAGACCCTAGGATATTGGGTCGGGTTGATCGAGCTGTCGTCACTCACTCGGCGCCGAGAGGAATTTGTCAATTTCCTACTATAAATAGGGTGACCGTGACTTAAGGGTACAACAGGAAATTACAGATCGCACTTCATTCGACGGCTCATTTGTTGAATAGCTGCTTCACATTTGCGCGAGAAGCTCGTACCTACTCTCTGAGTTCGTTATCAAAGTTTTTTCTGAGTCCTGCCACCACGTCAAAAAAGCGCGAATTCTCGCTGTGTACAGCGAACTTTGAATTTGAGATTTTTATTACCAACTTAGAGGAGCACCCCTAAACATTCCCGCGTTCTCGGCTCCTTTGTCCCGGGTGTAATAGTCCACAAACGTCAGGGAACAAAAAGAGAACTTGCGAACGAATATGACAGCTGTTTACATTCAGGCTGCTTTCATTCTTGTTGTTCTCGCGTACTTGCGAGAGTCTAGCGTGAGTGTGGAGCGTTGGTGACAACTCAGGATACGTCAATCTATTCTTTCAAAACATAGACTATCAATACTTTTCAATTCATTTCAGTTCAGTGAAGGCTATTGTATTTACTAGAATGGCAGTAATGATGTCGAGGTGAATAGGAAAATATTCAAACAGTCGAATAGTCATGTAAGCATCTACGTTCAACATACGATCTCAGATTAAAACTTATTTAAGCTGATTTCTGCCGATAACCAACCAATTCCAAATAATATGTCTAAAAGCTGAAGTGAGACTACAGAAAGTTAAAAGCAGGCTTAACTACAAAGTGATAATATTTTTAAGACTGTATCATGTAAAGTTGTGGAAATCTGGAACGTTTTGCGAGTGATTATAAATTTTACCTCATTTATATAATCATTTCATGCATTATCTTTATTAAAACAAAAATTTCATAGACTGGAACATGCCAACCGACATTTTGGTTCGCGCACTAAGTTGATTGTTCCTTGTCATTAGCGTTAACGATGGCTGGGAGAAAAACCTGAAAGACATTAAAAAGTGTCAGTTTCACGAGACATTTAACATGGCTCTCCATTACCTCGCTCACGTATTGAGTCAGGCTTGGCTCTTTTTTTGCCTAAACTTAATATATGTCATGCTTGTGTTCATTACGAAAAGTAGGTACAGGCCCCGGTAAACATCTTGAACAATTTCTCAGATAAAAAATACAAAGTTTTTTTTTACTAAATACTGCAACTGCGCATGTATTTTTATCTGTGAAATTGTTCAAGATGTTAACCGGGGCCTTACCACGCGAGTAAAATATCTTAAATTTACACAAAATCAGAACATTTGCCTATAAAATATGTGCAAAGGTGGAATTAGGTATTTCTAAGAGTTTTCCAGCTAAACAGATAAAATTGACCAAAATTAATCACAATCCTGAATGATGGTCACACTTCGTTCATATCTGATCGCTGTCTATTTTGCTCACCTTGGATAGTCAATCATACTATGCAGAGACATTAAGAGTAATATCCGCTTGGAGATTAGTCATCAAATATTTTTTTCAGTTAAAAGGAGCGCGACGTAACCTTTAATTACAGACATTAAGTTGTATGATGTTTACTTACCTTTCATAAAAAGGTTTATGTAGGTATCTTCTCATTATCGGTAGAGCCGCTTCACATGCAAAGTGAGGACTAGATTATTTTCAAAGGCATCTGACCCTATTGAACGCCCAGAATACTCCCCAGAACCCGTCACTATCGAGCACATGGCTCAAATTACTCACTATGCAAATAGGATTCTCTGGAAAAGTCTTTCCGGTCGCCCGGCAATATGTGGGACTACCGAATTGAATATTTATATGCCGCCTTATGCTACCCTGCTAATCAGGGTGAAGTATTCCTATGCATTCAGAATTTGATAGTCAAAATTCACACATGCGGTAACTAGTAAAGTGTTATTAAGGAGTAGTTAAAAGGTTAGTTTTCATTTTGACTGACATGCCGTTTCAACTTTAGGGTATACTAAATAATACGAGTATACGATTAATACGAGTCAAAATGAAAGCTAGCTTAGGATCTTAGTATAAATGACATAGTTAAAGGTCGATATGCAGTATCTTACCGAACTGACTGGTTTATCCTAGGTTTGATCAAAACCTTCGGGCAAACCCCGAAAAATATTTCAATTTCGGCCTTGGACTCAAGTGTTTTTAGTCAAACCTAGAAGTTCCTAAGTTTTCAGTCAAATGTCCAAAGTAAAATAATCTGTTTCGGGCTTTGCCTAGTCCATTCGAGAAGCGGCCGGCAGACTCGGTCAAACGTCGATCTATATACTGCACTTGTAACAGTTTAAAAACAGGTTTATGCGCGTCTCCTAAGATGATTTTTTTGTCATGTTTATACATTGAGCGTGATACTGAAAACGTGGATAAAGAAGATTTAAAGGTGAAGTTGACTAAAGCCTAATCACCCTACATGTTAGGGTAGGCTCGTGCCTCTCAGTGGGGACGTTTATGAGCTGTGGTGATGATGATGATGAAAGATGAAGCTTAAAGAGAAAATTTCTAACATTGAAAGAAAATACTTTAATCGGAGAAACAACTAAGGATCACCATATTGACAAAGTCCCTGTACAGTTGTCACTAAGAGAGGTAGAAAGTTCTTCAATAGTTGAGATTACTTCCTCAGATGTGGTTTGTTGCCCTGAGCTCTCATTTGGCAAATACAACATAGTTGGCATATACCTACGTACATTATTTGTAATCAGGTCTTGCTACAGACCAAGAGGGCTTCAGAAGTAAAGTTACACGCATGCGTTGTGCACAGATAGAAAATATAGAGATAAATAAGAAAAGGTGATTGAAAGCTTCAAGTTCAGGCTAATGTTATAAAAAAATAGCTGAACGAATATTTTCGCCAGTCGCAATTGGATAAGCTGCAAACTGTAATCATACCTATTCCCAGCTTCGATAGAGCCATGTTTTGGAAATCATACAAGATAAAACAGTAGTTTTAAGATAAAACAGATGGTTTATACAGAGTAGGGACGAAACACAGGACAATAAACACACTTTTTTTCGAGGAATTAAATTAAAGAATGCAGAGAGAATTTTCTTAATTTTGAAGATGTGCTCAACGTTCAGCTGTCTTTCAGAGAAATCAATGTAGGCGGGGGAGATGCAAAAACGATTGATTTTCGAAAACTAATTTAATAAAAACTTCTTTACAAAAAATTGCGTCGTTCGTCGTGCTAACCCGTTCATCTAGTGGTTTAGTCGATGAATGCCATATTCTGGAAATGACAACCGAGTCTTAAAACGCCAAAGTCTATGTATGACGAATTCTTTAAACACCAGATTCTACAAATGGCAGATGCTATAAACGACAGATTCTATTAATGCTAGATTCTGTTAATGCCAGATTCTAATAATGTCAGATTTTTAGTGTCGTAAATTCGTAAACTATAGCTGGTTGTTCATGCGTCGTACGCATGAGATTGAGATTTTCATTTCAAAAAAGTTCCGAATTTCATAAAAAAAATTCTTACGCTTCAACGAACGCTACAAAAAATTGAGCAATGACAAATGCTTTTTTAAATATAGATTATTTATTGAGCATTTTTCCTAAAAAGCTAATAACAATACCTACAGGTACTACTTAAGTTTGCCGCTGATTTAGGTTTTTTGGTACCGTATGAACTTGTGTCCTTTTACATAAGAAAAATCAGGAAAATATTTTGATTTATTAACTTATATCATTTAGCAAAGTATGAGGAAATTATTGTTTTATTCGTAAAAGAAGGAGAACATTATGTTGTTTTATTTAAAAAAGATAATTTTATTTTTCATTTTATTTAAAAACTTATTTTAATTATTTTCCTTTTCAAAAAATATTTTATATGTATTATTAATTGCAGATAAGAAGTATCTCAAATATTGCTATTTAATCACAATTCCTGCTTTAAATTAATTTAACGATAATTTGGCCTTTATAGAATATGTCATTAATAGAATTTGCCATTTCGAGAATCTGTCTTTTGCGGAATATGTCATTTATAGAATTTGGCAATTACAGAATTTGTCCTACATAGAATTTGTCGTTTTTGATCTAATGTGACATATCCAGAATGTGTCATTTAACGACTAAACCCATCTAGTCTATCACAAGATGGCGTATCCTATACCTTACTCCCTTCGACATACATACCTCTCACTCGCACACTCCTCACGTTCCGTTTCCCACATTTCGGCCGTCCTGAACCATATCTGTCCTCAGATATACCAAACTTACATACATACACAATACAAACTAATACAATGCTACACAATCGTTACATAACCATCAGCAATAGGTAACAATAAAATTAAATCTAACACCAAAATCATTATCTTACTTACTAAGGTTGCCTTACAATCATAAATAGAATAAGAATACTATTACAAAATAACCAATTTTGCACAACTCGTTTTTACCTACCCATTTTGAAAATTACTAAGTTAAATACAAGTAATGTTAAATTACTAAAGACATATTTTACAAGGACATAGTTTCTAATCTGTATGTTACTAATATTGACAAAATATAAATAAAGTATGACCCGAAAAATTGAGTCAAGTGGTATGCCAGACAACGGAAGTATTCCTGAAACAGAACCCAAAACAAAATTATATTAATAAAATGAATTTTTACCTATAGACTAAAAGCTCAATCTTCTGACCCCATATTATTATACTCAGGCCATTTCTTCATTTGATCTGCAGAGCTAGACGTCTTAGTGGGACCTTCTGTAGATGAGTCTATTTTTTCGACATCGTAGCGGTCATTTCTCTTGCATTTTACTATCTTATATGGACCAAAATACTTAGGCTTCAGTTTAAGTCCTGGGCCAAACTGAGTTCTTTTTATAGCTACCAAATCACCTTCCTTATATTTTAAGCTTTCCTTTCTCTTCTTGAATTTTTAATATTTGCTCTTTAGCTTGGATTCTTAACTTTTCTCTATCTTCATTGTACTGTAACTGGTTTTCTTCTTGTAACAAATTTAGGATTTCCACATCTTCCTTATTCCTCATTTTTACACCCATTAGTAATTCGAATGGTGTAGTGTTCACACTTCTTTGGAACGTACTGTTCAGTGCTCTTTGAACACCACTTATGTGCTTATACCATACTACGGGTTTATCAATGCACAATTTTGTCAAAATTGGCAAGATAATCCTGTGTATCCTCTCTATTTGCCCGTTTCCACGTGGTACACCAGTGGTAATCTTCACATGACAAATACTTTCGTCTTCACAGTAGCTTTCAAACTCCTTGCTAGTGAAAGCTGTACCTCTGTCTGTAATAATCCTACGAGGATTCCCAAAAATCTGCTGGTGTATTCGCATCTTACTTAGTGTCTCTTGAGATGTGGTTGATTTTGTTGGAAATAGCCATACAAACTTGGTGAATGCATCTATAACTGTAAGAATGTAGTTATATTGCTTCTTCGTCTCAGTGAGCGGTCCAACATGATCCAAATGTAATGTGTCAAAAGGGACACTATCCTTTTCGATCGGGTTCAGAAATCCTTCTTGCTTTCCCTCTTTGTTTGTAGCTAACAAACATGGTATACAACTCAAAAGATATTCATCAATTTTCTTGTCTAAGTCTCTTATGTAATAATCTTTATTCAATAATTCCTTCATCTTCTTTTTCCCAAAGTGTCCATTTCTGTGAACATTATTAAGTATTTCTTTCTCTAAACACTTTGGTACTACTAACAGTTTTTCTTCTCCCTTGTATAACACATCATTTTCCATACAATAATCTTGATAGGTTTTATCGCATAAGATTTCCTTTATTGCTCTCAAGCCATCATCTTTATCTTGAGCCAACCTGATACTGTCCTTTAATGTTGTAATGACACTGACTACAGGTATTCTGCTTAAAGCATCGGTGTGTCTCATCTTGGTACCTGATCTGTGCTCTATCTCGTAATCATATTCATTCAGCATCAGTACCCATCTTGCAACCTTGGGTGTCAAATCTTTCTTTTTGAGTGTCATCTCAAATGCCTTGCAGTCAGTGACTATTTTAAAACGAATACCATGGAGATAGTGACGAAACTTTTTCACACCTTCTACAATAGCGAGTGCCTCCAACTCGTAACTCGAGTATTTACTCTGTGTTTCATTTGTCTTTCGGCTCATGTAATGAACAGGATGCAAACCTGAATTTGGGTGATATTGCATGAGTATTGCTGCAAATGCTGCACTTGATGCGTCTGTATGCAATTCTGTTCGTAAATGATGGTCAAATATCTTTAACACAGGCCCACTAGCTAATTTGGTTTTTAAAATTTCAAAAGATATTCTCTGTTCTTCGTGAAATAAAAATTCCTTGTCTTTTCTTAACAAGTCAGTCAATGGTTTGGCTATAATTGCAAAATCTTTAATGTACTTTCTGAAGTAACTTGCTAATCCAACAAAACTGTGCAACTGTTTTAAATTCTTTGGTTCGGGATACCTTGTCACAGCTTCAATTTTTTCAGTGCTTGGTCTCACTTCTCCATCTTTAATTACATGTCCCAGATACTCGATCTCTCGTTGCAATATATTGACCTTCTTCCAGTTGATTTGCAAACCATACTGTGAAGCTACTTCAAGCACTCGCTTTAGTCTTTCAAGACCTTCCCTCTCACATGAAGCTGGAATTATGATATCGTCAATGAAAATCATTAATACACCCTGAGATATCAAATTTCTGAAGATTATACTGACAAATCTCATGAAAGTCTGTGGACAAATGGATAAACCAAAAGGTGCTTTTAAAAATTCAAACTGTCCTTGATTCGTAACAAAGGCTGTGTAGGGAACTGACTCTTTACTCACCCGCAGGTGGAAAAATCCATTTTTCAGATCCAACACACTGAAAACTTTAGCACTTTGCAGTTTATCAATAAGGTCATCAATAATAGGAAGTGGAAACTCATCTTTGACTATTTTCTCATTTAACTTTCTGTAGTCTACACACACCCTAATGGACCCATCTTTCTTTTTAACCATCACAAGAGGACTTGAATATTCTGAAAAACTAACCTGGATTATTCCTTGCTCCAACCATTCCTTTATTTGTTCGTCTACCACCTTTTGTTCCATTAATGACAGACGTCGAGGTCGTTGCGATACAGGGATGTCATCCTTTAACACTATTTTCAGTTGAATTGGTGCCTCCTTAGTATGCATAGGTTTGTACTGCTGCACACACAATTCATAACCTCCTCCCGTATTGCTACATCTCGTACGTGACCTAAAACAATGTCAGAACACCCTACAAAACAATCAATTTTACCTAACCATTCTAAATTTTCTGGTAAAAATGACACGCTCCCTTCGTTGACTAGCATTACCACTTGAGACAAAAACTCCTGGCCTAAAATAGCATTATAGGGCATAACGTCGTTTGGAATTACGTGGAATACAATGTTATTATAAATCTGTTTATCGACTTCAAAATCTAAAAAAATTTTACATATCGACTTCACTTTACACTTACCCAAACCAGAAATAATAAGATCATCATTTACAAAGTCAAGGCATCGTAATTTCAGAAACATATCCTTTGAAATTAAATTAACATCCGAACCTGTATCTATTAAACACGATATATTAAAACATTTGAACTTTAAAATTTTCACTGGTTTCGCAGAAAGTCTGTTTACGTTTTGCAATTGCATTACGTTGACGTCCTTGACATTGGCACTGAAACTGTCATTTGATCGTTCACCATTCGCTGCGTTCATTCCTAGTTCGTTCCGTCGTTCGATCACATCAGTGCTGCCAACTGTAAGATGTCGCCACTGTCGCTCGTCGTTCCCATTCTCGGTCTCGGTCGCCGAATTACCGAACATGGCCGTCGTCGATCTTCGGTTTCCTCCGCCGCCGCGTCTCTCGTCAATCGCCGCCATTTTGCCCCCATTGTGGTACTTGCCGTAACTGCCATTACGATCGCCATTTATGCAATGTTTCACAGGGTTCGTCGTGCAATCTTTGCGTATGTGGCCAAATGAGTTACATCCAAAGCACTTCAAGCCGTTTTTGCACTCCGCCGCTATGTGTTCTTTACTACCACAGCTATAACACCTCTGCTGCATGATAGCGCTGCCGGTATTTCGCTGCCGCTCGCGATAGTTTTGCGCTGGAATGTGCTTATGCGCAATCCTTTGTTCACAAGCTTTGCTCTTCATAGTTTCGTAAATGGCTAATCTGTCCTTCAGCGCAGAATAATTGTTCACACCATATAGCACACTTTTGTTCATTTCGTAATCCTGGATACCGTCGATTATGTACTGAATTGCCACGTAGTCTGGAAATTTTGCCCTTTTACCCAGCTCTTTCATGGCTAGCATATATTGTATGTACGTTTCATCGGACTGTTTTTTGCGCGCCGCCATAGCCTCGTGCATTTCTTTGACATTCACGGTGTCAGGGAATTCCTTTAAGAGTGCCGATCTCAAATCTTCATAGGTTTTGAATGTTTTTTCTGACCTGAGCCATAGCGCTGCCGTTCCTGATAGCGTTCTTCTCGCTATTATTAATGTTTGCTGTGGCGTCCATTGGGAAAATTTCCGCATTGTCCTCTATCTCCTGTGCCCACTTGCTCGAAGAATAGGTTTTGTCGTCTCCGCTGAATTTGACAATAGAATGCAGTCCGTCCATCAAGCTGAATGATGCCGCTGATGCCGTAGCTAGCTTCTCCTCGTTTGCCGTCGTACTCATCGTCGTTTCGTCCTTAGAAGCCTCACCACGTGCACGTGCCGCCACTCGTAACCGTAATTGCGTCGTAATTGCTACGTACGTAATTGTCGTTTTTATCCCGGACGAGCCCCCAAAATTGTAGGCGGGGGAGATGCAAAAAACGATTGATTTTCGAAAACTAATTTAATAAAAACTTCTTTACAAAAAAATGCGTCGTTCGTCATGCTAACCCGTTCATCTAGTCTATCACAAGATGGCGTATCCTATACCTTACTCCCTTCGACATACATACCTCTCACTCGCACACTCCTCACGTTCCGTTTCCCACATCAATGCAAAAGATTCAAAATTTTATTCATTTTATAAATTTAGGCTTTATAAAATGAAACTGCAATAAAAATAGCTCTTCAAAATTATGTAAATGTAAAAGATCTAACGTATTGTGCAATTTTAAATGTCATAATGCTTCACCATGGTACAATAAAGACATTTTTTTTATTTTATATACGATAGTAATAAAACAATAAACATTAAAATAAAAAAAATCGTTTTATCATACCTACCTAATCGAACAGACATTCTAATACCAAATTGAGGTTTGACTGATCAAACCCCGTTTGTTTTATTACCGATATAAACGTTTACCTGATCAAATTAGTCTCTCCTAGGTTTGACGAAAATACTTTAGTCAAAGGCCGAAAAACGTCATTTATTTGGGCTTTGACTAAGACTTGACTTGTCAGACTTGAGGATTGACTAGTCAAACCTAGGAGCGCCGAAGCTTCGAGGTTTGACTATAACATAAATATCAGATGCTTTATTCGAGAATTGAATTAATAATTGAAAGCTGTAATTGGGTATAGTTAAATACACAACGAAGAGAGGCTATAAATCTTATTCACTTTTTATGGTAGGTTAGGTACCTACTTTAGTTATGCATTGAGTGAAGATGAATTTTGACTCGACCCTCCGCAGTTTAATATTTGAGAGTCTAGTACATTATGAGTAGTGCAACATTTTAGTAGTGTAACCTTTTGGTAATCCTATTAGGCATCAAAAAGTTAAAGGCAAATCAAATCAGTATTAGGTGGCGTTTTTGATAAAATTTTCCTATCTATCTATCTTCTTTTATTACCATAATATAAATTTTTGATGAGACTCGAATGCTCGTTTAGTAAACGACAAACACACCATATGAGCTCTCTAGGCAATAAGTACAAAATGTTCTGTAATCTGAATGGAAATATAAGTGGGCGCGCGGTCATTTGTAACGGCAGCGGTCGCGCGTAACCTATAACTCCTATGGGGATATATTAGAGAAATAAAACAATTATTAATCAATATTATTTATTTTCTATAATTAGGAATACTAGTCGTTTTGTAGGATATTAATTTGTCGCAAAAAGAAACAACAAGCATCACTTGTTTTAATTGTTGTATTTTTTTGTATATTATCTGTTTCGTCTTGTATTCAATAATGTGTTTTTTTTATTCACTGCCCTCATCCACTGGGCTGTAGCAGAATACCAGTGCTTTGCTTTTGAAGCAAAATCAGTCACTGAGCTATCGCCTTTTTGTATTTCTGCAACACACATGAAATAATATAAAATTATTTAGTAATAAGTGTAATATAGTAGTAGTAGTAAGTGTATACAGTAGTATAAAGTGTATGTGGTATTAATTTAGTTTAATATTAGATAAGTTTTTTTTTCTGTGTGTGTTGTAAAATTTACAAATAAAGTGTTCATTAATTCATTCATTCAAACAACTTTAGGTAAAAACTAAGTTATCAAATCAAAAAATACAACATAACTTTTCTTTGGATAAAAAATCCAGTTTAGGAACAAAAAACCATCTTAGGTGCCTGTAATTAGCTATAAATATCTTGTAAATTATACCAAAAATTAAATTATAAAATCAGTTTGGCTTCATGAGATCAAATAATTAAAATAACCATCATCTTAGGTTTCTTAGGTGTCGTTTCGACCCTGCACCGTGACTAAAACAATAGCACTCCGTGCAGTAAGGGGGGCGCGGGGAGTAAGGGCAAACTGTTTATTTGATAGGTAGTGAAACCATGACAAGCTACTTAGGACAAGATGCGCTGTGAATTATTATTATTATCAGCGAAAATGTATTGAACGCGGTCGAAACGACGTCGCGCGACTGCTTGAAGGTTAAGACAATTTTCAAAACAATTTTTATTTTTAATTGTTATTAGCAAAGGATTAAAAAACTGCAACGGCCTCTGAAACCGCGCGCTCACGTAAACAGCGTATGTCGGACAGGAGACGCATTTTTGAATCATTAGAAATGAATCTTGAATTCAAACACGAATACAAATCACGTGCGAAATTATTTTCTACTGTTCCCAATTTTAAGGTTTTTTGAATCACTCGAATTCATTACTGTCAACTACTGTCATTAATAAGAAATCCTATATTAGAAACCGTTACACGCACAAAAAATAAATTTCAGTACGCAATAACATGGCAATAAGTAATTACTTTTAAAATCCGATTCATCTCGCATGTAAAACGGAACATAATATGAGTTACCTACGTATATTCTACTAGTAGAAATTAAAAACGAGTGGGTAGGATCACTTGTTGCAGAATTCATGGAATGAATATTCAAAAATATTGAATTTGGAAATTCGTATGCGAATCTTACGATTTCTAATGCGAATTTGAATTCTATTGTTTCAAAAATGCGTCCCCAGGTTGACTCAAGAAACTTCAGAATTGATATCCCTAAATTTTCCTTCAGTTGCACATTGTTCTTTTTAAAGTAAAGGATATTTCTTGAAGTTTACAAAGGGCATAGAAAATTTCTATATCAGCTAAAATGCAACTTCTCGTTAGACGGAAATTACTCGAGGATCTATACATCGGCATCCTTGTCTAAGCTTCTTAGTTATAAGCTCCTTGCTGCTGCCATCGCAGACAGCAACTTTATCTTATCCTCTATCCTCTTTGTATGCCTGTACCACAGATAATATAATACTACCCTGTAAATATAAGTCAGAAACAATCTTTGTAGCGCATTTAATATGGTCGGTAATCCATATCTTTGATAACTAGTTCATATTTGACAGTTTTTTTTTCAATAACATTCGTATGGAAACTTTGTATCACTACAGTATTATTATCTCACAACTCCAAATGAAATAATTATAATGAAATAAAAACCGGGCGAGTACGTGTCGGGTCGGGCCACCCGCAATTTAAGGTTCCTCTCTATTATTATTAATAATATTGGCGTGGCGAAACTATGAGAGTTCCTTGTTAACTACGGAACCCTAATGATTTAAAAAAATCATTTGTAGCAACTGATTGCGCTATCTGACAAGTTCCCGTTGCTTTGTCGTTACCTTCGTGTTTCCTTAGAATAGGCTAGATGACAAAAAATTTTTTTGCTTTAATAGAAGCTCATTCATATAATAAACAGAAAGAAAAAATCGGGTTTCGAATAACTATAAAAACAACCAAGATATAAGGTATTAAAGATTTTTCTGCATCTCTTTCTAGCAAAACGGCAATTTGCAAGGAGTTTATATGGCCGTACTCAACAATGACGTCACGGTTGATGTCGGATCTCTCTGTCTAATCGCCTTCAAATTAACAACTTAAAATGCTTGTATCTGATGTATTTCTAAGCCGATTTTAATTCTAATTTAACAGGACTGCATCTTTTTCCACTGTATTTTAATATTTAATGACGAGACGTAAAAATTAGAATTCAGTCATCATCCCAAATTCTTTTTCGGTCTGGTATAATCTCGAGTTAGACTGCTCAGCTGTGCAGCCTCGTACGGTAGGAAGCGAATGTAACGAAGATTAAGCTTACACTATGTCGCCGCGATAGACAGATCATGTACTCCGTACTGCACACAAATAAATAGATTTCTCAAGAGAACTGTGAAGTGCCAATTCATAGTAGAGTAGCCCAAGTAACATTTTCTTGTTCTGTAGCAGTCCATAGAACGTATCTCAAACACCACCTTTGGCCCTATAAAAGACCAATGAAGGTTGAGTAACGTCGATTTGGCGCAGTTATATCTCCATTTAGTGACATATTGGAACCGTAGCAGTTTTAGTTGTGACATTTTAGGTCTATAAAGTTCATGTGATGGTGACTCGTTAGACAATTTACTGACATACGGGGCACAGTAACGCTATTATAGTTTCTTTTTATACTGTAGTAGCGTTCATGATTCCATTATAGCGCTATTTAATTCTATAGTAGAGTCCGAGATTCCTATACTACACAATTCTTAATCATTTTCACGGCAAAGATTTTGATTTTGCTGTGTGAATTACACTCAAAGAAAATAAAAACAAACCTACTTTGTTAAGGAATTGTATCATGATAAGTTTTTTATCTTATTTAGACATTGAATAATTCTGTCAATACTGCAAAAATCACGTGCGATCAAAGTTTTACCGATAGAATAGTATTAGGTTTACTGAGTATTTTTAATGCGCTCTCGATTTATTGAGTTTTGAATAAAATATATTCATAATATAAAATTAAATTCAACGTAGTTTCTACTTTACAGCCAAGAAGTAAATTCGTGGCTCTTATTGGCTAACTATAGCACTCGTGACATAGTTCTTGCCGCCATCATTGTAAAATTAGGGTTCCATAAGACTTTAGCCGGGTTACACAAACCTTTATGTACCTTATTTATCCTTTAAAGGATATAAAAAGTCAGCTACATGCGCTGTGTGTTTTAAAAGAACAACCAAAACCATTATAGAAAGCTTCAGCCATATAAAAGAGTCGTAGTGACGACTGCCGCTATGAGGTTATAATAGGGATTCACAAACAATTAAAACACTTTTTAGTGCTATAAAAATGTCTTGAAAATCCATTATAAAACAAAAACCGCTCTATTTCAGCGTTGTTATAACTATTAAGGTATCAATACTATAGCAGTGATTTGTAGAACCACAATATCATAAAATCCTTGTATTGTTCAGTGTCCATCACTGCTAAAACGCAATATTTATAGCGGTTATCAGGGAAACCTTAAAGCGCAAATTAGATACATAATAGTGTTTTCAAACACTGTTATACAGTAATATTGCTCTGTACTTTCTATATTGGAGATTTTTATAGCACCTGACTATAATGGCTTTATAAAATGGTTATGTAAACCTTTACATCAAGAGCTAATAGGATAATTTGGCTATTTAAGCTTATAGAGCAAAAACGTGTCACCAAAGGCTTTTATACAACGAGTAGTCACCGCTAAGACCTTTATACGACGTTTACTCAACCCTTTTGTGATGTAATCCTAAGTTATAGGTCCAAAATGTTACTTGGGCGGCGTTTTCACAAATTCAGTTTGTTGCACAATGCACTGTGTGCTTAGTGTAAAAAGTGCGAAGCATGTGCCTACATTTCATATTGAAATATTGTTTTGGGCTATAACAGTTTTAACTCCTCTCCTCCCTTAACTTTTACGAAGTAAGACATATTTGGTGTCATTAAATTAGTCGTTCTTAATCTTTCAGTGACAAGGGACCACTTTACAAATATCTGTCTAGCCATGGACCACCAACTCTAGACCAATATAGAGTATATGAATAAAGGGTTGTTTGTTATATCTATAACTAGCTGTGCCCGCGAACTATTTTCGCCTTAATTTATTTTTTCCCGACATCTTCAACAAATATTGTTAATGTACACAGAAATAAATACAAAAACTTAACAAATTATATACTAAAACCTTCCTCGAGAATCTGTGGTGAATTGGCCTTCCGGATCCCAAACTTACCTCCATCAGGGGCTGTGATGTTTCGGAGGGTGGTTTAGCCGGGTTGGAGTCCTACGGCATACCTAAGTAGGCGGCCTAGTCAACTTAACCCCTTAAATTGACAAAGTAACAGATTACACCCGGCTCAAAAAATAATGATATGTACATCATCCTTTCTTATTATATCAGTTTAGTTTATTTTAATGAAATGTATGTACAAATATACTCGAGGAAGATTTAACAGAATAATAAATTTATTTAGGTGTTAATAACGTTTTTTCTAAGCAATAATTACTTGAAATAAAAACGAACATACCTAGTTTTTCATTATATCTACATTTCCAAAAATTATCAATATCAGACTAGGTACATTTAGAGAAGGGAAAGCTTTATCGGTTTTTGGATGAAAATAACAGCTTCACACTCTTCTTAAGATAAAGATGTTAGCACAATGAGATATGCATCGAAAATAGCAATAATTCTTCCGAAAAAGTGAAACGTGCTTGAAACGTGTCTAGCTACACGAACTAGAATTAGTCGATTATCCTAACGATTGTCCAGCCGATAAAAAATCTAGTACTTCTTATATTCGAACTACGACTCACGATTATTAAATAGGCAGTGACGTATATAACTCAACAGTTAGGTTGTTGGAGTCTTTTTCTGGGTATTCGGGTTTGAGAGCTAATTTCATAACATTATTTTATCATAATAAATGAATTCATATTGTGCAAAGAATAAACGTATGTAATGCATATACCATAGCGCGTACAATTTTCCAATATTTATTACCTTCAAAATTTTTCAATATACCATAGTATCATCATCAACAGCTCATATACGTCCCCACCGAGGGGCTCGAGCCTACCCTAAACTAGGGCGATTAGGCCTTAGTCAACCACGCTAGCCAAGTGCGGGTTGGTCGACTTCACACACAACCTGTAAAGAAATTCTTTCTTCACAGGTATGTGCAGGTTTCCTCGCGATGTTTTCCTTCACCGTAAAAGCGTCGAATAAACGTACATATGAATTCAAAATTTGAAAAAACATTGGTACGTGGCGGGGTTCGAACCGCTACCTCCCGATTGGAAGGGTTACGCACTACGCCATCGACGCTACCATAGTATAACTTTGGTACCATAGTTTAACTATTTTTTTCTATATAAATATATTTCAATATTCAGAAGCTACACCGATACCTAGAAGTATGTCGTACGTAGTAAATACGATACCAAATTCCTTGTATTTATAATGATCAATTTCCACCTTCGCGTAATCGGGCATCGAAGTATATAGAATATTCAATGGCAGAAACTTGTGCTCCGGAGGCATTCTCTCCAAACGATGTTGGGAGCTGTTTCCGAATAAAATATTCAAATACAGTATCTACTTAACTTCACCCTGCTTAACTATAGTTTGAACGAGTTTCGTGTAATTCAATTTATCATGGGAAGTTCTAATGAATGCTCCGAGCTCAAGATGTGCTTCCACACTGAATATATTAGAGGCTTCAAAATCTTTAAGTATACATATTGGGATATTAGGTTGGGGAAAAAGTCTTTTCGCATTATAGTATGTATAAACTTGTAATAAAATCTCTTTGGCTATACTATTTGTATATGGCTGGTTTTGGTATCATTGAAAGTTTAAATTTTAAAGAACATAATTCCAAATTCAAATTAGGAAAATGTGTGATTTTCATTTTTTTTTCGTACCGCCAAGATGAGTGAATCTAATGAAGAAATTCGATACATTTTAAAATTTTACTACAAAAAAGGTAAAAATGCAACGCAAGCCGCGAAAAAAATTTGCGATGTTTATGGACCTAGTGCAGTATCTGTGAGAGTAGCACAAATTTGGTTTAAGCGTTTTCAATCCGGAAATTTTGATGTCAAAGATGCACGTCGCTCTGGTCGCCCTATTACAGATAACATGGATGCCATTTTTGAAAAAGTGGAGCAAGATCGGCATGTCAGTAGTTACGACGTAGCTGAAGAACTGGGAATTGACCACAAAACAGTTTTGGCGCATTTGAAAAAAACTGGGTACACAAAAAAGCTCGACATTTGGGTACCTCACGAGCTCACTGAAAGAAACCTAATGAACCGTGTACTCATTTGTGATTCTTTATTACGACGTAATGAAACCGAACCATTTTTGAAGAAGCTGATAACTGGTGATGAAAAGTGGATCACGTACGACAAGAACGTGCGAAAAAGGTCGTGGTCAAAGGCCGGTCAGGCTTCACAGACTGTGGCGAAACCCGGGTTAACTCGCAACAAGGTGATGCTGTGTGTGTGGTGGGATTGGAAGGGCATTATTCATTATGAGCTGTTACCACCAGGCAGGACCATCGATTCTGAACTCTACTGCGAACAACTGATGAGATTAAAGCAAGAAGTTGAGAGAAAGCGGCCGGAATTAATCAACAGAAGGGGTGTGGTTTTTCATCATGATAACGCTAGACCTCACACATCTTTAGCCACTCAGCAAAAATTAAGAGAGTTTGGCTGGGAGGTGTTAATGCATCCGCCGTATAGTCCTGACCTTGCACCTTCAGATTTCCACCTGTTTCGGTCTCTTCAGAATTCTTTAGGCAGTGTCAGGTTAACATCACGAGAGGACTGCCAAAACCACTTGTCGCGGTATTTTGACCAGAAGTCCCAAAATTTCTATAGCAATGGGATCATGTCCCTACCTATAAGATGGCAAAAAGTTATCGAACAAAATGGTACCTACATACTTTAGTTAAATGTAAATAAACTATATTAAAAAATGTTTTGAATTTTCTTAAAAAATGCGAAGAAACTTTTTCCCCAACCTATTATTAATTGTCACGTAGTTAGAGAACTAAATAGATAAATTCGGAACTACTTTAACTATACATTGACCATATTTTACAAGCGCGCGTGATTCTAGAGTTTTTAGAAGAGAAATGAGTTTTATATATTTATTGAAAAGGTTTACCTAGGACTAGAATGTTTATCCTATTTTAAACACATGTTCAATATAAACTAAGCACACTACAGGTAATAAATACACCAAAACTGTGCTAAATATGATATATTATTAATCCGTTAATAAGATAGTAAAAAAGATAGCAGTGACGTATATTTTGCTTTGTCGAAATAACGCAATACTACTGAGTTAAAGTGATTTAAAGTTAATCCGTCTTATTACATAGTCTAAACTTAGTTAACTTTAGGTCGGACTAACTTTAGACCAGGCTTTGATTTTTTAGACCAGACCCTGGGGCAGAAGTCTCGACATATATAACGATCGTAAACTTTGCGATTTTTGTCGAAAAGTTGTAGTGTCTTTTCTAGCTAATTTATCAAAATTTAAAATTGGGAAAAGATAACAAAATTATTTCTTATATTAGTACAACAATATGCTTTATTCAGTTACATATAACGACACTTACTTAGCCATAAATGCAATTCTCGACATGAAAATTAACGCAAACCTATCGATTTTTGTCGCTAACTTATCGAAAAAACTGTCAAATTAACGATTTCATAGCGAGCCTTTTTGATATCTCGCAAAGCATTACAATATTCGTCGCTAGCTGGCATAGGCTGTACGAGTTGTACAACAAAAGCTCATGCCATTAATAACATTAACTTATAAAATTTAATATTTTTTATGATGGCGGAAGCATATTTAGCTTGGAATCTGTTTGCTCTTGAGCACCGAACATGTTATTAAGTACGACGACGAACAGTCGCTAGAAATCGGCGTAGTCGGCAAAATCCTCTCCATCTCCAACCATGTTACTGAATGAAGCATATTGTACTAATATAAGGAATAATTTTGTTTTCATTTCCCAATTTTAAATTCTTTCCATATTTTGATAGATTAGCTAGAAAAGACACTACAACTTATCGACAAAAGATAACGATCGTTATCTATGTCGAGACTTCCACCCCAGGTTTTGTAATAAGACCGAATGAGTCGGGGCTCGCTACGTCACACATAACGTGCTACAAAATGTACACTGACGTGACGTCATGATTTCAAATCAATTTATAGTCGCTAGTTACTGATTGGGTAAAAAAATACGTGTCCCAAAGACCACACATTTAAATTGAATAGATACTACGATCTTACCAACGATATCACAAAAAAACGGTTATTATGTTCACTTATATGTGGTAGAAGTAGGCGCGAGAGGTATTCCGACAAAATCCTTATACACATTGCTAAAAGATCTAGGCTTATCGAGAACGTCCGTGAGCTCAATATTAAACCGTGTAACAAAGGCGGCACTGACGGAATCGTATCAAATATGGTTAGGCAGAGAGAGGAGCCGGAGTGGTGAAGGTGAATGTTGATGCATTGTAAAGTAGCTACTTAAACCTGCACCTGGGTCGTAAGCTCCAGGCACTGCTCTTGGCTTTTCTCTGCAACGCGATGGACCCGGCACCCGCACGGTGAATCCATGGAATGCTATGTTATCATATCTCTTTCTCTCTACATGACGCACATTTAAAGAAAATATTATCAGCATCCCAATTTTATTAACTAAAGTGAGATATTATAAAAAAAATAAGATGCACTATAAAAGAAGACAAAGTGTCAACTCGTCCGTCTGTAATGCGTGCGATCGTTCTCTTTTCTAATGGCAAATATTTGCATATGACGCTATTCACCTCATGTGTGGATGGTTGTATTGTCGAGCACACTATTAGCATGTACGTCGAATATTTTGCCGAATAATACGCGAACACGACGGAATAACCAAGTGAAGTGCCATCATAACATCAATTCATCCTTACAAACCTTCACGTTTTTTTGGAAATACGAAATCCAAGTCAAACATACCGGGTTGAATTAAAATAAGGAGCCAAATTGGGCTTGAAACTATATTAAATCTCTTTAGAGCCTCAGGTGTTTTGAAGGCAAATATATAGTCGGAGGAGTCTTAGGGGATACTCTCACGTGTTAGAGGACGCTCCCTGAACTAAGCCAGGGGTCCTACCATGATTTAATATAGCAAGGTTAAAACAATATCGAAACAGAGACACCGCTCTTGCTGTGTATAGCGCCATCCCGCTCTCAGTGAGTTTTCGATATTGTTTTGAGCGATCATGGTTAGGGGGCTGTATTGTTTATTGTATGTATAGCGCTATGATGGAGCGGGTTTTTTATTCGACTAGACTGGCGAACTTATTGTATAGGTATCTTTATGACCAGAGTTATTACGCGCCAACTCAAAACTTCACATGAGAGTACTACATCCTCATGACCTCTGGTGACTTCACACGCACAGGAATAGAGCGTAACCACACCCTGGACACTCCATACATCGTTCGCAAATAAATTACCTATTACTACTACTTAAGCAAATGACATTTGTACACGCGGAAATGTGTGCGTGGAATCTAGTAGGGCTGCGCGTGGCTATCAATCGAAATGACACGAGAAGTGCAGCGACTGCCTTCTCTTTTACCCGCATAGTACTATCTCTGTTATCGGCCGGCGCTCGCGTCTACTCGATGAACGCATTGCCCGAGTGATCGCGCGTGCCCTTGTTTATGTGTCAGTGATGTCTACAACGAAGTGCCGGGTGGGGTGAAGTATTTAAAATGAGTGCGGGGAGGTGAGTGGCCGTTCTGTACGTAGTACTATTATATCTTCTGTGACGTAACGTTAAGAGGAGGTACATCCCTAACGGTCTTATAATAAAAATTTTACTCCTTGGATCATACTCGGATTAGTTACTCCGTGTTTTGTCTTATTTTTACATATGACAGCCGACATGTGCGGAAACAAGACAAAACACGCAGTAACTAATCCGAGGATGATCCAAGGAGTAAAATTTGTATGAATAAGGTCGTAAGAGACTACTCATGAGAGCTTTTAACGTAGTGCTCTTTCATCTACCTTAGTGTGCTTCTTGGCATACGGTAAACACCAACTTAGTTTGTCGACATTCTATGGAAAAAAGGGAATCGGCGCATGTATTCTAAATCCAACAAAATCTTTAAGCGAAGAGAACAATACCTCAATTAAGAGAAGCGTCCAAGAATTCGCCTAATCGATCGTTAACAAAGACGGGCCGTTACGTGACACCTTGGCTATTAGCTACGAAGACGGTGCCGAGCGACGCCTCCGAACTGCCTGCCCTACCCCGCATCTGTTTCATAACCGGCGAGATGAGTGGTGCCTGTTTTAAGTAGCATCTACAAAACATCACTCTACCATTAACCACGACTAGGGTGACCACGAGTGCCGGGAATAAGAATGACATTAGGACATTGAAGCTTCGAGTGCGTCAACACGTCCTACAATAATTTCTGACGTTTTGCATGCATGTATTGAAAATATATTCACGTATGTCTGGAAATATTTTTATATTTGTATGTATATTACAAAAAATATATAACTTGTCTAGCTGAGACACTGTTAACATATCTACGTAAAAATGACAATAATTATTTTGTTATAATGGTCATTTATATAAAAATAGACACAATGTAATAAAAATTTTACAAGTGAAATTTAAATCACAATAATAATATAACTATGTTAAACTAAACTTAACTATTATTTACTAATAATGTAAACCAAATTTAATTAAATCTAAAGAGTCACTAAACTGATACGTTAGCGAGAAGCTGCCAGCTCTTCGGTTATATTGATTTAATAAAAATTTTGGACAGAATCATACATTGGGAGAATTTGTATTGAATACCACCATAACTAATTCATTTCATTTTCCAATTTGTAGTAGGAGCACAATTTAAGAGGAAAAATTTAATGAAATCGATTAAAATACTGTTATAGAGAAAAGTTTATCAATCTAATATAATATGGTTACCCTACTCGCGTATACTGCAAACGTAAACATACATATATAGCGAAACAACAAGTGTTATTAGTGCGATGTGTTACTGCAATGTCTCGTAGATTAACGGGGCTGGGAATTTCATTCGTATGCCTTATTAATTTATTTGTACACGCTACGCAATATCGCCGTGAAGGTAAAATAATATATATGTAGGTACCTACGAGTACCTACTGTAACCTGCTTCAATACAAACTTCAACAATACAATTTTCACTCGAGTTCATATAAAATGTGACGTTTCGATTGTTTAGTAATTGACGTTTTGATTCGATCGATTGCTGCTAGAAACTCATCTTAACGTTTTGATAAGGAACAGCAGTATTGTATATTTCTGCAATAGGAGGAGGTAGCTCCTAGGACAAAGGAATGGAATGAATGAGAAATTATTATCATCGTCATTTCAGCCAAAGGGTACAGGCCTCTTCAAAATATTTTCATTCTGGTTGGTCCTGCGCTGCGCACATCCAGTGGCTTCTCGAGTCGGTAACCAAAATAGTCGCTATCCGATTGTCAAAAATCACATTGTCTCCATCTAGGTTAAGTTACAACCCCACCGTCATAACTTGCGTTTAAAAATCTGCTGAGTTTGCTGCAGAAGTCATTCATAAGACATTAAAATGCCACACACCGATTAACACGCTAAATCGTTAGCCACATAATATGTGTGATGTCCAATTATTGCCTTCATTAACGTCTTACAAATTACAACACCGGTGGACGCCTAGCTTACGAGAGATAAACTGCATTTTTAAACTACACTACGTAAATAATCATCAGGCGATTCTTTTTAAACAGTCTTGACAAAACAAATGCGAATGCTTTGTTGCTTTTATTGCTTGATAGGAACTTGTCACACAGTAATCGAATTAAGTGCTCTTCTATTGTCTCTCCTTGCATGCTCACTTGAACAGTTACAAGCGTAAGCGATACTTGTCTTAATCAAGATAATGACAGCATTGTGAGTCCAATAGTACTTGTAGTGTTACAGATGAATATATTTTGATAAGTCTAAATAGATTTTCAGATAAACATGTAATAAATATATCAATAAAATTATAAATGAATATCATCATAATCCCCGCCAAGGGGCTCGAGCCTATCCTATGTTAAGGTGATCAGATCTTAGTCAACCACCACCTGTGCGGATTGGTCGACTCCACATACACCTTTGAATGTATGCAAGTTGCCTCATGATCTTCTTCTTTACCGTAGGAGCATCGGCAAATGTACATATGAAATTGAAAAACGAAAAACACGTTAGTACGTGACAGAATCGAAACCTGGACTATTACAGTGCCGAGTACCTGTGAATGTGTCATAAACACAATATGAGAAATCTCAAACACATACAAAATACTTAAAAGATTTATTGGTGTTTACATATTGGCGAGAGAAATGATTGTTATGAGGGAACACCGATTTGCTTACACTCTCGGAAAATTGCTTTGAGGCAGGATTCGAAGACGAAACGTTTACACGGTTCGAAAGGCGCTATTAATTAACGTCGAGGAGATATTGATGGATCTCCATACTTTAGAAATTGCTTAATAGACTCACCTTTTGATTGGAGCATTTATATCGCATCCTAGGTAGGTTTCTGAGAATTGAAAGCATAGTATTTATATTGTTAATTTCTATCGCTGTTTCTTTCGGATTCACCTAAAATTGTGATTGTTGAGCCATCAATAATTGAGTAGATAATGTCCAACTGTCAAGAATATTTGTGACAATGTTCAAATGACGACTCCGCCATTTGAAAAAATAAACAATTTTCTCGAGAGTATTACTTTGTCCCACCACCACCCATGAGTATACTAACCTTTCAGTTATCGTTTATTATACGAGTATTATGACCGCCTGGTCACAAATCTTGATTCTATAATTTTATTTCTATCCTCTACCTATTTCTCTCCCTTTTTGGGACGATGCTCACAATAATAACTCTGGTGCGAGCTCTTTACCTCAATCTAGTTGATTGATGAGTTTTAATACTCTCCGAACTTCTTCTCTTGTACCAGTTGTCTGAAGTCCGTCTCTAAGCTGTCCATTTTGTAATAGTAAGCCGGTCCCTAGTTACCGTCGCGTATCCCATATATCAGTTTACGCAGGTCCTCACAGCGAACACTTAGAACGTAGGAGTGACCGCTCCCACGTTCAAATCTGGAGGCATCTATGAAAATGTTTGAATGGGAAAACGGATTGTCTAAATGGATTGGAACAAGAACTGCCTTCAGAAATTTCGATAACGTGGTGAGTGGCAACCCACAAAATGAAATAAACGTTTTTTTTTAATTTAGAATTATTCGTAATATTAAATTGGGCTATTTATCAAAAATATGCATTTCAAAACACAAAGATAACCAATGATGGTCACAACTTTTTTCTGCGTCCCAGTGGGTATTAAGTCGTGCCACTGCGTATTATACACCATATTTGATTATATATTCACACGTTCTATTCTTAACGACGTATAGAATTTTGACCAAACAAAAATCTCCCTATTTACGTCAGAGGTAGTTACTGATATTTTGTAGTTCTTGTACTGGCTCCTTATTGAAATGTACGCGGTACATGCCACAGTGGATATCTATCCACGCCAGTAAAGGACTGAGACAACAAGAATGTAGATACAATCGACAATTAGGAACACCGGGACTCACATTTAGAAGTACTTGGTTGGCAACACCCTTAATTAAATTTATCAATCTGTTGTGTTCACAAGTAATTAAAGGGCAAACAAGCAAAAACGATATCATAGTTGACCAACGTTTGGGAAATATTAAGGCACCGTTGGTTGGTTTACTTCGTTATAACTTCAAAATTTACGATAGTATGCCGTATTATTATATAATCAAGTGGATGAATGATTTAGGCATTTAAATGCTAGTACCCAAAAATATTTTTTGCTTTGCCAATAGATATCGCACTGTTGCCTTTTATTAGTTTTGCTACTACTCCTAAGCATTTCATATATTAATATTAAAAAAATTCACCTTATCATTGGACTATATAAAGAACTGTCCCCATTAATTTACGTCAAGCCTTTTGTAATGCCGGCCGTTGTCTTCGAATGTTTTCACTTGTCTTCAAAAGGTCGTTTGTCCGACAAAAACCGCGTTGAAGGGTGTCCCTGTAGCCATTAAGGCTGTCAAAGACATTTTATTCAGACACATCGCCGTGGTAAATAAATTCAAATTTGAATTACAGCCAAATAAAACAAACAACTCTAGACACGGCGATACAAGATATTAAATAAATTTTACGCTCTTCATTCTATGGACTTTCTTCATGAGAACCTACCTATAGCTGTACCTAATATACCCTAAATACATTAGAGATCTCGAATCGCACAAATAAACCTATTTATATAAGCTTTATCGAAAGCTGACATTTTGAAACTAAATGAAAATGATTATAGCATGGCCACGAATACAATTAAAGAAGATATACTTTGCACTTTTTACCCTCCCAGATGGGATTTTACGTTTTTACAAGCTTTTATTTAACTTGCAATGTATGTATGTTCGGGTGGAATCTTGCAACTCAATTTTGAAGCAGATATCTTTAACCGATTGAGCTGAAATTTTGTATAAGCGTTCAGTTTGGATGACAATGCATGGTTAACTGTGTGATGTCATTTTAAATCCAAGATGGCGGCATACCCAAGATGGCGGATCAATTATTTTTAATGCACCCCTACAATATGGGTATCAAATAAAAGGTCTTGCTAAGAGTAACTCGAAAAATAATGTGACGTCACTATTTATCCAATATGGCGGACTTCTAAAGCTTGAAAATCAAATTTGAAGTAGATATCTTTAACATTGAACTGAAATTTTGTATACACACAGTTTGGATGAAAATGCACGGTTAACTGTGTGAAGTCATTCCAAATCCAAGATGGGTGCATACCCAAGATGGCGGACCAATTATTTTTAATGCACTCCTACAATATGGGTATCAAATAAAAGGTCTTGCTAAGAATAACTTGAAAAATTAAGTGATGTCACTATTAATCCAATATGTCGTACTTCTAAAGCTAAATCAATTTTGAAGTAGATATCTTAAACCGATTGAGCTGAAATTCTGTATAGACGTTCCGGCAAACGACCTTGCAACAATGATGCGTTGAATGAGATGAACAGACTGAGAAACGTGTCCAGTGATAACTTAAAGGTAAAAAATAAATGAAATGTAAAAAACCTTTTTAAAAACAAGCTTTTATTTAAATGCGCTAAAAAGAATAAATAAACTTTTACACTAAAACTTTTACTTATAACGTCATTTCACATTTGACACAATTTATATGACATAAAAGCTTGTCGCAAGATTTACTTTTGTAGATAAACAAGTAAATTAAATAATTTGATGTGAATAATTTTATACATTACAATTTTCAAAGTAAATACGAGTAGGTACTTAAAAGTTACTACACACAAGTAATGTTTTTATGTCTCGCGACAAGCTTTTATGTCATATAAATTGTGTCAAATGTGAAATGACGTTATAAGTAAAAGTTTTAGTGTAAAAGTTTATTTATTCTTTTTAGCGCATTTAAATAAAAGCTTGTTTTTAAAAAGGTTTCTTTACATTTAATTTTCTATAAACAAATTTGAAAATAGTTTTAAGCTATATTTTCTGTAGGAGAACATCACGTTAATCCGCGGCCGTATCACCTAACTCAAAGCGATCACTCGCTATCGTTATCGTGACATTAGAACAATAGTTTTAATGTCACAGGTGACATTTGAACTAAGTCACGAAAGCGATAGCGAGTGATCGCTTTGAGTTAGGTGGTAACCCCCCTGATCAACTCTATCTGTTTATAACTGTCCTATAAGAATCGTTGTAAATTTCAAAATAATAGGTACTCATATCAAAAACTTTATCTATGTAGTAATGTAATTTTTATATCATCAACAGGTCATATACGTCACCACCGAGTGGCTCGAGCCTACCCTAAATTAGGGCAATTAGGCCTTAGTCAACCACGCTGGCTTAATGCGGGTTGGTCGACTTCACACACAACCTGTAAAGAAATTCTTTCTTCACAGGTGTGTGCAGGTTTCCTCACGATGTTTTCCTTCACCGTAAAAGCGTCGAATAAACGTACATGAATTCAAAATTTGAAAACACATTGGTACATGGCGGGGTTTAAACCGCTACCTCCCGATTGGAAGGCGACGGCCTTACGCACCACGCCATCGACGCTTTTATTAATTTTGTATACTAATAAAAAAAATTCTATGTAGTGCTGTAATGAATTATTTAGGAAAACAATTTTTGTCTGAACGCGTACTTTCGTTGACGTAGATTCATGAATCTCAGCTATAAACTAGTTCCTTCGCAAGCTGAATATTGGCACCGTCCGCTACGATCAGAAATTGCTAGTTGCTTCGTCACCTTACTGTGCTACGGAAAATAGCACTTAATTATTTAATTTTATTACCAGACAGATACACCCAAGAAAACATTCCATCATCGGATGCGTTTATCAATGTGTTCAAACATAGGTAAATATGAAGGAACATTTCATTTAACTATCTATCTATTTAAAGCACTGAGGGCTACGAATGCGTTCCCTTGAAATTTCATATATAAATATAACCTCAATAAGGCTCATAAGCAATCAATCAACTTCACCTCATCAGTAAGCTCCGCGACTTATCTCCCGTTTCTCTTCACTCGACGCATCTCCGTTAATCGAGGCGGCTAATTCTGGCTACATAACGTATTAGCTTTGATTAACCTTAATCGTACATGAGTTTGAGCACCGAATAATCTACGGCTCGTGTACGACATTATTGTCGTATTTATAAGACTAGAGTCTGGTGATGGTCATATTGTTTTTACGAACAGGTTACGAACAACATTAAAAAAAGTTGACATTAAGATGTAGGTACAAGAATTGTTGAATTTTATTGTTTGGCGAATACGAGTAAAACAAATACAGTTAAGTCTGTACTTAAAAAAATATCTATATGTATATTTATTATATCATAAAATCCTAATTCTAAACATAAAAACAGTGTTGTAACGCCATTAATTGTAAATACATTCATGTACGAGTATAATAAAAAAATAGTTATTTTTAATCATTGTTTTCGCTAGGGGAGCTGTTCTATAACTTTTTTGTTATATTCGTAGTACAGTTTTCCTGTTTGTTGGCTTGCCACAGTGACCTTTGAGCCATTTTAGTAAAGTTTTGATAGCTGAAGCACAATAAAATATCGTGCTCAAGGTTTTGATGCTGCTGCGCACTATAAGCAGTATTGACTGGACAGTGTGTGGCGGAATGTCAGCATTTTTGGCAACATTACCATGATTGCACAAAATAAATTAAAACGCTTAATAATCTATGTGTATAATACTGTAATATATTATCTGTGGTATTAATAAAAATGGAATGTGTTGCTAAGCGCAAATCTCGAAATCGGGTGGAACGATTCGGCAATTTTTTTTCATATTTTCCTTAAGTCACAACGATAGCTCTTATGGAGAGAAAAACATTACTCTGTGATTTTCCATACAAATCACAGAGTAAATAACTTTTGCCAGAACGAAGTCTGCCCGGGCAGCTAGTAGTTCATAAAACTGTTGCAGAAGGAGAAAATACGACTTATATAATAATGCTTATATGATACTATTAAAAAACCTCATCAAGGCTTGGTTATAAACTCACATTTTCCCGAACGCTGCCCAGCCGAGTTGGATTCGTCGATTTACCTCTTTCTGGAAGTTGGACTTACCGAGCTGGACTATTTGTCCCAGGTAAACATATTCGTCAACAACTTCCAGTGTAGAGCCGCTAACCTTCACAGGAGTGGGTACTACATGGGAATTCACCATGATTTTGGTCTTGTCCATGTTCATTTTAAGACCCACTTGTTGGAAAACTCTACAGAGGTCTTCGAGCATTGTGCCTAGATCTTCCGCGGTCTCAGCCATGACCACGATATCATCGGCAAAACGGAGGTGAGTCATGTACTCGCCGTTTATGTTGATGCCGAGTCCTCTCCAGTCCAAAAGCTTAAATACATCCTCCAGCGCAGCTGTGAACAGCTTCGGCGATATAATGTCACCCTGTCTCACACCTCGCTGAAGTCGTATTGGTTCCGAGTTCTGATCCTAAAGGCGGACTGATATAGTGCCGTTTTCGTACAATGACTTCAACACTTGGATGTACCGGTAGTCTATTTGACACCTCTGGAGTGACCTAAGCACGGCCCAGGTCTCGACAGAATCGAAGGCTTTCTCATAGTCCACAAACAACAAGCAAAGTGGCAGATTATACTCCTCGGTCTTCTGTATAACCTGCCGCAGCGTATGAATGTAGTCTATGGCCTTTACGGAATCCGGCTTGTTCGGAAGGCTGGAAGTCGTCAAACCTGCGCGCAAGACGATTCGTGATTACTCTCGAGAACAGCTTGTATACATGACTCAGGAGCATGATGGGTCTGTAGTTCTTCCACTGGGCCCTGTCGCCCTTTTTGAAGAAAAGTGCCACCACACCCCTGTGCCATGCTTTAGGCGTATTGCCCTCGAGTATGATGGAGTTAAATAGCCTCTGCAGCGCTTGCCGGACTGGTAGTCCACCCGCTTTCAAAAGCTCAGCTGTAACTCCATCATCACCCGGTGCCTTGTTGTTTTTTAGCTGTTTGAGAGCTACACTAATCTCGTACAGGTTGACGTCCGGGATGTCTTCGGTGTAATGCCGGATCAATTTGGCTCTAGGATCTGTGGCCTGAATGACAGGTGCCTGCGATGTTGTGTAAAGCTGTCTATAGAAGCGTTCTATCTCAGCCATAAGCTCAGGTCGAGATGTAACGACTCTGCCGTTCTCTGTCTTCAGCTTCGTCAGCAGACTCTGACCGAGTGACAGATCTCTTGCGAACACTTTGGAGCCCTTGTTCCGCTCGATGGCTTCCTTAATACGTTCCGTATTAAATCGGCGTATGTCGCGAGTCAGAGACTTCGAGATCTGTTTGTTGAGTCGCTGACGAGCATCTTCAGAAGATTGCATACCCATCCCACGCCTTTCTTCCATCAACTTAATTGTCGGCTCTGAGATCTTGCTCCTTTGCTTGGTACGGCTGGGTTTGAAAAACTTCGAACCCACCGTAAGAACAGTTTCCACAAACTTGTCATTATATGTCACCACATCCGTGCAATCCTCCAGGCAAGCGAAGCGATTCTGCAATTCGAGTTAAAAGCGCTCGGGGTTTTGGATCTGGATGGCTTCAGGACGGAGCGTTGACTTCATCAGTCGATACCTCTCAGCTTTTACTTTAAGATTCAATGCTCCTCTCACCATTCGGTGATCGCTTCCCGTGTTGAATGCATTGATCACTGAGACGTCATTGAAGATGCGAGTCTTAGTCGACATGATGAAGTCAATCTCATTTTTTGTCACACCATCCGGACTTTTCCAAGTCCACTTTCGATGCAGCCGTTTTTTGAAGAAAGAGTTCATCATATAGAGTCCCCCTCTCTCCATGTAATCGGCTAGCATTTGACCACGGTAATTCCGGATTCCAGCTCCAAATTGCCCCACTTTCAACTCACTATCGCCGCGCTTGCCTAGCCCTTGCGTTGAAGTCTCTCATGACAACGGTGTAGTGAGTTTTAGAAGCATGTTTGCCTGAGAAATGTCCTCATACATGGCTTCCACTTTCTCGTCGGGGTGCGTCGAGGTCGGGGCGTATACCTGTATGACCTTCAGCGAATACCGTTTGGTAATTCTGAGTATAAGGTACGCCACCCTATTCGACACACTTCCGATCTGTACAACGTTGTTCACAAGAGACTTGTGGACGATAAATCCGACACCACCTTGGGACAGGTCTTCGCCTTCCCGGAAATAGAGCAGGTTGCCGGATTTGAGAACCATCGTGGCGTCTTCGAACTTCGGACAGTACTTACAACGTACTTAACTAAATCCTGGAAACCCATCTTAGTTTACGTAAGCTGAATTTTCAAGATTGTTTAAAGTTTTTAGATATGCTTCTAAGTATTTATTTTAATTTTCTTTTGAGCTATAAACGGAAAATTATTAATCAAATGCATATCTTGCTTAAATAAGCAATGTAATCAAAAGCTTCGATGAAGGAATTTGAATTAATTACATTAGTTATCTAGAATCAGTATTTTGTTTTCTTGGAATGCAGGGGACGCTAATATTATTAGAAAATAAAGCAAGTATTATTTATTTATCTTTCCATCCAATTAGAATGATAAATGAGCAACTATAGGTACTGTGATGATATTTTAATTGTAGGGCATATTTTTTACCACCACGGGAATTTTATGTAAACTCCTTTCTCGGGCACTTTTTAAAGTATATTTTTAAACCTACATAACTTGAAGTTGAATAAAATTTATGTCAGAAAGCTAAAGAAAGACTTTGAAATATATTATGAAACCCCGCCTCGCACAATCAGATAAGGCTGTATTCTCCCATGCCATAATATGAAAAATATTTTGAGTGTGCAATATATAAAACTAACCACTACTGAATGTCTAAAAAATTGTTTTACAAAAAATACAACCGACTTCAAAAACACAAAAGGTCATAAATAATATAAGAATAAAAATAACAGTTTTATATCAGAATCTTTATTTGCCATACAACCCTTAGGGTTAAGTCGGCCATAACAAAATTAGTATATAATAATCAGAAAAAACATAACTAAGTACATAAAAAGAGTTAAGTAATTAAACATTACACGTCCGGTACTGATCTTAGATATAAACATATAATGATGTAATTTAAAAATCTGTCGCTGTTATCGATAGTAAAAGATGAACTGAATACGGTATTGAAAAATACACACATTATAAAAAAACAATGTGAGTGACCATTATCCAGATTGATACTCGGCTCAGTAAATTAAAGGAAAAGCTGAAATTTCACAAAAAGTACAAAAAATATGATAATCCAAAAGATTACGATATATTTGCATCTCTTTCTTTCTCGTGCGGCGTGTAAAGACATGATAAACAAATGTTACATTACAAGCTTTATATTTCGTCTATTGAAGCGGGTCTGAAGGATAACATAAAACCATTTTGGAAATTTGTTAACAGTAAAAAAGGTACCAAGGGCATTCCTAAATATATAAAATACGAAGATAGAACGGCTTCTGATAACGAAAGAGTTAGTGAACTCTTTTCATCCGATAAGATCCTAACTTAACAGCCTAATTTATCTCTTTAATAGTTTAGTCCGTAGCCGCCTCGAGTATGGATGTGTGGTATGGTCTCCTAACTATATGATTCACTCCGATATGATCGAAAGCGTTCAAAAGAAATGTCTAAGAATAGCAGCATACCGTTCGGGTATATGTCGTAAGCTGGCTTCCTATTTTTTCATTTTCCTATTTTTTTTGTTCTCCACTTTTTTATGTTATATACTTTGTTTACGTGCTAACGTTTTAATCATGCTGTGGCGTGTGCACGCGTTTGGGTTTATATCGGGTTTAAATGATATTTAATTGTTACTATTTGGTATAAGTTAGGATAGTAACCTGTTGTGTATGCTAAAATAATAAATAAAGTATCGTGAAAATTACATCATCAAAGTAAACAAAAATGCTCATAAAATAAAAAATATTGGGCTAAGCTGCATGAAATTTTGATGGGAATAAATAGCAGCAATTCTGCATCGAACAAAAAAGAATGACGTGAATCGGATCAGAAATCGCGGCGTAATCGGTGTAGGTACAGTAAGCTCCTTATCAAGCTATACTGATTGACCTTTGGACCGTTCTTATGCCGCTCGTAATAGTGGCGGTTTTCGTAGTGTAAATGTATAGCTTGAATGGGAGCTTACTGTACATACATGGAAAAAAATATGCGTCGCATTGAGAACCTCCTTTTTGAAATCAGTTAAAAAGAGATCGGAATTCGTTGATTGATATCATTACATTTGTTTTTAATTTTCAACCTCTTTCAGTATATTTGCAAGATATCAATGTAATATTTACCTGATACTTGAGTAAGCCTAAGTTTATATTCGTAAACTCTGATATTATTATGGAATCCACTCGTACAATAGTCTCGTAGATGTACGTCACCTTTATCGTATCTATTGTTTATCAGTTCATACAGCATGTGTCACTATTTCGACATGTTTGACCTCAAGTTCCTAAGCCTTTCAGTACTGTCGCACACTAGAACCCACGTTTTGACTAGATGTCTCTATCAATCTGTCGTGTCTGCCAATAATCGTACGGGAAATAGCTAACGAACTAGTTTCACGACAAGGGGCGTGCTAAAATCGTGAAATTGAATTTTAATTCGAATTTATATGCCACATTTCGCGCATATTACGTATGCAAAACGTAGAGGTCTCATTTCCGACAGTCCGCCATTTCGAATAATAAATGTGGCCATTTTGTGCTTTATCTCGAATCGGCGCGAAAATGACATCGCTGTACGCAAAGTATTGTGCGCCGAAAAGCAAATATTTTTTTAATTACTCTCGGGTAGAATATTACTCGGATTTGGATTTTAAAAAATCATTAATTTTCAGGCCGCACAAGCAGGCCTCTTTCAACTTTTGAGCAAGTTCGTGAGAAGATTATTCATATTTTATACCAAATGAACGTGAAATCATTATGCGAAAATAGCAAAATTTTAAACGAAATATTTAATAATTATTTATTGAACAGCAATTGCGTTATAATTATATTTTTACACCAATAACATATCGAACCTTTGCATATGCACATGGTAAGAAAACAGTTTCACTCTATCCATTAATAACTAAATAATACAAACAACGATTGCAATATTTAATTTTTACTCGGTCAATAAAGAAAATTAACTTTTTGCAAACAAATAAACAACTATGGCCGAAATAACATGTTGACAACCGTAAAACACAACATAAAATACCGCATAATAAAAACTTACCGTACCAGGGCAACATGAACTTATTGGAGTAAACAGCGTCAGCGGAAGATTTATACGTCTGTCTGCGCGCCTTTCTGGAAGATTTGTTAAAGCCTCTTACACTCGCCTGATACCCTTCTTGCGAAAACTATTCACTCGGCTTATTTGAATGGAATGGTCTTTCTTTCAGACTTTAAAAGAGGTCTAGATTAAATATTATAAAATATGACGCCTTTTTCAATATTGAAATAAACAATTAAACAATCTGTTTAAATTCATACAACATAGATAGTATAAGAATAACGAGTAGTGTCGCAAAGTAACTCATCAGTGAACACAAAGCAAAAGCTGCCTAGAAGTGTCAAATTTGGGGTACAGAAGCTACGAACTGCTATAGCGGTGGCTCAATTCAGACTTTGTTTAAATAATTATTGTTCGTGTAATTTAAATCAGATGGAATACTGAATTTGAAAAGCATTCAAATTCAATATTCCATCTGGTTTATGAAATGGAACTATAACGGTACGCGCGATGAAAATCTAGAAAACATTTGTCGGGAAAAAAGTCCCGTGGATATTGTAGGAGCTGACTATGGCAGTTTATCGCAATCAATCTCTGGAAGATACGAATCGAGACCCTAACCTAAAATAATTACTTAATCTATTCTAGTACATTTTTTTAATCTACTACAACTTAGATAGATTTTTTTATTGTTCCTTAGATATTTTTTTACGGTAAGATGTGTAATTGGCATCCAATAAAAATACAATAGGTAAGTCAGATATAGATGATTCCATAATACTAGATGTTAATATATCTATGTTTGTAATAGTCATCATCATCGTATGGCGTTAAACTCTTGCGATCTATACCAAAATGTCTACAATCGAACTTTATCTTTAACTTGGGCCAGCCACAGTCTAGCCTCTGGAGTCAGAAGGTGTAGGCACTCCAATCCGTCGTCAAATTTGGTCAAGGGGCAATCCTCCACAATGTGCTGAACAGTTTGTGTTGAGTGCCCGCAGTCGCAAGAAGGGGACTCCACGATACCCCATTTGTGCATGTGGTAATTGCACCTGGCTACGCCCGTACGGATTCGATTGCAGCAGACCACACCGCCCTCCGGTCACCCAAAACCTTGCTGAACAACTGAGGGATCCGGGATTGATATCTTGGGGTGACAGACACACGCATTCTTCCATTGTTTTAGCTCCTCAGATCGGAGGTCAGGGCAGTCCTTGATTGTTAGGTCTCTCCAAATAGGCTTTCGAGATGGAAGTCTTTGAGGAGGTACGTTGCTGAGGGTCTTCAGTATGCCGATACTGAAGAACCTGAGCAACCGATCGCGTGTGGGGATGCCTGAAATGCCCTCCTCCATTCCTTTGCTGCGGCATGTTCTCTCCTGAGGTCAGATGGGGCAAATGTGCAAGCACTGGAAGCCAAGGAGTAGGCGTGGAGCGAAGTGTGCCGGAAATGATTCGCATGACTCTGTGAAGCTGCGTGTCCACTTTTTTAGTATGAGCGCTTTGGTACCACACCGGAGCGCAGTACTCAGCACTGGAGTAGGCCAATGCAAGTGCAGAGGTTCGCAGAACATCAGCGCGAGCACCCCACGTACCAGCTAAGCGGCTGATAAGGTTGACGGGTGTCTTTAATTTTTGGGAGGTAGCGTCTAGGTGATCACGGAAGGTTAAAGAGCGTTCAAGAAGGACCCCCAGGTACTTGGGAGAGGAGTTATGAAAAATTGTTTGCCCGCAGAATAAAACCTGCAGTCTTCTATTAGCCATACTGTTTGAAAGAGGAAATGCACTAACCTCCGTTTTTGCTGGGTTCGGGCAAGGTCGCCATTTTGTGTAGTAATTCTTCATCTCCAGAAGATCCTCAGTCAGTGCACCCTCTCCCGCTTCGAATGTCTTTTCCTGACACGCCAAAACCAAATCATCGGCGTATATAAATTTCTCGGAACGAGTGCAGGGTAAGTCGCTAGTGTACACGTTGAAAAGAAGAGGAGCGAGCACAGATCCCTGTGGTAGACCATTCTTTAGCAAATGCCAGCCGCTCATACCGTCACCCACACAGACTTTAATGCTACGCGGTCCAAGCATGATGTAACGCAATAGTTGTTTTACAGGCTATCATCAAGCTCAGCTTGTATAGAAGACCCTGTATCCAAACCGTGTCATAAGCAGCTTTAAGGTCTACAAAAGCCACAAACGTTTTAAGACCACGTTGAAACCCGGCTTCGATGTAGGATGTCAGTGCTAGCACTTGGTCAGCACAGCTGCGATTCGATCTGAAACCTGCCATTGTCCATTTATAATTGGCGAGAGTCGGTTGTACAGGAGACGCTCCAGCAATTTGTATGTCACACTCAGTAAGGATATAGGCCTGTAGCTTGCAGCATCATCGGCCGGTTTACCCGGTTTGAGGATAGCTATGACTTTAGCTTTAAGAAAGATGTTGGGAAGAGGTTTGTAATGGTAATTGTTTGATTCTATTTAATTGAACATTAAAAAATAATATAATTAAGTATATTAAATTGTTTAGAATAAGAATAGATTGGCATATAAAGTGGATGAATCTTAATAATGTATCATAGTCAATTACTATATGTGGAAACTTGTCATTGTTTTTTTGTTATATTATTTATGTGTTAAGTATAGTAAAACTGCAAGCCCCGCAAATAAAATAAAAAAATAATGTGTTACATGTTTAACAACATGTATCATGAAGTAACTTTCACGAGTTGAAAGAAACAACATTTTGATATAAGGCCATCACCATGTATTTTTACTGAAATTATGAATTTATATCTCTTAAACATTTATTATATTACTTCACATATGTGACTACATTATTTCTTTAGCGTCCAATTAAAATACACAAGTCAGAGTAATTTTTATAATTAAATTACTTTACAGAGCACACACCAATAAATATGTATAAGAAACATCGAACACCGTATTTCATTTAGATAAGTATCCGTCATTGAATTCCTAAACATTATAGAATCAATCACTTAGCAGTCCATCTATTTAATAGATTGGGTCAGATAGTAAAAACAGTGTTCACGTTCACTCATGATACGGCTAGAGATACAGGTCAATAACGTTTTCATCTCGTATCTCGTTGCAATTCACACTTTTCTAGTAGGTTACTAACAAATCGTCAAATTGAAAGGATAACATGACAAAAAAAACGAACCGTATATCTATTATATAGGAGACATATTTTTTTACTAGATTTCTGACCGCACCTTCACCGGTGTTATATATTTTTCCGCAGAATAAAACTATAATGCAAAATCGTTTTAAAATAAGTTTTATAAAAGTTCAAAATACAAAATTTCAACCTCTATTTCATATTTCTAAAGAAGGAAATTTCAAAAACGCTTAAGCACGTATCCATCATCGCAGCTCATACACGTCCTCAACGAGGGGCTCGAGCCTACCCTAAGTTAGGGTGTTTATAGGCCTTAGTCAACCACGCTGGCCCAGTGCGGAGTGGTCAAATTCACATACGTAGTTCGTAAGCACAGCGAGAGTTACATTTTAATTATTAAACACTAGCTGTGCCCGCGAACTACGTTTCGCCTTAATTTATTTTTTCCCAACATCTTAAACAAATATCGTTAATGTACACAGAAATAAATACAAAAACTTAACAAATTATATACTAAAACCTTCCTCGAAAATCACGCTATCGAGTGGTGAAAACCGCTTGAAAATCGGTGTAGTAGTTTTTGAGTTTATCGCGAACAGACAGACAGACAGACGCGGCAAAGCAAAGTCCCCCTTTGCTTTATAATATGTAAGAATGAAAGGTACCTATTAAATATTTCTATACTGAAGGACATAACATAACAAGTGGGAGTTTAATCTTATAATTTCTTAGAAGTTGGTAAAACTTTCTTTAAGCGAGGCTTACGTATTACTATGGAGATTTTTACCTTTAAAACTTCAGCTTCACAAAGACGCCAAAAGTTCTATAAAATGGTATTAAAATTAGATGTTAAATGACAATATTACAAGAAATATGGTTAGAAAATTACTCGTATAAAATCATGGGGGGGTTTGGTCATCCTGATTTTTTTTCTTTCAGAATTCATTCAGAATATTAAGAGATTTTAAAAAAGATCTGAAAATATATCCAAAAATGGGCAGTGTAGAATTTCTAAGCTTTTTGAGATCATTATCATCATCCTCACAGCTCATATGCGTCCCCACCGAGGAGCTGACGCAAGTGACGTCAAACTGACGTTGTGTCGATCGCCCCGCACTGATTACATAGGAGTGAGTGAGTGAGAGTGAGGGGAATATTAAAGCAAACCTTAACGCGTGGGATAAATTATTTCAATTAAAAATTAATAAAGGCGAATAAAAAAAATCTAAAAAGACCATCCGCTAGAATATTGTTCACTTTATATGTTGAAATCGAAAGTATATGATTTAACCTGATATTTACGACGCGATTAAGTTTAAAGTTTTAAAATCGAGGCATGTTTGGGTCACATTTTAACCAAGTTTTAATTAATTTATCAAATAATTTAAAAAACCATCCTCTAAAGAATGCATTTAATAATAACATATGTTTTTTAAAGATTTTTTTATTCAATATTTATGTAGAGAAGCGGTTTTTTCTGCAGTGATTTTTTTATGATTGACCCTACTATGCGCCTTATGTTAGGGTGATTGGGCCTTAGTCAACCACGCTGGCTCTGTGCAGTTTGGTCGATTTGTTCCTGATTCGTCATATTCCTGATTGGTCATATTCCTTATTCGACACTTTTCTAACTGGTCATATTTTTAACTCGCCATATTCCTGATTCGTCATATTCCTAATTCGTCATTGTACAGTCAAATGAAATCGCGAACACGTGCGAGGTGGTTATACTTTGTACTACGGTTACTAGACAATCATTTACTTGAGGCTAAGTCCCATGTAAATAAATTTGTATGACTTGGCGCATGAGCAAAATTATTTGGCAAATTCGTTATAACTCCGTATACACTAGGCAACGTGGGTTTCAATATACACTAGGCAAATTGAAGTTTTAATCTATGGACCCCCCCCCCTCGCCCATCGAAAAGTTATAGCTACGCGTATACTCTACGTTGACACCTAAATCAGTCACCAAAGCATGTATAAATACAAATAAAAATTAATTGTTATGAAAAATAATGTTGTCAATTGAATAAACCTTATTTGCTCCTCTCAGGCACGTGAATAATTATCCATAAATGTTGCCGGTCGCAAAAACAAAGGCAGATTAATGTTTCCCGCTGTAACTTACCGCAACAAACACGAGAACAAAAGAAAACTGCTCGCCACGCTATTTCTTCTCTATTTTTGTCTGAGCTAAATTATCAGAGTTGTGTCGGGCCTCACTGTAAGCGCGTTATGGTACATTCTATTTCATAATATTCCCAACTTTAATGTAGCCTGAGTCAAAATATAGAAAATATTGTGTGTTAAAAAGTGTTGGTGCTATATGACCGATATACCTAAATTCTCGTATATACCTAAATTATTTCTGTACAGTTTTAATGTTGTAATCTGCAAATGATCCATGCTACTAGGTATATATAGTACCGTCTTTCAAGCAGAGTGCATGGGCATTCTGGTGGGGCCAGAGCAGTTACAGCCAAAAGCTGTGATCTAAATATACACTAGGAGGACAGCAAATCAGTACTTCACGCGTTGGATAGAGGTGAAGTCGCCACATCGAGATGAATACACAAATACCAAATTCCACGATTGCCATAAAATGCCTGGTACGACAAATAACATTACTCTTCACAACGGTAGGATAAAAGGTGACAGCATCGCGAAGGGCAACGACGCAGTAGACAAACCTGCACAGAAGATCGAGCATTGGGCCGGCGCCGATTGCTTTAAAAGTAAAGAATGCACTCACTGACTAAACGAGCAATTCTGAAACACAATGGAAGAATATAGATAGGCAAAGCTCGCCTTACCCCGAGTCGATTCTCGTCTCTTCGAAACCCCATAACAGCTAAACAGACCTCACTTACTGGGATGCAATAACGGGACGCAGCAATTTTGACAGATTTCTTTTTAATTTAGGTATCACGAACCCGGACATGAGGGCAGTGGAGACAGCCGCCCACGTCCTGCTGGAATACAGAGAGGTGGTAACGTTCCGGGCAAAGCACTTGGGCATACCAGGTACACTTCAGGACGTCATTGGTGCGTAATCTCGCAGAAGGAGGCTGCGGAGCGGGCGCGAGAGGATGACCGTCTCGCCGCACAGCTCCGGCGCAGGCGATTGGGGAGGAGGAGGCGAGCGTTCCTAAACGCGCGCAACCAAATCCCCTAAGCAAACCAGGGATGAAATGGCCCGACCGGCTGACAACCGTTCGGGAGACACTTTTCACTATTCTAGCATATTTGTCGACCCCCCCGTAGAGCCTCCAGGGGGCGCAATCGGGGAATGGCTAACGCCGATCCCAATTCTGTCCCTACGGAGGTAAAAGTATCTAGAGGGGATTTAGCCAGGTATGGCGTTTCTTATACCCGAGTCCAATGGCATATCCTTGGGGCGGCCTCGTCAGCCGCGGCCCCTTGTTGAATCCGTAACAAGAAGTCCCCTCCTAAAAAAAGGACGTCATTGGTGATATTTGAGAGCTAGAAACTTCCTGGAGGAGCTAGGACGATTGTTGTCATCCGTTTTCCAACGCTCTGACGAAAACAGACGCAAAGATGCGGAAAATGCCCGTACGCAAAAGAAGAAAAAAAGTTTACGAATAATCCTTCTATTTTTAATTACGTGAAAAAGGATATTTTTTCTGAAGCCCACATAAATTTGGCAAAAATAATCCTTTCCTTGCAGCCGGGTAAAATAGAGCAAGGTAGTTTTATTTCCCTGTTCTATTTGGGTTTGCTTTATCTATTATTACTTAACATGAAAATGTTAAAAAACGCTATTATTGTAGAATTGATACACCTAAAGTAATAATACATTACAAAGGAACATCAATATATCTTCAAGAATGTGGTAACAACTAAGACGGCAATTCGAAAGTGCAAACACAGAAGCTAGAAAGTAACAATTACACTTCAAAATTTTTCAATATCAACATACGCCTTCAGTTTGAAGTTGGAAATAAAATAAAATGCACGTAGCAGAAAGCAAACCTAAGTGCAGCCGTTTATATTATTATAGTTTTGAATGTGGAAAATGTTCAATGAAACTCAGTCTTCTGAATCTTCGTTTAATCATAAAGAAACATTGAGCAATTCAACACTTTCAGCAGTAAACCGTAATAAATATACAGCGCTGACAATTGAGATTCATAAAAATAAGTTACACAAGTGAGAAATACACTTGGCTTAGTTGTAGGTACTAACCATAGTGAGAAGTTGCTGGGAACTGTACTAAATGCGGCCATAGAACAGACGCAGTGAGCTGCCAAGATTTCATTACTGCCTCATTAAAACCGCTTGAAGTGAGTTGGACGCTGACACTCTGGCTTTAGCTTTTACGTCCACTCGAAGAGCTCGCCATAGTATGTAGTACGAGTATCTTGTTCTATAAGCCATTAAGGGACCGCGTAAAGAAATAAAGCATGTAATTTCACCATTACTTCAATTTGCGGGTATCATCCTGGTCGCATTGTTTTTATAACAATCAAGCCAAATGGTCAGTAAGCTAGGGTGTAAAATAGTGCGACAAAGACAATGAATTATGGCGAATTAACCGCGCTCTTATATAGATCGTACTATACAGTGTGTTCCTGCATAAAGTGCACATACGAGGCAGGGGGACAAAAGGGGAATCATTTTAGTGATTAAAAAAATCCCACATTTTTTGTATTTTTGTTTTTAATTAAATCTAATTTTTATACAAAAAATACTCCCTATATGGTATTTTTTTCTAGTGCTTATTTCAATCTGTATCATTTCAGCTTTCAAACACTACATAGATCGTGTCTCTAGGTTAATTTTAACAATAGATATGCTTATTCGAAACGGGGTGTTGGATACCGCAGTACCGATAACTTCGCAAATTTTTCATGTGATTGGACACTTTTACTATTATTAGTTTCGACTTAATTGAAACCCTAGAATAATAATACTACTACAGTTAGACGTAGATTATTTTTTTATTTATTTATTTTATTTATTTATTTGGCTTACCAACGATTAAGTACACTATTACAATCACAATTATGAAGACAATAAAATAGTAACATGAGTGTAACAATCACTTAAAGGTAGGCACCACATGCACTCCTTAATTAACCGACTCAAAATGATATAAATTCTATGAACATGGAAACAGATAAAAAATGATTGGAATAAAAACAACATTCAGAATTTTGGCAGTAATGGTTGTATCTGCGACCGATTGCCATTTTTAAAGAAGTGAAGTGAACAGTAAAAAATAGCACACCAGCACTAAAGGATCGCGTTGGAATTCAATCCAAGGTTTTGGACAATAAAGTAGCCAGCTTATGTGTTGAGTGGAAGTGCAAATCGACCCTGTCGCTAACACCGTTTATGAGTTTGAACATTCTAATAATCGGGGAATTTGAACCCAAAACTGTTCTTCTCAGTGGTGGGCACAGTGGTGTAATTGGCTTGCGAGGGACTCTTGACGGAACGCGCAAATTAATTAGCTGCAATAATTCTGGACAGTCAATTTTGTTAGTTAATATTTTACTTAAAAATTTTGCATCGTTTAGTTTTCTACGTTTTGACAGAGAATTCATGTTTAAATATTCTAGCCTTGCTTTATATGATTTAATAATTTTACATTTTCCCAATGAAAACATAATGTGCCATAAGAATCTTTTTTGTATGCGTTCCAATCTTAACGAATGCGTTGAGTAATGCGGACGCCATACAACACTGCAATATTCAAGGGTATTTCGCACTAAGTTATTATATAACAATATTTTGACATTCACGTTGCGGAAGACCCGACATTGACGTATTATAAGCCCCAACACTTTCGTTGCTTTTTTTGAGATATGTTCAAAATGTGGGATGAATGTTAATTTACTATCAAATACGACTCCAAGGTCTTTAATAGAGTGTTCCTCTTTTAATTTAGTATTATTTATTTGATAATCAGATTTAATCATTTTAAGGTTTCTAGTAAATTTTACGTAATGACATTTATGTGGATTAAGTATCATTTTATTTTTGTCACACCATATTGCAAGACTATTGAGATCACTCTGCAGCAGATAAGTATCTTCTTGTGATTTTATTATTCTTAGAAATTTCAAATCATCTGCAAACATGAAAACTTCCGAAAATTTAAAACAAGTGGGAATATCATTTATGAAAAAATTAAAAAGAATTGGAGCAATATGTGACCCTTGAGGAACTCCAGATGAAATGTTATGAGCAGTGGATTCGAAACCATTAACAACAACAAAGTAGGACCTATTTGATAGGTAAGATGAAATCCATTCCAGAAGGGCTCCCGTTATACCATGGATAAATAACTTTTGTAAGAGAATTTTATGCGAAACAATATCAAAGGCTTTACTAAAATCGGTATAAATAACATCTACTTGATATCCACCATCGATGGCTTTGTTTAATACTTCAGTAAAATGAACTAAATTAGTACAAGTTGAACGAGACTTGATGAATCCATGCTGCCGATCACTTAGATACAGCTTGAGGTGGTTCTGTAAGTTAGGGCATATTAAGGATTCAAAAATCTTAGGGAGGCAGGATAAAATTGATATGGGTCTGTAATTACACACATCTTCCTTATTGTTTGATTTGTAAATAGGAACGACCTTTGAAACTTTCCATTTCGTTGGAAATTTTCCAGAAAACAATGATTTCTCGAAAATAATCTTGAGAGCTACCAACTCAATAATCTACCAACTCAGATGCACACTTGGCAATAAAAATGGGTGGAATTCCATCTGGGCCAGCGCCTTTATTACAGTCGAGAGTTTGTAATTTTTTGAGTAAAGAATCGCTATTAATATAAGATTTTGTTGTACACTGACTGTTCCTGCTCATCTCAAGAAGGTATTCAGAGTCTGGTTCGTAATTATACCCGTCGTCATTACTATAAACCGATGAAAAGTATGTCGCAAACATTTCACACATTTCTCTTCCGTTTGTAGCAACAATCGAGCCATTATACAATGAAGAGGGATATGTACTTGTTCCACCCCGTTGATTCTTTATATGCGACCAGAATGCTTTGGGGTTATGCGAAATATCATTTTCAATTTTTCGTAAGTAATTGCCATAGCACAATTTTGATAAATTATTACAACGCTTAGAAATTAGTTTCAGTTCAATGTAGTCTAATGGATTATTATATAAATTATAACGTTTTCGAATTTTATTTTTTTCATTTAACATTCTGATTAATTTTTTATCAAACCATACTGGATATTTTCGAGTCTTATTTTTCTTACACAAGGGAACATATTTTTTGATAATAAAATCGAAAGTGTCATACAAAACCTCAAGCATGCCATCCACATCACTGTGCTCACCAAGCTGTTCATTCCAGTTATATTCGTTCAGAAATTTTTTAATAGCATCATAATTGGCTTTTGAGAAATTTGGGCTTACATGGTTATTATTATATGGAAGATTCAAATTACTACTTAGAGAAATTACAATTTCTAGAGGGGGATATTGTTTGTCAATGTTGGTAAGAGGGGACACACTCATATTAACTACACACTTGGGAAGGGTAGACAATATTAGATCAAGAGTACGGCCTGCATAGTTTTTTACACTGTTAAATTGTGTAAGGTTGTTCAAGCTAACAAAATCCAAGAGTGTTGCACATATATTGGTTAAATGTAGCTGTGATCCTTTCATTACTTGGTCCCAGTTAATATTTCCCAAATTAAAGTCACCCACAATACAGACATGGCTGTTTACAATATGTTCTAGGGCTAAATTACAACGATCTAAGTAGTTGTCCAAGGCAATCTGGCGCACCGGTGGCGGAATATATACTGCGCAGAGAGCTATCTGACGAATATTACAAGATGTTGGAATATCTATTAATATCCATAAATCTTCATTGAGAGATTCCCAGCCCATAATTCTTTTAGAACCAAATGATTTTTTGACAGCTACCAAAACTCCACCTCCTTCCTTATTTCGATGCAATTCTGAACTTTCTCTGTCTCTTCTATATACCACGTATCTTTCGTCAAATAGCTCACTGCTTAACACACCACTGTTAAGCCACGTTTCTGTTAGCACCACAACATCAAAGCTATTACATAATATATTCTGATAAAAATAATGAGTTTTCGTTCTTAGGCCGCGAACGTTTTGGTAGTAAATACATAGTTGATTGAATGTTACATTTTTTATACCAATACATGCTACTAGATACACTAAAAAAATTTATAAAAAACTAACCAAGATTATCTAAAGAGTCCATATTCCTAATTAAAATATATTCTGTGTCTTCATTCTTCCGCACAAAAATTCTCCCACTATTCTCGACTAGACTGTGTTGGTATAATTCTGACTTAATTTAGATTTAATGAAACAACTCATAATCATAATTTTCTATCAAGAAATAACGAAGTGTTTACATCATAAAATACCATTAGAATTATTATTGTATAAAATTTTCGAAATGATCTCCTCGTTGCGGTAGGCACATTGCTGCGCGAGAAAAACTATTTGCTGTGTTGCGCGTCGAAACATGGCTAGGTCATTCCTGCGGCGAAGGGGAGCGGCTTGAGGATCATCCTCCCGCTCCCTCTCCGCAGCCTCCTTCTGCGAGATTATGTCCTCGCAGAAAGAGACGACAGCCCCCAATTCCGCCTCGCCGCGGAGCATGGCCACGACCATGCTCGGTAGCGAGAGGTCTCCGCCTCCCAGCGCAGCGTTGAGTTCACTGCGCTGGCGTCGCCAGGCCGGGCACACCAACAGGGTGTGTTCGGCAGTATCATCGGGAGCGTCACAGTGATGACACTGCGGCGTTTCCTCCCGATGTGCAACTCAATACAAGTGGTGACCGAAACAACCATGTCCGGTCAGTACCTGCACCATGCGGAACGAGAGGCTGCCCTGCCGGCGCCCTACCCACTCCTCCAACACCGGACGTATTGCTTCGATTGTCTGGTGGCCGGCAGCTGGGAAGACGAGTGCCTCACCCCATCGGCGCAGAGCCTCCCTCTGCGCCTGGGTACGAACCCGCTCCACTTCCTCAGGAGCGGATCGTCCCCCCCGTTCTCGTACAGCAACCCGATGACGATACACCTCCGCATGGACGCGTGCATCGACATCCCAAGGCGTTTGGCCCGCAAGAACGCAGGCCGCGCCCTGGCTGACCCTGCGATAAGCTCGCACGGCCCGGGTTGCTATGACACTCTGCGGACGTCGCAAGAGAGCCACCGTTCGAGGGGAGAGGCACTCCGCCCATACCAGGGGCTCCGTAAAGTGCCATCGACCGTATCACCCCGTGATACAGTCCACGGCACGCCGATCCTGGCCCTCCTACGCTAGGAAGATAGTCATCGATCCTGAGAGATAGCTTTACCACTTAGGCTGTTTTGTGATTTTCGGGGACGCATTATATTGCTATTGCTAGCTACGCCCCACAGTTAAGGCGCAGGCCTGCCCCGAAAGGGGCAGGTGTACTGGTGGACGCAGGTGATTGCGGACCTGCATACCACCAGCATGCGCTAGAACTACACCCGACGAGGAAACTGAACTTCGTCGGATGTATGCGGCAGCCAAGAAGGCCCTGCGGAACGAAATCTGCAGGGCCAAAGAGGAGTCCAGGGAGTCGTTTATACAGCTCCTGGACGACGATTCGTGGGGTCGTCCATACCAGGTGGTGAGGGGGAAATTCAAATCTTCCGCTCCCCCTACCTCCGCTATGGACAGGGGGCTGCTAGATCGGGTGTTGGGGACTCTGTTCCCCGATCCCAGTCCGTTCCAGCCCCCCAGAATGGTCCCCCCCGATACTCCTCCGGTGGAGGTGGCTGCCGCTATCCCTCCCGTGTCGAACGTGGAATTCGACACGGCGAGGGATCGGTTACGGCGCAAAAAGAAGGCGCCGGGACCGGACGGTGTCCCAAGTAGGGTTCTGGCCCTCGCCCTGGGACACCTCGAGGAGCGGTTCCGAGCGGTGCTTTACCTATGCATCGCCTCGGGCCGCTTCCCCAGTCGGTGGAAAGTAGGCAGGCTCTGCCTGTTAAGGAAGGAGAGCCGCCCAGCGGATTCCCCGACTGGGTATCGGCCGGTGGTGCTGCTCGATGAAGCCGGAAAGTTTTTCGAGAAGATTCTCGATTCCCGCATCATCGAGCACCTAGAGGACCGGGGGCCGGACTTGGCTAACAACCAGTTCGGCTTCCGCACCGGCCGGTCCACGATGGACGCAGTAGCCCTCCTCAAGGGGTGGACTGAGGGGGCCACAGCTCGTGGGGAGACTGTTGTTGCGGTGTCTCATGACATTCGCAATGCCTTCAACAGTCTTCCCCACGATTGCATAAAGGAGGCACTCCGTTTCCACCGGGTGCCTCCGTACCTCCGCGCTCTCGTGGAGAGCTACCTGGAAGGCAGGTCAGTTCTCTACGAGGGGCCGGACGGTCGCGTCCATACGTGGGCAATGGCGGCAGGTGTACCCCCTTCTGCGAGGACGTCATCTTGCAGAAGGAGGCCGAGGAGAGGGAGCGGGAGAATGATCCTGAAGCCGCTCCCATCCGCCGCAGACGGACAGGCAGGCGAAGGCGGGCATTCGCACAAGCGATGCCCGTCTAATGACCCTGCCGTGGAGGCCTGCGTGCACGGCTGGCCCCGTGCACGCCGCCGTAAGGCCCTCCGTCTGGGGATTGCTCTGGTGTTCTCGGGCAATCCCCCTTGGCGATAGCCCGACCAGTTAGGTCGGGCTAGCCCGGGCGCGTCGATAGTGGTAGTCGCAGTGTAGACCCTATCACGCGCGCCCATAAGGGCAGGGAGAGGGGGGTTTAGTGGGTAGGCCTGGCACTCTGCCGGGAGAGCCCCACACACGCTCGTCGTCTAGCCAACGGCGAGTACGGTGCGGTCACGCATTCCCCCAAAAAAAAAAAGAAGCTACGCCCCACAGTTGTATACCATACGTCCAGGCTAGTTTTAACATCGAGTTAAAAAAGCTTATTTTCTTTTTTCTTTGTCTACAGATTTCTATGTTTTGATATTTAGAAGTCCTTATTTTTCCTTAATGTGAGTTATTGTTGTTTTATTCACTCAAGATCCACACAGTACGGATAACGGATCCAATATGGTTCTAACGTTGCATCTTAACATTATTGTATCTTAAAGTACGTTAATAATAATTAACTGTGGAACCGAGGTTTTGAATATGTTATTGATTAAAATGGCGGGCGAAAGTAAAGTGATGTTCACAAACCTAGGCACACGGCATTTTATCTCGTAGCATTTCGATCGATGCTGTGTGTTGCTTAATATACTTGTAGCTAGCTACCTGTATCTAACTGTAAATGTAATTGATAATGCTGCTTTAAATAATTAATGATTCACCACCCTTGTAATACATTTGCTGTAGCTTTGTTCCATGGATATCGTAAAGTTTGCAGTAAAATCGTGTTAAAGTCACATAGTAACTTAACGTAATTTCCGACAAATGATTTCTCCAAAATTTTAATAATTAATGGCGGGATTGACCTAATTCCATTCAATTCAATTACAGAATATCCCTCGAGAAGGAAACCGTTTATTTTCGAAAATATCGATTAAATGTATATATATTTCTATTCTTCAAGACATAATAATATGATGTGGAGGTTGTATTTTACAAGCTTTTATTTACTTTCACCTGTCCCGATGTCTGTAATGAAATCTTGCAAGTTAAATTTGACCCACTTCCCGGTCTCCGATTGAGCTGAAATTTTGCATGCATATGTATATCGCGTGACAATGCAATAATAAAAGCTTGTGTAAAAAAAAATTACTATTAATTTATTTTATAAATTTATTTTTATATCATCGATAGTCCAAATATGTTATGTTTTAAAAGCTTGAAATCAAATCGCTTGATGAATTTTGTTAAACCATGCACATTAGTTTCTTAATAAATAAAGCGAATATTATTTCAGCTGATGATTGTTATGAATTTTTCATTCTGTTTTATTTTTTGTATTTAAATATTTTAGGCTTGGTCGCGATTATTTTCACATAAATTAATCAATGGTATAACTGATATAATTCTCATTTTTATGAAAAATTTGTAGCACCAATAGCTTCAGGTTTAGCAGTGTTTAAGATTATTGTCTATTTTTTTTATAGTGGGCAAATAACTCCATTCCACATGATAGTAAGTGGAAGTGATGTCCAAATGCGAAGATAGCGAGGCAGGAGAGAGAAAACAAGCTGCACCTCCCACACTCACTCCCACCTTGCCGACCTGCAAGGTGCTCCTTCATGCCACTATTAAAAGTCGGATTAAAAGTCGGAGGGAGAACACGTGTGCCAGCAGAGAGTTGCATTTTTTGACAGTGCGACATAGAAATGAGTTGTAAAAAAAAGGAAAGGAGAAAGTGGGATCAGGGTAAAAAGTTCCTCACAGCAGGAAAATGAATTAGTTCTATCACCTTTATTAAGGTGATAGGCACATTATAAGTATATGATGATAGGACTAATTCATTTTCCAATCTAAGCTAAACCAAGATAACATTTGCTGTTCATAAATTCTATTCCAAAGACGCCTGCTACGGTCAAGAGATTATTATGTCCGAGAGAAGACGTTCACTGAGAGCTGGGGAGACGTAATGAACGCTCGATTTGACAATTTTAATTCCCCTGTGAAATTAACTAAGCAAGACGTTGAAGGTTTCTTTCATTTCCATGATAACACGGAGGGCTTTTAGGTATGAATAATATAATTCGCTTCGTTGGGCTCCTTACTCAAATATGTATATGAAAATGACAGGGAAAAGTAATTGGCAGTTGAATTATGTGAAAACAATAATGAAGACCAAAGGAAATTGTTTAAGAATTTAGAGCAAACGTTAAATTTATTGACAAACGCGTATAATAATAACTTCATAATAACTTCAAGAGAATACACGCTCATGTATCCCCACATCCTCAGCCATCGTAAATTCTTTATCATCGCTTCGCTCTTGTTCTGTGGTGGTGAATATTTGGCGCAGATCCAGAGAACCGGCGGCGTTCGATTTGCAGTGGAAGCATTTTTTATTTGTTCGGTGGTAAGGTCGCTTGTAAAATTACCACCATCTTACATAAGGCACTTAATTTCCATTGGGACTTAAAGCATAACTGAATAACAACAGTCCAATTCCCTTGTGTTCGTGGATGGGATTTAAATAAAGATCACCTCTGCATGAACGACACATTTTAAAATACCATTTCTCTTCCTAGTTCTGAACTTGTAATTAAAAATGATAAATGCCCCAAAATAAATAAAGAGAAAAAAAAAAAAAAAAATGATAAATGTTAGTACTAATGAAAATAGCTTCCGCCAAACATCCAATTAGCATAATCGAAAGCTTATGTATTAAGCCTTTAATGCGCTGCGCAAATGTCGATAGGCATTTCATTTAGTTAATCGCAACATGGCGGCCGCTAGCAGTTCAATCAAAGTTCTATACAGTAATTTTGTTTACGAATTTCTAGTCATTAAAATCGATTCCTAAGCTGTTGCAACTTTGTTATATTACATTTGTCATACATAAGGCAACACAGAAAAATATTTGAAGCAAAATATTTATTCATATGGTTATAAAGAAGTAGTAAAAGCTTTAGTTAACCGTCAACTATTTAAAGTTGATATTACAGTTCACATCAAAGTAATTACTTAATGTAAAGACGATATAACTGACAGATTTTAAGCATCCCACGCCAAAATCCCCTTGGCCTGCGTTCGATTGATTTCATTAAAGCAAAGTTCAGCTAGCAAAGTTCGTAATAGCCCGCCTGCTTTCGTATCTCGATGCTTCGAAAGAATATCAAGATAACGAAGTCACTATCAACCTTCCACGCTTCACGAAAGTTGGTGCCTATTTCGTTATTATGTACCATGAAGAAATTTGAAATTGTCTTGAGATAATACCGGGCAGTTCGGATATTCGAAAGAAATTGTGAAACTTTAACATCAATTGAAAAGACTTAATTATGATCGCTTTCCATTTATTAAAATGAAATGGGAGGTAAATAATGTTTAACATTACTATGTTAGCAACTTAGCATAGTCGTAGAACCATCCTCAATCGAGGGAACATAAGACTCGTATATATAGACTCCTGTTCATAACATTATAAATACTATTTGAGTTATATTATTAATTTAATTACAAATTTAATATTATTAAAGGAAGTACCATCTACGCCAAATTAACATGTAATTAGCTTTATATAGTATAGATTAGAATATTAAAACTTTGATTATTTAACTATGGTTGAGATAACAAAGTCTTATTTCATAATTGTAGTATTTTGTCAGTTCAACATATTCTAAGATTTATATTTTCAAACGCCAAATTGCTCTGCAGTCTTTTTTGCTGTTATCATAATAAGTCATGACTGTAATCTTTTTCATAGCAGGTTCTGAGGCCTCAATTCAACCTAAAGCTATGACGTCAATAATAATTACTAGCAGTCGCGAGTTGGACTTTACTGAGTAGGAGTAAAATTGATTTGTAATGATCGTTTGAACGTTATTTGAGCATTATTTCACATCCAGACACTTTTTTACAATTTCGTTGTTATAGAGAGCTATGTAAAAGAACACCTACTGAATTATATGCGACATTAAGGTTAATACAGGTGCTACATCTTATTATTATGGAAATAGCGTTAATAAGAGCAAAAAGGGGCAATCAAATGTATTGTTATATTTGCCTCTATCGTTGGATCTGTTTTCAGTTAAAAAATATACTCATGCTGCCTCAACTGCATAATTCTGCACATCGCAACCTTTTGTTACTTGAAAGTTGGAGCATTCACACGAAATAAAGGCGGGGATAACAAATGCTCACTACGCAGTCCACTGTTCCCTCCAGCCTAATAAAAAAACGTGACCCAGTTCCAAACGTGTCCGGTGATTTTTCACGATATCTTTTGTCTATGGTTTCGAGCGTTTTTGTTTTGTGAAATGGTTTAATGCATTTTTTTTATCCTAAAAGAGACTTTACCTTCAGTTATGGTTAATGATGATTCAGCCATCGTCGAATAATCATGGCGGCTCTACCACAGTGTCACGCATATTTTAATTTTATTTTGTAATTACATAATGAAATGAAACCTCTATAAAAACAAACAAGCTAAGAAGAATGAGTATAAATATCAAAATGTACATAAATATACGAGGAATTTCATTCTTCCACTTCTAATTTACACAATTCGCATGACCCTAAATGCTGGATTAAAGAAATAGAGCAGAAAAAAACTACGATTCCCTCGCGTTACTCTGACTATTCACGCTAGTGTTTCTATGCCTTTATTGCTCCCGTAAATGGACATCGAGAATTTAAAGCTGTTTTATGCCTTAACCGCCCGTGACAACGGAACTATAAGAATCATAATTTCTGTAAACATTAACGGAAAAACTAGAAAAATATTCTAACAGGAATATTTGGATTTTAGTGCGACTTTTATAAAACTATCCTTCAATTAACTCTCTGCGTTTGGCTGTTATCTCAAATTTTATCAACTTAATGATAAATGTGTGTTATTTACCTGATGTTAGTTTCGTATTGCCTAGATATTGCTGATCATAACAAGTTAACAATAAGCATTATTTATTCATAAGTTATACACCTACAAGAATCACGTGGAATATAGTCCAGAATCAACTAGTGACATATTATGAGGGGTGGTGGGTGGTAATTCTTCACGACCCAGCACCTCACAACAAAACCACTCATTTGGAAATTGTTCAAGTACATTTTATTATATAAATTTTCACCAAAACACACGAAAAGGAATTTGAAAATTCTACCATTATTAATGTTAACGTTGTGTGTCATCTGCAAAATGTTTTGTGAAATTTTTTTAGTACCCTATTTTTATTATACAACTAAGTCGACGGCATAATATTTAGAACCATATATTATAACCAGGAATCTCTGAGTAAGTTATTGTTAGATATAATTTAACCTCCAAAGCCTTAAATTTTGATCTATGCTTTTCTTACCATAAAAATAAATATGAAAGTCAATAAAGCAAAATAAAAAATACAGAACATACCTCGTCATCGAACGCGTCCGGATCAGCCATCTTGAAAACTTCTTGAGTACTACTGTTGTATCACAAGCACGGCACTGGCACTGTCACTCACGCATGGCACGTCTGGTGAAGATCATCGCATATTCAAGCCTGATTCAACACTGATGCTGCGCATTATCGAACTTTTATCGAATGACCTGGAACAAAGGTTATATTATTATTATAAAATTTTCAACAACCAGGCTATATTATCACAATGTATAATTTTGTTTTAAATGGTTTATTTATTTATTTCTATGTATAACAATTTATTAACTATTTTAAATTAAACTATATAAACAATACTAATGCAACCCACAACCCAATATAAACAAAACAAAATTACTCTATATTGCCCTGCGGCAATATAGAGTCTGTCCAGGGAAACAAGAGCGCAACATGATCATGAAAAATAACGGCAAATTTCAAACAATCTTAGGCTGAAAATTACTGTAAATAGTAAGGAAAATACATTTTGATACTTTTTATAAACAAATAAATAAATTGTTTTAATGAATAAAATTTATGTAACAAAAATAAAAAATATAATTTAACATTAATAGTTATTTTATTAATACGCTTATAATAGGTCGACTAACAATTTGCAATGCAATCTTGGAACGCAAATTGGATCCAAACCCTTTTCTAATCATTGTATCGAACTGAAATTTTGCACATGTATGTAGTTTGCATGACAATGCAATAATCTAATCTGGTACCAGCGAGCTGCCGTTGCACCCAGAGTAGATTTCCTGGGAGGGAATTCTTCAACGGTGAATAGTACAAACGCACGAAATTTTGTATGATGCTTTAATTTTGACAGTCCGTTCTAAGCGTGCTTTTTAGTTTTTTTTACTTATATTTATAAATCGTAATTAAAATCAGATTCGAAAATTCCAACCATTTCAAATGCAAAACGATCAAGATAATTTGTTGTACTAACCAGTGGTCTCCGAAAAAGCATGTAAACAATGTTGTTTTTCTAAGAATTTGTTTCCTTTTCTTCCTTTTAGATTAATTTATCAATAATGTTACACATTAGCTTCCTAGCAACACATTTAATAGGAATCTTCATTGTCAATAGTTAAAATCAAATAAACAACGATGACGTTTATCAAACTGACTTGATAAGTATGCGAAGAAAATGGTGATGTGATGAGAACTAAATATTTGTCACTATCATGTTTCGCCAGACTACCTAAGACGCAGGCAGCGTTTTTTTTATCTACTAATTAGTGGTACTGGGCCCGGCGGACGATGTCCCAACCGATTACAATGCCACCTATTGGTTCTAATTTTATGTTTAAACCTTCCCTGAACCAACAGAAAATTTCGTAAAAATCGGTCGAGCCGTTTTTGAGTTTAAGCGAGACTAACACACAGCGATTCATTTATATATATAAAGAACTAGTGGGCCCCGCGGACGTTGTCCCGCCCGATTACAGCACCACCTACCGGGTCCAATTGTGCGTTTAAACCTTCCTTGGACCTATTCAAATACACACAGAAAATTTCGTAAGAATCTGTCGAGCCGTTTCTGAGTTTTAGCGAGACAAACACACAGCGTTTCATTTTTATATATAAGAAGAAGAAGATAAGAGAAGAAGATTTCGTCTGATAATTTGTTTCAATTCAGTCTTTACTATATAAATACAAAATATACAGGTAAATACGAATAGATCACTGTCAATACTTTCAACCCAACTTGACCAAGCAGCAGTGTTGCATTGTTGTGCTCCAATATAAAATTTAAAAATTTTGTGTTGTAGCGAAACAAAAAAGAATAAGCTAGAAATAGTGTTGTAGACAGCCTAATGTCAATTTGTCGGCTTCTCGACATCGATACCACGGTCTCAGCTCGAGAAAATTACATTTCAATCCCGGCTAAACCTGAGATTTTCTTGTGCACCGTGTCTATCGTATAAATGGATGCTGCCAGTGATAGAATTTGAAACTAGTTCAGATTTTTTTTTTCACTTTTTAATAAAATTTCCAATAAAGCATTATTCTTATGTTTTATTGATGTGCTCAGGTTCTATTATTTAGTTAAATGTCTACTTTCAAATCCTTTTTTTTCCAAGTTCAAAATCTGAAGGTGTTTATCACTATGAGACAAAATTTAACATTTTATTAGGATAATAGAGATAGAATTGTATATAAGTTTAGAGTTAAACTTTACGTATTGTCCATGCACTGAACAACCTTAAAGCAGTTTAATTTTTTTTTGATAAATCTTGCGAGTCCATGAACATCTGTATTTACTGTGGGACAATGTGGGACACCTGTTTTGGAGTCCCTGGGACCACATTTAAAGAAAACATGAATGGGATTACTACTATTTTAAAATAATGTATCTTTTAACTTTTTTATCGAAGCAACATCTCTTTATAGATATGAATGTCATATATCGTTGCTATGAATGTGTCAATCTTATTTAACATTCATTATAATAATCCTTTATTGACCCAAAATAAAATACAAACATTATGTCTCTGATTTCTGAACTAGGTATACCCGTATTATACCAGTATCTAAGAAAATCGGATGTGCCTATAAAATTTGTGGATTTCGCTCGGTTTTCCTGGGATTTTATCACCAGATCCTGACTTTGGTGGCAATGGGACCAAATCAGAAGTATCGAATACAAAAACAATATTTTTTTATGAAACTATCGAATACAAAAACAATTTTTTTCAACATTGTAGGGTGTAACGGAACGCATTGAGTTTTAAGCATTCGTTACAAATAGGGAATAATAAAATACATCATGCAATGTAAAACTTGATAGTTTCTCAATTATTCTAGGGTAAATTGGCAAAAATGCTTAATGACAATAGGTCTGCTTTGGTGCATACTATGTACATGGAGAATTTAAATAAATAAATAAAGCTTCAATTAAATTTAGAAAGTTTATTAAGGAACAAATAATTAGAATAGTGGCCTAATAGAGTCATGTAAACATTAAGAATGGGCCCCGTATTAGACGCCTGCCTGTCGACGCGGCTGTTGTGCATAAATGCATGTAAAAATGTATTAAGTATAGTTGGTACAAGCGATTATGAATTCTAACAGCGGAACTATTTCTCATATTTTGATATCAAAATGGCGTGTCATCCCCGCGTCTGTCGAGATCGCGGCGTCGGCGTCGCTAGTGATGGTTCAGCTTGCGCAGCTCGCCCAGATCGCCGAGATCGCCTTGTCGTTTTAAGTATAAATAGGTCGGAGGTTGGAAATCGGGAGCTCATTTTTCGTGGGTCGTCTTACCGGGAGTTTCAAAGCAAGCCTCGAGTGCGTTGCGAATTCTATCCAAGCCGGTTGGTTTTTAACGCGTTCTTTGATTTTGTGTATTTAATTTGAATTAATTTGTGTTTGCAAAGATTGTGAATTTCAAAATATTAGTATACGAATCCGAATATCGAATTGTGACGACTTAAACACTGACATGGTTCGGTGGGCCTCGGTCGGGTTACCCTATGGTGACGGCAGACCTTGGTTTCAACTTCCTTCGGGGAGGGCGTTGTTTGGAACATATCAACGTAGTCACTCTTTATCAACATAGTGGCTCAAGTTCCCTGGTTTCTTTGAGAAGTGTTTAGCGGCGGGGGGACTGTCGAAGTAGACCCATGCCTTAATTGCACCCGTTTAGCTACGCATGGACTAAAGAAGTCGGTCTCCTACTTTTATATGTATATATACACCACGTATATAGGGCTTGTGAACACACGGCGATCCCAATCCAGTTGCCCGTGCTCACACTTACACGAGTATAGGGAAATAGGTACACAGAGGCCCTTCTCACCTCGCCTTTCATTCTTTTAAGTTAGTTAGGTGTCTTACATTGCACTTCGTAAGACAACAGAACACACCACACGATTAACGTAATAAAAGGATTTGATCCTTAGCTTGCTATCTTCTCATTAATTTAGCAGATTAGGACTATAAAGTAGGCATGGATAGGATAATAGGCAGGATGGGAAAATAGAATGGGAGCTAGGAATAAGGTGATAGGGATAGGATCATTAGATGTTGCTAAGTATCATTTGATGATAGAGTTTAGGTTGAGCTAGGCTAGAAAGGTAGGGAATATTTGAATTTAAAATCAAGGGAACAGCTGAGTTTCATGGAAACTACTTCTCAGTGAGGTTTATAAAGTTTGGAGGAGTCAATTTGAGAAATAATGAATATTATTAATAAATTTAACTAGTAAGGAAATGCTCTAAAAATGGAAATTGTTCAAAATTATAATGAAATTTATATCATGTGGATAAATTAAATACTCTTCAATTTTCCAAGTCAAAATGACTAATAAAAATGTAAATAGAATACAGCTATTAAATATTCTAAAGGAGAAGTATGTCCTTAAATGTTGATATGCAATAACATGATTATAAAATCATATGAAATGAATCTTTATTATGTAATGGGAAAATTATCCATTATTTGCTATTAATTATGGCATGTTAATTCAGTGTTATTCAGGTGAGCCAAAGGCAGCCTACAACAATGACTCAAAAATAAAAGGGTGTATGTTGTTATCTTCAAGTCTAACCAGAAGTTAATATTGCTGTGGTTAATATTACTGTATTTACATAACAAACTATAATTTATTAAAGAAATTGAAGATGTTTAGTTCATCTACAACCTAATTTCATACTAGGTTTCTAAGGGAAAGTTGTTTCTTTTAATATTATGAAATTGCTTAGGTAGCTGAAGATTAATAGGATGCATAGCAATCAATGGAATAGGTGTATTAGTGAGTAGTTGTATCGTTCTTTTGTTTCCTAAAAGAACTAGGGTTAATTGCGGCATGATATGGGTTCCTTTATGATCACTAGATGATCACTGGCTAAACGTTGTTAGAATAATACTTATAAAGATTTATTACTATGAATCATATTTAATATGATTAGACAGAGAGAGAAGTAGTGAAGGTGAATGTTAATTAATTATAAAATAGCTATTTTAAACCTGCACCTGGGTCGTAAGCCCCAGGCACTACATTTGGCTCTCCTCTGTAATGTATATAATAAATCTAATAGGTTTTGTAGGGAAACTTTTAGGAACTATTAAATAGGTAGGGCCCTGCGATGAGGAACTTCCGTGTGGTTTTGGAAAGGGGGGAGTGTATAAGGCAGGTTTGGCATAGACACTCACCATGTGGAGCGAGGCTGGAGCTCACCATTTTCTCATTAGGGTTAAATACTGATTAGGTAGACCATTTCTTCATTAGGTTTAAATACTGATTAGGTAGACCATTTCTTCATTAGGTTTAAATACTGATTAGGTAGACCATTTCTTCATTAGGTTTAAATACTGATTAGGTAGACCATTTCTTCATTAGGTTTAAATACTGATTAGGTAGACCATTTTCTCATTAGGTTTAAATACTGATTAGGTGGACCATTTTCTCATTAGGTTTAAATACTGATTAGGTAGACCATTTCCTCATTAGGTTTAAATACCGATTAGGTAGAACATTCCCTCATTAGGTTTTAATGTCAGTTAGGTAGGAGTAAGACTTTACCATTTCCTCATTTTTAATGCTGATTAGATAGGAGTAAAAATTATATTTTGTTCATCTTGGTAGATTAGATTTTTAGTCTGTTTTTAGTTAGAAATAAGTTGGGGGTTATATTTATATTATATTAGGATTAGGTTGGCCAGGATTTAGGGTTTGAGTTGAGTTAGGGTTTAGAGTAGAAGAGTAGAGTAGGGGGGGGGGGGGGTTGTTACAAGGGGTAATCGCGTAACATACACCCAAAAAAAACATACGCGACGAATTGAAGACCTCCTTTTTTGAAGTAGGTTAAAAAGCAACAAAATTATTGTGCGCCTAGAACTTATATTTAATACATATTTTTCGTATAGTTCAGTAGACTTCAAATCATACAATTTATCAATAGAAGTGACGCATATTTCAGTCTCCGGGTTCCAGGACTTCCTGTAGAAAATACTAGGACGCATAAAAGCACACGGTAAAAAGAAGTTTTATGGCAATATAAAATTTTCTGCGGAGTACCTGGGACCTAGCAGGTAAATAACGGGTTAAAAATAACACTAGATAGTAATAATTGTAACCTTTATTAAATATAAAGATGCCTCTTTAATTTTTTCTTTATTCAAGCCCTTTTTATGGTTGCCTAAGGTCTCAAGCTCATTTGCACGCCATTACTGTGGAGCGCAGGTGCAAGCCAGCCTAATTTAATTTGTTTTTATGGGTAACGCTACTATAAATGCAAAAGTAACTCACAAAGGTGTTAAGGTAACGTAACGTTGAGCAAAATGTGTAAACAAAGGAGTATTTTTCATTCATATACATGATTCACTAAATTACATCGATATGAACGGCTTCATATTCGGGCTTGGACTTATTAATCAAACGCCGTGTGGTTTGATTGATAAGTTCATGTATACAGGTTAATAAATTGGAATAAAGCACCAATGAAATTAAACGCATTTGTCGTCATAATAATTATTTTTAATTAATAATAATATTTTTTACATTTAAGAAAATTATTTTCTTTTTACGTAAATCGGCTATCCAAGTATCGGTTATAATGATAGACAGGAAATATAAATAATTGTAAACTTTTTGATGGTTATATGAAATACTAGAAATAAATATCAAGATATAGACATTTTGTTACTTCTTTACTTGTTGCGTTACTCGCCTTTATAAAAAAATATTTAATTAATTCACATTTATCATCTGGCTAAAAGAATAAGAAAGACCTCCTGTATTCTCAGAAAGCTGAGAGATTCGGCAAGCAGGGACTTACTGATCATAATTTATAAGGCCCTGTGTGAGTCGGTTGTTGGGTACTGCATCTCGGTCTGGGGTAGTACTGCTAAGACCACGCTTCTGGTGGCTGAACGAGCAAACAGGTCCCTCCTCAAAATCATGCTCAAAAAGCCTTTCCGTTACCCCACAACCACTCTCTACAAAGAAACTAAAGTTCTCACAGTTCGCCAACTTTTTATTTTAAAATCTTGCCTTATTAGTCATAAACGTCTGAAAATCTCCGAAAATTACAATACACTCTTAAAAAAACGAGTCTTTAAAGTTCCAATACCAACTGTCAACTCACACTTTGCAAGCAGGTTTGGTGACTTCATCAGGGCACGCATTTATAATGCTGTCGTGAGGTTCTGTAATATTAAAGATTGTTCCAATCGGGTGGCCAAATTGGTTGTGACCGAATGGTTGCTTTCCCTGGACTACACATCCACAGAGGAGCTTGTTAACAAATACTCTTAATAATTCTATTTTTCTCTCTCTTATTTTTATAATATAAAAATATAACATTATCACTTGTTACTTACAGAGAAAGCAATGTGACTAACAATAGAAAATATAAAAATTTTGTTAACAATAAACAAAAAGACAATGCATTCACCTCATGGTTCCCCAAGATACAGGCAATGCGATGCCTAGTTTGGAAACCTCTGCTAATATCATTGTAATTATTTCTGCAGTGCACTAATTTCTAAATAATTTTATCTGTATGTTAATGAGTTTTTCTTTTTGTGTAATAAAGAATTATTATTATTATTATTATCCATTTATTCAAAAATATTCTTAAATTTAAGTTTTTTACAATATATATATAAAACCAAATACTATAAAAAACTTTTATTAATATTATTATTATATTCTATTTTATTGGGTTATTCCTTAAAAGTCCTGAAAAAACCGGCCAAGTGCGAGTCGGACTCGCCCATGAAGGGTTCCGTAGCAGCAAGTAACATAATATAAACGTTCTTGTTGTTCGTTGTAACTTTCTTTTTTTCGATGATAGATGGATTTTTGATCGTTGTTTTAATAATAGTGTATTTTTTAAATTAAGTTATTGATAAGTAAACATTATAATTAGGTACCTAAATGATAGGATTTTTATTATTAGAAAATAGTGGTTCACGGTTTATGCATAAAGTTTATGTTTATGAACTTAAATGCTTTTTTTATTTTTATATTTGAGTTGATTGAATGAAAGGTAAATTGCGGTTTACGATTTATGACATATTAAAAAAAAACTACTTACTAGATCTCGTTCAAACCAATTTTCGGTGGAAGTTGACATGGTAATGTAGATCATATATATTTTTTTAGTTTTATCATTCTCTTATTTTAGAAGTTACAGAGAGGGGATACACATTTTACCACTTTGGAAGTATCTCTCGCACAAACTATTCAGTTTAGAAAAAAATGACATAAGAAACCTCAATATCATTTTTTAAGACCTATTCATAGATACCCCACAGTATAGGATTGACGAAAAAAAATTTTTGAGTTTGAGTATGGGGAACCCCAAAATTTTTTTTTCTATTTTTGTGTGAAAATCTTAATGCGGTTCACAGAATACATCTACTTACCAAGTTTCAACAGTACAGTTCTTATAGTTTCGGAAAAAAGTGGCTGTGACATACGGACGGACAGACATAACGAATAAAACGGAACCCTAAATCAGGTGTGCAATTTCTAAACCTAGCAGGGAATACTTTTAAGAAATGATGGATTTGTGTATTTTTGCGCTTTTGGGGAACTGCGATGTAAGTGCAGCATATTTAAAAAAGAAAACAGAATGCGGTCTGCGATAGTGTGTGGTGATTTCGAAATATCATTCTGCTACCGATTATATTAAAATATTCAAAACTGGACAAAGAGGAAAAGTTAGCATTGTGCGGTGAAATCACAAGTATACGTTTACAATTATCATGCAGAAAACCGCACAAAAAATTGTTTTTGCTAATAGTTGTAAAGAGAGTGCATGTCAAAGAATAAAACTTTAAGTGAAAACAGGTTACTAAGTTTAATGAATTACAGTACAATCGAAATGCGCAGTAAGCTTAAAATAGCTCAGTAGACATTTTTATTACATTGCATTCTTCGAAGAGATTGAAATTTGGTAAGTATCATAGTCCGAGTACGAGATTGTACAGGTTTGAATGTTATTCATGATGAGTTGCTGAGTAGGTGTCTAGGCAGGGTAGATGGACTTCGTTACAATAAAAATTGTGATTAAATGAATTTATCACAGATCATTTATCACATACAGAAATAGACATACGTTCGTCACATTAGTTGAGAGGGAGGCTACTGGTGTAAATAAAAGTAAGGCCAGATTCAGGGTAAAGTCGTAAACGGGCATTTTTTGAGTAATCAACACAGCACTGTTCTTACTACCCGTACCAAACTAAGCTTAAGGCGATGTTTCCCAGAAAATCTACTAGTGCACGGCGACTGCTTTATTGCACGGTAATATTACACGTTTTAACGATTTTTGTCAAACTGGCGTACAAAAAAAAAAATATTTTTGCAATTTTCTAGACAGTTAGAATGCACGTCTATTGGTGAAAGTTTTATGTCATTTATTATTGTATTTTCTGAATCACACCTGTTTAAAAATATTGAAAAGAGTAATCTTCGGATTTTGTTTTCTATCGAGTGAAATATATTAATCATGTTTCTGTCTTTAAGAATATTTAGATAAAATGTTCAACAATATCATATATGAATTCTAGATCTATATGTTTTATATTTGTGGCGGTACATTAAATCGAAATTGTTCGAAAACGGTAATGTAGCGTCTAAAGCCTCTTTGCTAAGTTCATCCGATGTAAACGTCGCTCATTACTTGAAAAATAACGGGCAATATTTCTGTTTCAGTACGTCGTGCCGTTCCTATTATCGTCACACACAAAGACTGCGCGGGTATTGCAGGCGCTATCTGTTTACGCTTCTAGCACACGCGTCTATCACTGCCAATGTTCTGCATCGTTATTTGCATTACCCGCTTCATTGGATGCTTTGGTTTGATTAACTGCTCCGCTGATTGTGAACGGGTTTGATCTATTTTCAATTCTAAGTGTAATAGGGCGGTAGGTCTAAAATGTGTTTCCAATTCTAAGTGCGTTAGGACGTTAGGTCTGAAATGACTTGTGACTTCTAAAGTCGTCATGACACCGTGCACCGTACAAAAGGTTTGTACGGGACTGAATAAATATAGTAGAATCTGAAATAGGATCATGGAAGCAGCGGAATTATTTACTTATTTGTTAATTATGTAGGTGTAGAGACTCGCGCATGACAAAATAATTTTGGTTGGCTGTTCTTGTTACTAGCTGGCTTGAATAAATAGATGATATGTTGCTCTATCAAAGGGTTGTTTCATTGCTGTTTACGAAATACGCTATCAAAGTGGCCTCACTGCTTCACGAAGTACGAAGGAGCTCAAGCTGACATTTTGGGTTACCACCCACCGTCTAATCATAAATTTTCATCAGGACCAAACATAATTTATATGGCTCCTGTTCATTATCGACGAATACAGACGATTACGCGCGAGCACGATTGTGTAGCATACTCGGCTGTACTCGGCTGTGCGCGCCGATCATCGTCTATGATCGCCTGCGACCCGTGAATTGTCGGTTTTTGGGCACGCATCAAAGGGAATCACCTGGTGGTTGCTTATAACAGACGATAGCACACCCCGGACACTCCATACAACGTTCGCAAATCAATTACCTATTACTACTACTTAAACAAATGATGTTCGTACACGCGCAAATGTGTGCGTGGAATCTAGTAGGGCTGAGTGCGCGGTTATCAATCGAAATGACGCGGGAAGTGCAGCGACTGCCTTCTCTTTCACCCGCATAGCGCTGTCTCTGTTATCGGCCGGCGCTCGCGTCTACTCGTTCGAGCGATAGCGCGCGCCCTTGTTTATGTGTCAGTGATGTCTACAACGAAGTGCCGGCTAGGACGGGGTATTTGAAATGACTGCGGGGAGGCGAGTGGCCGTTTTGTACGTAGTACTATTATCTATTCTGTGATGATAGTGTGGATGCTTGCACTATGATCGTGCCGATTATAGACGAGCACACGATCTACGATCATCGCCGATAATGTAGTGCAGACATTACAATCATAGCATACATACGATATCAAGCACCGAAGAACTCCCCTTATATTCAAGATAAAAAGGTTCCTGTGACTAGTCGAACTTTTCCGTTTCATGCATACTAGAATCCATGATTAAAAATATTATGTTTTAAAAATATAACTTATCTCTATATGTTATTTTTATCAAAAATGCAATAATTAATTCTACATTAAACAGAAACACGAATATAAATCCAGTTAAGTAAAATTATAATTCTGAATAAAATACATATTTGTTTGAATTTTACAAATAAATATTTATGTAGGTAAAGTGTATGTATTTGAATCGTTCCGACTCACGATCCAAATACATACTTACATATTTAAGTATGTATGTATGTAAATACTTAAATACTTGTTACTATTTAATGTGGAACTAATTATAGCATTTTTGATAAAACTAACCTAAAGACATGTAAAAATGTTAAAACAATATTTTTAATCATGGAAACTATGTAGTATGCATGAAACAGAAAGCTTCGACCTGTCACACGAACCTTTTTATCCTGAATATACTTATCGGTAAAACACCAATCGCTGCAGTAATACCCAGGCGGATTCTCTCGGAACTAAAAAAAATCAGTGTACTTTTTGTCCCCGCGTTAAGTATGCAAGACCAATGGGGATATACATCTCGTGATACGCGAGAGTCCACAACGTTTCGTGTAATCCGTCGTCTACATTTTACGAGCTGCTCTGAGCGCTGAATTAATTTCCCCCCTGTCAGAAGGATTAGTTGTAAGGAAATTTAATTAAAAAGACTTAAGAAACCGCGGGCGAGCAGATGACTTGGCGTGATATCGACAAAGTTATATAAGCTCTTTCATCCTGCTTTTCTGTAGTAGTCGTTTCAAGGCTACGATTGTTTATACTTAATTCTTATATTCAGCGGAGCCGCAAAGAAAAGAGATCAATAGCAAAAACTCAGTATCTTCTAAAACGTCGGAGCTGGCTTTATGAAATGAAAAGTAAATTAAAGTTTATTTAATAACATATAAGAAACTCCAAAGTACGAATTGGTCGACTTCACATACACCTTTAAATTTCTTCACCGATGTATGCAGGTTGCTGCACGTTTTCCTTCACCATAGAAGCGTCAGACAAATGTACATAATGAAATGCGAAACGTAAAACACATTGGTACATGACGGGTTCGAACCCTCCCTCCCGATCGTCTACGTAATAACGTAATATTTCGCATCTGATTTTAGCATCATCCCGTGGCACAGATGAAACGAAGTCATGTTATTTACGAGAGATACAGTCCCTTTTCCTTACCACCGGTCGCCATCTTTGCGTATAATCAGTAAATTTATTCAAGAATGATTTAGCGGACTGTCTGCCGTGTTACGCAAATGGTTCTATCTCTATTTTCTCGATATAAGTGACAGTGATAGATATAGCAAATCCAAGTACTCCAATTGGAGAACACGCGAAGTATTTTCCCTTGACAGCTGACAAGGGACAAATCCGCGCCTGATAGGCCGGAAGTCAAGTGTCATGTAAGTGCAGTCAACTCAGTAAAATTTTACGACGACGACGACGTTACAGTCAGACCAGTATCATTACACTTAAGACACATTGAATTTTTAGCTAACTTTTGAAATACGCTCTTCAAAGTTGGCTCTTTAGTGTCAATTGATATAGTAAGTGTCCTTGCAAATCGAGTTGTTGTGGTCATTGGCATTTATCTTAAAATATACATTGTATATATCCGAAGAGTAAAGAGTGCTTCCCATGAATCCTTATATCATAAAGAAACTGGCTAACCAGCAAATAACCGTTTTTATAGTTTTTCCACTATAACGACACGGTATCGGCAAATCTATACTAATATTATAAAGCTGAATAGTTTGTTTATTTGTTTGTTTGTTTGTTTGCTTGCTTGAACGCGCTAATCTCAGGAACTACTGATTCAAATTGAAAAATTGTTTTTGTGTTGGATAGTCCATTTATCGAGGAAGGCTTTAGGCTATATAACATCACGCTACGACTAATAGGAGCTGAGCATCAATGACAAATGTTGCAAAAACGGGTAAAAAATATACGGCGAAACGTAGTTCGCTGGCACAGCTAGTAATGAATACATTGAAAAACGGGCTTACTTAAGGTGTAGAACCGAACAGATAAAATTTACTCCTATTGAAAATCAAACACCGGACATCTGTTTAAAATAGTCTCAATCACAAATGCAGTTTTATGTTAATATTGCAGCTGCGATGTAAAATCAAATCGTTAGATGTTTACCTTTTCAAGACTTAATAATTTCTAGCAACAACCAATTCGTTTGGATGTGGTATAACTGCTACACCAAAACTCGTGTTTAATAATGACACCGAATCATTATTTTCATAGAGAAAACACACTATACGGGGTGTGGTCCATCTGTTTTACAAACAGTTTTACTGATAGAATACGACGGACGGAACAAACCGTTTGGTGATTTGATCTTTGTACTTTGGTTGTAGTGATATATATTTTCCTGTCAGTTCGTTATTTAGGTACTAACATATACGAATATTATGACTTAATGGAAATAAAAATCGATATATCCCTCAATTATACATATATTAGTGTTATTCACACTTTCTCACAACTTCCTACTTCGAAATTTCACTGTTAAAGACATTTTAGTGTTTAATGATGCAACTGTACTTGCGCGGTCAGAATATGATAGGTACTTACGTTACAATACAGATTAATTTCTGCAAACATCGCAGCTAAGACAAAGAGATGCCAGATACTATACAATAAGCTAAGTCAAAAGCCGCCCGGCTCTCAATACAGCAAAGGCCAAGTTCCAATCACTCAGTGTCCATTAGTTAAGCACAAAAGTATTGCCTTACTATGAAAGCTTAAACCAAGGCGGAATAAATTTAGTAACAGAGAGTACTTTGGAAGCATATAGCGCCATCCCGTTAAATCTTTAATAAGATAGACACAATCTCGTGTAATAAATGTTGGAGTCAAAACTCTGTGCAGCGCGACGAGTGAGCAGAATTTCCTTCAGTCTCGTTTCTTTCACACGTGGCAACAACTCGTCACAATGACCAAGTGCTTAGTAAAAATCTTCAGACATAACTACATATATTGAAAGAGATAATATTAATTTAATTTCATTAATATCATCAATATTAGTAAAGCGTACAAAATTTTGCTGCACCTAACTTTTTCTCTCGGGAAAAGGTGAACGAGATAAACATAATTCGTGCTAGATTATATGCACATGTTTAGCTTATCAAAATATTGCTAACTAATCCGACACTTTTTCGTCAACAATTCTGCCAGATTATGGTATCTAGGTTCTTTGATAGTAGGTACGAGTACATTAATGGTTTTATGCAATCATAGTAAGTCACCTGGTCATAGTGAAATATTAGGTAAACACTGGAGGTTAAACGTAACACAAAGGCACTTAGGAATGCTTTCAAAGCGAGGAATCTGTAATAAGCTATCAATCTATTAAGTACGAGTATTAATTTTCAAAGTATTTCACTTTGTCATCTGTTTGGGTACCTCCGTCTTCCGTATTTCTGCTGCAAATCAGCAGTGCTTCCGGTTTGAAGGGTAAGATATGGTAGTGAAATTACTGGGTACCCTGACTTTACATCTGATTTCACAAGTTGGCAACGTACACTGTGGTTCTTGTGGGGGTTGCAGTTTTTCTGCGAATCTGACAAGAATCACGTGTATTATAGGTGACTGTTACCACTTACCATTAGGTAGGCAGTTTGCTTGTTTTGTATGCAAAAAGTGTTATTGAGTTAAATGCAACACAAACGTTTCGTTGTAATGACGTGGTAACGTAAAGGACAGAACAAACGAGACTTAAATAAAAAGAAACAGTCATCACTGTTTTCTTTTTCAATCATCACTGTTTTTGTATTCAGGCTATGTATGGCTGTATTTAAGCATTGTGTTTCATCAACAACGAATACAATCAATAGCATAAAATATTTGAAATTAATATTAATAGCATAGCAGCACATTATAAGGGTGATATCTCGTGCAAAGCTTTTATCAAGATTAAAACATTCAGCTCATGCATGTTGAATCAAGGATATTATTTATTGGTAAACACCGCCGTCGCTGTTTGTAGCAGCGCAAATATTAAGGGATCTCGTAAGTCCGATTTCGCAATCCCGTTAAAATGTTGCTTACTGTCAATATTAAATACAGCCAATACCGGCTGTTTCCTCGTGGTCCTACTAATTTCTCCTACTAGTGGGACCACGAGGAAGACTAGTTCCTCGTGGTCCTACTGCAGATAATTATGTCTTACAGTAGGTCCACGAGGATGCCTAGTTCCTCGTAGTCCTACTGCGAAGTTAAATTATTTAATGATAATTTTCATGTTACTTTATATCAAGTTCATCTTTATATAAGTATGATCTATAAAACAAATAGTATTTTATTCGCCATGTAACTTTTCTAGAAAATGATCAATGCTTACCGAAAGCGTGCATACGACCCGCGGTCCTGCCGCCTAACTTATAGCGATGTGCGATGCCAGTAGCGAGGTACTCGCTATCGTTTTAATTTTATGGAATTTGCACGCTATCGTTATTATGTCACAAGCGGTACAAAATCACAAGATAACATTATAAACGTAAGCTAAAACGATAGCGAGTGAGTTATAGGAGAGGATATAAAACTGATGAAACTCACTCGCTATCATTTTAGCTCTCGTTTATGACGTCATCTTGTGATTTCATACCGCTTGAAACATTAGAATGATAGAGCTAGTGCATTGCTATGAGTTAGGCGGTAGAACCGCGGGTCTGTTGCTCTCCCCGTGGTCCGAGATGCGCAAACATTACGTTGGCATACTCGCTATCGTTTTAACTTGCCTTTATGGCGTCATCTTGTGATTTCGTACCACCTATAATAGCAAATTCCGTGAAATTAAAACGATAGCGAGTACCTTGCTACCGCCATCGCACATCGCTATGAGTTAGCCGGTAGGGCCGCGGGTCGTACGCACGCTTTCGGAAAGCATGGTCATTTTCTAGAAAAGTTAAGATGAGGAAATATTATTTTCTAAAATTATCATTAAGTACATGGCGAATAAAATACTATTTGTTTTTTATATCATACTTATATAAAGATGAACTTGATATAAAGTAACATGAAAATTTATCATTAAATAATTTAACTTCGCAGTAGGACTAAGAGGAACTAGGCATCCTCGTGGACCTACTGTAAGACATTATTATCTGCAGTAGGACCACGAGGAACTAGTCTTCCTCGTGGTCCCACTAGTAGGAAAAATTAGTAGGACCACGAGAAAACAGCCCCAATACCGTACAGCAGAGGAATCTGTACTTTTTCATTAATACGCGGTACTTAGAGCGTTGCTTGTAAAAAGGGGGTAAAAAATCTTTGATATCAATTTTCATTAATAGAATGACAATTTCAAGAATTATTAGAGTACAATCAGCAAAGGTAGCAAACATGTATACGTGGGGCGCACTGAAAGTTTCCGAAATCAATAATAAAAAATACTATTAATGGTCAAAAATATATTGTTTCTTAAAATATTATCCCTTTGCTTCAATGCACTTTTTCATACGATTGAATCAACTTTGAAAACATTTGTGCCGCTCCTCCGTGGTGACGACAGATACATGTTTTTCATACTCTTCGACAGCCTCTTCTGGTGATAAAAATCGTTGATCGCGTAATTGGTTCTTGATTTTTGGGAATAAAAAAAGTCACACGGTGCCAGGTCAGGACTGTATGCAGGATGCCTCATAAGTTGTACGTTTTTAGTCTTCAAAAACTCATTTGTCTGTCTGGCCGTGTTGGAACTTGCATTGTCGTGGTGCAAGATGTTACAACGGCGTTTAGCGTTCTTTTCACGGTATTTGTCAATAATTTTCAGTAAACTAATAGTTGTGTACCAGTCACTATTCACTCTTCACGGTATATCGATTTTCTAAAGCAACAGTAGCCACGTGTCCAATTTTATTTAAAAAAAAAGCAATCATCTGCTTGGATTCGGCACTGGTGGCGCTGTGGACTCGGCACTTGCCTTCCAATTGGGAGGTCCGGGGCTCGAGACCACCATGTACCAATTTTATATGTACATTTATCACTCCTATACGATAAAGGAAACGTCGGGAGGCAACCGACGAACAATTCAAACATCTGCGAAGAAATTCAAAGGTGTATGTGAAGTCGACCGATTCGCACTGGCCAGCGTGGTTGACTAAGGCCTAAACACCATAACTTTAGGGTAGGACATATAAGCTGTTGTGATGATGATGATGAATCATCCGCTCTGAGGAACTATTCACGCGCGCCACTGTGTTTGGTTTCGGCTCATCTCGAACGACCCATATACGCTCGATTGCTGCTTTGTTTTGGGATCGTAGCTTTAAATCCATGTCTCGTCACCTATTACTATTTAGTGTGGGACACACCAAATTTGAGGCCCCTTCGTTGTATCTGGCAAGCATAGCATGGCACCAAGTGATGAAGTCCGTTTTTGAGCATCAGTCAAATTGTGTAGACTCCATCGAGAACACAGCTTTCTCATACCCAAATGTTTGTGTAGGATTGAATGTATTTGACTATGCCTATGCTATGCCTTTGCCTATGTCCAAAGATGTCTGGATCTCATGGTAGGTCACATGCCTGTCTGTTTCGATCATACAGCGCACAGAATCAATGTTTTTGTTGTTCATAGCGGTGCATAGGTGACCTTCAAGAATTTCATCATGGAGATTGACACGACCGCGTTTAAATTCTGCAAACCATTGTCGCTTTGCATGGTGCTTCTACGCCAAAAGCAGATTGAAGCCGAACAAGGCTCTGCTGAGCTGTCAAATTACACTTAAAATCGCAAAAAATCATGCAACGAACATTTTCCCGAGTTAAATCCATTTTATTGTAATCACGCAACTTTAAAATGACGCCACAATGTGAAAACAATTGACAGTCAGATAAGGCAAATTGTATTCTCCGGCTAAAGAGTTCCATTTTGAAATGTAGTTATAACTTTTTAAATATTGTCTATGTAAGTGGTCAATTCCAGAATCTTTTAGTGTGACCTATACATAGGTTACACCAAGAGTTTCCGAAGTTGTTTTACATACAAGTATGTAAAATTTTCATTGCAATTTGAAGCACTAATTAAGATGCGTCTTTTGATATCGATATCAGTTACATAGTCGCAAAACTAACGACACCAAACCGATTATGCACTTTCGCTAAAATTTGGGCGTATACCGAAGCCACAAATAGTAAATGAAATGATATTATCATATTAATTTAATATTAAATCATACATTTATTATACTTACTACTTATAAAAATCACAAATCTTCTGTATTGAAAAAAATACACACAACACGTGGCGGTATGTGCATTATTCCCTTGGTTCTTAGTTTGAAAAACTAAAACCTACAAATGTTAATAAACTGCTAAATGAAATTTTATATTTTAGTGTCTTCACGGATATTTGTGCATGTTGTCGATTGAGAGTCGTTGTTTCTTTTTTTCACCAAACAAAAGGTGAATTTCTATCAAAAGTTCTTTTCGTATTCCAAACAGAATTTTATTCAAACTCTAGGTAAATAAGGTACTTCATTCAGTACAACATTCAATTCCTGTTTAGACGTTTTACATGACACAAAATAATACGTCATTTTTGAGCATATGGTGCAAATAGTACATTACTGCAGAGGCCGGGAAGTTAGAGATTGCCGGACGAGTAGAGCTTAAAAATAATCTTACGAGTCCGGCAATCCCATTCCAGCCGAGGTATGTAAGTACGAGTATGTTTCCTCAATAATTGTGAGGAAATAATGAAAGACGTATTACTGGAAACAAATAAGTATAATATTAATAAAAGAACGAATAAAGCAATTGATTAATTAATTATTTAGTAATACTAATACCTACTTTTTAAATTTTCAATTAGTGTTTAAATTTTCAAAGGAAACAAAGCCCACACAGTCCAGTCATATTTTAAGCAAAAAATGTAATACTGTAGATTATAGCTTTTTTCCTCTCGAAACGAAAATTAAGCATATTTTCGTGTGATTTTATACCAACATTTTAATAATAAAAATTAAAGTGGCACTCTGCCGCGGAAATAGCATTTTTTATCAACTTATGCAATTATAATTATTTATTTATTTTATTTATGCAGTGTTTTTTTCTTTGATATTAATTCAAGTTTTTCTGTGATATTAATTCAAGTTACACTTTTTGAGCGTGGTGACCGATAAGAAAACAATTTTTTTTCTTTTATTGAATAAATAAGAAGTAAATATTGTTTAAAATATTTTTATTATCTTACAATACATGTAGGTTATTCAGGATTTTTTATCATTGAAACTATAGGTTTATGGTATAAAATAAGAAACATAAGTTTGAGACTTGATATCCTCTAAATATCTAAAAAATACCGCGTCAAAACACCGTCCCGAAGTCTGCCGAACTGAAACGACGTTAGACGATGCATGGCTTTCAACGCCGCGCCGCAGGCCTATTCTCTAACTTCAGTTGCTAACTAGTACTGTCATTTTTGAAAGGAACTTATCATCCATTACTGCTATCATGAACGCTGCCGTAAGATATAAGATCACTTAACTAGTAATGGATATAAAATGTCTTTCAAAAATGACAGTTCTAGTTACCAACGGTAGTTAGCGAATAGGCCTGCCGGTCGGAGTGGGAGGTGTTAGGTTTTTTTCGTTACGGAATTTCTTGATTCGGTCGCCGCGCTCAATGCCCGCGATAAAAGCTATGCAATACCTTAAAATTGTTGTCATATATCTTCATATACATATATGCTCGAAGAGTGCATTTTTTAAGATGTGGTAGCAATTGGCTGTATGAAAAGTTACATAATTCAAGTTATAGATGAATAAAAAACATTTGAGCTGCAGCTAGAACTGAATTTTATAAGTAATGCATGAGCCAAGAATTACAAACTTCGTGTCTTTTTTTACTACAATAATGCCTCTTCAAATACATTTTCAATGTTAAAATAAATAGGTAAGCTAAGTATATCAAAGTTGATTCGGACTAAAAACAAATATGCGTTGCCGTGATCTTTGTTTCATGCTACAAATAAATCCGGCGAAAATACATTAGTTTCACTCTTGCGAAGGCTTTGTACGTGTTTATTAATAAATTTTTCAGTATAAAACGCGATTACAGGAACTAAGTACAGGCAACACTCGTTTTAAATATGCTCCGCTAATTAAGTGCCTTTCCTAGACTGTATTTTCTTAGCGCATCTGTTTTGTACTTGAAAGGTGTTTGCTTTTAATCAAGCTAAGATAATAACTTATACTTAGCACCGTGTTAACTTAGGACAGGCTGCATAATTGAATGTACTGTTACATCAATATTGTAAAGGAAGCAATTTTGGCTCGATTTTGTAAGTGAGAACAGTTTATACAGATTTAACGACTAAAACACCCAATGCAACTATTACGTCATTCATTTCGTTGTTTTTTTTTAGTGTCTTAACATCTCCATGCCACAAAGTCGTTGTCGGGTAATCAGAGCGATTTTATAACTCATGGGCAATTTATTTTTATTTTTATATTTTTCTAAAAAACGTCGCCCCACACTAGGATTTTCTCCTATGTCGTGAGTGCAGTTACAAACATAGAATATCACATGCACATACGCCCAGACAGGAACAAATTTCTGTAGGCCATACAAAACATTTGTCCCGTACGGGAATCGAACCCGCTACCCGTTGCGCAGTAGATGATCACTCGACCTCTGCGCTAAACGTGTCGTCAGTCAAACGTCGTGTATGGTTTTAATAATTGTTCATGATTGAAAGCGATGTTCGAACAGTTTCAGTTACTAGAAAGCAATACCATGCATGCAAGTATTCATAGACTGCGGCAACTGATTACAATCAGGTGGGCCGTATGTTTGTTTGCCATCTTTTTATGTATATTATATGAAAAAAATCTCGTGTGTTTGTCAAGGATAGACTCCAAAACTACTTCGTTCGGCTTACTGTTTGTAATTTTGTCCAACTTAAAAGATAGGATTTTATCTCGATTACTGATTTCGATGTGTATGATTGCGAATTAAATCGTTTGAAATTATTAATTAGTTCCAAAAGTATCAAAGAGATGTCGGTGTGAGTTCAGTAAAACACTAATTCAACATACTATAACTTCTGAGCCACAGCATCGCATGGCCGCATCAGCTAGTCATCATCAATATAATTATACTTATAATAAAAAAAATCTTGTGTCACAGTGTTTGTTCAAGATTAAGTGCTAAAGCGATTTTGATGAAATTTGGCTTACTTTATGTAATTTGGTCCAACTTAAAAGTTAGGATAGTTCTTCTCACGATAATTGCCTCCAATATATGTTATTCCGCATTAAACTTACACTTACGCACTAAACTTACTAACACTTAGAAACGAGCTATTATTAAGGCTAATAATAAAAAACTGTATTTATAAAATCATTATAGGTAAATTTTATACAATCAAAACTTATCGAGAGTTTACGCGTCGAAATTTCCCTCAGTTCTGCTACGATTTGGCAGCGTAAACTCTCGATCAGTTTTCATTCTATAAAATTTACCTATAATGATTTTATAAATACAGTTTTTAATTATTAGCCTTAATAATAGCTCGTTTCTAAGTGGTTAAAGTTTGATTACGCTAAAGGATGATTTCTTATGGAAAAAGTGATATGTTAAAAGTGGTAAGATTCATAAAATTTGAACTATTTAAACCACCCTAAATAAGGAAACTAAAACATTTCGAAAAAAAGTAACAAGTAAAGATCATTGTTGAAGATTTGAGAATAAATGTTTACTGAATATATTTCATGTTTTGGAAATATTTTTTTATGTAAATATGGGTACGTTTAAAGCCTTAAAAAGACATTAAAAATAGCATTTAAGTAAATAGTAAAATGTGTTATGGAAACTTCAAGTCCTACACGCAAATTAACGTAATATGTATTTCCTTCATTGCATTTTTAATAACTAAAAAAAAACTTCTCTTAAAATGCTGCCAGAACACCGATATATACAACACTTTATCTAGGTGAGGTAAACATCCAGTAGATGGCATTGTATGTACATTATTACTAAGCCACAGCACCGTCTAGCTGGGTCAGCTAGTAGTATTATAAAAAAATCCGATACATTGCCGTTCTTAAATTAAACATTTGAAGTAAACAACGAACTAAATGACTTGATGAAGAAAAATGGAATTAATTCAATTAGATAGATATACTCGTACTTAGCAATCAAACAGAATAATTGTCAAACCTTAACGATGACTTTAGTTCATCTATTACTTCGTGATGGCCGATTGTCGATGAGTCATAATCGACCCTCTGGTCTTCAAACAACCCCTTAAATAATTAATTCACTAGCTCCAAATTAACAACAATTTAAAACTAACAGTGTCACTAAAATTTCAACACAACTAGCATCAAAAGCAAACATAACTCGAAACTGTGGCACGCAATTAGGTGGGCAACAAAGCTGACACACACACAATAACAGCAGAGTACGATTCTAGACAACAGACAAAACTTAAACCGATAATTAACGTGACGGCTCGAGCGAACCGTTCTGCAATATACGTAAAATACCAGATTCGTCCACAAAGCAATTAAACGTAGAGCCGTACAAATTACTGGACCATATTTCTCACTCTTCATGAAAATAATTAAATTGGACCGTAGTGGGATGCTAATGACATTATTTGTTACTCACAACGCCTTTTTTCGTTACTCTCAATGAAAACCGAATTATTAATTGGCTATCCCGAATAAAACGCTGACCGACAATCAAACTAAATTGAGCTCTATTCCTCTGATCCAAAAGCAGCAATTCATGGCGCCTTCATCGAAATTAACGCAATTCGAGAACAGAAGGAACATAATTAGCTAATTCACAGAGGAAAAATGTGAAGAGAATGCAGATTAAAATCTCGGATAATAATTAACTTCATTCAGACGTAGTAGCGGGCAGAGTGTTTACTAATGCTTCTGTAATAATATTGCCGATAAGTATTTTTACATTACAATGAGTAGGTTTATTACTTAAGTTAAGTGAAATGTCAAGGTCTATCAAAATCAGATGTCGATATGGTTTTCAACACGAAGGATTTTACTTCTTTTTAAGCATACTTGCCATCAAATAATACTAGCTTCATCGACTGTAAAAACTATATTGCGGTTATTTGATGCCTTCAAGGATTAGACCATAAAAGGAACATTTTCATGTTCTCGTATCTATAAAATCAACTACACAAAAAAGGTACACTGTTATCTTTTAACCTTATTTGTATTATGAAATGTGGAAAGCGTCAATATAAATTCTGTCAGTTTAGAACAGGCAATTCGCCTATACTTTCCAGAGAGTTGTTTTAATAACTTGTCCCAAAGGGACTCTCTATATCCCTTTGGGACAGTATTTAAACGAGCGAAAATAAATTCAAAACAAATGTGTCAAAAATATAAATGAATATGTCTTATAAAAATTGTGAGTGAGCGACAAACAGAGGGCTAATACAAATGCTTAAAAGGACAACATGAAAATACAAATTTGAGTTACTTCTTATTTAATACCATTAGCATAATAATACTTGGGCTTAGATTTAATTTAGCATTTGACTTATATTTTATTTCAAGAGTGTAGCATTATAAGTATCCTCTACTACTCTGGGTAAAAAAAACCGAGAATATAAATTACAGAATGCGCGGTAAATTTAATGACATTTTTTTTTCTCTAAGTTGGAAGCGCTGTATTCGTGTTACCGTGCGAATTTTAAGCACTATCTGTCACTCAGTGTAATTACAGCTGCTGTTTTGTATTTCATTGTTTTAAGTGTTCTGCGATTTTACTATAGGAACATTTGTCGAACTAAAGACTACTAAGAGAAATAAATTTCCTGTGATAGACCACTGAAACTGTTGCGGAAGACTAACGGATATAATTTGTGTATCGGGACGGGCAAAAACACGGGTATGTGAATGGTATAAATTATTTTATCTACACTCATGTTCTAATTCTAATATTAAGAACTCAACACTAATATTTTATTACAAGCTTTTATTTAACTTGCAATGTATGTATGTTCGGGTAGAATCTTGCAACTCAGTTTTGAAGCAGATATCTTTAACCGATTGAGCTGAAATTTTGTATACACGTTTAGTTTAGATGACAATGCATGGTTAACTGTGTGACGACGATAATTAGATCTTAAAACACTCGTGTGGTACTATTAAAATTCTCGGCAAGCCTCGAATTTTAAACACACACTAGTGTTTTAAGACCCCCTATTATGTGACTATTTCATAAAAAACTAGTGATAGATTATTTGTCTCATTCTGGACGGGCACCAACTCCTGCGAGTGATAAAAAAATCAAGAATGTCTCACCGTATGTTTCTTAGTGAGTTAGCTCTATAGAGGTGGACATTTATTTTATGTAAGTTTATAATATTCTATCTGACATTTTGGACATGAATCGCGTCGCTGCACGATTAGTTACAGAACAGCTAAATTTTTTGCAGAAAGAGCATCTTAATTACGCTTAAGACATAATTTTCTGAGTTTCTAAGGACTCCGCCATCATGAAACGCACAATTACTGGTTACGGGCGACATGAGTTTAGACTACGATATGTAGACAAGGCAACCGTTTTCATAATGGAGCTTCGAAAACGAGACGAAATTAAAAAACGCTTCAAAGCTGCTGGAATATGAAAGTTAAGCTCGTAGTTTCTTTGAATACCGCATGTAGTGCAGTATGTAATTTATTCCAGAGGGACAAACGGTAAGTAAAGAGTATTACCTAGGCGCCAGGCAGCGTTTGCGAGGGTACATCCGCCGAAAACAGACAGATTTGTAGAACAACAATTCATAGATTTTGCATCATGATACCATGATGCATCATCGTACAAAGCCATCATTTTTCAAGAGTTTTTAACCAAAAATTCGACAAATGTCATAGACCATGCGGCGTACTAACCTGATACGGATCCGGCTAACTTATTCCTGATACCGAGGATGAAATTAGCACTTCGAGTGGATTTAAGCTATAAAAGGGACGAGATGAAAGCGATACATCAATTAGCTTACGAAAAATGTATGGAGGACTGGTCCCAGTCCTCGTATACTAGTGCACGCTGGCGTAATGGTATTGCAAGCGGGAGACAGAATTCTTTGAGGGAGACAAAATAAAATTTGACGTTTTTTTGTTTGATAGAATAATAGGGATGTTGACATGTATCGCAAATATATAAAAAGTAATGTTTATACCATTGAAGTGAATATTAGAATGCTGAAAATTACATTTAGTAACGCAAATATGCGTAATAAATTAATTAAAAATTATGGGGGATTACTCTCTGTCACACCATTCTGTCACACCAGTGTGACACAGAAGAATTTTTTTCCTGACCGTCACACCAGTGTGACAGAGAATAATTTTATTCCTTACTGTCACACTATCATATTTTGACGACAAGGACAAGTATTGTTTACTTATTCAACCCCTTTCGACCCGTTAGATCCTATTACCGTTAGTTCCAGTTAGTTTCACGTGGATTTCCCTAAACGTCCACTAACCGGAATGTCCACCTTCTTTAAACGTTCACGTCTCTGACCCTTCACTTAGGTGGAGCGTTAAAAATTCTTTAAAAAATGAGATGGATCCACTCACTCTCTTGTGTGATATCACACGAGAGAGTTCCATCTCATTAAGAGTAAGTTAGATCGTCCAGTCTGCAGCCTGCGCACGGCAGCTAAAGTGAGCAGACATGCGCAACGATGGCGAATCTTAGCGTTACTACCATTGGTAGTACATTGGTACATTGGTTTTTCCTGTACTGATACTATTTCTCAGAACCCTGTCGTCCTTTTGAATAACCTTTCTTGTTACCAGAGGGAGAATCAGTACCAGAGTCGTTATGTACCTACTTGTAGGGGTAATAGATATCCAAGCCTTTCAGGAACCACTAGGTATAGCCACTTACCATTAGGTGGGCATCCTGTTTAGTAACTCAACAGAAAGTGAAACTCAGCCGCTCCTACTCTAAGGTAGTTTTTTTTTTAATTGAATGGTTCCAGGACATTCCGGATCTCCATACACGATCATTTCAAGCAAATGATTTTACGAGAGAATCATCAAAAGGTTTTAACTTTACCTTGCAAAACATCTTATGGTATTACGGGAGCACTTTACATTTCTGGGAGATTTATCAACCCCGAGAAAACATTTAGAAATTAATAAGGACGCTTTTATAATTAATAATGAAATGAGTCTTTTACACAACTACAGCTACAGTTTTTATGCAGATTTTTTCGGGAAGCGGCAATATCATACTTGCAGGCGAACGACTAGAGTTTCAAATTTGCAAGAAATGCAAAAAAAAAACAAAAATAAAAAGTGACTTCAAAAACACTAAAAGTTAAAAATAATGGACCCGGCACCCGCACGGTGAATCCATGGAATGTTAAGTTATCGTCTCTCAAAATAGGTACAGACTATATTGGGGTGCGATGTCAGACAACCTCCTTGTGGTGCACCCTGGGCAACCCGGCAGATTCTCTGCCGCGGGCTAATAGTCTGACGAGAGGACCCCCATATGGGGCGTGGGATGGCCGGGTTCAACCCGGCGGGCCACTTCGTGTGGCCACCCGCTTCATGCGGGGAAGGGCGAAGTCCCCTCTTCTTATGTTAAGAAGAGGTGTGGCTCTCGCTGGAAGCCGATCCCGGCGGCTACCTCTGGTGGTAGTAGGGTCGAGGCGAGTTTCTCGCCATGGCGCTTTGCGCCCGTTGGGGATTTCCCCGAGCTTCGGCTCACCCGCGCGGCGGTGGATCCAGTGGGATCTGCCGTCGGGCAACCCGTTACCCGCACTGAGCGGGCCGGGGGCCCGGCGCACTGAGCGTCGGGCCGTGTGGAAGACAACCACAGTAAAAAACCAGTTGTGGGGTGTAGAGCGCCGCAATTCTGCGCCGCTCCACAAAGCAGCAGAGCCAGACGGAGAGTCCGGCAACGGACATGTCACGGGCAGGGGGTCAGCGGGAATAAGGCCTGGCTGATGTCCCCTTCCCTCTGTCTTGTGACGGACGGAGGAGCTGCTGGGGGGGTTTTTAGTGGGTAGGCCCGGGCCGGGTACGGTCTGGGGAGTCCCACATATCCTCGTGGTTTGGCTCGACTACGAGGAATGCGTAAATGCATTTTCCCCCCTCCCAAAAAAAAAGAGACACTATATTAACACATTCTATATTGAAGTCCGTGCCAAATTGTGACTTTCTAGGAGATCATCGTATCGTATCGATAGTTGAAGTATTAGACAAAGTGCCAATACGTGCCTGTTGTATTTAAAAAACCTCTAACTCCTTAAGGTTAAGGCTACTTCCATCATCAGTGTGACTCATGACTACCAGACGTAAATACTTGAATAGCCTAGGAAGAAATATGAAACACGTTGGACATTCCTATAAAATTTAAGGGTTTCCCTCGATTTTCCTAGGATCCTATCATCAGATCCTGACTTTGGTGACAATGGAACCACCCCAGGAGTATACTCTATCGAATACAGAAATAATTTTAAAATTCGGTCTACAATTGGCGGCGTAATCGCGTAGCATACACACAAAATAATAAACATACGCATCGACCTCCTCCTTTTTTGAAGTCTGTTAAAAATATAGAAAAATCTTCATAAATAATCGGCAAAAATTTAATAATAATTATTTACATTCTTTTATAATAAACATAAGTTGGGGTGTCTGAGGGTTTGCGCTATTTCATTAACACGTTATTTTAACGAACTCACCCAGACTACGTTAAATAGTACCTATACTTACGTTAAGACTTTTAATAACATTTTCCGTTTTTTGTTTTATCATACGAGTAAATAGTGTGACGCTTAGTCTTAATAATTCATTTAGTTACTGCCTGTCACACCAATCTACGCCAGGTAGTGTGACAGTCAGGAAAAAAATCTTCTGTGTCACAAAATGGTGTGACAGAGAGTAATCCCCCAAAATTATCGAGATTCTTTAAAATAATTTCCAGTACCACGTGATTGCAAACGCTAATCGGAGTGCGTTACGTCACGGTGTGAGAAAAACCCAGAGACAACAGGCACTGACCGAGTCATCTCGAGCTCATATAAAGATCACTTTCAAGGTCTTTTATGAAGCGAGTGTGTGTGTCACTGTTTCTTCAGATGGTTTTTAAATAATCACATACAGAAATGTTTGTGAAAATATCTAGAATGGAAGAATGTATTACGGTAACCTATTGAAACGCATAACGTTTTTCGTCATAAACTAAAAATGCATAATGTTAATAGCCAGAATCGTCACTTGCCATAAGTCTTTATATAACTTCATAACGCATAATATTTTAAGGCCGAAATATGTAAGGCATAACCATGAAAAGGCATAATTTGACTAAGCATAAAAAACAAAAGACATTATTTATGTTTGCCATAATATTTCAAAGGCATAATATTCAAAAGACATAAATTTGAAAAGCATAACTGACAAAATCCATAAATAACGAACTCATTCACTATTATTTTCAAAAAGCAAACACTTCGTATGCATAAAACATTATTTTTTTCTTATGTTAAAATTCACTAAATAAATAGCTCTAATTTACGATTAGTGTTAAGAAATCACGTCATATTATTAATATATTATATCATTTTGCATTCATGCCGTCATGCAGCATGCATGCAGACATGCAGCATGCATGCGGCCGACATGCAGCCGGCGTGCAGCCATCCAACAGGCATGCAGCATGCAAAGCTTCTGTCATAGCTCCGGCACTGCGGGGTTCTGGCGGTCCCACGCATGCTGATCGTCGCAGATGGTTTTCCCTCATCACCGCAGCCCCTCCATGCTTTCGTGACTCACTCTAGACGTAGGGCAGACAAGACTACGTGGAGTCGGGGTTGACCCTTTGTTGCCCGTGGTCCACCTGCGTATTTCACCTGGGTGTACCATAGGAAAAAAATACTGAGTCGGTTTTAAATAGCACATTTTTTTAATAATTAGTAATTCTCGTATGGAGAAAAATATATTCCAGATTATATCAAAGAAGTTTTATGGATACCTATTTACAGTTATTATTCTTTAAAAAAAATTGTCTTTAGTGAGTTATGCATAGTTAAATTATGCGTTTCAAAGTATGTTTAATAAAATTATTCCAAACCAAATTATGACATTTAAAGATTATGATTTTTAATATTATGCCTTTCGACAATTCTGCATTATAATGTTTATGCCTATTAATATATTTTGCCAAATATTATTATGCTTTTTGATTTTTATGCCATATGATGTATGCCAATCGAAATTGTGTCAATTAAGAGTATGCGTTTCAAAGTGTCACCATGTATTACAATAGCAGTCTATTTACATTCTCGATTCGAGTAAAAAAATATCGTAGAAGCTTTATTCGAAAATCATTTAATCACGAGAAATATTTCCGTTTGTATTCAGTTAAGGCTCAATCAAATACAAAACACGTGTCAAACTTCGGATGAGAACAAAATGGATTAGAATCAGAAATAAGTTATCCGATCAACTTTCAATGATTTTGCACCCGCGGGACACAGTTTAGGGTGGAAGCAGTAAACAAAGTTCGTAATGGGTCCAATAAAAGGGAAATAAAACAATATAACAGACTCAAATTAGCTTCGGCGGAAGCACATGCGATTATAATAACAAACTGTTGAAAATCCCTCATGTAGGGGAAATTTGGGATATCTCCCACTACGCTATCTCAGTGCGGGTTGGTAAGGAGCGCCAAAGCCTTATTCGTTGATCAGCAGGTCTACGTGCAGGTAAGCTGGAGCAGGGTCTTGAGGTTATTCAGCGAATTGGCCTTCCGGATCCCGAATGATCTTTGAATGGGAAGAAGTTCCGGAGAAAGAGTTAGCGGGGAAGACGACCCAAGTGAAATGGCTACTGGCATAACTACGAGTATGTCCTACGGTATAACCGATTAGGTAGTTTCGTCCACTTATCCTCTTGGTATCGTTACAGATTGTCCCACCTGAAAGAGAAGTCTTTTGAAGTATTCCTTGGGGACTTGTGGTCATTATTAGGAACCTTACTTGTTTACATCATAATACTGGATTTGTATATTTTTACAAGTAATTTGTGCTTGTGGTATCGGATTTAGAATGCATGTGCCTCTTCCTCCCGTGGATGTCATCAAAGCCCAATAAGGGAGTTGACCGCTATGACACCTTAGGAAAGAGATGAAAATTTTGAAATAAACCAACGCATCGCATCTGACCAGCGTCATGTATTCTATAGGTTGAAGAAGAATTACAACATGTTGTGACAAATCGTTGAGAGTAGCTTGGGGCTTTACCATTGGTGCTCAAAAGTACCTATGTGTGACCGGAGGCATATGCCCACAGGATGCAATAATGTGTAACGAAGAAGAAATTATTACTACGTGCATAGATCAGTATTGATTTCGGCACCAGTTGAGATATTGCTTAAACACAGTTTTGAATTTGCATTGACTTATTGCTGGTAGTCATCAATAGCTTTTAAAACGTTGCCGGGGATTTTAGAACAATTCGCAAACTAAGGTGAGTCGTTAAACCTTGAAGATAAAGTTCTCCTGATAGTGTTTCAGTGGACGGGTGTCCATCCAATTAAAGTCACCAAACTATTCCAGTTGGTCTGGGATCAATGTAACCAAAGGAACCTTTAAAGGCTCGGACCACGCTGAGATTGTCGTGTAGTTGCAGGCGGTTGCTTTATATGATCACATATTATGCTGGTTCTCTATGACCAAGTAGTTGACTGAATCCATAAACCTTCCTTCGTAGACAATTCGCAATGTGCTCAGAAACTCACGTCTTTACCTATTTATTGTGACCACTACAGTGAAAGTTTTAGATCCGTTGTGTACAGTACATTGAAATGAGCAGTCTGTGTAAGGGAAGATACATTCTATCTCATAATGACCTACTTCAGAAGTGATGCAAATGAAGTGGCGATCTGACAATGGGTTACACTTACAATCAACCATATATCTCGCTTTTTGTCGCATTGGCGGCATTCACACATGAGATGTCCCACTCTCATTTCGTTGTCTAGCTGTCCAAGATGGACTCTCTTTGGGCTATCCCAGATAAACTCTCTTGTGTGGCTAGTTTCACTACGCGTTCGCTTTCCGCTTTCGAACCGCTTTTTCCGCCAACTGCCTCGATGTCAGTTGAACATGAGGAAATAGCCTGCATGTCAAAGCAACGGAACGGCACAGTCTGAAATACCGCACCATAACCTTATTAGCACTTCTGTCAATGCAAAAATACGAAACATTCGCTATTCGTAGCAGCTCAGATAACAAAGACAGATTACAAATATTCAATTATAAAAAATATATTACATTATAATATTTTGATAATTGGATTTTCGTTGGGTCGAACGGAAGTAGATTTTCGAATCCAGCAAATGGTCAACAAACAAACAAAAGTTTTATTTCCGTCACTACCTGATATTTTCAAATTGATGTGGAGACTTTCCAAGTAAGTGAACAATATCATCAAACAATTTTAACTTTGAGATATACCAAGAGGCGGTCTAGACAAGTGGTAATCGTCTCATAGCGAAACGATATCTAAATTCGTCGTCGTCTCTGAGATAACGAAAACTTATTCCTAGCCAACGTAACAGGATTGTAGCGATCACTGTGTCAAATTCTTTATTTTATAAGAAAACAAAATATTGTTTATCTACTCAATACAAAATAACGGCCACCATAAATGTTATTAATAGTGTTCTAATTAATGGGTAAAAAAAAAGATTTAATTTGATATTTTCATTTCATTTTAGCGAAAAATGAGTTGTTTTGAGTAGTACCTATATCATGAAAGTAACGAAAATTAAAGTGGCACTCGGGGACTGCCGCGGTAAAGCTATTTGCATAGCATTTTTATCAACTTATGCAATTATAATTATTTATTTATTTTATTTATGCAGTATTTTATTTTTCTTTGATATTAATTCAAGTTTTTTCTTTGATATTAATTCAAGTTACACTTTTTGAGCGTGGTGACCGATAAGAAAACTTTTTTTTTCTTTTATTAAATATTTTTTTTTGTTTGAATCCTTTATCTTTTGTAGTTTAGGGAAAAATTTAATTTTAAAAGTGTAGTACTTACTTTTGAAGGTCAGTGTAGTACTGTCACTTTTGAAAGGAACTTATCATCCATTACTGCTATCATGAACGTTGCCGTAAGACATAAGATCACTTAACTAGTAATGGATATAAAATGTCTTTCAAAAATGACAGTTCTAGTTACCAACAGTTGTTAGCGAATAGGCCTGCCGGTCGGAGTGGGAGGTGTTAGGTTTTCTTCATTACGGAATTTCTTGATGCGGTCGTCGGTGCGTCAAAGCCCGCGATAAAAGCTATGCAATAGCTTAAAAAACAGTTCCTCTCTTTGTCGATTCGTTACGAATCAATGATACGATAACTATGTGAATTTCCTTGCGAAATTAAAATTGCTATTGCTCTATTTGCCTATTTGCATTGCTGGGGTTTTGGTCTCTGACGAAATACTACTAAGATGATAGGGTTTATACGAGTAATTTCACCTGCATAGTCGGCAGGCGTTTCTGTCAAGATGTGAACCTACTAATTTGACTCTTCATGGAAAGTACCTACTATTTTCTTTTTTTAATAGTCAATATAAATAATTGTTTAAAACTAGTTGTCTAGAAGCATGAACCTTTGTATTTGGCTTGATAAAGGGTAATGAATAAACATATGTTTAAGCTTTTTTGGGAATTCACCCTCAAAGAGGTGAAAGAGGAGTTGTTAAAGTTTGTATTATGTTTGTGTATTACACTAAAAGTACATAATGTATATTTACTGGACTTTTTTGAATGCTTCTGCTTTATGGTCTGTACTTCAGTAAATACACCGTATTTGGTCCCACCAAAAACATTTTCTTGCAAAATGTTGCCAAGTCGAGACCATATGGCTCGCACTGTTTAAAAGTTATCAGATCTCATGTAGAGCCAGGATTCAACTCTATACGCCTTAACTCATTAAATTTTAAATCTTAGTCAAAATATGTTCGAGTAGCTTGGCTGTTTCGCTACTGTCACATGAGCGTAGGGTGAAAAATTTATTTCGCTACGGTCACATGGGCGTTAGGTGAAAAATTTATTCACTGTTCACTACTTTTCTTTTCTACAATAGTTCTTGTAGTAACGAAACGGCCTAGCCACTTTTCACTAGGATTTTCTCCTGTGTCATGGGTGCAGTTACAAACATAGAATATCACATGCACATACGTCCAGACCGGAACAAATTTCTGTAGGCAATACAAAATATTTGTCCCGTACGGGGATCGAACCCGCGGCCCGTTGCGCAGTAGGCGATCACTCGAATTCTGCGCTAACGGTGTCGTCACGAATGTTGGAACGAAGCTAATGTACTCGTAAATTACAATCATACCTACACCGAAAAACAACTCAATTACTTATTACAAAAGCTTTAGCTCATTCCACATTTCGCAACTACACATTTCGATTCAAATAAATCAAGAGTAAGATTTTTGGACAACGCATTGAAATCACTAGCCGCACAGCAAAGATAGCGAAACAGCTTACCGGAGGTAGACTCTGTATCAGGGTACCTCGGTATTTCTGCCGCAAAGCAGCAGTGCTTGCATTGCTGCGTTTCGGTTTGAAAAGTAAGATACGGCAGTGAAATTACTGGGTACCGTGACTTTACATCTGATGTCACAAGTTGGCAACGTGCACTGTGGTTCTTGTGGGGGTTGCAGTTTTGCTGCGTATCTCACCTCACACCACAGTTATAGGTGACTTTTACCACTTACCATCAGGTGGGCAGTTTGCTTGTTTGCCAACTTAAGCAATAAAAAAAAGATATGAGTTCTGCCTGTAATTTGAATTGGCATTGGGAAGGAAAAGATGAGATTGATATCGGAGAGGTTATATTATCGATATAGTTATGTATAAAATAATCGACAAAGTACCCCAAGCCCAGCGGAACTCTCTCTCACTCTCGTTCAAGAGATAACGGCAATGTCTTATCTGCTTATGGCAAAAGAGGGAACAAAATTGAATGCTTTTGTCACCAGTAAAATTGTACAAAGAATCTAAATGCAAATTAGTATTTTACAAACAAAAACAATTCACAGTGAAACAACAGAATTAGAGCCATTAAAGTTTGCCGGTCAACTTTTAACGACTTGCAACGCGGCGTCACAGTGTAGGAACTTCGCAATAACTACTGCAGTTGGCTAACTAATACTTCTTAACAAACTTGCGGTCTGCTCAGTATTCCGCTGTGCGGTTGAAAGTTGTCTGGATTTATATTTATTGAATGAATAACTTTGTTGGAAAAAACGTTTACAGCCACAGGCATCTAGTACTTCGCTATTTCCGTCTAATGCTTATATTTAATTAAGTTTAATAATTCATATTCCTCAAACGTGTGATGGTTTTTATTAGATTAAGAAGTTATGTATTATATTATGTTTACAAAATAATTATCTGAAAAGAATTATAATGGTCAATCTACATATTTTAATGTTCATGGAACGGTAACTGAATTATGTAGTAGGATTATGAATCAACGAATGATGATGTTTTTTACTTATAATCTATTGTTTTACTTCAGAATCTTTGCGTATGTGCTGCGGTATACGATCTTTAATTTTATATCTAACGAATTAGCAGTAACATTTTTTTTTGTTGCAGATAAGTTGGCAAACAAGCAAACTGCCCACCCGATGGTAAGTGGTAACAGTCACCTATAATACATGTGGGGCTACTGTGAGATTCGCAGCAAAACTGCGACCCCCACAAGAACCAAAGTGTACGTTGCCAACTTGTGACTTAAGATGTAAAGTCACGGTACCACCAGTAATTTCAATGCCATATCATACCCTTCAAACTGAAACACATCAACTGAATTAAAACCAAGATTCAATTGGCACAGTCACTACTTCTCCCAATATTGGACTACGCTGATGTCTGTCTGATTGACCATAACGAAGACTTGCTCAGCAAACTCCAAAGGCTGCAAAATCTCTGTGTTAGGTGTGTTTATGGGCTACGTAAGTTTGACCATGTGTCCGAATACAGAAAAAAATTAGAGTGGCTTCCCGTCGGACTGCGCCGTCAGGAGCATGTTCTCATTCTCCTTTATAATGCCCTCTACGATCCTCGCACCCCTCCCTATTTAAAGGAGCGTTTCCGATTTCTGGGATCGGACTATTCTCGTGAACTGAGGTCCAAGTCGGATAATGTACTCAAACAGCCATTTACGCAATCGGGATATTACAGGGATTCATTTACAATCAAGGCTTCTCAGATATGGGATGATTTGCCGCCTGTTATTCGGAAATCCAAATCACTAGCGATTTTTAAACGAAAGCTGCATCAACATCTTTTGGGTCTGCGCCGCCGGTAGCGGGTACTTGCTTGCAACATCATTTTTTTTATGTTTTTGTTTTAATTCTATTTTTGTTTTTATTTTTTTTTGTTTTTATTGGCACACTTATTTTTTACCAATTTTCCTAACCAAAGGTTGTCTGGAAGAGATCACTTCTAGCGATAAGACCGCCTTTGCCCTCATTAATATTAAGAACCATATTGTACCTAGTACTGTATTTAAATTGTAATGAGTGCAATAAAGACTATCTATCTATCTATCACAGCAATGCAAGTACTGCTGCTTTGAGGCAGAAATAGGTAAGACGGAGGTACCCAAGTACACGACCCTGGTATAGAGTCATTTCTTATACCGAGATCAAGCATTTAAATCTGGGTACGAACGGAGTATAACAATTTAAATTACATTACTTCGTCAGTTACAAATAACAATAAAAATAAATATTATTATAAAAACCGAATACTGCCCAGAGATATGATAGAGGTAACTGTACTATGATGCTGATGCGTTCTGTTTTTGCGTGGGTCTCTCAGACCCGGCGATGTAGTAGCGGTGCCACGAGCCGTGGCCGAGGTTTGTGAGGTTGCACCGAATGCGAATACTAAATTGACAAGAAGAAGTAAGAAGAGTAAGTTAGGTAGAAGAAAAAAGTTAGGTATAAAAATATCAAACGTGTTTTCTGCTTTGTCAAAATAACATAAAACTACTGAGACAAATCGAATGGAGTAACGGAGTGGCCGCTCGCTATTTGCGTTACGTACGCAATCTATTACGACGTCATGAGACATTTCAAATCTATAATAATACTAGCTGACCTGACTTATTTGTACTTTGTATTCCCATGTTTTTTAACTAAATTACTGAAATGTTTGTTTAAATATTTATGTTTATTGTAATTTTTATATTACACAAACCTTGTCCTAACAATAACGAATACATAAAACCAAGAATCATCCAATTTGGTGCAGTCGTTCGAAAGTTATGGGCGTACATACATTTCGAAGATCCATTTTTATTTATTTAAAGAAGATTATAAAGAGGAAAGATTTGATTGTTTTGTTTGTTTGTATTGAATAGGCTTCGAAACTACTGAACCGATTTTGATGATAGTTGGTATAGGGATAGTTCGAGATCAGGGGAAAAAAATAAAAGCTTTGAAAATTGATTCCCCTGAGTTGTCCCTTTTACATTTTTTGAACAAACCATAAAATTTACACCAATTTATAGTTGGAAATTTAAGAATTGTTGTGATCATAGTAGTTGAAGGATTAGTTGTTAAATGAGTAAAAAAATAAATTACGTCTGTATTTGACGTTGTTTTGAAAAAAATATAAAGTTAGGTTTGTCCGAAGGCAATCATTGATTCCCTTGGCGCGTAACTAAACTACATCCACATCACTATACGAAAGTCTTGGGAATGCGCTCGCACACTGTTGGGCAAGCTTTAGTCGCACTTTAAACATTGTGAAGGGAGGTCGCGCGATTCTTTGCAACAAACCGGATTTACGTAGGTAACAATTTGACAGGCTGCGGAGCGGGCGCGAGAGGATGATCCTCTCGCCACACCGCTCCGGCGCAGGCGGTTGGGGAGAAGGAGGCGAGCGTTCCTGGACGCACGCCACCAATTTCCCAGCAAGCTGGGGACTGAAACGGCCCGGCCGGCTGACTACCGGTCGGGAGACACTTTTCACCCCTGGCTTGGCCGCCTGGGGGGTCGAATTTGGAGATACTTGTCGACCCCCCCGTAGAGGAAGTCCTGGCGCTTGCGCCAGGCAACCCTCCAGGAGGCGCAATCGGGGAATGGCTAACGCCGATCACGATTGTGTCTCTACGGAGAGGTAGAAGTATCTGGAGGGTTTTTAGCCGAGTATGGGGTCTTCTACCCGAGTCCGGCATATCCTTGGGGTGGCCTTGTCAGTCGGCTCCTTGTCGAATCCGAAAGAAGGATTTTCCCTCCTAAAAAAAAGGTAACAATTTGATTTCCCTGGCTTTGTTTCACTAGGTCATTGATTACCCTTGCCATATTTAAAATTGTTATTTTAGTAGTTTAGATTTTATAACTAGGGTATAAATTACTGCATAAAGGGCTACTAATTAATGTCTGATTGCTACTTAGCCTAAATACATAACTTAAAACAAAATTAACAAAAAGTATACGTTTCTTGATTCCATTGGTATTGATTCCCCGGGCGTTTGACCAGGGTAATCACTTTTTTTCTAATTTCTGAGAAATGAATGTAAAAGAAATTAGAAAAACATGATTACCCTGGTCAAATACCATGGGAATCAATACCAATGGAATTTTATGAATCAAAAAAAGTATACTTTTTGTTAATTTTATTATGGTTAATTATTAAGGAAATATGCCAATATTGAAACCAAAGGACTGGTTAGTCTTTACTTTTAAATAAAACATTGTCTTATACGATAGTTTCAATTATGACTCCCTTGCCACCTATTATTGGCTCCCCTGTCACATTTTTTTTATTAATATATCTTCGGAACGAGACTAGTTACAGTGCCTATTTGATAAATGTGTTTATAATTATGTAATATTTAGAGTTTTGTATGTAAAAGTAATAAATGTTAAAATAAAATATCTGCCAAGGGAATCAACTATATACCCGATTTCAAGATTCACCCCTTACCTATTTCTGCCACAAAGCAGCAGTGCTTGCATTACTGTTCCGGTTTGAAGGGTTAAGATGTGGCACTGAAATTACTGGTTACCGTGACTACATCTTAAGTCACAAGTTGGCAACTTACACTGGGGCCCTTGTGGGGGTTGCAGTTTTTTTGTATGTTCTAGGACTTTTATAGGCTTAAAATGTATAATGACTTACCTGGTATAACATCAACTGATTAAAGGTGAAATAAATACAAATAGAATAGTGTGTACTAAAGTTTAGTTGTTGGGATTTTTGTATTTACAATCCAACACACCTCTCTTACTAACAATAGTATATTGAAATTGACAAATTAATAAAAAGACAAATTAATATTCATGCATATACTGGTAGACAAACTTGTGATAGCAATTTCTTTCCAAATTGCGATAACAACCAAAATTAGTGAATGTAATTTACCATATATTACGAAGAAATATGTGGCTTAGACAAGGCTTTGGATTTGAATAAGCCAGGGTATTTGTATCGCGGGATAAGCGGTAGTTACTGTGATTTAAATGCGAGGGCTTTTAGATTCATTTTTAAGTCATGACACGCCTCGCATGGTTGACAGAGATAGAGGAGTCTGCTGAGGTTGCATTAACGAAATAATTTATATAAAGTAGATCTTAAGCTTTTTATGTAAGGGAGATTGATATATACAGAGTTACTTTTTATGTATGGGAGATTGTTATATAAAGGATTACTTTTTATGTAAGAGAGATTGTTATATATAGGTATACTTTTTATGTAAGGGAGATTGTTATATTGGGGGTAACTTAACAAGCAGGACGCAGGCGTGCATGTACAGACAAGCAAAATGAACAACTTTTACTATGGAACCAATCTTGAAAATGCGAAAAAATCAGCTTTTCGAAACATCTAGGTTCAGTGGATTTTGAACATTTGCATGAAACAGCTGATTTTTTGGAGCTGTTGTTCAGTTTGCTTGTCAGAACAAGCGCACAAAATTTGGTTCGTTACTAAAAAATAACCTTGTTTGAAGCGTAACTGTCTCATGCTTTTTAGCGTAACGTAAACTTCCTTTAGTAACCATCACATGTTTATAATTTCGTCCGTCCGTCCTAGAGACTTCGGTTTTTACTATAGCCTATTTTGGAAAATTTTAGGTCCAACCCTAGAATTATCCCTCCTAGGGACATAATATGCCCTAATTTTGATATATAGATTCAATATATGGTTTGTAGCAGCTCATTGAACTGGATGCTGGTGCTGAGTATAGAAATGCTAATGTTACTAGCACCCTTAGACTTACACCTAGGATCATATCACTCCCCAATAACCCTAATTTCAACCCAATGTGATATAAGGCTTACGGTAACTCGTTGGACTCAGACAGCATCAGACGATCATCATCATCATCATTTCAGCCAAGAGGCGCCCACTGTTGGACAAAAGCCCCCCAAGGATCTCCATACCGATCGGTCCTGTGCCTCTCGCATCCAGCGGCTTCCCTCGACCTTCACCAGATCATCCGTCCACCTTGTGGGTGGCCTACCAACACTGCGTCTCCCGGTACGTGGCCGCCTCTCGAGGACCTTTCCGCCCCAACGGCCGTCAGTCCTACGAGCGGTGTCCTGCCCACTGCCACTTAAGGTTTGCAATTCTTTGGGCTATGTCGGTAACTCTAGTTCTTCTCCGGATCTCATCATTTCTGATGTGATCACGTAGAGAAACCCCAAGCATAGCTTCGTTCCCCAAGCATAGCCCCAAGCATAGCATATCATAGTTCTGTATGTTATCACTGGCAACACGCACGAATTGAGCCGAGAATATGCTGCGTAGCTTCCCGAACGCTGTTCAGACGAGTTGGATTCGCCGATTTACTGACGATGCCGAGTGTAAATATGGCCGCAATACCCCTGTTATGAGTTTGAAACTTTGTCCCCCCATTTTTCTCACTGAGATATAAATATGCAATATATATATATATATATATTTATTTGTTCCATATTTATATGTTTATCGCGTTAAATAAAATTCCAAAGGTCAATCAGTATAGCATGATAAGGAGCTTACTGTACATATACAAAAGCCCTGTAAAACCGTTCAGAATCGATATGCGATGGTTTTAAGTGTCATTTTTTAAAACTCTTGAATAAAAAAATCAAAATGAATATTTCATTATTAATATTTTAAATGTAACACCGTTTGCTCACCTAGCCCATCGTTTATACCGGAATTGATTTTATTTTTGGCCAATAATTGTTTAGTTTTAAAAATGTAACTTCTTGTTTAGTAAGCCTATAAGTAAGGGTTTTTGGTCGTCACTGTACACAACGGAACTGTTAAAACAGTCTTTAGATAATTACCTCTTTATAACAATATAAGCTGTCGTCGTACAATTTAAAGTTAGAGGGTTTAACAACTTCGTATATTAGCGGCAAACGTCAACGTCAAACGTGTGTGATGGAGATAACTCCTACAAAACCGAACAAGCCGATATGCTCCATGTTCATAATTTTTCCGCCGGGTACCGTATATAGCTGCGCCCCGCGGCTTTATGGAAAGTGAACACCACGGGAGTTTCGTTATGTTATGATATGTCTTCAGTTATCTACCGAATTTCATGAAAATAGAACAAAATATGTCCGTTCAAGCAACCCCTTTTATTATGTTGTCTTTTCTTCTTCTTTTTTAATATGTGGCAATTGGATGTTGTCTTTTATTTGCACGAGTAATCGTTGTTTTATTTAAACCCTTCATTTGTGTAAGTCATTTGTGTAAGTCGGTCAAAAAGTGTGCATACTCCCTAGAGTATGCACACTTTTTGACCGACTTCAATATTTATAAAGGAGGAGGTTCTCAATTCGATGTGTATGATTATTTTTTTGGGTGTGTATTACGCGATAACTCTGCAAATCGTGGACCGATTTTCAAAGTTCTTTTTGTATTTGATAGAGTATACTCCTGAAGTAGTCCCATTGTCTCTTGTCATTTATTTTATTTTTTATTTTATTTTTATTTTATTCAAAATCCACAGCCCTTAAAAATAGGTAACATCAACAAATTTAAAATAAACATACAGCAAATAACGGATTTTCAATACATTTACAAAAATTGTAGACAAAAGGAGACACATGCACATAATGTACTTACAAAAAAAAATCTACAGTTTAGCAAAAAAAAATGGGGTGAATAAATTACATTAAAAAATTACCATGACACGAAATACATGATACATATTATACCGCAAATGCATAGCTACAAAATATATATCACACACACACACATACCCATATACAAATACAATTATGTCTACACATCAATTTAAAATTTACTTGTTAAATTACATACTTTGAAAGAAGTTGCGAATGTTATTTCTAAAAGAGCTCAATGATGAACAAAATAAATCTATTGAGGAAAACTTATCATTATATGTTTTCTGAAGTCGATTAATGACAGAATTTTGTGCGTAATTAGTCCGTACGGACTTTAAGCTAAAAAGTTTCGTGTGTCTAGTTCGGGTAGATGGAGCACATAATGTTAATGTTTTAGTTACAAGGTCTGCACTGTCTACTTCACCATTACATATTTTATGAAGAAATACCATGTCCATAAGGCAACGTCTACTCCCAAGCGTCAAAAGACGGTAGTGATTACAGGAATCCTTGTAGTCAGAACATACACGATGATCACGATACTTTAAACATTTAAGAAACTTGATCTGTACCTTTTCCATATTTTGAACATGTATGAGGTACCGTGGGTTCCAGATACTACTACAATATTCGAGGACACTCCTAACATATGTAAAATAAAGCATTTTTAAACACTGTATATCAGAAAAAGGTCTACTCACTCGTAAAATAAAACCAAGGTTTTAACCATAAAACAAATGCTTTAGAGATAACATTATCAATATGATCTACAAAAGTTAATTTTGAGTCAAGTAGAATACCTAAATCTCTTACTTCACTTGTTTCTGTGAGTGGTAAACTATTAATACTATATTTAAATTTAAGAGGTTTTCTTTTACGGGTCAAAGATATGTATGAACGCTTACCTACATTAATATTTATTCCATTTTCAGTGTAATAATCATTTAATCTATTCAAATCTTCTTGTAAGTGAGAGCAGTCCTGTATTTGGTTTACTTTTATATAAATTTTTGTATCATCGGCATACATTAAGAATTTTGCAAATTTAAAACATTTTGAAATGTCATTGATCAAGAGGTACCATAAAAATCGAGGGAAACACTTACGTTGGACGCACATGTGTGCGTCCAACAGGTTTCTTGTTTTGTCCGAAGCTATTCAGGTATTGCGTCTGGTAGTTATGAACCGAGCTGATGATGGAACGTTCCTTAATTTTTAAGAGATAGAGGTCAGTTTTTTAAATACTGGTATTGACCCTTTGTCGTATCCTTTCACTGGTATTTAATTCAATTCAGTATTTACACACCGAATGTGAGCTAGTATTAAATTCACTAAAAAGATAAAAATATTTTTTTTTACAAGAAATAAAAACCGACTTCAAAAACACACACACAAAAGTCAAGAATAATATAAAAATAGGTACAGATAACATTTTCTATATTGAAGTCGGCTCCAAACGACGATCTACGTCTTAAAATTTGGCACCAACTTCAATATAGAAATGTGATGTTGTCTGTACCTAGTTTTTATTCATCGTTATATTAGCAAATGCTTTTAAAATACTCGTAGACAAACAATTCGGTGAAATTATTTTTCAAATAACTTTAAAAACTGCAAAGATACAAAGCTTTTAAGTTGCCGGCTGGACAGACTGAAACGACATAGACTGTGACGTCATCGTACACGTCCACGTTTAAAATACGTGGACGTGTACACGTATTAAAAGCTATTTCTTGTTTGTTTTTCATTATAATTACACCGTTTCTTCATAATTTGTTAAGTTTTTCATGTATTGTGATGTCTTATGAATAAAATTATATACAATACTAATTCTAAGCATATTCCCTATTCTATCAGCACGCTGGCTTTCAAATGACAAGCATCAGTCACTGCTTTATAAAAGAGAGTACGGGGAATTTATTGAAAACGATAAATTCATCATGCTAAAACAATTGGAGCTATTCCACGAAGAAATAACGATAGGTCAACAATAAATTTAAATTTAAATAATATATTGAGAAGTTTTTTACTAGCCCAATAAGAATTTTTTAACTTTCAACTTTTTCAATTTTGAATGTGACCACTGATAATAATTGTAATAAGTGGTTACTCCAGTGTAATTAAACAGTGTAGCCATGGGCCAGAAGGGGTCCGCACTGAGTCTTGTGGTGACGCAGCATTCGCTGCAATGACTGTCAAACAAGCGATCATGAGAGTTTTACTTGCACAATAACCCCCCAAATTATCTTATGCCAGCTTAATTTATTCAGAACTCGATATCAAGTCAACTAAACTGTTCGTTCTTTCGATTCCAATAACACATTGTAAACGACCGAATTATGAAAAATAGGAGAGATAACAATATAAAAGAACGATATGTATTAATATTTTATTAATAACGACCATCCCATCGAAAATATGCTCTTTGATGCTACTCCTATCCCATGACCTATATCACAGCCTATAAATTATTTAACGTCACCATCCCCTTTCAACCATAAACCTTATACGTGTCTCTCTAAGCTAAAGGGGCCTTCATAAATAAGAACCGGCGATGGAATGTTTTATTGAAAGCGAAAAAAAATGGTTAAGTATTTTTTATTGTGACATATCGCCACTGAAAAACATATTTCTTCAGATATGTCAAAGGGCTAACGCCCTTAGTGTAGCGGCCACGTGTTTTGCTAAACTGTACCTTAGCACAGTACCGGAAGGAATAAATTGTAAGCCGCGACTTGGAGCATTATGTATTTTACAATAGAGATAATCTCTTTACACGACTCTGCATGTACAAACAGTATTAAATTTCAATCAATATCAATAACTCACCTTACGATTATTATTTTTAATCATGATATTTTACGTACTGTAATACTTAATTTTTTGAATAGCTTTAATTAGGGTTGATAAATATAAAGTGATTAATAAAACGAGTGAAATGTCAAAATATGTGGTTTAATCCGGCAAAGCCGACGAAATTTTTTCTTTATCCAAGGGAACACAATATTAGTGGGCGCACTGATTGTGGCCTACGGCTGCCAATCAGTGGTGAGGATTTGTATCACTAATATTTTGAACTATATGGTACAGGTTCTTTGCACGATTTGATCGATAACGCACTCTTTAATTTACTCGCTAAATACCTTTACCTAAGGACGGTAGAATAATGTTTTATAATATACTTATTTGTATGGAGTGGACTCAGCTGTGATATTCGGGGAGATCCTGCTCTGGAGACACCACAGGCTCCGGGCCACCGGACACTGATGGTAGAAGAGAAGTCGGGGCAACCGGGTTCAGTAGTTGAGTCTGACTCCGGGGTATGCAATAATCACGGGGTAAGGGAATTCCTCCTGAAATATTACACGAATATGTATGAGCAATCACTATAAAAAATTGCAATACAAGTAAGTAGGGGTAACTGATGAGAATATTAGGAATATTATGGTAATGGGGTTCAAGTTAATTTGAAAGGTCAATGTTCACCGAATGGCTGGCAATCATGTAGGATAACCTTACAATTAAAAATATGAAATCTAAGAACAAATTTAAAACACTACCACAGGAATCGATCTCAGAAAACGATAACGTACCTGTCGGAGGAAAGTGGGTCTGCCTGGCTGTGCTGGTAGATTGCTGGCTGGTGTCTATTTTAATGACGCTACACTATGTCGTACGTGCTCCAAAATCATATGAACAAACGGCTGAAAATTTAGAAAGCAAGGATTGAAATATCGAAAAGGCGTCATAGGAATAATATAATCATGAACATAACTTACTTAAAATGGGTTAGAGGCCCTTATATGAAATTGAGTAAATCCAACTGTGTGGAAGATTAGGTGTTCGCTTATCGATGCTTGCTGAAAAGGAATACCTGGTTAAAACGCTGCGCTGAATACGAGACAATCAATTAAAAGAATCAAAATGAAGAATTAACCATTTCACGGTGTGATACTTACAGATTTGTTTTAATAAAATAATTTAGGCTATCTAGCCAACAGGCACAAGCGTTCGACCGTCAACGTCAAAACAGAAAATATGGCTGTCTCGGCTCAGCCAGTCCACACTAGACATGGGCTGGATTAGCTAATTTCCGTACCTAATCCACCTGTTCCTAATATTTTCAAACACCTAATCCAAATACCTGTTCCTAATATTTATTCAGTTCCACCAAAAATATTCGGAATAGGGAATGTATTAGTATACGAGTATTACTCGTAATAGGTCCTAATATTTATTAGGTACCGGCATAAATATTCGGAATAGGGAATGTATTAGTATCGTAATAGGTCTTAATATTTATTCAGTATTGGCATAAATATTCGGATTAGGGAATGTATTGGATAGGTCCTAATATTTAATTTCATTCTTGATTCAAGTTTAATATTTTTTACCGTTTTTTTGTGAGTGATTATTCCGCCCATTGTGGACTGATTTTCAAAATTATTTTTGTGTTCGATAGAGTCCTGGAGTGGTTCCATTGTCACCAAAGTCAGGATCTGATGATGGGATCCCAGGAAAATCGAGGGAAACCCTTAAATTTCATAGGTACGTCCAACGTGTTTCATGTTTTTTTCGAAGCTATTCAGGTTGTTCACGCTCGAGGAAGAGCGAGTGGCGGCACTGCATTCTAGTCTGTGCAGTGACAGCTTTTTTGGCGGCCGGCCGCATGTGACATGTCAGTTGAGTCGAGTCGAAATGTCATGACATGCTTAGAGGTTATGTGCGGGCCGGAATAAAATATAATACACAATATTCAAGCAAATAGTGATTTGCGCGGCGCACCTAATATCGGGGTGCGAAAGCCCGCTTTGTGTTGTGCAAGGTATCAAAATCGCGTGTGTGAGTCGTGGTGGCCTAATAGGCCTTTGTAGTGCTCCGGTCTCCACCGGTGGATCCACTGCAGAACTTCAGGAGCCGCGACTTCCTTCGAGCTAGCTCAGGAAGTCCACCGGCTACGGAGGAGACGGACGGAGACAACGGGAATCGGGGTAAGCCACAATACTTTCTATGAGCGGGTAGTAGGGCATCAGCAATCAACCCAAAATTCCTTACTCGGTGAAACGCCGACGTGGTGGAGTCTACTTGGGGCACCACCATCTCTTGGTAGCAGAGCGTGGTTTTTAGATTTGAGTGGTTCTTAGATAGTCCCGCGCAAATCACTGTTTGCTTGAATATTGTGTATTATATTTTATTCCGGCCCGCACATAACCTCTAAGCATGTCATGACATTTCGACTCGACTCAACTGACATGTCACATGCGGCCGGCCGCCAAAAAAGCTGTCACTGCACAGACTAGAATGCAGTGCCGCCACTCGCTCTTCCTCGAGCGTGAACATCCCCCCGCTCCGGACAGTCCCGGACTGTCCGCCAAATCAGTCTAAGGGGAGGCGAGAAAGAGTAGCGACCGCGCGCTTCAAAACAGAATCCCCAACTAGGACCTCGGCAAACCTGGGCACACCATCAGACCCTAGAGTAAGTTGGACAATGCGTCCGCGACGCCAACGTAAGGGTGGCAGGTTTGGGTCCTTCGCTAACACGAGGTCTCCAACCCTCGGTGGGTTTGTCTTATCTGACCACTTAACGCGCTGTTGCAAAATGTGTAAATATTCAAGGTGCCAGCGGCGCCAGAAGCTCTAGGTAAGCTGCTGGAGCAACTCAAACCGCGAAAGGCGTCCTGGATTGACATCTCTATAAGGATACTCGGGCAGGGCGTTAAGTGGTCTGCCTATCAAGAAATGGCCCGGCGTGAGGGCCTGCAAATCGTTCGCGTCGGTAGACAACGGACATAACGGACGCGAGTTGAGAACCGCCTCAATCTTATGAAACACCGTCGCGAGTTCCTCAAACGTGAGAATAGTCTCCCCAATAACGCGGCGAAGGTGAGTCTTGGCGGCCTTTACAACAGATTCAAAAATCCCTCCCCAGTGAGGGCAAGACGGCGGGGAGTATCGCCATGTTACCCCCCTACGGGAGAGTGTGGATCCGATCTCAATATTATTTTTATCTAAAAATTCACAAACTTCTCTTATATGTCTATCAGTGCCCTTGAAGTTCGTCCCACAATCGGACCGAATTAGAGAAGGCAGTCCCCGGCGGGAGACAAATCTGCCTAACGCTGCTAAGAAAGCGTCCATGGTGAGCGCACTCACCACCTCCAAATGAACGGCTTTAGTGGCCAAACAAACAAACACACACAAGTAAGCCTTTTCAGTCTTAGCATTACGGAGTCGCGACGTTTTTATAGTGAATGGTCCCGCGAAATCAGTTCCAACTCCTAAGAAGGTCATCGATTCATTCACACGATCAGCAGGCAAATCACCCATTTGGGGCTGCATCGTCTCGGGGCGTAAACGATAGCAGGGCAGACATCGAAAGATAACAGATCGGATTATTCTTCGCGCTGACAAAATCCAAAACTCCCGTTGGAGGAGCGCGGTCAATGCATTACATCCGGCATGAGCATTCTTCACATGGCGATCAATGATCAACAATCGCACCAATGGTCCGTCCTTGGGGAGCAACAGGGGATGACGTGATCTATAAGGCAAGTTAGCGTGCCTCAATCGGCCTCCTACACGCAACAATCCTTTATCATCCAGAAAGGGAGTCAAACGCACCAAGGGTCCCTTCAATTTGGACGTCCCGGTACGGAAAATCTTAAGTTCCGGTTCAAACGCTCTAGACTGGGTCATACGCACCCAATGCAGAAGAGCATCTTGGCGCTCCTGCGGTGAGAGGACCGGACACAAATCTTTGTCCTGAGGCCGGCGACAATTTCGTATAAATCTTCTTATCCAAGCGGTCACGCCGAGCAACTTGTCCAGAGAACTGTAGCGGTCTAATAAAAATTCCCGCTCTGGAGCCGCCATAGTCTCGACAGCGTGAACACGCAAGCCCGGATTTGGTACCTTCACCACAGCTGGTGTGGAAGGCCAAGACGGTTGTAACAACCAGTCGGGACCCCACCACAGAGTGTGGTCAATAAGCTGAGGGGCTTCGCTGCCACGTGATGCACAGTCAGCAGGGTTTATTTCACCTGGCACGTGGCGCCAAATCAACGTGGCCTTCGAGGCCTGTATTTGGGATACCCGATTGGCCACAAATACTTCCAGGGAGTGGACGGAGTTCTTAATCCAACACAGGACAACCTGACTGTCGGACCAAGCAAAGAGCGACTCAAAGTCCACACTACGTCCCAGGGTGTCAACAACGTGGTTCATCAACCGAACCAGAAGAGTAGCTCCAGACAATTCTAACTTCGGAATCGTTAATCGAGTCCGAAGTGGAGCAACCTTACTCTTAGCAATTAGCAAGTGGAGCTTAACAGCTCCTCTATCATCGACCGTCCGGATAAATACGACGGCTGCGTATCCACTCTCAGACGCGTCACAAAAGCCATGAAGGCTGGCTGTAAACCGTCCCTTAGGCAGTATATGTCTAGGGATACTAACACGGTTAATGTCGGGGAGAGACGACATAAAGGACTCCCAATCTCGCAGCAAACGGCCCGAGAGGGGCTCATCCCACGACACTTCGGCTGACCAAAGTTCCTGTAGGAAGCACTTCATCCAAAACACTACGGGACTAATCCAGCCATTTGGGTCAAAGGTACGAGCTACTGTAGACAAAACTAACCGTTTCGTCCAGACCTTGGGGCTTGGCAGCTCCAATCGATAGGTGAACGTGTCCTGGACAGGTCTGTATTGCACTCCCAAAACAGACAGTAAATCTGGAGTGTTGGCATTCTCAAAAATATGAGGCTCCTGCTGGTGGTCGTCTGGCAAGTCACACAAAAGCTGAGGTGAGTTGGACATCCACTTCCTCAGTTCATAACCACCAGCCCCGAGAAGAGCAATTAGTTCATCTCGCAAAATCAAGGCTTCCTCGACACTAGAGGAGCCCGTACAAATATCATCAACAAATGCATCCTCCTTGAGAACCAAGGATGCGCGAGGGTATCGTAATCGTTCACGTTCAGCGAGTTCCACAAGTGAGCGAATTGCCATAAAGGGGCTCGAACGCAAACCGTATGTATTGGTGTTCAGCTCGTAGACCAGCATGGGATCCCTGGGATCCTCCCTCCATAATATGAGCTGATATCGTCTATCGTCCGGGTGAATCACAGTCTGCCGGAACATCATCCGGATATCGGTCACAAAGACGACGGCATGGCGACGGAAGTTGGTCAATACATCACCCACCTCGTGGTGCAACTTCGGTCCAGCATGCAGACATTGATTCAGCGAAACTCCGGTAGACGTAGGAGCTGACCCATCAAAAACAACGCGTATCTTCCCGGTGGAAGGTTTCAAAACCTCGTGGTGAGGAAGAAAATTATGTTCCTCGTTTCGCCAGTCCAGTCGCGAGACCGACATGTGCCCCAGTTGCTCATATTCTCGCATGAAGTCGACATACTTCTGTTTGAGGTCGGAGTTCCTACTCATACGACGCTCCATGGACAGCAGCCGCTTCTCGGCCAACGGCCGGGAGCTGCCAAGTGAGGGGCGAACTGACAAAAAGGGCAAACGAGTGATCAGCCGTCCCGAGTGAAGGCGACCTGTATTGTTCTGGTAGAACAACTCACACTCCTCGTCCAAGGGGTTCACTCGCTTCACGGTAGGTGGCTCTTCCACCTCCCAAAACCGTTGAAGGACATCCGATAAGGTGGAGCTAACAGTTATGTAACTGTCCACCGATGGAGATGGTGGGTTATGCCTAACTGGTCCCATCACTACAAACCCAAGCGATGTAGATAAGGCTACCAGCCCACCCTTCTGTAACTCTCTCCTCTTCCCACAATACACGCGGCCTAGAACATCGGCACCGAGCAATAAGTGAATCGGACCGGTTCGGTGGAAGGAAGGGTCAGCCAAGGTCAATCCTGATGTCGCATCAACGACAGCGCGCGAAACGTGCTGTTGCGGAAGCTGACCAACAACCTTCTCATAAACAATCGCGGTAGCGCCAATTTTGGGCGCTGAAGAGAAGTGGGGGGAGAAGGAGAACAAAACCTGACCGATCGGATCCGGGATCCGCAGGTCTCCGATTCCTCGTACCGATTCAAGGTATGGAGATGTGTTCAAACTCAACTGCCGGACCAGCCAGCTGGAGGCAATGCAACCCTGAGCTCCCGTATCCAAAAGGGCGCGAACTAAAACAAAGGTGCCCCTCGGGCCCCACACCTGTACGGAGGCTGTTGGTAACAGCACCTGCTCCTGTGGGGGGGTTGCAGCCGACAGTTGGTTTAGTGAAAATCCTCCCGCATTCCCCGCAACGGGGGGGAAGGGGGGTCCGAAGAAAAATGCGTGCGCGGCGGAGGAATAGGGCGCTCAAGGCGCTCGAGCGGGTCCCAATCCGGCACGTACACACCCCGACCAAAGCTGCATCGGGGGGCCGGGCGGTGCCTATGATGGGCGAAAGTTGGGGGAGCCCGCGATAAACGAGGTCTCTCCATCAGAGGGGGAGAGAAGCGTATCGGCTCCCGGCGTGGCTCCCTAATTACCGCGGCCCAATCCCGCGGTGGCGCCTCATAAGCGGCCCGTCGATCCCCCCCGCCCGTAGGGGGGGTGGGGCGCCCAATCCTCTCACTGGAGGGGGGGCGCCTGTCCAATCTCCGCGGAGGGGTGGCACGCCCCTCCGATCTCCTCGGAGAGGTGGGTGAACTAGGAGGGCCCCCGCCCGTGTGCGAGTCCCTCTCTCTCACCACCTCACGAGTGTCTCTATTGTTGAAGCACAAAAGGGGGTGATGGGCCCCTCCACAACAGTGGCAATCTCGTGGGTGGGGGCAAGCCGATGCCATATGGGCCCCCAGGCAGCGGTAGCACCAATTCCGCTGCTTGGCCATATTCCTACGCCCCTCGGTGCGTAGGCCAACAAATTTGGGACAGGCCGGCAAACGATGGCCATCCCGCTTGCAACACTTGCAAGGCATCGGCCTCTCCCTGTGTGGAGAGTTCTGCCGCACTGCAGTATACTGCTTGTACGGGCGGCGCTCTCTCCGTGGCGCTGCCCGGGTCGCCTCATAGCGACCTGTACTCGGTCCCGGTATAGGAGCCAGATCCAAGTGGTCGGTCATCCGACACTCATCCTCCAAAAATCTGAGGAGATCCGAGAAGGGGGGGAGGTACGAGGCACTATTGCCCCCGTACCTTTGTTCGAAGCGTCCCTTCATCTCCATGGGAAGCTTATCGAGGATGAGGTGGAGCAAAATAAAGGACCACTGGTCCACCGGTAGATCAAGTCGTTTGAGCGCGTTAATAGCGCTCAGCAGCGGGTTCAAAATCTCCTTCCTCAATGAGGAGACCCGCGATACTCGTGGCAGCCCTAAAATGGCAGCCACATGTGTGTCCGCTAGCAAGCGAACATTCTGATACCGGGCGGTCAACAACGCCCTTGCAATATCATAACTGTCATCATTGACAGGTAGATGCTGGACAAGTACACCAGCCTCTCCACGTAAGGCAGAGAGCAAATAGGCCAATTTCTGGCTAGCGAACAGGTCGTCCCTCGAGTGAACCAGGCTATTAAAGAGGTTAATGAACCCCATCCAAGAAGCCAGGTTCCCATCAAAGGTTGGGATGTCCAAAGTGGGCAGTCTGCCCAGCAAGCCGGCCGGGGTAGGCTTGACCTCCCCGGGCGTGCACGACTCACCCCTCCGGACGGATAGGATTGCCTGAGCCTTGTTTATAATCACATCCGCCTGTTCAAAACACTGATCATAATCGGCATTAAATTGGTCGACTGCCCGCAACTCAGCGGCACCCTCGGCTGGGTGGTCGAGCAGATATTGTTGATGAGCAACGAAAAGCTGCTCCAATTCCTTCAAGCGAGCCGGTACTCCCTCATGCCGAATTAACAAGGCCTGTTCTCGGTCTGGTCGGTCTACCAAAGCGACGGCACTAGCAAACCATCTCAAAATCTTTTGTGCACCCGCGCGGGCACCACTAAGCGGGCTGACTGGCGGGACCATTTTGCACCAAAATTAATAAACACTATAATAATACACGGACAAACAGACCGACAACCGCAGACAATAAAACAGATCGGGAGGAACTTCAAAGGCAGAACAAAATATATAAACAAACCAAAATCAAGTGTAAATGCTAGAACTTAACTAGAACAACAAAGGCATTTAACAACAGGATTTTTCAAACAAATTAAAATCAAGTATTAAGTCAATAACTTAACAAACATAATATTCAGAGGCAAACAAAACAAAATCAAATGGAAATGCTAAAACTCAACACAGCAATATAGTGTATTACAACAACAGCAAAGTCATTTAGCAGCAAAATCTGTTAAACAAATTAAATTCAAGTATAAGTTTACAACTTAACAAACAAAATATTCAAGGGCAAAACAAAGATATGAAAAAACAAACCAAAATCAAATATAGGTAAATGCTAGAACTTAACTAGAACAACAAAGGCATTTAACCCCAATTTTTCATATACAATGACAATTAGTTAAGGAGATCGGTCCACAAATGAGCTGGTAGTCGGTTTAAAATCAGCAATCAAAACCAATTAATATGTATTGCCCGTTTGGACAACCAACAAGATTACAATATTAATTGTACAATACTAATCAAATACTCAAATCTAAGAACCACTCAAATCTAAAAACCACGCTCTGCTACCAAGAGATGGTGGTGCCCCAAGTAGACTCCACCACGTCGGCGTTTCACCGAGTAAGGAATTTTGGGTTGATTGCTGATGCCCTACTACCCGCTCATAGAAAGCATTGTGGCTTACCCCGATTCCCGTTGTCTCCGTCCGTCTCCTTCGAGCTAGCTCAGGAAGTCCACCGGCTACGGAGGAGACGGACGGAGACAACGGGAATCGGGGTAAGCCACAATGCTTTCTATGAGCGGGTAGTAGGGCATCAGCAATCAACCCAAAATTCCTTACTCGGTGAAACGCCGACGTGGTGGAGTCTACTTGGGGCACCACCACAGGTATTTGCGTCTGGTAGTCATGAAATGAGCTGATGATGGAAGGATCCTTGACTTTTAGGAGTTAGAGGTTAGTTTTTTAAATACAATTGGCACGTTTTGATGCTTAATTGCATTCTTTCAAGTTACTTCGGTGAGCTGGTAGGTATTAAATTTACAAAAAACATGAAAAAAATTTTGTTACAAAAAATAAAACCGACTTCAAAAAGACTTCAATTTGGCAGCGACTTCATAATAAAAAGGTGATGGTGTGCATTCTTATATAATTTTTGACTTTTAGTGTTTTTGAAGTCGGATTTTTTTTTTTTTTTTTTGTAAAAAGATTTTATGATTTTGTTAAACAGTTCAGCAAGAGATTCGCTGTATTTTCTAAGCAAAAAATAGTTATGGTATTTTATCCTAGATGACGTTTTGAACTTAATAATTAGACGTAAAGTGTAGTTTTGTTTACAGGACCTATAGTTTGACAGATTGATACTTTACGATTAACAAACATGGTATACCAATACCTAATCCTAGGTGGCATGGATTAGGTACGTACTGGTAACGAAAAATACCTAATCCACGTACCTAATCACATATTTATGCCTCAAGTCTAGTCCACACTCCACAGACTAACTATTCCGAGATAACATAGACTAATAAACATAGATAAAAAACCAAGTAAACTATCGATATTTATTGAATTAAAAGTTCCTGAACTAAATTTGATAATAATCAAAGACACGATATACATAAAACTATTATAACCCAAGGCGCGTTCAATGTTTTCTGAATTTAGATAAAAAAAGGTAACTAATACATGGAAATGTCACTAGATGGCAGTAGGAACCTGATTAGAAATTTCCTGTAGGGAAATTTATGTTACAGTACCTATCTATGACATGCATTTAAAAATTTTAAAAACCCGGCCAAGTGCGAATTTTAATTATTTATTTATTTTACAATTTATGTACACACAAAAAAACAGCATCAAGAACATATACACATGGAAACACTGTACAAAGGCACTGCTTATTTCTTAGCGAAATGTCTTCCAGCAGCCCCGTCACTAATATAAAAGTATTTAATATGGCAATTGTGTGTGTAAACACAAACAAAGGTAAAAATAATATTAATAATAAAAGACCTACTTTAATTAATTAAATAAAATACAATATACTAAAAAATACGGATATAAAAAAAACTAATAAACTACATTGTTAAAAGATAATAAGCTTTTACTCGTTTCTTAAATAGATGTAAAGTTTGACAGTCGCGAATGTTGGCTGGTAGGGAATTCCACAGTCTAACTGCATGAACAGTGAAGGAGTGGGAGAAAAAGCCGCTATTATGGGACGGGAAAGAAAGCAGGGAGCGAATATGGGATCGACAATCAGCATTAGGAGGACGTGCAGAGGAGAATCGTTCGCGTAGATAAACAGGATAGGACGGATTGTGAAGAATATTGTGTAGGAGACTAAGAATACGAGCATTTCGACGGAGTCTGATAGGAAGCCAATTCAGTTTTTTCCGGTACTCAGAAACATGATCGTATTCTTTTACTTGCGCGAGGGTTTCGTATATAAGTTCCAAACCATGTACATATTTACTTTTTTTTTCTTAACATGTGCTAAGACAAGACTTCATCATTATCTTCTTCTCAATCATTGAGCCTTCGTACTTCGACCCACCATGGATCTTTTGTGCTTCCCCAAACTTTAGTCCGTAAAGCTTAGTAGGAATTGATATAAATATATGATATATCTGAATGAGAATTTGATATAAATTACAGTTTGATATTTCAACGTATTCTCGAGAAAAAGGGTCTTGACAGTCAGACGGACAATGCAGTTATCATATTATAAGGATTCCGTTTTTTTCCTTTTGAGGTCCGGAACCCTTAAAAGAGAGCTTACAGCAACGTGTTTTCGTGAATGGGGTTAAATTATAATAATTATCAACGCCATATAGAAATAATTAAATTATTACAATTTATTTATATAGGTATCTGTTAATACTGATACTGATTAGCTGTTGCAAATTTGGCTCCTCAGTGAAATGTAACTATATAATTTCAAACTGTTCAGTAATCCACAACTGCATTATGTAAAGCCACGATCAAAAATATTGAAAGTTTTCTGTGTGTTGTGAAGTTTATTTTCATGTGCTGACTGACTCATCATCGCCCAGCCTAGACTATCAAAGCTAGACGCAAAGACATTATAAGAGATAGACCGACAATACGCGCGGCCTCTAAGAAACCCCCTTCAACCATAACAGCGGTCAGGCGGCCGCTACTCATACTGTATTTGTACTGCATTCGACTGTCGAGCGCGCGTCAAGTTATAAAAATACTTAAACATGCCCAAATAACTTCGTTTTGTAGTGTAAAAAACGAACAGTAATAAAAACTAAATCACATTGTAACATTATTTATTACCGATGAGTCTTAATTATGCTTATTTATTTAGCTATTATCATATTTAAATTGGTTGAAGGGGACTTCATACATTTCGTTTGCATTGTTGGTCTACTCTTATAATGTCTTTGGCTAGACGTATAAAATTCGACCAGCAGATTCTTTTTATAACGCTAACATCCGCTAAAGAAGGGCTTTTGGAAATTTTGCCCCTAAGGTGGTAAATTAGAATGGTGGAGTGTTTGTACGGAATTTCGTCATTGTCGAAGCTAGAAGCATATTTAAACTAATAATTAGTAATTAATAATCACGTATTTATGCTTTTTGTTTCAAATTCCACTCCCAGAAATGTGAAATAGGACTGAACCGCCGGCACCATTGAAAGTTTGTTTTCGATTGTCATACTAACCACTAAACTTATTTCAATGAGGCTTCTTTTATAGCTGCTTAATATGTCAACGTTTTATAGGCGATGTGGCGCTACCGACTCCCAGTGACGAAGTCTCGGCTGCAGTGCATCCTGCGCGTGCGCGTGAGGCCATCGCCGACGACAAGGAGGAGCGCCGGGACAGGGAGCTCGCAGATTTCATGACGGAGATGAGAGAGTTCCGCAAAGAGATGGCACAGCTGCGGGAGTCGCTGTCGACGCGTTTGGACAGCGTCGAGCGGAGACTTGATGTCTTAGAGCAGCGTGACCTGGACGCCGAGGCCGGCGGGACTGCAGAACTCGAACGGACAATCGCCGAGCTGAAGCTGGAGCTCAATGATCGGGACCAGGAGGCGCTTCTCTCTGACCTAGAGATCGGGCAGCTTCCGGAGGAGAATGGAGTGAGCGTGACCCAGTCGGTGAGCATTCTTGCCGTACGGTTGGGCGTGTCGATGGAGCAAAGAGATATAGTGTTCGCAGAGCGTATAGGAAAGCCGCCAGCTGAGGCGGCGGGCAAGCCGCGGCGCATCGTGGTGCGGCGGGCAAGCCGCGGCGCATCGTGGTGCGGCTGTCGCGGCGCAGCCTGCGTGATGAGTTGCTGAACGCCGCGCGCGTGCGCCGCACCCTTACAACCGACGCGGGGACCCGTATCTACCTCAACGAGCGACTGACGCGCCACAACCGTCAAATTTTTCACCGTGCCCGTGAGGAGTGCCGCAGCCGACAATGGCGCTACACGTGGACTAAGCGAGGCCGCATTTTTATTCGGCAGGCGGACGGTAATCCAGTTTTCCAAATCCGGACTGAAGCGGATCTCGACAGTGTCCTCGGCGTCCAGGTAAAATGACTAGAAGTGACCTGGAACCACAGGCGATCTACTTGCTTACTTGTCTGTGTTTTACTTTACCTATTGTGTTTATTTTACTTATTAATTAATTGTCGTCTGTCAAAAAAACATTTACATGTCTTGCTGTTAATCGTATTATTATTTTTATTTGTCTGCATTCACAGTATCTTTAAAGTGTTTTTGTTTTCATTGGGTGGCTTGCAGACCAGGATACTCAAGCGCGAAAATTACTTGGTCACATTGATAAATTCAATAATTCAATTTAATCTTAAAAGTTTACTCATAATTTTACCTAATTCTCTATACAATGTACATGAACCTTATTTCTATACTATTTTTTCATATATTTACAACTACATACAAATTCATGTCCTATACTACATCATTCAATTACTTAAAGCTAACTATTTACAGAGCTATCTTTAAAAAATTTAGTAGTTGGTTTGTTCAATGCTGGGTCTCTGAGTACTAAGCGTGAGGAGCTCATCGTGGCTGTGGAGGAGACGGGGCCTGACATATTAGCTATAAATGAAACCTGGCTGAGGGAGGGGGAGGATGACAGGGCACCAAGGCTGCCCGGCTACCGACTAAAACACAGGCCAAGGCCCACTCACATTCGCGGTGGCCGGGGCGGTGGTGTGGGTTTCTATATCCGCAGAGGTTTGTATGTTCGGACCTGTGACTTTCCATCTCACCCAGAAGTGGAACAGATGTGGCTAAGTGCACGAATAAACAATACTAATGTAGTAATAGGTACTGCTTACAGACCACCGTGGCAAGATGTTGACCTGTTTCTGGACTGTATTTCTGATGCCATCGCCTCTTTCCCAAAGCGAGATGTTTTGGTACTCGTTGGTGACTTCAACATCAACCTCCTCGACACCACTAGCAGTAAAACGAAATCCCTTCACCAATTTCTGCACAGTTTCGATCTCATGCAGGCAGTTGCCGAGCCTACTCACTTTACCGACCATAGTTCTAGTCTTATTGATTTGATTTGCACAGATGGCAAAATCCTACAGGTGTTGGTTAAGCATGTTCCGGAGTTGGGAGGTCATGCCTTACTTACGGCTGAATTTAAGATCAAAAAGACCAGACCACAACCACAGTGGGTGACATTTAGGCCCCTCAAGGATATTTTATTAGATCTTTTTAACTCTCATCTCGAAGCCATTAACTGGAGCCATCTATATGAAATAGATAACATTGACACTATGGTGGAATCCTTTACTGCTTGTCTTATCAATTTATTCGATCTACATGCTCCTATCAAAAGGCGAAAATTTAAGCACCCCCCACATCCATGGATCACAGACACTATTCGTTCCATGATGCGACTCAGAGATAAACATCATTGTAGATTAAAAAGTAATTATTCCGTGCCCCTTAAAGAAAGTTACAAGTCATTAAAAGAGATTGTGAGCCAAGCAATTGAGAGTGAGAAGAGGTGCTTTTTCAACAACCATATTAATGCTAACATTAAAAATTCAAAGTTACTTTGGAAAAATCTCAAGAATACGGTTCTTCCTGACAAAAAGTGCTTGGATATTCCACCCTTTTTCGATAACCCTGATGTCATTAATGCCCATTTTCTAAATATACCTGGGGACGGTCAAGTGTCGGCGTCTCAACTTTCTTACTATGAGCACCATAGGTATGGCTCGGCAACTTTCTCTCTGCGCACGGTGTCTGAGGATAAGGTATTAAAAACTATCAAGGGACTTAAGTCAAATGCCCAAGGCTGTGACGGGTTATCCCTTGACATGCTGCTTCTGACCCTTCCCCAATCACTTGGTGTTCTTACTGCCATCATCAACTTGTCGCTAACCAAAGGTATATTCCCTCACAGTTGGAAGTTGGCCATAGTAAAACCTTTGCCAAAAAACACCAATCCTACGTTAGTGAGTGACCTACGACCAATCAGCCTGCTTCCATGTCTGTCCAAGGTCCTGGAGAAAATCGTTTGCGAGCAGCTCACTGAGTATTTGGAAGAGAACAGCATACTCCCTCAACTACAGTCCGGGTTCCGTAAGGGCCATAGTACAGCAACGGCCTTGGCAGATGTGGTTGACAATCTGCTTTCTGCCCGGGACCAGGGACAGATCAGCACTCTTCTGTTACTGGACTTCTCAAGGGCATTTGACTCCATCAACAGCACCCTTTTGATCTCCAAGCTGGCATACTACGGACTCGACAAAATTGCTCTAAAATGGTTTAACAGTTATCTGGACGGTAGGGAGCAGCTCGTAGAATTAATTAAGCCAGATGGGTCCAGGATACGTTCCTCACCACTGTCGGTCACCCGTGGAGTGCCCCAAGGATCAATCCTTGGTCCAATCCTCTATGCGTTGTATAGTTCCGATATAACAAAAAATATTTCTAACTGTAAGTTCCACTTGTACGCTGATGACCTTCAGCTATATTATTCATTTCCTCCTGAGGATCATGGCGATGCTGTAACAAGAATAAATGAGGATTTAAAAATGATATCATCATGGTGCAGATCAAATTGCCTCGTCCTTAACCCCAAAAAATCTAAATTGTTACTTATGGGGTCAAATCGGGGCATTCAGAGACTAAATGACACTCCACTTAATGTAAGTATCAATGGGGAATCAATACACTGTGTTGACTCGGCAAGGAATTTGGGTTTAACGCTGGACAGACATCTTAATTTTGAGAGCCACATAGCGGAATGTGTACGTGGATGTTTTTACAGGCTAAAATTATTATACAAGCTCAGACCTTACCTGTGTGAAAAACTGAGACTTTCGCTCTGTGAAACGCTAGTTCTGTCTAAGCTTAATTACTGCGACATCGTCTATGGTCCTTGTCTGCTGTCTAGAACGGCTAAGCTCATCCAGCGTGTGCAGAATGCTTGTGCACGCTTCTGCTTCCATATTCCTCCCAGAACGCATGTCTCTCCAACTCTGAATTCTGCAAATATTTTAAAGATGGAGGGTCGGAGGAGACTTCATCTGGCTACATTGCTGTTCGGTGTCATTGGAACTAAAAGGCCACCATATCTCTATAAAAAGTTGACGTGGGCAAAAGATCACACCAAGTATCCTCGACGAACCTGCACTCATATATTTGTTACACCTAAACACCGTACAGCGGCATTCCGTGGGTCTTTCAGGTTCGCCGCCTCACGGTGCTGGAACGACATTCCCCCTCCATTACGCAATCTAGAAACAATGCACTCGTTTAGACATAACTTTAAAAAGTTTTTACTAAGCGAACAATGTTCTGCTAACTTACATCGTTTTTCCTCGCGAAACACCGGGCATTCGAGGGCGGCGGCCCGACCCTGATGAGGCCATTGGATTGTGTGACCAGCGAATAGGTGAATTACCGATGTATTTTTCCAATTTCCACAACCTTCAGTGAATACGCGTAGTCTCGTTGGGCTCCTGACTCTGGTCTCTTATTCTCTTATTCCCACACAAATCTTTTAATCTAATAATTTTATTAACGTTAGAATACACACACACTTTTTTCATTTTTATAATTTAGTATTGTTTTGTTTTGTTTAGATTTGTATGTTGTATGTTTCGATATTATGTATTTCTTCATTTTTTTGTGTGTTTTGTGTACCTATGTTTTTCCCTAATTCTGTTTTTATTATTTTTATTGTTTATAATTTTACACCCCACTTAGGCCCGGCCAGAATACCAGCGCTGCATCAGACATGTCTGATGCAGCTTATGCTGAGGTCGGGTCCTAATTGGCCATTATGTGTATCTGTTTTTTCGTGTATTTTATTGTTTGTGGTCAATAAATGTTTCTTTCTTTTCTTTCTTTCTTTCTTTATACTATGGGAAAATATTACATTTCCACGGGAAAATCGAAATAACGCCAGGGAAGCTATATACGTACAGAAAGCTAATATATCGATGATCTTGATTTTATTATTTTATTTCTAACATTAAAAAGTAATTATTACCTACTTACGTAAAGGAGCGTCGGTGGCGCTGTGGACTCGGCACTTGCCTTCCAATCGGGAGGTCGGGGTTCGAGACCCGCTATGTACCAATGTGTTTTTCGTTTCGAATTTCATATGTACATTTGTCTGACGCTCCTACGGTGAAGGAAAACATCGTGAGGCAACCTGCATACATCTGCGAAGAAATTCAATGATGTATGTGAAGTCGACCAATCCGCATTGGGCCAGCGTGGTTGTCTAAGGCGTAATCACCCTAACATAGGGTAGGCTCGAACCCCTCGGTGGGGACGTATATGAGCTGTGATGATAATGACGTAAAGGAATCCTACCAGTTAATAATATGTTATTTTTTAATTTAAAATGTGTTACTTCCTAGCAACTCATCGGCGTCGTACAGAAACAACAATAGCCGCAACTATAAAATTTCAACTTCAGTTCCCAGTTGTGTTGTAGAGACACACTGGCCAGGAAATTTTCGTAAATACTACCCCCAGGAGGGTAATACAGTGTGTGCACTGTGCAGATATTCTTTGTTTATTGTATATGACTTTTCTATTTGCGTATAAAATAGACAATAAACTAATTATTCTGTAACAAGGATACAAAAAAATAATAAAGAAGGCATTTTTAAATTCCCAGAAAGAGTATCGATGGAAACGGAAACGTCTTTATTTCAAAAGCAAATATGGCGGGTGTATTTTTATCGAAAAACATAAATTTAATATTATGTTAATGGTCATTTATGGTTTTGCGGTAATACTCTGCCCACCCAGACCCAAATAAATTCTGCGTAGGCATTATTTTGTGTTGCTTCCGTGGAAAAATTTATCTACCACGTATAAAGATTGTTCAAATCGTGAAATAAAAGGAAGTCGGTTGGATCCAGTTCTGACGGGTATGAAATAAGACAGAAGATGTCTAAATAAGTCCCGTAGTGTTATAACGGTTTATCGAGTACGACGTTTTGCGTTACCATGGAGCAATTTGTGATTCCTTTTCAGTTTCCCCAATCATTGTTCTAAGTTCTGTATAGATGTTATCTGCTGTTGAAAAACTTTACCATCACTTTTCTATGGATTGGCGCCACAATTTTTGTTTTAGGCATTATTATGGCCATTTGTTGTGGGCGTTTGACCTCACTTATTTGTATCGGCTTCCACCGTCGCATTTATAAGCCATCGTTGTTGTCCAACCACCCTTCTCCAGATTTCATGCTCGAAACCACAGATAATATAATACTACAGTTCCAAACCGAAGTCTCCACTTTGAAAGCCATAAAACCAGAAACGTCATCATCATCATCATAACGACTTATATGATCTGTTATGATGATAATCATATAACGATGATGATAATCATATGACGATAATCATATTATGATGATATCTATCCACCCAGGGGCTCGAGCCTACTCTAAGTTAGGGTGTTTAGGCTTTAGTTAACCACTCTGGCCCAGTGCGGATTGGTCGAATTTACATACACCTTTGAATTTCTTCGCAGATGATTGCAGGTTACCACACGATATTCTCCTTCACCGTAGGAGCGTCAAACAAATGTACATACGAAATTCACAATCGACAATCACATTGGTACATGGCGGTCTCGAACCCCGGACCTTCCGATTGGAAGGCAAGAGCCGAGTGCACAGCGCCACCGACGCTCGTACAGTGCAACCAAAAACGTACTGCGCGTTTACTAACCAAGTCCTTACTAAATATTATAGGATTGATATTGCGATCTGTTTCTGCTACGTTAGTTCCACGTCTGAACTCTTGTGAGACGTGAGATACTTTAGAAGCTATGACAAGTTCAATAAGCCTCTTTAAATGAAATTAATGAAAAGAGTCACATTCAAGTTGTTACATCTTCTAAAGTATCTCACTGAGAGCAAAAAAGTGAAGGATTTTATTTTAGCGAACACTCTTTTATCGGTTTAAAATAAAAAATAAGCAGTTTAATGCACTTGATTTTTTTCAAAAAGCCAATAATTAAAAAATACACAAAAAAGAATCTATTTGTTTTTCTTTAATTATTTTTTTCTATTTTTTATTCCATGACAATTGAAACATGATGGCTGTGTAACTGTTGTCTACATGTTTAGCTATCAAATGACACCTTTTTAATGTTGATAGGACATTTACATGAGTAGTGGTGGTTGAATTAGTATGAAAGCCCAGGTCTTGGTTACCAAGAAAACAAAATGGCGGCCATTTTATAACCGTAAGAGAGAAACAAAATTTGAGGGGCAATTTGTCGATAAAAAATGCCATATTTCACACCATTAAAGGCTCCGACACTGGTGACGGGACACATTGTATATAAGAGTTAAAAAAATTACAATGCTATTATTATTAAATCTATAATCTACGCCACGGTTCTTAAGAACAGATTTCGCTATCTCTCATAGTTTCTGACCTCTCCCTACTGACCCATTTAGATTGATCACCCGGTATAGTTGCGCGCCTGTGAGAACAATGTTACCGCCGGTAAGAGATAAAGACGATAAAGTCAATTTAAAAATAAAAAGCGACATGGTTTAAAAGTGTTTATAAAAAAATATCACCCACATTTTTTAAATAGTGGAATTAAGGCGCATAGTGGTCCCAATGACCTTGCGTCGATCGTCCCGCACAGTGGGGCTAGCACGCAGGAGATTCGAAAATCGAATCGAAATCCGAATCGAGGAGTTTGTATGGCAATTTTATTAGTTCTGCTACCGTGGCGTGCCGTGGCGCTAATAAAAGAAAATCGCACAGTGACCCCCAAATCCATGTTTTTACTTACGAGGCAAGAAGTTTCATAATCAGAGACCGATATATTGGAAAACAATTATCTATAAATTTATCCGCTTACATAAAAGATACCAAGAACCAGAGAAATATAACTGAAATTGAGCTGGAAGTAACTGGGTACTGTCACTTGACATCTTATGTTACAAGTTCGCAATGTACATTGGCGTCCTTCAATCATCAAAAAATGGAACTCTCTGCCAGCACACGTGTTTCCTCCTTCTTACAATCCCAGGTCCTTTAAGAGGCTTGGAACAGAGGAGAAGTTGCCGATCTCGCTCGAAGATAGGAGAAGGAAAGCTAGTGCGGCGTGTATTTTTACTAGGTATCTTCGCATTTGATCCTATTTCCACTTACCAATAGGTGGAATGAAGTCTTACTTACCAATAGCTAGGCCTTCTATAAAAAAATCAGAACTTTATGTCGTATCAGATTCTTATTAAGCCTTTGGAAATCCCTGATTATTAAAAAATCTAGTGCTTGAGAGCTTCAAAATTATTTTGAGGAACTCGCCGATACAATAATTTAAATTGTAGGGTTAAAGGAACCTTTCACAGCCTTGTGGATAATAAACCAAGACACAATCATCAAATACCGCCAGCAAGGATTCTGTGAAATTACACAACTATTATATCAAAGTATCAGAAACTGGAATACAGTATCACTGACCCGTGATCATAAGGACTTGACGTCAAAGGTACGATCTTCTTACCGCTCCGAGGTAGGCTACTGATTTTGTTTTAAATGAAAAAATATGTAATAACTTTATTTTGTGTACTTTCATTGTCCATTTTTATACCATACGTTACAGAGATAGATCAAACGAATCCGAATCAACCTGCTCTTGTTTATATAAATCCAAACACGTGTAATCTAATCCAATATAGAAAAATCTCGTGTTACAGTGTTTGTTATCGAACTCCTCCGAAACGGCTTGACCGATTTTTATGAAATTTTTTGTGTGTATTTGGTAGGTTTGGTGTGTTTTTTATATCCCTAGGACATAAGGGTGGCGATTTTTTTGGACAATTATTATGGCGAAACGTAGTTCGCAGGCACAACTAGTAAAACTATATGGTTGTATAAAAAATATATGTCGTTTATAAAAAATAATCAGTAATAAATTACGAGAAATATGGAAGAATTGATGTAAACGAAATTCATTCACCAAACATTTTACACCCTAAACTTAAATAAAGAATTTTTTTCATTTTCGCGCAGAACATATTAGAAATAGCTGAATTCATCCCGGTTACACAGTTCTATAGCTAAATTAAAATCGCGCTTTTATACTGAAGTTCACTTTTAGATTTTATTCTAAAATTTTTGAATGGACACTGGACATTCGGAATTTTTCATGTGCACAGAATATCAGAACCACATAGAGCGTTGTATGCATACACCGTTTTTATCTTGTATTAGTTTTTTTCGGGTTGGTCTTCAGTGCGATTGACAATGAATTTTGATAGATTTCGAGCCCAACTCTAATTTTATTTTTTAGTTGTAACAATGTTCACGTATTCGGAAAGAAAATGTCTTAGTGCAAAGAAAACTACTTACATTTTAATCTATAGCTAAACGAGAAAGAAGATTCGATTGATCGAATACGAAAAGTTTAATGGTATCCTAACACCTTTGACCTTAGCAGGCAATTTAAATTACCCAATGATTAAAGACCTTTTACATTGTGTATACAGTCATCATGACTTGTCGAGAAATAGCTGGCGATACTACACTCAAAGATTTATATGTCATTGTTGCTTTACTAAATGAAAACCAACTAGCAATGAATTTTAGCATTTCTATGGTAATTTTCTCATATCTGCAAACCCATAAATTCGCTGTAATGACAAATAAACGGATGACAATTATAATAATTAATCGGAACAAAAGTTCGGGGTTATTATAGTCCATGTGAATTGTAGTTCCCGATAGTACAAATGTTCAGTTTCTATTAGTGAAGCCAGCCCTACAGCAGATATAAAATATACATTATAAATGAATTCTAAACCGAACAAGCGACATATTAAAAACTTTTTGTCATTTATTTTATTAATTCGTGTTTTAACTTCTCTTTCTTCACAGTGAATCTGTAAGTCTTTGTCTGCTTTTTCTTACCAAATGTAAATATTCATTTACTTTATTATTCACATTTACTGTTAAATACTGTTAAGAGTTATAATTCATTAGAAAAATATATAGGTACTACTGTTCCAAAACAGAAAATATAGGTTTGAAAGTTGCTTTGGAAAAAAATTAAAATCTGCTCCAATTTCTATGAAACTTATTATCCGAGCTTCTAAATATAAATAACAGTCTTCTCTATATAATAGGCTACAAAATTATTTTTCCTACGGAAAAATATAAAATTCCCACGGGAAAACAATAATAACGCGGGCAAAGCCGCGAGCGGAAAGCTAGTTTGTTATAAAGATAAGGTGATTTTTACTAACTTTAAAAAATAGTACCTATCTCCCGCAGCAATATCACGACAAGGGAATAGATAAAATCGTGAAATTATGTTTACCCCACATCTAGTTCAGATATTATAGTCGGCCTTTAAGATATTGTTGGGAGAAGGCGAGTCGAGGAATGGAAAAATAAAATTCGTGCAACTTATCTCGAACGAACCCCATAGATAGCCAGGACATAGATCCAGATATTGCCTCTAACGAGGGTAAAACTGTGCGGACCACATCATCCACTGTTATCGACCATAAATTGCTCGTTTCGACTCCGTAAGAGCTCATAAATTGTTACCCGATATATTGCGACTATCTCGAGTGTTAAGCCGGTGATATACTGGGAAACTAAAAGAAACATGAAGTCAAACTGGTAACGCATCTTGTATTCGAAGAATGGGATCAATAAAAGGCGGATCTGTGGATATAATGCTGAGTATAGGGGTAACAACCTCACATAGAACTGTTTTTATTTAAAACTAATTTTTCCGACTTCGTAACCAAGTAATGACTCAAGCTATCTCTGTGTTAAATTTCATCCAAATCAGGTCCAGCCATTTTTATGGTTTAATTAAAAACATCTTAATATTTGCGAACTTCATAGTTAAAGTTATGAAAAAAGGATATTTTATAAAAATAAATTTAATAACAGAGCTGTATTTATTAAGTTATTCTGCTGGTATTCGTCGTAATTAAACGAGTTTCAAAGTTACTCTTGACGCGGGCCCCATGTGCCCTGGTGAAGAGGGTATTTGCGGGCTCCTCTCCAACTTTGTAATCATAGTTACGGATTTGTACAGAGCAAGCAAGGGAATAGCGATGCAGCAATTAATACAGTAAACGCAGTCACGGAAAGCTGCACCTCTGGTCCAAGTCTCGTAGTGTAATTAAAAGTTTAATGTGATAAAGTTAACCTAGTCGAATCAGGTAAATTTCGATTAGTACCATAGCTAACAAGTTATAAAAAATAAATTCTATTGGTCAGTACAAACGCGTGAACAAAACCTTACCTTAAAGATAAGAAAGAAAGTGAAGCTACCTTTGTTTCTTTTATTTTATTTAGAAAGCTACCCGAGCTGTTTAGTTATAATATGGCATAGCAAGACGAGTACTCACTTAGAGGTGTAGCACCTAATGTATCTAATACTGTATCAAGTGAGTAAGTGGGCGCGAGCTTCGCGCTACCTCTAATGAGTACCAGTATTTTATGTTTTAGACCGAGGTCATGGTGTTATTAAATAGTATATTACACAATAGTAATATAATTATATTACCAATAAAGAATTACCAGAAATGGCATTAAGGCGCTGCTCCATTGCAGCGTATGTGGTGCACGGTGTCCATGTTTGCCTTATACGCGCGGTTTTCCATTTAAGCGTCACCATTTTTTCACGCTTACATCAAATTCAAATGTAAAACATGTTTTGCGTTTCTTTTAAAAAATGATAACATTTTAACCGCGTTATTTTTCACAAAGGGAACCTTGCCTAAAAATATAAATATTGTTTAAATGGAACGCATTACGTTAACATACGACGCTAGCTCTGCTAGTGTCAAAAGCTAATGAAACGCGATGATGCTAAAAATGTTGATAATACTGCAAATCTGCGCTTAAATGGAACACGCCTATAGCTGCATGTGTCCGCTTGTCCGCCCACGTGGATCGACGTTTCCACAGCTTAGTTCGTAGCCACTCAAAGCCACGCTATATACGGCCGCAGAGCTTGATAACGTCACGAACACATGTATGGCCTCACGCAGTTGACCTCCACGACCTCCACCATGTGATGCTATAGAAATAGGCATACGTGGCTAGACCAATGGACCCTCGCTGCTAACGTGCATAGACTCTGCGTGCATATCCTACGCAGCAACCGTGTATAGCGTGCTCAGCTGCGTAAGTGACATAATTATCTGCGTAGCCATTTGGCAGGTTAATGTGTGTGCCGTGCGCCACCGCGGTGGAGCAGCGCGTTAATGTTTTATATCAAACTCCGCAAACCTTTTATATAGCAACTACGCTATTTAAAAGAGTTATCATCTCTCATCATCATCATAATCAGTTCGTTACTGTTACGTAAGTCCACTGCTAGCCATAGGCCTCTTCCATAGTATGCCACTCATCTCGATCGCCGGTCATCCCCATCCAACCGCCCCACCAGCTACTTTACGTATGTTGTGGCTCCATCTTGCCGGAGACATTCTATTCTACCGACATAGCCCACTGCAAGTTGAAATAGGAGCATTACTATTTCAACTTGCTAATGCGGTGGGCTACGTCGGTAACTTTTGTTCTTGGCTCGTTCCGAGTGCGATATTTCAAAGAAATCCCACGCAAAGCCCGTTTCATAGCCCGTTGTGTGACTAACTGGCACCACCGTCAGTGTCTACGTCTTGGCACTGTAAGTCATGATAGGTGGGATACCAAACTTAAGTTCTTAGGCTCTGAGGGGGACCTGTCGGTTCCCCTTGTCTTCTCTGTCATCCTGTCCGTAATTAACTGTTTCGATCATTTGACCGAAAATGGTTGACCGACGCCTATTATACTACTTATATGTATTGTTTGCAATATTGAAGACTATCGAATTATCATTTGACATTGATATCATTTTACCAAACTACGTTTCATCTATTTTCAGAATAATATTGTAGAATATTGGCCGAAGTCTCTTTTGAATTTTTTAATTTGCCAGATGATTTATCTGCCATACTTTTACGTCACCAAAACAAAAAATTTCCAAATATTATTTGCCACAACTATGTTTGGCCATAACTACGTAATTTAACTACTACTACCCCTGGACTATTCCAAATTAAGAAATAAGTGAGATTGATTATTCTGCAATCATTTTAATTGAATCAAACAGAAAATAATTTAAGTTTTGAAAGTACCGACAAATATTTAATTAAGTCGCCAGCTAGCGGGGGATAAAGGGGGAAACAGAATAACTGATATGATAAAACTGCGGGTTAAGTTAGGTTAGACATTGTTACCACACACATGTTAAACATTGTAGTTAGACAGATAGATAGATAGGTTAAACATTATTTATGTATGACTGACTACACATCAAACTGTACGTTGCATCCTGCATAGTTGCGTACTTGCATATTGCGGTAATGGCAAGTACTAAAAAAAGACGGAATAAAATGATCGAAAAATTTTCCCTTAAATGAAAATCGGTCAAAAAATACTAATACTAAAAGTGTGTCTGCCTGTTTGTTACCTCTCCACGCTAAAACCAATGAACCGATTTAGGTAAAATTTGGTATATATTGAGTTATCCACATATTGAGTCCTTGGCAAACAGACTTAGTTCTGCAGCATATGCAGTAAAAAAAATAAGACAACTTACTGATGTTGAAACGGCAAGATTAATTTACTTTAATTATTTTCATAGTGTCATGTCATATGGAATACTTCTGTGGGGATCGGCTGCTAGTATAGAAAGTATTTTTGTACTGCAAAAAAGAGCGGTTCGCGCTATTTATAATTTACGAGCAAGAGACTCTTAGAGATTTATTTAGAGAAATTAACATATTGACTTTAGCAGGACAGTACATTTATGAAAATTTGATTTATGTCTATAAAAATTATAATACATTTGAAACCAATTTCGAACTTCACCATTTAAACACAAGAAATAAAAATAAACTTGCCGTTCCAACGTACAGGCTCCAAAAAACTAGAGGCACATTAATGGGGAAATGTACAACTTTTTACAACAAAGTCCCACAAAGTGTAACTGACTTGCCTTTTGATAAGTTTAAAGCGCATGTAAAAAAGACTCTGATGAGTAAAGGATATTATAAAGTCAACGATTATTTACAAGATGCCAATGCCTGGTGTTAATTTGAAGAAATTATTAATTATAATAATGTAAATAATCGTGTTGTTGTGTATAACTATTCATTAAGTAGTATTGGCAACGATGTACTAAGAAGAGAACTGACAAATCTAAATTTGTTATGAAAGTTGAGCTCAAATTTTTGCCTTGAGGTCAGCATCCAATTGACGACTCTGTAACAATACAGGGAGAAAAAAATAGGCCTTGCTGGTTTTCTTGCTGGTTCTTTCCAGTACAAGGTCTCGCGCCGTAGACTTATGAACCATTGGCGTAGCTTCCTTGACTTTCAAAAGAGATTGTAAAACCAAGTTGAATAAAATATTTTGATTTTCATTTTATAGAGATAGAGTTGAGGGAAAGGACATAAGAAGCAGATTGTATAAAAAATAATCTACCCAATTTATTTAATTCCACGCGGACGAAGTCGCGGGCAAAAGCTCGTATTTCATAAAGGTAATAATTGAGGCACCTGAATAGATTGAGTAAAATTATTCCCTTCATGTTTTTGAAGGAAAATCTATACAAGAGATGTTAAATAACTCGATTAATACTTGACGTAATGTGTTAGGATAACTAACACAACTATAAATTTACTTCATACTCATGAAATATTCTGCTAGGCACATCAGGTATACAATACATTTTTTGTGCCGGCGCGTACACGCAAGGTGGGAGGCTAGTTTGCCTTATAATGTGCTCAGTCACAAATTATTATCACATAATTATGAAAAGCTCGTTCAGCTGAACTCGCCGCGCGTTTACTGATATTGCATTAATTTGCATAATTTACAAATTAAAACGTCGAGTATTATTTACTGTTTCAATTACTTTTCATGCCATGAATATGTATGTTTACATACCTATGTAATAAGAGTGAAGTGCCATGATGAAGCATTGTGACTTTGTCCATTAAGTGGCCCTAATGGCTCGTCAGTTTTGTAAGATGAAACTACACAGTAGACCTTTCTCTTGGAGGCTGTGTTCGCATTATAGCGAGCGTTAGTAAACTTCAGCGTTTGATATTCGAGACGACAAGACATGTGGGCACCTGAGGAACAGAGATTTAAATCTCTGCTGAGGACCTGCCCCTTGATTGTATAATAAAAATCATCTTGATTTTGACAGTCAAAGTTTATCCATCGCTATTTTTTATCAGACATTCGTCACAGAGGAGCCTTGTGTTGACGCCGCAATGTTTGGCAAATTCAAAGCGAAACGCGATTGATTTTATAAGACAATAACCCCCTTTAGATTTTATTGAAATACATAGAACGGCAATGGACTGAGATGATCACGTGGACATTTAATACTTGTGCGTAGGTAAGGTAGGCCAAGAAAGTGGTGTACAAGTTTTGACCGACTGTACTACGCGTTTTAAATGATAATAAATAGGCAAACCAATGACCTCGATCTGTCAACTGTCACTCAAAAACATGTAAAAAAGTGGAATAAGTATTATTGCTCTGAAATATTACCGCAAAAATATTTTTCCACAATAGTTTTCTTGGCTATTGTACCCTTTACTAAATTTATTGATAACATATTTATCAAAATGAGTTATTCAAAATAATAAAATTCTTTTACAACTTACATTACTTTATGTACTAATCTCATATATAAAAATCTCGTGGCACAGAATTCCTCCGAAACGGCTTGACCGATTTTCATGATTTTTTTGTGTATATTTGGTAGGTCTGAGAATAGATCGTAGGCTATTTTTTATACACCAAGGTGATAAGAGTGGCCATCTCTAGAATTGTTTCTGACAATGGCATCAAAAAATACGTATAACCCTAAATTTTCACCCCTCTTCCAACAGCCACCTTTTTTAAAAGCGATATTAGTGTTTTTAATAACAAAACGTAGTTCGCGGACATAGCTAGTTTCCTATATTTACTTTATTTTATAGTGTTAGTTCGACGAATCGACAGGAATAATGTGGACTCTATATTCATGGCTCAGCAACGGTATCAAGAGTGTTCATTCAAGTTTAAATGACAAATAAGTCCAAAACGACGACAGAGGCGCCGCGACATGACACAGCGATTAAAGATAGCATTAAAGTTGACTCACTGGCTGTCAGTTAAATTAGATATGAATTTGTTCTGCCACTCATCTGCCACTATTAATTTGTATAATTATTTTACTGCACGGGCTTTAAGGTTAAGCCCGAGTTATCGAACTTGTTCGAATACTTTTCCGTTTTCGAGTTCGAACAAGTTCGATTGACTGTACCGAAACAAATATTAAACATGCAGTTCTAAAATTCATATACTTATGTCATTTTTGAACATTTCATCTAATCATTCTCAAATAAAGAAACATGATTAATAATATTGCACTTGATAGAAAAAAATCCGAAGATCACTTTGTTCAATATTTTAAATCAGAAAATGCAAAAATAAATTGCATAAAAGTTTTACCAATAGACATGCATTTTTATTATCTAGAAAATTGCAAAGGTACATTTTTATTATGCCTCCAGTTTTCCAAAAATCGATTAAAACGTGTAAAAAGTAGCGTTGTAGTCCGTTTACCGCGCGTAAGCGACATTATAGAAGCTAGAAATAAAACGAGTGACGAGAACTAGACGAGTTATGATTGAATTGACTGTGGTGTATTTCCTAATCTAATGAAGCTGAGTAAAATTATTCCTTTACATAAATCTGGTAGCACATCAGACCCTACTAATTTTAGACCTATCTCTGTGCTACCTACTTTTAGCAAAATTTTTGAAAAAATAATGTTGGAGCAAATGCAAATAATGATTTGTTCCAGATTCGTCATATAATAGGAATATCTTCTACACTGTAAATAATTTGGTTTTAGGAGGGGTCGCTCAACAAGCGATGCTGGTTTTGAGTTAATACAACATATATTTGAAGCCTGGGAAGACTCACACGATGCATTACGCATTTTTGTGACAAGGCATTTGATTGCGTTTATCACGAAATCTTGATCAGAAAATTACACCACTATGGGTTTCGTGACACTGCACTAGATCTTCTAATCTCTTATCTAAGTGGGAGGATTCAGAAAGTAGACATCAATGGAAAAAGGTCTCAAGGTTCTGCAGTTAAAATGGGAGTTCCGCAGGTTTCGATTCTTGGTCCTTTTCTATTTCTGAGATGGTATTACGAGTATTTGCAGATGATACTTCACTTTTATTTAAAATTAAAAGAGGTGTGCAAATTAATGAAGATGTAAATAATTCTATCTCAAGAATTGTTCATTGGTTTAATGTGAACAACCTGTCACTTAATGAAGGGAAAACAAAATGTATAAAATTTGTTTTACCCAATGTAAAAGAGGTTCACACCACTGTAAAAATAAAGGATATAGGTGTTGACCCTGTGGACAGTATTTCTTGGGATCACACTTGATTCTAAGCTGCAATGGGGCCCACATATCGATAAATTGTCAAAGAGACTTAGTTCTGCAGCTCACGCTGTATGGAAAATACGTCAACTGACTGATGTTGATACAGCAAGACTTGTATACTTTTCTTACTTTCATAGTATGATGTCGTATGGTATTTTGTTGTAGGGAAATGCTGCCGACATTCAGATTGTTTTTGTACTGCAGAAAAGGGCTATTCGAGCAATCTATAACCTTAAAATGAGAGATTCTTTGCGAGAAAAGTTCAAAGAAATAGGTATTATGACAGTAGCGTCGCAGTATATTTATGAAAATCTAATATATGTTCGTAAGAATATTCATGTGTTTTGTAAAAATAGTGATATTCATTCAGTTAATACTAGACAAAAGAATATGTTAGCTTTACCAAATACCAGGCTCCAAAAAATTCATAATTCTTTTAGAGGCCTGTGTATACGTTTCTACAATAAAATCCCAAGTTTCCCAAGAACTTAGCTTAAACAAATTTAAAATTGCAATCAAAGATGTACTTATTAAAAAAGCATATTATAAAGTGTCTGATTACATGACGGAAAAAAGCTTGGGTTTGAACTCTCAATTCTAATATTTAACAATGTTTTGCGTTTTGTTTCAAAGAAACGTTCAGTGAGAGCAATATATAAGCTAAGTTCACGCACTTCTCTTAGAGATAGCTTATATAATGTGAATTAACACATCTATTCTTGTAATGGAAGTTGAGCTCAAACTTTTGCTTTGAGGTCGGCTTCCAATTGACGATTCTGTAACAAACCAAAATTGTAAATGGCGATTTAAAAGAGGAGATTAAAAATTTAGACCTTTCGAGTTTCTTGCCTGTTCTTCTCGAGAAGGCTCTCCCAATTTCCGAACAGGTCTAGAGTCTACTTTTTTTTTTCCATTCCTACTTGTATTTGCAGACATCTTGAGTATATTTAGGATGTATGCATATACAAGGTTAATATGATTTCTTTAAATTAGATTGTTTTGCTTTGTTTTGACGTCAATAAGTGCCTGTAAAGGCCTATGTTGAATAAAGATTTTTGAATTTGAATTTGAGTAGATTTCCTTGCAAACCTAGCCATTGGCGGTCAAGCTAGAGCGGCCCGTGCATATAGGGTTCCATAAAAAGTGTTAAATGTTTTAGAGCCATTTATTTTGGTACACTAATGTCTTTGGTACATAAATCGTTAATGTGTCCGGTTTGTTTATCTGTGGAAAAACGTTTTTTCCTAAGACCGGTTGACCAGACCACTGAAGAGGCAAAATAGGGACCCTTTTCTATCTACAATACATTTTTAATAAAAACTTTGTGTCTAAAATAGCTGTCTGCTTACATAAAAATTAATGCAATAAGTACAAACAAAAGTTTTTCGCCAATATCGAACTACTGATACAAGAGGTGGCTCTAAAGTAAAGTCCGGTCGACACGTAAAACCGAACTACTGAGACGAAAAAGTATAATCAGTTCCGGATATACATACATTTTTACTTCACAGACCTAACTATTTGTACGGGGTATTCAAAATTATGAGTAATTTTACAATTCTGAATTTATAATAACACCATAAGAATTATACGAATATTTAGCATATAAGCGTCGCCGTCGGCTTGATAAGCCATAAGCCAAACAATAAGAGATTTGTTTGAAATGTGTAATAATAAGATATTAATAAATTCAAAAGTTCTAACGATTTAAAACCGACACAGTTGATAATTGAGTGTGTACAATCTCAACACTCATATTATTATCTTTTTCCCGATCTTTAATTTTGTACAGGTTCCATATACACATTCATCAAAGCAAGATTTGGTGTTTAAGGGGTTCCGAATAATAATATACTTACTTAATAATATGCTCTTAACCGATATTCAGTCACGGTGGCTAATCTCAACAGAAACTAGCCATCTCTCCACTCTCTGTTCCTTCACTCGCATAGTCCGATGGAACGGTTAGCCGACACGTTGAGCGTGCCATTCGAAGAATGAGGTTGCTCGAGATTTCACAATTTTCGTTACCCATCATAGGCCTGACCGCTGATAACGTTGCTTAACTTTAGCAATCGTTAGACGTGCTCACACGCCAATTCACCACCGAGAAGTTCCGAATAACACCTTAACGGATGTTTCTCGACCGCTCCCCTCCAACTCGTCCAAAGCTTAAGAGGATTGTGAAGCTGTAAATTTTCATACAAAAAGCGATAACGCTTTTCGCCCTCTTTACATAGTCCAATTTTCATAATTTTTGGAAATGTTGTAGATATAATGAAGATCTAGGTTTGTTTGTACGTTTGGATTTTGAAGTAATATTGCTCAGAATACAAATTATTAGCATATAAATATTCATATTTTACACTTAAAAACTACCTTGAGCATTTTTATCTTTTCTGACCAAATTATTCTGAATTACAAAAAAAGCGAAACGTACAAACATAGATTAAGGTATACTGAATCTAAGGAGACCAACACTGTCTAATTTCGTAAAGGTTTAGGGAGGTAAAACAGTTATCGCCCGAAACAATATTTCAATAAGAAATGTAGGCACTTGCCTCGGACTTTCAACTCTAAGCGGTGTGCAACAAATAGTATTTTTGAATATGCCTACTCGAGCTATTAATCGTCATTTCACAGTCCTCTTAAGCGCTTCCTACCGACTAGCATCAGGCCAGTGTGGAGCTGAGCATGAGCAGTCCAAGGTTTCCCTCATCGGGAGAGACCTATGTCTAGCAGTTAACGTGTTGAGACTAATAGTATACGGTGACTTGCACAATGTTCATTTTTAATAATATGTTTAACGCTGAATATGTTTTAAACAGTTTATTACACTTTCTCATTTAGATGAAGTTGACAGGATTATGTTTTAGGCGCGTTTAGCGGTAAACGTATTTATAGCACGCTGCGCAAATTGCCCTATATCAATGTCTAAACAATGTCTAGAATTTCGTGAACAGATCCCTAATGACTCGTACCCGTTTTACCACTAAGTTAGTCTAGGGAAAAATGGCTTTTAAACGTTCATTGTTAAGCTCGATGCAAATCAGAATAGGTGTAGGTAAAATACAATTAGAGAGTTAAGTTTAAAGTTAGATTAATATAGATTTTTGGATAATCGATGATACTATACATTATTACTATATTTACATAGGATTCAAAGCGAAATTTATTTTTGAAAGAGAACAATAAAAGCATCAATTTTGTTAAAGATACCTTAGGGATATTATTTAATTATTTAAAAGTTAATATCGATACGATACTCGGCTCTGTTCTAATTCGGAGGTCCGGGGTTCGATCTTGTCATGTACTAATGTGTTTTTCGTTTTTTGAATTACATATGTACATTTATGCGACGCTCTTACGGTGAAGGAAAACATCGTGAGGCAACCTGCATACATCTGCAAAAATTTCAAAGGTTCTATAAATACGTATGTGGAAATCGACCAATCCGCACTAGGCCAGCGTGGTTGACTAATAAGGCCTAAACACCCTAAACCCTCGGCTCCGCACTGGGCCGCATACTCAATCGCCGGACAATATTGCACTGCGAGCCCCGGCAGTAATCTACTATTACGTTCAATCATTTTATCAAGGGACAGAATTTTATGAAGACATACAGCAAAGTAGCGATGTATATAAAGCATTTACGGGCTGTTTCAAATTACATAACCGAGTACTACTTACGTTTTCTACTACTACTACACACTACTACATTTCAACGCCGAACAGGTAAGTTCAGACTGTTTCAAAATAGTGTCATATGGACGAACAATGAGCAAGCAACGAGCAGTCTCAAGACGAAAGTCTTCAATTCGTGCGTGTTGCCAGTGATGACATACGGAACTGAGACGTGGCCATACATACATTTTGTACATATATCAGATCCTCTATTATACAACAAACCTTTATCAAGCCCATTATGTAACTATTAATGGGGGTTCCAAACCGGACACCGCTAAACTTTTCGATAATGGAACTAACTAAAGTACTTTGTTGTTTCTTTTTAAGGCATTCTAATTATCTGCGAAGAACTATTAATTGGTTCATATTATTGTTCCCTTTACTTTTCCTTTTATCACAAACTAGCTGTACCCGCGAACTACGTTTCGCCATATATTTTCTCCCGTTTTTGCTATATTTTTCATTGATGCTCAGCTCGTATAAGTCATAGCTAATGATATTATATAGCCTAAAGTCTTCCTCGATTAATGGACTATCCAACACAAAAATAATTTCAATTTCAATCAGTAGTTCCTGAGATTAGCGCGTTCAACCAAACAAACGAACTCTTCAGCTTTATAATATTAGTAAGTATAGATAACTGTTTATCTACAGAGAAAATAAAATTAATACATTTGTGGACAGAAAAATGTGAGCTCTTTCTTGTCCGAACACCGCATAATAATCTTTCCCCATGAACTTGTGTGTAGGACTGATCCTATACCCACTTACGCGAAATAGCTGTCTATGAACTTAATATAGAAAGTTGAGACTACACAAAGTTTCATTTATAACACCTAATCTATCTATCTATATAAATAAAAATCGCCGAAAATGTATGTACATAACTCCGACCTATCAAATAACTAGTGTTACGCGATTACGCCGCCAATTTATTGTGGACCGATTTTCAAAATATTTTCGTATTCGACAGAGTATACTCCTGGGGTGGTCTCAAGGTCACTAAAATCAAGATCTGATGATGGGGCCTCATGAAAATTTTATAGGTACGTCCAACGTGTTTTTAATGTTTTTCCGAAGCAATTCACGTATTTGCGTCTGGTAGTAATGAACCTCTCGTAGGTCTGGTATGAATGATGATGGAAAGATCCTTAACTTTTGGACTTGACCTGAGCTGACCATGGACCTGAATTTAATATCAGCTCACCGAATTCTCTAAAAAGATAATAATAAAAATCATTTTACAAAAATTCAAATCGACTTCCAAAATACCGAAAAGTTAAAAATAATATAAGAATAGGTACAGACAACATCACACTTCTACATAGAAGTCAGTGCCAAACGATGATCTCCTAGAAAGTTTTTAAATTTGGCACCGACTTCAATATAGAAGTGTAATATTATCTGTACCTATTTTTATATTATTTTTAACTTTTCAGTGTTTTTGAGGTCGGTTTTTATTTTTGTAAAATATTTTTGTGGTTGTTATTATCAGGACAAGGTTTGTATAAAAAAATACAAAATCTACATTTTTTTTAAATCTCATGGTATGAATGTGAGTGAGCGATTGAGACAAGACTGTGATAGATCTTCAATATATTGACAAAACATTGACAGATTAACGTTTAGTTGTTCTTGTTCAGACAGGTTCAGACACATTTTCAGTTATGAATGTCAATCTATTAGAAATGGCGGTTGTAAGTTCGCCGGACCAGCTAGTATTTTTTAAAATCTCATAATATGAAAAGTCAGTGAGTGAATAAGACAGAAGACTGTGATAGATCTTCAATATATTGACAAAACATTGACAGAGCGGGCGTAAACACTAAAACAAGTCATTCAGCAATTTCGAAAATATTAAGATGTTACATTAGAAAGATCTTCAAACACGACCATAGGCGCTAGCTTTCGCGCACCCTTATAAATAAATAAACTACCAATAGGCACTACATTCCTTCCTCCACTGAGAGGCATATTTAAAATGTGCTTTCAACAAACGCCATGCTTTATCTCCCTCCAAAGCCTCGTATATAAAAGGGACAAACATAAAGAATTCCGGGACCATAGTGCGCGAAAGTGTTTGGGAATACAGGGTGAGATGTAGCCGTCCCATTGCTCATAAATCTGTCAGGCAGGAGGATCGCTTTGAAGAGAGAGAACGGGTCTCGCGGCAAAAGTTATACTGCGCACTGCAAACTAGCTGGCAGTATTGTATTGCAGACTTCAAACTCAAACTCAAAAATCTTTATTCAATATAGACTTTTACAGGCACTTATTGACGTCAAACAAAACATTAAAAATATTCAAACAAGAATCTATTCGTAATTAACTAATTATTTAATCCTTGTATGTACACACACCCCAACCATTATTAAGATGTATGCAAATACAAGTAAAAGTAAATTGAAAATGCGCTAAAAAGAAAAAATAAACTTTTACTCATAACGTCATTTCAAATTTGACACAATTTATATGACATAAAAGCTTGTCGCGAGATTTACTTGTGTGTAGTAAGTTAAAAGTACTTCAAAGAGTACTTTTAGGTACCTGCTCGTATTTACTTAGTTTGAAAATTGTAATATATAAAATTATTCACATCAAATTATTTAATTTACTTGTTTATCTACAAATGTAAATCTCGCGACAAGCTTTTATGTCATATAAATTGTGTCAAATGTTAAATGACGTTATAAGTAAAAGTTTTAGTGTAAAAGTTTATTTTTTCTTTTTAGCGCATTTAAATAAAAGCTTGTTTTTAAAAAGGTTTTTTATATTTAATTTATTTTTTACTTTTTAGTTATAACTAGACACGTTTCTCAGTCTGTTCGTCTCATTCAACGCATCATTGTTGCAAGGTCGTTTGCCGAAACGTCTATACAGAATTTCAGCTCAATCGGTTGAAGATATCTACTTCAAAATTAATTTTTTGGCTTTAGAAGTATTGGATTAATAGTGGCATCACGTTATTTTTCAAGTTATTCTTTGCAAGACCTTTTATTTGATACCCATATTGTAGGAGTGCATTAAAAATAATTGGTCCGCCATCTTGGGTATGCCGCCATCTTGGATATAGAATGACGTCACACAGTTAACCGTGCATTTTCATCCAAACTGTGTGTGTATACAAAATTTCAGCTCAATCGGTTAGATATCTACTTAAAAATTGATTTTCAAGCTTTAGAAGTCCGCCATATTGAATGAATAGTGACGTTACATTATTTTTCGAGTTACTCTTAGCAAGACCTTTTATTTGATACCCATATTGTAGGGGTGCATTAAAAATAATTGGTCCGCCATCTTGGGTATGCCGCCATCTTGTATTTAGAATGACGTCACACAGTCAACAATGCATTGTCATCCAAACTGAACGTGTATACAAAATTTCAGCTCAATCGGTTAAAGATATCTGCTTCAAAATTGAGTTGCAAGATTTCACCCGAACATACATACTTACATATTTACATACTTACTTACATTGCAAGTTAAATAAAAGCTTGTAAAAAGAAAAAAAGTTGACTCTACACCTGTTCGGATGTTCGGAGAGCCTTCTCGAGAAGAACAGGCAAGAAACTCGGAAGGTGTTGTATTTTTTTTATCTCCTCTTCAATCAATAAACGTCATCTGATGGTGACGATAACTTTAAAAGCGCGGTCTAAGTTCAAATATTGCAGGTTCAACAGTCTACAGTTCAGTCGCCAAAAGAATGCGTATTTGACACAGCCTATCAATTCCTTATGTCTAATATAGGTAATTAGAGCGCTGCAATATTATATCCCACTTCAAACGAGGCTTAACGAGGCTTCCTGGGTCCGTTGCTATTTTTACTTTATATCAATGACATGCTTAAAGTAACACAATATGAAACCATTCTTTTTGCGGATGACATATCGCTTGTTATACCTTATGAGGACAGGAAATTTTCATATGAGAATATAATCAATCAGGCTATAGCAGACATAAACGGCTGGATACAAAGAAATAAACTTAATTTTAATGCATCAAAAACTAAATTCCTACAACTAAGTTATAAGGCCGTACGATCTTGACCTTCAGTGCCAGGGGGAAAGACTTTTTGAGGTTAGTGAGACGGCGTTTTTGGGCATTGTAGTAGATCGGTATTGTAACTGGAAAAGTCATGTGGATAACATTTGTAATAAGTTGAGTCGCTTTGTATTTGCTCTCTATCGTTTAAGAGTTACAGCTAACGAAAATACTGCTCTCTTAGCTTACCATGGTTATGTTTCGTCAATCCTGAGATATGGTGTTGTACTATGGGGGAATTCTACTGATATAGAAAAAGTTTTAATAATTCAAAAAAAATGTGTGCGTGCTATTAGTGGTATCAGTCCTCGTGATAGTTGTAGACCAATGTTTATAAAATATGGGCTGCTAACAATAACTTCATTATATATATTCGAGATAGTAAGTTTTATTAGGCATCACCCTAATTTCTTTGAAAAGCCTAGTCAAAATCCAAGATTTCGTCCAAGAGATCTTTTTAAATTAGTAATACTACAAGGCAATAGTACTTTACTTCAAAAAACTGTTTTGTAATGCCTATACGTATTTATAATAAAATCCCCATAGAACTCCGACAATTACCAACTTCTTTATTGCTACGTAGACTAAAAAAATGGCTGACTGAAATATGTTTTTATGATTTAAAGGAGTTTTTTGACACCTAATAATATAATATACCTAATTGTAATAATAATTTAATAATTTTGACATGTATTAATTAATGAATTGTATGACATATAATGACTTGTGGTTGACTAAGGCCTAATCACCCTAACATAGGGTAGGCTCGTACCCCTCGGTGGGGACGTAAATGAGCTGTGATGAATGAATGACATATAATAATTATGATTATTTGAAATAATATGTAACTAATCGAACCTAAAAATGTAGCGTATGAATTTGCATCTGATTTTATTATTATAAATATGTATAAATTAATGAATTGAATCTTGACATAATATTATAATTATTATAAATATGTATTTTAATAATGTTGACATGTATAAATTAATGAATTGAATCTTAACATACTTAATTTTATAATTATGATTATTCAAAATAATATATAATTAATTGACTTAAAAATGTAGCGTATAAATGTACTGCCCTTAATGCTGTCAATTTCTTTAAAAAATAGATTACTACTTATAACAAGTTTTTGCATGCCAACACTTTGACTGAACACGCTTGATCTACCAAAACTTAATCTAAATGAACAATGTGAACGCCAATTTCATATGTAAGGGCCTAATACATAAGAATCTGGGTGGTGATTTTGTAACTCATCGATTGATCGGCAATCGCTATCAAACTGTATGACTTAATAAATAATAATAATAATAAAGTATATTTATTTCTCACCACAAAATTACAGTACATAAAAGGAAGGCATATTAGTGTATACAATACAATTTATTTTGTGGGAGACTGATGCCTAAACGAGACAAGTCTGTATGTTAGAACATCAGGCCTCCACTCTCAGGGTTGACACATCTGCTTATTATTGTCTTGTTTATCCTTACATGACTGTAAAAAGAGAAAAGAAAAAAATCCGCTCATTTTGCAAAATAAAACTAAACTAATGTATGTGTGCGTGTGTGTGTATGTGTGTGTGTGTGTGTGTGTGCGTTAGTGTGCGTGGCTGTGTGCATTTACCACTTTTATACATACATATTACAATTTTATAATGATGACTTAATGGAGAAAAGCGGAATTATGTATATTTGCTATAAGTATTGGTTGATTTATTCAACAAATATAGCAAGACTACTAAGACGACGACATTTCAAAATGTTAAACATATTAAAAAGCAGTATTAATCAAACAGAATTTTGAATACGATAGCCGATTGGCGATGAGTTACAAAATCACCCCCCTGACAGGACCTGTCAAAACGCATTATCTCGGCGGCTGAGCTAGACGTACCTAGACGTATTACTTGAAAGTGAGATCTCAAATTAAATTATTTATTATGATTGGTAAACAATAGAAGTTTTAGGTCATCAGATTTAAATAGACTTAACATATATGGTGTGACTTTGTTGTAAAACCTTTATTTATTTCTAGGTACTTTGCTCGAACGATTAATAAATTAATCGCTGGAGCGCATTGAAGACGGCAACATCCTGAAGATGCCACGTGGAGTGGCGAAACGCGTCGAATCTAGATATTTAAAGATCGATTTTGATGCAGTTTTTTTTTTTAAAGCTGACATGATCGTGATGGTTTTTAGCTATAAGTTATTGATATTTGTAATAAATACGTTTAGAAGAAGTAACTAGAAGAAAACAGCTAAAGATTCTATGATAGCATTAGTGTCGTATAGTGACCGCTATATGATGTACACCGACCACTATTATAAAAAACGTACTTTGATTATATACTCAAAGGCGCGCACTATCCAGAAAACCTTACTGGTTGTCATACCCGGCTAAATCTCTTTCCGGATCCTCTCCGCTCACCATTAAGGGTAAGTTTGCCATCAGGAAGGCCAAATTCACCAAACGTAGGTACTCCCCGGAGACAGGCCCAGTAGTATTAACAAATTGGGACGTCGCCTAAGGGGTTACCAGTGTAAAACTCGTTTGTAATCCTTGCTTAGGCGATCAGGCTGGGCCTAGTCATATCTTCGAGCCAGATGTCGGTCCGACTGGTCTAACCCTCGATCTTCAGGGTGTAAGTTTCTAAGTACCGTATCTTGCTCACCCTCACTAAGCTTCTCAAAGTTGGTCTTTATACCTAAGGACTCAGCTTTTCCACGTCTTACAGGCTTACTTGATTCTAACTTAGTTCTATTATTATTTTCATGTTTATAGTTCTTTATAGAACTTGTTTTTTTTATTCAATTTATTTGTACATGTTTAACATTCTCTTTTTTAACTTCCACGCGCCCGTAACTTTCATCACGTAACGAATGCACGAATTAAATGGCAAGTGCGCTGAGATTAAGATTTTTTATAGTAATTTTACCCGGGCGCGTGGTTAGTGGTATCGCAGTATGGGCCTTACCTAGCGCGCCCATAAGGGCAGGGAGAACACCTACAATGATCTGATGATGAAGGTGGTATATTTTATAGTAAACCAATAAATGCAAAGGCTGGCTGTTTAAATATTACCTACAAAAAGTATTATTAACGTACCTACTTAGACCGGCTTAGACCGACCGGCGAGCGTCGGTGGCGCTGTTGTTTCGGCACTTGCCTTCCAATCGGGGGGTCGGGGTTCGAGGCCCGCCATGTACCAATGTGTTTTTCGTTTCGAATTTCATATGTACATTTGTCTGACGCTCCTACGGTGAAGGAAAACATCGTGAGGCAACCTGCATACATCTGCGAAGAAATTCAATGATGTATGTGAAGTCGACCAATCCGCACTGAGCCAGCGTGGTTGACTAAGGCCTAATCACCCTAACATAGGGTAGGCTCGAACCCCTCGGTGGGGACGTATATGAGCTGTGATGATGATGATGATGATGATGACCTACTTAGACCTACTAATACACTAGTTAGACAATATGACATTGGCTATCCAGGGTTTTCTGGGACAAAAACTTAGGTAAAAAGTAATATGATTTTTTTAGAACATCATGTCAAAAAAAATTATATTACTTCTTCTGGTAACAAACATGAGTATTTGTACTTCAACATCAGTTTTTCCCCATGCATATTTCTAAATCTGACATTCATCACCTCTATTTCGAAAGTAGGATTTACTTATTGCATTATTGTATGGCATTGTATTGTATTTTACTGAACGTAGAGTAACTAGCCACAAAAACAAAAAGGATAACTTGGAATCATTTCTAAGTGTTCTTCTAATCTCACCTAATCTTCTGGGAGTTGAGGCTTATAATAACAACAAATAGTGACATCATACTACGATATAAGAAATTAGCCACTCACGAGATAAGCTGGATGTTACACCATTAGACGTGTGCGATAATAAACTTAATACGGTCGAGATCTGTCTACTGAGACACGTGTGTAACGGGCACATGCTAACGATAAAGCGAATGTAAAGATGGCTCTTAGTCTGCAAATGATAGAGTTGATATTTCAATTCCATTTGTAAATAAATAAATGTGCCAGACATTACCCACCTACCATCTGATCTTAAATTAGTTACTCTGTGCTATGAATATCAGACGGCCGACTTGGTGTCGTATCCTAGGGCATAATTTCTTGAAGTATCAAATTACCCTGCAGCATTCATTTCACTTGGGAGCGTACACCGAAGCAATGTTCACTTACTCCCAACTCTTGGTTTAAAGTTTTCTAGTAAAGTAGTGTTCTGTTGCTTTGTGGCGCGGATTTTTCAACTGACTTTTCTACCCCACTGCGGCGGAAGCCCAAAGGTGTTTGACCTGTATAAGTGTCCGTTCCATCCTATGTCCACTCGTAACTACTCAACGGCTCAACCGATTTTGATGGCGCGAGTGCCATTGCCAGTTAATTCTTGGGAAAAATCAGCGGAGAATTTCATGTCTTTTAATCGAGTGAAGTTAGGTAGGATATAGGCTCGTGCCCCTCGATGGGGACGTACATGAGCTGTGATAATGAATCGAGTGAAGTATCTAAATAAGCGGATTTAAAAGGCAAGTACAGAGATATAGACAAAAGACAAGCCATTTCGGAGGAATTTTATTCATTAGAAAATATTATATAGAAGCGTATGTCGGAGTGATTGGAACAGTTACTCAAACCAAATACATTTATTCCTTTAACATACGAGGTAGTCACTTTTTTGTCTAGCAGTTTTATCTGTCATTTGAGTAATCAGATACTTTATAATATGCTCTTTCTCAAATATAATATATGATTTTAATTCGAAATTTATTCAAGATAAGCTCGGATATTTATTTATTTATTTACTAGCTGTGCCCGCGAACTATGTTTCGCCATCAAAATACTTAATACAGTGTTTAGTTTTTTCCTCCATTTTATTCCATAACGATTCAACTTTATTCTGCCTTTCTTGAGCATCGGCCATTTCGAAATTAGGACAATTTTCGTAGGTTCGTAATGCTCTTTTTCTAACAGTCCACAAAATTAAATACATTACATAATACTATAAACACTAAGTATTATTATTGTTTTAGGGACATTACTGATATTAATAAATTCTTCTTCAGTAGAAAGAACTACACAGTTGCAAGAATAATCTTTATCGTATTCATGTTTCGAATTAAAATAAACAATTGTTAATAAATTAGAACTGTATACGAATAAAGTTTAGATTTTATAATGGGTGTTGGTAACACCAACAAAATATTTTTTTGGATATGACAACTTGGCCAATTTTGAGTGGTCGTACAGTAAGCTCCTTGTCAAGCTATACTGTTTGACCTTTGAACCGTTCTTATGTTGCTCGTAATACTGGCGGTTTTCGTAGAGTTAATGTATAGCATGAATGGGGGGGTTACTGTACAAATACGTTTTCCGTATTCGATATCCGATCACGGAATACAGACATGGAGTTTCGTGAACGTAGCGCAGACGTTCGTTTCTTCTCATTCGGGATTTCTACCATTCTACCTAAACGTACGTACAGAACGTGTTCCGTTCGTAATAAAAACGAACGTGTGCGGCAGTCAATGAGTATTTTGTATAGATTTGATGCATTCGGATGCCCGCATTCAGAAAACGAATGCGAAAAAACGTATTTATGCGGTTAGCCTTAAAATGTATTGAGACTTCCGTTTTTGTAACGTGTACTGTGCGATATAGTGTTGCTAGCATAGTTCGGTTAGCAAACTCGCCGTGATGACTAACATCCAACACACAAACTTGGAGTTATCATTAGTTAGTTCACGATCGTTGCATTATCATGGTCTCGAAGGACACTAAACACAGGTAACATCTAACATCGAACATCCAATAGGCCCCGAAGCGGTTCTCAAACTTTTTTGGTGACGGAACCCTTTTGGAAAGCGAAATAGTTGACGGAACCCTAAAATAGAACAATAATTTTTAAAAGTGTATTCTTTATTAATAAGCATAATAAAAGTGCGACCAGAGAGGGTGTTTTGATTTTTCTAAATTATTGCGGAACCCTTATAGGGGTATTGTGGAGCCTTAGGGTTCCGCGGAACACACTTAGAGCATGGCTGCTCTAGGTACCCTTCAGGGCCTACTTTCATTTAATACCCCTATTGCTGGGTTTGAAAAGCAACTGTTATCCGTCTTTTTTGAGCGGCGGCCATGTTGAATTTACGTCAATATTGCTAGGTTCATAGTGCTCTACTGATCAAGGCCTTTCATTTGATACCCATATTGCTGGGCTTAGAAATGAACTTTTATCCGTTTTTTTTTGAGCAGCGGCCATATTGAATTTTGTGCTATTTTCCTAGGTTCATAGTGCTCTACTCTTGAAGACCTTTCATTTGATACCTATATTGCTAGATTAGAAAACGAACTTTTATCCACCTTTATTGAGCGGCGGCCATGTTGAATTTATTTATGTGTTGCTAGGTTCATAGTGCTCTACTCATCAAGGCCTTTCATTTGGTACCCACATTGCTCGGTTTGAAAACGAACATTTATCCTCTCTTTGAGCGGCGGCCATGTTGAATTTATGTAAATGTTGCTAGGTTCATAGTGCTCTACTCATCAAGGCCTTTCATTTGATACCCATATTGCTAGGTTTGGAAACTAACTTTTATCTACCTTTTTTGAGTTGCGGCCATGTTGAATTTATGTAAATGTTGCTAGGTTCATAGTTCTCTACTCATCAAGGCCTTTCATTTGAGACCCATATTACTGGGTTTGGAAACGAACTATTATTCATTTTTTGAGCGGCGGCCATGTTGAATTTATAGCAATTTTCCTAAGTTCATAATGCTCTACTCTTCAAGGCCTTTCATTTGATACCCATATTGCTAGGTTTGGAAACGAACTTTTATCTATCTTTATTGAGCGGCGGCCATGTTGAATTTATGTCAATGTTGCTAGGTTCATAGTGCTCTACTTATCAAAGCCATTTATTTGATACCCATATTGCTGGGTTTGAAAACGAACTTTTATCCATTTTTTGAGCGGCGGCCATGTTTAATTTAGGGCAATTTTATTTAGTTCATAATGCTCTACTCTTTTAGGCCTTTCAGTTGATACCCATATTGCTAGGTTTGAAAACGAACTATTATTCTTCTTTTTAGAGCGGCGGCTATGTTGAATTTATGTAAATGTTGCTAGGTTCATAGTGCTCTACTCATCAGGGCCTTTCATTTGATACCCATATTGCTGGGTTTGAAAACAAACTTTTATCCTTTTTTTTTGAGCGGCGGCCATGTTGAATTTATGTCAATGTTGCTAGGTTTATAGTGCTCTACTCATCAATGCCTTTCATTTGATACCCATATTGCTAGGTTTGGAAACTAACTTTTATCCACCTTTTTTGAACGGCGGCCATGTTAAATTTATGTCAATGTTGCTAGGTTCATAGTGCTCTACTCTTCAAGGCCTTTCTTTTGATACCCATATTGCTAGGTTTGGAAACTAACTTTTATCCACCTTTTTGAGCGGCGGCCATGTTGAATTTATGTCAATGTTGCTAGGTTCATAGTGCTCTACTCATCAATGCCTTTCATTTGATACCCATATTGCTAGGTTTGGAAACTAACTTTTATCCACCTTTTTTGAGCGGCGGCCATGTTGAATTTATGTCAATGTTGCTAGGTTCATAGTGCTCTACTCATCAATGCCTTTCATTTGATACCCATATTGCTGGGTCTGGAAACGAACTTTTATCCGTTTTATTTGAGCGGCGGCCATGTTGAATTTAGGTCGATTTTCCTATGTTCATAGTGCTCTACTCATCAAGGCCTTTCATTTGATATGCATATCGCTGGGTTTGGAAACGAACTTTATCGGCAGTCATGTCAAATTAAGTCAACGTGGCTAGGTTCAATGTGTTCTACTCTTTAGGTTCTTCGTTCGATATCCATGTTCCTTGGGTGGATCCAAAAAAATGTGATCCGTCATTTTAGACATTAGGATCAAGAGTCCCGTCCCGTCCCTCTACGCGTAACCCAGAACATTGCAGTCAGATATTTTTTTTTATTATCAATATTAATCTATTACTTTTAATAGTTTTAAATGGATGAAAGAGTTTGATTCCTTAGTCCTAATGTAGAAACATATAACACCTTTCAAAATACCTTCAAAAGAGTATCTTCATTTTTCAACATTTCAAAAATTGTACCGATTTTGTGAAAATTAGTCAAGAATTAAACCAATCTACAAATATGGTCACTCGATAAGTATTATCATAAAAAATGCTTTATACATTGGTTGTATGGCTTGATCTTTTTGCCTTACCACCACGGTACGACATAAGAAAAAGACAATTTGGTTGGCGAAATCCAGTTGGGCACAGCCATTAACGGAAAATATTAAAATTTATTTGTACTATGTGAAACACTTCATTCCTGCCTTTCAATTTTCGAAATCCAATTACTTAAGATCAGGCTGTATGGCGTAGTTCCATTGCCTTTCCTTCGTGGAAGAAAATACCTTCCTCTCTGTACTATGACACACTTGTCAAAATAATTTCACGTGCGCCATGTTGTTTTTCTACCTAAAGCCAATTCGAAAATTTTATATGGTATTTTTTCACTAAAAATAAAAAGTGAATTTAAACAAACGAAATTATGCCTAAATGTTCTTCCGGAAAATTCTAAGCATTGTGGTGTAAGCCATATCAAATTCTATCCAGTAGTTTCGGAGATCTTTCCGGACAAACAGACAAACAAACAAACAAACAAACAAACAAACAAACAAACAAACCAACAAACAAACAATTTTTTTAAAAACTATTCTATCGTGTTCTGCTTATGATTTTAAGGCGACCTGTGTATTTTTTTTCTTAATATTTCGCAATTACAGATTTTTGTACCCCTACGATTTTATTATATATAGAGATTATTTATTATAATTACAAATATTTTTAGCATTCCTTTTAAAACATCTTGGCGGTATAAACACAAACTCACTAGAGTTTTTCCGTATACCGTTATTCGCCGTGGTTACTGTGTAGTGTCGGTTGATGTCTAAAATAGAAAATTTTAATGTTGGAGACATTTTTTTGTGTGTTTATCAAGTAACTTTATACAGCGTGTACTAGTAGTGTTGCGAGATTTTATGTAAGAGTTAGGTTTTAAATGTACAAAACGGAGATGGTATTAATGTGTTAGATTAAAATAGGTAGATAGACAGCAATAGTAATTAACATGCGATATGCAATAATATACTATAAAAAAATATATAATAAAATACAAATAAAATATTTTTATGTGAGACTTGATAGAAAATATTTTTTTAATACATATGACTTAGGGTTTTAGAAACGTACACAAAGGCCTCTAAAATAATTATTTTCTTTAATTAATTTAAGATACTTTTTCACTCTACTCCATTTTATATCCTCAACTATTTTTATTGTCTTTATGGTGCCAAACACTAGCAATGAAAAAATTTTTACAAAAAATATAAAACCGACTTCAAAAACACCAAAATGTCATAAATAATATAAGAATACATTTCCAAATGGAAATTTTTAATTTTTTTTATTCAATACATTTTCAGTGCCAAATTTTAAGTAACTAAATTGGAGTTAACGTATCACTAGTCATTTTCCTAATTTGTCAGTTTCCCTAATTTGCCAGTTTACTTATTCGTCAGTTTCGATAGGTTGACATTTTTACTAGTTTGTCATTTTCCATAAGATTTTCAATGTGATCATTGCTTGGCACCGACTTTATTATAAAACTGTGATGTATGTATTCTTATATTATTTATGAATTTTTGGTGTTTTTGAGGTCGGTTTTTTTTATTTTCCATCCTTTTAGTTTATAATACATGCGTTTAAGAATTTGAAGTTGGTTAAAAATACATTTTACTTTAAATTAGATCTAAACATATAAGCAAACACAGTTTTCCAGAGATGGTTATATATACCCAACAAGTTAATTGGTATTAAACATTAAGTGATAGCTTAATGTAACAATAGGTACATATCATACTAGCCAAATATGTCAACAACAATAATTTGATCTACATTATTGTTGTTGTCGTATAATTGGCGTTGTTGCTGCTGTGATTCCAAAAACTAATAATACTTATCAATTAAAACCATCCAACAAAACCTTTGCCAAGTAGATACCCGTTTATGTGATATTTTCAAAAAAATTGAGATTTAGTTTTGGCTTCGATATGAATCGTACATACTTAATGGCGCCCTTATCGATTTTGTAATAATTTAGCTAATGATTCTCAAACTTCATATTACAAATTCGTATATGCACGAGCGCCCTCTATAGCAATATTACACGACAGGGCCTGACAGCGCGGGTAATTTATTGTTTACCCCACACGCTTATTACATTCCGAGTTTCAGAAATATTAAATAATGAGTTATTAATATTCGGAAATGGTACCCACTAAAACATGAAGTTCGATTTTGAAACTCAGTTTCACTGTTTAATCATTTTTGTGGTGATACGAGTATATGAAAATCGTGATAATGTTATTCAATTTTATTCTATATTTACTCTTTCAAACCTATTATATGTTATCGTATATTTACCCTCGTAAACCTAATATATAGTATGTTACAGTCATAGTGATTAATTAGCTATTATGCATAATAGCTGGTTATTATATATAATAGCTTAATTGTCTAGACTCTAGACAATGTGATAAATTAATCACTTTATCCGGATTTTATTCATAACTAGCTGTGCCCGCGACTTCGTCCGCGTGTAATAGTAACGGCTGGACCGATCTTGATAAAAAGCCTATGTTATACCTTATATAATTATCTATCTATTAGTGAAAGTCCCGTCAAAATCGGTCCAGCCGTTCCGGATATTAACAGGAACAAACAGACAGACAGACAAAAAATGTTTAAATTGTGTTTTTATTATTGGTACCCGATATACATTCATACCAATTTAGTAAAAACTTGTTATTTTAACATTACAAACAGACACTTCAATTTTGTTTTTTATAGATTATAGATAGCAGGTCATTAGTTAAAGTAATAAATACGGTTCGACTTGCAACCTCTCCCGCTTCTTATTCTGTTAGATATTAAAAATCAGATCAAACCTTGAAAAAAAAAAAGTTTGATATACAAATAAATATAACATTTTAACCGTAATAACCTTATATTAAAAATATTACAATATAAGCATTTGGCCGATATTTTGTTCTACACATCATTGTCATAGCTCCTTCTATCATAATAAAAACACTGAAAAGTTAAATTATATAAGAATAGGTATAGGCAACATCACACTTCTATATTGAAGTCGGTGCCAAACGATGATCTCCTAGAAAGTCCTAAAAGAGCAATGGCCCATTTGCCATACTGCGTCTGGCCCGGTAGTGGACAGTTAAATATTGAAAAAGTAATTATTGTTTTAGAGACACATGAATGCGAATAAAAATAGAAAATCTAAACAAAAAGTCCGCTAATTATTACTATTTCCAGAAATATGCGTTAAAATATTTAATGGTTTGTTATGAAATAAATAAAATGGAATCAAAGGTATTTTGTTGATTTACATACACACAACATTAATTTGTTCCATTGTGCCAGTTAGAAGAGTCCGTTTATACAAAAGCCGTGGTAATCATTTCTTGCAGCTGCAGGTAGAAAGTTCGTATTATAAAATGAGAAAGCTAAAGTCGTCGTAAAATCGAAAATAATAGAAGAGCATTTACAGTTCAAACAGTTAAAAAGCGAATGACGTCAATGGTGTTTAGATACAAGAGCTAGCAAATTGACAGCAAAACAGTTATTATTAAAAATATATCGATTTTAGATTTCACATTTAGAGTGCTGTTGGCGACGGCATTTTTAATCTTTTTATAAGGTTATTTCAAATTGATATTTTTGTAAACTAAAGGTATTTTTATTATTAATTTAGCATCACTGTATGGTCTTATATTATTATTATGATAAAAGAGGGTAAATTGTTTATTAATTGTTGTAATTGCATAAAAAGCCGCTAAATTGTTACCGCGGTGTTAGTTCATCTAATATTGTCTGTCTGTTTACGTATCTATTCGCAAAGTAACTGCATTTATTCCATAAATTGTATCAGTGTGTAAAATATACAATTTTCACGGTGTTGTCGCGTACTTATTGTATACTCCAAGTCACCGCCCACCGTCAAGAAGCGCCTGCATCATTTACAAGTGCTACTTAGCACAACTTAATTTTAGTTTTTTTACTGATTTATAAGTATTTTACACAGTGCTGAGTAGGTACTTATACTATACAAATGTCGTTTAAGATAATATAACAACAACAAAAAAATACTGTGAGATACAATATAGGTAGATACGACGTGGATTCGACTTTAATAGTTATTTGTTACACATGAGTGCAAAGTTGCTTTTTAACCGCGTGCTCAACTTTGATGACCAAGCAAGCGAAGGATTCTAAAATTGATTGCAAAAATACTCTTTCCGAGATGGGGGGATGATGAAAAATCATTTTTTATATTGTGGCTTGAAACTTTTTTCAACAGGGAAGTCTATAAATAATTAAATACGTATAAAATTGCTAATTGGCATACTTTTAGTAAATGTAAAGAAAATGCATAAATTAAATAAAATTAATACGGGGTTTATTTAATTAATAACGGGCCCAAAATGGGCAATGCTCTTTGGCACTGACTTTAAAATGGAAGTGTGATGTTTTCTGTACCTATCCTTATATTATTTTAACTTTTCAGTGTTATTGAAGTCGGTTTTTATTTTCTCATAAGTATTCTTTAATTTTATCTTTTTAGTCAATGAAATCTTTCAGGTCAGGTCAGGTCAAATCCGAAAGTTAAGGATCCTTCCGTCATCAGCCCGGTTCAACACTACCAGACGCAAATACGTGAGCTTAAGAAAAAAAACATGAAACAGGTTGGGCGTATCTATAAAATTTAAGGGTTTCCCTCGATTTTCATGAGATCCTATCATCACATACTGACTTTGGTGACCTTGGAACCACTCCAGGAGTATACTCTATCGAATACAAAAAGAATTTTGAAAATCGGTTCACAATTGGCGACGTAATCGCGTAACATACACAAAAAAACAACATACGGATCGAACTGAGAACCTTCTCCTTTTTTGAAGTCGGCTAAAGATAAGATAATTCTTCGAAAACTTTTTGTTTTTTTATAATTAATTTTTTGCTTTTTAGTTGGACCACCAGTTAAATGTTTAAGATTCTAACCTAATTAACCGAAATTAACAGCGTGTTAAAAATACATATTTTTAACCGACTTCAAAAAAGGAGGAGGTTCTCAATTCGATGTATAAAAGCTTTTATTTTAGCTTTCAAAGACGTTTTATTTTAAGTTATTGTGGTTTTGGCTAGGCTCCAATTCTAATACGTATAAATTTAATTTACTTACTAAACTTTAAAAACACCGAAAAGTTGAATAATTCCAATAATTCATGAAAGAAACAACATTGAACATAGGAAGAAATGAAAGAATTATTCGCAAGCTCCTTATCTAGATAAGAATCTTGGGAATAATTCTTTCAACACTGTTTAGAGCGAGACTTTTTTCTTTTATAAGTTATTCTGGTGTTTGCTTTGGCTCAAATTCCAATACGTATAAATTGAATTTACTAAAAAGACTGAAAACATTTTTTTCCAAAAAATAAAACCCACTTAAAAAACACCAAAAAGAATAAATAATATAATACAAGAATACATATACAACATCACAGTTTTACTGTATTGAAGTCGGTGCCAAGCAATGATCACCAGCCCCCTAACCACGATCGCCTAAAACAATATGTAAAACGCGCTGAGAGCGGGATGGCGCTATAAGCAGCAGGAGCGGTGGTGTCTCTGTTTCAATACCTATTGTTTTATTGCTCTAAGCGATCATGGTAAGTCCCCTGGATAGTCTTAAAAATATAAGAAAAATTTATATAGTTCTTTACTTAAAATTTGGCACAAACTTCAATATTAAACTGTGACGTTGTATGTATCGTTATATTATTTATTACTTTTTGGTGTTTTGAAGTAGGTTTTATTAATTTTATTAAAGCGATTTAGTCTATAACTACGTAATATTAAGTTAAGTGACTTTTACCAATTATCATTTGAACATGAACAAGAAAGTTCGAACTGTGTCATCTATTGAGGTTTGCCATCGACATTTGATTACATTGTATGCAGTAGATAGCAATACATAACTCCTCGATACTCCCATTAAATGTACACACCGTTTACCTTGGTATTTATAGGCCATCTTAGATGCTACCGTCCGGCTACTTTCAAACCGCTATTACCTTAATTTTATAAGATTAATAAGAGGAAATGTTCTCTTTGCACTTTGTTTAATTTGTTATCTTTAAAATCAAATCTTACATTGAAGAAATTGTCATACAAAGCTAGTTATTCATGAATTAAATTTCCATCATTAACAATTTTCTACCTTTTCCTTAGATTAGGCAGATAAAAGATCTATTTTATTAGATCTCCAGAGCTTCTTACTATATCATAATTTTATAAGCTGTCGTTCGATGTGGCATACAAAAATAAAATACGGGGGCGACTACGAAATGAATCGCTCGACGGCGTATATGAATATATTAAATTGTTAAGCAGTTAATTCAATTTGAAATGTTTCACGACAACAAAGTTGAAAAGTTTGGGATCCATATCCAGTGGATTGTATATTTTCCGAGCTCTAATTGTCTCAGCTCTTTATCTGTACTTTCCAGTGCCACTGGTACGGCGGGCGTACGGCCTCTCATTATACCAGGACTGTAAACTCTCGAATTTACAAGTATAATATCGGAATAATGAACGTATGAACTCTAGTCTATGGTAAGTAGGTATAATATCGAAATGTTGCCAGAAAATTTGAGTTTACTTGATTTGGTAATAAAAATGATTGTTTCAGTCTGGCTGACTGGCCTATTGATTTTAAGTGATATTGGGACTGGGTTTATTCATTTTTAGGCTCGAAAAATTGAAATCGATATTGAGCAATCTCAATAACCTTTGTCCATATTTTATACACAATCACATTAAAATGTCTAAAAGAAATTACTGAATAAATTTAGTGGGTTCAATAAACTTCGGCGAAACCAATACGTTCGCGCACAATAATGAAGATATGCTGGCATCATTTTCGTCTCAACTTTGAAACCGAAGCCTCAGATTCATTTGTAACAGCCCTTGTATACGCTGACTTAATAATACTAACTCATAGTCATATGCTGTGTTAAGTTTAATTGCATCGCTCCTTCAAATTTATGGTCGCCTGGTAGGTACGTACGGGAGTCGTTTTTCACACGACGCCTTCCCTCAACAGGAAGCAATTACGCTTGTACGAGGCACGCTTTGAGCGTGGAACTCTTTTAAATTCTTTACAATTTCTGTGGCTCTGGTATCTACTTCAGCTGCGATGTGTAGGCTTAATGTTTACGGGGTGGAATCATGTAATGTCTATTGGAAAATTTCCATACATTTATTCTTAAAAGCAAATGTATGTATTTAGATTATTATAAACGCTTGTTTAACACATGCAGTCTTCGTATAAGTTACGAAAATGTCGTGAGGACTTCTAGATGCAATGAAGATTTATATGATGTAAATTCTATGTGAAAATTGCAGATATAGAATTTATGAAGAATTGCGCAGGAAAGCTAAATTTTTATACAAACATAATATAATATAAAGGCAGGAGCGAATAGAAAATCGAAATCTCATTTTGTTTATTCAGTTTTCTTAATTTACTCGTATGCATTTTTTTGTTAAAACTGAATTTGTACAGAGATGTATAAGCTGCATTAAAATTAGAAATAAATCAAATCATCAATTACTACATCATACGCAATAAGTTATTTTAAAGCTATTGATACCAGTAGGTCGAAGAAGAAAAGACTTCGAAAACCAGTTAATATTAGAATACAAATAAAATTAATCATTATCACGTTTCTAGACTCCATAATTCTAAAATTATTTTTTGACATTTTAATGCTTTTTGGAGTCGGGTTTTGTTTTTAGTAAAATACGAGCTTATGCCTGCGACTTCGTCCGCGTGGAAATCCCTTTTTAACCGACTTCAAAAAAGGAGGAGGTTCTCAATTCGATGCGTATGTTTTTTTTGTATGTTACGCGATTACGCCGCCAATTGTGGACGGATTTTGAAAATTCTCTATGTATTCGATAGAGTAAACCCCAAGGGTGGTCCCATGGTCACCAAAGTTAGGATCTGATGATGGAATCCCATGAAAATTGAGGAAAACCCTTAAATTTTAAGGTGTGTCCAACGTGTTTTGTATATATGTTACGCAATTACTTCGCTAATTGTGGGTCGATTTTCAAAATTCTTTTTGAATTCGATAGAGTATACTCCAAAGTCATCCCATCCCATGAAAATCAAGGGAAACGCTAATTGAATACCAGCTCACCGAAGGTGAGCGGTATTAAATTAGGGTTTCTTTCACTAAAAAGATTGCATTCACTTAAAAGTTACAAATAAAAAATATTTTACAAAAAATAAAAACCGACTTCAAAAACACTGAAAAGTTAAAAATAATATAAGAATAGGTACAGACAACATCACACTTCTATATTGAAGTCGGTGCCAAACGATGATCTCCTAGAAAGTCTTAAAATTTGGCACCGACTTCAATATAGAAGTGTGATGTTGTCTGTACCTATTCTTATATTATTTTTAACTTTTCAGTGTTTTTGAAGTCGGTTTTTATTTTTTGTAAAATATTTTTATTAATTCCCTTTATAAATTATATCTGTCGTCATCATAATCACAGCTCATATACGTCCCCACCGAGGGGCACGAGCCTAACCTAACTATGTAGATATGTTAGGGCGATTAGTCGCAGTGTGGACCCTACCACGCGCGTGCATAAGGGCAGGAAGAACACCGGGGGGTTTAGTGGGTAGCCCCGGCACTTTGCCGGGAGAGCCCCACACACGCTCGTCGTCTAGCCAACGGCGAGTAAGGTGCGGTCACGCATTCCCCTCGAAAAAAAAGGGCGATTAGGCCTTAGTCAAACCACTCTGGCCCAGTGCGGATTGGTTGACTTTACATAGTACTCGTACACCTTTGAATTGCTCCGCAGGTGTATGCAGGATTCCTCACGATGTTTTCCTTCACCGTATGAGCGTCAGGTAAATGTACATATGAAATTCGTGAAACGAAAAACACATTGGTACATGGCAGGATCGATCGCGAATCCGCCTCCCGATTCTACTCGGGGCACAGTCCAGTGCCGAGGCCACAGCGCCACCGACGCTCTTTTTGTTATATACTGTAACAGAGTTTAATTTAGATTAGATACTAATGGACAGAGGCGTGAAATATGTGTACGTCGACAACATTATTTAACATTATTAAGAGCTAGCTGTGCCCGCGACTTCGTCCGCGTGGAATAGTAACTTTTATATAAGTTGATAAAAAGTAGCCTATGTTATACCTTATATAATTAGCTATCTATTAGTGAAAGTTCCGGAGATTAGCGGGAAGAAACAGACAGACGGACAACAATTTATTAAATTGTTTTTGTTATTGGTACCCGATATACTCATACCCATTTAGTAAAAACTTCTTATTTTGACATTACAAACAGACACTTCAATTTTATTTATTTGTATAGATTATTGCCTTATTCCAGACCTACAGAAAACTTTCCATCATCAGCTCAGAATTATAAGAAAACGTTGTACATGCTTATAAAATTTGAGGATTTCCGTCGATATATCTGGGATTCCATCATGAGATCCGGAATAAGATTTTCCAAAATAGGTCAACTATTGGCGGAGAAATCTGTGAACAAACTTAAAAATATTACATTGTTACCCTGGGGGTGAAAGTAACTAACCTAACCCGAGATAAACACTGTGCTTTTCATAATGAATACAAAGATAGTAAAAATAAAAACATGAATTACCTTACGAAAAAATAAGTGAATTTTATTTTACATAATTCAACAACTTCTGCTTTAGCCTCTTCTCTTATGAAATCAGGCGTTAAATTCATATCTCATCACATGAAGTCATTGTGTTAATCTCTGCTATACTGAAGTATAAACAAAACTCTAACAGCCTTACAAATAAACGTGGCATAAAGTTAAACTCGAGAATAAATTAAGAATAAGCAAAATGTCTACAAATAAACCAAGAATAACTTATACTGAGTATAACATTGACATTTCTATTGATACAAACGTTATTCCGAAGTTATACCAGCCCTCACCCTTGTATAAACCTAGTATAACTCGATTTGTGCTTGTTTGCTATGGTCATTTGAGATTATAGTATTTAAATATAGTTAATGGATACACTAAAGTAGTCTTTATTCACTGTTAAAAATTAACAAAGTTCAAATGAGATCAATCATCATCATCATTTCAGTCAACAGACGCCCTCTGTTGGACATAGGCTTCCCCCAAGGATCTCCATACCGATCGGTCCTGCGCCTCTCGCATCCAGCGGCTTCCCGCGACTTTCATCAGGTCGTCGGTCCACCTTTTGGGGGGCTTACCAACGCGGCGTCTCTTACTGGGCTGATAAGAGCTCGGTGGCCGAAGTGGTCAAAGCGTCAATACGGTACGTTGGAGACACGGGTTCGATCCCCGCCCGAGACGAAATTTATTTATTGATTTATTCAGCATTTTTGAAAAAAAATCAAAGTTCTTTATCGAAATTTAACTATTTTCAAATTAATATAAATATTTATACGAAAGTATAAACAAATATAATAATATGGAAATGAAACCAATCAACAAAACGGTCGCCCGGTCGAAAAACTGACAGCTTTCACAGATAAAATGTTACTTTTTTGTACGTTTCTCTTTGATTGCGCTGTTGCCATATTGTGCATTTTGATAGATCGGAAGAATAGGTATACTGAAGATAAACTTCGTTTATTTGTCAAAAAATATTCTAGAATTATTCTCGTTTTATGCTAAGTATAACTATACCTAGTATAAGGGTGGAATAAATGTGGTATAACTCATTTTTATTTGTAAGAGTGTAAATCAAATGAAGGTCGGATTACCGTTTTCCCGCCTATTTTGTTATCTTTTTCCGTGGAGGAATTGGCCGGCCAGCTATTCAGGCATTATGTTTTCATTTTCATCATTGAAAGAATGGTTAATATTTATCCCAAATCTATGTTATTTTAAAAAAATAGCTGAAAGAAATTTATATTAAAGTCATTTAAAAATATAAACTCATTTGCAAAAAAACGGGCACCTAAGAAATGAACCATTTCAAATGTTAATATTGCTTTGTTTGATAATTATAGGTAGTTTTATCCTCACAATTTGGTAAATTAATAAGAAAATAATCGTTTTCATCAGTATTTCATAAAATTTTGATACAATTTATGGGAAATAATGCTAAACCTCACTAGTAGTGTATGTTCGCTAGTAGTGCATATATCATGAAGTAAAAATAAAAAAGTTTTTTTGTTTGTTTTTCTTTAATAAAGTAAAAGCAGATAAATGTTTAGTTATCGAGTGTGACCCCCTCCAGCTAAAATCACAGCTTGAATTCGTCTGGGCATGCTAGCGAGTATATCCCGGATACTTGCTTGCGGAATACGTTCCCACTCCGCAGTTATCACATTCTTCAGCTCTCTGATGGTCTGCGGAGCTGGTTGTACTGATCTCACACGCCGTTTCAAAACGTCCCAGACATGCTCTATGGGATTGAGGTCGGGACTTCGAGCTGGTCAATCCAAACGACGAATGCCGACCTCTTGCACATACACTTTAACATCGCGAGATCGGTGGGCGCGAGCATTGTCGTCCATAAAAATCGAGTCTTCACCTAGAGCGGCCAATGCGGGTTGTGCATGAGGAATTAGAACTTCCGTTATGTATCGATGCCCAGTCAGTGAGCCGTTTTCAATGAAGACTAACTCTGTACGATCCATTGAATTTATTCCTGCCCAAAACATAACAGAGCCCGCACCATAAGGTGTGATTTCTTCGAAACATGCCTCTGCAAAGCGTTCTCCTTGTCTTCTTAGCACTCGCCGACGTCGATCTTCACCGAACAGAGATATCCTGGCTTCATCAGAGAACAAAACCCTATTCCAATCTTCTTGAGTCCATGATTCACAATTTCTAGCGAACCTAAGCCTGTGAACTCGGTGCTCACGGAGTAATTTGGGGCCGCGGGCCGGGCGGTGACTGCGTATATTGGCAGCGAGAAGCCTCCTCCTGACTGTCCATAGACTAATATGCACATTTCTTACTTCTTGGAGGTTGTTCTTAAGATCCACATACCAAGATTTGCGATTTCTCAATGCGCGACTCACAAGAAAACGATCATCCCGTGGTTGGGTACATGGTTTTCTTCCAGAACCAGGCCTTCTCTCGACGGAACCAGTCTCCTGATATCGCTGCCAGGTCCTTTGAACCGTCGAGCGACTAACATTTAGCCTCCTAGCCACGAAGCATTGGCTGCAACCCTCTTCAAACAGCGCGATAATTTTGGTAGCTTTTACCACTTTATCTACCATTTTTGATACAGCCAAACAGCAATAAATAAAGCTTTGACAGTCAAGGATATGAAATTAATCGATGAAAATTGAATATAAGTTATGAAAGTCGATGTTAACTTCTGAAACTTCGAGCCAAAAATGTAGGATAAAAAGGGGTTTTCTGTAAAAATGAGCATCAAATGAAAATTTGAATTTAGAACGTACTTTTTTAAATACCACGGAATTTTTAAACCCGGCCAGTAATGTACAAACGATTGAAACCTTTTTTGTATTGTATCTTTTTAAAGATTAATGAAACGTTTTTTTTGCAAATGAGTATATATTCTTGAATTAATACTTAACTTTATATTATTTCAGTTTTACATCGCACTGTAATTGACTGGCTGTATAAAAATTGGAACATGGTTCAATAGAAATGTGAAAAATAGAACTAGGTAGTTTATTGCTTTAGGTATTCTTCTAAGTAGTTTATTTTATAATTTGATAGCTGTCAGTTGAAAACGCTCCTCAGGCAACTTCAGAGGTCAGACCTACTTTCCGAGTACGAGTAATGAAAAAGTATAAGTATACCTACAGTCAAATATAGAACATCCTCCTTTTGATATATAATGCACATAATATTGTAATATTGTGCTTAGTACTTACTGTTGCGGTGTTAGATAGATCACTACCAAGCAATGCCAATAAATTTTTAGCTGACAATAAAGCTCATTTCCGGCTACGCTATACTATTGTGCTATATAGTATAGCAAATAATTTATAACGTATAGTAAACCAATAATATATAGTACAGCTAAGTGTGAACGTGTCCATAATAAATGTATGGTGCGCGATATTGCTGTGCTATGAACTATATGCTATATGCTATTATATTTAAGCGTAGTCTGAAAGCACCTTAAGGCGCATAGTACTCCCAATGACCTTGCGTCGATCGTCCCGCACTGATTACATAGGAGTGAGTGAGTGAGAGTGAGGGGAATATTCAAGCAAACCTTTACGCGTAAGATGAATTATGTCAATAAAAAATATATAAAGGCGAATAAGAAAAATCTAAAAAGACGAAGACGAAGAAATCGAAAGTATGTGATTTAACCTAATATTTACGAAGCGATTAGGTTTATAGTTTTAAAATCGAGGCATGTTTGGGTCACATTTTAACCAAGTTTTAATTAATTTATCAAAAAATTAAAAAGACCATCCTCTAAAGAATGCGTTGAATAATAACATATCTTTTTTAAAGATTTTTTTATTCAATATTTATGAAGAGAACCGGTTTTTTCTGCAGTGATTTTTTATGATTGACGTTACTATGCGCCTTAATTGAACGTTTTCTTCTCCCCGACAAAAGTTATCCCTCAAAAGTTATTCAAAATGAACATCGCATTTTAACGGAATCAGAGTCAAGTCGACAATTTAAGTTCCAAACTGATTGCCCAAGAGTGCTCAAATTAAGGAATCGCTTGACATTCCTGAACAGAAACATCCTTTCTCACTTTTATAGGTTCAATATTATCTCGCCGATTAAGTGTTCTGTTTAATTAATTCTAAATAATTTTCTGATTTAATTACTTGCCAGTAGGAATAATGAATAGATATTTGCCTCATAGATTACATTTACGTGTTGATATAATGATAGCTACCTATGGATATTATTAACCAAAGCGAGAGGTAGAGGTTTAGCGTTACACTTTAATGAGCAACCCGTTTACAGTTCGAACCAATTTGGCAAATAGACTGCTCCGCCTGATGGTAAGTAACTACAGTCCCACAACCCATAATACAATAATAATAATAAATCTGCGAGTTTTACAGTGACTGGCATGACCACCAAAATACGATATCATAAAGCGATAAATTTTGCGGTGAACTTCCACGGCTCTACCAACCATGAAGCATATTGCTTCATGCTGGCAATCCTGCAGGCCTATTACCGATCTCATGATATCATGGTGCAAAACGAAAAATACGATATTTGCTCAGATTTTTGATCATTCGTTCATTATATCGTGATGACATCATTGAAATTATGCCATAGTGATGATATCATTGGAGATCGGCAATACGAAATGAAGCATTTCATGACTTTATTATCTCTAAATTTATACCATGTCATACGATGAAAGATCCATAATTGGCCTGCTGGTTATACGGGCCGAATCGCGGTAGATGCGCGCGGAACCTGCCACTGCACTCTACCGCGCGCAAAGCTTCGCTTCCATACAAGCTACTTAATTCTGTCTCCTTTGTCCCCAGTGTCCTTCTCCTCTTTCGAGGGCAGACAACTTGTCCGAAAGAGGGGAAGAGGACAACGCCCGGTATTCCTTCGGTGTTCGCTGCAAGGTCCCGTATGCCCACTGTGTGTGGTAACGCCGGCTTCGTCTACCTTATGTCGCCTCTTCCTTCTTCGGGCGGTGGCTCTCTGCGCTCATCACTTCTTTCTAGCCCATTCCTGCGGCCGTACCGCTTAACTCAAAGCGAGCACTCGCTATCGTTATCATGACATTAGAACAATAGTTTTAATGTCACAGATGACATTAGAGCTATTGTTCTAATGTCACGAAGCGATAGCGAGTGATCGCTATGAGTTAGGTGGTAGCCCTCCTGATCTTGTGCCACAGTTACTCCAAAGTCCCGTAGCCTCAGGAAAGACATTCTTGGTTTTAAGTTAGTGACTTACGAGGTAAATAGACCAGCCCCCCGGGGGCAATGAGATTATTAGCTAGGTTTTTTTATTTATTTATTGCGATGAACTGTCAAAATATGGTAAAAACGTAATATATTTTTCATCCCCCCATCTCGGAAAGAGTATTTTTGCTATTCGATATCTGACCGCCAAAGCCGTTTTTATCCGCTTGAGGTTAAAGTAAATTTGAATTTAGAACATCGCGTGCACTAAGTATGTGATTTCAAAACATCATTAAACCTATTTACTTCCATCTCCATGGTGCCGAATTATCATACAACTTTTTAAAAATTTCTAAACTCAGATTCTGAACCTCCTTGGTGTACTTTTGTCATTAATTTGCTTTGCGCGCGCCATTTTGTTTTCACGTCGTATTGTTATAAATAAGAAACTTGAAAACAAGTAAAAAAAAACAAAAATGAGTGATTCCAGCGACGAAGAAATTTATTTTAATGTTGTAGTAAATATTATGTACCTAAACTGAAATAAAAGTATCTTGTGATTGTTTTATTTTGCATTTAGTCATTTCCTCGCTGAGGGGGGATGAAAAGTTACGTGTTGCACTCGAGTGCAAAGATTTTTCACCTTGTACTCTTTTGATGTCCTCGTTAACACTCAGGATTCTAATTTTTGAATCACTCGCTGCGCTCGTGATTCAATTTTGGAATCCTTCGCTTGCTCGATCATCAAAGTTGAGCACGCGGTTAAAAAGCAACTTTGCACTCATGTATAACAAATAACTATTGACAGTTCATTGCGATGAAAGGTTTTATCATATCGTATTTTGGTGGTCATGCTAGCCACGCAGAACACCTTTACTTTACTATCATGTGACATAAGTCATAGTACTCAGTAATGGTCTACGTTATATTAAGTTGGCTCTCCACAGAAAAAAGTTGTAAATTTTTGTTGACTTATTTGGTGGAGACTCTGTTTTAGAATAACTTTTGTTGACAACACGTGTTTACAGCACGTGTTAAAAAGTTGACAACTTATATTCGGTGGAGAGCCAACTTATATGTATAACACCTGCTACGGACTACGATAGCGATCAGATGGATCGTAGTATGCATTGGATGTCGCATATGCGGTGACGTCGACATATTCGTTAATTCCCTTGAAATAGTAACAATCTATTTCGCAAAACTATCATGAGTTCAAATATATGTCTATTATTGCTTATTAATTGCTGTTTTAATAATTAAACCAGCACGGTATGAGATTCCAAAGTGAAATTGCTTTCACACGATAACTACAACTTTCTCGTTTAGACAAATGTGCAAAAAACTGTTGATTAACTCTCATGCAATTGCTTTTTCATGCCGCCCTCAAAAAGTAATTTTTAACACGAGTTCCGACGTGGAACTAGCGCAGCGGAAACGGCTCGCAATATCAATGCTGTGTTTGGAATGGATACGACTAATGAACGCACCGTGTGTTTTTAGTTTAATCGCTTTCAGAGGGAAACTTCGATTTAGAGAATGAACGTTAATACGGCACTAAGGTAAATGACGAATGAATTGAATGCAATGGTGAAAGCTGATTTGAATAAAACTACCAAAGAATTAGCCTCATAGTTTGATATTAGTATACCCACAATATTGATCCATTTGCAACGGTAACATAAAAAATGGAAAAATGAGTTGCGCACGCCTTACCTTCTGAAACGCTGAGGAGCATGTTTGCCTGGGGACATTTTTAAGAGCTAGGAATGCGTCCATGTCTTCTTTCACTGGTCGTATGTTTTACGTCACCTATGAAGAACAAAGTAAAATGCCAACAAACCCGTTTAAGACGTATAGTGTAGTTATCAACACTATATATAGGCACTATATAGGAAGGTGAGATACAATTTATTATGTAAGTACTCATATACATAACAATTTATTGGATTTTGTACGACAAATATCAAAATCACTTTCTTCGAACCATTAATTTCCTAGTCTAATTCTTATTCTTCTTCTTATACCGGGTGTAACGGAATACCGCAATAATATTTAAGGTTGTTGATTAACAAAAAAATGTTTTAAGACTATTCTTTGTATTTTTATTATATGCCTCCTTTTGGTTTAATACGCTGAACTGTTAAGCGTATTAAATCGAAAGTAGGCATATAATAAAAATACAAAGAATAGTCATAAAACATTTTTTTTGTTAATCAACAACCTTAAATATTATTGCGGTATTGCGTTACACCCGGTATATAAAAATGAAACGCTGTGTGTTAGTCCCGCAAAAAGTCAAAAACGGCTCGAGCGACTGTTACGAAATTTTCTGTATGTGTTTGAATAGGTCCAGGGAAGGTTTATATGTACAACTGGACCCGGTAGGTGGCGGTAGGTGGCGTTGGCGGCAGGACAACGTCAGCCAGGTCCACTGCTTATTTTATAAAATCTTTTCCTAAAATGAGTTATATTATACTCACCGATTAAGTTTCATTAAATATTACGTTCTCACGATTTCCTGACAAAAAAAAGGGTTTTTGATATAACTTCCACATCGCTTGTAGTAAAATCAGTTATCGCTTCAGGATAATTTTATTATGTTTGAGAAACGTTCGTGTGATGCATGACACGATGGTGGCAGCTAACACGCTATTCGTAATGCAGCAATTAAAACAATAAATTAAAACATCATATTTTAAAATATTTATTTTAATAAGGAGCGTGTCGGTGGCGCTCTGCGGACACAGCACTGGCCTTCTAATCGAAAGGTCCGGGGTTCGATCCTGCCATGTACCAATTGTGTTTTTCGTTTTCGAATTTTCTATGTACACACCGTAGCTCCAACAGTGAAGAAAAACATTGTGAGGCAAACCGCATACATCTGCGAAGAAATTCAAAGGTATATGTGAAGTCGACAAATCTGCACTAGGGCAACGTGGATGACTAAGGCCTAAACGCCCTAACTCAGAGTAGGCTAGAGCCCCTCGAAGGGGACATATATGAGCTGTGATGATGATGATTTTTTCTTTTGATAACTAAGTAGTAAGTAACGTTAAGGTTGTTATAAAATTTGGATCGCACACAAACTTAAGTTATACAATAAATAATAAAACTCTTTTCCTTCCTCGTCAAATTATTAAAGTTTGTGTAAAATCCAAACTAGCCTAATAAAATCAACAAACTACTTTTCGCTAATGAAGAATGATCAATGATAGGCAAGAAGCTTCATTTTATACCACAAATAGAATATAAAAAATCATGCCTTTCGCGTTAGAAAAATATAATGTTTTGGATAAACAAATTACACGCGCTGCTGAAGAGTAATCGTATTTTTACTGGCTACGATTATTATGTAGGAGAAAACATTTTCTCAACTACAAAGTTATATTGGTCCTTCAATTCAACCTATCGTTTTCTTTATATATTTTTTCCTTCTTTCTTACTTTAAGTAATGGTCAATGGTAGCACTCATTTTGCTCATATATTTTGATGAACTTTTAATTATGAGAACTTCTCGGAAGAAATAACGGGAAAGTCTGAATAGATGGAGACTAATCGATAACTTGACATTGTGTAATTATTTTACCCGTATTACGAGTATGTAGATAAGCAAATATTAACAGTTTGGAAATCAGACTCGCACTTTTATGTGGATTTTGATATAAATAACAGAGTTAATTTAAGTTTTATTTCAACGGACGGACTCAACCTCACTGACTCAATTTAAAATAAACAAGTCTGATTAAAATTGCTTTTAATTCGTGCAATTTCTCTAATAAAGGTGTTGATGTACATCGTCGTATCTTTTTCTATCATGACATTGATTTTTCAATCGTAATTATAAAACAAAATATTAATGACAATTAAGTGAAGGTGGTTGTAGCCTTCGAATCCATCGGATAGTTCTATTGATTGATGTGTAGGAATCCAAGCTCATACCTCTGCAAAGCCTATCATCTCTAAACAAATCAGTGGTATACTCTTTTCATTGCAACAATTTGAGTCTCTAGATGTAACATAAAAATTATATAAAAAAATATCTAGAAATTAATTATATGGCTACTAGTAAAACCACTGAAACCATACAATTAATTTTGTTCTTTAGCTATGGGAAAAGAGTTGATTAATGAGCCCAAAGGCCGAAAACGCTCGCTGGCCGACAGCATCCCCCACAACACGATGTGAAATCGTTAGAAAGCTCACAATGGCAAATTTGTGACATGGCATTATTGGGGACAAGCATAATGGGAGACAGGATAAAAATACTTTGACATCCTAGTAAACAGGTAAGTCTCTCGGTTGGTTACCTATTGAAACGCATAACGTTTTCGTCATAAACTAAAAATGCATTAAAATGCATAATTGCCATAATCGTCACTTGCCATAAGTCTTTATATCATAACTTCATAACGTATAATATTATAAGGCCGAAAGATGTAAGGCATAACCATGAAAAGGCATAATTTGAATAAGCATAAGTAAAAAAAGGCATAATTTATGTTTGTCATAATGCTCCTCAGCATGCGGACCGCCTCACCCCTCCGTGCCTTCGCGGTTCTGAATAACACTCTAGGGGTAGGGCAGACAAGACTACGTGGAGTTGGGGTTGACTGATTCGATTTTAAATAGCATTAGTTTTTTTAATAAAATCCTCGTATGGATAAATATACATTCCGGATTATGTCAAAGAAGATTTATTTACAGTTATTATTCTTTATAAAACTATGTCTTTAGTGAGTTATGCATAGTTAAATTATGTGAAACAAAATTATGGATAATAACAGTTATGCGAAGTAAAATTATGCGTATTAAGGTATGCTTAAAAAATTATGGCATACCAAATTATACCTTTCAAAGATTATGATTTTTAATATTATGCCTTTCGACAATTCTGCATTATAATGTTTATGCCTATTCATATGTTATGCCAAATATTATTGTGCTTTTTGATTTTATGCCATATTATGATGTATGCCAATCGAAATTATGACAATTAACACGTTTCAAATTGTCACCCTCTCGGTTCTTATTTAAGTTAAAGTATAAAGTATTGCAGTATTGCACCTAGAAGAATTAGGTGCGTGCATACGCATAATCTTGTAATTATCCATGTCACGTAGAAAATTCGGGCTACTCAATTTGCCCCTTATCAGCGTTTCTTTCGTGGAGGAAAAGTGAACATTATACTATACTTGTGAATATTTTGTACCTAATTTGTCTTAAAACAATTTAGAATAATTTTTATTCTATTAATTAGATCTATTTTATTCACTTTAACCAATTAAAATAAAACAATCACATGTACTTGGCATTTTCAATTTGAGTTAAGAGATGAACCTTTTATGAGCCCTGTAAACGATCAAACTTGCCTGACAAAGTTCACGTTTTCATCAAACACGACGTCAATACAGATACTTTTCAAACACATCAAACGCGTCAAACACAGCCCTACACGAACAAACAAGTTTGTCAAACACGTAAATTTGACAAACATGTTTGATCGCTTACAGGGTCCTTAAGAGGGTTCCTCGCCAAATGAGTGAGCATTTCGCTCCCTCACTCAATCTCACCGCTGCGAGGGTACAACAGGGATAGCACGAGAGTAATTAGTAGGTCAAATGTGATCGACATTATGAATAAGTTTTAGGAAAAATCGAATCAGTTCGAAAATTTCCAGCCAATTTATATTTTTTTAAATCACCTTTCGAATGGCCCATAATTTAAATTACGCTCACCTAAGCAGGAGATAAATATGGAATTATCGGGAATACTTTTTGTAAGCGTAATTCTTTACTATAACCCAAATTTATTTTATTTAACCGTGACTTTCAAAATGAAACTTAGAAATATTTTTATACGCATTAAATAAGTAGTAAATGGTTTGCTTTTGTTTGGGCTACGGCCTTAATTTAGGAACCCGACTGAAGAAGTATTTCCAACTAGAATCTCTTCAAAAGACCACAGCCAGGCAATGTTACCTGGTGTTCTTGCGCGTTAATGATTCGACAGAGCTTAAAGGGTGTCTTCGTTAATACTTTTGTCCTGGCAAAGTAGATTTTTCCACTTACAACGGGAAAGCTCTTGATTTTTAACCCATCTGATAGTAAGGCGCATAACACATTGCACCGGACACCGCTGCGGTGTACGGAGGGACGAAAACCGCATGCGGCTGCGGCGGCACGGAACCGTGCCACCGTACGGTTTGCTCCGTATCACCGTCCGGAGCTGCGGTGCACGACGACGCCCAGCATCACCGCATTATCTATGTTGAGATCTATTAAGCGTATGCACGTCCTTTCTACGCAAAAATCCGTACGATACTGCGGCACAGTGTGGCATACCCCGCGGACCGCACCGCATCACCGTCCGGGAGTGCGGTGCCGTCGCGCGCGCCGCACAACCGCACGGTGATGCGGTGCGAGTGTGTTATACCCTGCGGTTTTTGTATACAAATTAAGATTCTCCAGTCAAAATTAAAAACCGCAGCACCGCACACCGGAGCGGTGTCCGGTGCAATGTGTTATGCGCCTAAGTGACGATAAGGCCAAAGATGGAAGCTTCGATCGCCAGGATTCCTCAACATCTGGGGAACTGGCTATGTAACCCCTAAAATTTTTGAACACAGCAAATGTTTTTAATTTTGTTATTCACGTGGAATGACTCCATTTGCGAGGCTCACTATATAAAAAAATCTAAGTCGATTGCGCATACCAACTCAAAACTATGTTTTGCTTCCGTGGTCTGGCGTTTGGCACCACTCGATTTAGCAAAATAGTCTGCTTGGTTTGGTTGATTGATGGTAGGGCTTCTATGGCGGCAAACGTACATTAGACTGTAGCATCTAGTTAGGCGAACTCGGAAGCCTCTGTTTTTTTAAAAAAGGGGCTACCGTGTTCTCCTAACTAGCTGCTACAGTCTAATGTACATTAGACTACCATTAATCAAGCCCTACCATCAATCAACCAAACCAAGCAGACTATTTTGCTAGATCGGGTGGTGCCAATCGCCAGACCACGGAAGCAAAACATAGTTTTGAGTTGGTATGCGCAATCGACTCAGATTTTTTTATATAGTTAGCCTCGCAAATGGAGTCATTCTACGTGATGGTAAGTGGAAGTGGAGTCCAAATTTGAAGAAAGCTTGTGCAATGTGCATGGAAGAGAACACACGCTGCACTAGCCACCCTCACCTTGACGACTTGCAAAGTGCTGCCTCACGCCTCTTTAAAGGACCCAGGATTGTAAGAAGGAACACGCGTGCTGGTAAGGAGTTCTATTTTTTGATTGTGAGACAAAGAAATAAATCACTACATTTCTTGGTTTGCATTGGAATGGTAGTCACAGTGAAGACGGTGACGCGCAGGCCAGCACGTGTAGACCTTAAAAGGAAAGAAGAAGGTAGGATTAGGGATAAAGCTCTTGAGAACACTCGCCGTGGTGAAGACGGCAGAACGTGCTTAGTGACGTAATATCGCGACGCAATTGAGGTTCGAGGTTATTACATAGCGAATGATACGTGTTGCGTGATTCTTTAACCTATCGAGTAATCGATAATCGAATTCGAAAAGACGGTAAAAATCTCATTCTGTACGACAAAAATCGCGCACGCATCGACTGTAGTGTTAGTCGATTCTCTCGATACTATGCCAAGACCATTCGGTCAACGACGGCGACATTAATAATGCCAAACAATGTTGATATACTCGTATATATGTATATCATTTTTGCCATCGAACAGGAACTTTCAAATCTATGCTACATCCGATTGACGATGTGTTATAAAGTCCCACACCTCGTTGCAGTGTTTATAGACTGCGGTAAATGGTTGAAATCAAGTGGGCCATATTATGCTCGGTTTGAAGTGAACCCATCGGCAGTTATTTCCTTTGCAACGGCATGGCGCCGGCAATAGCAACGATACGGCTGCCAGTGAATCGAAAATGTATGAGGTTGTATGTCACTTGTTTCCACCCGTAGCCGATCTACGTCAAGCCGAGCATTTAAAAAACAATCTTTCGTGTGCTACACGATGGTTAAAATTGTATGACGTATGGAAAAGATGGCATTCTGGTCCAGGGCAGTGACGGATTTTTGTTTATGAATGAGGCCACTTCGTTTCCGCCGACCCACGTGCCTTTCTAAAATAATAATTTTCCATTTATAGTAAGGAAGGCACAAATCTGCCGCCCCTAGGATGCTGCCGCCCTTAGGCCGCGGCCTATATGGCCAATCGACAAATCCAGAACTGGTCTAAGGCCTAGGGTAATACAACAATTAAGATTCATAGCGCAATAAATGCGTGAGACCAATATGTGGCAAGTGTACTGTTTAAATCATTAGGTTTACTGAAGCTTACTGACTTATATATACTGAAATCTGCCTGTTGTGTAAACGGCCGTATGTATAATTATGTTCAAAAAGTGAATGATATTTATATCCACATAGTACAAACAATACAGATAGATTAATTTTTCGAACACTTCCCTTCCCAAATGTAGCATTTCATACGAATTAATGCCCTGCCGTATTGCTATATGTGAATTAATTAACGCCTTGTCTTAAAAATTTAAAAAAAAATTGGAATCAGTTTAAATTTTTTCTATGACATTACTAATTTGAAAAATCAAAACGATTTATTAAGCGCAATTTCCAAAACAGATACTTACAGTAAACAGGTACCTAGGTCGAGATGGTGGATCCTACTGGACAGCGGTAAACTTACGAGTATTTTTTGTCATAATCACAGTCAATACGTTTATTTGGTTTAATTATTACGAGTTTTTTATTTTTAATAATTTATTATTTTGACGTTATCTAGTTTGCCTTTTGTACGTCTAAGTGTTGATGAGTAGTGCATAATCTAAATGAAGCGGTATAATTTTATACTAATCCCATAAAGTAACCGTACGACTGTAGCATGAGAAAAACGCGCCGTAAGCTTAAAAAAATTGCTTTGCACGCCTACACGTCTGTGCGATTTTAAAACATTTTGAGGTGGTAATCGTAAGGTGAATGCAATGACCGAAAAAAAAACAAAAAAAGAAGATAGTTCCACTGATTGCTATGTAGTTAATCTATCCCAATTTAAACAAAAAAACTGTGAAAGGGGCGAAATTCAATTTCACTCATTCTATAATTTAGAGAGCTACATTTTATTTAGTACCTAACATTAAAATTCAGAAATTAATTAATCAAACAATGTATGTAATAAAACAAATCAGGAACTTATTATTTCAATAATAGAACCGTATCAATATGTCACAATTTATACGTGCATTTTTTTTAAATTGTTTTCCAAAAAATGTATTGACACCGTCTCCTAAGATATCCTTTGTACGAAATCTAACGAAACCTAATGCGTTACGTTAGTCGGTACAAGTGTTGGTATGCGTTAGTTGGCGTGAGAACACAAAAGTATTAACTCGAATTATTACACTAAAAAGCCATAATTGATAATATTGAACCCAAAAACTCCATACTGACAATACAGACATGCATCACAAACTAAAAAGTCTCGTAAATAAAAGATTAGTACTAGCTCAACAATTTACTATGAGAGAAACAATGAATAATAAATTAACTTACCTAGTGAACGATTTTCTTGCGACGTCTTCACGGGCACAAGTCACTCTTAACTTCTCTTATTTTAATTTAGTAAGTATTTTTCGAGCAAACAGTGACGTGAATTATATTTGATGTTAGGTTATTTAAGATTCCCGCCTTTACGCGACGCGAGCGCGCGGTGTGGGACCCGCGAAACGACTGACGGAGCGTAGCCAGCCGCTATATGCTCTGGAGCCAAGCTTTCCCGGTTTTCAGTTGGGGTTGCAAGGACGGGAGAGCAATTCCGCCCAGATGTGATTTTGTCGCAATACGCCTAAATGTTGTGCGACATTTTTTACCGTTAAATTAACCATTCTGAGCTACTTCATTTGTAGATTCTCATCTTCCATTACAATTTCAAAGGTTAAGATATCTTACGCTTGAATATATATTTTTTTGTATGACGATGATAAATGAAATATTATTTTCCGTGTGAACGCCATGTTTCAATTAATTTTTACAGCAACACTAAAATAAGTTTTGCCGAATAATAGAATAAAATTAAATTCACGTCTTCAAGATAGGCTAAATTATCTAAGCTTCAAGACGAATATTATAGAGAGATAAAATTTGTATGTTTGTAGGAAGTAATCTCTGGAACTACTAAACCGAGAATAAAAATTCTTTCACCAGTAGAAAGCTACATTATTCCTGATTAACATAGGCTATTATATGAGTGACCTGTCCCGGCTTTGCATGGATAATTGTTTTACATAAAAAATACATTGGCGAGGCCGCGGGCAAGTCGCTAGTTTTTAATAAGTTACAAATAGAACATTTTTTAGGACAAAGAATCTCTCACACACCTCTTAGTGTTCGAATCGCAATACCTAATCATTCCCTAAACACAAATTTAATAATACAATAATAATAATAGACTGTAGACTCAATTAGTCGGACTCCCACAACATCCACGGGATCAAAGAGAGCGGCTACATAAAATGTATAAACCCGTCACAGCACGGTAAATGTATTTACCGAACACAAAATTGGCGTGATAATTCTAAGCTATGAAATTACACATAATTACAATAAAAAGAAAGTAAACACATAGTTCTGACAGGTCCGAAGTAAACACATACTTGTGATGCGCTGTGACCTCGGGAAGCCCGCGATTGATCCTGCCATGCATCAATGTGTTTTTCTTTTCATGAATTTCATATGTACATTTATCTGACGCTCCTACGGTGAAGGAAAACATCGTGAGGAAACCTGCATTCACCTGATAAGTAATTCAAAGGTGTATTTGAAGTCAACCAATCCACACTGGACCAGCGTGGTTTGACTAAGGCCTAATCGCCCTAACCAGTTAGGGTAGGCTCGTGCCCCTCGGCGGGGACGTATATGAGCTGTGATGATGACATAGTTCTGATAGGATCACCATCATAAATTTACATAAACAATATATAAGTAGTATAATATAGAGTAATACAAAAACTGTCATTACTATGATAAACAAAAATTATTAAGAGAAAAAATAGAAATATTGCTATTATAACAAAAGCACACTGGCTGGCAGCTCGGTGGGCGAGCAATTCTGCCCGCTATCACCATTCGCTTGATGCGGGTTACCGATCTTCTTCTACATTCCCCCCGATCCCTCCTGTTCCGATGAGCGACCTGAAGCAAAAAGTGGCATATGGGGTAAGACGTCTAACTAACAGAAAACTTTGCAGTTAGGTAGACATAACTTCGAGAAATAGGACAAAAGAAGGATAAAGGATAAAGAAGAAAGGCTGGGTAGCATATAAGAAATTACGTCGGGTCTGTGCGTTGCCTCTAACACAATATCAAAAGATGAAAAATAAGTAGCAGTGATTTTGGGGAAACAAATTCTTGAGTGAAGACTGCGCATTGACAAACGTAGTGTAGACTGTCCTGAGAACCTACTTAACCGAGAACCGTCCTAAGTGGAACTATGGTCTTCACAAGATGGCTGGCAAGAAAAGGGAGGGGACAGCCACGGATCGTACTCAGTGACGTGCACTTAGAGAGATCTATGTCCAACACATTAAGACTGAGAGATGAACAAGGTTCAATTAAGCACCTCGTGAGATCCAGGTCAACCTCACTTACATTACACGTGGTGTAACCTGATGACCAACGAGGCTCTAGTGCTCGCATCGAACTCGCACTGCTCCAGCGTGGTGGTGGATGACTCAAATCCCCTTTCACGCGGTAGGTATAGACCAGCAGTGAGCGTATTGTTGCTGATGATGATGACGACATAAACATAAAAAACTAAATAAACACAGCAGAGCTGTCCAAAACTCCTGTTTGCGGCACGTAAAGCGTCCGCATTTACCCCGAGGCGGGCGAATTACCCACATTCCCTGTGACCTCGAACCCTTTTGTGCGCACCGCGAAGTGAGAATATACCACCGCACTGTGCCCTATGTCTTTTCATCCCGCGCAAACCGATATCGCTAGCCCGCTCACACGCCAACTTGGAAACAACAATGCCATTGATATAAAACTTAAGCAATTGTTATTAGGTTATTAATTCTTAGACGATCGTGTTTGATCTAGTTGTAATAAAAATGTTAGTGTAGGTAGAGCTTGGTTAGTACAGTAACGGCTTATCGCACCCCTTCGGCCAGTTTCGAAACGAATGATTCGAAACCAGCTCCGAAAACATTATTATTTTTCTTTTATTGGAACCCAATTTCCAATAAAGAAAAATAATCCTATAATCCAAAACTGGTTTCCTAATGAAGATCACTGAATCTTCTTTTGAAACTCGACCAATATAGTACCTAAGTATTGATAAGAAATCAAAGTTTGAAAGAGGACCAAGTGAAGACCCAAAAAACGATGTATCAAATTAAAGAGCAGTTTGTACTCCTCTGATATTTACGGTTCATTTTTGTTAAAAGGGGATAAAAAATTATTTTCTTTCCGAAGTTTATTGGTTTTTGAACCTTCGCTTGTTTAATTCGACGTTCACTTGTTTTCCGACACTTACTTGTTTTTCCTATGCTCACTTGCTTTTCCGGTGTTCACTTGTTTTCCCAATTGGATGACGATTACTTCCTCAGAATAGTTTCAAACTGACCAGAGTCCTAACATGATTGATTCCAAACTCGTTGGTTTCCAATGTTGTCGTATCTTAAGATCGTCGGATTCCAATGTTTTCAGTTTATGTACAGCCAACTACAACGACAAAATTGACTTTTCAAATAAAAAAATAAGAAATGTTCAGTGCCTGAGTTTAAGTGACTTTAAGTTACACTTAAAATTTAGTACGAATCATGTAGTATGTGAAACTGAATCTTCTGAGCTTAGTAGTATTTAATTTTGGTTAATCTAATTAAGAAGAAAATGTGTTTCTGTTAGAAACCATTAATTATAAAGTGCATATAAATTATTTTTTGGTCCAACTCTGCCCCCGAGATCTTTTTTCATTTATTCCTAAAACAGCATTGTTGCAAACACCCAAGTTTGTGAACATGGGTGTATAACAGTGAATTAGAAATCCGACAACATTAGAAACCGACGAGCCTGGAATCCGACAAGCTAGATAATTAGGGCTCCAGGGAGTTTGGAATCTGGCTAGGTAGAAACCATTCCTTTATTCATATTAGATTTTCAGACACGTTAGTTATAAAAAAAACTTTATAAAAAATCCGACTAAAATCATAATTTCGTCTACAAAATCTGCTAATTTGCTACTATTTCCTCAATCCATATGATCCTCAATTTATCATGTCCTCAATCCATACGAATACGAAAAACTGATGGACTCGATATAAATAAAACATTGACTATCAGCATTGATTTACTACCAAACGTAGATAACGCATGAACGTTCGAAAAGTGGGCCGGTGAAGAACTGCCCAATAGCGATTCGTGCAGTTCTTTTCCATAGCTGTCGGCACGTCAACATGCCGAAGTGCTCATTCAAACGTTGCGGTAATGATAATAGTGTAGAATAAGGTTGAATTCGGTAAATACGGAACTTTCTTTATGGTAATTTTAATTCGGGCTATATATCAGCGAGTACAAATGTATAGTCGATTAGGTGACAGATTTCAAGCACGTTTTTGTATGAAGCGCTCTATCTACGTTTGGTAGTAAATCAATGACTATCAGTCTGTCAAAGACATTGGTTTATATGAAGTGACGTCAAGCGATTGATTGTTTACAATTCGACTCTTCTACTTTACTAGTTACTTTCATAGTATATACGGTAAAATATTATAGAATACATGTGTCACCGCTCTTTTTTCCTTCCGTGGATGTCGCTAGAGCCCTAACATTATCTATATTATATAATAGGAGAAGTTCCCATTTATACAAATATGAGAAAAGTTATTTTTCTAACTTAAAATCCTATTAACTATTGCTTTATTTTTTTATAAACAGTATGAACTAAATCATAGAAACTAAAGATTAAAGTACACGTTAACGTACACACGTATAAATACTTTAACGTAATTTTTCAAGTGCATATCCAACTATTATTTCTCCCGAAATAAGCTCCAATAAAATCTGCCTGATATTGTCATCATTTATGTTATAAAATTTTTCGTGTTTTGCTTTAAATAGAGCCTAATTTATTTTTTCTATCCGTGTTACTACTACCTCGGGTAGTAGTTATATACGCAAATATTTTTATGCTTAGTAGTTACTACTCTAGATTTTGAAAGTTTGTCAAATATATTTTCAAAAATTTAATAATTACTGCATCATTATGCCTTTCACTTATATACTTTTCAATAATTTGAATAAAGATTAAAATCTTTTTTCTGTTTTTTTTTTCAGATGAAACAAAAGACTTTTATTGCGAATTTTATTCTTGCGATTGTTATAGCGTAGGAGTTAGATTCATTTTTTTTGCTCCCCGGGTGCTAAAAAACAAATATCTGAAATATATAAATGTTTCGGAGACGCTACCTTTAAAGCATGTCCAAAACCTTTTGTGGAATTGTAGACTTGGTGATATCGGTAGCTCCGCAGAAAGCACAAAAGTAGTGCTTTTAATATTTGCGCTTTTGAGTGACAAAAAACAGTCAGCATAAATGCGTCTGCTAAATGTCTAGAAATAAAGTATTTCACAAAAGCTTTATTTATAATTCTAGTAAAAGCAACAAAACGCGAAAAACTGATATCATTAATGATGACAATATCAGGCAGATTTTATTGGAGTTTAATCGGGAGAAATAACGGTTGGATATGTACATGAAAAATTACGTTAAAGTATTTATACGTGTGTTCGTTAACGTGTACTTTAATCTTTAGTTTCTATGATTTAGTTCATATTTTTTTTATAAAAAATAAAGCAATAATTAATAGGATATTGTTATGTTTGAAAAATAACTTTTCTCATATTCGAAATAGTTAATATTTGGTTTTTCATCATTCGTTTGTACTTCGATGGTTAAAAAAGGCCAGGAAGCTTATATCTTTAGAATCAGAAACATTTAGTCATACTTAATTTATAAATTAACTACATACTTTGATTTACGTCGACTTATATGATAGATCTTATTATGAATAAAACATTAATAATGTTAGGGCACCACGGGTAAAAAATATATCCCGTGGTGCTACTGGATAGAATGGTAGCACAGCGGCAATTTTTTATGCCCGTGGTGCTACTGGTAGCAATACTGGTGGCACCACGGGCAACAAACGTATTTTTTGGATATTTCAGAGAATTAATATAAAATTAAATAGGTGAGTTATTTTTTATTAATATTTAAATCATTCTACTATGATTTCCCGAAGCGTCTCTTAAATTTTCCTGGATGAAAAAAGTAACCATGTATATGGCTTATTATGATGATGATGATAATAATATACTTTTATACTTTACCACGGTAATTATTACCGTGACTTTACTGTAATTATAAACCATAATTTTAAACAAAAATCACCCACTATAACGAGAATGGCTCAAGTATATTGCCCCTCAAAAACTCTTGTGATTTGTCTGGAAACTACCTCCTATAAATATCTGGGGGCACGGTAGTGCCCCCGCCAAGTCGAGCGCGAAGCAAACACTGCCGTACCATCCTTTACTGGAACCATTTCGCCGCATTTTCAGGCCCCTATTTGAAAACCTCTGGATAAGACCAGAACGCAGAAATTTTCGTCATCAAGTAAGCTATAATCACATACTTTAAATCCAAAATTTCAAGTCTGTAGGTCATTTAGTTCCGAAGTTAAGCGAAAGCAAAGTTTCGCATTTATGACACTCACTCACTCACTCATGATCATCAAAATAGAACTAGTACTTCCCATAAACTCAGAGAGCTGAAATTTAGTACTGAGTTAGGGTTTAATGGCCACATAAAGGGAAAACTAGGACAATCGAAGATCTGGAGTACCTGGTGACCCTGATTAGAAAACACAAGATCCCAACCAAACTATTAGAGATATCGACATACCACCTTTACAAAAAATATTCAACTTGGTAGGCCGCTTCCAATAAAGAAAAGAAAAAAGAAAAAAAGATTTGTAATAATAAAAAAAACTACCCCTAAAAAGAAAAAAACTGTGTCAAATAAGAAAATCTAATAAAATAAATCAATAAGCTCACGTTTTTACAAAAAGAAGGGAAATCCCACCAAAAACATTCTGTAAAAAACTAGCCAAGTCTCGATGGAGCTGCTTGTTTATCTCTAAAAAGTTGACTTGTACCCATTAACGTATAAAGAATGTTCAACGACCAAGTCACACAACATTAACTATAATAATAAAGAAATCGCAGTAAGGAACCTTAGACTTGGCACGACTTTGTCTAGATTTCATTACTTTTTAGAGATAAACAAGCAGCTCCATCAAGACTTGGCTAGTTTTTTACAGAATGTTTTTGATGGGATAAGACTTTACCGTATTAGTTCTATGTTTATTTTTATTCAACTGTCCAAGTAGAGCCATTTAGGTTATTACAAGTTATTTAAGAACATTCTATTTGGATACAAAGAACTGAGTAAGATAGATAGTTTATTTGCAATACCACCACATATTAAACTTATTGGATAAGAACACATAGATTAGGGCATTAACTCGATTTTCACCCACTGTCCACCTGATTGACGTTTTAGAAATGTGAATCAAAGGCTACAAATGGGCCACAGTGTGATCCCAAAATTTGCACACAAAATAAAATTGAAATTAACGAGAAGATGATTCAGCAAAATATAGCAGATATCAAAATAGGTACCTCAAAATATACCAAAGGGAAATTCTGTACCAGAGACGTCAGCGCGCCAAAATTAAGACCTATTGTCCTTGTTTTTACGTAAACCTTTTCATTTATTAGAGTTTGAATAGTTGTATTGTATTACAGGGATAAGTATAATGTATGTTTTTTAGCATAATTTTTCACGATTCAACTGGTTGTGCCACAGGTGCATCGTTATCGAACTATAAAATGATCGCACAACTAGTTGTGTGATCTTGAACTAGTTTTGAACTAGTTGAGTCGGGCCATGGGTATAATATATCTTACTTACCCTTTTTCTGCCGCCAATCAGTGGTGCTTACATTGCTGTGTTTCATGTTGAGGACTAAGACAGGCTGTGAAATGAGTGGGTACTGTGATTTGAGATCTGATATCACATGTTGGCGACGTACATTTTCGTTCTTGTAAGGAAAGTGAAATTCGCATCAGAATCGAGATTGCCCGTAGATCCTTCATGAAAATGCAATCCTTATTCACAAATAGAGATATAAAGTTAAAACTCCGTTGGAATATGGTCCAGTGCTATGTTCTATCAACACTTTACTATGGAGCAGAGGCTTGGACATTTAACAAGAAAACAAGTAATAGATTGGAAGCCTTCGAGATGTAGCTATATAGAAGAATGCTGAAAATATCATGGCGAGATAAGGTTACCAACTTGGAGGTACTCAATAAGATGAATAAGAGGCTAGAAGTAATAACAACACTCAAGAGAAAGAAAATTTCATATTACGGGCACATCTACAGAAACAATAAGTACAACATATTACAAGAAACTATTGAAGGAAAAATTGAAGGCAAGAGGGGGAGAGGAAGGAGAAGGACGTCCTGGTACGACAACTTGAAAAGTTGGACAGGCATAGACAGAGCTATAGACTTAAGAAGGATGGCAGAACGTAGAGAGGTCACGAGGGAAACGTGGAGAGATGGTCGCCGACACCCAATATGGTATGGCACTGAAAGAAGATGGATTGTAGATTTGCAAGTCTTACAGTACATGGAACCACATGTACTTGCGACTGTAGCCACTTACCATCGTGGGCAGCCTGCTTTTATGCCGACTTTGTGATATAAAAAATTGACAAACTACATCAAAATAAAGGCTAACAAATTACATACTCTAAGGTTGCTTTGCGAAGCCGGAAGTTCTTTTAGAATTTTAACTTCGTAGTTGTAAATACGAATCTATGAAACTCTACGTTTACTGCAATAAGGCTACATAACATGAAAAGTCTGAAAATGCTATTTCTCACCTACGTATAAGAATACCAGCTGACCGTATGCAACTTTGTTTGCATTATAACTAACTTTTCCCGTTAGATTTTTCCCGTAGGAACCCTATGTCCTTCCCCTGGTCTCGAACTATCCCTATACCAACTTTTATCAAAATCGGTTCAGTAGTTTCGAAGCCTATTCAATACAAACAAACAATCAAATCTTTTCTCTTTATAATATCAGTATAGAGAACAATATTTTACCTTGTACGAGTAATTTCATTTACCGTAAGCTTCTTGTAACATTTATGAATTCACGAATAGTTGTAAAGCACGCTCCTATTGCCTGAACTTCACTTTATATCAAATTGTACTAGCCACAAACGATAAGTATTTGTTATATTTAATATTTCTTTTATTATAACATATTCATTATAAGTAAATTATTATAATTATTACTCGTGTCCAACATTTGATTTTATTTGTGGCTCCGCGCTTTTTGCGCATTAGCCATGAAAACGTTTGGAGAAACGTTTGGAATGAAAAGGAACGCGAATAGGATCTAAAATGAAAAGGAATAGGATCTAGGATCATGATCACACACTATAGTACTGATTAACAACATTTGATTTCAATATTGTCGCCAGAAACAAATAGGTGAACAAGTTATTGTCGCTTCAGGTCTACATGACTGACAGATTTCATATAATTATTTTTTAATCTCAGAACAATAACTAAAGCAGTTGCTTTAATTATTCTTTGTTTTGTTTGTAATTTTTGCTTAACTGACATTCTGTTCTGTTTCGTTTATTTTGTTTATTTTTTTTATTGTAAAATTTATCGTGTTTTAATGTAGGTATAAGTAATAGGTTTGCACTGTGAAACTTATACTGTATTAAATAAATCGAACGTAAACAATATTTAAGAGGTAGCTAAGCTCCTTTGGACCGGTCTACCGCCAGCCCTCGAGAAAAGTGTCAGTGGTAGTGGTCAGAAGGAATCAAGTACTTAGGGGCAGTAACAGCTAACTCCTGGGACACGATTCTCATGCATTCGAAAAAAGTTCACATTCTTAAAAATGTTAGAAATTCGAATTTTTTTCGAAGGAACCACAGTTTGTGTATTCTCGGAATTTCACAATCGAAATAATTCGAACGAACATCACTCGAACGCAACGAGTGGTATGAACCAGTCGAAGTTGAGGTTCGTATACGAATTTAGCTGTCAAAAGTGTCACAAAATTATAAAAATACAAGGAGTTTGTGATTATTTCTGTATAAACGAGCACAAACCGCGAAGCTGGTTCAAACTGTGTTTTCTCTCTGTGTTTTGTCTCATTAAAATGAATGAGGAAGAGTGTTCGGTGAACTTCTACCCCAATTTGGTGGAAGAATTAGAGGCAGCAAGCGCCGAACCACATACACATAACATCGAGGATAACTTCAAAAATTTACCTTGCACCGCTCCTCCCAAGATTTTTTAGCCCCTGTGATGGAGTTTATATCTTCACTGATGTTTATCCACCGCCTTTTAGCTTCATTCTTAGTGAATGATTCGGGACTAAGTTGGACAATCAAGTTTGCCACATTTCAGCTGTGGATCAGCTTCTACTAAATGTACTAGACGAAGCCTTTGCTCCGCACTAGCAAATTTTTTGGATATATTATTTTGCTCCATAACAGATTATTATATAAATAAAATAATTAAAATAAGAATTTGTCTCAATTCAATATTTATCTTAGACAAACTTTGTTGTAATTAATGACATTTAACGTCAGAACTTATGAATGTGCTGTCTGGAGCGTTCCGTTTCAATCAATGTACTTTACGAAATATTAAAAATTGAACTTTTATATTTTGTAATATAAGTATTAATTTTAGAAAATATGATCACATTTAAAAATATATTTTGTGTTAAAATAGATTTAGTAATATTTTTTTACCAAAAAGAACTATTTTAAGATGTAAATTATAGTGGTTGCCATAGCGTTTTAAAATACGCCTCATGAACGTCGTACGAAACATTAATTTGTCAATGCTATTTCCGACTTCCTAGTTCGATTGGTAATATTGTTCTATGGGTACCCCAGAATACGGTTCATACGAATCATTCGAACTTTTCAGTAGAATCGAAAAATTCGCATACGAATTTACCATGCGGAAAAGTTCTATTACATGAGAACTGGCCCTGGCCTCTACACTTCAGGCCGGAACGCACGTCTCTGCAGCGCCTTCTACGGGTCTCTGGTCGTACGTAGCACTCCCTGCTATCTTACAAAATAAAGAAATAAGAAATACAAGAAAATGCCTCAAATAGGATTCGATCCAGCGTCTTGAGTATACCACCTAGACGCCATAACCACTAGACTGTCGAGGTCGACTCGCCTACCTATGACGGATTTAGTTATATCCTTATGATATTTTTTAACTGAGGGCGCGACGCAAAGGAGTGGTAATCTGTTTATCAGCCTATGTATGGATGTATGTGGCACTCTAAAGGCCAAACACGTGGGCTGATTTTGATGGTTCTTACGTCTATCAATCCGTCTTAATCTTGCGAGTGTCACTGAAGAACTAAAAAGACTAAAATAAAAAATTATTGAAAAAAATTAAAAAGTCGACTGCGTATAAATGACATTAAATTTTAACTGAAAAGAAACAAAACAAGTCCAGTAGGCCTGTAAAAATAAATTCTAAGGTCCCGACTGTTAAAATCGGTATGTTCCGCGTTAGAATTAAAATGTACAGGCCTACTGGACTTGTTTCTTTTCAGTTAAAACTTAATTTTACACAACATGGACTAAAGTTAGTAAGTTGACGCTGTCTCTATCTATGTATACTGACACAAGTGAAAGCGCACAACATTTAAACCAAGACTAACTTTAGACCAGGCTTAAACCAGGTTTTGTAATAAGACCGTATGTCATTACTTATGCCACTGTAATATATACTATGATGTATGTATGTATACTATACGCTGATTCCCACAAGATGGCATTTTAGCGTCATTCAGACTAAATTCCACTCTGGTTTCAACTGTCCTATGGATTTTTTCCCTGAGTTCGATTGACCAAAAAACTTGAACCGTACCACGGGCAAAAAGTGGCTCCAAACACGGTAATAGTATTACTACTGTAGTATTATATTATCTGTGGTATTACTGTGTTTCAGGTGACATCTCATAACCGCATTTCAGTTCCGGAGAGTGACATCTATCCAAAATACCAGGAAGCTATAATACAATACAGGAAGGTGTATTGTTTTTTCTCTTTCGTAAGTAGGTATCACATCCATCCCACTATACAAATAATTTAAAAATTGCGTCGATTATCCAGTTTGGGACTTAAATTCAAGAGTAATAATGTAGCAGGTATATTTTTTAAGGATTAACTGTCAGCGCCATCTGTCGAGTTTGCACGAACTACGTCAAACATTAGGGGTTTTTGCTCAAACCTTGCTTACGATTGCTAAACTACAATGAATTTCAACCTCTATAGATTGAAGCAGCAATTATGTAAGCAAGTTATCTTAAACTAGTTGAAATGCTACTAGTGATGAGCCTGATATTGTTACAGAAGTTCTATGTGGAACTTGCCACATGAACGTACTAAAAATAAACATTTTATTGCCAATGATTTGACGATTCCTCAAAGCCGATTGTGAATGCGAAAATTTATGCTTGCTACAGTGTAACCCTTAGGGATATTAAGCATTTAGTGCCACAATGAAACTTCTCGTAGTAGTATTTTTTACTCAATTCATTTATTTTTCTAATTACTATACACGGTGTTTCATAATAACCAATAAATAATCAATGCGTTATCTAAAACTAATTATTAAAATGTGTTTACACGTAATGTCATTCAACCCAAAATTTTAATGAATATCATAGTATCATCATCATGTCTATGATTTACATGAAAATTTTGGGTTGAATGACATTAGGGGTAAACACAATTTAAAAATTAGTTTTAGATAACGCATTGATTATTTATTGGTTATTATGAAACACCGTGTATATTAGAAAGAAATAGAAGTTTCAAGCTTTTAGCTCATTAGCCCCGTTTAGCTCATTAGCATCTAACTGAAACGAGTGTCTGTTATTTTGCTTCCTATATAGGTACATTAGTAAAGAGTGTTTTTTTAGAGGTATAGAACTTTAAAAATAATGTTAACAGCCAAAGTATTGATTTTTTTGGAATGGTAATTTCATGCCATTAGTGCTTAAATATGATTTGGGGCATATGAGCGCCGCGGCTCACTCGAATGAAGCGCAATCTGGAAGTCCAATTTTCGATCACTTCGCAGCCGAGGCTGTATATCAGCAATAACGCGGCGAATCTTGACTTCCAGCTGATCCAACGTCGCTGGTTTATTGCCGTAAACTAGCGTCTTCACATATCCCCACAGAAAGTAATCCATAGGTGTAATATCACACGACCGTGAAGGCCAATTCACAGGTCTATTGCGCAAAATTATGCGGTCATCGAATGTTTCCTGCAATAGATTGATTGTGTCGCGTGCTGTGTGACACATTGCGCCGTCTTGTTGGAACCAAAACTCCTCCATATTAACGCCATTTAACAGGGGAACAAAAAAGTCAGTAATCATGGAGCAATAGCGCTCTCCATTGACTGTCACGTTCTGGCCGGCAGCATCTTTAAAGAAATATGGGCCAATGATTCCACCAGACCACAAAGCACACCAAACAGTGAGTTTTTGTGGATGCAACGGCATCTCAATAATGGCTTCTGGATTTTCATCACTCCAAATCCTGCAATTTTGTTTATTAACGTAGCCATTAAGCCAAAAATGAGCCTCATCGCTGAACAAATTTTTTTTGTGAAAATGAAGATCCAGAACAATTTTGTTTTCGGCCCATTCTCCGAACGTACGCCGCATATGATAGTCACGTGGCTTCAGCTCTTGCGAGAGCTGTATCTTGTAAGCTCGTAAACCTCGATCTTTTCGCAAAATCTTCCATAAGGTGGATGGACACAGCTCTAATTGCTGCGCACGATGGCAAATCGACTCATTCGGGTCATCCTCAACACTACCCTCTTCGGTGCGCACCGTACGACGTCCCTGCGGATGCACATTATCAAACAGAGTATGCGTAGTGCGAAAGCGGTCCATGGTTATGGTGATGGACCGTAAAATGGACGTAGCGCACGGTAAGTGTCGCGAACTGAACCACGACCTTCGACGTAAATTTGCACAATTTGCAAGCGTTGTTCTGCCCTAAGTTTATTCATGATGAAATGGCAAAACTTACTGAACAAAAATCAGCTGTCACCTGTTCAATTGACTGTCGTGATAGGTAGTATCACGGGTAATTTTGATGAGGAAGTTATACTCACTGTTTTTAATAAAGGATGTTTTTTTTAGAGGTTTGTTTTTTGACCTAGCAACACTGTCTATAGTGACAGTTAATTGAACAGGTGACAGCAGTAGTACCAACGGTAGTACCACGGGTAAGCACCGAAAACTCAACGAATTCAAAAAAATATTTTTCATTACTCATACTCTGAAAGTAGGTCTGAACTTGCCTGAGAAGCGGGTTGAAAGTCATACTTTTCAGCCCTAGGGAGAATCACTTTCAACTGACAACTGCTGTCAAATTTTAAAAAAGAAACTAGATTTGACATTCTATACCACTCAATTACAGCGCGGTGTAAAATTGAAATAACATAAATGTTAAGATTTTAAGGAATATATTTTTTAAATGACTTTATAACGATTTATTTTCAACTATTTCTTAAAAATAACAGAGATTTGGGCAAAATATTTTCAATTTTTTAAATTATGAAAATGAAAAATAATGGTTGAATAGCTGGCCGGCCACAGGAAAAAAAAACAAAATAAGCGGGAAAGCGGCAATGCGATCTTCATTTGTTTTTTTTTCCATTTGTAGAGTTTTGTTAATACTTCCGTAAAGCAAAGATTTGTAATAACTGTTAATTATATTTGTATAACATTGTGTTAATAATTAACACAATGAGTTTATCTGATTCAGATATGGAGTTAACGCCTGATTTTATAAGAGAAAGCGGGCTAAAGCAGAAGTTGTTGATCTATGTAAAATAAAATGTACCTGCACGTTTTTCTTTAGCTAATTAATTATTTTATTTTTACTTTCCTTGTATTCGTAATGAAAAGCACAGTGTTTACCTCGGGTATTTAGTCCCTCGAACTATTGGTGCCCTCGCTACGCTCGGGCGCCAAACACCGTCTCGGGACTAAATAAGTTACTTTCACCCCTGGGGTAACAATGTACTATAAGTGCTAATCTCTCCCGCTGTGACACCGGGCACCTTATTATTAAATATCTGTGCCCCCGTAGTTTAAAATAAACTTTTTCGAGTCTATTCGAACCTTAATTTTACTTGATATCTTGACCCATACAGGAGTTTCTTCGAGCCGGATATTATATTGTAAATATTAGTATATTGAATGTTATAATGCTATAGATAGATATTGCGATGTTGGCAATTTAAAAGAGGAAACAAAAGGATGACCTTCCGAATTTCTTGCCTGTTCTTATCAAGAAGGATTTTTAACCAACTTCAAAAAAGGTGGAGGTTCTGTTCACCGATTACTCTGCGATTCGTGGGCCGATTTTCAAAATTCTTTTTGTAATCGAAAGAGTATACTCCCTAGGTTGTTCCATAGTCACAATGCCATGACCTGACGATGGGATTCCATTAAAATCGAATTAAATCCTTAAATTTTATAGTAACGTCCAACGTGTTTCATGTTTTTTTCAGAAGATAATCAGGTATTTGCATCTGGTATTAGCGCAGAGGTCGAGTGATCACCTACTGCGCAACGGGTCGTGGGTTCGATTCCCGTACGGGACAAATGTTTTGTATGGCCTACAGAAATTTGTTCCAGTCTGGGCGTATGTGCATGTGATATTCTATGTTAGTAATTGCACCCACGACACAGGAGAAAATCCTATTGTGGGGCGACGTTTAAAAAAAAATACTAAGCTGATAATGAAAGGTTTCTGGTGGGTAAGGAGTTAGGGGATAGTTCTTTCAATATAATGGGAACTTATTGACGCGTAATTTCATTCTTTAAAGTGATTCAGTTGAGCTGAGCGCATTGATTATTTATTGGTGGAAAGTATAACTTAATTATGTAACTGTAAACGTCATCGCAATATTATTGTCATGCTGTGTACGGATTTGTATACAGTTAAGTAGTAATGGTTGTAATCTGTCAATGTGTATGTACATACATTCTTTTTTTCAGGTCCGTGATACACATACACTAAATAAATATTTAGGTTCTTCTGTGTAGTTGTGCTTGTTTGTGAGCTGCTGTGTATGTAAAAACTAGTGAGACCGATTTTAAAATCTTTCACCGCTAAAGTGCAAAATTTTCACACACATATTAAGAACTAGCTGTGCCCGCGACTTCGTTCGCGTGGAATAGTAACTTTTGTTGAGGTTGATAAAAAGTAGCCTATGTTTTACCTTATATAATTAGCTATCTATTAGTGAAAGTCCCGTCAAAATCGGTATAGCCGTTCCGAAGATTAGCGGGAACAAACAGACAGACAGACAGATAAAAAAAAATTGTGATTTTGTTATTGATACCCGATATACATTCATACCCATTTAGTAAAAACTTGTTATTTTGACATTACCAGCAGACAATTCAATTTTATTTATTATGTATAGATAATATATATAAAGCTTGATTATACACTTCATTTATACATTTCGTGGTCATATTAGGAGATCTATAGACATCCTAGGAAACCCATAGATTCGCTGATATAAAAAAGTCACCACGAATGAAACTTTCACGTTGCTAAACTCTCGTTCAATTTATTATGCAATATATAATTTTGAATAGGTATAACATTTTTATTTACCTACATTTGCAGGCGAGATACGTTTTCAGATGAGATCTATCATCACTTACAATCAAACGAGAAAAATGGCAAGAGCGTCCCCGTTGTGAATACAAAATGGTTGAAGATATTTATCGGGACCATATTCAATTTACAGACGAAGCTCTCGCACAGCTTTGGAGAATATCGCCTGCAGTAGAACGCAGCGGGAAATTGAAAAATAAAATCGCTTCAAACAGTTTTAATTACTGTATGCATTGCGCCGTGTGAAATTTAATTAGTCGGTAAACGTTCTACGGAATGGAACTTATGCGATAGCCCAGCCTAGCCTATAGCCATCACCGCTCTGCCAATTTCAAATTTCGAACTTTACAATTGAAAATTGTGGTATGGATTCGACCCAAGAGACGAAAAATCTGCTTTTGAATAAATATTTTTTATTATGCATCAATCATCACATCAGTTCAAATCAATAATTGTGTGAATCTATGACTTGCGAAGAATAGTGGTCTCGAGTCTATAATTATGGTTTATGGTTTAAGATATTTATTCTCATAAGAATTTTATAATTCACTTACATGAGAATTGTAGTACATAATTGTAGTATAGAAACCCCTACTATATCGTGATATGTGTGTTAAATATATAATATATTTACAACTGTAATAAATCAGTGTTCCTTGACTATTCGGTTGTTTCACTCGCCTCCTTCGGCTCCCGACAGTACATGGCGACCCTGCCAGGATAGTGAGTAGTCCTCTATATATGGACTCTCCTTCATAAACATTGGTGTCGATTCTGGCATGATTCTCTAAACCTAAAACTAAATTTGACAACAGTCTATCCTTGTCATACTCTATACAAAATGACAAGGAGAGACTGTTGTCAAATTTAGTTTTAGGTTTAGAGAATCATGCCAGAATCGATACCATTGTCGGATTAAGTGCAAGTTAAATTTATCGCAATGAAAGTGCACTATATAAATCATCATCGTGAGTTATTGACGTCGTGTCAAATAATAATTGACGACACGGTTAGCGCAGAGGTCGAGTGATCGCCTACTGCGCAACGGGTCGCGGGTTCGACTCCCGCTCGGGACAGATATTTTGTATGGCCTACAGAAATTTGTTCCGGTCTGGGCGTATGTGCATGTGATATTCTATGTTTGTAACTGCACCCACGACACAGGAGAAAATCGTATTGTGGGGCGACGTTTTTTTTAAAAAAAAAAATAGTGAACATAAATTAATTGAAAATGGGTTCACCAAGCAGTAAAATTGAAGAGAAAACTTACAACACTAATTTAGCTGTGGGGGTGAATCAGTCTAACCATTTGAAAACGATTAGTGAGCATGCATATGTAACAAATTGCATGCTTATTGCAATGGTTACTCTTTTGGCCATCGGAGCTTCATTTATCCTGTATAGGATGTACAAGAAATGTCACGGGAATCTTGTTCAGCGCCATGTTAATGAATTTGCATTAAGGAGACATGCCAGTCTGCTACGTCGCCAGCCTGCTGCAGCAGTAAGTGGAAAAGCAGAAGATATTGTGTAATGTGGATGAACGTAAAAAAAAGTGCAAGTGTGAAAGTGATATTAAGTGCGATGAAAAAAAAGGTACCATAGTGTAAAAGCGCAATGTTTAAAAATTGACTATATAACCGGCTAATAATTGTAAGTATCTATAAAACCGTAGTTTAAGATGATAACGTGCATGATTTGTCATTAAGAATGTATTTTATGTGATGGCCGAGGTATTAGAAAATATAGTAAAAAATTTAAAAGAAATACGTACATATTTAATTAAAATCGGCGAGAAAAGACGAAAAGGTGATATTTCTGTGACAAAGTTAAGCGAAGCGAATAGTTTGTATAGTCAATATGTTTCTTTAGTCGATAACTTAAAAAGTGAAATAGAAAGCGGTAAATTACCTAGTGTTTCTGTAGAATTAATAAACAAAAGTTGTGCTGATCTGCTAAATATATATAACGAAATAGTACAATTGTGTTCACTGAGAAAGATTAAAGAACAAGTAAGCATAATGGAGAGAGATACTTTTTTTGATTTAAAAATAGCTTTGAATCTACTGCCCGTCATGAATGATGACGTTGGCTTAACGAAACAGTTAATTGAGAATATAGAATACTATGAGTCTACGTTAACTAAGCCAGAATGTAAGAAAAATTTAATTACTTTTGTGTTAAAGAGTAGGCTATCAGACACCGCGAAATTAAAATTAAATACTTCCTATAACAGTATTGGGGATTTAACAAAGGACATGCGTAAACTATTACTTCCTCAGAAGTCTTTTACTGCGATCCAGACTAAACTGCAGCGAGCGGCGCAAAATAACAAGTCGATTGCGGACTATGGAAAGGACATAAGTGAGTTGTTTACAGATTTAACAATTTCGCAAGCTGACGGCAATTCAAATGCATATAATGTCTTAAGGCCTATCAATGAGAAATATGCAATAAAGCGCTTTGCTGATGGTTTGCGAAATTCTAAGCTAAGTACTATTATAGCTGCGCGTAATTACACGTGCCTAAAGGACGCAATACAAGCGGCGCAGGACGAGGAGGTTTCCACGGCACACTCCTTCGAAGTTGTTGGTACGTACAATTTTTCGCAGAAACAATAGGTATGGTTATTATAGGCCTGCGAGGGCACAAGCAGGTCGCAGCAGTTGGCAACGAGGATTTTACTCGCGAAATGGTTATGCGTCACAGAACCTAACCTAACCATAATAGACGTAATAACAATCAAGGAAATAATTCGCCTGCAAGTAATAGGGGTAGGCCATGCCGAGGTAGAGGCCGAGGATTTTCACCAAATTATGTTAACACTTTAGCATCGGAACAAAGTCCAGTTGAGTCAGAGGACCAAACAGTCGGAAAGAGCCTTAGTCATTTTTTTCGAGCCTAACTACATATGTGTATGTAATACTCTAAACAAAGTATCACTCCAAATAGGTAACAACATGTATGGATTTCTAGTTGATACAGGCGCATCGATCAGCGTCATCAAATACGATCTGCTAACATATTTACAGATTCCATTCCTTAAAAAGAGAGTTGTTATAAAAGGAATAGGTGGGAACGTTGTTACGGACGGTCACTGTTCTATTAAGTTATGTTATAAAAACAATATTTTCATGCATAAATTTTACGTTTTAAAACAAATACCTTCAGAGTCGGACGGTATTTTAGGGCAAGATTTTCTAAAAGCATTCAATGCCATTTTAAATTATGAATGTCGCACGTTATTGTTGACTTCGAAATGTGGTAAGAAGGTGACTATTCCTTTAAATATACAAGAAGAGGAATATAGTTATTTGACAATTCCGGCTAGGAGCGAATCAATTCATTTTATTGATACCTATGATAAGGAAGAATTTGTCGTGGAATGCCAGCAATTATGTGAGGGAGTATTCGTAGCTAGTACTATAGAAAAACCGGTAAATGGCAAAGTACCTGTAAAATTTTTGAATACCAGAGATAGTGAAGTAAAGTTACAACATTTTTCTTTAACTAAATCAAAATTGAACAAATACTACATTTGCCAGTTTAGTAAACCCACTATGAACTTGAATAGGATAAAAATGTTGTTTTCATTATTGAAATTAGATAAATTAAATGACGAAGAAAGAATATCGGTGAAAAATATTTGTGCAAAATTTCCGGACGTTTTTCATTTGCCCGGCGACAAGTTAAATGTTACCCCTTTATATGAACATATTATCGAGTTAGAGTCCCATAGTACTCCTATATATTCAAAGCCTTATCGGTTGCCGCAAGCGCAAAAAGAGCAGGTAGAAAAACAAATACAGGAAATGCTTGCGGACGGCATTATAGAGGAAAGTACGAGTGCATGGTCGAGCCCACTATTATTAGTACCAAAAAAGTCAGATTCTACGGGTATTAAAAAATGGCGAATAGTGATAGACTATCGAAAATTAAACAATACAGTAAAAGATGATTAAATATGTTATTACAAAGGATAAAACCGTAAAAAAAATATTTCAATCTTTTTAATGATACATGCGTATCAGAAATTGAGCCAAGGCAAACACCAGAATAACTTAAAATAATAACTACTGGACCAAACGAAATAAATATTTATGGGACCCAATGGCAACTATTCCGCATCGAACAAAAAAAGAATCACATAAATCGGATCAGAAACATTGGCGTAATCGGTGTACATACATAACAATACCCACCGAATTGAGACCCTCTATTAAAAATGGTCGCGGAACATGACAAAAATATTTCTGAAAAAAAAATTGTTTTCTAAAAGTTGAAGTAGTTGGTTGTAGTTGGTATTCATTACTTTCGATGTGCATTCGTAGGCATCCAGTACTATCAATAAGCCAGCTTATTCCGGATTCTATTCTATGTGCACAAGAATCAAAAAAGGTTTCTGTTGGACCACCAAACTTACGTAGTAACTATTATGTAATCTGTGACTAATCTGTGACCAAACCTACAAAAAGATTCATAACTGTTATGCTCAGGTGCGCGTCATTTGATATATTTTCATTTCAATTAAGTTCATATTGTATAATTTATTATAAACAAAGATTGAATTCACTTTTAATTGATTGTTATACTGAACGTTGTTTTATATAAACTGACTTTTGATTATTAGTAACCAAGGGGATAAAGCAGAGTCTTATGTCACGGGTGTAGACTTGAATCGCGAGCGTAACGAAGGACTCCATGCTTATTAAATCCTGAGCGTAGCGAGGGACTTAAGACTAGAGTCACAGATTAGGACGCGGATTAATAATTGCATTTCAAGGATGACATCGATCTTGAGATGTTGTTTTTGACAGATGGTCCGTACATAATGTCAAAACTGTATCTTAAGATCGATCTCAACTTTGAAATGCGTTTATTAATACGAGCCGTCTAGAGTCCTGAGTGTAGCGAGGTATTTAAGCTCACCCAAGACTCGTATTAATATTTGCATCTCAGGTATGAGATCGATATTAAGATACTGTTTTTGACAGATGTTTCATACATTAAACGTGAAAACCTCAGCTTTTTTTTTTTAGTTTATTTAAAACTCCACAGACTCGTGGTCCGTGCCTTCTGAATTCTTGGGTACAATATTATGTGATCTATAAAACGCTTACTACTAAGTACTCTTCACTTAATCTAGGGTGAGTTGCGCATTAACAATTTTATAGTTGCCTATATAAAGATAATCTAATATGAAAAAAATAATTATTATTTGCAATAAAGTGTATTATTATTATTATTATTATCTATGTATTATTATTTTCGTACGTGTATTATTATACTAACTATATAATACTATTCATATGTTACAATCTACTGATAGGACTAGTTCCGGATAGGGTTCGGGATGATATATTAATTGGTGGCTGGTCTTGCACCTAGATTGCTGCCCGTGTAAGGGCTCTGAACGCCATCTTTTCATTATGGTCTTTGATCTTGTCAAAAACCTCAGCTTAAGATCGATCTCAATCAACTTTGAGACGCGTTTACCTAAGACTGCTTTATCCCCGAGGATAATACTTTACTTTTCGCACCACCTGCGAAAAAACAACATTTATTAAAAAATTATATCAATTTAATATTAAATCATAAATTATTATATTAAAGCCTAACCAAAAATAAATAACCTGCTATGGGGGCGCTAAAATAACTTTGATTATAGCAATACTAAGTACAGACATATACATGCGAATTGCTATTGCAGTAATAAAGTTTAAAAACATAAATAAAGTTTAAAATTTATATATGTTTTAAAGTATTGTGAAATTAACTTCCATAGAAGTAAAAATTAAACTATAGTCGGGTTAAAGAAACACAAATTACGATTTCATTATAAGATAATATATGTATTAATCATCAAACTCACAATCTAAATACTCAACAGATTCTCTTAACACTTCTCCAAGAAGCTCTCCGAAATATGTCTTAAGAAGATACAGAAAAATTATTAGCAGTAGATAAGTAATTTGTATTGTTTAATTTCTGGTGTGTGTTGTGTGTGTCCATAATAATAATCCTTATGTAAGTAGCTATTGTTAATGTTATTGATTTTGCATTTGATATTCCGCTTTTTTAATACTGTGTTTGTTTGCCTGAAACACAGGTTAATCCTAGTTCAGGCTCACGATTATATTTTCTTATATTTAATCTTGTCTTGACTGTAGTGTTGTAAAATGTTACCTATATGTTACTAAAATAAATATTTATTTATTTAGTTAGATTCGTATGACATTTCATGATCAGATTTAGATATCAGGAGACGTATTTTTGAATCATTAGAAATGAATCTTGAATTCGAACACGAATACAAATCACGTGCGAAATTATTTTCTACTGTTTCCAATTTTAAAGATTTTTGAATCACTTGCATTCCGTATTGTCATTTAAAAGTAATTCCATATTAGAAACCGTTAACGCAGAAAAAATAAAAGCCGGTACGCAACAATATGGCAAAAACTCATTAATTTAAAAAAAACATCGATGAATCGCACGTAAAACGGAACGTATATAGGTAGCGTATATTCTACTAGTAGAAATCAAAAACGGATGATTAGGACCACTCGCTGCAGAATTCACGGAGTGGATATTCAAAAACAGTGAATTTGGAAATTCGTATGCGAATCTTACGATTTCGAATGCGAATTTGAATTCCATTGTTTCAAAAATGCGGCCCCTGGGTGGTGATTTTATAACTCGTCGATTCGTCGATCGGCAATCGTTATCAAATTGGGTGATTTAAAATTATGTATATATATATATTATATAATATATTATATTATATTTTGGTTTTATTACACGACTTTTGTCGGGTTTATAATAAATACCCCGTCCCAATCCCTTTGGGAAAAAAGGTATATATTAATATAATATATATTAATATATTATATTAATATATATTATATTATATATAATATTATTATTTTCAAAGCGAAATTATGTTCATTGGCTGTAAGTATTGTTGATCCATTCGACTAATACGTCAAGACTACTCGAACGACGACGTTACAAAATGTTAAACGTTTTAAAAATCAGTTTCAATCAAACAGAGTTATCAAATCAATACTAACAGCCGGTTGCACCAAAAATTCATTTTTTAATACAGTTGCTCAAAAAGTAGTATATTGCAGGGCTGTTTAGCGTGCGGGATGACCACCATTACGCACTAGTGCTTGGCTTTTTATTTACCAAATGTCAAATGTCTAGGATCTGAAACACATTTTGCTTTTTTCCTGCTTTTTTCTAGCATACTAAGTTAAGATTGCACAAAATAATCTGACTGGTCTACCAGATTTTGTATTGTAAAAGTATGCCTAAAAGCAAAGCATAACAAAAAGCACGGCTAGACCTTGTTTTTAAAAACACGGAAAGCAAAGCATAGCACGCATTTGCTTTGTCACTGCTGTGTACGTACGACTAGGAGTGGGCGATACAAATCGTATACAGATACAATATCTATGTACCGGCACAATATCTAATATCTATATATCGCTCGGCGCACAAACTATATATTGGATATCGCACGACTTCACCGTCCGGCCATAACCAAGTAATAAACAATACGCATATATCCAAAAAATCTATGATACTCGGAAATCTGACTAAAAACATAGATACGACTGAGCCACAGTTTAACAATATATACATGAGCGAGCGAGAAATATTGTTATGTTGGCAGAACGAATGAGCGCATCGTTTTAGTTTGAACGTTATTAGCAACAAAATAAGGTTTAATCTAAATTTAATTATTTGCAAAAAAATATGGTATTACTTTGACTCAAGTAACTATTTATTTATTACCTATAATCTTTCAATGAATGTCAAATTAGTTTTAGACCTTATGTTTTGCAACGTAAATTCTCAGTGTCGACGGTCGAATTTCATAGATATCATTCAAATTTTATTCACAAAACCGAAACCGTTTAATTGCTGAAAATGCGAGTGTGAGTATTTTACCTGTGAAGTCCAGGTAGGTACTTACATTGCTACATATGGTTGCTACGTATTTATTGTTTCATTTTTTCGCAACTGTCTTAAAAATAGTTGTTCAATACACGTGCGGGACTGTCATTTCCACTCGTTCCGACTGTCAACCCTCGCCTTTGGCTCGGGACGACATTTGTCGGAGCTCGTTGCAATGACAGGCTTCCCGCACTTGTAGCGAAAATAACTATTACGAACTTGTGAAAAGTAAACGTATAACGTAAAAAGATGTTGCACCACGCTTTTGCGATACGTTTTACGGTTACTACTTATACGGATACTTTTTACGGAGCTCATAAAAGTATAAATTTTGACAGTTCGCTCGTATTTGTAACTCATGTTTAAGTTTAGAAAACGCGTTTAAAATACAATTTGAATTCACTTTTCGCAATTCACTATCCGACCATTATCCGACAATGATATAGAAAAATTATCCATGCCGTCGTCGAAGAACAAACATTAAAGTAGGTCAAATGCTTACTGAAGGCAGCGATTTTTACACACAGATACAAAGCTATATAATGATGCATTATAAAATTTACTCAGGCAATAAAAATATAAATCACCACACAACAAAGCTTTTTTCTTCTTATTTTAGTAGCTTTGACGTTTTTACAAATTCAGCCAACGTCATGAGTTTAGTATTTTTGGATTGATAAGTCCATGGCCAATGTAAACAAAAACACTATCAACGTCACGTTTTGACAAATGAATAACATGTCTTACTACATGTAAAAAAAAACTTTCATGGTAGTAAAAATCTACTAAGCTAAAATGGTAGAATCAACTCTATATACGTGTAGCAAGAAATTTTACGGTTACTTTTATTCGTATTTTTTGATGCAACAAAAATTTACGGATTCGTAATAGTGACAGATTTGTATAAGTATAACGTATAACTGAATTTGTAAAAAATAGCAATGTTGGTGCAACCGGCTGTTAGAATGCTCTAAGAATCAATACGATAACCGATTGCCGATGAGTTACTAAATTGCCCCCCAGGTTCAATTTCAGATATATCGGACTAATCGTCAGTTGTAAGACGATTGTATGTTTCACTATCACTAGTACCGACAGTATCATTTTCAGGTATACCTAAAGTACTCTGTGAGTATCATATCACGCTCAATCAACACCACACATTGACAGATGACAATAATGAATAAATTAGTTCCAATAATTTTCCGCAATATGGCGAGGCTTTTTATTTTATTTGAAAAAAGAAGTTGAAAATGTCACGAAATTTCTGTATTGAAAAAAACTCATTGTGTGGTTTTAATGAAACCACAATTCAAGTGAACCTTTTTTTGGATCGTAGGCATTTAACTGAAAATGTATTAAGGCCATATTGGCTTTGGCTGCTTTGCCGAGCGCCTTTCACTTGTCTTTACCCCTATTCCGCGGTCAGCTGTAATGCGACATGCGATAGAATCTATCGGATAGATGGACGAAAAAATTTGAGGCGATGCATGTTGGCTAGACGGCGAGCGGGTGTGGGGCTCTCCCGATAGAGTACCGGGCCTACCCACTAAACCCCTGCCCTTAAGGGGGCGTGTGGTAGGGTCCACAATGCGACATCTCTACTCACGCGCCCGAGAAGAGATTTGATACCATACATCATACAATTTATAATGTCTTGTCACAAGTCTCTTGCGCCGCCTCAAAATTTGCCCTACCATCATGGTTAACTAGTAGAAAATATTTTTTTTGCATAAGCCAAATTGTTCTCACTTGAGAATGATTTTTGGGTGGCTGTAATCACAACCTTATTAAAATTTGAGGGATGGATCCACTGCGGAACATCAAAACTCACAAACTTTACCTCTTTATAATCTAAGTATAATAAAACCATAATATTTATGACAGACGTGTTTATACAGTGGAAACTCGATTATCTGGCCCTCAGTTATACGGATTCGCTGGACTACCAACACCAATGAAATATTTTTTTTAAATAACTTTATACCTGTAGAATTCATGCATGCACGGAGATATTCGAACTCGGGTTGTGTCGTTTTATTGCGAAGATCCTATGGCCACCTTCCAGCTCCAGCATGAGCAATAATTCTATCTCAAGAATTGTTCATTGGTTTAATGTAAACAACCTGTCACTTAATGAAGGGAAAACAAAATGTATAAAATTTGTTTTACCCAATGTGAAAGAGGTTCACACCACTGTAAAAATTAAGGATATTGGTGTTGACCTTGTGGGTACCACAGTATTTCTTCAGTTGACTGATGTTGATACAGCAAGACGTGTATATTTTTCTTACTTTCATAGTTTTATGTCATATGGCATTTTGTTGTGGGGAAATGCTGCCGACATTCAGATCGTTTTTGTGCTGCAGAAAAGGGCTATTCGAGCTATTTATAACCTTAAAATGAGAGATTCTTTGCGAGAAAAGTTAAAAGAAATTGGTATTATGACAGCGTCGCAATATATTTATGACAATCTAATATAATAATATGTTCGTAAAAATATTCATTTATTTTGTAAAAATAGTGATACTCATTCGGATAATACTAGACAAAGGAATATGTGAGCGTTACCAAATACCAGGCTCCAAAAAATCAATATTTCTTTCAGAGACCTGTGTATACGTTTCTACAATTAAAACCCAAGTTGTATACAAGAACTTAGCTTAAACAAATTAAAAGTTGCAATTAAAGATGTACTTATTACAAAAGCATATTATAAAGTGTCTGATTACATGACGGACAAAAAGCTTGGGTTTGAACTCTCATTTCTAATATTTAACAATGTACTGCGTTTTGTTTCAAAGAAACATTCAGTGATAGCAATTTATAAGCTAAGTTCACGCACTTCTCTCAGAGATAGCTTATATATGTGAATTAACACATCTCTTCTTGTAATGGAAGTTGAGCTCAAACTTTCGCTTTGAGGTCAGCTTCCAATTGACGACTCTGTCACAAAACAAAATTGTAAATGGCGATTTAAAAGAGGAGATAAAAAATTTAGACCTTTCGAGTTTCTTGCCTGTTCTTCTCGAGAAGGCTCTCCCAATTTCCGAACAGGTGTAGAGTCAACTTTTTTTTTCATTCCTACTTGTATTTGCAGACATCTTGACTATATTCAGGATGTATGCACATACAAGGTTAATATGATTTCTTTAAATTAGATTGTTTTGCTTTGTTTTGACGTCATAAGTGCCTGTAAAGGCCTATGTTGAATAAAGATTTTTAAATTTTGAATTTGAATTTAGACTCTGGTTACCATAAAGGATCATAGTACTCGTCAATATGAATCAAACGAGCCCAAACTCAATGGGGTTGTGTCGTTTTATTGCGGATTTCCTATGGTAACCTTCCAGCTCCAGCATCAGACCCCGGTTACCATAAAGGATCAAAGTGCTCGTCAATACGAATCAAACGAGCCCAAACTCGATGGGATTGTATTGTTTTATTGCGGAGTTCCTATGGCAATCTTCCAGCTCCAGCATCAGGCCCTGGTTACCATATAGAATCAAAGTACTCGTCAATACGAATCAAACGAGCCCAAACTCGATGGGGTTGTGTCGTTTTATTGCGGATTTCCTATGGCAACTTTCCAGCTCCAGCATCAGACCCTGGTTAACATAAATAAAGGATCAAAGTACTCGTCAATACGAATCAAACGAGTCCAAACTCGATGGGATTGTGTTGTTTTATTGCAGAGTTCCTATGGCCACCTTTCAGCTCCAACCACAGAATAGATAATAGTGCTCCAACATCAGATCAGCTCCATGTCATCATAATATTGTATTGTCACGCGATAGCTTAATCGGAATCCGGGAAGAGTGGCTCAAATTTAACTCGCAAGATTTGACCCGAACATAAACATACATACAGTGCAAGCTGAATAAAAGCTTGTAAAATATAAAATTCGCGCTATCTCGCGGTCTTGTCAGGAAACTCACAGAAGTCGATGCTCTTGATATCTTCACGCTTCCAGATAAGCATTTTTAGCCATAAATACCAACATTTTTATCATCTCTGCGTTTCATTAGCCGGTGATGCTAGTTTTTCTTGCTGGTTGTCATGCGTTTCATTTAAGCATTTTTAACACGAAATGCTAGCATCAAATACCCATGTTAATAGATGGGTCCTCTGATACCACTTTTTGACAGCTTTCAAATTTGACATTTGGAATCTTTTTTTCATGAATCGAAAAGGATTTTCAGCGGATTTAAAAAATTTATTGAAAGATATTTGTAGTATTAGCCAATTCTGATTTATATTATAAAAAATTTTAAGTGGCTGGACTAATTAAGTGAGGTATCAAAATTCAGCACGAAAAATCATTACCTTGCGTTTCATTTGTAACAATTAGCGTGGCTAAAAATATCAACATTTCTTAAAACACTTTATCTGGAACGCAGGGTCAATATGCTATATCGATTTAGTTTCACTACTCGTTAATAGATGACGCTATTTGCTCTTAAGAATCTCCAGCTTTTATGTAACGAATTCTTTAATTTCAAGATTTATAGATTATACTAAAAAAAAGTAAATAAAATCATTGTGTGGTTTTATGAAACCACTAAATAATTTCGGAAAATTCAGGGTATTAAAATCACGTTTTTAATCTTAACTTAAATATTTTTTTCTTCTGGAAAGAAAATCTATACAAATAAATAAAATTGAAGTGTCTGTTTGTAATGTCAAAATAACAATTTTTTACTAAATGGGTATGAATGTACATCGAGTACCAACAACAAAAACACTTAAATTTTTTTTGTCTGTCTGTCTGTTTGTTCGCTAATCTCCGGAACGGCTGGACCGATTTTGACGGGACTTTCACTAATAGATAGCCAATTATATAAGGTATTACTCAGAAAGGTATTACATAGGTAGTATTATGTTATCTGTGCATAGGCTACTTTTTATCAAGATCGGTCCAGCCGTTACTATTCCACGCGGACGAAGTCGCGGGCACAACTAGTCTCTATATATAATAAAATTGTAGGGGTACAAAAATCTGTAATTGCAAAATATTAAGAAAAAAATACACAGGTCGCCTTAAAATCATTAGCAGAACACGATAGAATAGTTTTAAAAAAAATTGATTGTTTGTTGGTTTGTTTATTTGTTTGTTTGTTTGTCTGTTTGTCCGGAAAGATCTCCGAAACTACTGGACAGAATTTGATATGGCTTACACCACAATGCTTAGAATTTTCCGGAAGAACATTTAGGCATAATTTCGTTTGTTTAAATTCACTTTTTATTTTTATTGAAAAAATACCATATAAAATTTTCGAATTGGCTTTAGGTAGAAAAACAACATGGCGCACGTGAAATTATTTTGACAAGTCTGTCACTTAGTACCATTAATAATTAATACCATTAATGTACAGTCAACAGCACATCAGGCTACCACAAAATGTAAAATTTTTTCAATCAACTTTGAACTTAACGTAAAACGGTTTAAGGTTAAAAATCAATTAAAGGAATTTGACAGTTTTGTATAGCTCGACGTGCTGTTGAGTGTACATAGTATAGTACAGAGCATAGTACAGAGAGAATACAGAGAGAGTATTTTCTTCCACGAAGGAAAGGCAATGGAACTACGCCATACAGCCTTTTTTTTTTTTTTTTACCCAGTAAAAAAGATTTTAAATCTACCGCAGACGGAGTGGGGTCCGCCTGCGGTTATGTGAGACTCGCCCCGCCAATCGAGACATACTTACTAAAAAATACTGGGGGGTTCCGTCTAATCGCATTCTCGGCACACAAAGGGTACTTTTTGCAATCGCTTTGTGTAACGCCATACAGCCTGATCTTAAGTAATTGGATTTCGAAAATTGAAAGGCAGGAATGAAGTGTTTCACATCATCATCATCATCATAACAGCTTTTTAATTAGACCCACTGCAGGGACACAAGGCCTCTCCTCGACAACGAAGGAGGTCTAGGCAGTAGTCCACCACGCTTGCCCAATGCGAATTGGTGGACGGAGTATCAGGTGATCAATACCCCTTTGCTGATCCATTAGTCGCCTTCTACGACACCCATTGGAGGATATGGGGTGATGCTATTCTAGTCTGCCGGCATCACACGGCTGATTTCACATAGTACAAATAAAATTTAATATTTTCTGTTAATGGCTGTGCCCAACTGGATTTCGCCAACCAAATTGTCTTTTTCTTATGTCGTACAGTGGTGGTAAGGCAAAAAGATCAAGCCATACAACCAATGTTTAAAGCACTTTTTATGATAATACTTATCGAGTGACCATAAAATGTGTAGATTGGTTTAATTCTTGACTAATTTTCACAAAATCGGTACAATTTTTGAAATATTTGAAATGTTGAAAAATGAAGATACTCTTTTCAAGGTATTTTGAAAGATGTTATATGTTTTTACATTAGGACTAAGGAATCAAACTCTTTCATCCATTTAAAACTATTAAAAGTAATAGATAGATAACTAATTCTGATGATAATGTACGAGTATATAAATTCTTTGTGATTTTGTAAATTATTTCGCAAGTCACTTACTCTTTTATGCATGTTGTCTTTTTGATAATAACAATTCTTAATTATACTAAAAGTTGTCTAACTGTAAGGACCCGGCAAAGAGAGTATAAGTCAGAAGCCCGGAAGCGAATAGGTTTCTCCGACAGTACTTTAAGAGTTGCTCTCTGAGCTCTTTCCAAGCGCAACATATGAGTCTTTGCTGATCCTCCCCAAGATGTAATGCAGTACGATAGCACTGATTGGGCGAGAGCAAAATAAATAGGTTTTTAAATATTTGAAGTCAACAACCGATCGGAGACTCTTAAAGGTATAAATTAATTTACGCACTCTCGACACTGTGTATTCGATGTGTTGCTTCCAATTCATAGCGCTATCAATCATGACTCCCAGATATTTAGAAGATGAGACAACTTTCGATGATGGACAGTTACAGGGTACCGAACCATTCATATTAAGATAAAAATGAGCTCGAGAACGATAGTGGATTTTGTGAGGCTGCTGTGAGAGCGAAACCTATAACTATGGTCTTAGATAAATTGAGAGTGAGAAGATTTGCACTAAGCCAGCTCATAATAGATCGCAGAGCATTTTCTGTGTAAACACGAACTTCGTCCCAGTTTCGACCATTAACAAGAAGTGCTGTGTCGTCAGCATAGGTGATAATTTTGGTGTTGGGAAGTGACATGTTGCAGAGTTCTTTTATGTATATTAGGAATAAAGTGGGACCAAGAACGCTTCCCTGCGGGACGCCAAAGCTAAGTGATTCCTCCTCACTCTCAAATTTATCTATAACAACAATTTGCGAACGATTTGTGAGGTAACTGTTAAATAAATCAAGGGCGATGCCTCTCACGCGAATAGAGTGAAGCTTTGCTAGAGGAATGGGGATAAGAATAGTGTCAAATGTCTTTGACAGATCAAGGAACACTCCTGCGGATTTGAGTCGTTTGTCAAAGTTTTTAATAATGTGATCGGATAGTTCCAAGACTGCGTCTTCCGCAGATTTAGATTTTCGAAAACTATATTGATTTGCAGTATATTCTTAGCATTTATGAAGTTTAATAATTTTACATGTAGAATTTTTTCAAACATTTTGGACAAAACTGTTAAGACCGAAATGGGCCTGTAATTAGTGACACTATCTCTATCACCACTCTTGAAAATAGGATGTACAATAGCCCTTTTCAAGGCACGCGGAAAAATCTCAGTAGAAAGTGAAAGGTTGAAAATAATAACTAAAATAGGAATAAGGATATGTTTAGCAGCTTTGATAAGGGTAGTAGAAATACCGTCCCATCCACGCGCACATTTATCTTTTAAACCCCAAATTACGTTTCCTACCTCTGCGTCATCGACATTAAGTAGCACCATCGAGCTCACGGGGACATCATGAAGTGAGGAAACAGAAGAATGGTTAGAAAGTTCATAAGCCGAAGTATTTGAGTTGAATTTAGAAACTAGAGTAATTCCAATACTGGCGAAGAACGAATTCACGGAATTAACTGACATGCTGGGATCATCACATAATTTTAACAAAGCATTGACAGTATTTTGCTTTTTATCGATATTAGCGATGCGATTAATAAGCTTCCAGGCTGCTTTTGGACTCTTTCTAATCTTAAGAAACTCATTCTGTTCGTATTTGCGCTTGACTTTTTTAAGGAGACTATTGCAAAAATGTCGATAGCGGAAATATGAAATCTTATTTATAATATTGTCAGGGTTTCTTCGATATTTTTTGTGCAATTTGTCCCGATTACGAACACACCTAAGAAGACCAAAAGTCATCCAGGGCTTTAATATACGTTTTCTGCTGGGTACGCTAATATTGGAGCACGATAAAAGAAATTTCTGTTTCCCCTAGTGCTCCCGGCAAACTTTTCTTAAGATATGAATATGAGTCAACCCCAATTATTGTAGATACCAATACAAAGTCCAGAAACATGACCAGAAACAAAAAAAACGGCTGCTGAATCAGCTACTCTGGCATTGGCCAATCCTGTCCAAGTCAGACCAGCGATGAGCTATGAGAATTACTTACCAAATTTATTAAACTAATTATTTGTTCACTGTTAATCATAATGGTTGTGAGAATATTTTATAAGAATTTGTATTGTTTATTTTTAATAAATTTTATTGTACGTACCTGATTGTTGATGCAATAAGTAGGCGTTGTTACTTTTTAATTTTTAAAATCTAGATTACATTATTTTTCCATTGTATGTTTTAAAATAATTGTGAAAATATCTTTATGAGAATTGCTAATACTTTGTTGAATTATGATTACTTAAACATGCTTAAACTGATCTCAATGAGGGCTATTAATACCAAAATAAATAATTAGATTTTTAAGAAATATGATTTCGTTTTATTTCTGCAAGCAATCATCAAACAGCCTTCGTGATTTATTTATTTATTTAAACATTGTTTCAACAGCATACATTATACATATATTTTTTTTTTACAGAATTACCCAAACATAAGCCAATTAATGAAACACATTATACTTCCAGTAAAAACAGAAACTTGGTAGTTGTGAGAATAAATTTAGTTATTTAAACAGGTAAAATAAAAACTCAAAGAAAACAATCAATGAAGACAATATTTGGTATGGCAGGCAGTTACTACCTACTATAAACTACAAGTACCTTAAAAATAACAACACAGAATTCAATGTCATCGCATGAAATAGTTATTTAATGATGTGTGCGGTGTGTCTGTGTGTAAGTGAGCGCGAGTGAGTGCGAGTGTGTGTGTGTGTGTGTGTGTGTGTGTGTGTTTGTTGCAGAAAATACAATAATAAATATACGTGCAATTCTATAGCCCAGAATATTGCAAAAATACATCCTTCATTTTCCACTCCAGCCTTCCAAAAAATGATTAAAACGTGTAAAAAGTAACGTTTTAGTTCGGTCACACAAAGCGTGTAAGTGGCATTAAAAGTCATGCAATTATCAACTATTCACCCTGCAATAATGAAGCTGCCATGCGCAAAAAGTTATCCTGGGAAACCTCGCCATAAGGATGGTTTACATGGAGATAGAATTTTAGAAAATATATAAAAAAATATTTTGAATAAATTATTTATTACGTAAAACATGTCAAGTACTTATTAAAAATTAGATTAAAAATTGAAATTAGAAATTAAATTAAAAATATTACTACATATTAAAAATATTACATATTAAAATGTTAAAAATGTCAGGTTATCAATTCCGATTCTCAGATAATGTTACTCTGTGAATTGCAGTCCTAAATCTAAGTTTAGATGTGTTAAATAAATCAATATCAGAAAAGAATTTATTGTATGTTTTAGGTAATCTAACAGTCAAATCATTTGCCTCATAATTAGTACGCACTAATGGTATATAAAAGAGTTGAGTTTGTCGAGTTCTCTTCGTGGGAGCATTAAACTTAATGATTCTATTAGACAACTCAACACAGTCAACTCTTCCAGAGCAAATGTCATGCAATACAGACATATCTTGTAAACGGCGCCGAATAGTGAGCGAAATGAGACCATGTGTCTGACACAACTCAAAATAGTTGTCATTTTTGTTATTAGATCGAAAGCTTAAATATTTTAAGAACTTCATCTGTATTCGCTCAATAGCATGTTCATGCGTTACATACTGCGGATTCCAAACAGTAGAACAGTACTCAAGAGTACTTCGTACGTAAGCATAGTATAGAACTTTTATGCAAGAAATGTCATCAAAATCCTTAGAGGTTCTAATTATAAAGCCTAGGTTTTTATATGCTTTGTTGATAATGTGCTCGAAGTGAGCATTAAATGTCAATTTTGAATCCAAAGTTACACCTAGATCCTTCACAGAGTTAACCTTATTTATTATAGTATTATTTAGTTTATAGTCATATGTAATAGGATTTTTCCGCCTTGTAAATTGTATGTGTACACATTTCGCAGCGTTAACTGTTATTCTATTATTAGTGTAGTATTGTGAAAGTCTATCCAAATCCTCCTGTAGTTTTACGCAGTCTTGTATTGAATTAACTTTCATGTAAATTTTTGTATCGTCCGCATAAAGTATGAGTTTTGCATGTTTCAAGCATGAACCTATGTCACTTATAAAAGCTATGTAAAAAAGTGGACCAAGCAACGAGCCTTGCGGCACACCAGAAGGGATAGTTATACAATCGGAACGACTTCCACCCAAGACCACTGCTTGTCTGCGATTAGATACATAAGATTCCACCCATCGCAGTAAGTCACCATGTATGCCCAGATGGTACAGTTTACGCAATAGTATGACGTGATCGACACGGTCGAAGGCTTTTTCGAAATCCGTGTAGATCACGTCAACCTGAGATTGGAATCCCATATCCCTGTGCACGTCTCCAATAAATATACCCAGATTAGTGACTGTCGATCTACCCTTAACAAAACCATGTTGTTCGTCAGGTATTCTTTTTTTTATTATAGGATATATTTTATTATATACTGTTCTCTCTAAGCACTTACTAAAAACATTTAATATTGATATTGGACGATAATTTTCAATATTACATTTGGACCCCTTTTTGTGTGAATAGGGACTACGTGACCTTCTTTCCACTTGGATGGAAAGACTCCTTCCGATACAGAACGATTAAACAACACAGACAAAGGGCAAGAGAGCGATTCGGCACATTTTTGAATAAATATTGGTGGGATCTGGTCGCTACCGGCACCTTTATTAACATCTAACCCCAATAACAACTCGCAGACTGAGTTTTGAGAAACCGAAATTGAGTGTATGGAATCATGTGAGTCATTGTGAGCACCTAAATAATCTGGAGAGGTGTGTTGACTTACTGGTTGGATAAACATACGCTGAAAATAATCATTAAATGCAGCACAAATAGCATTACCCTCTGTTAACTTTCTGTTTTCATATGTCATGGAGCTAGGATACCCTGACATTTGCGCTTGGAGTTGACAAATGACCAAAGGAACTTTGGGTTTTTCCTAATATTGTCCTGACAGAATGACACATAATTATGATAGCACACATCCTGCATAACTTTTGATCTTTTCCTGAGCATACTATAAGTATCATAGTCTAGCGGGTTATTATAACGTTTCCAACGGCGATGAACCTTCTGTTTCTCTCTCAGCAAATGAATTAGTGCGCGACTGTACCATAAAGGATATTGACGAGTATAAGTTGTGTCCACTGTGGGAACATGCTGGTATATAATTTGATTCAGTGTGGAATAGAAAATATCGACAGCCTCATCCATTGTACCCTGTGAAAGCAATTCTTCCCAGTCAGGCTTGCGAAGCTCGGCATTTATGAGGTTGTAGTCTGCTTTAAAAAATAAGTATTTTTTTCCGGGACATTTTGGTAAACTTTTGACAAAAATATCAGTTACTTTTATTTCAAGGGTATTGTGCTGAATATCTTCCCTGACCAGTGGACATTTGGAAATTTGTATGTCCATATCAATATTACTAAAGAAAAGATCCAAGGTATTACCTGCATTGTTGACATAAGAGTTGTATTGATGAAGACCAAGGAAGTTGGCTTGGTTTACTAAGTGAATTCCCGCATTTTGTAATTCAATACACCCCTTTTTTAAATGTGTTGGCCCAGAGGAATCCCAGGATATGTTAGACAAATTAAAATCACCCGCCAAAATAAACAAATCATCTTTATATGGGCAACGTCTGAAAACATTTGTATGCAGTCATATATGCGGGTGGGTAACTTTTGGCCCGGCGGCAAGTAAGCCAACGCTATGTGTAAATCTTGTTTGGTGCCTATGCTACGCCCCTCCACAGTAACCCACAGGCACTCGACATGATCGCGCTGCCATTCGATGCGCGTGCGAGCGTTCAGTCGCCGGGAGCACAGCACCATAACGCCACCTCCGTTCGATCCGCGGTCCCGACGGAATACCTCGTATCTACTATCGGCTAATTCGGAGTCATAAATACTGTCGTTAAGCCATGACTCCGTTATCATAACAATGTCGTGGTCTGTGTTTAGTAGGCTATTGTGAAATTCTAGTGTTTTAGTTCTGAGACCACGAACATTTTGATAAAATACATTCAAGTGTTGCATATTTAAGTGTCAAAGTCTGATCCCGGTCTTTCAAACAGCAAAAGTAAATATTGATGAAAATTATTCCTGCTTATTATATTTATAAAAAAGCAACACTTCAGAATTGGAGTGCGCAGAAAATTTAAGTAATTATATATCACAGAATATATTAGTGGCTTTAGCATAATGAATAATATTATAGGTATTGAGGTGTAAATTAGGCTATAGTACCGTCGATCGAGCATTGGTGCGTTAATGTGAAGTGTGTAATGTGTGTAATGAATATAATAATATGTGTATGATGTGGATGACTTTTTATGTGGTAAGTTTGTTATGTTATCATGCGACAACAATACTTTTGTGTGGAAAAGTAAATTACATACAATGAAGTGATCGTTAACTTCTTTAAAAATTAAGTAAGAAATTATCAAGCAATTTTTTTTAGGTCTTCCTCGCAGGATATCAGAATGTAGGGAGTGTTTTCTGCTTTCCTTGTATAAATGCGGCAGTTTTTTGTCCATACAAATCTATAGTTACATGTTTTAGCATTCGCTTTGACACTATTTAACAGAAGTTTATTCTTTACTGATAAATGTTCATTAATATATATAGTTTTAGGCTCACCCTGAATTCCGACATCCCTTGAAGTAAATCCGCGACATTTTCGAGCAGCTGATAAAAGTTCATCCTTTTTTACGCGATTTTTTAGACGGATTATTAAATTACGAGGTATCCCCTTCACTTGTCTCTTTGCTTGAACGCGATGAGTGAATTCCACATCATTAGCATGAATATCAACCTTTAGCTTTTTCGCGATGTTATTCACAATTTCTGAGAGTGATTCACCGTCCGTCTCAGGAACCCCAACCACTTCGATATTCTGTAGCCTGGCCCATTGTTCTTGCTTCAGCGATGCTTCTTCCATGTCATTAACTTTAGCTTGCAGAACTGTCATTTGACTGTTGAGGCTGCTATTTTCAGTCTGTAGCTTCTTAATGATGATTGAGTTTTTGTCCACCGTAGTCTTAACAGAATCATATAGGTTGCTTAGTGTTGTTACCGATTGTTCGAGTTCTTGGAACTTGTGTTCAATGCCACTTATTACAGATTTAGTAACTTCAGCCAAAAACTCTGGTAGTTGTCGTTGAAATGCAAGTTCAATTTCCGCCCGCATATTTTTTAGGATATCACTGGAGAAATCGCCGACTTCACAAATTGCAGACTGTGTCCTAGGTTTTGTATTGACGAAATCCTCAATAGAACTGGAAGAGTCTTTTACCGGAGTGTTAGTATTATCGCCACGCCTTGGTTGCTTGGCTTTGCATTCCGGGCACATCCAGGATGATGCTACAATTGTATCGGATTTTTTTATACCAACACAAATATTATGATACTGGAGCTTGCAAGGTAATTTGGAGCATGCCAGTACGCTTTCTTTAGCTTTAATATCATTTCCACAAGCACTGCACTTAGCCATAATGAGGCGAGGAATTAATACGTCACGATCACAACAGAGTTGAAGATATGTGTCGAAATTTATATATTAAACGGTTAAACTGAACGTTTTTTTATAGAAATATTGCAAAATTTTAAATAAATTCGGTATTATACTATATTTAAACTCAAATATTCTAAGAGCTAATGTATCGGGTTCAACTACCCTCGCGATTTTTTTTGTGATACAAAACAATGGTTGTAAAAATATAATAAACTAGCTACACTTAGTTTTTTAGTCGCAGTATGAAGTTTAATTTTATGATTCTCAAAAAGAATGGATATATTTACGTCCGTCACAAAATTTTGCTTATGCAATAAATAAGAAAGACACATACAAAACCAAAGCTTTACCAAGTGTTTCTGCACCACGCACCTACTTGAATTACAAATTTGGAAGTAAACCGTGCAAAAAATGTTTAAAAACAAGTACTTCTTGTAAATTTTATAAATAAAACAAACTCTAAAGGAGTATAATTAGATATGTCATATTAATCAATTTATTTAAATTACAAAATAGTCGTATGTTTATATACTTACTGTTAAATATGAATAAGCATAATGCAATAAGCACGTAATTGGTTTTCTTACTTGGTATTAAAAAACATATAATCCATCCATCCATCCAAAAACATATAAAGTTAGTAATTGAGAATTAAAGAGCTAGCTTAGACGTTTCTAATGATATATGGTACATAATGCTAACATAAACCTACTAGGCAGAATAACGAAAATTAACAGTTTTTTTGCTCTCCTGTAAAGTTAGTGTTTTCGAGTTACGTCTTTGTTGTTCTAGGTATGCGATTTGTGGTTTTTTATTGTTATAAAATATAATTAGTTATTTTAACTAAGTTATAAAATATATTAGTTATTTTAACTAAGCAAACCAATCAAATACACTGCTTATAGACATGTTTTCTCTGCTGATCAATCATGAAATCTTGCTGATCAAGTAGTTATTTTGCGGACCAAGTAGTTATTTTGCGGACTTAATGTTTATTATGCAAACTCATGTTATTGTAAGCTGCCTATTTTAGATTAAATTTTTGACCATTATCAAAATTATTTGCCGAACAAGGATTGCTGCCTGATTTTTTAATTGCAAACAAAATCTTTGTACGTATGCCAACCAAACCAACCAAATTATTTAAATGCTGTTTTTTTGTGGCTCACCAAATTTTATCATTGCTAAACATTTAATTACTTCTCTTTTTTCAGTATTCCGTTACACCCGGTATATGCCTCATTTTTTTTATGTTCGTTCGTGGATAACTTCGTCGTTTATGAATTGATTTTGATGATTCTTTTTGTATTCGATAGAGGATACTTCAAGGGTGGTCCAATAGTCTCCAAAGTTAGGATCTCATGATTGGATCCCATAAAAATCGAGGTAAGCCCTTAAAGTTTTAGGTGTGTCCAACGTGTTTTGTGTGTATGTTAGGCGATTACTCCGTCAATTGTGGACCAATTTTCAAAATTGCTTTTGTATTCGATAGAGTATACTCCTGGGTTGGTCCCAAGATCACTAAAGTCAGGATCTGATGATAGGATCTTATGAAAATCGATTAAAACGCTAATTTAATACTAGACTTTCTAGGAGATCATGGTTTGGCACCGACTTCAATATAGAAGTGTGATGTTTTCTGTACCTATTCCTATATTATTTTTAACTTTTCCGTGTTTTTGAAGTCGGTTTTTTATCTGTTTGCTTTTTAAACTTTGAAAACTAAAACCTACAAATGTAAACAACATAGCGAGATTAATTTTTTGTTTGATTTGGTTATATTTCGGTGTCTTCACGGATTTTTGAGCATTTGTTGTCGATTCAGACTTTTTTTCGATTAACAAAATAAAATGGGATACTTTTGGTGTTTCATATACAAATTAACTCAATCACAAGGGAAATAAGTACAATAAGTTAGTACAGTAATAAGTTAAATTATTTGCAGCACGAGAGAGATTTTTGAATCCAGATCGGAGCGACGGATTCTAGAGTAGAATCCAGAGCATAATGACGGCTTCTAAAGTAGAATCCTGAGCGCAGCGAGGGATTCAAAGTTAGTCGTGTTGCTTTTATCACCCTTTTTGTGAAAATAAGCGAAACTTATGAATAAGAATACCTACTTGTTTATTTATTTACTTACATTCGTTTAGTGACAATTAGACAAGAGAATGAAAAAATGAAAATTAATAAATTGTTAGCAATGATCATTCTCTACCGGCAGAAGGCGCCGCCAGCACCAGGAGATGACCGATCGAGTATCTGCTGTTGTTTTATTTGTATTTATAATAATTAATTAGTTAAATTGGTCTAATGCATAAGTATCATTATTATTTTATATTCAGTCATTATTTGAAAATAGTAACATGGACGTCACCATCATGTGGAAAAGTTAAGTTACCTAGTTGACATCTAGCGTTACGGTATGTGTACTCGGATGATTTAAGCATAGTAAAATATTCGTTTCAATTTTGTGCGTGCTGTTGTTTCTAACAATAAAATACGTATATTCAGTTTCGGACGAGATAAGACCTCGTTCGTCTTGCTTCTCTCAAATTTACATCTTTCAATTTGCAAATTCAAATCGGTCTCCTCGTAAAAACGCCATCAGAATCACTGGGCTCGTTCGAACGTGTTGATTTAGCAGATGTCTTAGGCAATTTCGGACTCTATTCAACTTGAGTCAAGGTACATTTTCGCTAACGAATCATTGATGTGGAAAAAAACATTGCATAACCATTTCAGTTCGTTATAATAAATAACGGTTATTATCTTACAGCGTTTTGAATATAAACTTTAAAATGTGTTTCGTCTAAGTTGGTGTCGCCCTTTTATAGAATTATTTCATACAACGAAAAATATTTTGTTCACCTTTTTTGTCGTAGTAGATGTCAATCTCGTTAAAGAGCTTGCTTTGACTATAAACTTTGGAATGGAATATTTGATTTTGATGATGATAAAAAATATTTTACAAAAAATAATAACCGACTTCAAAAACACTGAAAAGCTAAAAATAATATAAGAATAGGTACAGACAACATCACACTTCTATATTGAAGTCGGTGCCAAACGATGATCTCCTAGAAACTCTTAAAATTTGTCACCGATTTCAATATAGGTACTCGTAGAAGTGTGATGTTGTCTGTATCTATTCTTATATTATTTTTAACTTTTCAGTGTTTCGGAAGTCGGTTTTTATTTTTTGTAAAATATTTTTTATTTTTAGCTTTTTAGTGAATGCAATATTTTTAATGAAAGAAACCCTAATTTAATACCAATTTGCGTTTCCCTCGATTTTCATAGGATCCTATGATCAGATCTTGACTTTGGTGAACTTGGGACCACCCCAGGAATATACTCTATCGAATACAAAAATAATTCTGAAAATCGATCCACAATTAATAATAATAATATTTTTTTTTTCTCTCCACAAACAAAAACATTCTAAACTTAATTAATTAAGTAGTATAGTTACATAGTTGTATCATATACTGTCTGTGGGAGACTGGAGTCTAAACTTGGCAGTATTCTGCCTGTATTTTAGAACTTCAGGCCCCCAACCCTCAATAAACTCAATAATACAAGCCATAATGTAATATAGAGACTATTCCATCTAACTTATACAAAGGTGCAATTTTGTGTGGATCCGTAGAGCGTGCCTATTGTAAAAGGTGTTTATTGTAAGTGCACGAACGTTCGTTCAGTGTGTGTGTGTGTGTGTGTGTTTGTATGTATGTATGTGTATGTATATATGTGTGTGTGTATTTGTGTGAATGTTTGTGTACGTGCGTATGCCTGTATGTTCATCATTTCATTAAAACACTCAATAAATTTTCAGTTTCATGATATGTTTTTTTAAGGAGCCATTGTCTTATTATCTTCTTACATTCATATTTGCTTTTCGGATAAATATTATGTATTTGATTTGCATTATTATAGAATTTCTTACCTATTATATGTATAAAAGAACCTATTAGCAAATGTGGTACGGGTACATACCTTGAATTGTCTTCTGGATGTTATGACATTCGGTGTATATTTCGAAAGAGAGTGCTGCTTCAGTATACTCAAAAATATAAACAATTGTCTAACCGTCAGTACCTCAGCTTCGTGATAGAGGGCGGTAGTTGAATAAAGTCTAGGGCCCGTATTAATAAAGCGATCTCAAGACTGCTCTCAAGCGTGAACTCAGCCGAGTCACACTCAAGTACGCACTTAAGATAGTCGCTAATTAATAAACCTACATCAACAGCGTATCACTTAAGATATAATATCAAGATCGCGCTCTTAAGAGCGTGATCTCAAGTAAACGTAATTTTTTAACCGACTACGAAAAAGGAAGAGGTTCTATGTTCGACTGTATCTATTTTCTTTTTTTTATGTATGTTCACCGATAAAGAGCTTATTACACTATACAATTTGTAGAAATTCTAACTAGTTTTGGTGTTTTGGAACCCCTAGTTGGTGAGCAAAATTCGTTTTTGGTGGTTAGGTTTTTTTAGTAGGCATCAAAAGTCAAAAACATAAATATGAACCTCATCTAATCAACTACTAGTCTGTCATTCCGAAATGTCACCCCCGAGATTCCGCCCAATGCGAGTTATTAGCAACGGACTATTATTTATTTTCTGCAAATTAATGTTTTTAGAAATAAAAACTTGCTAAAAATACATACACATTTATTTTTATGTATAAAAAGATAATTTTTGTGAGTAAAAAATGTTTAGCTGGTTAAACACTCTTCCAACTTTGGTATTAGACCATGGCAAGAAAATAATGGAAAAGAATGAAATTTAACAAGAATTAAATTTAACAAATTTTACAAGAATTGAATAGTTTACACATAAAAGTCCTAAAAAATGAGTTTTTTATGTTTTCTTAAATTTAACGAAATGTACCTACTTATAGTTACATCTTCTATCAGCCCAACCAACACTTTCTTAACCCTAGAAAGATAATCATGTTGGAAGTCACGTAAAAGATAATCATGCGCCTCTCGAGCGCACAAAATAGTAAAGTCTGTCTGTGGCCTGTAAAGCTTTTAAATCAGGTCTAGCCTACTTTGGTATAAAGTTTATACCTAATAGAAGAAATTAAAGTCAAAATTTTGTTAAAATTATTTATTTTACGAAAAATCTAACACAATGTTCTAAAGCTCTTAGAAAAAGTAACAAAAAATACCAGTCTTATTTTATTAGGACATAACTTCTCTTTGAGAGATCATAATCGCTAGTAATTCCTAATATTTACTAAACATGAACTAGAAAAATAAAAAAAAGTATCCTTGGTTCCAGAAATGGCATGTTAAGTACAGTCGACACACACATCTTTCTTGTGTTCGCCACAGATGCATTTTTTGCATTTAGCGTAAGTCATTTTTGATATCCGCTTTTTTTTATGTGCATAGGTCACAATATCGCCATTCTTTTTAGCTCGGGTTCACCTTATCTATCTACAGCTTCATTTTCACCAGGTTTTGGTAATGCAGCTTCTATAGCGGTTCGGGCTGATCGCTTTAGAGTCGGCATAAGCAATCTGCTGTTCATCCAGGGTTCCGTGAGTTGAGTGTTCAACTTTTTCATAAATTGTTTACGATTCAATGGCTTTTGTTTTTGTGCCATGATTTTCAGACCCTAAAACATATAAGAAAACTATAAAACAATATAAATAACTGCTAAATAAAACTTGATAGGTTCCGCTGAAAGTTACACAAAAGATAATCATGCGCTCCACGAGCGCAACACCTAGCAAAAGCAGCCAATCCAAAGTACTTACCAAGTGCCCGCGTCCGTCCCGCTGTTGTACTTGGCGAAGACTGAGATCAGTGTTGCCAGATTTTTTCCATCTTCCCCCCCAAATACATTTAAAAAACCCCTAGTTTCTCCAGTTTGATTGATAAAAAACCTCTGACTATTTTGGCCATGTCATATACATAAGCTTTCTAATATTGACAATAAAAAACTTAGAAGTTTTCTTCAAATTACCTATTTTAATTTATTTCACATACATAGCCGTGTGTCTGTCGATTCGGATTTTTCGTTATAAATGTCTGTGTGAGGCTGTGGAAAACAGTCTTTTAGCCGGAATTATGATAAACAAGACAGTAAAATGGTAACATAATGTGTTGCCAGCTAATACTCGTAAGTTTTAGTATCCCATTCATTCTATTTGGTGAATAAATTGTCGGTCTTGTCTGATATAAAAAGGAATTTGCCATTTGGTTAGAATAGTAGAAAACCTTCAGAAAATCCCCTAGATAAATTTCGTGATATCAAAACCTCCAAAAAACCTCAAAGGCCTGCAAAAACCCCTAGGATTTAGGGAAATCCTCTGAATTTGGCAACACTGACTGAGATTACCTATAGTGACAGGTTAGAGAGCGCACTCCTTAAAAAAAGACAGCGATATATGTATTTTGCTTGCGCCTCCGAGGCGCAGATTATCTTTCTAGGGTTAAACATATGTACAGTAAGTCGGTAACATACTGTAAATCTACTTAACGAAATATCCTGTTCGTGCAAGTTACTGTAAATATGTTTAAGTAGTATATAAATACCTCTATATAAAGAAATGTGAATGCCCAAAAATCCAGTGTCTGTTCCGCAATCTTCAGTTTACGTTCACGTTCTTATGTAAAGATAGTAAAATGATGTGCAATTAGTCAATCCTACTAAAAAAAAATCAAGTTTTGCCGACATTTGCCAGGCACTAAGTTAATTTACTCTAACTTTATTTATTAGTTATTAGAGCTCTCATACAAAAGTCAAAAAATATGCGTAATAATCTACAGTATTAAAAAGTAACATCAATGTGAATTATCAATCACAGTCCTATTATAACAGCCTCCATTTGTTAATAGTATCCCCAACAATTATTCAAACAGTTTTATAATTATCATAGATTTCAACAATCACACTCTTAGTAATATTTACATTCTAGTCTTACTAAATTTTACCTGAGTTTAAAATCTCTCACATATTTAAAATCATACGAATATTAGTCTTACTAATAAATAAAACAGTTAATTTTCGACTAAATAGCACAATCACATTCGTGAAACAAAGTTAAAAGTCTTACAAATAACTTGTGATATTAAAAAAAAATTACAAAAAAATAAAACCGACTTCAAACCACCAAAAAGTCATAAATCATCACCGTTTTATATTGGAGGTGGTGTCAAATTTTATTTATTTTAGTTAAGTTAGTATATGCGTATTCGAATTTGAGTGAAGGCAAACACCAGAATAACTTAAAATAAAACGTATTTCTCTCCAAACAGCTTTGAAATAATTATTCCCCAAATCTAGAAACTTTCCGTCATCAGCTCAGTAACATGACATGATGACTACCGGACGAAAATACCTGAATATCTTGAGAAAAGATACGAAACACGTTGGACATGCCTATCATATTTAAGGGTTTCCCTCGGTTTGACTGGGATTTCATCATCAGATTATGACATGGTGACAATGGGACCACCTCGGGGGTGTACTCTTTCGATAACATTGATCGAGGCCGAGGGTCTTGGTCATTTTAATCTTTCCTAAATTTTAAGTTAAAATAGCCTCTTTCTGCTTTGATATATGTGATGACTTTTGCTTAAAGTAAATACGAGGTGAAAAATATTGAATCTTGTGTTTTATAACGCAACATTTCATCAATTTCATCATAACCATAAAAATCTTTAAAGTTCATTTGTTTTGCGATAGTTTTTTTGCAACTCACACTTTTTACATGAGCAATATATTCGTCAAAATCATAAACTAGTGTCACGCAAGTTTTTCTTAACTTGATGATAAAATTAAGTTACTGTTTATAATATTTTATTTTTTTAATGTTTGTTGATAAGCAATACCTAATTTTTTTTTCTATTACTAATAATATATTTCTAAACACATACTCGTAAAAAAAATAAGGTAAAAAAATAAAACTATTCGAGCAAACCACCCCTATTCGCTCCTGGCGCAAAAGAACCAAGGATACTTGCAGCATTGCCCCTTTGTATAGCAATGGCAATCCTTTGCACCAGAAACGAACCGGAGCGGTTGTCCATACCTCGATCACGGAGGCGACGGCCTACCTCACAAATGAATTCAAGTGCCTCTTTACCCCAGCTGCCTACGGTCTCCACAGCGAAAGGTATAAAAATATAGCTGTCTAGAATAGCATACTTTGTATGTTTCTTCTTCGCTGCAGTTTCCGCAGCAGACGCAGCTTCACGAGCGGTGTGCCCCAGATGACTTGTGGCGAAAGTACTCACGCATGTTGCGTCCCAGATTAGGCATTTTCCCCTGTGCCATGGAACCAGAGTAAGACCGTCAGGCCTTTTACCGTCTGAACGGCTAAGACCCGGTGGTTCCAGGACAGATGGAATATTAGCCGAAACTAACGCTCGCCTAATAATATCATTAAGCGCGTGATGCCGCGGGAATCTACCAATGCAACGGGAACAGCTCAAAGCGTGAAGACCTAAGGAGTCTACCATGTTATGGCAAATGAATTGATGTGGTTCGCAGATCTTACAGCCTAAGCGGAGCGCCACAGCTACACGCAGAGAGTCGTCATCTAAAAGTGTACCTATGTGTGGTGATGGTAAAGCGTGAAGCCATGCGCACGACTCACGTCTTGAGATTCCTTTTAGCCTCGCTAGGCTAACCGAATCGGAAGCGTTTTCCAGAAGTCGGTCATGCAAGGATTTAGCTCCAACATCGTCCCACAAGCGTTGGATAACAAAATTTTCAGGTAGGTCTGCATCAGCGTTAAGGGAGGTCCAGGCCATTCTTGCCGCCGCCACGAAGGGGATATTACACTGAACACCATTTGCTGAAAGAATGTTAGTGACCAGATTAGTGACCCCGTGACCTGATGCAAGAAAAGCTGGAAGGCCTACGTCCTGTCCTACTTAAGATGGATTCAACACATTTTTCATTTTCAAATATCTTTATTTACCATGAATATTAACAACAGCATGTACTTAAACACTAAGTTACATTGACATCAAAAGATTACAATACTTTATGAGGCTAGTTAGTCGCCTTTAAAAGCTTACAAGAAAACGTAAAAAACTTTCAAGAACTTAGTTTAAGATGTTACAACAGTTAACAACTCGATAACAAAATATGCAAATTGTTTTGAATTACAATATAGCTTTTAGTTTAGGAGGTATATTAACAAAAATGCGTATAACAATTAACTGCTTGCACGGTCATCTACTAACATCCGGCGACCAGTTAATGATCGCGGAGAGAGCCCTCACGCTGCCCGTATTAGGCCGCAATAGCGGTAAAAAGCAGGGCAGCCGCGTATTTCTCGGGGTCTAGTCACTGGTCGCGTACTTCGGCTGGTGGGAATAGCATGTAGTGATGCGGTAGGCGATAAGTGCCGTATCTATCGATATACGGTAAATCATTCAAAGTCGTCACACAAATATTAGAAATTATTGTATTACTTGTACTAATTTTATTTTTGGTAAAGAATTTCGATGAAAGTTTATTTATACAATTGAATAATAAGGGAAGATTAATTTCATTATGCAATCTAGTAAGATTAGTTTTAAATTTCGTATTATATGATATTTTCAGCGCTTTATTTTGAATACCTTGAAGTAACTGATAGTTTGTGAGACATGTGCTGCTCCAGACGGGACACGCATACGTTATACAAGGACGAACAAGCGTGGTATAAATTCGCAATTTAGTTTTGTTACTTAATTTGGTTTTACGATTAAGAATAGGTGATAATGCACCTAAGGCTTGGGCACCTTTAACACGCAAATCAGCAATATGCTTCGACCAATTAAGTCGGTTATCCATATTGACTCCAAGATAACGCACACAGGTCTTCCAGGGCACACTATGCCCTGCAATTTTCAACAGTTTGGTAGGGGGTTTCCTAGCACGAGTAAAGAATATTGCATCCGTCTTTTGTTCATTGAGTTTGAGTTTCCATTTCCTGAAGTAATCGTGAAGCAAATTAATTGAAAGTTGTAAGCGACCTATGATCAAATCGGTATCATCTGACGAGGTGAAGGAGGCTGTATCATCAGCAAAGCAAGCCAATTGTGTACGAGGTTGTATAGGAATATCGTTAATGTAAAGGAGAAATAAATAGGGTCCAGTTATTGAACCTTGCGGGACGCCAGCTGGAATTTTCGTAAGATTTGAGGTGGTATTACCGATGTAGACCCGGAAACCACGATCAGCTAGATATGATTGAGTGAGCTTAATAAGGGACATGGGCACACCTAGACCAAGCAGCTTGTGCAACAGGCCTTCATGCCACACAGTATCAAATTCCTTTTCAATATCTAGAAGAAACATGCCTGTAGATTCATTGAGATTAAGGTGGTGGGATATGTGTTCAGATACCCTGGCTAATTGATGAGTGGTTGAATGTGCAGCACGAAAGCCAAACTGCTCCTGAGGTAAAAGGTGCCCAGTCACGCTTAACAGACGCTTGTAAAACACAGATTCAAAAAGCTTGCCAACCGCAGGTAGTAAGCTTATAGGACGATAATTAACAGGCAGGGTTCTATCTTTTCCAGGTTTACGAAGAGGTATTACCTTTGCAATCTTCCAAATGTTTGGATAGTAACCCAGGCTAAGACAACCATTAAAAAATTTTATAATACAGACAATAGCCTTTTGAGACAAATTTTTTAAAAGTAGATTATGAATCTCGTCATGGCTTGCAGATTTACGCGACTTAAGTTTGTGCAAAATTTTCCGAACCTCTAGTGGTCTAATTGGCTTTATAAAATCTGTGCCTTCATTCTCATAGTTATTTATTTTCGACATAGATTCGACTATCTCACATTGAAGATCGTAATCGGTATCAAAGCTTGCAGTAAGATTCATATTGCCGTAAAAAGCATCTGCTAAGGCATCACATTGCTGGGCTATTGTCTCAGTGAGAGATCCATCTGCAAGTTTAAGGGGAGGCACGTTGATAGATCTAGGTTTGAATGATTTAGTTATCCGCCAAATATCATGACTAGGGTTATCTACTTTAGCTAACTTAGCATTCCAGACGCTATCGCGGTGCTTCTTAATACACTCGCTGATGTAAGTTTGTAAGGTGTTTATAATATTGCGATTTTGCTTTCTGACATCGCCATAAGGCAAATTTTTCTCAATACGGCGTAAGTAATTTTTATGTTGTATGAGCTTCTTAATGTACCGCGGAAGTTTACTAGGGGCCTGAGAAGTCGCAGAAGACGGAATAGAAGCGTCACTAGCATCAATAATAGTATTTTGCAAATTAACAATAGCAGCATCAATATCATTTACAGTCCGAGGAGTTTTGGAACTGAGTATTATATTTTTATTAAGGTGAGAACGAAACTTACTCCAGTTTGCACGATTAAATCGAAAGTAATGAGTTTTTGCTTTACGACATAATGAACCTCCAATAGTAAAAAATAAAGGGTAGTGGTTAGATGATAGGGCCACTATCGTTTGAACTTCACTGATGCGACTTACATTGTTAGACAAAACCAAGTCTGGACTAGTTTGTTTGCGGTTGGGACAGTAATTAACTTGTGTAGGCAAGTTAGGGCTATGTATTATATAGTCAAATCCAAGCATGTGGTTAAAGAGAACCCTGCCACGTGTGTTTGTGTAGCTACTGAACCAGTGGGCATGATTGGCATTAAAGTCTCCCATTATTATTACATGTGGACCTAATCCAAGCAATAAGTCAAGGTCGCTACGAAGCAGTGGTAAATTAGGTGACTGATAAACAGATACAATTATATGATCAATACCTGAAATTTTAACGGTAATGCCAACAGCCTCAATATATCCAGTGTCAGGAATAATAATTGAGGAATGATCTAGGTTGTTTTTAACAAGAATAGCAACCCCCTGTCCACGACCAGTATGATGTTTATCTTGGCGATAGCATGCAAAACCAGGTGCAACTAGCGCAGTATTTTTGGTCAATCTAGTTTCGCATATACCGATTATATCAATAGATAAAATACTCACCGCCAAATCAAGTAGTTCATGAATTTTTATACGTAACCCATCAGAGTTCCAGGATAGAAAGCGAATTTCCGAAGAATCAAACATATTTACCAAGATGTGAAACTACGAGCATGACCTTGTCCAGCCAAGACGTGCAAGCAGCAAATTGAGATTTTATGTTCCTTAGTATTATCAAGATTTCAAACATTTCCTTTGTAGTTCCGTCGACTGAGTCCACCCTCGGCAGATCTGCAGGAGTCTGGCTTATTAATTGTGACTTGTTGGATGGGAGCGAGGGCCACTCCACATTATTAACAGACTGAGTTGGGTGTAGATTCTGATGCAACGTCAAAGTCGTTGATTTAGAACGGATTGTTGTAGGTATTGGTTTACGTTCCTTAGCCTTAAGTTTTTCGATACTTTCTAGGTATTTTGTTCGAGCACTGCATTTCATATAATTGGCCGGATGAGCTTCTTTACAATTACAACAATAAGCTGGTTTAGTACGGTCAGTTTTAGTGCACTCCTTCGTTGCATGCGGCTCAAGACATTTTACACAGCGTGGAGGTTTGTTACAATTATTGGATGCATGGCCAAACTCTTGACAGCGGAAGCACTGAGTTCCATAAGATCGTCTTGGCTTGTATTTGGTAATGGTTACCATACAATTACAGAGGTATTTTATTTGACGAAATTTTGAGATATCAGCTCCCGCCGACAGCTGCACTAAAATAGGAGGACAGGGATTGTCCACATCGTTACGAGAGAAAAGACATTTGGCTGTGGCTTCAGGAAAACCAACGCTTTCCAGTTCCTTCGGTAGCTCGTCGTCCACAATATAGGCTGGGAGTCCCCGAATCACAACTTTTGGTACCCTTTCATCTTTGCGGGTATATGTGACAAAAGATAGATCTTGAGTGCGAAGTCCATCCTTCAATGTTTTATGAGCATCGACAGTGTGGCACATGATAGCCACCTTGCCTCCATTCCTATATTGAAGGTGGTAATGGTTAGTGTACTGTGAGATTTTTTCTTTAATATTTTCGTGGGTCCATTGATCCAACACATCCAAAATGATAGGTGGAATGTGACCGGTCTTCTTTACTTTAGCGGTGGCTTTATGAAACAATTCGTGCTCACGTGCATTTGTATCTCGATCCACTGGAAGGTTTTGGAACTTGTTATGTGTTGAGATGTCTCGGGAGCTGTCATACCTTGCATGCTTAGCCACAGCAGCTCTCTTTGGCTTACGCCAATCTTCGATATCTTCTGCTGCAGATCTTTTCGAACTAAGACTACCGCAAGAATCAGATCGCTGTAGATATCTTTCCATGTCTAAGTCAATATATCGTTATCAACCATTTTATCGACAACAATTTATCGAATTTTGGAATCACTATAATACAGTTAAAAGAAACGAGGAATGTTTATAGTGAGCGTGCACACGAGACAAGCGCGAGACGCGAACTGATTCAACACAAAATTTGAGGCTATTGTCAAAAAGCAAAATTTCGCCAGGGAAAAGCCAAGTAGGAGCAGTACGCAACAAGTATGTAATTTTGGGAATTGAAAAACACATTCTTAATAGAAGTAAAGCAACGTGGGCGGAAAGGTCTTTAAGGCGTTCGTGAGTGGCGAGAAGCATATTTCTACGCACTTCCAAAGCCTCGGGAATAGCAACTGGAAAGATAGGAGATCCTAAAAGTGAAAAGGTGTTTGGATCAAGTTGCCTAAGACCTGGTAGCACTTCCCTGAAAATGGAGAAAGAAGTTAATGCTTCGTGTCCACACGGAAAGATTTCACATTTAGTAGTATTAACCCCTAGGCCAACTTCCTGGAGATGAGGAATTAAATAATTTAAATCCTCTTTGACTTGTTCAGGAGTACCACCGATGGTCCCATCGTCAAGGTACCAAACATTGAGGGGGGATTTCAACTGATTTATTATTTTTTGGATACTCAAACTAAATAAAAGAGGGCCAAGGGGATCGCCCTGTTGTGCGCCTACTTGTGAAAGAATTAAATGATTATTATAAAAAAGATTCGTTGAATATCTGTACATTTGAAAAACAAAATGATATAAAGATGGTAAATTTTCCTTAACTTCATGAAGTATAACGTCTCTTTCTACAGAATTGAATGCGCTTTTCAAGTCTAACTTAACTATAACGTTCTTTGAATTACTAGAATTTGTAACAAAGGCACGTGTGGCGTGTATGGCTGCCTCACAGCCTAAGGGGGTTCCAAAACCCATTTGATGAGGTTGTAAAAACGCGGCCATTCTGTCTTTTACTGAAAAACAGGCTAATTTTGCAGTTAGACGTCTAAAAGTACTTCCTACAGCGATAGGCCGCACTCCGCCATCTTTTTTATTTAGGGCACATAAAGAGGCACCATAGATGTAAGGACATATTTCTAAATTTTTATTCAAAATTAAATAAGGCTTTGTAGAAGACGGGGACCGTCGTCCCCGGCTGAAATAGAAATTAATTCTTTAAGATGACTTGGTCTAATGCCATCTAGACCAGCAGCAGAACCAGAATAAAATGTCCCTAAAGCTCGAGCTACTTCCACGCCACTCACTGTGAGGTGATCAACAGAAGTATTCGGGTCATCAGGAAATGACAAGGAACGAGACGGTACAGGATGTTTTGATCTAAGAGACACAGCCAAAGCATCGTCTGAAGTCAATAACCGGACAGCCCCCCTCAAATCACCTTCAAAAACCTTTGTTTCGATAGCTTTCGTTAGAGATATTTTACCTGATTTAAAATATAATGAATCGTCAGAAAGTAAATTTTGTTCAATATTATTTTTCACTTTTTGCGTAAGACTCCCACAACCTTCTTTCAAAGGAACTTTAAGAGCTCTGTATGAAAAGCTTAATAGTGAAAACCAATCTTCTGTACCGTTCAATTGAACACATTTGTCTATTAAACTACTGAGAAGTCCAGCAGCAGATGGGCGAGCAGCTTTTGGAATGTGTTTTAACACAGGAATTGTTTTTTTGTAATAAGCTAGGTCCTCGAGGCTACAACCTTGCTGTTGTGAGGTTCTGAAATCATATTGAACATACTCGTATGCACAGGGAATATTCTTGTGCATTCGTCCAATGTGAACTTTAGAGAGAGGTTAGAGAAAACACGCGTGGAGCTGGGGCAGTGAGAGCAAGTCGTTTTTGTTGGAGTACTCATTGAATATAACTTTAAAAAAAAGGTACCTACATAAAATTAAATAACATTAAAGCTAACAAAATAATAAATAACTAAAATTAGCTAAACAGTGAGTAAAAAGAAAATTATACAGTCACAAAAATGTTCAATCGTCGAGAGGAATCCTTAGGTTGTTGTTATTAATGTATATTATTATCGTTATTTCCATGTGATCTGCTTTTGAAAGTGCATATTATTTTCTTCGATATAATATTTACACGATTCGGATGTAAACAAAGACGTGACAGGTGCATGATGCTGATGACTGACTAGGTGACAGGGTACGAGGACGCAGGCGTATGCAGAGGTTGTCTGTGGTTGTTATGGTGATGGAACGGTTATGTCAAACACAAAATATTGAAAAACAGCTGTTTCTTCGCTGATTCCAATCATATGAAAATGAAGAAAGCGATCAGAACTGATGTCGCAAACTTTAGTCTGGCGATTGCAGACTCCACTCGCGTTAGGTTTATCTACTTTTGACGGTCATATTGCACTTCATTTAATTGGTTTTAATAAATAGTAAATTTTTGTGGCGTGTCGTGCCAGTAGCTTTTTTTTTGTGTAACTGTGTGTGTAACTATGGTAGTTTTCCAATTACAGAGCATAATGCGACTCAGTGGCGCACAATGCCGAATTATGCTGATGCTTAATTGGAACGTGAATTAGTTTTCAAATGCACCAGCAGAGTGCGCTAAGTTCAGTGTTGAAAAAAAGAAATATTCATAGAGTTAGCAATAACCTCATTAATGTGTAAATAATGTGGTATACATAATAATTGGTTGAAAACTATTTACGGTTATTTTAAGTAATTTGGATTTTGATTATTTCATTACCATTTTTTTGTTTTGAGTAATTTTTGTACCTTCATCCATACTTATATTTATTTTTTAACACAGTTTGAATTAACTTTGATTATTTCAAAAAACTACAATGAAACGAAAGCTTTAAAAATTTTTAACAATAAATAATATTACTAACGATTATATATAAATAAAAAATAAAACATTTCGATCAATGCCAACTTAAAGAAAAAACACTTGTTAATTTTCTGTCACTGAGTTGGTATCGATTGCACGCATCACACGAAAACATTGCTTTTGAGAGTGCTCGATTGTGCGAAGTGTTGCTGTAGTTGGAACATTCAACGTTAAGCATTATGCCGCATAATGCGCTCTAGTGCTGTAATTGGAAAACTACCTATACTTACTGTAAACATGTATAACGAAAATACGATATTTAAATAATAACAATCTATAGTGACTTTAGTTACGGTAAATATGCCTGAGAAAATAATAAATTAAACATAATTTTTATATAGTAAGTCTACTTACTGCCCTTGTTCTAACGAACGGTTGAATCTTCATAAAACTTACTGTGATTGAGCTTACCGTAACTTTGTCAATAATTGAGATATAAAAAAATTAAAAATAGTGGTATGTAGGTCTTGATTTCAGGATCTCGGTATTGTAAAAAAAGTCATAACACCAGTAACACGACTTACTGTATATATATGACAACGGGGACAGATTTGTGAGCGCTTAAATCGATTTTATTGTGCAACGGAACGCAGGGATAGTGCACAGTCTCAGAGGCGCGTTCAGAGCCTCTGGATGTAGTTGTCCGGTTGTTTTTTAACTCGCTCAGAGGCGTTGAACGCATTGCAGCAACCAAATCTTTTATCTCCCTCTTTCACATGAATTTTTATTTCTCTCTCTCTTTCTATAAAATGACATTTTAAATTATGGCCTCCAATATCATCCAATCACGTAAGAGTATTCAGTAATAAACATCAGAGCAGAGCGTTTTTTACCCCGAGGCTCTGAACGGGTCGGTTGCTGTCAGAATGCACTCGGAGTGCACTCGAGTGTAGGTTCTGAACGCAGCTCAGAGTAAAGCACAGTTTAAGGGTACGGTCCATAATCAGATAATATTGCAAACGTTAGCACTACCGCCTATCGGTAGGGCCGCCGTTCAAATCGTTTGCACTGCTCACAGGCGTAACACTCAGATGAATTTTGGACCGAGCTTTCGTTCTGGGAGTCTGTTAAGTTGTTAGTCAATGTCATTTGAAAAGAAATGACATGGGAGGGAGACATGTATCCTGTCTCCAGTATCTTCAGAGAGCACTTCTGTATTTATTGTAGATATAGGTACTAATGAAAAATTAATTCGAACAAATTAAACTACAAATAAAACTCCGCGGGATCTGATGTTGACGTTGACACTAGATCCAACGATCTAGTGTCAACGTCAACTAGTCTATTAGAAAAATATTTCTTTAATTTCAATTAAAAAAGTATTTATTTAGAACTTAGAACATTTATTTAGAAGATAATTAAGTTATTTAAATATTAAACATTAATAATGTAAAACACAAGGGGTCGCATCAAGATCAGCACGCAAATGAAGCAAAAGCAAATACTTCCCGCCCCGTGGTCCCCGCGTACCCTGCACCGGAGAAACCGCACACTTATTATAATTAATAGGCGCGTTCCAGATAACCACGGATTTGCAACATTTTCAACATTTTTTACCGACGAAAAAACGGAGGAGGTACTCAATTCGACGCGTATATATTTTTTTTAATGTATGATCACCCATAACTTTTTACAGAGAACTCCGATTTTGATGATTCTTTTTTTTATTGGAAAGGGTATATCCCGAGGATGGTCCCATTTAAATTTGAAAATAAAAATCCTACCCTAAGGGTAGGAAAACAGGAAATGATTGTTGATTTACTCAATAATTGTGATCAATGGCCACGCATTACTTCGTACAGAGTGATCCGATTTTGATGATTCTGTTTTTATTGGAAAGGGTATAAGGGTACTTCTATAATGAAGTCAGTGACAAATTTTAACACTTTCTAGGAGATCATCATTTGGCACCGACTTCAATATAGAAGTGTGATGTTGTCTGTACCTATTCTTATATTATTTTTAACTTTTCAGTGTTTTTGTATTTTTTGTTTTTTCGGCGGTTCAATTTTTTGTTAAAAAGTTTTTGGTTTTTCAGCATCACCGCTTTTCATTTTGAGTAATTTTTAAAGTTTTAGCCGATTCTGATTTATATTATTTAAAATATTACGTTACTGAACTAAGCAGGAGGTGTTGAAATTGCTCTAAGATGGCGGAAAAAACTAGGGACGCCGCATCCAAGATTCCACTCTTTTTATGTTTTTCTTTATACAATTCATTGAAAAAATCAATGAAAAACGTATAACTGTTAAATGCACTCACAAATAACGCTCACTGACTGATATTTTAGCACAACAACACAGTGCTTTGTAATGGCGGACTGGATGCAAAATTCGTGCCATAATTAATACATAGCAAGTCCATTAGTGTACTTAGTCTGAGGGTTACACTATAGACTAAAAAGATAATATAATCTGTATCAATATTCATTTTACGTACGTTTTACGTAGATATAACGTTTTTCATTATCTAATAATAATGTAAACTACCAATATATTATTAAACAATATAAAATGTGTTATTTTTAAATACGAAAGTAGTTTTCATATATTTGTAACATCAATACATGACTATCAAGGAATGCCGGATATAGAACTGGCATCCAAACATGACCATAATTATACACTACGTACTTCCGCTAAAAATAGAGGTTGTCGCCGCCATTTTGTCTGTGCTCTCGTCTCTTGTCTATTTTTTGGATAGAAAAAGCTTTATGGACATGGTCCGTTGATTATCTTGTACTCTTTGGATGTTATTATTGTTCGTTTTGTTTTTTTCAATGGTTCTAACTTGTGTGAAATCTATTTTTTCCAGAATTCACTGGTTGAAAGGTGCATGTAAAGTCTTAAAATGGAGACATGGACTGAATTGTGTCGATGTTGCCTCTCGGCGAATACGAAGGTTTCGTTATTGGACACTGAGGAAAACATAAAATCAAAATTTTTGGAAACTACTAGCATAGAGGTAAAAAAATCTAGTCCATAGTTTTGAAATTTCGAATTTCATAGCTACACAATGTTATCAATATATCTATAGAAGTTTAACTAAAGACTGCAATCTCTGAATTTTATACTATAGATAACAAATTCTACAAAATTTGAATTCCTCATAAAACCTTTTTTTATGCAAGGTTACAACATTAAAACTTTTTTTTTATCGTTACGAGATCAATTATTTTTATTGACATTGTTTGAAATTACAGGTGAAACAAGATGATGGATTGCCACAGAAACTTTGTGAAACCTGTCTTTCTTTAATGAATTCTGCTTATGTGTTTAAGCAACAGTGTATGAGAATGGATCAGGACTTGAAGAAGCAACTTGATAATTTGATTGCTCAAGCAAAGGCTTCAATAATGGAGATATCCAAAGAAAATATTAAGGCACCAAAAAAATGTGACATGTCCAGTCAAACAAGCGATCCTGTTCAAGAATTGCAATCAATCATTAAACAAGAGCATATAGACAGTGATGATGACTGTTACTATGTGCTGGTCATCGATGAACCGAAAGAGAAACAAATTGAATCGATAACCCCTGAACTTCCTCCACTTGATTTTCCCAATTTAGAGATATCTAATGTTAAGATAGAGAACTTTAGTGAAACTTTGGTTGAAAACAGTCCTACAGAACCAGAACCCAATTTTGAAAGAAAAGAAATTGAACAAAAGCTCCAGGAACAAAGTAAGCATAGTTTTGTAAACAATATTGACTCGTTTCTTGTTTCTACTGATAAGATTCCAGATAGTGTACCAGCAACAATTCTTGAAAATGAAGAGGAAAGTACAATGGACAATGAAGAATTTTCTCAAATTATGAATGAATATTCAAAAACTAATGATACCACTACAGATGGTAATGATAATAATATTGCTAATGATAATACTAATTCTAATAATAGTAGTAATGATAATCAAGGAGATACAACTGATCTCATAGCTTCTCAAGTTGACAGTGCTACTGATATAGTAGGACAAGATTTTGATAACACAAAGAATCTTATAAAAATACTGACCACTGCTGGTCCAGATGGTACAATAGTGCTCAAAACTGCTGATGACATTGAGTATTTATCTGCCGCTAGTTTTGGAACAAATGGAGGTGCCCACCCACTGAATCCGCAAGTAATATTTTGTGAAGGCGATGGTGAGTCCCAGTTTCAAATACTAAAATGTGATGGATCTGAGTTAGTGATAGAATACGCTGATGGTAGTGAAATATCAACTGTCTTACAACAAGCTGATGGGTCATTCTTGTGCGAGTGTGGTGAGAAATTTACTGATATAGCTGAATATGAGAAACATCAACATAAGCACAACCCTGCTGGGGAACATTTGTGTAATTTGTGTGGCAAAGGTTTTGAATCCGCTGAAATATTGATTGGTCATATGCTTCTTCATAAAGCCACAGGACTACTTATACCTTGCCCATACTGTGACCAAGTAGTAAAGAGGAATTCCCTCACGCAACATATCAAATATAATCATAATAATATTAAGCCACGCTGCACCATTTGCACTAAGACATTTGCAAATCCAAACAATCTAAAGAGACATATGATGATACACAAGGGTATCAAGGAATTTGAATGTGATATTTGCTTTAAACGTTTTCATCAAAAAATTACCATGCAGACACACAGATTAACTCATATGAACCCTACTTCTTGCAAAGAATGTGGGGAGACTTTTGAAAATAAGTCTGACTTATCAAAGCATAAAGAAAGTGGCTTATGTACAAAATCAAAATTGCTAAAAGTTAAGGAAGAGTACATGAAAAATATCAAGCAAGAGATTACTGCATCTGTTGGTGGAAAGCTTTTAGGATATGCATGTTCCCTTTGTAAGAAAATGTTCTCATTGGAATCTGCCTTAGAACAACATGTGAATTCTGCACATGTTATTGATCCTGCCGATCTACTATGTTCAGATTGTGGGGATGTTTTTACCACAAAAAAGGAAATACAAGCCCATATGACATCTCATAAGACTGTGAAAACTAAGAATGTAAAAAGATTTGAATGTTCTATATGTAATAAAGGGTGTTCTAGTCAGGCTATGCTTATTATGCATGAGAGAGTTCATACAAATGAGAGACCTTTCCCATGCCACCTCTGTGCGCTTCGATTTAAAACTAAAACTCACCTGCGGACACATCAGCTAACTCATACCCGCGAAAAGAGATTCGGATGTTCAGTTTGCATGAAATTCTTTGCTCTCAAAGGCAATTTAGTTGTTCACCTCAGAACTCATACCGGGGAAAGACCCTATGTTTGCGCACTTTGTGGAGATGCTTTTATAGATTCTAAATACCTGAAGAAACATAAATTAAAGAAACATTCTATAGATAATGTTCCATGGGATAAATTCTAAGCCTTTTTTGATCATGGTTTTAGTGACAAAATGCTGATAATGACACAGTTACAAATTGTGTTGTAATCTAATATGGCATTAAAATGTTATTTTACTTTTCAATGCCAAAGCTCATTCTGTAGACAGTGGTAGATAGGAAAAAATTTCAGTACTTTTTAACATTTATGTTTAAAAAACGCTGCTGAGCACGCAATTTTAAATTGTGTTTAAATTTAATATGGCAACAAATCAGTTTAATGCCAAAGCTGCCTAAATTAGGGTTTTACCGAAGAACTATCCTTTATTGCCAATGAACCATTTTTAACTGAAGCATATGATCATTTTTAACTGAAGCAATTGATTAAACATCATGAAGTCTTACACTTATCAAAATATATAATATCTAAGTGTAATACTTTAAAAACTTTGTATTTTATGCGTCAAGTTTATAACTAACAATTCAGCATGTAGAAAAATATTGAGTCTAATGCGTTGAGAAAATATGAAGTCTGGGCGGTATACTAATACTACTTTAAAGATTTTCATAAACTCAATGCTCAAACATATTCAGAGACTATTACAAGTTTCAACCTATATATAAAACTAGCTTTTGCCCGCGACTTCGTCCGCATGGCAATCCTTTTTTATTGAATCCCTTTACAAATTCCTCCGCGTCCCCCCCCCCCCCCCTTTTACACCCTTAAGGCTGCTTTCGGATAAAAACTATTCGTTATCCTTCCCCACAACTCCCAACTATATCCATACCAAATTTCATCTAAATCTGTTAAGCGCTTATTGAAATTGAAATTCAATATCCTTTATTGAATTAGGATTTTACAATCGCTTTTGAACGTCAGAGAAGCTACGTCATTGGTTCACAAGTCTACGGCGGGAGACCTTGTACTGGAAAGAACCAGCAAGGGCTATTTTTTCTCCCTGTATTGTTACAGAGTAGTCAATTGGAAGCAGGTCTCGAAAGTAAAAGATTGAGCTCAACTTCCATTACAAAATTAGATGTGTCAGTGTACATTATACATTTAAATCTATAAATTAAGCCTATAATTAGGACCAAGCATTGACATCATTCAGATAATCATTGACTTTATAATATCCTTTACTCATTAGAGTCTTTTTTACATGCGCTTTAAACTTATGAAAAGGTAAGTCAGTAACACTCTGTGGAACTTTGTTGTAAAAAGTTTTACATTTCCCCATAAATGAGCCTCTAGTTTTTTGGAGTCTGTATGTTGGAACGGCAAGTTTATTTTTATTTCTTGTATTTAAGTTATGAAATTTAAAATTGGTATCAAATGTGTTGTAATTTTTATAAACATAAATCAAATTTACATAAATATACTGTCCTGCTAACGTTAATATATTAATTTCTTTAAATAAATCACGTAGAGAATCCCTTGTTCGTAAATTATAAATCGCCCGCACGGCTCTTTTGAAGTACAAAAATACTTTCTATACTAACGGCTGATCCCCCATACAAACTTCCATCCCACTTTTCTCCCCCTTAAGGGGTGATTTCTGCGATAAAAGCTATCCTATGTCCGTCTCCTGCTTCTAAGCTACCTCCCCACCAATTTTCAGCCAAATCGGTTCGGTCGTTCTTAAGTTATAAATAGTGTACCTTACACGACTTTCTTATTATATACGAGCTGTGCCCGCGAACTACGTTTCGCCTTAATTTATTTTTTCCCGACATCTTCAACAAATATCGTTAATGTACACAGAAATAAATACAAAAACTTAACAAATTATATACTAAAACCTTCCTCGAGAATCACGCTATCGAGTGGTGAAAACCGCTTGAAAATCGGTGCAGTAGTTTTTGAGTTTATCGCGAACAGACAGACAGACAGACGCGGCGGGGGACTTTGTTTTATAATATGTAAGGATATAGTTTGTTTACGAAGTACAGAGTATGCATACATGGATTATTTTAGTTTTGAGTCAGATATTGAAGCAATACTATAGTATAAGTAATTTTAAGCACTTTTGTTGTAATTAGTTATGTTATTGTCTAATAACTGAAAAATAAAAAAGAAAATATTGATATGATGTCTTTTTATTTAGATTTTTTCAGTCAGACATTTTCAGTCAGTGTCAAAAGAATCTGAGCATGAGCAGCCCCATAAATCCAAAAACCGAAACCTGAAAACAAAACTGTGGCGCTGTGGCCTCGACGGCTCGGCACTGGACTCTGCCCCGAGTAGAATCGGGAGGTGCGCGATCGATCCTGCCATATACCAATGTTTTTCGTTTCACAAATTTCATATGTATATTTATCTGACGCTCCTACGGTGAAGGAAAACATCGTGAGTAAACCTGCATACACCTACGAATTAATTCAAAGGGTGTATGTGAAGTCAACCAATCCACAGTGGGCCAGCGTGGTTTGACTAAGGCCTAATCGCCCTAATTAGGGTAAGCTCGTGCCCCTCGGTGGGGACGTATATGAGCTGTGATGATGATGACTTATACATAAGTACCCTGTGCACACAGTAAATTTTACAATATAGCTTTGTAATTTTCTTAGATTGCTTCCAAATGTATACTGCTCAGATTATTTTAAAGCACAATGCACATTTTCAATTCATACAGAAAGTGAGCAAGCTTTTGTCGTGTAATTTTAAATTAATTCGAGATTATAATTATTTTTATAAAAATTATATCAAATGCAATATATATACAAGTTAACTTTTATATTTATGTATGCAAGAAAAATTATATTCATTGACTGTTATCTTTGTAAATTTTTTAAATATTTTTGTAGCTTGGTGCGGTGATGGCCTTAGAATACATGTACAGCCTTTCTTATCCCTCTCTTTCCGTGAATGTCGTAGGAACAGTCTCCCTTTAGCTCTTACTGCAACTCTCCTACTGGAGCACGAGGATATAATATTCCTTGTTCTGTAAAGAGTTGTGAGACTTGAAACAAAGTCCTACACTGGTATTACACCAACCCATCTGGTGAACCCTCTTAAACAAAAGCCACACGTTTATTTCTTCGCAGTCGTTCCACAGAAAAATGTATGGAAATGAAACTAGCTTGTGACAACCTCACGTTATTTTTTCCACAGCTAATGTCATCTCCGTACATTTTTTCTGCGAAAAAATTAGCATGTGGCTTTTGTCAAAGGGGTCAGCTTGGTGTAGTAGGCCAATATCCTTGTATAAGGAAGCGAGTACCCAGGAGAGAACCGTGCCCAACAGAGGGAAACTGCACCAGAGTCGTCTGCGTGGGTACCTCTGTTTTACCTTTTTCTGCCGCCAAGCAGCATTGCCGTGTTCCAGTTTCTAGATTAAAATAGGCAGTGATATTACAGGCACCTAAAACAACACGTCACAAGTTCGCAACGTTTTCCAAGTCTTACAAAAAACAACCTTTCGTATATGAGACTATAGCCACTTACCTAGACGGGCACAGGGGCGACTTGGCCCGTAATTGGCTGGGCCGTCCCAGTGTGGTTCGGAGAATTGGGATTACCCAGACCCCTGATCACCCTGACTGTGTACAAGAACGAGGTTGGTTTAGTGGGTATACCCCGCAATCAGCTGGGCGAGTCCCGCATACGCCTAGCTGTCGACTAGCCATCGGCAGGTACGGTGCGCTACGTTAAAAAAAAGGTGGGCTTCAGGATTTCATTTCATGCGGACTATGCCCGCATATAACCGTCTGACAGTTGCTCTCGGGCCCACGACGTTCGGGAGAAGACGCCCGACCGCGTCAGGTAGCCCCAAGGAGGCGGGGTTCGAGGCGACGAAAGTGCTCGTCGAACCCCCACCTTCCGTCGATGACGGGTGAAACGGGGAAAAAAAAAGGGTGGTAAACACGGAGGCCATGCGCAAGTTCTCTTCCAGATTCCTCCCCCTGACGGTGACAAGTGTATCGTCTGCGTAGCAGAACAATCGTACCCTCGGGGGGAGGGCTGATGACGGATCCAGGATTTCATTTGCATTCGGACAAGGTTAAAATCACAAGTAAATAAAAAATTACATTTTAATTACCTTGAATTTTTACAAAGTTACGTACGCCTTGTGCCGTTAAGGCCGGTATTGTACTCGTAGGAGGCGGTTGCGCCGCTGATGCGAATTCGTATGAAACGAAAGAGCAGCGCCGCCGCGCTGCCTGAATAATTCGTCTCATACGAACTTATGAAAAAGTTGGTCTTAATTTAAAGAGGGGTGAGAGGGCGGGGGGCATGGCCCCCATCCATACCCCCCTGTATCCGTCAACGGCTGGGCAGCCTGCTTGTTAACAAACTTAAGAGGAAATCATACGGGTCGTTTTTCCATACAAACGTAGGTAGTTCCCTGTTTCCTAGAAATAGGTGTTCTATTTTTTTCCCAAAAAAATCAATGGCCACTATAGCCTGTTCCTATGTTTTCCTTTTTTATTAAGTTAAATATTAAATGAGATATAAACCTTCAAAAACCTGGAAATATTGTCCCAATTTTCTGCCCCTTCGGAGCATAATGTACAATACGCAAAATGTGCACGACACGCAATATGACAACATTATATGAAAAAAGCAAAACATAGAACCACAGCCAAAGCCTTCCTTTAACTTCTAACGTAAAAAGTAATTAAATCGGTCTAGTTTTAGCGGAGAAAACAGGAAACGTACCTATATTTTGTGTACTTTTATATGTATTTTCGGTCCGAGCTGCATTTGTCTCTTTCGCGGTCAGAACGATTGTTCGGGCGCGACGACAGTACCTACTTTAATACATTTTACAAAGGTTTGTAAATACCTTTTTTGAATTCTCTTGACCTTAGTGTTTCCTCTTAACTTGTGTAAAAAAGGTACATGCCTATATGTTGATACAGTAGTTATCTAGTAGCTCATTAGCTATTATCTATTCTGTGTCATTAGCTCAAAAGGAAATAGGTAAACAGCTATAGGTACGCTTCGAAAGCGGTATCTGTTTCAATATTGTCACTAACCCTATGTGGTCAGTATTTTCGGGCAGACATTTTTTTGCTTGGTTTGTTTGAACTACCGAGTTTGCCCGGCTAGTTATAAGAAATACTTAAGTTTGTCTCCATGTTATCACCAATGTTGTAATATGAAAATCAGAAATAAATTAGCCAATGTCTCGCTCGCCTCATGTCAAGGAGCACAGGTGAAGCTTGCTTTCATCTTCAGTCTTTGTCACATAAACCATCAGGGAAGATAAAATTCAAGCCGAAGATTCTTGTTGTAAATTAAAATAGGTGCAAATTCAATATTATGTTGATACAGTAGTTATCTAGTAGCTCATTAGCTATTATCTATTCTGTGTCATTAGCTCAAAAGGAAATAGGTAAACAGCTATAGGTACGCTTCGAAAGCGGTATCTGTTTCAATATTGTCACTAACCCTATGTGGTCAGTATTTTCGGGCAGACATTTTTTTGCTTGGTTTGTTTGAACTACCGAGTTTGCCCGGCTAGTTATAAGAAATACTTAAGTTTGTCTCCATGTTATCACCAATGTTGTAATATGAAAATCAGAAATAAATTAGCCAATGTCTCGCTCGCCTCATGTCAAGGAGCACAGGTGAAGCTTGCTTTCATCTTCAGTCTTTGTCACATAAACCATCAGGGAAGATAAAATTCAAGCCGAAGATTCTTGTTGTAAATTAAAATAGGTGCAAATTCAATATTATCCCCTGCTATTCGTGTTATCAAAAATAAATGCCCACTTAAACACTATTTATGTTTATTTTGATAACACAAATAACGGTGAATAAGGTTTTGAGCAATATTTACTTAATGCTTTACAAAAGAAAATGATTTGGACAGTACTTCCACAAAAACATACCTCCATATGGCTGTTGAATTAAGTTTGGATAATTATTGGATTGACTATAGCCTAAACACCCTTACTTAGGGCAGGCTCGAGCCCCTCGGTGGGGACGTATATGAGCTGTGATGATGATGAATTATTGAATTTGATATAGTAGGGTCACCGGGTAAGCGGTGGGTCAGTTGGGTACAGTGGGTCACGCACACACTGACAAAACCAGAATAGATTGCGTTGCCGCTTGTCCGCTCAGACACCCCTTTGCACGTAATCCCCCCTTGACTAGTTTCTGTGCGGCTGAAATGTGTAAAATACACAAAAATGTACAAATCAAAGTGTACTAATAGAATTTTATCGTTATTTATTGTTAGTTAGGAATTAAAAACAAAATTGACGATAGGTATTTAAATTACCTACAAAAAATCTTAGACTCACTGTAAACCATTGGGTGATTAACTGTTCACCATCCAGTGGACAGTCTATTTGATCTTTAAAAAAATTAAATGTAAAAAAACCTTTTTAAAAACAAGCTTTTATTTGAATGCGCTAAAAAAAAAGTTTTACACAAACTTTTACTTATAACGTCATTTCACATTTGACACAATTTATATGACATAATAGCTTGTCGCGAGATTTACTTGCGCGTGTAGTAACTTAAAAGTACTTAAAAGAGTACCTACTTTTAAGTACCTACTCGTATTTACTTAGTTTGAAAATTCTAATGAGCGCTCCACATTCTCGCGAGAACAACACGAGAAGCGTGAATGTGGATCCGATTCGCATGTTCTCGCGTAGTTCTCCGACTTTTGTTGGTTTTTTGGCGCGACAAAGGCGCGAGAACTATATTGAGAACCTTGTAGTTGTTGGGTTGGAAAAAATCATGATTTTTTAATAAAATCCAATTAATCATGATTTATTGAATAAATTATTATGATTTTTTTGGATTTTTTCGTTTTTATCGTTACTAATTTTAATAAGTACTATTTTGCGGAAACGAAAGAGGAAGAGGAAAAATTAAATATTTACCCAGTTCTGAGGCAACTATTTGGAGCGATGGCCTCCTCAGCATCAGTGGATTACGTAACAGACTAGGGGCCAAAAAGCTGAAAAATTAGTTTTTTTAATAAAGAATTACAATAATGACACTGTAATATGAAATATCTGATTTAGTCGGAAAATAGATATTCATAAAAATACATTTTTCTTCACAAAAATAAAGACATTTGATTTAATCACTGATTTTGTGCCAACCCTGCCTTGTACCTTCTCGCAAGAATCTCGCGAGAAGTGTGTACCTACCTAAGAAGTTCTTGCGGAGGTTCTCGAGTAGATTCTTGCTGAGACTCTCGCGGAGAATCTCGCGTGAATGTGGAGCGCTCATAATGGATAAAATTATTCATATCAAATTATTTAATTTATTTGTTTACCTACAAAAGTAAATCTCGCGACAAGCTTTTATGCCATATACATCCATCCATCGGAAGTAGAGATTCTGTAGGAAAAATATTAGGGCTAACAAACCTACTTTTTTCCCATACAAACTAAATAAAATATTTTTTGGTATTAAGTGCCGACAACCCTACGTAAGCGTACGAGGAATACTACGCTCACGTCATACAAACTAAATAAATTATTTTTTGGTATTAAGTGCCGACATCCCTACGTAAGCGTACGAGGCATACTACGCTCACGTCTATCACGTGTCTCTTGTGTTTAAATTTCTTTTGTGTTAGTCTCAGTCTGTTCATCTCATTCAACGCATCATTGTTGCAAAGTCGTTTGCCGCTTAACTTAGAACAGTCTAGCTCTTCAATAAGAAGACCTTCTTATGATTTTACCCTACTAAAATGAGCCACGTATGCTTGACCAGCAGCGAAGAGTTTTGAGCCTATTTCAAGTTATTCTTAGCAAGACCTTTATTTGATAGGTACCCATATTGTAGGAGTGCATTAAAAATAATTGGTCTGCCATCTTGGGTATGCCGCCATCTTGGATTTAGAATGACGTCACACAGTTAACCAAGCATTTTTATCCAAACTGTATGTGTATACAAAATTTCAGCTCAATCGGTTAAAGATATCTACTTCAAAATTGATTTTAAAGCTTTAGAAGTCCGCCATATTGGATTAATAGTGACGTCATATTATTTTTCGAGTTACTCTTAGCAAGACCTTTTATTTGATACCCATATTGTAGGGGTGCATTAAAAATAATTGGTCCGCCATCTTGGGTATGCCGCCATCTTGGATTTCGAATGACGTCACATAGTCAACCATGCATTGTCATCCAAACTGAACATATATATAAAATTTCAGCTCAATCGGTTAGATATATCTGCTTCAAAATTAAGTTGCAAGATTTCACCCAAACATACATACTTACATACATTGCAAGTTAAATAAAAGCTTGTGAATACCTGAGAAAAATCTAAATTATGAGAAGTCAATGATTTAGTAATATTCTAAAAGTAGATAAAATTTACAATACTCGTACATCAAATCAATTTTTTTGCCAATCTGACTGATGTTTTAAGATATGAGCGATCAAAAAGTCATCCACTGTTTACCAGATCACCCTACGTACTCGTATCTACATAAATTTTTCGTTTCTAACAGTTTCAATTTTATACGTAGGTTGGCCTTAGCTAGGGAGTCTAAGCACTTGGACTCACCAAGGTTTTTATACAAAAACTTATGTTTACTTATGATGTACTAGACATCGATCCAATTAATCGTGCCCATGATCTTCAGACGTCATTTGATGGTATGGCAACTAATACAATGGGAACCCTATTTAACTACTTAACTTCGAAAGTTGTTGATTCGATTTTTAACCGACTTCAAAAAAGGAGGAGGTTCTCAATTCGATGCGTGTTTTTTGTGTGTATGTTACGCGATTACTCCGCCAATTGTGGACCGATTTTCAAAATTATCTTTTTATTCGATAGATACTACTGCGGTTGTCCCATTGTCACCAAAGTCAGGATCTGACGATGGGATCGCAGAAAAAAGGGAAAGCTTTAAATTTTATAGGTACAGTCGGCTTTAAAAGTAAATAAACATTTTAGTACCATGTCACACCAATTATTAACAATGCAATATAGGTGTAATCATACTAAATAAAAGGAATAGTTGGTGTGATGTGGTACTAAAATGTCCATCTACTTCTGAAGCCGACGACCGTACGTACAGCTTGTTTCATGTTTTTTCTGAAGCTATTCAGGTATTTACGTAATTGTAGTCTCGAACCGAGCTGATGATGGAAAGGTTTTAAGTTACTTCGCTGAGCTGGTATTAAATTCACTAAAAATATAAAAATAAATGAATCCAAAATCGGTTCTAAATTTTAAGACTTTCTGGGAGGTATCGCTTGGTACCGATTTCAATATAGAAATTAATGTAATGTTGTCTGTATTCCTATATTATTTTTAACTTTTAAGTGTTTTTGAAATCGGATGTTATTTTTTTTTGGAAAATTGTTTTTATTGTACAGGTGGAAAAAAAGACCGTGGTTGGAGGAAAAGTACCTTTAATATTGATGATGCCAAATTTTGCTGAAAGGAAACATTTATTTTCAAAAATAATTAAAACTGCATTTAAAGATTTTTGAAAAATCACCTGCTTGACTGATTGATTTGATTGATTGATTTTTGAAAAATCACCGCCGGGAATCGAACCGGTGAAATGTGACAAAAAAAATATCCTGTAGTTTATGGTACCAACCGAAAGAGTCATTCATAAGGATCAATTTCTTTTAAACAACATAGTATCTTAAAATAAGGAAAGACCAAGAAATTTTTTTTTTTATTGTAAAGCTTACTCAGTATCTAAAGAAAATAGTTCACTTAACTTATGAATTACTCAAAATGAGGCCCATTTTCACGTATGCACAGACGTATTCTTCGACTGAATTCGCTACATGTCACCTTTTATATCGAGTTTATTGAATATTTAAACTATTAGTTCAACTTTTCTGTGAATGGGCTTTACAATAAAAACATCTTGGTTTTTCTTTTGTTTTAGATACTTTGTTTAAAAGAAATTTATCCTTATGAATGACTTTCTTTATGAATTTATAAATAATAAATTATAAATAAATTTATCCTTATGAATCTTTCAGTTGGTGTCGTAAAATACAGCATGTTTTTTTTTACATTTCACCGATTCGATTTCCGGCTGAAGCAGGTGATTTATCAAAAATCTTTAAATGCAGTTTTAATTATTTTTAAAAATAAATGATTGTTTCCTTTCAGTAAAATTTGCTTCCATCAATATTAAAGGTACTTTTCCTCCAACCACTGTTTTTTTTCCACCCGGTATAGAGAGCAGTTGTCGTTTCTTGTAAACATACTATCAAACTAATAATTAATTAATAAATTAAATTAACGAATTAATGAGCTATCGCTGCAGGGTTAAAATTTTTCGCATAAACGTTACATCGCACCAATAGAGCATCGATAATTGTATATAAAGGGATAAAACATCGCAGAACTGAATCATCGCCACGCGTGTTCGATATAATTTATAAATCAAATCAACAGTTTTCGAAGTCAAACAGGTAACACTAAATTCAGCTTATTCAGCCAAATACAGATAGTATGCAAAATTATAATAGTAACAACATATCGATGAAATGTAAAATTAATAATATTATTTCGATTAATTACAATGTCTGTTATGAAAAATTACTCCTCAAATTTAAAAACGTCAATCACAAATTATGTCAAGACTAAAAATTATAATACAATGCACAAACTAATAAGTAAACAAGATACAATGGCAATAAAAAAAATATTAAAAATGTCAGTCACAATTCAAATACATTTTGGACAGGACCTAAATACTTACTTTTTAAATAATACTCTCTATACCTTCCCCCTAACCATGATCGCTTAAATCAATATTAAAACCGCGCTGAGCGAGATGGCGCTATACGCAGCGAGAGGTCTTTGTTTTAATATTGTTTTAGCCTTGCTTTAGGCGATCATGGTAGGACCCCAGCTCATTATATCCCGAACTGTCAACCATTACATTGATTTTTGGAGGATTTGAGTTATAAAGAGTGTGATGGCACAGTTTAACAATACATTGTTAAACTTATGTTATTTATCAAGTGGTTTATATCCAGATCAGCTAAAAAAGGCAATTATAAGACCAATATACAAAAATGGTAGCCATTATGATTATGCGAACTATAGACCAATTGCAATATTATCTGTAATAAATAAAATAGTTGAAAAAGTATTAGTATCACAGATAACCTCTTTTTTAAATAAGCATAACTTGTTAACAAACTACCAACACGGTTTCAGGCGAGGTCACAGCACTAATACAGCGCTGAGTAGCTTTTCAGACTTAGTAAATGATAGCCTTAACAACGGAAAACAGGTCCTAGCTCTTTACATTGGTTATAAAAAAGCCTTTGATACGCTCGAACATGAGGTGCTGCTCCAAGCTATGGAAGAGTGTGGAGTGGGTGGTCCTACTAGCCAGTGATTCCGGAATTACCTTTCAAATAAAACTATACGCACAATGATTAACGGCATTACTGGGGAGGAAGCCAGGGTCACGTTAGGAGTACCGACTGGGTCAGTGTTTGGCCCACTGGGATACATATTGTTAGTGAATAGCGTAGTGAACGTTATACAGCAATGTAATATGTACATATGTCAGCTGATTTGCCAAACTCTTAGAAATGTGCTATAGTGTTGCTGCTATTCAAACATACAAAAGATCACAATCAGCATTTGTTTTAAGAGTAAGCCTACTGAATGTCTTCTCTAGAATATCCTAGAATGAATATTATATCTATTGACAATTAAAATTTGTCTCACAGGCAGTTGCAGAGCGTCCATTATTTCATAATAAGCCTTGCTCATAATAATCTAATGTCATCTTGCACAGCATCAGATTTAATGAAGCTGATGCTGCATTGAACCTTTGTGCAAATGACTATTACGTACCTATTACGGCATTACAAACTAATCGCGTCTCTCTTTCTTGAATCAAATATATGTTATTAGGTTATACTATCAAATATGTATGCTTAGTAGCTCCTTCGGTTTCTTATCGCTTACTATGCTCACGTAACTGCTACTGATTACTATTCTATCTTTACTAAACTGTGAATAAATTGTCAGTAACAAAAATCAATATTCATGTAAAAAAGTGAATGAAGTATTTCACACAATTAATAGTACATTGCGATATAAGTGCGGTATGTTGGTTATAACTGACGAGGCGGAATTTCAGCCCGAGCCGAAGGTGAGGGCATAATAGAGCCGAGTGTTTATAACCAATATACGCACGTATATCGTACGACCCTTTTCAACACACTTGTGAAGAAAAATACTTAATAAACTAATTTTTTGGAATAAATAACACAAATCATTGTCAATTTGTAGACAAAACGAAATAATGGTATGAACATAATTGGAGTTTGTTGAAGTTTTGTATATTTCCTCTTAGCTTTTAAAAAATATAGTACCAACATTAATGTGCGCGGCCGGCAAGTGCAGCATTTCCGGACTCGTGCCTCGGCTATAATACACGCGTGTTTTATGAGCTTCTTTATGTATCTAAAACCGGTAAAATTAGATCCACTTTACCAGCAAGTGTGTTGAAAATATTATTTCGGTGTTTTGTTACATACCTACTTCATATAAAGATTACAAGAAAAACAGATACAATAAAATAAATAGAAATAGTAAGGTAACATTATTGTGATTTTATAACAAGCGAAAAAGATACATTTAGATAAAGTACTAGTTTACAAATATTATAGTGAAAGTATCTGATGAGATACAACACTAACATTAAATATTCGCATAGCTGCTTACATTCTTTATGAAAGAATTACATAGCATCTCGCTCTCAACCAATATTAAGCGAGGAACATCAAACAAAATAAGCTTTAAATAAACACACAATTACATAAGGTGCAAATTCACGCCTCATGACAGTAATATGTTGTACACCTTGGAACTGGAGCCATAAACTTTCATTTACCAACTGTCGTTGCAAAGCATGAACCTGCACCATTACACTGTATAATGTATGTATCGTTATACTGTATAATGTAGGTTTTCTTATTGCAACTAAGTTGGCAAACAGGCATACTGCCCACCTGATAGTAAGTGGCTCCTGTGAGATTCGCAGCAAAACTGCAACCCCCACAAGAACCATAGTGCATGTTGCCAACTTGTGACATCAAATGTAAAGTCATGGTACCCAGTAATTTCATTGCCACATCTTAACCTTTAAGCCGGAACACAGCAATGCAAGCACTGCTGATTTGCGGCAATAGGTAAGACGGAGGTACCCAAGCAAATCCTGGTACAGAGTCTCCCTCCGGTGTAGGTGCATGGTTACATACATACATACATAATATGATAAATAAGATTTCGAATTCGCCAACGCATTCTATTAAAATTTATTCACAATTTTTTACAAAGTCCTGTTTATTGCCTTATTGATAATACAATACATTGGGCAAGGTTAAAATACAATAAGTAACAACAAATTTCCTTATTTATTTAACTTTCGTATAAAATATGTCTGTATTTAGATATGGATGTCTGTAAACATAACTTTAAAAAGTTATTTGTGATAAGAGCACCCACAGAGTATCATACAGGACCATAACATCGTTTTCAGTGTCCCGTCTTTATCGTAGATGCATAATTACTTGTCTGTGGATATGGGCTTCTGTCATAGTCTTTGATGAGTCTAGCCTCATATTCTGCTGGTGTTCACTTATTGGAGAGCTTATCTCTGTAACAGAAGATGAAAAGATTTATGAAAATAGATATTAATAAGATTTAGTTACACTATTTATCTTGTAGTTATCTTATCTTATCTTGTTAAGTCACTAAAAGACGAAAAAGAATTTTTATTCTTATTTTTAAAGAGGCTTTAGTACAATCTGGGTATAGCCACCCAGCATTATAGGGAAATCAAAACTAAGGAATCATTAAAACATTCAATGAGTGTCAGTTAGTTTAACAGGAAAAAGTTAATTAAACAATCTAATCTAACTCATATAATCAAAATTTTTGCGAGAACAATTATCATATTGGCGCCTTTCAATGTGCCAACCAGCCAGGTAATATCGGAATACAAACAATAAGCGGGAGATGGGTGACTGAGGCCGCGCGGAGCGGAGGCTTGAATGCAATTTGTTGGTAGGTACTAAATGGTCTAAGGTTGGCGCCGATGAAATTACCAAGCGTAGGACGCGTAAGCGCGACGAGATTGCGTATGCCCGCCATGCGTGCAGTAAATTCAAATTAATGTATCTAAATAATTTATTACTATAAGTAATGGTGTTTGTCTGCTAAGTTTAAATTCCACAAATGACCACTTATTTATTAGTATTTATATCATTAGCTGTTTGAAAATAATGTTTTCACACTAACGGCCGGTTGCACCAAAAATTCATTTTACGAACTCGTAAAAAGTAAACGTATACCGTAAAAAGATGTTGCACAACGATTTTGCGATACGTTTTACGGTTACTTATGCGGATACTTTTTATGGAGCTCACGCCCTGCTCATAAAGTAAAAGTATAAATTTTGACAGTTCGCTTGTATTTGTAATTCATGTTTAAGGTTAGAAAACGCGTTTAAAATACAATTTAAATTCACTTTTCACTACATAATCCACTATCCGACAATGATATTGAAAAATTATCCATTATATTATATAGTTGCTGTCGTCGAAGAACAAACATTAGAGTAGGTGAAATGCTCACTGAAAGCAGCGATTTTTACACACAGATACAAAGATATTATTTATGATGCATTATTAAAATTACTCAGGCATAAAAATATAACTCACCACACAACAAAACTTTTTCGTCTTATTTTTGTAGCTTTGACGTTATTACGAATTCAGCCAATGTCATGAATTTAGTATTGTTTGATTGATAAGTCATAAGTCCATGGCCAATGTAAACTCAGAAGAATAACTAATGATTGTTCTGAGAATGTAAACAAAAAACACTATCAACATCACGTTTTGACAAATTAATAACATGTCTTACTACATATAAAAAAAAACTTTCATGGTAGTAAAAATCTACTAAGCTAAAATGGTAGAATTAACGCTTCATTCGTGTAGCATGGAATTTTACGGTTACTTTTACTGAAATTTTTTTGGTGCAACATAAATTTATGGATTCGTAATAGTGACAGATTGGTATAAAGATAACGTATAACTGAATTTGTAAAAACATAGCAATTTTGTTGCAACCGGCCGTAATAAACATAGCAATTTTGTTGAAAATAATATTTTCACACTAAGTTTGTATAAAAAAAACTGACATCAAATTTTGCAAGTTCTTATATCTCTGTATTTCATTTATCTTTAGAAGTGTTATTTGTAAAGAGTGCCTTTTATTTATAATAATTCTAACCTAGACATGGTGTTTCAAAAATACCCCTAAAACCGAAAAGGTGTTGTACGGTAGGTAAATAAAATCAGTAACCCACCACTTCCCTAAATGGGGGGTGGCAGTTTGTATGGAGCATTCCGCAATTTTCAAGGTAGAAAGCTCAAAATTGGTATACGGACTATTTGTGACTAACAAAAAAATCATGCATCATTTTTTTTTTATCTGCCCCCAACCCCTTAAAAGAGGGGGTGAAATTTTATATGGGAGTTTTCACAGTTTTCGAGGTAGGAAGCTAAAAATCGGTACACAGACTTTGTTACCAACGAAAAATACCTGCCTTTTTTTTTTGGAAATCTTCCGTGTTACCCCAAATTTAACGCGAGCGAAGCCGCGGGCAAAAGCTAGTTATCTATAAATGCAAGGTGGCTCAATTTAGGTATCCGGGAGTGTAGGTTCATTTAATTCAGGGATTCCTAAAGTGGTAGATATCGCAGTAGACCCTTGGGGTTGAAATTGGTTTCCCAGAGTTTGACATAAATGAAATCTGCTTTTATGGCGGCTGTACACTCTCGCCGAGACACCCCGAGACAGGCCGAGTGCGAGAGTGTACATGGTAGCTCTCGCCTCGCCTCGGGATGTCTCGTGCTTACTCGCCCGCTCTCGCTCCCGTGTCGGTTTTTTGTGCCCGAGTCAAAGGGTCTCGGCATGTCTCGCGAGGAACGGCGAGAGCATTGATGTACACTCTCGCCAGTGCAGTGCACAGCCAGCAACCGCTCTGAACACACGTGAATTGAGTCGTACTAATCATAATATTTCACATCGGAATAAGTATTTGCACGTCGAAAAATGACAAAATATGTTAGATTAGCTTCTTATAATCATCTCTGTAACCATATTTTTATCCGACTTCAAAAAAGGAGGAGGTTCTCAATTCGATGCGTATGTTTTTTTTGTGTGTATGTTACGCGATTACGCCGCCGATTGTGGACCGATTTTCAAAATTTTTTTTGTATTCGATAGAGTAAACCCCAAGGGTGGTCCCATGGTCACCAAAGTCAGGATCTGATCATGGGATCCCATGAAAATCGAGGGAAACGCTAATTTAATACCAGCTCATTGAAGGTGAGCTGGTATTAAATTCGGGTTTCTTTCACTAAAAAGGTAAAAATAAAAAATATTATATAAAAAATAAAAACCTACTTCAAAAACACTGAGAAATTAAAAATAATATAAGAATAGGTACAGACAACATCTCACTTCTATATTGAAGTCGGTGCCAAACGATGCTCTCCTAGAAAGTGTTAAAATTTGTCACCGACTTCAATATAGAAGCGTGATGTTGTCTGTACCTATTCTTATATTATTTTTAACTTTTCAGTGTTTTTGAAGTCGGTTTTTATTATTATTATTCGATGCATAGCGACCATCCACCATCTTCTTTAACGCCACTCTGATTTTTTTTTTGTATGATATTCGTGTACATACATATAATAATTAATAGTGCATAGCGAAACAGTGGAAGCTACTTCTAACGCGTCCATCCTCTCGGTGATCAAAACCGCAAGTGAATAGACGAGAGTGTACATGGTAAGCACTCGCTGACAGGTCTCTCGGGCGAGACCTCTCGGCGAGACTTGACGAGAGCACTCGTCGAGAGTGTACAGCCGCCATTAGGGGTCGACAAGGTGTAAAAATCAACCTTATTAATTAAGTTCTAATTTGAAACTTTCAAGAAACTGTATTTATTGTGTTACTTGTACCAACTTGGTATAAGAATGACTAATATTTTAGAGGAAGTATCATTGTTTCAATAGAAAAAAAACTAGAGGTAGGATTTTCAAAGTAATTCGGCAATCCACCATAGCTAAGGTGTTGGTTTATTTTTGCAAAAGAACCTCTTGCCCAAAATTATTTGTAGGTACAGTACTTCCTATAAAACTAAAATCATGAAGTTAAGATAATCTTTGTCAAAGAAATTTTTTCGTTACTGATAGTTTAGGAAATTACTAATTATAGCTTTCTGATATTAAATATTCATATCTTTATGTAACTCTAAACTTTACGTCAAGAAAATAATTTTTTGCATAAAATATTGGACTGGTTATATTTTAGTTCGTTTCAGTACATAAGAAATTCATACTATGAATCAAAGAAAGAACCATTTTTGTTTATTTACTTTTTATGTTTTCTAAATAATGCGATCAGTCCAGTCATGCTGACTATGAGCAGATGTGTTGCGGAGCTTTTGTCGTGTGGATTGGAGGTATTTTTCATAACAAAAAAATAACAAATTAGGTATCTTATTGTCTAACCTCATGTAAGCACAGAACAACATAGATATTATACCTTACCTACCTTATACGCCTTGGATTAAATGGAATAAGCCCACTGATGTTCCTTTGTTTTGTGTTGAACGGAAATCAAATGCTTTCCATTTGTTCCAGTTGTTTGAACAAGAATTTTAATTACTTCAGATTAATTCCGAACAATATATCATTTTAAATCATTTTTCAAAAAGAATACAACAAAAAAATCACAAGATAAAATTAATGTAGTTCACAAACGAAGTTAAGTTAATTTTAATGATGGTAATCACATAATGGTTTTTTTGTGGTTACAAAAACATTTCTATCAGCATTAATTTCATGAAAGATTAATTTTTTGTTTTTGATTGAGACGCGTTCGAGCCTCGTGCCTCGGGCTGCGTTCGTAAACCATCGCTCGACGTCGGGCGATCGCCCTAGAGAGGACGTCTCTTCGTCGGACGTTTTAGAACATAGATATAGAATGAAATAGATGGGCTATAAAAGCCGTCAAACATGAGGAAAAGAGATAAACTTATACACATTGCCAAAGGAAAGAGGAAGATGGCATCATTTTTTTTGTCCTTGTTACCGTATATAGGTGAAACTGGTAGTGGGGATTGTTTATCACCAGCGTCTGGTGCTAAACAAATACGTGGAAGAAATTTGTTCTGTGAATTATAGCTTACTGTGTAATTATTTAACACTTTAATTAGTGTAATTGTTAACTATTTGAACATTTAAATCATGGTGCACTGCTCCGTTTTAGGTTGTAATAGTGATAGTGCTAGAAAACAGGAAAATATAACCTTTTACAGGTAAGACCTAAATTGTGTCAATAAAAAGCTCCAAAACTATTTTTTAAATTATAAATACAAGTTATATTGCAATATTTTATCCTTCTACTATGGTTCTCAATCATATTATGGGATTAAACATGAAATTTCAAACTAAGTAGTAAGGTTACTGTTAACCTAACAAGCTAGGAATGTCGCCATACAATATGGTACAGCCAACGCGTATAACATTTTGCCGGGTTATAATGATACCAGTTACGCTACGACTATTTTTCCTTGATTCGTAGGTAATTTGTTACGTGAAAGGGAACTCACATATTAGTTTCTGTGTTACATTAATATTCACATATTTAAGTATAAAATTTTGAGCATTTTAGATAACAAAGGTAATTCTTTTGAAGTGAGACTTTCCATTTGCTTGTTTGTCTGTATTTAACAGATTTCCTTCGGAGATAACTACTCGAAAACAGTTGGGTTAAAGCTACTGGTCGATTGAATTGGCAGCCAACCAAGCATACCCGAATGTGTTCTAAGCATTTTGAACAACAGTGGATTCAGAAAAACAAAAAAAGCACTTTTCTTAGGAGTGGTGCTATTCCTAAACTTTTTTTACAGGTCAGTAACTTATACATATTATATCTACAAGGTACATACCCTATCAAGCCAAAACTTAAATTTATTTTTCACAAACCCAACTATTTTTATGGGGGATATCGAAATTTATTTTACAGTTTTGGATTAACATGGGTAGGGTAGGTACCAAATCCTTTTCTACTATTTTGATATGGCCAAACATATTATTAATGGTTTGATTTTGGTCATTTTCTATTAATATAACAAGTCTGACCATTAGTACAGATACAGTTTAAAAATTTATTAATTAATATTTTTAATGTTGTAAAATTAGAACCTGCTTTTATTTTTAACCTGTATACATATTGTTTTAGGACGCATCGGTGTTGGATTTCGGTTCAAATTTGAATTCGCCCCGAAAGAGAAAAATGCGGCTTCAAATGCTGGGTTTGAAACAATCAGCGAGGTCATCAAATAAAAAACTACGGCCAGTGCGTCAATCGCTTAGACGATTGGGAAAAAAAGTAGTCACACTTGAAAATGTGTAAAGTGATTTGAAGTGTAAGTTAATGATGCAAAATTAGTAGTTGGACATTTTAGATACTGTAAAATGTTTATTTAAAATTTAATTATACATTTTCTAAATCTTCACAAATATTTAGTAAATGTGTAAATATTGGATTTTAAATAAACTGCAGAGATAAAGAAAAAACAATGATTATTGCCCGCTGTATTCTTAATCGAGCGACGATCTTCGCAAGGTACCTAGCTGGCAAAAGCTGGAAGCGAGTGGTCGCGGATCGTGCTCAGTGGCGAGCACTTGGAGAGGCCTATGTCCAGCAGTGGACGCGTGTGGATGATGATGATGATTCCTTATATTTTTTCTTATATTTGTAAAGATGTTTACATAATAGCTTAAATAAATAATAGTAAAATGTTTTAAAACGAAATATACTCGAGTAAATCCGAAAAGTGTAGTTTTATTTAAAAGTGTAAATAACTTTAGACTGCGGCGAAGGTTGAATGAAGAATTCAATAAAAAAAATCGCAACTTCCTCCCACTTTTATTTTTTGAGACATATTATTGAGCGAGGGGCGCTCATTAAAATGTCTCAAAAAAATACGTAGATCAATCAACCCTACTTTATGTTTATAGTGGTAAAAGCCACTATAAACATAAAGTAGGGTAAAACTTAAAGCAACACTGGTATACCCATCTACTTTAGGCAGGTATGACGTCATCTATGTCTGTCCCTTACGGGTATACGGTCACGTCCTATCTATTCATTCTTTATCTAAGTTTTAGAACGACATCGTAAGCTGTGGCTGTCAAATGTCATTTTGATATCAAAATAACCTAAAATTGATTTTTGCTTTAGTTTTAATCACTTGTTTTGCTCTATTAGCACTTCGCTTATAGAAATTATTAGCAATGTCATTTTCATCCATAATAATGTATCCATTTTCTGTAACTATTTCTATTGTCTTCATTTATGAAATTACAAAACACAGTCGAGTGATTATAAATCTACGATAATACAAAATTAACCTGTTTACAAATTATTACAAAAAGGAGGAAATAGCCGAAATAACGGACATGTCATCTGTCAAATAAACGTCAGGGCGATTTTCACCCACCTATTGCAAGGGGCGACCGGTGCGTCCGACGCTGCGTCGTCGAGCGAGGTTTACGAACAGCTACACAATTGATCGTCGTGCGTTCACAGTTTTACACCAGCCCCCCTAGACAAGACGTTTTTCGATAATCGCTAACGCAACCGCTAGAAGGAAAATGTATGCGATTTGACATAAGCTGTCGCTGAGCTTTCGGGCGCAATTGTCAAATCTCATACATTGTCCATTTAGCGATTGCGTTAGCGATTATCGAAGGGCATCTTGTCTAGGGGGTCTGGGGTTTTCGAACGGAAAAATAACCCGATACATCTTAAACTTCCTTGGTTTCATCACCACAGGCGCGTTCCAGATAAGAATAGATTTGCAATATTTTCAACATTTTTAGCATCAAGGCATTTCATTAGCGTTTGGTTAGCTTATATATATCACTTAAATAACATGAAGTTATAACTTAACATTAAATTATACATATAACATGTATAAGTTAACAGGAAGTTATACATTTATGTACATATAACTTCATGCTAAAAAACAAAGGCTGTGTTCCAGATAAGCATCACCTCTTTGCTGGTGCTGACATCGGCCTCGTTTTGTGTTTCTTATAAGAAATGTTTACATTTTTAGCCACACTTATCGTTACAAATTAAACGGTAGGAACTGATTTTTCATGCTGAATTTTGACGCTTCATCTTTTAATCCAGTAACTTAATATTTCAAATAATACAAATCAAAATCGGATAAGACTATAATAATATCTTTTTTATTTTTTAGATCCGCGTAAAAATCTTTTTGATTTAAGAAAAAAGAGCCAAATTGAGCCCAGTTATTTGCATGGATATTTAGTGCAAACTTTTCGTGGCAGAAATGGAACACACGAAACCAGCCCCCGTAGCACGTCCACCAAAACACGATATGATAAAGCGATTTATCGCGGTGAACTGTCAAAATACGACTAAACCCTATTGTATTTTGACAGTTCACCGCGATAAACTGCTTTATCATATCGTGTTTTGGTGGACGTGCTAGGGGGGCAGCACGATGGTGAGGCGGAATGGGGAGCTGTCGTCTCCTTTTGCGAAAACGTCATCTCGCAGAAGGAGGCCGCGGAGAGGGAGCGGGAGAATGATCACGGTTGGACCCGTGCACGCCGCCGTAAGGCCCTCCGTCTGGGGATTGCCCTGGTGTTCTCGGGCAATCCCCCCTTGGCGATAGCCTGACCAGGTGGTCAGGCTTGCCCGGGCGCGTGGGTAGTGGAGTCGCAGTGTGGACCTTACCTAGCACGCCCATAAGGGCAGGAAGAACACCGGTGGGTTTTAGTGGGTAGGCTTGGCACTCTGCCGAGAGAGCCCCACACACGCTCGCCGTCTAGCCAACGGCGGGTACGGTGCGGTTACGCATTTCCCCCGAAAAAAAGGGGGGGCAGCACGAAAAGTTGGCTAACGAAATGCGCCAATGGCTAATGAAATGCGTTGATGCCAAAAATGCTGAAAATCTTGCAAAATTATGTTTATCTGGAACGCGCCTTACATGCTCGCTCGTACCGTGCTCATCAAAGAGGATAGTAATACTGTGCTCATACTCTTTCCCATCTTCGCGGCACACGTACGTAGTGTTACATACTCTTTAGCACACAAAGGGCCCTAGCCCTTTTGGGTATATGTGTTCTGTGGCCCTAGGTAATTTGTGTGTCGGTCGTACAGAACAATATACTCCTCGTCGGCGCAGGAGGCAGGCGCAGGGCCTTGCAGCGATGCTAGCGAGCAGGAAGAACGGGCGCGTCGCACGATTTTTAAAACTTGTATCTTAGAATAATATCGCAGTTGTATATTGTATTGCAAATGGCAAAAAGTTCGTTTTCTCTACTTTTATCGCCAAAAGTAGATAAAAGAAGCAGGCAGGCAAATTCAAGTTTTAATCTGGACCCCTATCGAAAAGTTATACCTACGCCCTACGCCTATGTGATTAACTATGACTTAGTTAATTATACTGTACATAATATATTATATGATTTAATTATAATATGAAATTAATATATGAAATAATAATATTGTAGGTAATTTATTTTATGAACAATTCTCCCGACACTGTGTTGTGCCGACATGACCGATGGCGTTGCCGACTGCCTTCTGTAAGCAAGCAGTACCTAATTGGTGACCTAATTGTGATTGTGTATGCAAAAATCAAGAGGCAGGTTTTTTATTTTCGAGATTCGCGAGGATGCCCATTTTAAATGTTTAGAATAATAATCCATTTTATTTTACTTGCTCAAGTCGTGGGCGTTTCTTAGTAAGTAATGAGAAAAAACGATAGAATGATAGATTGTTTTGACTTTTGAAGGAAGATTTTTGTGTGTGCTAGCTAAGTATAGGTAGGTACATACTTTATTACTTACTATATTTTATGCTTCGTTATGATTTGTAGCGCCCTCTCTACGAAAACTCCAATAATTTTTTATGTAACATAGCATTTTGCTTTTAAGAGAACCTCATCTTAATAAGTATCACCAAAGCTAAATAGTAGATGGCGCTATAAAAGAATGCCATAAAGCAACTTAAAAAAATAATATAAAGTTTGTTTGTCTTTACATACTACATAATACATGAAAAAGATAAAAAGCCTGGTTTTGAGGTTTTTCAGGACATATCCATAACAATTAAGTAAAGATAGAATGTTATGATAGCAATGCCACGGTAATAGTATACCGTGGCAATGCTTAGAGGCCTTAGAGCAGCCATACTCAAACTTTTTTTTCTTGGACCACTTTCAGATTTTAGCTGTGTCGCGCGGGCCGCTACCTAATAATATACCACAATGTTTTTTAGGCGTTAATGAAAAACCTATTGCGTTTAATTGTATATTTAAATCTTAATGAGAATGATGATAATTGGGAACATTTTTTAACAATTTCATCTAGATCTGGCTTTTAATTGGGATGATGACTGAATTCAAATTTTTACGTCTCGTCATTAAATATTAAAAAACCGTGGAAAAAGATGCGGTCTTGTGAAATTAGAATTAAAATCGGCTTAGAAATACATTAGATACAAGCATTTTAAGTTGTTAATTTGAAGGCGATTAGACAGAGAGATCTGACATCAACCGTGACGTCATCGTTGAGTACGGCCACAGATAATATAATACTACAGTAGTACGGCCATATTAACTCCTTGTAAATTGTTGTTTTGCTAGAAAGAGATGGAGAAAAATCTTTAATACCTTATATCTTGGTTGTTTTTATAGTTATTCGAAAACCGATTTTTTCTTTCTGTTTATTATATGAATGAGCTTCTATAAAAGCAAAAAAAAATTTTTAGTCATCTAGCCTAATACGTTCTTTGCATATTTCATTTTTGAATAAGATTCCTCAGAAAGAAATGTCGATGCAAAAAACGTAAGCAGAATTTGGGCGCATTTTTTAATAGTCTTATATTGATCACGCACTATTATCCAATATTCGACGTACCTACTCCTCCTTTTCTCTTTAAAAATAACTTCTAAGTTTGTATAAGTTTTAATTAACACGCGCAACGTGTGCAATCAGAGCCTTGCGCTACGCTTAATAATCCCGCGGAATTTAAAATAGGTAATTGGCTTTTACTTCACTTCATTTCGAGGGAGTAGAATTTGAAGCTACAACGGGTGGGCCACTTTTAAAAGCCTGGCGGGCCGCATGCGGCCCGTGGGCCGCAGTTTGAGTATAGCTGGCTTAGAGCATAGCAATGCTGCAGTAATAAAGGCTGAGTAACTCAGCAACACCAAATTGACTCAAATACTTTACCACATGCATGTGACTTTACTACTCAGCAACAGATAGCGCTGTATGCAGTAAACTGGAGAAAACTAAACTCCTGACCACTAGATGGCGATGCAAGCACACTTCTAAGCTTTTATTACTTTCACTTCACCTGTTCGGTGTCTGTAATGATTTGAAATCTTGCAAGTTGCAAGTTCACCCACTTCCAGGTCTTCGATTGAGCTGAAATTTTGCATACATAATTATGTATATCGCGTGATAATGCAATGATGATTTATAAGCTTTTATTTTAAAAAGTTTTTTTTAATAATTTTACTTGTTTCTTAGTAATTTTGCTATCACCAAGTATTACCACAGATTACTGAATAGTTACTAGTATTACTTTTATATCGATAAGACGTATTAGTACCTACCTATTTTGAGAGTTCCGTACCTCTACAGAAAAAAAGGAATCCTTATGGGATTACTTCGTTGTCGTCTGCCTGTTTGTCTGTCAGTCAGGACCCTTTTTCCCGGCGGTAACGCGAAGAAATATTAAATTTAGGCCTACTCCTATAAGAATAGGGAGCGTCAGTGGCGCTGTGGACTCGGCACTTGCCTTCCGATCGAGAGGTCCGAGGTTCGAGACCGCCATGTACCAATGTGTTTTTCGTTTTTCGAATGTCAAATGTAGGTAAGTACATTAATTTGTCTGACGCTCCTACGCTGAAGGAAATCATCGTGTGCTACATACATCTGCGAAGAAATTCAATGGTGTATGTGAAGTCGACGAATCCGCACTGGGCCAGCGTGGTTGACTAAGGCCTAATCACCCTAACATAGGGTAAGCTCGAGCCCCTCCGTGGGGACGTATAGGAGCTGTGATGATTGATTAATAAGAATAGGTTCTCGGGTGTCTACCAGCGATCATAGTTAGAATGTTGATACAATGCGATTTGTACGAGAACTGCTGTCGCCGGTCCGTCACATCCCCATCTTTTCCTAAACTGTATACTTCTTACTCTGCAAGTAATACTTGCACAAGAGTGATTTTTTTTATTTTTCCTAAGCAATCGTGACCACATGGCAACAGAATCTATTTCGTTGTGGCTTGTGGTAAGGCCTTACTTAGTCCCGCTACTATTGGCATATCTGGGATCTTTCAGAGGCTGGCCCACAGTTTTTGTATGAAGTTATCAGTATTTTGGCGTCTCGGGGTAAGCACGAGACCATTCCGGGTTTACCCACATACGTTACATTGGATTGGATTTGCGCATAGTAACGTCAATCATAAAAAATCACTGCAGAAAAAACCGGTTCTCTTCATAAATATTGAATAAAAAAATCTTTAAAAAAGATATGTTATTATTCAACGCATTCTTTAGAGGATGGTCTTTTTAATTTTTTGATAAATTAATTAAAATTTGGTTAAAATGTGACCCAAACATGCCTCGATTTTAAAACTATAAACCTAATCGCTTCGTAAATATTAGGTTAAATCACATACTTTCGATTTCAATAAATAAAGTGAACAATATTCTAGGGGATGGTCTTTTTAGATTTTTCTTATTCGCCTTTATTAATTTTTTATTGAAATAATTCATCTTACGCGTAAAGGTTTGCTTGAATATTCCCCTCACTCTCACTCACTCACTCCTATGAAATCAGTGCGGGACGATCGACGCAAGGTCATTGGGAGCACTATGCGCCTTAAGGAGAGACTTTGCCTCATTGTGCGTATTTTACCGTCTTTACAACGGGGTGTGTTCTGAAGAACTATTGGATAATAATATGATGCTAACGGCCACGTTTTACGATTGCACCGCTCGCTATCGGTAGGGAGTTCATCCTCACACCTTAGAACCAAAATGGTCGCGTACGGTACGGTTCTCGAGACATTTTCTCCCGCGTACGCTCAGATTGTGGAATGAGTTCCCTTCTGAGGTTTTTTATAAGGAGCATGGAGTTCTTCAAAAAGTTTGTGGTATTAAAAAAAGCTACCAACGCGGCATCTTTTTTTTTTTTTTTTTTTATGTAAGGCCCGGCAAATGACCTCCTCCCGCCTGATGTTAAGCGGTGAAAGAGGCCCAAATGAGTTGACAGATAGAGTAGGGACGACATCCACTATCCTACCTGCCCGCCCCTTGCCGGCCTAAAAGATGCTTTTTCACACCTCTTTTGAAGGAACCCATGTTGTAGGATGGAGGAAACACGTGTGCAGGTAGAGAATTCCAAGTGTGGGATGAACGACAGAAGAAGGAATCTTGGAATTTCTTGGTACGGTGTGAAAAGGAGGACACAGTGTACGGATGACTCCGAAGGCCCTTACGCGTGTTTCTGTTAAGGAATGGAGAGGGAGGGATAAGGTTAAAGAGCTCCTCAGAGCATTCCCCATGGAACATTCGGTAAAAGGCGCTAAGAGAGGCGATGTCACGACGAAGTTGTAGAGGCTCGAGGGTGTTAGTTGCCTCTACATCGCCAATTATTCGAATAGCGCGACGCTGCAATCTGTCCAGAGCATCGAGGAGGTACTGAGCGGAGCCGTCCCAAAGGTGCGAGCAATATTCCACGCAAGACCTAACCTGAGTTTTATACAACAGGCATAGTTGGTCCGGCGCAAAATACCTACGCACCTTGTTTAGGACACCGAGTTTCCGTGAGGCAGCAGTTATAACGGATTCGATGTAGTCTCTGGGGTTCAGATCGCAGCGAATGTTCATTCCGAGCAAGGTGATGTTACTCTGTGTGTGAAGGGTTGTGCCCTGAAGAGAAGGAGGGGGGAGGAAAGGTGACCTTTTCGCCGAGAACGCGCACACCTGTGTTTTCTTAGCATTGAACTCGACAAGATTGTTGGAACCCCATTCGGAGATGAGGTCCAGCGTCCTGTTGAGCTCAATGATAAGATTCTGCCTCTCCCTATCAATATTGCCACGAGCAGCCCCTGAGCTTCCGTGATATCCCCCATGCACTGTACTGTCGTCTGCATAGCAATGTATACTTCCCAAGGAAAGCATGTCATTGATATGCAGAAGAAACAATGTTGGGGATAGAACGGAGCCTTGTGGAACACCAGCATTCACTGCTACGAACCGCGAAGCGCAGCCGTCAACGACAACGCGAATTCTACGCTCGTGGAGGAAGCTGGCAATCCACGTACAGAACTGAGCGGGCAATCCGTATGCCGGAAGCTTGGAAAGGAGAGCCTTGTGCCAGACTCTATCAAAAGCTTTGGCGATGTCGAGACTAATAGCCACAGACTCGCCGCGCTTATCGATAGATTCACCCCATTTGTGCAAAAGGAACGCTAGAAGGTCACCTGTTGACCGTTTAGGACGAAACCCATACTGACGGTCATTAAGCAACGAGTGACCTTCCAGGTAACGGATCAGCTGGGTGTTAAGGATCCTCTCCATGATTTTACTCAAAATGGAAGTGACGGCTATAGGGCGATAGTCAGCCGGATCAGAACGATCTCCCTTTTTGGGAACCGGCTGGACATTGGCCTCTTTCCAAGATTTCGGCACACAACCAGCAGAGAACGACAGACGGTATAGACGCGTCAGGACCGGAGTCAACTCCGCTGCACACTTCTTAAGTACAATCGCAGGAATGCCGTCTGGTCCACTTGCTTTTCGAATATCAATCGACTGTAGCTCCGCCCGCACATCTCGCTGTCTGATGCGGATATCGGGCATAGTCCTGCCACAATGGGACAGTGTCGGAGGTTGTGCACCACAGTCATCGATACGGGAATGGGCCGCGAAGAGTTTTGCCAGGAGGTCGGCTTTCTCCTGCGGCTGATGAGCAAGTGAGCCATCGGCATGTCTCAGCGGTGGCAGCGAGGGTTGGCAGAAGTTTGATTGCACAGCTTTGGCCAGGCGCCAGAAAGAACGGCTACCCGTAGGGTGCGCTAGCAGTTCCTGACCCACTTGTGCAATGCGCTGAGCATCCGCTCTAATGTAAGCCCTCTTACACAACTTGGTGGCATTATTATAGGCTGTTTTTAGTAGGTTAGTATTGGGATCCCTAGAAGCTCGACCTCTGATCCAAGCGCGGTAAGCTAGCTGTTTGTTTTCAACAGCAGAGGCACACTCGCGATTGAACCAGAGGTTACGTCTCCCTCTACTGACGAGATTAGAATGTGGAATATAATATTCCATTCCTAATCTGATCTCGTCAGCAACAGAGGTAGCGCAGGAGTTCGGATCCATCCCACTGAAACAGCGCTGCCACCAAGGGACAGACGCGTAATAATCCCGCATACCGTCCCAATCTGCTGACGCATAGTGCCACAGACGGCGTGCTGCAACCACAGGCGACGGTCGCGACGCCTGAGGCACTGAGACGGATAACAGGCAGTGATCTGAAGATCCTAGTGGAGCTCGAATCACCACCTGATATCCGTCGGGGCGATTTGTCAGCAGAAGGTCCAACGAAGAGTGCGCTTGACCGATAATATCTGGTACCCTGGTGTGCTGGGTAACCAATTGTGTCAGGTCGTGCGTGAGAGCGAATGCGTGGGCAGTCCTACCCGCATGGTCAGTTTTAGAGGAACTTAACCACAACTCGTGGTGAGCATTGAAGTCCCCTAAAAACACCAGCTCGGCGGAAGGAAATTGCTCCTGCGCGTCATCTGCCACCCGACTTAGGTGTTCAAAAAGTCGAGTTGTCTCCAAGTCACCACGGTGGGAACGATAGACGCACACGTAGACACTGCAATGAGTGCCAAAATCGACGTGTACCACAAGGAGGGAAAAGGAAGGTTCCTCCAAACAGCGCAGGCGACGACAACAAACGTCCGCCCGGACGAACAAGCAAACACCTGCCTTTGCCTTGAAGGACTCCTTAAGAGCGTAGCCGGGGTAATTAAGGTAGCTTGTATCGGCCGGGCAGATAATTTGCGTCTCTGTCAAAAACAGCATTGCTGGACGGGCTGTCTCGAGATGGTGGTGGACAGCCAAGAGGTTAGAATGGAGCCCGCGGATGTTAGCGAGCCCCACCTCGAATAGTGGTGTTTTGGTGGGATAGTGCACCGCTGTACGACCAGTCCTAATATTGTGCGCTGACATGTTTGTTGGAGTGAGAGGTGTGAAATTGAGGTGTCGTTGCAGCGATTAGCATAGTTAACGTGTGTAGGCCTGTTTCGCCAGGGAACAGCCGACAGCTGATTTGCGCTGACTCTCCGCACGAAAGGGCCCCCGAACCCCCCCGGAAGTGGTCGCCGGGACCCACCGTCCGGTCACCAACCGGCACGACGGACCACCCCGAGATTATGCGTGGCATGGTGAGGCAGCCTCACGGACTGGTTAGGTCCGCTTGGGCCCCTGTACTGTACCACGGGCGGCCAGCGGAACAGCCGTTTCTTCGGGTCTTCCTGGGCGGAGGGTCAACGCAGTCAACCTGGCACTGGGTCGACGGAAGCCCACACAAACCACACGAATCGCAGCAACGACCCCTCAAGCTCTGGCTGTGCGATGACTGATCCCGAAACGCGGACACAAAATGCCCACTTGACGGGTTTTACGTCATGCGCACGGTGGTCGCTAGCCAGTCGGGTTTTTCAAGCCCTACCACCAGGAGTTGGTCACTCGATTAGCACCACCCGGGGACGTGAGCGACTCCAATCCCCATATATCTCTCGGTATATAGCCGCCACTCGGAGAGCTTGCCGCCCCATCAACGTCGCCCCAACACCCCGTCAGTCATGTGCCCTGCCCACTTCGCAATTCTTTGGGCTATGCCGTTGACTTTAGTTGATCTACGGATCTCATCATTTCTGCTTCGATCACGTAGAGAAACGCCGAGCGTAGCCCTCTCCACTACCCATTGAATAAGCCTTCTTATGAGGCCCATTGTAAGCGGCCACGTCTCAGTTCCGTACACGAGCAATACGCACGAATTAAAGACTCTTGTCTTGATAGCAACAACATGAAATCAGAAATTCTATACATTTCTTAGAAAATGTAAAGAATTCAATAAAGGGCACGGAAATATTTGAAATAAATTAAATTGCACGCATTTCCTAGGAATTCTGTGCATTTCTATGAATTTTAGCATTTGAACTGGAAGTAGGTAATTAATGTAAGGCTGCATTTTTGGACAGTTGCTCTAATTGGTGTTCTAAACAACATATCAAAAGTTCCTGGGGTTCCAAAAACCGTACCTGAAGTTCTAAAATCCCCGAAAAACGCACGGAGAAACTGTAAATGATTTTACAAACGAACCAGTAGTTTTAGAATATTCCTATTGAAAGAGGAATAACAGGGATACTCAATGTTGTCGCGTACATTCTCGCTACCGAAAAAGGCGTAAAAACAAAAAAATAACCCATTTTGTTTGAATTCAAACCACCGTAATTGAGTTTCTGTGCGTGCTAGAACAAAAATAGTTATGAAATGAATTGTTTGTCATGAAATAAGCTTTTATTATATATATTTTAAAGCCTTGTACCATACCGCTTAGCGAAGTTATTGCAATTTAAAAGAAGTGTACTTGTGCCGCGCGCACCTTTAGATTGCTTCCACCATCATTGCATTTGATTTTGCGAAATGTGTCAATAACACAAATGCATAAGTTACAGACATTTTTACATATATGATTCATCATATAGTCATGTGATACCTATACCTGTGATACCTATAGATCCAATTCTTTCAACACAATCTCAAACACAAGAGTAGAAATCGGGATTACGTGTGAGGAATTATTATTATAAGTTCATCAGGTGGCAGCGATTCTATGAGGTGGAGGTTCTTCCCATGCTGGGGTGTTCATTTGGGCGATCTATGGCCAGGAGGCTTACTCTTGAAGTAATTCCGATCGATCGGCATTGAGATTGTGATTTTTCATACGCAAATTTTTTCGCATTGGCCCCAAATTGAGCCCGTATTGCACGAATTTTAGATACCTAAACCAATCTCAGCATTATTTAATTTTCTCAAAATACGAATCCAATTTGGCGCTAGTGTTGGTACTCAAGCGTATGAAAAATCACAATCCCAATAACGATCCATCGTAATTGGTTCAAGAGTAACCCTACTGTTCTAAGACCATCTTATACAACACACTGAAGTTATGTGATACAACATCTGTAGGTTGATTGATAAGCAGTGAGTGAAGGACGCATCTGGCTTGCGGTGCCGACATCGGTGTGGCGAGGCGACAAGTTGCTGCTAAGTGAATTACAGGCGCTGACACTCTGAGAGTCTACGTACGCTTATGTGGTTATCTGTGGTACTGGGTATAAATGTATGGATTGGAGTTGGAGTGAACACAATTTCGTGGACCACTTCGAGGCGAAGTTATTATGTGCAGTATTTTTTTAGAAGTTACATACGGAAAGACTGCTATTCTGGTGCGTAAAGATGCTTTAAGGAATAATAAATTACTTGCAGTTTCATTTGACGTTTGACGCGATGACAGCTGTAACTAAAAAAAAACCAAGCATATATACGGTCGAATTGAGTAACCTCCTTTTTCGAAGTCGGTTAAAAAGCGATTCCCGTGGTAAGCCAGACACGGTAAGCTTAGGAGTTTTTACAAGCTTTTATTTTACTTGCAATTCCTGTTAGACGATTGGAGTTAAATATTGCAAGTTAAATTTGACCGATTGAGCTGAATATTTAAATATATTTTTAGTTCTGATGACAATGTAATCATGAATAATTAGTAGCGCTGTAATGTAAATCCAAAATGACCGCTGGCTGCAACGTAATGGCGGGTTGCGTATTTTTGTACAGCTCTCCAATATGGGTATCAAATGAAAGGATTCAAGATAGCCACCGTGCGTGACGTGACCAAGTGGCGGATTACATAATATATTTCTACAACCCTCCTCTATATTTCGAGGAGCTTGGTGGCGCATTGGCGCGTGCGCTAAGCGAACGATTGCTAAAGTTAAGCAACGTTCGCTGTGGTCAGTCTTAGGATGGGTGACCAAAATAAGAAACATCTCAAGTTCCTCCGTGCTTCGGAAGGCACGTTAAACAGTGGGCCCTGCTCCTGATCTCGCCCCGGTCGTGTCGGCTAACCGTCTCATCGGACTAGGCGTTTGCGCAGTCACTTGTGCACTATGTGCTAATATCTCCTGCGCAGATGGCTAGTCTCTGTGGAGATTGGCCGCCGTGACCGAATATCGGTTAGGAGGACATTATTATATGGGTATCAGAGGAAAGAAAATTCAAGATTGCCTCCATCATAAAATGTAAATATTTGATATAAATTAATACTAAACAACTTGTTTAAAAACAAGGTTTTATTTAAATACACTTAAGGGCCCGGCTCCTCCGGTCCCTAATAATCGGTGTTCTAACAGAATTATCAGAGAAGTAATATTATTTTTAGTTATTAAAAATGCAATGAAGTAAATACATTTTACGTTAATTTAGAGTGTAGGACTTAAAGTTTCCATAACATAATTTACTATTTACTAATTATATTTTTAATGTCTTTTTAAAGCTTTAAACATACCCATATTTACATTCTACGACTTTAAGGACATATTTATGCACTCGTCACGTAAAAAATATGACCAAAACATGAAATATATTCAGTAAACATTTATTCTCAAATCTTCAACAATGATCTTTACTGGTTACTTTTTTCGAAATGTTTTATGAATTTCACCACTGTTTAAATATTACTTGTTATATAAGACATCATCACTCCCACTCGTTTAAGAGTGGAACGTAAATATGGGTATGTTTAAAGACATGTTTAAAGACATTAAAAATAGCATTTAAGTAAATAGTAAAATGTGTTATGGAAACTACAAGTCCTACACTCTAAATAAACGTAAAATGTATTTATTTCATTGCATTTTTAATAACTAAAAAAATAACTTTTCTTCTCTGATAATACTGTTAGAACACCGATTATTACGAGACAGGACCCTTAAGAGAGGAAAATAAACTTTAAAGGAAATAAAGCCCATCAATTTGTTAGGTACATGACCCAATTTTCTGTGATATACCTATTTAATTTGGTCTTGATATAGGTACCTTACCTAGTAATGCTAAGAAAAATACATGTCTTTATAAAATAATAGGTATATCGAAAAAGCACTCAACAAAAAATAAAATAAAACACAATCATCACATTTTATATTGAAGTCATTGACATATTGAAGTCGAGCCAAGCGATGTTCTACGGAGAGAATTGTAAGATCTTTTTTTCGTTTTATTTAATTAAGTCTTTTCAGTAAAAAAATTGCCACTAGTTCTTCAATACAAAAATCTAATGTGACTGTGTTTGTACTGTGTATAAATATAACATTTCAGTTTTTTATCTGAATAAAAATACAAGATTTTTACAATACACAATCAAAGGGCATAAAATATATACTAACGCAGAGATTTCGTAAGTTTAGAGGGGTAAACGGTCAGTCCAACAAGGTCAATATAGCAAAAAGGAAAGGCTGTCCATTTTTTAAAATTGCGTGCAAATTTAGTTTTACATGCAAAATAACAAATATATAAAAAACAACAAATAGTTGTCAGATTCGAAGCGGATTTTTCGCGTGGAATCATATCTAAAACAGGCGAGGAACGGTGAACAAATTGAAAATAATATAACTTCGGTTGCTACGTATGTCATGGTGTACGTATACGTTATGTATGTATATGTATCTTAAAGGAAATAGCTTGGAATCTTGTAGGTACTTTTTGTAGAAAATCAATACAATTCCGGTTTTTTAGAGGAAACGTCTGAAATTTTAACGTTATTTCATAACTAATGTTCGCCCACAGCTTCGCCCGCAATAATTTCGTTTTTTTGGAAGTTCCCGTAGTAAGAGCAATTTCATTCTATATAGCGGAAGCCTACTAAAACACGAAAAGTCGTTAAGTACCCCTTCTTACTGGCTATTAACGTTATAAAAGGAACCTGCTTGCCAAAATTTATATGCCTAGCTATAATAGTTTAAGCTCAATAATGATAAATCAATCAGGTCAGTTAGGACATGTAATTTTATATTACCTATGTAGGTCCTACATATAGAATACTTTATAAGATTGTGGCGTAGCGGGAGGCTACGTCCAAAAAAACAAAGGTTCAAAGATAAAACGTGTACATTTACGATAGAGAAGCAAAGGATCAAGAAGGCACAACCTGAACGGACTTAAAACTAACTTAAACTAACTAGGCTTATGTGCAAATTAATTTAAAAAAAAAATCTAGCCTGCTCAGGGAAAGCGAGAGGAACCGTTGAGTAGCCTCAGGTTTGAAGCAGGCAAGCGGCAAGCAGCTCCGGTAGCAGCGGGTGGGCGTAGGCAACTGGAATCTGCCCTTAAAAGATGGAAAACTAGAAACAGAAGAATACAGGTTAGCCGTGTGGCCAGCGTGATAATATGGTATGCAAATTCCTCCTCACCTATGGTACCTGCGCCCATCAGTAGGAATGAGTTGAAACGATTCCGGAACCAGTCAACAATGTAGACCGATCAGACTCTTCTAGACAGTTTCAGAGCTAGAGCTCCCGTCAATAAATTAAAATTAAGTACCAGCTTATGAACTCTATTTGACGAATTATCCGATTTATTTATTTTTTATTCAAACAGTTCGCAAACATGCAGGCTACCCACCTGATGTATAATACAGTGTCTGCAGTCGCCTATAGTACAGTGGTTCCTGTAAGATTTGAAATTCTACAACCCCTTTTTTAGACGGAAAAATTCCTTAGCGCACTTCCTGCCGTCAGGGGGATGACGTCAAGGGTATATGGGGCTTGCACCAACTAAAAAACCGTCTGCGTTTCTTCCACCACCATTATCCTAGGTTGGATGTCTGCTGGACGACCTCACCTGTGACGGGATATTTGGCTAAGTCCCCGTTTTCTCTATGAAATGCATACTTGCATTACACGCTTGCCTCCTGAGAATTGTGTTATAAGCTACGGGCCGCCCCCGACCCGTAACCTGGTACCATCTTGCGGCGACGGTGGTGTAGGGTTTGGCGGCTTATATAATAACCGCCGAACCTTCTTCAAGAGTCACACATACACTGCTACCAACCCAGTGGTCAGCCGCCCTCTCTACCCCGAAACGCCTCACCCTAACAGACACCCAGCCTATTGCCAGTCTTTCTCCCTCCGATACGATCTTGGTGGCAGCAATGGGAACACTAGCGAGAACAGTCCACTTTCCGGAAGGCCTTTACCTTAACCCGAATCTGACTCTCCAGGCAACCCCCAATCCGAGATAATGTCAAGGACGCCAATGTATGTTGCCAACTTGTGGCATAGGATGTCAAGTCACAGTACCCACTTATTTCATTGCATGTCTTACTCTTCAAACTGGAACACAGCGATGCGAGCACCTAGAGAAACCTGACTTATTCCTCATCATAACAGCTCATATACCAGGTGTCACCCTCTCAATTTTCAAACTTGCCGTGCCCGACAGGGTCCCAATTAACTGTTTTGAATCATTAATTATTAACACCTTATGTAACATTGTGGAGTGCAATAAAGTATTGAGTATACGTCCCTACCGAGGGGTTCGAGCCTACCCTAGAAAGTTAGGGTGTTTAGGCCTTAGTCAACCACGCTGGCCCAGTGCGAAATTGTTCACTTCACATACACCTTTGAATTTCTTCACAGATGTATGCAGATTACCTCATGACGTTTTTTTTCATCGTAGTAGCGTCAGACAAATGTACTTACATATGAAATTCGAAAACGAAAAACACATGACGGTCTCGTACCCCGGACCTTCCGATTGGAAGGCGAGTGCAGTGCAGAGTCTACAGCGCCACTGACGCTCTTATACCGACTTACCCCTACTTCCCTATTAAGAGTTAAATGCGAAAGTCTGTTTGTGTATCTGATCTGTTTGTTACGCTTTATATTCCTAAGCCGCTGAACCACGTTTAGGTGTTATAGAGATAACGAAAGCCCTGAGGAAGGACAATGATTCCTTTTTATCCCGAATATTGATGAATTCCCCAGGGATCGCGTGATTAACCGAACACGCGATATAACTGAACGACGCAGACAACGTCGCGGGCAATAGCTAGTAAAACAATAAAACAAAACCGAACTAAAGTGCCATGACGAGCCGAATCCTACTGGGTGGGACGGTGGGAGGTGGGATCTGTCCACGGTCCTACCTGCAAAACGCCCCTCGGAGCGTACACCGACTTGCCGTGTACCAGGCGATCATAAATCTACAGGCATTAACGACTGCCGCGGTTGTGTGGCCGTCACTCGTTACGTTGCGTGTCGTCCCGTTCGTCGCCGAGTAAGAAATACAGCAGCTATACACTTATTTAAGGGAATTTGAATTCTTTCGCATCCATCCAATCTAATCTATACATCTATATAAATATGTTTGTTTGTCCTCTATGCGTTCCGAAACCATTCATCAGATTGTAATGAAACTTTGGTAGGGTGTTATGGGGACACCCGTGAGGGTTCCTAGCAAAAAAAAAGACATTGCAACGCATGCCGGGTACAGCTAGTATCTTATCTTCTATATAAATAAAAATGGATCTTCGAAATGTATGTACGCCCATAACTTTCGAACGACTGCACCAAATTGGATGATTCTTGGTTTTATGTATTCGTTATTGTTAGGACAAGGTTTGTATAAAAGAAAATATTTGAAAATTTATTACAGAAAAAAAATGAATTTAAAATATTATGTTCACGTAAAAGTGACGAACTTGACAGATTGAGGCTACTCAAAATCTATGGTTTCCTTCACTGTTGTATTGTCAACAGGTTTTTAGTATACCCGTGCGGGACCGGGGCGGGCAGCTAGTTTGGAATAAATCACAAAATTAATTATCAAAAACTGAAGTAAGTATAATATTACTATCATGTTGCGCCACTCTATCACATTGTGGCTCTGTCCCCCTAGCATAACCATCGAAACACGATATGATGAAACAATATATCAATTGATATCAATATAAACTGTTAAAAGAAATTGGATTTTTTAGTTATCTTGAAGTTTTGAGTACCTATGTTTTGGATATGGATATTGTTATTTTAGGCATTGTTAAATATAGTCTATAGAATTTCATGGTAGTCATTATCGTTATCCAAAATATTTTGACAGTTCATATCGATTTATCGCTAACACCGAAACACGATATACCTAATCAATATCGTGTTTCGGTGTTCGTGCTACGGGGGCTGGTGTGGTTCGTCGTATCGTGGAACGTTAGGTAACTATTAACTGTGTCGTGGGTGCTTACACGCCGAATTGCCCTTGACTTGCGTGACCCCACCACGCGCACAGCTGATACTTTGATAATGACGATTTCCCTATTCTAACTTTCCCTGTATATTTTACTGGCTTTAGGGACGGTTTAAATTTTACAAAAAATATAATGTTGAAGTAAGCAATCGGTATAAAACAAAACTTTTCAATTAATTATTTTAATGAGCTGCAATAAGGACACAGTGTGGTGTAGCGTAGCGTGATGTGTAGGTGTGTATAGGCTGGTGCGATGTACCCAAAAATTAGGTTGAATGTTTATTTGTTTTTCTTTATTTTTTGTTGGATTTTCGATTCACTGCAAAGTAATTAATATGATTTTTACTTACTTGTACTGAACTATGTACTGATTCAAATTAAAAAAACTTTTTGTGTTGGATGGATGTATAGTCCATTTATCGAGGAAGGCTAGGCTATATAACATCACGCTACGACTAATAGAAGCTGAGCATCAATTAAAAATGTTGCAAAAACGGGGAAAAATATATAGCGAAACGTAGTTCGCGGGCACAGCTAGTGTATGATAAAATCACGACTAGTCTGTTCAAAATTTTATTATGCCAATGATTTCAAATTCACCCGGTATATTTTTATCAGACAATAAAGAATAAGTACTACGTTAATAATTATTATTTCAACACACTTGCTCGTAAAGTAGATCTAATTTGACCGGTTTTAGATACATAAAGCAGCTCATAAAACACGCGTGTGTTATAGCCGAGTCACGCATCACAGAGTCCGGCAATGCTGCATTTGCCGGCCGCGGCAGTAATGTACTATATTTTTAAAAGCTAGAGGTATCAACGAATTACATTATTTTTTATACCATTATTTAGTGTTGTCTACATATTAACAATGATTTGTGTTATTACATTCAAAAATGTAGTTTATTTAGTATTTTTTCCTCACAAGTGTGTTGAAAATCGTCGTTGTGATATACGTGCGTATATTGGTTATACACAAAACACTCGGCTCTATTACTAAAATTCCGCCTCGCGAGTTGTAGTGTAACCGCACTTACCGCACTTATATCGTAATGTACTATAACGATAAGATACTGTATAATATGATAATGACTACCTCAATTTAATTAAGCAGTCTTTATTAGTATCACAAAGATCATAGCTGATTTTCGTCTGTCCAGTTCCACTAACACCATAAAAAGCATTGAATACATAAATTGAATAATATAAAAAAAAACAATATCACTTATGATCACTACTATTATGCCTTTCTGAATCCCCGATATTTACAAGTTTCTTTTTGTAAGAGGGCAATTCATTTCCTTAAAGGAAAATGCGACATCGATCATTTTGTTCCGGAAAATCGCAAACGGACGCGCTATATGAATCAGAAGAACACACTTTAAATATTTTTATTTTATACCCAGATTGCAATTATTTCAAAAATATCATTTGTCCCAGTTAGGGGTAAAGCTAAACTGTACAACAACAAAAAAATACAGACCGATTTGTTAGTTGGTTACAGAAATATACGCATAGACATCGAAAATTTTGTCTCTGAACAATTACCCATCTACTCTTACACCGAGGTCTTTGTAGGGGTTACAGATTTTTAAATCTTACATGAAATTTGTTCCGGTCTGGGCGTATGTGCATGTGATATTCTATGTTTGTAACTGCACCCACGACACAGGAGAAAATCCTAGTGTGGGGCGACGTTTTTTTTTAAAAGAAAAAAATAAATAGAAAACCTGTAGTTCTTTACCATTCGGTGGACAGCCTATTTGTTTTTTAACTTATGTATAAAAAACATTTTAAACCTTACTTATTATACCTAATTGTATACAAATTCTGCGTTTGTAAAAGTTAAGTAACTCTAAAGGAGTATGTTGCGAGCTAACGACAAATTAAAAATTAGACATTCCTTTCATAAAGCGACTCGTGGGTAATGAGTGGAAGAGAGTAATTAATGAAAATGTCAAAGGGAGCTCCCGCTTATTAGATAAATAGGGATGGACTATGAAAAACATGGAACTCGGATTACCCGTGTTTATATAGTAACAGCTTTAGTACACTGACGAACAATCATAAATATACACTCGACTTAAGTTTTTTTATTATTGTTTGTTAACTTATTTATTATTGTTTGTCTAGAGATTTTATAGAGAATTTTATACGATTCATTAAAGTTATCGTAATGTAATGCCAAAAATGTGCGTATTGCGCCCATATTGTTGGCTATGAAAAAGGGGGATTTCTTGTACCGTATTCGTCATTTCAGCACTGACATTCTTTGCATGCATATCTTTCTAAAAATGACATACATAGAAAATACAAGTTTATTTTTTAATTATCACTTAAAAATTGTGTGCTTGTTCAGACAAGCAAACTGAACAACTTTCACTATGGGACCAACTTTGAAATCGCAAAAAAAAATCAGCTTTTCCATACAAATGTTTAACATTCACTGTACCTAGATGTATGGAACAGCTGCTTTTTTTTGCAATTTCAAAGTTGGTCCCATAGTGAAAGTTGTTCAGATTGCTTGTCTGAACAAACACAATTTTTTTGGGATAATTAAAAAATAACCTTGTATAAGCGAATTACATAATATCATTTAGAAGTTTGATATTGGGACACCTAGTGCGCTTAGCATTGCTGTTCTCGCGTCTCACTAAACAATGGTAGGCATAAATACAAGTATAGCACTGCAACGAATGATCTTTGTAGGGTTACACTCGTAAATCAAAAGGAAGGGAAATGCACTTCATCTGTTTCTCCGTCAAGATGGAGTTGCTATGTTGCGTTACTTATGTGAGTACTTACATTTAAACCCTAGTGGCTGTAAGCACTAACACCTAAGAACTCTACGTATAATCCATACGTCGCTGTTTTTATTATTTTTGCTATTCTATTTTACTTGCTCAAAATTGTGACGTTAATTTGACATGTTGGTTGTAACAATATATTCTTTGAACATTACGGTAATCCAAGTTTTCTTACATAATAAATACATAAATAATAATATTTTGTACACAAAATGTTACTATATGAATAAATAAAAAATAATAGGTTAGATGGGTGTAACTAAACGTCTGGTGGCCAATGATTATGCAATGGTAAAATTTCTCCTTGTTTGCCTATTTTTTTTTTAAGTTTCAGTAAAGTACTAAATACCTTTCCTCGCTACTATAATAAAGTCGGTCGTCAATAGTAATAAATACGAGAAAATTGGGTTAGGTTAGGATCTTTAGTATTATTACTTATTCTGTGGTTTGGTGATATTGTGACAGATATTCTATAGGGTATTTAGGGTAGGCTCGTGCCCCTCGGTGGGAACGTATATGAGCTGTGATGATGATTCTATATCTAGATGAGATATCTAAGATAATATCTGTGGTTCCTGCAATGAGTATGTTCGGTCTTCTACGGCGATTTTTTAAAGTTACGCTATTGTCATAGCGATATGCTACTCTGTAAATTGATTAGATCACCTTGCACCTTATCATGTCTCTGTAAAGATCTTTGTCGGTTGCAGTACTATTAGGTCCGTTGTATTTAATTGGCACTCAGTCTGGAAGTAATAGTTTATCACTAATTTCACTGGTGTGACTTTGACTAAATTCTATAATGTTTCATGCACTATAATTATTGATTTCAATATTTTGTTTATTGTTGGACCAATTGTATAATGAACGATCAAATGAAATAGATTTGAAATTAGTTCATACGTTTGTTACATATACGATTGATACTTCTGTAAATAGCAATTACAAAAATGGCATTAGATAGATATATGGATAATCTGATTGCAAATGTGGAGCTAAAACTTCTTTGATGGGTGACATAGATTTTTATTATTATAGGCATGTTATAGGTGTGATTCACTCAGAAAGTTTAGCGACTTACAGTTTTTGTCTGTGGGACACAGGCTGGTTTTGATAGCAATTAAAACTATGACAATTTATTGCAAAAAAGACAATATCTCAAATTCGAATTTCTCCAAATTTTTTTAGGAACAGAAATATTTTTATCCGTCTCATTCAAAAATTGATCTGCATCGGGAACACGTGCGATTTTTTGATTTAGAATGTGGCCTAAATCCGGTCGAATTCAAATGGCATTTATGGATGAAGCACCTTCAGAAGGAACCATCTGCCGTTGGCATAACGAATTCAAACGCGTTCGTCTAACTTTGGGGGATGAACAAAGAAGCGGTCGTCCTTCGACGGCTGTTACCGAAGAAAGTGTGCTGCCAGTGAAAAATTTTATGCAAGAAAACAGGCGAATTTCATACGAAGAGATGAAGTATATACTGCAGATTGGTTCGGGAAGCGATCACAAGATTTTACACGAGCATCTTTGTGTGAGGAGGATAGTTTGACGCTGGATGACACACACTGGGTGGTACAACCTTATACCGAAGCTTAGAAGCAGGCCCGTGTGGAATGGTGCCGGGACATGATTAGTAAATTTGAAACAGGCTCATCTTGGCGCGTCTACGACATTGTGACAGGTGACGAAGCCTGGATTTATCAATACGATCCAGAAACAAAGCGCCCACTTTGACTGTTTCAAAACGAACCAATGCCTACCAAAGTGAAGCGATCCAGAAGCGCAGAGAAAATTTGGATGGCTAGTTTCTTCACATTGACAAAGTATCTGGTATCAATACTGTTACCAAATTAAAGCAGCATGAACGCCAAATGGTATACCACAAAAAGTCTGCCAGAAGTTTTTATTGTAAAGAGCAACAAGCGACTGAACACCGGGCTCCGCGGGGTACTGCTTCATTATGACAGCGCGCCGGCGCACTAAACTAAGCGCTCAAAACGAGGGACCACACAGGTCAAAGTCTTGGGTCACCCTACTTAAAGTATGACTTCTTTTTATAAGTACCAAAAAAAATTTACTGAATCGCCTGATGACGCGCTAACAGCGTTCGAGAATGCGGGGTGTCTGCGGCGGACTGGAAAATGTGCTTCAAAAATTGTGTCGGACACATGAAACTTTGTATAGAGGCTGGTAGAGAGTTATTTGAAAGATTGAAAAAATATTTTATCCATGTAAGTTACTTTTGTAGTTTCTCCTAACGTTCTGAGTGTCTCATGTATATGGTTAATTGTCCATGTTGAATTAAGATCTTTGAGAGATGACGTTGAATATCAAGTGGGTACAAGTACTTAGTGTTGTGATTATAACTCTGTTTTTACTGTAAAAGTTTGAACTCCACGTCTGAGCGGTACACTTATAATTAAATCCCTAAGCAACAGTCTTCCACTTTTAAAGCTTCAAGGTAGAGATATCAAATATTATTGAATTGTATCCGCGGGGTTTTATTGCATATAGGGCCGACGATGGACCGGTTTCCTTGGCGTTATGTTATGGCCCGTTCGCTTGATCCACAGGTGGGTTGATATGCGTAGCGTACAGCGTATAGATACGTTCTCTCATCTTGTGTTGATCGCGTTCGAGTCGCGTCTGCTCCGAGAATACTCTATTAAGAGACGAAAATCCACCATCATCGCTATTCAATAGCGACACAGACAGTTCTTATATCAAAACATATGTCTTCAAGAAAGACGTCAACCTCTGGCGTACTTGTCTTAATCAGATATTCAATAATCTCGTAATTTCTGAGACTTATGCATGCACAGGCTTCTCGCGATTTTCGATTCTCTAAACTCGATTTCAATGTTGGTGGTAAGGACGGGAAATAGTCCCATTTGCCCATTGTTATTAAAGTGCTTGTATGCCGGGTCGCAAATGAGACTTGAGAAGATATACCGGTTTATTTTTCCAGCAGGAGACAAATTTTGTGTGCTTGATTAGACAAGCAAGATGAACAACTTTTTCTATGGGACCAAACTCGAATTCGCGAAGAAAAGCCAGCTGTTCCATACAAATGTTTAACATCCACTGGACCTAAATGTATGGAACAGCTGATTTTTTTTTGCGAATTCGAGTTTGGTACAGCAAAAGTTGTTCATCTTGCTAATCAAGCACACAAAATTTGGCTCCTACTGGAAAAATAACCCCGTATAATACATTATTTATTAGCAATACAGAAAGAGATTTTGTTGTGTTTAGAGAATTGGCTTAACTTCGTCAGATCGAATTAGCAATGAAATATCTGTATCTTGAATGAATTTGGATACGTTTAAAAGCTGATTGCTAGCCGTTCTCCCCGTTTCGCAGCTCACGGACATTTTTGATAATTTTTAACCAATTTACATTAACTGGTTAACGATCATACACATCTTATGTATACATAAGTACATTGTATAATAGTCATGTCGATGTCTGGGGTTGATTTTTTATTGTTGGAACAAAATGATAATGCTGGTGCTATAATTAGACACGATACTCTATTTGTGTACAGTGAGCTCCCATTCAAGCTTTAGGTACATTTGCACTACGAAAACCGCCACAATTACGAGCGACATAAGAAAGGTTCAAAGGTCAAACAGTATAGCTTGATAAGGAGCTTACTGTACGTGACACGATACGTATTATACGTATATACCTACCTACACAAGAAGTGTACAATACGCGGCTGATGTCGTTGGCGTCGGTGGCGGGCCACGCCGCGCCTCGGGTGAATCATTGGGTAATGTATAATCTATTGCGACCAAACTTATTTGATATTGTTTCTTTCTTAATTGACTTAAAAAGTGGGAAACAATACAATAAGAGTCAGCAAATAAATATGAATTTATAACTGAGATAGATTGAGATGATTGGCTTTTTTCATTCAATATTATTTATTACAGTGTCACTATTCATTTTCAACTACCTATGATACCTACGTATGTATTTATCAAGTATAAAAACTAGTATCAGAATTAAGTGACAACAGATACAAAAATTCCTTTCGGCTGGATTGAGAGTTTTGAAACACACGAATTTTGTGTTGTGACTTTGTATCGTTTTCTTGCGCACAATATAAATTATTGTAAGATAAATAAATTTACCAAAACAATTAAAAAAATGGCTATATGCAAATAGTTCTATAATAATATTCAGCTTAACGACATGCGATTCGACCACCATAAAGTGTACATTGAATGAAATCAGGGTTAACTGTGCGGCTCAGGGTTATTCTCAGTGGTAGTCAAAAGCCTCTTGAAAATCACTTTCATCATCATCACAGCTTATATACGTCCCCACCGAGGGGCTCGAGTCTAAGTTAGGGTGTTTAGGCCTTATTCAACCAGGCTGGCCCAGTGCGGATTGGTCAACTTCACATACACCTTTGAATTTCTTCGTAGATGTATGCAGGTTGACTCACGAATTTTTCCTGTACCATAGGAGCGTCGGATAAATACATATGAAATTCGAAAAACGGAAATACACATTGGTATATGGCAGGATCGAACCCCGGAACTCCCGATTAGAAGGCCAGTGCCGATCCCACAGTGCCACCGACGCCCTTAACAAAATCACTTTAAAAAACAAAAATCTTCATAGCTTAAACAATTTGAAATTTCCGTTTCTTTAAAGTATCATGTTGGTAAGAGCGGCGTATAAGTGGCTGTGCGCGGTGAGTGGCGCTCGGCGCGGCTGCTTTGTTCCCGGCTGGCAGCCACTCCGCCTCGGCATCGTTCAGGGCTGTCAGCTGTCACCACAATTAAACTAGTGACATAAGCTTGCATTAATAATTTTGTAAAGGACATGTCCACTTTTGGGCTAAGAATATAATTATTTATTAACCAACATGTTTCAGGTATTATTGTAAAGAGTACTCAAAAATCTAGGGTTTAGAATAAAATTTAGGTTTTTTTAGGCCTGCAAATTCAAAAAAACAGCAATTTTATGATTGACTTTCATAGTATGTAAAACAAAGCGATTTTTGTATGGAAACCAATGACAAGTTACTGAAACGTGTCACAAACGAATAAATAAGTAACAAAAGCGCACAAACGATGTGATAGTGAGTGACTTTCTGACTAAAATTCACATAAATTACATTTTTAATGTTTACGAAAAACATGGCTGTATGAACTTAGCTCCCTTTGCCTTCTCTTGCAGAAGTGACAGCGTCAAAAAAAGCCTCGTTTAATTTTGTGATTAATGATCGTGATCGCTTATAATCTAAAGCAATCACAATACATCACAATACTTTTTATTAAGAAGTGCACAATCTTGTGTTGTTGCCGCAATGACTGTCAAATTAAAGGCAGCGCAGACGTTATAGATTTTTCCTTCGACAATAAACCCCCAGGTGACCACATATTGAATTGGATTGCAAATTAGCAGCATTGCAGGTCACTGCTGGTAACAAACAAGCATCTCTGACTCTGACCAAAAAATGATACATGTAATCAATAGGTCCATGCTATTAAAATGAAATCTAGCACAATAAATGCATTGGTTGGTGGCAGATGACTTCTATACTTTACTTTTTAGCAGTGTGTTTGTGCAGCATTTGTTAGGATGAGCCCCTGGCTGTAGTGTCTAGTGTGTGATACCTGTTTTACTCTGCCTACTCTTAGGATAAGCACCTACCTCACAGTAATGAAATATCAACATAAATAATATATACTGGTCTGTTCTTAAGAATGCTACAGTTTTACTATTTCAATAACAAAAGATTTTTTACAAAACAAATGCTAATTAATGAAGTCATTATAATGAACTAAGTGCAAAATTCTCTAAGATTACTATAATGCTAATTCAAAGTGTAAATATTTACTTCTATATGACTACATACCCTCGATTTTATCATGGGTACTAAATATGTAATATGAAGTGTTGAATAATTATAATGGTGGAAACTATGTGAAAGAGTTGTAATATTGAAACTGGTTGCAGGTATGAAATAAAACCCAGAAATTATGTTATTTTTATTTATTCAATTTCAACATCTTCCCTCATTAGTACGTCATTTCAAAATTGAGCCAGTGGTGTTATATGAGTTTGGTGCGGAGCCCATCCTAAATTCATGGATTTCATTTGATTTTTCCTCTTATCAGCAGTCTCATGTGATAGATCATTTTCTTGAATATGTTCTCCAAAATATGACTTAGCTTGCTTAATTTAATATGTTCCAAGACTGATTAAAATTAAATTGAATATTTTCATTCTGGGGAACATTCAAGTGTGGAATTTAAGCATCAATATGTACAAAGATGGCTTCTAATGCCCTATTTAAAATAGATTGACCACCAGGTTGGTTGGTCGGTTACTGCAGCTAGCAGTGTAAGTTATAAGATTTCTTTTGAAATAGGTAATTAGAGGACTTTTGTAAGTACAATTTTAGTAACCTCTAATAAAACAATGGAATTGCTTGAATCAGACCCAAAGAGTATAACGTATAGTTAGATTTCTACTGGACAGGTTTTCCCTGCTTATATGGGCTATACCTAAATGTAAAGGTGCATATTGATTTTTGAAGCAATAACACTTTTTTATATAAGTAAACATGAGTTTTTGAAATGTATACCCGAGAAGCAATTCTGCAAAGGGATTCCTTAGCCCATAGTCTGACTTAATATAAACCTAAGGCCTTTTTAGGCTTTGAAAAAACCTCACCTAATTGAGTTAAGCAAGAGAACAATAAAACAAATTGTGTGACTGTTAAACCTGTCCAGTATTTACATACTATATCAGTGGAATTTTCTATATTTTCAAATTCAATTACTTTCTGTTCTTTGATTTTATTGTTAGTAAGTCAAGCATGAATTATTTGGTGTAAACAATACAGTGAACTTATATTACCGTAAAAATGCAAAATCATATTGACTCATGTGATTTTCACAGACTCTGGCATTACTTTACGAATATTTTACAATCCCCGAGGATCTTCTTTCTTAAATATAATGGTACCATTCGACATTCCAAATTATAGCACTCTGGTACAAAAAAAATGAGAAGTTGTATCAGGAGTGCGACTGTAACCTGGAAGTATAACATTTTGTTGTTCAATTCTTGGGTCTGGTTACTTCGTACGTTCAAATTACGAGAAAACTTAGTCCAGTTAGCAAGCCAATATTTAAATCACATGTAAAATCAAGAACCTGAGCATAGCTGTAGAAAATAAAAGATACTATTTTGTGAAAGGAAGGAAGGTTACACACATACACACAAACAATAAACAAAAGTCAAAACGACAGCTACAGTGGCATTGACATATTGACAATGACATCCTTTTAATTGCCAGTAAAAAAAAACTAAATGTGGCCCTGCTAAAGAAACAATAAAAAAACATTTTTAATTTTTTTCTCCTAAATGCACGCCTTCATATTTTTAATATTCATGGATAAACATCCTTCTCATAAAGTTCTATTTCCGTCATAAATTTTTAAACTGGTTAAAAAAGGTTCAGAATAAAATTCCACGTTCCATACAAAAAGTGGACATGTCCTTTGCATTTACGAGTAAGTGTATTGAAAATCTTAGATTAAAATAAAAAAAGCAAAGGTACTGGATTTAAATTATTTAATTATTTTCGTCTTAAATTTTTTCTTAGTTGGATATCCCTATTAGACGTATTTTAAATATCACTTTACAATAATTATATGAATACATACATATATATCCTTACTTAATTTTAAAATGTATACATATTCATATGCGCTTTGAAAGACTCATTATTTATTACTGCTGACTCAATATACAAATTGAATCTTGCGGTTCTCACGATGCTACTATAATAAAAGTATGTTTAATAATAATGACAAGACTTTTCAAGCAACGCGAGCAACCCTACCCGAATCGGGGCGGGCCGATAACAATATCGCTGAGTGCGCGCTTCGGGCTCGCCGAGTGTCCGCCGCCTAATTTGCTCTGTTGCTGACGCCTGTGAGCGCTGCGCCCCTGGTACATGGTCGCGATTTTAGGCCTGTCGGTCGTGCGTCTGACACGCGAACCGGCTACCATGGCGTTAGTGTTTGTACGCTTTTCAATGAAAAAGTGTGCAACCAATGTTACCAACTCGGATTTAAAAAAAGTCAAGTATGTACCCAGTAATTAGTAAAATTCCTAGACCTGCGAACTTTTTTTCGAGTAAAATGAAGACGGCGGGGTGGGCTTAATGCTGAATGAAATGAATCAAAAACTCAAACTCGCATTTGCACTTGTAAATCGTCAAACAATTACATTTACATCTACTACCGCGTCCGGAATGTAGTTTCTTTAAAGAAGTACTTAGTTGTAGTCTTTATCGGAGGAAGAGTGGAGACTCGGTACCAGGGCGTACTTCCGTCTTACCGTCATACATAACTGCCGCAAAACAGCAGTGCTTTCCGGTTTGAAGGGTAGCATTTGGCAGTGAAATTACTGGGTACCGTGACTTTACATCTTATGTCACAAGCTGGCAACGTACACTGTGGTTCTTGTGGGGGTTGCAGTTTTGCTGCGAATCTCACAAGAGCCACATGCATTGTAGGTGACTGTTACTATTACCATCAGGTGGGTTGTATGCTTGTTTGCCAACTTTGTTGTATAAAAAAAGAAGAAGCTCTGAAGTTACTCTTTTCAAAATATACGTGACGTGTTAAATGTTAGTTAAAATTAAAATATATCCATAAGTAAAGAATCCATTTTCTGCTTTTTTTGCAATATTTTTTTTAAATATGTAGATATATACGGTTCGGTCTTAAAATAAATGTGCGAAAAACTAAATTCATGGTAGTTGAACGCTCACATGACCAAGGGGGCGCAAAGCTGTGTGTGCAAAGCCAGCCAATAGAAAGGGTCTGCTCCTACAAATATCTTGGATGCGTGGAGAACGAGCTGGGAGATCATAGCGTTGAAATAAAGTGTCGCATAGAACAGGCACGAAATGCGTTCATGAGAATGAGTAGTCTTCTGACAAACCGCTCCCTGAATCTGGCTACACGGATAAGGCTAGCAAGGTGCTACGTATTCTCCATTCTTCTGTACGGAGTCGAGGCCTGGACCCTTACGGAAACCATGTGCAAGCGAGTTCAGGCTTTTGAAATGTGGGTGTACAGAAGAATCCTCAAAATATCGTGGACTGACAGGGTGAAAAATGAAACGGTTTTGCGGATGATTAATAAGGAAGTAGAGGTTCTGAATACCATCAAGCAGAATTAGAATACTTCGGCCACATAATGCGTAACAACAAATACACACTCCTCCAGTTAATTATTCAGGGGAAGATTCAAGGACGCCGCAGACCAGGCAAACGTAAAACCTCATGGCTCAAAAACTTGAGGCAATGGTACGGGCTGAGCACAAGATCATTGTTCCGGGTTGTTACTAATAAAGTAAAGATTGCCTTGATGATCGCCAATCTCCGGCAGGGGTCGGCACCATAAGAAGAAGAAGAAGATATATACGCAAAAGGTTTTCAGTTAGAACTTGAATAAATGGTTCATCAATATACGTAAAAAGAAATATAATTGCACATTTTTGTGTACTAAAATCACCCGGCACCAAATCACCTGGGTGATCATATTCCATATGATTTTATTTTCTTTTTTTCCCTATATCTCTTGGGTGATCTAATTCCACATTAGTTTTATTATGTCTCCTAAAATCACCTAGTATGGTATAGGTAGGTATATATCTTAGGTATATCAAAAACATACCCGTACTTGCTTGTTGTCGAAAGCGACATTTCAATGATATGCTTATTGCGTAAACGGTATTTTTAGTTCACTATTTTCGATTCGACCAATAAAACCGACCAAAAACTTTTTCTGCGGAACGACAGCGGAAAAATAAGCATGATGTATGTGGCTTTTGTCTCAGGGGGCTGGTGAAACCGAAACATCAACGTAGCCTTATCAGTTACCAGAGTATAAATTGGAAACTGATCAAATTTGGTCGGTTTTGTTTTTCGAAACGGATATAGTGGAGTAAAAATACCGTTTACGCAAAAAACAAATCATTGAAATCTCTCTTTCGATAACAAGCCAGTACAGGTATGTTTTTGATATCCCTAGGATATACCTACCTGTACCATACCAGGTGATTTTAAGAGACGTAATAAAACTAATGTCGAATTTGACCACTCAGGAGATTTAAGGAAACAAAATAAATAAATTAATTTATCACCTGGGGATATCACCCAGGAGCTCAAAGTGAAATAATCCTACATTTCGAGTGTATTTACAGAATACATGCATACATCGCAATTAACTTTGTTTTACACCGCAGCTTTTCCGCCAGCGTGTTCTTTTTTTCTCTTGGGAAAGTTCTATTTTCCTACAGTAATTACTTATCTACTATCCAGACTAAGCAGCAGTAGTGTTTAAATTAAATTCCCGTTAAGTATTAACGTGGTATGCGAGCAAACAATCCATGAAGGGGAACGATTACAAAAATTCTTCCTTAGTGGATGTTAGCATTTTGTAAAAGCAAATAGTTTTCATATTGCTTCTGGCCATGATCAAATAATTAGTCAGCCAGGACAAGCCATTTAAAGCTATATTTCCCAGGACATTTGCATGTTTCTCGTGCACGGCGACTGCTTTATTGCAAGGTAATATAGTTTATAATTGCATAGCTTCTAATGTCACGTACGCGCTGAAACCAAACTAAAACTTTACTTTTTGAACATTTTAATCGGTTTTTGGACAACGGGGGTACAAAATAAAATCGGTATTTTTTCAATTTTCTAGACAATAAAAATGCACGTCTATTGGTAAAACTTTTATGTCATTTATTATTGATATTTGATTCACTGCTGTTTCAAAATAATGAACAGAGTAATCTTTGGATTTTTATATCGAATAAAATATTATTAACCATCTTTTTGTTTTTGTAAATGCTTAGATGGAATGTTCAACAATATCATATATACATTTTGGAACAGTTTTTTTTATTTGTGGAGGTACATTAAATCGGAAATAGTTCGAAAACGGAAAGGAAGCGCCTTAATTAGTAAAAACCGGCCAAGTGAGAGTTGGATAAGCTCCTAACTACTTACCTATAGTTAGTTGTTAGTGTTAGTTGTATAGTTTGTTTTTAGATTTTTTCATAAATATGTGCTGTAACACATTTCTTCTTGCTCAAATACATGATTCTAGGTCAACGACATAAAGGTCATCATTTTCATGGTTTTAATCACGTTAACTTACAAGATTGATTTTGTTTTTTTTTACAGTTGAAAGAAACCATAGGCCCGAGTATTTAATATAATTTAAGTTTGATATTTCTACGCGTCTAATTAAGTAGCAAAATTGTATTTTTGCCTTAAGAATAATAAAATAATAATTTCTCGCTAGCTTTTGCCCGCGACTACGTACGCGTTAGGTTTCACGATTACAAATCACCATAATGAAATAAGATAAGTAAGAAATAATTTTGTTTTATTTTTCCATTGCGGCGGGGAATCGCTATTGTAAACAAACCCATAGCATTTTTTCTTGAAAGAAGTGTGCCCTGCTGACCAAGAAATACTGCTGGCCAATAACTCTTGAACAGCTGAACATGAAATGAGTTACTCGATGCAACCCGAATGAAAATTCGACTTAAGTGATTTAATCTTTATTAAAGTAGAATTTACTCGCCGTTTAATGATAGCGACATTCAATTTACAAGTTTTATAGATTTCGTGAAAATTGATTAGGACTTAAAAAAATATTATGTTGTTACTGTATTATCATCATCATCACAGCTCGATTACGACCCCATCGAGGGGCTCGAACCTACTCTATGTTAGGTGTTTATACCTTAGTCAACTACGCTGGCCCAGGCCCAGGGCGCATTGGTTGACTTCACATACTCTTTTGAATTTCTACTGTAGGTATTATAATGTGAAATTAAGTGCGACATTTTAACAAATAAACAAAAAAGGTATGAAATAATAGATTGGTTACATGGAGCTGATTTTTTTACCTTACAATAGCAAAAATTTATAAAAAAAGACAATTTGAATTTTCATGGGAATTTTCCATTGATATGATATGTGAAAATGAAGGAGGTATATATTATAACAGATTTGACAGAATAATTATACTCTCGCCATATTGCATTATTTCATTGGCTCCATTAGTTTTTCCCTATTTTTGGGTAGGGATTTCTCAGCTTCCTTCAGGAATATTGAGAAATCTTTCCTTTGTTTGTGCTTACATAAGCCAACGAACCCCTCTACCGAATTTCATGGTTCTAGCTCCAGTAGTTTGGGATCTCAGTCAGTCACCTCTTTTATAACAGATATAAAATATGCGACCTGCGTGTCTAGATTATTTAACTGACTTCAAAAATGTTTAATTTTTTTAATGTATGTTAACCGATTATTTCGTCATTTATGGGCCGGTTTTAAAAAAATAAATAAATAATTAAATTTTTGTAATCGAACGACTATACGCCAGAGATAGTCCCACTTACACCAAGTCATGATCTTAGGATGAGATCCCAGGAAAATTGAGGGTAACCCTTAAATTTTATAGGCACGTCGTCCAACGTGTTTTATGTTTCTGAAGATATTCGGGTATATGCATCTGGTAATCATAACATAATGATACTGAGCTGATGATTATAGGTTTCTGGCAGACGAGGAGTTAGGGGATAGTTATTTCAATATAACGGGGACTTATTGACTCGTAGTTCTATTCTTTCAAGGGATTCAGGAGAGCTGATAGTGGAAAGTATAGCTCCTGAACAATTAGGTTCCTAGGAGTTCGGGAATAATTTTTTCAGTACTCTGTAGAGCAAAAGACGATTTATTTTAAGTTGTTCCGGTGATTGCCTGGGGCCAAACTTAATGTGCATGTATTTAATTTACTAGGAAGATTAAAATAAAAAATGTTTACAAAAAATAAAACCCAAAAAGTCACATATCCAAGTATATATGACTTTTTGGGGTTTTTGAAGTCGGTTTAATAATATAAGAATACACATAACATCACAAGCAATAATCACCTGGAAAGTTAAAAAATATAAGAGCAATTAATATAGTTAGTTGAGGCACCAACTTGTGAAAAATGTACTACGTATTGGTGTGTTGGTTTCACATTTCCAAGAGGAACTTAAAAGGTAGGACCATAAATGAATATTAAAGTCCTACAAAAAAAGCGAAGCTTGCTGGCCATCCATTTCTTTATTGCAAGAAGTATAATTAGCTGAATAGTACAGTCCATTTTATTAAGGATTTTATGTCTACGAAAATGATTTAAATTACTCCATCCTACGGATGTTGTAAAAGCCTGCGAGCAAAAGCAGCCTAATTACTGTTTTCACAAACAAACTAGTTTCACATTTCTGTTTACGACTAAACTAAAAACACATTTTGTGTTTCATTAAAGCATGTTTTTTATTTATTTTTGGCACATCCGCCATTGAGTAGATGAATTTTTTATTCCAAGTGATACAAATATTTTATTCCGGAAGAAAAATCTTTTATGTGATGCAGATGTTAGTCGGGGAGGAGCCGTGGAAATTTGGATTAGATTTTTCTTCAGCCTCGGACGTCAATCTATGTCTTATGGTTATGATGAGTTATTATGACAGAGCCAAGGATGATATTATTCTTCGTGACAGAGCGAACCACTAATGTTAAGATTTAACTCCGTCACGCTCCGTACTGGCGCTATTTCGCCGTATCACTTCAGCTGTCGCAATCAGAATGTGAGAGTGTTATCTCTAAAGGCCTCTGTAGACGATCAAACAAGTTTGTCAAATTTACGTGTTTGACAAAGATGTTTGTTCGTATAGGGCTGTGTTTGACGCGTTTGACAAACAAACTACGTGTTTGATGTGTTTGAAGAAAATCTGGATTAATGTTCAATATTTGACAAATTTGTTTGAGCTTTGGTTTGAGCGTCTAAGCTGCTGTTTGATGAAAACGTGAAGTTTGTCAAGCAAGTTTGACAAACATGTTTGATCGTTTACTGGGTACTTAACTATTGTCTGTCAGTTGCTTCGATCATGAACTAGAACTACCCTTACGTATACGTCAATGCTTCTGAGAATATTTTTTTATTACCTACCTCAATTCTTAAACGTCTTTTGTGTTGCCATTTCAATTATTTCCTAATGGTAGGGAATACTTACAATTGATTTATTTTATTGGAACACCTCAGATTAAGAATTATGTAAATAAATTGGTCTATATTATTATTTAATTAAGCTGTAGTGATAAGTAGTCTCGATTTTAGAACATTTACTTATAATTTCAGATAATCATGACATTAAGATGAAGATGAATATTGGCCACTGGGGCTCTAAAGGAGAGGGCTTTCTTTACCCTGATTTTTAAAGGGATAGTCCCGCTACAGACCCACGTTCATTCTAAGACCTCACACCGTTGTTAAAGTAGAGAAATTACTTTCCCGGTCTTCAGAGTGTCATGTTTTCAAATTTCAGTGTGAATATGGGTCACACAACAGTATTATCTTTGGGAATAAGGAAAGTGAAGCTAAAAAAAACCAATTATATTAAATAAATTAAAAACGACAGCAACATGAAATGTGTTTTTAAAAAAAATTATTTATCACTATTTACAGCTTTTTTCAAAAAAATTCAGTTACAAAATAAGAGTGTTGTGATGTGAGAAAATAAGATTACAAACTACCCGGAGGAACCCTTGAAAAGATCCTGTAGCCACCAATTGGGCTTGATATTTTGCTGAATTATTACAGACTCCAAACTCTCAGACCAATCATAATAGTTTAAAAAAAACCATTAATGATTGCGTTGGTTGCATTACTTTATGCTATAAACGTCATTCTGCGCCTTTTACCTACTTTAATAAAAAAAATCTGGATTTGGTAAATTCGATTCCTGATGAAAGTACTAAAAAAATCATTGTGTGATTTTATGAAACCACAATGCAAGTAAAACTTTTTTTCGGATCCTAGGCATTAAACTAAAATTTTTTGGAAAATTATTCGCCTTAACGTAATAAAATCGCGTTTGAAAAAAAAATATAAAAAACAATGTGGTAATAAAAAATAAAAATGTAAATTTATAAAATAAACAAAAAGCAATAAAAAACAAAATAATAAAAAATCTAATTTATGAAATAACGCTCTACACCAGGATCGAACTAAGGGATCGAACCACTGCTACACAGATTTAAAGTCGAAGATTTAATGCATAGACCAATCCCGACCTAATCATGAAGTTTGATATTAAAGATCTCATATTTTTGTGTAATGCAACATGCGATAGATGGTCCATGAATGTATTTATCAAATACATTGATACATAATCAAAGTATTTATCAAATACATTGATACATAATCAAAGTATTCATCAAATACATTTACACATAATCAATGTATTTATTAAAGTTTCACTTTAATAAATACATTGATGGCTCCTGTACATCTGTATATTTATTTCCCCTCGCATTGCAACACGCCAATCAGTAGCACCTTGTAATGTTGCCTTCCAGCTATTAACACGCATAGCTCAAATGAAAGGGCCGTGATAATGATAGGCACAACCAACAATAGGTCGACCTAAAGCCGGCTCCTGTGTTGCAATGACCCAATTCTGTTATCGCAACTGTATGACCATGGTTTATCAGTAATCCCTTGTCTGTTAACTCTGAGTGAACTGCCGTAGTTAGATAAAGTTAATATTAGACGGCTTGTATTATTGCTACTAAAGTATTTTGTCTAATATAAAGTCTCTACAATGAAAATTATCACCCTACGCATCTTTGTTTCACTTTTATACATTTGCATAATTTTTTTACTTAGTATCTTCTATATTTGATTTTATTCGTTTGTTGCCCGTGGTGCCACCAATATTTAATTGCTACCAGTAGCACCACGGGTATAAAAAATAACCGTTGTGCTACCAAGCCATCCAGTAGCACCACGGGAAATATTTTATTAGCCGTGGTGCCCTGACATTTTTTGCTCTATTTTATTGACTTCTTCTGATGCAAAAAATCGCAGAATTTTTACCTTTTTTGGTACTGCAACGTATGTAGATTCTGCTCTCTTTTTTCTATTAAATATCAGATGCAACGTACATTTATAAGTCTAATGTGGAAACGATCCTACGACAAAACGATGCAATATTCTCCAACACGTGTCGTGTGTTTGATTTCATGTGTTTAATTTCGTCGTATGACAAAATCGCATAATATTATATTGAGCGATCACAGCCAACTATAATTTTAAATCTCTTGGATTTAAGTGTATTGTCTATTCCTTTTCTATCTAAATAAACTTTTTTCTATTTATAAGTATTATAATAGACTTCAAAAGAAGGAGACGGGTTAATGTGTTCAATAAGAAATAGCTTTTTTTGTTTTCTTTTTTTTTGTATCACGACTATTTTTAATGTTCTGAGGCTTGGACATGGTCTTAGATGACCTTATTTACGTTTCGCACATAACTTTATTTTTTTTCTTAGGTACTTACTAGCTACCCAGACAGACTTCGTTATGTCAAAATTTAATTACTCTGTGCTTTGTATGAGAAAAGAAAAATGTTGTTTTTATTATTTTCCACGCAATTTTTATGTTTTCTCTCTACATAAGTACCTTTCACGTGCTTTATGGAAAATATTCTCAAGTTTTGCGCTTAGCAACATATTTGGCGTAGAACTCGACTCCGGTGGAATCCACACTGACACCACCCGAACACCCCCAGCGAAACAAGTGGTATAAAAGCCTCAAATTAACTTTTATTGCGAATAAACAAGTTAAAAAAAAACATATTTGGCGATCCATTTTAATTTATAAAGATTATTATTAACTACGCATTACCAATTTGACATGTGCCAGCGCATGGTTACTAGTAGTGCTAAAGTCGCGACCAGAAAAAGCTGTCAAGTGGCGAGATGAAATATCTGCTCGAGTTTCCGCGTCAGATAAACTGCGGAGGGAGGGGGCTAGAGGAGGCAGGCGCGATCAAGCCACGCCAGTGGTTACGCCAGTTAAGTAGGTGTCGTTAGAGATGAGACGTTCATTTAAAATATATCGATATTTTTGATTTTTGGATTCATTTGAAACCACAGTCTATTTTAAAACCTCAACTAGTATTGAGTGTGGAATAAATAGGCATGAATGTTATGTTTTTACTGCTATTTTTTCATACTTTTGTTTTAATTTTATGCATTCTTTTTTTTTGGAAGACTATAGACTATAATATATAGTAAGTAGGTACATAAGAAACTTCGTGCATTGCTAGGCAGTCATTTACATCCTCTGCTAGAAACTGATAGATAGGACTGAAAATAGGTGTGGGTACTGACGTGATTCGCTACTACTTAGCAATTTCATTTGCACGAGTAATACAAAAGCAATTGTCATTTAATTGATGGGACAAGCCATATCGTGAGCCATATGGTTAGCGTGTGTGAGGGAGACACCCAGGCGTTAATAACAATGAATACCCTAGGGCTCGGAACTCTAATTGTCAAGCTTAATAATAGGCCCAGGCATATTATGCTTTATGTCATATTTTCCAGAAACAAAGGTAAGTTGACTGTCTAGAATATTGATAGACATTCTGTTGTCTAGACTATTCGCTAACGTAATCTTATAACGACAAAGTCTTTACAATCTATCAGATATAAGTACTTTTTAATATTGTATGCACCCTACAGAGTACTGAATACCAAATACCACAAAACGTTTCATGATAATGAGTCATGAGTTGTTGAGAGATTCCTAATCTATTTTTTATCTCAATGTTAATATCTAAATCGTTTCGTATAGGTACGTAACGTGTTCCTTTATCGTAAACTAGCGACCCGCCCTGGTTTCGCACGGGTAATAGCTTAATATAAATTATCCCTACATATAAACCGTCCTTTTGAATCACTCTATCTATTGCTGAAAACTGCATTAAAATCCGATATGTAGTTAAAAAATCTAAGCACACAGACAGCGGGAGCCATTTTGTTTTATACTATGTAAAGATACTATAGTATGATGCTTAATTGTTTTATTTTGTTACTAGCCGTCCATTTTTTTATTGGTAGATATGGTGTCGCCGCCATTCCTCAAAGTGCACTAAATAAAACGCATTACATAACTCAATTTTTTGGTGGACCACAAATCAAAACCAGGGTCCCTAACCTCGCATTAAATTATAGACTAGTGATTAAGTAAATGCTATTATTGTATACTCACCATAGTCCACATAGACTAGTAAGGTTGCACCATAGTCCACATAGACTAGTAAGTTGCACTGATGCAACTCGCACATTTTAACATTGGCTTATCGAGTCTCTTATAATAATCGATACGACCTTGGTGTTGCCGCCGCCCTAGCGTGTCGGTGTCGCTAACTCAACAAGAGTGTTTCGACTCGAGCATACCTCAGCTTTATACTATGTCCCGGTGTCGTCGAGCCTGGCACATCTACATAAGTACCTAAGCGCAAGACACAGGCAGTTATGCACCTGTCTGTTAACTGTAAGTACAACAATCATACTCATTTTGTCGCAGGGAATGTGCCGCGATGAAAGCATGAAATTACGACGTAGTCTTTAATGTGCGCTGCATTAAATTAAATTTGTATTTCTGATTACTACGTATGAATTTCTACTTTTTAGTAATCTTTTAAATGTGAAGATTTTCTATGTAAATTTTGATTAAGTTTAGAATACAAATACGTACATACTTTATTAGTTAAATAAATACGTATTTTTTTTCAAACTTGATACTAATGATAAAATTCTAAAATTCAAGCAGAAATTGCTGGCACTCACGAGTAAATACAACAGTTTCTTGAAGTGGCATAAATTATTCAATTTGACACAAATGTGTAGACCTATGAATGGCTCAGTGTTACAAACTCTTACTGTAAATTATTTTATTATTAGATCTACCAATTAAATACAGAAAAGTGTTAATGGTACCTACTTATTGTTGTAGAAGTAAATGTTATTTGCCGCATGTGTGTATTTAATAAAATAACGAGATTAATCTTATCAAAGCCCTACCGTACGGTAAGTAACTTAAGGCCCTCAACAAGTGTCCGCCAATCTGCGCCTCAATTATGTAACACTACGCTCTGGCTGAAAATCGAAAAGGTTTCAGTTGTTTGTTTATACACGATGGTTTAACTTTTTACATACAGCAGTGTATGCAAAAAATTTGGATTACGAAGTTTATCGAGGTTTCTATAAAAAAAATGCGAATGGGGACTTGCGCATCGAGGGTTCCGTACACACTTATACGAAGTAGTATACAATTTGATTGGTTAATACCCTTTCACCCATTTTAACATATTTATATAAAAGTAATAGCGTCATTGAATATTCGAAATTGTAAAATTAATTTTCTAATTCCCCATACTTTTTTTTCCACAGACCCAACTATTTATATGGGAATTTCAACATTAACTATTGAACGAATCGAATGTTGTGTGACGCGCGTCCCCAGACCTCTAGATGTCGCATGCTATATCGTGCCCGGCGACATTTCGCTTGACAAATGTCCTCCTACAGTAAAAAGGAACTTTAAATAATTGTTCTGTTGATTAACTTATTATAGGTCATATAACTAATTCCTCCGGTTATCGTGTCTGCGCAGCAATGGACTTAGAAAAGCGTCGACACGAGACTGTATTCTAAGTTAGAATACAGTCTCGTGTCGACGCTTCCTTTACTTTTCTTTTGAAAAAGAAGGAAGTTTCAGGTACAATCACCATGGCGAAGCCTTAATGGCTCCAACTACTCCCACCGCTTTTCCGAGCGCAGTGCAAGCCGCGGCCCACTCGCCGGTGCTCGCTGGGTCTGGGGTAAGACCCTCTCACCTGGTGTGATTGACCGCGCAGGCCGTACCTCGATCCCGGAGTCGTAGCGCAGGGGAACGGCGAAGAGCTACCGCTCGCCGAGAATATGCCCGGGCAAGGGGCGACCAATGCCCGAAGCCTATTTGCGATGTCCTGTAGTAGGACGTAGTAGGTTGAAGTTAGAGGCATGTTTTATACAGCTAAGTTGGCAAATTAGCAGACTGCCCACCTTTAGGGAGGTGATTGCAGTCGAAAACAGTACCTACATGTGGTTCCTGTATGATTTCGAAATCCACAACCCCTACAAGGAATCCCAGTGTTTTTTACCAACTTGTGGCATTAGATGTCAAGATCACAGTACCCAGTAACTTCACTGCCTGTCTTATCCTTCGAACCGGAACACAATAATGCCAGCACCGCTGCTTGGCGGCAGAACTAGGTAAGATAGAGGCCCCGCGCTGACGGTTCTGCCCCCCTAGTAGACAAAAGCCACACGCTAAGTTTTCCGCAGTCGTTCTGCAGAAATAATGTATGGAGATGACATTCGCTGCGGAAAAAATAGCGTGAGGTTGTCACAAGCTAATGTCATTTCCATACATTTTTCTGCGGACCGACTGCGAAAAACTTTGCGTGTGGCTTTTGTCTAAGGGGTCTAGTACCGAGTTTCCATCTGGTTGGGCAATTCATTCCAGGTGAAGTCTTCTATTTTGTCTTCTACCTCCTCGTCACTTACTCTCAGAAGAGTTGAAGACCAAGAGTCAGTGGTAAATAAAAATATCGGTCTTAGGTGTTAAGGTGTAGTTTGTACCTCGGTTGTGGTACCTACACATATACGTAGTACTTATAAAAAGATGTAAGAAGTCCTTACATTGTCGTACCTATCAACGCATGTAATCAGAGGCGGTGCACCGTAAAATTGCATACTTTGACGTGGTATTAGTACCAGCTACTTAGCTTGTAGTTCGAACCATCGGAATAGATAATCTATTCAGCTCCTGCCAAATCTGTGGCGATGCACCCTGATTGGATGGAGCGTCCGGTGCCTTTTGCGGGTTTATCTCGATCTGAATTAGTGGAATTGGTATCCGAGCATTATTAAGCTCTTTGTGAGCTGAGTCTATTTGCTCGTTTGCCGTGGGATTACAATCCAATAAAAGCCCAATGATTTTCACATTCATAATAATATGTATACGTTCTGTCAAAAAAGTATCGGGGATCCATGATTTGTTTATGGTTCCAAAGCTAAATTTTTGTTGTTAGATTGGAACTCAGAACAATCACTAATGCTTTAGTTATTCTTCTGAGGATTGGAACAAATGATTTCCATTTTGGCACGGAGTTGGAGTTGCATCTGATAAATACAAGTTAAATTCAGTGCTGTTTTCATTAGATTATATCTAGTGTGTATTGCGAATTTCATAATGGAGAAAAACATCAAACAATAAGTTTGTCTTAAATTTTGTATCGCCAATGGAATTTTGTGTTCGGAGTCACTGAAAATGTTACAGAAGGCTAAAAAAGATTGGTAAACAAGAAAAGAGAGTAAGCTATCTACGACTCCTTATTGTGATATAAAGTAATTTAAAATCATTTATAATCGATTATCTGAATTCGAATTAAGGATTAATCGAATTAAGGATATCAATTAAATCGAAGGCAAGTTCTAGGCTTTCCGTTGAGATACACCGACGTGAAACGTGTGATTGAACGATAGTAACGTAACAGAATGAACGCTAGTACCGTATGTAGTAGCTTTTAGAATTTATTTTCAACCCTATACATAAAATTTTAAAAGCTCTTAATTTTCGAAACAGAGGAAAAAAAATTAAACGTGTTGTATAATGTCGTGACTAACGCTCATTAATAACAGAGTTCGTCATAAAAAGTTACTATCGTTAATTAATTAAATACTTACAAATATTCTAGAAAATATATATTAAATAGACATATTTTTTGGATGAACAACTTATAGGAATATTGTATCTATATTGTATAATCATTCCCGTCCACATTCCCACACTTCGTAACCAAAGTTTCATAATCAGTTTTGAAAATGGATTTTTTCTTTACATGGCAGTCATGCCAACTTCTGAAAATAGTCTTCCAGAAGGCACAAATGTTGAAATTGTAGACAAGTATGCAATCTCCACACTATAAATATGTAGTAACAGATGTCTTTTAGTATCTAAGCCAAGGGTTTTGTTTGCGATCCAATACTGGTAAAATTAAAAAATTATTTCTTAACTCGACGCATAGTTTTGAATCGATTAGCGTGAGAAATGGCAAAGGCGTTGTTTATACAGCCAAGATAGTGTATATTAAATATTGCAAAAATATCAATACGTTGTCGTACAGTAATCGATTACATCAACTAAATCAATCTAAGATTAATCGATATCAAACATCGCTATTGAACTATAAGCCTACACTTTTTTGTAAAAAAATTCCATAATAATATTTTAATTGGTTTATAATTAACTGACTACTTTAAGCTATAAGGTGCATTAATGTGATTGAATCTTAAAAATAATATAGTTTCAGGACTATGTATTCATTGTTTGGCTCAGAACATGGGAGTGCATTGTCACAACATTAACAACGCGTTGTGGTCAAATGGTCACGAACGAATTTCGCAATGTGGTCAGATTGTTTGAGGTAAATAGATCCAACCGGCAACAATACGTGACATTAGTGATAGCAATTTGAGAAGAGGACACACATATGTATACTCTAATGTATACATTTCGTAAAGTAAAAACTAATTATAGTTCTAAATTTCAGTCCGGCTTCATAGAAACTAATAAAAATAGAAAAAGAAAAATAGTGCCAATCGACTTGGTGGCAAGACTATCGTTAATACGAGTACGTTGCGTCCAGCGGCAGCCGATCGGGATTTTTTTTACGTAGGCATTTTTATATCTGCCAACTCAGGATATGAATGATGCAACACGCTTACGCTGGATGGATGATGGTAAAGACCATCTGCGCGTAAGAGAACATACCAGCGAGCGTCGGTGGCGCTGTGGCCTCGGCACTGGACTGTGCCCCGAGTAGAATCAGGAGGCCCGCGATCGATCCTGCCATGTACCAATGTGTTTTCGTTTCACGAAATTCATATGGACATTTATCTGACGCTCTTACGGTGAAGGAAAACATTGTGAGGAAACCTGCATACGCCTGCGAAGTAATTTGAAGGTGTATGTGAAGTCAAGTAATCCGCACTGGGCCAGCGTGGTTTACTAAGACCTAATCGCCCTAACATAACTTGTTAGGGTAGGCTCGTGCCCCTCGGTGGGGACGTATATGAGCTGTGATGATGATGATGATGGTGATGAGTATTTTTCCAAGACTTCGAGACTTTTTGTTACAGTGTGTCTAATGTTGAGCAACAGGTTAGCTTATGTTTCGGTTTCATTTACAAATTGGCCTTATAATGAACAGTAACTTATAACACTTTGAATGAAAGACAACTATTTTTGTCCCACAATAAAAAATAACCCCAACCTTCACAGGTTGGTTGAAAGAAAATTAATCGCACAGTTAGAACTCAGAAAACAATAAACGCAGACTCAAGAACAACATTTGTTGACATTCTGATCAAACGTCGCATCAGACTTGGCGCTCTTAATAAATTAATCGATACGTCGATCTACTTCATTTTATATTTAAATCTCTTAAAAGATTAATTACGAATTAAATATATAGCAATTCGTGGTAAATAAAGTAAGTTTTATATTTCAATCTTTATATATAAAAATCAATGTATTACTATGTTTGTTTGTCCTCTATGCGTTCCGAAACTATTCATCAGATTGTAATGAAACTTTGGTAGGGTGTTCTGGGGAGGACCGGAGGGTTCCTAGAAAAAAAAATGATAAAAAAGAAATGGCATAGCAACGCATGCCTGGTGCAGCTAGTAACTTATAAATGTGTTAATGTAAAACTGGTTAAGTCATAAATTAATAGATAAAATTTAATGAAACGTGTTTTTCTCGAGTTTACGATGATCTGCATCGATGTTTGTTGCTTCAATAAAATCTACGAAAGATACTATACAATTTTTTTATACAACTCTCAATCCTGTAGGAGTTTAGGCCAAAACTCGCCAGTCTTCTTTAATAGAGTATATTTTCGTTGATTTGAACGAGTCAATTTTAATTCAACAATTGAAAATTAATTTTATTGTATTTAATGTCGTTTTGTTACTAATTAATTATTAGCTGCCCCCAGTGTGATCCCAGGCTTACAACATAGCGTTTTTTTCTCACAACAGAAAAGATAAGTGACGATAATATCGGAGATGGAAGTGAACTTCAACTGGACTCAACAACTGAGGAACTAGCTATCTATCTACTAACGGCCTTACAAATAAAAACTTATACCGAGGATAATGCTCGTAATTTTTTCTGTGTTTTGTCTTGTTTTAGCACATATAAGATGTAATATGTCAAAATAAGACAAAACACGGAATAACTATTCCGAGGTTATTCCTAGGAATAAGTTTTTTATTTGTAAGGCCGTAACTCATTCACTCACGCAGATGAACTTCTCACTGTGAAAAAAGTTTTCAAAATTTAAACCTCATTTTTATTAGGGTTCCGTAGTCAAATGGCAAAAAACGGAACCCTTATAGATTTGTCATGTCTGTCTGTCTGTCTGTTCGTCCGTATGTCACAGCCACTTTTCTCCTTAACTATAAGAACAACACTGTTGAAATTTGGTAAGTAGATGTATTCTGTGAACCGCATTAAGATTTTCACACAAAAATAGAAAAAAAAGCAATAAATTTTGGGGGTTCTTCATACATGGAACTGAAACCCAAAAAATTTTTTTTCATCAAACCCGGTAACTTGTGCGGTATTTATGCATAGGTCTTTAAAAATCATATTGAGGTTTTTATTATAATTTTTTTCTAAACTGAATAGTTTGCGCGAAAGACACTTCCAAAGTGGTAAAATGTGTGTCCCCCCCTGTAACTTCTAAAATAAGCGAATGATAAAACTAAAAAAAATATATAATGTACTTCCACCGAAAATTGGTTTGAACGAGATCTAGTAAGTAGTTTTTTTAATACGTCATAAATCGTACGGAACCCTTCATGGGCGAGTCCGACTCGCACTTGGCCGGCTTTTTTACCTAAGAGTATCCTAAGCTAAGACATGTTGGTGAAATTTTTTGGAAGTAAGAAAAAGTTTCAATTCCCATGCGAGTGTCAAAATATAGGCACGGCATTAACATTCGTATCTTTGTCAACGAAGTAATCGTATTTCTTTTTCTGTTTTTCTTTTGAGGTACGTTTTCCTAAAAATTAAATCTGAAAAAAACTCACCATATAATCTGGGCATCATTTTACTAATACTTTGTATATCCTTTTACCTGTCTTCGTGACAATATTAACACACATTTTCGTGAAAAAAAAACAAAAAGTTGTTTAAACTAAAAAAAATTAAACTACATGAAATAAAATTAAAAGTTTTAATCAAAAAATGCACTAAAAAGTAGAAAGTAATTAGTTGGCTTTGCAACTTATTATCGAAAACGTAATACGTGGGGCGCGTCAATTTCGCAATTTACTTCACCTGGCAGTTGACACGTGAATTTCTTTCTTTCTTTCACTATAAGAGTGCAGTTGAGTGTTTTATTACTAAGAAGCTTTTCAATATTTCATTTGTTACTAATTCTCTTTAACTACTCTCTAGGGTTGCCACCTGCCTCTTATTGATTTAAGGGTTATATTTTACGGGAGACAGTAAGATAAAACAACAGTTTTAGCAAGGTGTTTATTTTTTGAAATTATATTTGTTGTATGAGGAAGCGGGCCTGAAAAGATCTTTATTTTCTGAAATGGAAGCAAACTCTTTATGTTAAAGTAACATACAGAGTTCACTTATAATTCCGCTAATATTGTGTCAATGGTAGGTCCATTTCGTTGAGTTGCGCTTCATCTGGTCAATGATAGTAAATATGGAAGCTTTGTTTACTGTGTTATTATAGCCTGAAAAACGGGGTAACCCGTAAAATATGTGGCATCTGGCACCCCTACTACTCTCTTTCACTATTGATGAGCCCTACGTTTTACGTTTTCAATAATAAATGTCATTTTCTACTTTTTGTGCATTTTTTATGTAAAATGTGATTGTTAATTTTTTATTTTAAACAAATATAATTTTCTTACTTTTTACTCCTGTAGTAAATTAATGGTTGTTTTGTTCTCTTGAAAATTTCTACCTAGAGGGGCCCTATTTTTTAATCATTCGTTGATTCGTCTTCCATCTAACGCTCGTAGAGCGTCTCCTGTGCTTAATTTCTATCGATTTTGCTTTCATTGCCAAGGAAATTCTGTAGAAATTTACGACGATAAAATCAATATTTTTTTTTCCGAAAGCAAAACGAAAAGCAGTAGAAATCGAACGCAGAGACAGCGATTGACGAGCACTCAACGCCTGACGAATTATTCAAAAATAAAACCCTTGTGATCTACATCGCGGAAAAGTTGACGTTAGTATAAATGTGTGTCACCACCGACGAGTCGAAGTAAAATTTAATCCTCGTACGTGTATCACCCCCTTAACAAAATCCTAACGTCGTCGTACAATGTATACTAATATTATAAAGCTGAAGAAGTTGTTTGATTGTTTGTTTGGTTGAACGCGCTAATCTCAGAAACTATTGATTCAAATTGAAAAATTGGTATTGTGTTGGATAGGAGCTGAGCATCAATGTACATACTACATAAAACGGAAATATATATGGCGAAACGTAGTAAGTAAAATTAATGTAACAAAGCGTTTAGTAGCACAACTGTCTCAAATTCCAGCTGTTTGACTGGTATTAACTCAATTCATTCTGTGGTTAACCTGTTGGACTTACGTGCTTTTGATTTAATTCTCAGATCATTTGTACCAGGATCGCATACGCGCTCGAAGTTTCAACTTCGCTCTCGTAGCTTCGCGAATTGTTTGTTTGATATTGAGGCATGAGTTCGAGGTAGAACTATTGCATTCGCGAATCTGGATTTGAGGCATTCTAGTTTTGAATGAATGAAAATATGATGAATATGTTATTAAATGTGAGAAGTTGTCTTTTAGTGCATGTAATAAAATTGTTTCAACATAAGTCATCGCTAATCTGAAAGTCTGAAACCAAGTATGATGGCACTGTTAGAAATTAAGAATTGTTAGATACGGGCAAATTAAAATGGCAATTGTATCGCTTAAAACAGTATTGAAAGTCTCTATACGTTGCAACAGCCCCCTAACCATGATCGCCCAAAACAATATTAAAACCGCTCTGAGAGCGGGATGGCGCTATATGCAGCAAGAGCGGTGTCTCTGTTTCAATATTGTTTTAACCTCGCTATAAGTAATCATGATAAGGCCCCAGGGGTGTCACATTTGCAATATTGTTTTAAGCTTGCTCGAAGCGATCATGAGAAGGCCCCTATTTCCCCTATATTGGCTATATGGATCATCACCATATCATAATTTCAGCCAAGAGACGCCCACTGTTGGAAAAAGGCACCCAGGTATCTCCAGACCGATCGGTGATGTGCCTTTCGAATCCAGCGGCTTTTCGCGAATTTTATCAAATAACCGGTGCACCTTGTGGGGGCCTTCCAACGCTGCGTCTCCCGGCACGCAGTCGCCGCCGACACTCGTAGACCATTCCGCAGCCGTAATGCTTTCTTAACAATAACAATTAACGCCGATTGTCATTGTGATTTAGTATGGTATTAATGTTTATTAATTCATTCGTGAATTCATCCATTCAAAATTTTGCCTAACGTTGCCCAATGCTAGTCATGGTTGGACCTTGATGTTATCTCTGTCAACTCTTATTAATACAAATGACCAACTTTAAACAACATAGGTACTTACTAGAAAACGTTTTGAAATAACTGCGAATGTTTTCTTTTTTTTCTTTTTACAAAAAATTAAACCGACTTCAAAAACACCAACAACTCATAAATAATATCACTTTTTTATATTGAAGTTGGTGCTAAATTTTAACTAACTACATTAAGTAATTGCTGATATATATATTTTTTAGACTTTCCAGCAGATCATTGTTTGGCACCGACTTCAATTTAAAAATGTGTTGTATGTATTCTTGTATTATTTATGACTTTAATTTTTGTGGGTAGTGATTTCTGACAAGGAGTTTGATCGCGCCCGCAGGTAGTGAAAGGCATCTTTCTTATACATTTTTGAGTTCATTGGAGTTTGATTCCCGGGGCGGGGGGTCTCAGATCTTTTTCTTTTCTCCATCTCTTTTTTGTTGGTAATGGTACTTTTGTTTTCTTTTTTCAATAGTAATTTTTGCTTGGGAAGGTCATGAGTGATATAGGTGTTAGGTTTCATTTTCTTTTTGTTTCTAAGAATCTGAATTTTCTATTGTAAAGTTGTGGTGGCTAGTAGAATTGGTCTCGTTTTACTACCTTTGTCTCCTTTTTTTAATCTTTTTAGTAAATTTGATGCAAACGTATTATACTTTTACCCAAGGCAAACGCCAGAGTAACTTAAAATAAAACGTCTTTCGCCCTAAATAGTATTGAAAGAATTATTCCCGAACTCCCTAACAACCTAATTATTTAGGAGTAGGGGAACCTGTTGTACCTAGGCCAGTTTTTAGAATTTTGATTTTTTTTTAAAAAATGGTGCAAGCAACACCTGTCCAATGTGCATATATGCTAAGATCATACAATTAACTACATAACTCATTCATAAAACTGTGACTATTTTCATAAAATCTGAGATCACTAGGCACTTGAAAAAAAAGGGAAAACTGTCCTAGGTACAACAAACCAGATGTACCTTGGACCGTGTCCGTTGTACCTCGGACAGAGCAGGTTAAAATCGAGATAAAAAAATATTAGCTACATATACTTATACTTATTAGTAATATAATTAGTAAGTGAAATGAGCATTTGTAATTAACAATAATTAATTTGTAATTAACAATAATTAATTAATTAAGGGATTTTAACTGTATGCTTAATTTTTTTTAAATTAATATTGTTAAGGTTTTGTTTTGTATATTTTTAATTAGTTTTAAGTTACATTCTATTATTTATTAGCATGGATGATGGTATGTTCTCCCTTGATGAAAGTTTTTTCTCGTGCACTTCTTCAAGTAGTTTTGTTAGCGTTGACAGTGACACATCTTTTGACTCATTAAGCGATCATTTCTTCAACCTTCGCACCAAATACCCACACAACCTCAATATAGCACACATAAATGCCCAAAGTGTTCCTAGTCATTACTCCGACCTTCTAGCATCCTTTAACAGTGCTCATCTTGATATTCTCCTTATATCTGAATCTTTTCTCAAACCATCTCTCTTATCGACTCAGTTTGCTCTACCAGGATTTGTTCTCGTTAGAAATGATAGAATTGGGAAAGGAGGTGGTGGTGTGACCATATATCTTAGAGCCGACTTGGCGTTTAAAATCGTAACTGCTACCCCCTCCCAATACTCAGAATCGGCGGAGTATCTCTTTCTGGAACTAACAATACGTCACACAAAACTTTTAATAGCAGTCTTATATAGTCCCAATCTCAACATAAACTATTTCGATAAATTTGACTCGACGCTTAATGATTTGTGCCCTTTATACGAGCATATTATAGTAATGGGCGATTTTAATACATGTCTCATGAAAGACGATTCTCGTTCATCTAAGTTGAAATCAATTATTACATGTTATAATCTTAATTTTTTACCCCTTTCACCCACTCATTGTTCTCCTAATTGCCGCCCTTCTTTATTGGACCTTATGATTGTCTCTTCAATCAACAACGTTTCGAATTTCGGTCAGCTAACTGCTCCTTTTTCCTATCATGACCTTGTCTATCTTTCATACCGAATTCGCACTCCGCGGTTTGCTCCCAGGTTTTTGACAGTTCGCTCGTATAAAGATGTTAATATTGACGCGTTAAGGCATGACACTAGCGAGATAGATTGGAGTGAGCTTTTTGGGGCAAAATGCATTAACCAGAAAGTTAAGATATTAAATGATAAAATTATGTCCTTATATAATCATCATGCTCCGCTTAAAAGATTTAAAGTCAAGAGAGACCCTGCACCGTGGATCACTCCTGATATCAAGGATCTTATGACTCGTCGTGACAAAGCCAAACAGAGATATATGCGAAGACCTTCAGTTGAAAACCTCGATCGTTGCAAGCATTTTCGAAACCGCTGCAATCACCAGTGTAGAGATGCAAAGAGACGCTATTTTCATAACTCTCTTCAGAACCGCAACCCCGCTGAAGCCTGGCGATTTCTTAGGTCAGTTGGTGTTGGTAAATCTCCTTCTGATTTCAGCAATGTGACTGACCTGAACGCTCTTAACAATCATTTCTGCTCCCAGTCAAATATCGCGGACCCTAGCGTAAAAGCTTCATCACTATTATATGTTTCTCGTTTGCCAAAACCGATGTGCTCACCTTTTGTTCTCGACACTATCACAGAAGATGACGTGAATAAATCTTTTCTAGCTTTATCATCATCAGCTGTTGGTAATGATAATCTTAGCTCAAGAATGTTTCTACCTATTCTTTCTTGTCTACTTCCAGTTATCACTCATATATTTAACTTCTCAATTTTGTCTTGTTCCTTTCCCTCTGCTTGGAAGTTAGCACATATAATACCGTTGCCTAAAATTAATCAGCCCACTTTACCGTCTCATTATAGACCAATTTCTATCCTTCCTTTTCTTTCGAAGGTTTTCGAGCACATTGTCCATCGGCAATTATCTTTCTTTTTATCGTATAATTCATTGTTATCCCCCTTTCAGTCTGGATTTCGACCCGGCCACAGCACTGTTACAGCCCTCATTAAAGTCACTGATGACATACGATTGGCCTTGGATAATAAATCCCTGACTATCTTAGTGTTACTTGATTTTAGTAACGCGTTTAATTGTGTTGATATCGACATACTTCTAGAAATACTGGGGTCGTTGAATTTTTCATCTTCCACAATAGCGTGGTTTAATTCCTATCTTCGTGGTCGCTCACAGCGTGTTCGGGTGGATGAGAATTTCTCTGATTGGACCGAGCTCGTTGCTGGTGTTCCACAGGGTGGCGTTCTTTCTCCACTGCTTTTCTCAGTCTTTATAGACTTGATCTCTAAAATTTTATCTTCTAAATTTCATCTCTATGCTGATGATTTGCAGATATACGAGCATTGTCAGTTAACGGATCTTAATGTGACAATCGAACGTATAAATTTCGATCTACAAAAGCTTAACTATTGGGCGAAATCCTTTGGTCTCACCATAAATCCTGTCAAATCTCAGGCGTTGATTATTGGTAGTCGTTACTTTAGAAATAGTGTACAGCTGTCATCTCTCCCACCACTGTTGCTGGACGATGTACCAATTACAATAACTGATACAGCTAAAGACCTGGGTGTAATACTTGATTCCAATCTATCATGGCATGCTCAAGTGAATGAAATCAGTCGGAAGGTGCATTTCTCATTCCATTCCCTTAAATGTCTGCAAAACTTTCTGCCCACTAATACTAAGATTGCCCTCGTACAATCTCTTATACTGCCAGTCATAGATTATGCTGATGTCTGTTATCTGGATGCCAATGAGGAGCTACTTAACAAACTTGAGCGCTTACAAAACCTTTGCATTCGCTTCATATTTGGCTTAAAAAAGTATGACCATGTTTCTGAATATCGCAAAATACTCAAGTGGCTCCCGATCCGACTTCGTAGGAACACTAGGATATTATGTCTGCTGTTTAACATTCTCCATAACCCGAAACTCCCTCCCTATTTGAAAGAACGCTTTACGTTTCAAAAACCTCCTAATGTCCTCTGTAGATCCCACCTCAAAACCTTACTCCATGTCCATTCCTGTAAAACAGAGTTTTATTCCCAATCCTTTACCAGTCAGGCAGTTAGATTATGGAATGCGCTGCCACATACTATACGAGAGTGTCTCACTGTTGGCTCGTTCAAACGCCATGTCAAGGAGCACTTTTTGAAGACCATGCCTAGTATATGTATATGTGTGTATGTATGTATATATAAATATATATGTATATGTAGGTATATATTTTTATTGTAGGTTTAATTTTAACTGAAATTTCATGTTATTAGTTAAGTTGTACACTGTGTCTACTTGATAATTTATTTATTCACCTGTCGCAGGGCTGCTGGCAGAAATTTCTTAAGAAATAAGCAGTACCTTTGTACTTATGTTTCCTTATGTTATGTTGTTTTGTCATATTCTTTGTGTACATAAATAATAAATAAATAAATAAATAATTACAGTTATTAACAACAACATTTAAGAAAAACTATTGTTTCTTAAAAAAGCCTCATCCATCCATTTTCTTACAATGATAATTGATAATATTTTTGGCATCGAATCACGTGGAGGAGGGTATTTAATTTGATTAACCTTTGCAAACTGGTACGCCGCCGGTACTTTGACGTCTTCTAAAGTTAAACCTTGAAGCTAAAATTGAAGATTCTCTGCATCCATAATGTAGTTCACTAGCATTTTATCTTCATAAACTAGTTCATTATTAACTTGCAAGCAAGATTTTTACGTAAATCTTGCACTGAGGTGCCTTTTTTCATCATGTGGCGTTTCTAACACCACATGATGAAAAAAGGAGATGAAAAAATCCACTGTCTTAATTAGTGCGGGAATTGCGAAATTGCACGGAAGCACCATGAAGCGTAAATTTCGCCGAGCGATTGTTTTTTCTTTGTTTCTCGGCATTCTTTCGAAAACACTGTAATATGTTTTTTTAATACAATACAACGATACTCATAAAAACGTATGTAAACAATTGTTAACGTATTTCCGATAGAATAATATACCTTAGCCTGTGACCGAGGTACAGTAAGCTCCTTATCAAGCTATACTGATTGACCTTTGGACCGTTCTTATGTCGCTCGTAATAGCGGCGGTTTTCGTAGCGTAAATGTATAGCTTGAATGGGAGCTTACTGTACATCGCAAGTTAGGTGGCTAAGGTACAACATCGTGACAATTTTACCTAAGAAGCTTTATAAACTTACTTCAGATTGAGGTAAGGATCTGACAATCATGCCGCTTAGTAGCTAGATATACTAATATAAGATTCTGCATAAAAGAGTTATCACAAACATGCATCACTTTAAATAAATTGGTATGAAGTATAGACCAAAAAATTTTTTGACTGTGCTCACACGGCGCCGGCGAATCACAACTAACTTGAACAAATAAAGATTCAAATACAATAGGAAATAGTTTTGTAGCGAGTGAGACTTTTGAAAAAAATATGATTGTTCTAGGTACAACTCTGTCCAAGGTACAACAGGTTCCCCTATATTACGCGTGAATTAGTTCCCATTTGTATTGAAATAACTATCCTCTAACTCCGAACCTACCAGAAACCTTTAATCATTATCTCAGTATCCTGATATGATGACTGCCAGATCCAAATACCATTAATGTATCTTTAGAAAAAACAAGTTGTACGTGCCTATGAAGGGTTCCCTCGACTTGCCACAGATTCTATCAGCAGATCATGACTTGGTGACAATGGGACCACCTGAGGAGTATACCCTTACGTTTCGACTTTCTTCTTTTAAAAAAAGAAATTTCAAAATCGGGTCACAAATGGCGGAATAATCGGTGAGCATACATAAAAAATACAATCGAACATAGAACCTCCTCCTTTTTGAAGTTGGTTTCTTTCTTAGTATTTCCATCTAGTTTATATTTAATTTCACTATTTTCAAACATAAAACGGTTGTTACGGGACACAGACGACAGTAACAGTTGTACCGGTGTTAAAGTTCTAGGGGAAATGTGAAACAATTGAACTTTGTACACAGTTGAAACGTTGGTACGATATAAATTGACTTAACCGGCTATCAAATAGCACCGGTTGCATGTGTTGTTTATTTACCTTGCAGCTTGCATCATCATCATTATCTTGCATATTGTAATACAAACACCATAGAAGTAATAAACTAGCTTGCATTTTATTTGTGTGTGAATTTATTGACGTCAGTTTTAGTTCTGGAACTCGAGATGTTACTTTCTAGCTGATTTGGTTAGGTTTTCATAACTCGTATATATGAAACCACCTTAGCTCGTTGGGATTTCTTCCTGATTCGTCATTTTCCTGATTGGTCATATTCCTTATTTGACACTTTCCTAACTGGTCATATTCCTAACTCGTCAAGTCGTCATATTCCTGATTGGTCAAATTCCTCATTCCTCATTCTACAGTCAAATGAAATCGCGAACACGTGCTTACTGCTACAAAAAAGACTAACTAATGTTTAAAAAAGTGTTACAGTACTTATACTTTGTACTACGGTTACTAGACAATAATGTACTTAAGGCGGAGTCCCATATAAATATACTAGTATGATTTGGTACATAAGCAACATTATTTTTCAACCTCGGTATAACTCAAATACTGTATTTGTACCCAGAATGCAACAGTAACTTTTTTCCTCTTTCACTTTCGATAAAATGCATTTCTTTGTCCGTACCAAGTCTGCAAGGCCATCTTGTACGATTAAAATTATATTACAATATCATTCACTGGATATAATAATAAAGTGATAATGACATTAGCTTCATGATAGACAAGTAACACTTATTTATTTATTATCTAAATAAATAAATAAGTGTTACTTCGGTTCTTAATATTTAGGTTCTTATTATTTACCACAGAGGATTTCTTTAATAAGTTTGTGCAGGCTATGACGAGTGAGGAATACGTCGAATCAGGAATATGACGAGTTAGGCTGGATCCACACTATAAGGTCGATTACGATTCATTCGCGGTCCGATCTCGGTTTGGTAAAGTCTAATCATGATCATATTAGACAATCTGACTTAGTTTACGATTCAATCTTGAATCGTCAATAATCGAAGTCGGATGTGTTTGGCTCATAATTAGTAATAAAAAAAATTTAAGTGGCACTCGGGGACTGCCGCGGTAAAGCTATTGCATAGCGATAAGAAAACAATTTTTTTTCTTTTATTGAATAAATGAGAAGTTAATATTGTTTAAAATATTTTTATTATCTTACAATACATGTAGGTTATTCAGGAATTTTTATCATTGATACTATAGGTTTATGGTATGAAATAAGAAACATAAGTTTGAGACTTGATATCCTCTAAATATCTGGAAAATACCGCGTCAAAACACCATGCCGAAGTCTGCCGAACTGAAACGACGTTAGACGATGCACGGCTGTCAACGCCGCACCGCTGTGCCGCAGGCCTTTTCTCTAACTTCGGTTGCTAACTAGTACTGTTATTTTTGAAAGGAAATTATCATCCATTACTGCTATCATGAACGCTGCCGTAAGACATAAGATCACTTAACTAGTAATGGATATAAAATGTCTTTCAAAAATGACAGTTCTAGTTACCAGCCGTAGTTAGCGAATAGGCCTGCCGGTTGGAGTGGGAGGTGTTAGGTTTTTTTCGTTACGGAATTTCTTGATTCGGTCGCCGCGCTCAAAGCCCGCGATAAAAGTTATGCAATAGCTTAAAAACGTCAAAACATTTAATTGCTTGTAATATTCGCGGTCGAAAAATTTCATTGAACATTTCGATTGAAAAATTAGCTGTATGTCTTTTATTCTCGATGAAAAAGATAATAATATCAATGCAAGAAAAAAACATGAAACAATGAGAAGAATGTGGGTGCATCCATGTTTACTGCAACGAAAATCGAACGGAGAATACTACACTCTCTATCGTTATTCAATTAGTGAAGAAAAATTTTTACAATACGAGCGTCTACGGGCATTCATACTATCGATCGATCACGGGATCCGTGGTGGTAACAAATCACTGACGTAAGCTTGCGATCTTTCTTTACGCCATCTAGCGTCGATTAAAGTATGAAATATTTACTACGTCCACAGATAATATACAGTACGCCGATCGTACGATATTAACTAAAGCTCTTTCAATGATATGTTATCCTAGTACAATTCGACATTATGAAGCAACATTGAAACGATCGATTGATTGATTGGATGAATCGATTTTTGTTTATTTTATAAACCAGTACTTTAACTACAGCAATGAGATAAAAATTATATATATGTATAGTAATAATGATAGCTTAATAGTTATAATAAAGGGATTATTACAAAAAAACTGAAGCAATGTTTTAATACAGTTATATTATAAATTAATAAGATATTCTGGTTCTTTTATTGAGCATGACTGATCCTATCCGAATACGGATAGGATCCATCCTGATCCTATCCGACATCGTGTCTCTATCTATAATATAATGATCAACGACCATACGGTTATAATGCTCGTTCAAGTTGTTGACTCAAAATCATGGTTAAAGTGTTCATCAAGTTACTAGGGCTACATTAATTTCAAGAGGTACGAGTAATTTATATTCTACGCGCAGCGTTCAATAACTATCAGAAAACGAAGTCTAATATCGACTTTAAACATAGCGTCGTAAAGTAAGAAATGTATCATAGACGGTTTTGAGTGATGTATGTTGGACGTTAACACAAGCTTGAAGAAATATGAACATTAAGCATATCGCAATACGGCGGAAAATCGTCGTATAGAGCATTAAATAAACGTTGATCTACGCAATATTGAGGAGGCGGAGCTTGCGCACGTTCACCTCGCACTCGACTCTGAGTTTGGATGCCAATGATCAAACCTCTTCATGGCTTATGTGCGCCTAGTAACATGCGCACATTTCGCGCAAGTCTGTCGGCGCGTGCGCATCTTGTTCGTGCTCCGTGCGCAGACGCGCTGCGGGCGGTGATTGTAACTCAAGCAACCGGGAAGAAAGGACGTAACTGTACACTACAGGGAACTTTAACTCTACACTCTAGCAACGGAATCCTGATGTATTTTCATATAAATGAGACCAAGGACATATATATACATAATAGGTTTTTTTTTGTTGCGAAATTAGAGCAAAAAAGGAATGAAATAAAGGTTGAAGTTATGAATGTAGTGGATTTTGTTTTTGGGTCAATTAGCCTTATAGACAGTTATAATGTTATAATAACCAAGTTGCAAAACAATAACTCAATCGCGATATAGTTATGGAGAGCGCGAAAATATCAAATGCAATCTTCTGTATTCAATAGTATCTTTAGTGCGGGACTGACTGAAGTATAAACTTAGAGCTTAAACATGGCTTAAACTACTGAAGCTAGAAGTATGAAATTCGGTAGCGAGGTTTCTTGACTTTTGTAGGCGCCCACTAAGAAAGAATTCTTCAGAATTCCCACAGGAAGCCGACGAATCCCTATCCAAAAATATAAGGGAATACTGACGAAGCCAATGAAGTAAAACAATATACCGGGCGTAAAATTCTCCTGTAAAATATTTAGGACATACTTGGTGGCACGTGGGTGAATGCAGTAATATTTATTAAATAACATATCATCATCATCACAGCTCATACGTCAAATCAAAGGGGAGCCTACCCTATTATAAGGTGATTGGGCTTTAGTTTAGTCAACCAAGCAGGTTCAGTGCAGATTGGTCGACTTCACATAAACCTTTGAATTTCTTCGCAGATATTTATGCAGGTTGCCTCACGATGTTTTCCTTCACCGTGGGAGTGTTAGACAAATGTCCATATGAAATTCGAAAAACGAAAAACACATTGGTTCATGGCGGTCTCGAATCCGATCAAATTTAAAATAACAATTCCAAGTCCAACGAACGTGAAAGCTAGGGTCGTACAAGGTAGGCAGGTTCGGAATCCATAAGAAACAAAGAAATATTAATTGAAAACAGGAAATAAACGTAAAAGCACCCAGAACGCAACGGGAATAGTCTGTGGAGTGAGCAGAGCAGTCAGAGCTAGTCAGAGCAAGCAATGTCATGCCAGTGACATAGACTAAATACGGGACTTATTATACTCGTTATGAAATCGATACCCAATCTATAGCTATTCAGTAATTAATGACTTTTTAGTTATTATACACATAAGTACTATATTTTATTGAATTGTAGATATGTATTGTGTATATTTATTATTTTAACTATCTGAAAATTTGGTGCAAAGGTTTTTTTCCGTACTTGAGTAATCGATTAAACATTAATATTAGATTATCTCACAAAAATAATCATTTAAATTTTTCTCTGTAGATTGCCAAATTACGCAGATTTTTGGTATTTTATATATAAAAATATATAGCTAATTATTAGACCAAATCCCAACTTCAACATTACTGGGCCCAAAATTATCATTCTCCTTTCATGATCTTCCTTTCATTTAAAATGCTATGTTATTTAGGAAGAAATAATCCTTATGACGGTTATCATATGTTTTTTTTTCACATGTCACGAGTTCGATTCCCGGTTGTGGCAGGTGACTTAAAAAATCTGTGAATTCACTTCTACTTATTATTAAAAATAAAATGATGTCTTCTTTCAGTAAAATATCCTTTCTTCAATATTTATTGACCTTTCCCTCATTCAGTAAAATATATCTTCAATATTTAATATACTTTCCTGCCGTATACCGGGCGTCCCACGGCCATGCGTGTACGGCAGGGCAGCTCTTGGCCTCCATCCCACCTGATGGTAAGTGACGATAAGGCCGAAGGTGGAAGCGAGCTTCATCTGGACTCCTCAACACCTAAGGAACTGACTATCTTACCTCTTATTGACGGAACCTAATAATGATGTCCACATTAATATTATGGCGACAAACTTCAGCCAGGCTGGCTCAGAAGGCCTTTCACTATCCAAACAACCTTTATAAAGGGCGGTATGTCGGGGGCTGATTTTTCTTTATATATTAAATCCGTTTTTTTAGCGCAGGGGTTCCCAAAGTGGGTGTCACGGGGTGCCCTGGCGTGCGACGACGGAGAGAGATCGAAGAGATATATCTGTTGTTAAAATCAAAATTCCAAAGAAGTTACAACAAAAATAATAAAAAGAAATAGAAAAAATGACTAGGGTGCCGTGAGAAAATTCAAATTTTCTAAGTGTGCCACGACTTGGAAAAGTTTGGGAACCCCTGTTCTAACGTATCGTATCGTATCTAGTGGTTTGCAATACACTCTTTTGGTGATATATTTTGATTATATGATATTTAGAGACTGAGCGATTCGTAGTCGTATAAACTACATGCGTATAAAGTCGTGGGCAATAGCTAGTGTCAAATTAACTTGCTTACACGGACGTAATTGTATAACTTTGTGTTCATAACTCGCGAATCTCACGATATTAGCTTCAAAACTTGTGGGAAGTATATTAATTAATGTTGTTTACGTACGACAATTTATTACGATGGACTGGTTTATACTGCATCAGCAAAAAAGCGTATTGTGTTCGCGTTGAAATGTTACACCTTACACCGCACACTGAACTAGCATGAAATGCCTTTTTTATTATTTTTGCACTGACAGATCCTTACTGTCTATTACAAAACCTGGTCTAAACGGTCTAAAGTTAATCTTGGTCTAACCTAGTGCGCTTTCACTTGTGTTACTAGATAGAGGCAGCGTCAGCTTAGTCCTGGTTTAAACTGTTTTGTAATAAGACATCTAAAATCTCTTACTACCGCTCTTTTTAACCGACTCTACAAAAAGGAGGAGGTTAACAATTCGATTATATGTTCTTATTCTTTTTTTGTTTGTTACCTTATACCTCTGTAATCTATTAGCCAATTTGGAAAATTCATTTTTGTTTGAGATCTGACGACGGGACCAATGGGGAAGTATATCCTCTCAAACAAAAAGAATTCACCAAATCGGTCAATATGTTATGAGGTAACAAACATAATTATAGAGTTTCCCTTGATTATTTTCAGCAAATATCGATAGGCACGCCCAATGCGTTCCAAGTTTTTTCTGAAGCTATTAGGGTAATTGCGTTTGGCAGACATGAGCCGAGCTGATGATGAAAGGATCATTGATTTTTACGACTTTTTAAATACAATTGGTACATATTATATAATAATAATAATAACCTTTATTAATAGAGAAAACATAGAAACATTGAAACATATAAGGTCTCTGATTCCTGAACTAGGTATATACATAATATACCTGTATCTCAGGAAATCAGTGCCCACTCCCAGATAGTTTTACAAAATAACAATTTTTTTGTAGTCCAAATAATTAAGTAGGTAGAAAAAGTCTGGTTTTAGTATAATTGATAAAAACTATGTATGTGCGAATACCCAAACATGTCTGTAAATTAAGTAAATGCCAGGAGCAGCTCCTCTGTGTCATGGTAATTTATGGTAGATAGCCAGCTGGTAATTTTAGATTTACATTCCCCTATAGGGAAAGAATAAAAGTTAAGTTTTTTATTAACTCGGTTATATAAAAAAATGGATAGGTGGCAGCTCTGTCGTCTAGCTAGTGCGGTACGAAATATTGGTTGATCAATAACATTTTTTATTACACGCATTCCACAAGTTACATTGGAGTTATATGGAGTATGTTGATGTTGCCGAATTATACTACGTAAAATAAATAATTGTCTAACTGTAAAGACAGAAGTTTTATTATACAAAGATACGGTGGGGAACCTAAATGGGCTGAATGTCATTGTCTTTAGTAATGATCTTTGTGCTCTTTCAATTTGGATCATATAAGATTTACACGTTCCTCCCCAAATCACGATACAGTATCCCAAGATTGATTGCACTAATGCATAGTACACTTTACGGAGAAGATCTAAGTCAGCAACATACCGAAGTTTCTTTAATATCCATATCAGTTTCCGAGTACGAGATGTTAATAACTCAATATGCGGAAGCCATCTAAGTTTCTCATCCAAAATCACACCCAAATACTTAACAGATGGAGATCTAACTATAGAGAGGCAGCTGCAGGAGCTAGCTGTTTCCAGGTTACATACATGTGCTCTTATCTCAATATCTGGTGTCCGTGTGTTTGAAGTTGTAAACTGCAGATATGTGGTTTTTGCTAAATTTAATGTCAAGAGATTATGTTGGAGCCAACAACTTATTTTGTGTAACCCTTCTTCAGCCCTGCGACGCGCCTCCTGCCGTCGTACCGTGAAATACAAGTGCTGTATCATCAGCATAGGTAAAAAAAAATCCCAAATTTAGCGTCAGTTGACATAAATCATTTATGTAAATTAGGAATAGAGTAGGGCAAAGAATACTGCCTTGTGGGACTCCGAAAGTGACTAATTCTAAGTCGCTGATGTACCTCCCCACCCTGACATGCTGAACACGATCATAAAGAAAACTCGAGTAAATAGATAGAGCGGTACCTCTTATCCCAATCCTTTCCAGCTTGTCCACAAGAACAGGAATCGAGACAGTATCAAATGCTTTAGCAAGATCAAGAAAAACACCAAGACATTTTTGCTTTGAGTCAATATTTTTAACGGCAAAATTTGTTAGGTTTTCTACGGCATCTATGGTACTAATTTTGGGTCTAAATCCATATTGATTATCTGACAAAATCTTGCAATTTTCAAAGAATGCAATAAGCCTGGTATTTAGTAATTTTTCTAAAATTTTTGATAATGCTGTTAATACAGAGATCGGCCTGTAATTTGTTACACTGTCTCGACTCCCGCTCTTGTGAACTGGTGTTATGAGAGCTTTTTTAAACACTTTAGGGAAAGTACCTTGTATATATTGACCCTTAGTTGCATTCTTTTAAGTTACTTTATTTATTCTGGCATTAAATTCACAAAAAATATTAAAATAAAAAAATATTTAACAAAATATAAAAACCGACTCATCAATCAAGATACTCTGCAATACTTACTTTATTAATTAGTAAAATACCGGCCAAGTGCGTGTCGGGTCACGCGCAGTGTAGGGTTCCGTAGTTGCAAATGCCAACTTTGAGTTCACACTCATACCTCACAACACGTTGCCACAGATTACTAAATACGTTGCTATTAAATTAGGCATTATTATTATTATTATTAAAGCTGCAATGATTTTATATTTCCTTAACTTCACGTGGTTCGTAAATTTATATTCAGTACTAATTTTCAATGAAATACTTTTCCGAGTACATTTTATAAGTTAGTCGTCTATAACTTTTTAGTTTGTACTTAGTACTCAACTCTGATAGTTTTCCTTTAAACTTCGTTATATATACTATTGTTGTAATTTTTTTCACGTGTCCATATATAACCGTTTACCAGATAGAGGGGGGGGGACACTTACCTCTAACAAAAATTTTCACTTTAAAACCAAATATTTCAGAAACGGATCCCTAAATCGAAAAATTTTTTTTCAATGTTTTTTTTCACCTTTTTTTTGGCATGATTAATACATACCCATACCAAATTACAGCTTTTTTATGGGATAGGGGGCAAGCGAGCAGACGCATCACCTCATGGTAAGTGATTACCGTCGCCCATGGACACCCGCAACCCCAGAGGAGTTACAAGTGCGTTGCCGGCCTTTGAGGTGGAAATACGCTTTTTTTTGAAAGTTTGAAGGTCGTATCGGTCCGGAAATACCGCAGGCGACAATTCGTTCCAAAGTTTGACTGTGTGAGGCAGGAAACTTCTGTAGAAACGCACAGTTGTGGACTGCCAACCATCTAAGTGATGGGCATGGATTTTTGCCGCGTGGAACGATGGCGGAAAGAGGCGGCAGGTATAAGTCCGAACAATTCCTCGGAGCATTCCCCGTATTAAATACGATAGAATATGCATAGCGAAGCGACATCTCTACGCAGCGCCAAGGTATCAAGCCGATTCGATATTTCCTGGCAGTCGACGATTCGAGTCGCTCTCCGTTGAATGCGGTTCAGTGGGAGAAGTTGGTATTGGGGTGCCAACCCAAAGATGAGAACAGTATTCCATATGAGGCCGAACCTGCGCCTTGTAAAGCTGAAGGCGGTGTGCCGGAGTGAAATACTGTCTCGATCTATTGAGCACACCAAGCTTCCTAGAAGCTAATTTAGCTTTACCCTCTAAGTGGCAGAGAACTGGACTTCGCTCGATATGTCTACACCAAGGATCCCAATATTGGCTGAGACAGTTAGGGAAATGCACTGAAAGCGATACGCCCAGACCGGAACAAATTTCTGTAGGCCATACAAAACATTTGTCCCGTACGGGAATCGAACCCGCGACCCGTTGCGCAGTAGGTGATCACTCGACCTCTGCGCTAAACGTGTCGTCGTTTTCATTTGCATGACGTTTTCAAATGGCATTTTCATTGCGGTGAACGCGCAAACCTGTGTCTTTGAGGGGTTGAAATGGACTAAATTAAGTCGACCCCAGTTAGAGACTTTCTCCAATGAAGTTTCAATTTCAGACACAAGTTTATTCCGGCACTCAATGACGTTTTCCGCACGCACGCAGTTCGCACGGCCGTTATAGAAGGTGTCTTTCGTGCTGTCATCTGCATATCAATGAATGCTGCTGATTTGCAGCATATCATTGATATGCAGAAGGAATAGTGTAGGTGAAAGCACACATCCTTGGGGGACACCAGCATTTACAGATAGTGAGTCTGAGCATTCACCATCAATCAAGACCTTAATGCTTCTGTCTGCTAGAAAGCTAGTGACCCATCCACATAATTTCTCGGGAAGCCCATATGAAGGAAGTTTTGAGAGGAGCGCTTTGTGTCATACCCGATCGAAGGCCTTCGCGATGTCCAAACTAACTGCCAGTGCCTCCCCCTTCGCTTCAATTACCTCTGCCCAATGATGTGTCAAATAAACTAGAAGATCACCAGCAGAGCGACCCCTACGAAAGCCGTATTGTTGGTCACAGCTTTCTAGTACTAATAGTCTCTGAGTAAAAGCGCGGACAGACAGACAGAAACTATAAGGGTACCTTGTTTACTACGGAACCCTAAAAAAAAGGTAGATAGTCAAATTTTACATTTTCTATTGATTAAAATTATCCATTAGAATATTCAACGCGCGATTAAACCAGAACCCTCAATCAGCCATAGGTCCAGCTATAATTTTCTAATACAATGTTTATAATTTATAATCTCATTATTAATCAAACGAGTTCAGCTTAAAAGCTATTAATGGATTCGCGGGGATCAACAAAGCAAAGCAAAATAATGAACACGTCATAGACACGTTTACGTGGAACTATTTAATTTAAGCGTTTACACTGTCCAGTACAGTAGTCGATGTGTCGATTCAATGGGCCGATGTCGCCTGGCTGCATAACCAAATTAATTGAATTCATTTTACCTGTAACTAATAATGAATTGTGCTTAATATTGTTGCGAAAGTGGATTCAGGGATTGGATGGAAATCACTCGTAGGTACTCGTCGAAAGTAACGTTTATTCGTCCCTTTGAAGTCTTGGACACTTCACGATTGCGGCGTGGGTCTGGGAGATGCATTTTTTTTACATACGACAGGGAAGCTCTTCGCCTTCATCTCACATGATAGTAAGTGACGATAAGGCCGAAGGTGGAAGCGAGCTTCACCTGGACTCCTCAACAACTGAGGAACTGGCTATCTTACCTCTAATAGTCGGAACACAACAATGCTATAAACATTGTTAGTATGGCGACAAACTTAGGTAAGACGGTGGTAGCTAGCCAGGTGGGCTCAGACACCCTACCACCAACCAAACCGAGTAGAAGAATTTCTGCCTCCAGTTGGGATCGAACGCCGGACCTCCCGCTCAGCACCCGGTGTTCTCAACCACTAGACCACGGAGGCGGTTGCAAATTCCTTATCGAAATCGTAAGATTCGATTACGAATACCTAATTCACTATATTCGAATATTAATTTCGTGAATTTGGCAGAGGCGTGCTACATACTCCAACTATGTAGTAAAAAAAGGAAGCTAAAAGAAAGACAAGCTATTAAGATCACACTGCATATTTACAAGAAAAAAACAGCAAAGAAGTAAGAGATTAATGCCCGGTTTCTAGTTTCAAAAACGATTCGTTATTGTTACGGACTGTTAAATTTCGACATATAATAACATCTTAAAAATTAGAAATTATTAGGAAATAATTTCGCACATGATTTGTATTCGTGTGCAAATTCAAAATTCACTTCTGATGATTCAAAAATGCGTCTCTTATTCCCTACTTTATTAATAAAAATCGCCTATTCCTACCTTCATCCGAACGTACTCTTGGAGTAATTACTCCCAGTTTAAGCTAAGAGTAGCTTTGTGTTTATGACATTATTAATAAACACGGAGTAAGCTCACACTAACAAAGCATCGCTTACTCTCGGATTAACGCATATGTTATGGCAACACTTGCAATTTAAAAGAAAAAAAAACGAGTCGGTGAATGATTTAAACATCATTTGACAATAACAGAAGTAAATGTGATGACAGTTTTCACAGTTTTTTAGTTTGACATTGTCATCTGAGGTGTCATTTGTGGTTGTTTTGGTTGTGATTTGTGATCGCGTCGCAATTATGTATATTTCGGAGTGAAATTAAAAATTGTCATTAATAAATGCTTTCCTTGGTACTTTCCCCCTCAGAGAGTTATTCACCGAATTAGTTCCAGAAGAAAATGTTCCATCATCTATTATTACCTTAACTTCAAGAAGCTGGTTTTGCTTTATTTGCATTGCTATGTTGTGTGTGTTATAATTATATCCAATGCAACAATACATAATTTGGTGTTTTCTAATTTCGTTGTAAGTAGTTTGGTTACCCATAAATTATAGCAAAGATAACGCTACTCCATCCTTAATCCGTCCTTAAACTAGGTAGCTCGCAGGTTTAACTTAGAGTTGGATTAGCTTACTCCTTTCTTACTCCGTGTTTATTAATATGAAAATTGTTTACTACTGATTTAATACTCGGAGTAAAGTTACTCAAGCTTTAGTCTACGTTTATTAATAAGACGGATACGTTACGTTACGTCTAACACTTTTTCACTGCACTGTCTTCCACTTTACACTTCGATGTTTTTTTACTTCACTTTTCATTTTTCACATTTCTTACTTTTCGTTTCCTCGATTTATTGCGAAAATTATAACTGTCCATGTTAAGCTAATAGGACAAGTGTGGTATTATTTTCGTATGTGAACTTCGCGCGATTTATACGAAAATGAATTATTTTTGAACTCATAACCTACCAGAAACCTTCCATCATCAGCTCAGTAACATGATTGATGACTATCAGATGCAAATACTGAACATCTTCAGCAACAACATGAAACAAGTTGGACGTGCACGTTTGAAAATCGGTCCATAAATGGCGGAGTAATCGGCGAACATACGGGGACATGCCTATGTAATTCATGGGTTTCCCCTCGATTTTTATGGGATATAACTCTTTCGATTACAAAAAGAATTTTGAAAATCGGTCTACAAATGGCGGAGTAATCGGTGAATATACATAAAAAAAATTGATACAGGCGAACATAGAACCGGTCCTTTTTCGGTGTGCGTATGGATTGAGGAGCCACATCACGAAATCAATCGAAATCCCGCCCAGATTTAGTAGCAAATTAGATAATTTTGTAGGCGAAATCCTGGAATTTGTAGCAACACACATCAAGAGTTACATCAATTTAAAGGTGGCTCCTCCATTCAAACATCTGGATTGAGGAGCCACCTAGAACTCGGAAACTATTATATGTACATTTTTGAAAATTTAGTATCATTTAGTAGTAATTTTGTCTGGAACCTACAAAAAATTTGGTTCGGATACTGCTGAAACTCGAGAAGATACAATACAAAATGTGTGGCTCCTCAGTCCATACACGTACAAAACTTGTCAACGTGAATTTCCACGAAACTAATTGAGCAATTTTATTTTAGAGTGCATGATCATTTAGTAGTAATTTTGCTAGAATTTGTAGTATAGAAATAATGTTGGAGGACTTAGTGAAATTAAAAATATAAAGCAATATATGTGGCTCCTCAATCCAGACGTTTTGCATATAAATGATTGACTGTATGAATCAAAAGCTTGGGGTGCCAACATTTAGTAGAAATTTCTACTAAATAACTACGTACAATTTATCAGTGTACATATTAAGGATCTGAAGAAAAACACACTTTCCGATATTCCATAGGAAATTGCTGTTAAGGGTGACCATAACGAGACTAAAATCTAGGACAAACAAAAAAAAACAAATTTTTATTTTTGTTTACATACAACAGGCAAGTTCTCGGCCTTCATCTCACCTGATGGTAAGTAATGATAAAACCGAAGGTGGGAGCGAGCTTTATCTGGACTACACAGCAACTGAGGAATTATAATCTGTATTAATACATGCTATTATGTTATATCTATCCACATAGCATAATAGCCGTATTTTTGGCAAAACATTCGACATTTTGGCTTACCGACGTTGTTATACCTATTGTGTACCATAATGTTGAAGAGCCGTGGTGAAAGGATCAGCCAGTCTGCGTTACCGAGTCGTCGTTCATTTTTTTTTAATTTCTTTTCATTTTAGTTCACTTTTATATGTATATCCTATTTCTATAATGAAAGCTCCTTTTTACCATACACTGCACATATAGCGATGGCTGCAATAGCAATCTTCACAGTTGGAGTCTCACTTACACTGACATAGGTGGGTGCCCACCACAGACCAGCATACTATGCTTATCTTCTTTCCTTTAATATCTCCTCCGAAGCGGCTTGACCGATTTTTATGATTTTCTTTGTGTATATTCGGTAAAGCCTGAGAATAGGTCGTAAACAATTTTTTAGAACCCTATGCAATAAAGGTGTTTTTTAATTATTATGGCGAAACGTTGTTCACTGGCATACATGTCAATGACTATAAAATAAAACGCATCAGTACTTAGTGTGAAAGCTGTAGACATTTCATAATACGCCGTCCAAATCCAAAGGAAACGTCATAAATAGGTGTCCGAAGCCTCCCAAGCAGCGGTTATAATGTGGCAAATGAAACAAAGGAGAAAAACTCTAACACAACATAACAATTGTTAGAACGTGGTCACGTAATAGCGGACCTACGACACAGTACAATTGCGATAAAAATTACGACTTACCATGTTCTCCATAGGTTTTATATTTTAAGAAGTATCAAAGTATCAGAGCGTCGGTGGCTCAGGGCCATCGACGCTCTGATACTTCTGATACTTTTGGCCTTGGCACTGGACTGTGCTCCGAGGAGAATCGGGAGACCTGCGATCGATCCTGCCATGTACAAATGTGTTTTTCATTTCATGAATTTCATATGTACATTTATCTGACGCTCCTACGGTGAAGGAAAACATCGTGAGGACACCTGCAACCACCTGCGAAGTAGTTCAAAGGTTTTGTGAAGTCAACCAATCCGCACTGGGCGGGCGAGGTTTGACTAAGGCCTAATCGCCCTAACTAGCTAAGGATGGCTCGTGTCCCTCGGTGGGGACGTATATGAGCTGTGATGATAAGTATCAAAATAGTAATTTAATAGTAATTAAAATATTAAAGTAGTAAACTACTCCAAGCATAGTATATGTAGCTGGAATTAATTAAGTATCAGACCCCCTAGACAAATGCCACACGCTAATTTTTCCGCAGTCGTTCCTCAGAAAAAATGTATGAAGATGACATTAGCTACGGAAAAAATAGCGTGAGGTTGTCGTAAGCTAATGTCATTTCCATACATTTTTTCTGTGGAACGACTGCGGAAAAGTTAGCGTGTGGCATTTGTCTAGAGCCTCTGGGCCGATTTGCCACCTTGACGAGAAAAGGAAAATAAAATAAATCATTTAATGAGAAGTTTTTAAAGCACATGAATGCACTTTTGATAACCGCCTACTCGATAAGACGCTATTTCTTGTAAATCTATACCGCGGCACTAATTCCACAGATGATCAAGACAATAACATCCTATCCACGGACTCAACATTAGCCAACAAGATTGTTCACAGAAAGAAACCAAATTGAAGGTTTTGTTCATTTAAGAATAAAATTATTAATAACTAAGTAAATATTCTGTTCTATTCTATACATAAAAACCGGATACAATCTACTTTAGTTCACCTTAAATATTTACATGATTATATCAACTCGGAGCAAAGGGAAGGCATAAAATTATTATTAACTAAGTGAATATTCTGTTCTATTCTATACATAAAAACCGGATACAATCTATTTTAGTTCACCTAAAATGTTTACATGATTATATCAACTCGGAGCAAAGGGTAGGCTGTATGGCGGTGAACCTTTGCTCACAAAGAATGAGAAAGTTGCAAAAAAAAAACTACAACAGATGTCAGCGCTGTCATAACAATGATAAATAAAATTCTTCTGAGTTTTTGATAAGCTCAATGTTGAATACTTTCATTTCAGAATATTAAGAAAAGTGCTATAATGTCACTAATTAATTATAGCGAAATCAATGTTATTTTTATATGACTGATGTTAAAAGAAATAAACATGAAACAGTTATCCTGATTTCATTAATATTATGGTCACCCTTAACAGCAATTTCCTATGGAATATCGGAAAGTGTGTTTTTCTTCAGATCCTTAATATGTACACTGATAAATTGTACGTAGTTATTTAGTAGAAATTTCTACTAAATGTTGGCGCCCCAAGCTTTTGATTCCATTGTGATTTCGCGAAGATACAGTCAATCATTTATATGCAAAACGTCTGGATTGAGGAGCCACATATATTGCTTTATATTTTTAATTTCACTAAGTCCTCCAACATATTACAAATTGTAGCAAAATTACTACTAAATGATCATGCACTCCAAAATAAAATTGCTCAATTAGTTTCGTGGAAATTCACGTTGACAAGTTTTGTACGTGTATGGACTGAGGAGCCACACATTTTGTATTGTATCTTCTCGAGTTTCAGCAGTATCCGAACCAAATTTTTTGTAGGTTCCAGACAAAATTACTACTAAATGATACTAAATTTTCAAAAATGTACATATAATAGTTTCCGAGTTCTAGGTGGCTCCTCAATCCAGATGTTTGAATTGAGGAGCCACCTTTAAATTGATGTAACTCTTGATGTGGTGATGTGTGTTGCTACAAATTCCAGGATTTCGCCTACATAATTATCTAATTTGCTACTAAATCTGGGCGGGATTTCGATTGATTTCGTGATGTGGCTCCTCAATCCATACGCACACCTTTTTCGAAGTCGGTTAAAAAAAGAGATACAGTTGAAATAGAAACTTTTCGTTCTCATATGAAAGGCGGAAGACGGTTTATAATAGTGACACATATTTAGTAAGAAAACAAAAGAGGTTAATCTGATGTACTCAGCGCCCAGTACATTATTTTCAATGACGTAATGTGTGTTGCATTTTATAATGTTTTTAGATCTATAATAGAGTCTTATAGAATATAGATCTTAAATAACAAACACTTTATTGCTTATACATATTCTTTTATTATAACATCGACGAAAAAAATGCCCTAAACTTCCACCATCAACAGCTCATATACGTCCCCACCGTGGGTCTCGAGCCTACCCTAAACTAGGGCGATTAGGCCTTAGTCAGCCACGCTGGCCAAGTGCGGGTTGGTTGACCTCACACACAACCTGTAAAGAAAGAATTTCTTTACAGGTTGTGTGTGAAGTGTGTGTGTGCAGGTTTCCTCACTCCTCAGCGTCGAATAAACGTACATATGAATTCAAAATTTGAAAACACATCGGTACGTCGCGGGGTTCGAACCGCTACCTCCCGATTGGAAGGCGACAGCCTTACGCACTACGGCATCGACGCTTGAATAATATTATCATTAAGTCCATACATGAAGAATTATTATTGCTAAAATGTTAATTATTATTGTAAAATGGACTACATAATAAAGTTGCATTGGGAATATTCAAAAAACACAATGCCATGTTTAAAGCTAAATTTGCGTTAATTAAATTACCTGTCTATGCTGTGCACGCATGCACATAACTCTGTGTATGAAGTGATTCACTTGTCGAATACAGCCCTTAGGCTGTAATTTTCCAAATTGAGCTGATAAAACGGGAAATGCACGTAATTTTGCATTATTTTGAGCGAGCTTTTGCGATGCCTGAACTGGACAATTCAGCTTTAAGTTACAAATAAATAACCAATATCTCCACATCACTTATGGATTTTGTTTCGATATTTTGATATCAATAAAGCGTCCCAGGAAAAATCCATTTACAACAAGGCGTCCGTTGTAGAAGTATATCTTGCGAATGAAATATGTACAGTCAAGAAATTTAATTTGCAATTGCAACCCACTTTAAGTTGAATGCTAGCTAAACTATATCCCAACGAAATGGTATGGGAATTAATTTCCTCGACCGTACCTATCAGTGGTCTATAAATTTTAACAAAACTTCTTGTACAACTAGAATATTGTCTAAGAATTTTACACATCAAAATTGCTAAACAAGCATGCTTCCCTCTGATGGTTAGTGGCTCCAGCCACTTATAGCCCATGTGGTTCGTGTCATTTCCTAATCTACAATATCCAAAAGGACCCAATATTCAGTCATGTAATTTGAATGTTTAGCAGCTCGAAGATTTTGTTGTATTTCAAAAAGAAATCGTCGGTTGCGCTGTGGACGTCGTTGGCGCTGTGGAGTCGGCACTGGCAATCCGAAGGTCCACGGCTCGATCCTGCCGTGTACCAATGAGTTTCTCGTTTTTCGAATTTCATACGTATACTCGCCGACGCTCGTACGGTAAAGGAAAACATTCAAGAGAGATTCAAAGGTGTATGTGAAGTCGACCAATCCGCACTGGGCCAGCGTGGTTGACTAAGGCCTAAACACCCTAATTTAGGGTAGGCTCGAGCCCCTCGGCGGGGACATAATAATATGAGTTTTAATGATGACGAAAACTAATGAGCGCTATGGCACACAACAAACTGTCAACTGTCAAAGAATGAGAAGGACTATTGCACGACTAAATACAGATAATCGTCAACCTGTCAAACATTTAGATTCTTTGACTGTACGTTGCACACTTGTGACATATGATGTCAAGTCACAGCAGGTACCTCTCAGGTACCTAATGATTTCACTGCTTGTCTTACCCTTCAAACCGGACCACAGCAATAGATAAGATAGGGGTAAACGCGCCGACGACTCTGGTACCGAGTCTTCCTCTGGTAAGCAACGTATATACAGATAACACGTTTAAAAATACTTTTTTTGTGAAGTGACTATTTGCAACCCCAAATGGGGTCACATTCTCGCAGACCTACCAGGGGGGTTATAACGAGTATTTATTTAAGAAAAAAAACTATCATAATCGCCTTGAAATTACGAGTCATTGCGGCGTCAATACAAGACTGTGTCGACTGTCTGATAAAAACATTGAAAAGATAAAAATAATATATGAATAGGTATAGACAGCATCACACTTTTATATTGAAGTCGGTGCCAAACTATGATCTCCTAGAAAGTCTTAAAATTTGGCACCGACTTCAATAAAGAAGTGTGATGCTGTCTGTACCTATTCTTATATCATTTTTAACTTTTCAGTGATTTGAAGTCGGTTTTTCTTTTTTGTGTAATATTTTTTATTTTTATCTTTTTAGTGAAAGAACCCCTAATTAGGGTTTCCCTCGATTTTCATGGGATCCTATGATGAGATCCTGACTTTGGTGACCTTGGGACCACTCCAGGAGTATACTCTATCGAATACAAAAAGAATTTTGAAAACCGGTCCACAACTGGCGGCGTAATCGCGTAACATACACACAAAAAACAACTACGGGTCGAATAGATAACCCCCTCCTTTTATGAAGTCCGTTAAAAATAGTAATGGATACAGTGTGTCGTGATAGATTTTTGTGACTAGTCACAATCACTGTTATAAGTAACAGTGATTGTGACTTCTGGGTTCAACTTTTCTGTGTTTTTGAAGTCGGTTTTTATTACTTGTTAAATATTTTTATTTTTATCTTTTTAGTGAATGAAATCTTTTTAGTAAATTTAATATTAGCTCACCTTCGGTGGATGGTATTAAATTGAGGTGCAAGGTCAGGTCAAGTAAAGTCCAAAAGTTAAGGATCCTACCATCATCAGTTTTGTTCATGACTATTACTGAATTACGTGAATAGCTTCAGAACAAACGTTCACGTTGGACGTACCTATTCAATTTAAGGGTTTCCCTCGATTTTCATTTTGAGTTTCCATTCAGAGTAAATTCAAAGGTGTATGTGAAGTCGACCAATCCGCACTGGGCCAGCGTGGTTGACTAAGGCCTAAACACCCTAATTTAGGGTAGGCTTGAGCCCCTCGGCGGGGACATAATAATATGAGTTTTAATGATGACGAAAACTAATGAGCGCTATGGAACACAACAAACTGTCAACTGTCAAAGAATGAGAAGGACTATTGCACGACTAAATACAGATAATCGTCAACCTGTCAAACATTTAGATTCTTTGACTGTACGTTGCACACTTGTGACATATGATGTCAAGTCACAGTAGGTACCTCTCAGGTACCTAATGATTTCACTGCTTGTCTTACCCTTCAAACCGGACCACAGCAATAGATAAGATAGGGGTAAACGCGCCGACGACTCTGGTACCGAGTCTTCCTCTGGTAAGCAACATATATACAGATAACACGTTTAAAAATACTTTTTTGTGAAGTGACTATTTGCAATCCCAAATGGGGTCACATTCTCGCAGACCTACCAGGGTTATAACGAGTATTTATTTAAGAAAAAAAAACTATCATAATCGCCTTGAAATTACGAGTCATTGCGGCGTCAATACAAGACTGTGTCGACTGTCTGATAAAAACATTGAAAAGATAAAAATAATATATGAATAGGTATAGACAGCATCACACTTTTATATTGAAGTCGGTGCCAAACTATGATCTCCTAGAAAGTCTTAAAATTTGGCACCGACTTCAATAAAGAAGTGTGATGCTGTCTGTACCTATTCTTATATCATTTTTAACTTTTCAGTGATTTGAAGTCGGTTTTTCTTTTTTGTGTAAAATAAAAAAATATATTTTTTTATCTTTTTAGTGAAAGAAACCCTAATTAGGGGTTCCCTCGATTTTCATGGGATCCTATGATCAGATCCTGACTTTGGTGACCTTGGGACCACCCCAGGAGTATACTCTATTGAATACAAAAAGAATTTTGAAAATCGGTCCACAACTGGCGGCGTAATCGCGTAACATACACACAAAACACGTTGGAAACACCTTAAAATTTAAGGGTTTTCCTCGATTTTCATGGGATCCCATCATCAGATCCTGACTTTGGTGACCTTGGAACCACTCTAGGAGTATACTCTATCGAATGCAAAAAGAATTTTGAAAACCGGTTCACAACTGGCGGCGTAATCGCGTAACATACACACAAAAAAAACAACTACGGGTCGAATAGATAACCCCCTCCTTTTATGAAGTCGGTTAAAAATAGTAATGGATACAGTGTGTCGTGATAGATTTTTGTGACACAATCAAGGGGCGGATGCTAAAATAATTTGTAGAACTTTTTATAAAGTCTCCTCAAAAATAGAAACACGCGTAAATTATAGAAGAAAGACATATTATATACTTTGGTTGTTATAAGTAACAGTGATTGTGACTTCTGGGTTCGATGTTTGGTCACACAATTTCGTAAATACAGGTGAAGCTCGCCTCACTGCTGTAGATTGAGATTTAATCCTAACAATATGCGAACAAAGGTAATATGAAACAATAATGGCAAAGTAACTATAACTAGGTGTCGAAATAAATCGACCTTAGAAGGCATAAAGTTACTAACGCTTTTAATGAAAGTTGCCACAATAGATGATTTTAATGAAAATTGGGTTTTATTAAAATTTAAGGGTTTCCCTCGATTTTTATAGGATTCCATCATTAGATCCTGATTTTGGTGACCTTGAAACCACCCTAGGAGTATACTCTATCGAATACAAAAAGAATTTTGAAAATCAGTCCACAATTGGCGGTGTAATCACGTAACATACTCGTACACACAAAAAAAAAACAATATATGGGTCGAATTGTGAGAACCTCAAGGCAACCTGTGAGGCAGTCAAAGGTAGCATAGTATAGACCCCAGGTATCGCAACAGATTATTCCACCCTAAAAAGGTTTTCGCCCAGTTTCGTAAAAACATCCAACCAGTACGACTATCAATATTGGCTAAAGTTATATTGCAACAAATTAATGGAATGGAAGCGTTTTTGATTTAAAATATTTTTTGATGTAAAATTTCTTCGCTATTTATTAAAAAAATAATCTCACCGATTTAAAGCTGTGAAAAAACAAACCACCGGCAAAAGCTTCAATTTGAGCCGTGTTACGTTGATTGAAATCATTAATTAATCGTAACCAAGCGCGAGTAGTAATTTATTGACAATTCTCCGCACCGCCGCCGCCGCCGCCGCATTTATTAAATTAACCACCTCTGCACACTGTGGTCATTGAGACGAGTAGACACAGATGTAGAGTTCCGAACGAAAGCGTCGATTATTGTAGACAAAGACATTATCTCCTTAATGTATTTGATTGTAGAGTAAAAATAATTTTTTGATTTGGTTAGTTAGTTGGGTATTGAACTTTTTCTGATTCCACCCAGATCTGTTGCTTGTGTCGCAAACGAAAAAGTCTATGTCACTAGTTCCCGAGCTTCTGGACTTTATTTAATCTGTTGAGAAATTAACGGCTGAAGGTAGACGCAAACAGGAGAATGTATCTCCACGAAAAAGAAAGATTAGATTAATGACAATTTCTTCTGATTGTCGGAAAACAACAATTATATTTACTCGTACATACATTACACCTTTTAATTTTTTCGCAGATGTATGCAAGTTGCCTCACGATGTTTTCCTTCACCGTAGGAGTGTCAGATAAATGTCATATGAAATTCCAAAACGAAAGACATGCCATCGCCAAAACCACAGCGCCACCGACGCTATAGTGACATATGCACACACACTTTTAAAAATCCCCAATCATTGTAACTGAGCGAGCGCAAACCGTTTATCCGCGGAAAAAAGAATTGCAGAAATTCCAGCGCATGGAGAGTTTTCGAAATCGGTGCGACGAGTGAAACGCTTGTGAGTTTCAATTGGCGTACTCTGTCAGTTTCCATTAGGCAAGTGACGTCAAAAAAAGAGTTCAATGAAAAAGTGGGTTAAAAGACAACGTTTCTGTTATTTTCGCCTGCATTGGATGCCGGAACTCTGTACGATGAAATGATTTAGTCCATGGCGAGACGGTAGATTGTTTGAGCACTTGACATCTGTACGTTCCATTTGAATGTCGTGAACAGATTTTAGAATTAATCGCTTCTTAATGTGTGTAAGACTAAAATTTATCTGGTCTTAAATTACATTTAAAATATAGTTTCGAGCTCCCTCTTATTATGATTAATGTCCTTCTTTTATCTCGAATTAAGTAAGGTTTATTTTATACTAGCTGTGCCCGCGACTTCGTCCGCGTGGAATAGTAACTTTTGTTGAAGTTGATAAAAACCTATGTTATACCTAATACAATTAGCTATCTATTAGTGAAAGTCCCGTCAAAATCGGTCCAGCTGTTCCGGAGATTAGCGGGAACAAACAGACAGACAAAAAAAATTAAATTGTGTCTTTGTTATTGGTACCCGATATACATTCATACCCATTTAGTAAAAACTTGTTATTTTGAAATTACAAACAGACACTTCAATTTTATTTATTTGTATAGATTCAATGAAGTAATAAGTTGAAAATAACAACATATGTTTAAAATATAAACGAGTGCATTTTCTAAATAAGACAACCTTTCCTAAAATAGGCTGAATTGCGAGAGATGTGGTGGAAACTGCATTTGTATCTTGCTTCTGTAACAAATTTTCATTCTTCCCTCCCACACTATCCGTACTTCTCCCCCTTTCTTATACGTCAAACTCTCCATACTTCATTATATACAAAGTATGTATATAATGAAGTATGGTAAGTCAATATATACGAGTATATCATAGGTACATAGCATAGCTATAAAAACATTACAAAATATGCCATTTGTTTTGTAATATTAACATAAAGTTTTCTTATAATTATTCTACTTATTTAGTTTTCCATTTATAAGGGATACTTACAACGAAGTAGTCTTCGCAGAAATACGGTCTTGTCTTTGTGAACAATGATTTTGAATCTCTTCTCAATCAGTTTCAATCATGTGATTCTCATTTTGATATCATTTGGCATATTGTAACGATCCAACCTAACGTCAAACGGAACCCTAAATAGAAAACCCCTCTACACAGTTTTATTCGTAGTTTTACTAACAATTTATGCCTTTTAAAAGAAACGCACAGAATAGCTTTGATTTGTATGAAGTTTGGCCAATGATCGACTAGTGATTTTATTAGGATCTACGTTGTAACCGCTTATGTGACCCAAGAACTTTTCCAAGTGGATAGATATAAAATAGGCTTTACGTTAAAATAATGATGAAACTTATATGAGATCTTTATCACAATTTCCATTTTGCACAAAGTAATCACTTCAAATAGCGCATAATATCATTTTAGTTTTAGTGAAGAGTTCAAGATTTAGGCACCACTCCATAGTGTGAACAATTCGTCGATTCATAGATAAAGAAGATGTGTCGGAAAAGTCGCCGAAGGGAACAACTCCAGTGCCTAACCTTCTGACACTGAAGCAAATATTTTTTAGTAATAGTCGACTAACGTGCCTAACCTTCTGACACGTTGCCGTTGCAGATAATGTTCCCAATAAAATATATCCCTTCACATCTCTTCAAGGTTTTTATAGGTAAACACTACCATTTTATAGTGCCAAAATAATTCACTCACGAGACAAATAATGCATTAAGGACAAGCTCTTAGTACAGCGTATTTCATAGCCGAGCTCAATGGAAAATATGATCCAAAACTCACTCAATATTACCAGATATTGGAATATGCTACTAGAATCTCTTCGAGAAACTAGGAATAAATACAATCGTTGCAGGTTTCCTTCAGAGGGACCTGAATAATCGGTGCAGGTTTCTTATAGAGGGACCTGAATATAGCGTTGCAGGCTTCCTTTCGGAGTGACCTGAATAATCGGTGCAGGTTTCTTATACAGAGGGACCTGAATATAGCGTAGCAGGTGTCCTTCGGAGTGACCTGAATAATCGGTGCAGGTTTCATATAGAGGGACCTGAATATCGGTGCAGGTTTCCTGCGGAGTGACCTGATTACATTCAGTAACAGAGACGATAACCTAGCATTCCATGGATTCACCATGCAGGTGCCGGGTCCATCACGTTGCAGAGAGCCAAGAGCAGTGCCTGGGGCTTACGACCCAGGTGCAGGTTTCTAGTAGCTACTTTACAATGCATCAACATTCACCTTCACCACCTCGGCTCCTCTCTCTGCCTAACCATACCCGACATGACTCCGTATGTGCCGCCTTTGTTACGCGGTTTAATACCGAGCTTACTATAAGTTGATTTCATTGATGAAGAAGATGACGATAATGATATTTGTTTAAGGTCCCCTACCTGATGTATCATGTCTAACAGAATCTATAAGCTTCTATTTGTGTAGTTCAATAAGAACAAACCAAATAAACGTGTGGTGCGTTGTGTTGTCTTACGAAATGTAGGATACTTAGCTGGGTCCACTTCGGTCGGAGTTTAGGACTTCGCAATTAAATATTCGGACTTGTAGTACTTATATCTTGAAATTCTCAAATCTTTGCATACACAAATTAATACAAATTAAATATGAAAAATCAAAGAGCGCGACGAAGACCAACCGGCTTGCACAAAGTTCTAAAATATATCCCCTGACATTCCTGTCAAAACCAAATCCTTCAAAGTTTCAAATATTATTTTTAATTGTCATATTTCTACAACAATACTTCTTTGATCAAATAATTGACCCGACGAAACCATGGAGATAAGATCAATGGAGAGACTTCGACCATTGAGCTAGGTTTGGTTTCGTTACAATATGAACCCAAAATTTTTCTGGCGTTTTAAACTCACACTTGCATTCAGACACAAGACACAATGATATAGATTATAAATAAGCCATTATTTTCAATAATCTTTTAACATGGTCTTCCGCAAAGTCGTTCTCACAGAAAGTAATACCTATGTTGGCCGTACCTATTGTTTGTTTACTAACGGAGTGACGTCACGAATAGAAATATCATGGCGGTCAGCGTTTCCGCGCGAAAATTCAAAATGATAAATAAAACATTGTTTTTAATTCTATAAAATTTATACAGGTTCATTACAACCTCAAGATTGATTTAAAATAGTTTCCAAAAAAGGGTGTAATACCCTATTACTTCTATACCACAGCTTATCAAATTCGGTTTTGCGGTTTAGCCTTGTTAGCATGTAGAATGATAGATAGATGCAATTACACCATTAAGATTACTCTTTTTCTTTGAGAAAAAAAATATGATGATGTTTAATTATATTTTGTTTGGTATAAAAATATTTCCCATCTTTTAAATAATATAAAAGATTGTTGTTATTCACACATTTCACATAAACGCTGAAAGTTAGTTTAATTTGTCTCCATGTACGGCTTTATTCCTCGAATAAATTCGCTTCACGCTGCCACTTGTTTCGAGCTAATAACATCAAAGAAATATTATCGAGTACCTAGTATAGGACTACTCGATAATATATTTCTTTTCATCTGCTTCTTTCTGATTATTACTAATCACACTAATTTTATTTACATAACTTATTTACTTTACTTTTATTACACCTATCACACATAACGGGGAAATAAAAGCGATTTATGAAAAAAAGAAATACTTCCCTTCCTTATAATATAAATGAAATAAATATTTAAAAGGACATTTTTAGTTAGTAGGGATCATAAAATTAAGATTGCATTTGCGACCAGATCCATACTGGTTGGTCTCTAACATTACACTCTCTACAGAGTCAAAATTTGATCAACCGTATATTTTGTGCAGTTTTTAAGTTTCGAAAAATCTATTATGAGTTACTTAGTTATGCCTTGAAGTGTTTTCACAAAAATCGACTTAATAGGCGTAGTACTCAAGTTACAGTGCGGGTCTGGTACCACAGAATAGATAATAGTACTACGTACAGAACGGCCACTCACCTCCTCGCACTCATTTCAAATACCTCGTCCTACCCGGCACTTCCCTGTAGACATCACTGACAAGTAAACAAGGGCGCGCGCGATCGCTCGGACGAGTAGACGCGAGCGCCGGGCGATAACAGAGACAGCGCTATGCGGGTGAAAGAGAAGGCAGTCGCTGCACTTCCCGCGTCATTGCGATTGATAACCGCTCACTCAGCCCTACTAGATTCCACGCACACATTTGCGCGTGTATGAACGTCATTTGTTTAAGTAGTAGTAATAGGTAATTGATTTGCGAACGTTGTATGGAGTGTCCGGGGTGTGCTGGTACTGAAGATTTTCCTTGATTTTCTTGAATATGTTTTTCGTAAATCGAACCAAATAATAAAGTTTTATGTTCAAGATGAGATGAAATACTATAAAAATACATGTTTTAAAAAATATTTCACAAAAATAAAAATCCGAATTATAGCCAAAGGACGATGCCCACTTTTGTATGGAGACTTGCCCCACTTACAAATTTCCATAAACAGAAACAACTCTAGGCTCATTTTAAACGTTTTTCGTCATTGAGTAGAAAACTAGTATTTTTTTTTTAATTAAAGCTGCAGTTTCGTAGATATTCATAAAAATTGCTCTAATCTAATCTAATCTAACCTAAGCGACTCATATATGTAGTTGCAAGACATCAAACTAGTTATGCTGAACTTTCGATCATTAAAAGTCAGTTACAATACTTATACTATCAATATACTTACCTGTTGATATCTAGTATTATCAACAACTAGCTGTGCCAGCGAACTACGTTTCGCCGTATATTTTTTACCCGTTTTTGTAACATTTGTCATTGATGCTCAGCTCCTATTAGTCGTAGCGTGATGTTATATAGCCTAAAGCCTTCCTCGATAAATGGACTATCCAACACAAAAATAATTATTTTTCAATTTGAATCAGTAGTTCCTCAGATAAGCGCGTTCAAGCAAACAAACAAAGAAACTCTTCAGCTTTATAATATTAGTATAGATAAGGAATCAAATGTGTAAATAAAAACCGCAAAGAATGCAACGTGACTAGCAACAAAGGGAACTGCGACTTATTTTAGACGCGTTCCACCTAAAAGTTTTAAGTACAGATTTGCAGCATATTCAACATCATCGCGATTCATTAGTTTTTTATAGGGTAAATGCTCTAAGGTTTTTGACCATCGTCAGAGCTTGCTTGCTCAGGTGGCAATCGGGGTTTTATATTCTATGCGATCTGTCAACCTTTTGTCATTGCAAAAAAAATACTTTTTAATTGAAATGATGAAATGTAATCACAATGCAATATATTTTATAATTTATTAGAAATTAACATTTTAAAAAGAAATGAAAGAAATAATGCACAACATTGGAAAAGGTATTATTGTAGTTACATCGAAAAAATGCATAAATATGTAGTTGCCATTTTGTAACAGAAATGCATCTTTAATTTTTTGCCGAAAAAAACCGTAGCTTCTATCTGTTTTATATTAAACTGAAAAATCATGTTTTGATAAAATATATTTAATTAGAAATACCGCTTTGTGGGGCAAAATCGGGCATCCTCCTTTAACTCACTACATGAGTTACATTTTTAAGCGAGTTCAAAAAAAGATGGAGGTCCTCAATTCGATGTGTATGTTTTTGTTTTTTATGTGTATGTTACGCGATAACTCCGCCAATTGTGAACTGGTTTTCAAAATTCTATTTGTATTCGTTAGAGTAGGTATACTCCTAAAGTGGTCTCATTGTCACCATAGTCAGGATATGATAATAGGATAACAGGAAACACAAGGGAAACCCTTAAATTTAATAGTCCAACGTGTTTCGTGTTGTTTCCGAAGCTATTTAGGTATCTGGTAGTTATTAACCGAGTAAGTCATGGAAGGATCTTTAACTTTTAGGAGTTAGAGGTGAGATTTTAAATACTTACAATAAGCACGTATTACGTAGTGAATTTAATACCAACTAACCTAAGCTACTAGAAAGCATACAACTAATGCACTACGTGCCTATTATATTTAAATAGTCACTACATCATCAGCTCAGCACGGTGGAAGAATCCTTAAGATGATGACCATTAGACGAAAATACTTGAATAGCTTCAGAAATAACATGAATGACGTGACTATGAAATTTAAGGATTTCCTTCGAGTTTCCTGGGACCCCATTACCAGATCTTTCCCAAATGAGAGTGGGACTAGATTCTAAGTAGGTATACTCTAAGTATACAAAAATAATTTTGGAAGTCGGTAAATAAATAACAGCTAGAGCTATGAGGTCACATACCTATACAAAAAAAAGCATACGCATCGAAATGAAAAGCTCCACCTTTTTGGGTAGGACACCTCCACTACTGTATCCCACTTGCAAAAGTGGTGGTGTCCAAAACAAGCCCCAATGGATGTACCTATCTAGCATAGCCACTACTACTCAACTCAGACAAACCCAAACCGGAAACAACTTCCTTCTAGCCAGTTAGCTGCTAGTTGTCTAGCGTCTGATTAATGCCTTATATTGTTGAGAAGAGTGGGTGTGATGACCGGTGAGTGGAGTGGTGTCCCTACATCCAAAAACTTTCGTAATTTTAATATTTGTGAAGCCTTGAAAACTACTTTTATAAGGTAAAGGTAAGTACCGTATTCACAAGCAACTGTTGATGAACTAATCTTGTTTCAATATGACTAAATAGTAATTGATACAATTCACAAATTTTATCATAGAGGAGGTGCGCTAGACGCGTTGGCGACAAAAATCAGTAAGCACGCAATAGAAGAATAGGAACAATGGTTAGCGAAGAGCCAAGCGTTATCGGGCCGCGGGCATTATCGCACGGCATCGAGCCCGGGCCCGATTGTTTTGCGGGCAATTAGCGCGAGCCGCACGTGCCGTGGCGCGGGATGTGGCCGCGCCAGTCGGCACTCGGCAGCCGGCAGTCACTCAGTGCACCGCGAGCATCCACGGCGAGCGGTTCTCACTTCGCATCTGCGCTGTGCGCCGCGACTGAGCCGCACTCTCGCTCGACCACCCGCCGACTACTTCTCGCCTGGTACTTTTTGTTTTGGAACGCTTTTTTCTCGGCCTGCATTTCTTTTTAGTTTATTTTTTTTTATACATCCGCAGAATATTTATCAGTTTCAAATACCTATAAATTAAATATAAGTTGGAGATTCTTAAAATATGTTATTTGTCACAGAAATATTGTGCTTTCGATTTTTGGTAATTCTCGACTAACACCACGCCGAGCTGCATCCACATGAACTTACTGATAGTGAAAAACATATGTTGTCAAATCAAAGCCAACGACAGGTCTAACAGGTCGAAGGCACCGCACACGACTAAAGTTTCTTCACAAAGTCCTTAAGCGAAGTTCGTAGTGAAAAGTCCGTATTCAGAAAGTTATATGAACAATCCCCAAAAGTTTTCCGCTAGGCAACTTTCCTCCAAAACAATCGTAGATAGATCCCCGAGTGTTGCGTTCCAAAACAAAACCGTATTAAGCATTATAACGATAAGTAACCACGATAACGAATAGTTTTGCAATAGGTTTATCGAGCTACCGGGAATGCATTGATTGTAATGTTACAATAAGTTTTTAACCGAATTTATCATAATGGATGCAGTGGGAAGTAATACTAAAGGACGAAAAAGATCGTCTACACCGAGGGCTCCTCGTAAGCCGGCCAAACGAAAACCGCCAGCTGCGAAATCTCAAAAATCTCAGAAATCTCAGATTCCTCTGAAACCACCGAAGCCTCAGATTCTTTTGAATCCTCAAAAACCGCAGTTACCTTTAAATCCTCAGTTTTCTCAATTTCCACAAAATCCTCAATTTCCTCAGAATCCTCAGTTTCCACAGAATTCTCAGTTTCCTCCGAATCCTCAGTTTCCTCCAAATCCCCAGTTTCCTCAGAATCCTCAGTTTCCCCAGAATTCTCAGTTTCCTCAGAATCCTCAATTTCCTCAGAACCTGACGCCCAATGAAGAGAACAATAACAAGAAATACGTATTAAGCGATGACTCTCTTAAGGCTGATTTGTTTACGACATACCAGCCTTGGGTGGTGCAGACCTACGGTGATTTTGCTAAGACCAAAACAATAACGCTGAAGAAATATGCGCGCATTCTGCGTACGTTGCGCGGGGAGGAGGCCAGCAACGCCGACAATTCCAAGTTCCGTTTCTGGGTGAAGGCAAAAGGCTTTCATTTGGGGCAGCCTCCGGGCTACGACGCCAAGGATGCCGACTCCATCGTGTGCCGGTACAGCGTGGACGACGCGGAGGGATGCTCCATAGGTCCCACTGGACAGGAGGTGTACACCGGGTCGCAGAACGACACGCCGATTTATGTGCCGCTCCAGCCACCAAAGGTTAGTCCTTTTATTCAAATACAAATACAATACAAACATTTTTATTTGATACCTACTAGCTTTACTTTACGCAGCTTCGCCCGCGTTGCGTTTGTTTTCTCGTGGGAATTTTATATTTTCCCGTAGGAGAAATAATTGTAGCCTAATGTTAATCAGAAGTAATGTAGCATTCTAATGGTGAAAGAATTTTTGAAATCGCTTCAGTATTTTTTGAGTTTATTCGTTACATACATACATACATACAAATCTTTCCTCTTTATAATAATAGTGTACAAATGCTTACAAACATAACTTCAACAGGAAAGCAAAATACTTATAAATGTTTTAAATAATCTAAGCACAATTTGGGGCCTGTCCCGTGGCGGTCAAGTAAGTACTAGGTTCCTATACGTTTGCAGAAGTTAAACACGGGTGCGCGTAGTAAAAATGTGAAATATTGAAGGTGCCCGCGAAATATGTTGCGCCTTAGAAGTTAAAAAAATCTGTAAAACTATTTTCCCGCGGGAACTACTTACTTTTAAGTGATAATAAGTGTGACTACCGTGATAATAAGTGGCCTATATGTAAATCCCTGTCGTAATCCGTCTACCTACAAAATTTCATTCAAATCCATTCAGTAGTTTTTGCGTAAAAGAGTTACAAACATCCATACATCCATACCTATTGACAAACTTTCGCGTTTATAATATTAGTAAGGACTAGCTGTGTACCCGCGACTTCGTCCGCATGGAATAGTAACTTTTGGCAATATTTTGATTTTTGTAGGCAATTTTTTTAGTTACTTTTTCGATAAAAAGCCTATGTTATACCTTATATAATTAACTTTTTTTTAGAGAAAGTCCCGTCAAAATCGGTCCAGTCGTTCCGGAGATTAGCGGGAACAAACAGGCAGACAGACATTTTTTTAAATTGTGTTTTTGTTATTGCTACCCGATATACATTCATACCCAGCTATTTAGTAAAAATTTGTTATTTTGACATTACAAACAGACACTTCAATTTTATTTATTTGTATAGATTAAAAATACTCGGGCTCACGGTCTCGTTTAGCTCTGAGGAAATCAATGTTGTAAGTCATCGCGATCAAAAGATGTCACCGTTCATGTCGCATATTTTGTGATTTCCGGGAATCAAAACCCGGATGTTCGGCCAAATTTCATGCTGCAAGAAGCAATATCTTACAGGACATGTTCGGAAAGATATTTCATTACGGAACCCTCGATGTGTAAGTCCAGCTCCTACTTGGCCGATATTTTTCCTTATTTTGAAGCTATTTAATTTCTCTGTTTTTTAAACTTGTTGAATTTAAGCAGTTTGTTTCATAATAACCAGAAGTTTTTTAACATATTTCATAATAACAAAAGTATTTCAATTGGATTTTCGTAATAATGCAACGGTAAGGAATGGGTTGAATTAAAAAAAGAACCTTCCGTAAAAAGTACAAAAACAAGTATAGTATACAAGTATAAGCAGTAATCTAATTAATTTATTCATAAACTACTTGTAAATGTAGTAATTTCTCAAGTTTTTGTGTTGCCATGGCGGACCTCCCCTATAGAGAAATGCCACACGTTAACTTCTCCGCAGTCGTTCCGCAGAAAAATGTACTGAGATGACATTCGCTGCGGAAAAAATAGCGTGAGGTTGTCACAAGCTAATGTCATTTCCATACATATTTTCTGCGGAACGGCTGCGGAAAAGTTAGCGTGTGGCTTTCGTCTAATCTAAGGGGTCTGGCCGGGCCTCTTTTGTAACGAAAAATCTGCCGGTTATTATGAAACTGTATGCTTACTCTGACTTATGACTGGAGCGTCGGTGGCGCTGTGGACTCGGCACTTGCCTTCCAATCGGGAGGTCGGGGTTCGAGACCCGCCATGTACCAATGAGTTTTTCGTTTCGAATTTCATATGTACATTTGTCTGACGCTCCTAAGGTGAAGGAAAACATCGTGAGGCAACCTGCATACATCTGCGAAGAAATTCAATGGTGTATGTGAAGTCGACCAATCCGGGCCAGCGTGGTTGACTAAGGCCTAATCACCCTAACATAGGGTAGGCTCGAACTCCTCGGTGGGGACGTATATGAGCAGTGTGTGATGATGCTTACTCTTAAATCAATTTCGATCGATAGACATTGTGTCCGATTGAGATTTTTCGTACGCTTATTTAGCAACACTAGCTACAAACTGGACCCGTATGTTCCAAAAATTAAATAGCACTGAGTTTGAGTCACTCAAAATCTGCACAAGTTGGCGCCTCAAGCGTGCAAAAAAACATAATCTCAATGTCGATTTATTGGAATAGGTTCAAAAGTAAGCCCGTCCACTAGGCGGTCTTGTAGACATGGGACTAGTCCCGGCACGGCCCTGTCCGTACAGATGCTTAAGGCTTATTAACATTGAGGGCCTGTTTTACAATCAAGAAGTAAGTTCTGAGTAGCTTACTTGACAGATTCTTTGACACATTTTTCATATAATAACTGTCAAATCATCTGTCAAGTAAGCTATTCAAAACTTACTTTTTGATTGTGAAACAGGCCCTGAGCAAAATACTGGCACCAGTTGATTTTGACGTCAATTGCCAGATACTGTCATCATGTAAAATGGTGTCAAGTCAGTACAGTGTTGTTGCGACAGCGTTGACTTAAAATATCCCTATCACGCACGCAATGTAATTATCACTGACCCAAGACTTACACTGACCCAATGGAGATTAACACTGAATCAATGTTAGAAGCTTAACCGCCTCCTATATGATTCCTTTAAACAGTAGGTACTGTAGCGCATTCTTTCTATACCACTAAGTTGGAAAACAAGCAGACTCCACTCCTGAAGGTGTGGAGTCAAACTGGAACTGTTGAAACTGGAACACAGTAATGCACCGCTGCTTTGCGGCAGTAATATGTAAGATAAAAGTACCCATGCAGACGGTAAATGAGAGCGAGATAGCGTTTAGCAGAATCTCTGATTCGATGTTGTTTTAAGCTTGCTCCAAACTATCACGGTACCGTACCACGTTCGCTTGGAAACGGTGGACTTCGGCAAATTTTGTACCTAAAAATTTCGCAAACGTTTCGCAAAGTATTATGGTGATATGCGCCCAACTGCGCATGCTACCTAGGTACTTACCTAGCGTATGCGCACAGTAGCTCGCCAAAACGCTAAAGTTGCGGCACGCTATGATGGCCGTTTTGACAGCTGTCATCCCAGTAGTTTATCCGTCAGTTTTGACAAATACACTATGGGGATGACAACTGTCAAAACGGCCATCATAGCGTGCCGCAACTTTAACTCTAGGTATCTAACTGTCAAAAAGTTGATGACTTGTGCCGCCGATGAAGACATCCAATTTTGACAAGACGTGCCTTTTCGTCACGAAAAGAAGGTTTACGCGCAGAACGTCCTATTCGCAGAATTTCACAGTGATTAAACATGTTTCATTCGCAGAAAGGTCCCATTCGCAAAACGTCCTACTAGCGAAACGTCCCATTCGCGCATTGTCTCAAGAAAGCCAAAAACTGGTCGGATTGATTGACAGGTGTACATTGCATTGTAGTAAGTTTCTGTCGCCGAAACAATCCTGTAATCAATTATCATTATACTTAACGATATAAAGTGACTAGCTTTCCGCCCGCGTTATTTTTGTTTTCCCGTGGGAATTTTTTTCCCGTAGGAAAATTACCCTATGTCCTTCCCCTGGTCTCGAATTATCCCTATACCAAATTTCATCAAAAACGGTAGTAGTTTCGAAGTCTATTCAATACAAACAAACAATCAAATCTTTCCTCTTTATAATATTAGTATAGATGACACCTAATTGCTGCCTTAAACATGTCAAATAAAAAAAAACTAGTTTTAGCTCACAATTTCGCAATGAATGAAAATATTGGCGAATAAACAATTTTTTCCCACATTTTTTTTTATTCCGCAGCCTGTAGCCATTATGGAAACGTATACGAGTTCAGGGGTTGAAGTGGAAGTGCCAGATAACGCTTAAGTTAGGCTTCTTCTTTTTTTACTGAAAAATTTACTGGGTAAATGTGCAATATTTAAATATATTTAGCTTTTATGAAACCCAAAGAAATATCAAAGTAAAAAAAATGCTCTCTAAAACGATTTGACATTTAACGGTCAAAAGTCATTCACAATAATTTATGAAATTATATACCGTTTTTTTTCTAAAAGCTAGAATAAATTACAAAATGAATTAACAATTCCATTAATAACGATCAACTATTCAAGATAGGGATGATACCGTTTTAATGAAACTAAATTTAGTGGAAAGCGGATAAGTTAATGCAAAATATTATCAGTAATAACAGTGATATTCATATGATTTCCGACTAAACTCGTATTAGAACTGTATATTATTTTGCGATTGAAAACGAAAATGTAGATAGCATTTTACAATATTATAACAGCAAGAGAAAATGTGTTATTGTTTTAACAACATTTTCAATGTACATTTTTCAATTTATCCTTTTGATGTTATACTTATGGAGCTTTAGGGGCATTTCCAAAACAACGACAAAATCAAAAAATAAAGACATTGAAAGAGTTAGGTGTCTTGAATATAGTGGAAAGATTTCTTGCCTATTATAGAACTTCCTTCTTTTTAAATCTCGGTTCTAAAAACACGTGAATAAAAACTCAATTTAAAAGGTAATCTGAAGATAATCATTACCTTTAAGTGATACGATTGAAATCAAAGGGATATTTTGAAACAAAAAATACAAATATTATAGGTATATTAGAGTACAGCGAGGTAATAATAGACTTCTCTGGGCCATTCAATTATACTTTTGCTACCACTAACAAATAGAACTGCAAGTTCGATATTGTTAAAAGTTAGGTGGATCTTGTTATATCTTTGCAAATATCGCTGGTAAATTCATCGGGTAGCGGTAACAAACGTGAAGGAACACAATTTTACTTTGTTGTCTTTCAACAAAATTTTGATGGATGGCTCAAAACATTTCCGAGCACATCCATTAATTATAACAGGTGACTGCAGTTACCGAAGTACTGGGCAAGCATAGACCAGCGGAACTTTGATTTTAGCACCAACTCTAAGGCTCCTTTCAAGTATTAATTTGTGTTCAGACATGCTCGCTACTCTGCCACTATTAGTGGCACCAACGTAGTGCATACTCCTATCTGCAATTAGGGTTCATTTCTTGAGATTGGTTATACTACTCCAAGTACTTATCAACTGAAACTATTCATATTAGATTAAGACATCATACTTGCACCATCGCTCCTTGATTGTTTAACATTCCAGGGCTGTTATGCATTTGACATCCCGTTCAATTAATATTGACATAGCAATCACTCAAGGACAATTAATTTTTGTTTTGTGAAAATGAAAATTTTATGTTCAACTGACTCTGTGCTGTCTGTGGGTATCTAGTTCATAGGGCTGCTCACTTTCTTATGAAGGCAATATTTTTGCGTGATTTATTTGACGGTAGAGCTTAAAAGTCCGCAGCTTTGCTGGTTCAGCAGGTTGAGATTCTAGATGAAGCCGTCTTCAGTTTTATTGTCATTTACCATCAGGTGAACAGAACGGATGATGATGATGATGATGTATGTATAATATTATTTGAAGTATACTATAGCGTCCCGCTGTTTTACACGTGTCTGAATCCGTGTCCACACTGTCGCATTTGTTATGTTAGTAGAATATTAGCCAATTTTATCAATCTTGTCTTAGGTACTCTTAGGTGACATGCTGTCACATTCTATTTATTAAAGAAAAAAGTCTTAGGAGGTTCCTAAGCTAAGTTTGGTGAAATAGGCCGAAAATGTTTTTGTGGTTAGCGCTGTACAGACGGCCAAGAAAGTGGTGACCAAGTTTTGACAAAACTGCGTATAAAAATATCATTCACTAGCTGTGCCAGCGAACTACGTTTCGCCGTATATTTTTTACCCGTTTTTGCAACATTTGTCATTGATGCTCAGCTTCTATTAGTCGTAGTGTGATTTTAATAGGTTGGGGAAAAAGTTTCTTCGCATTTTTTAAGAAAATTCAAAACATTTTTTAATATAGTTTATTTACATTTAACTAAAGTATGTAGGTACCATTTTGTTCGATAACTTTTTGCCATCTTGTAGGTAGGGACATGATCCCATTGCTATAGAAATTTTGGGACTTCTGGTCAAAATACCGCGACAAGTGGTTTTGGCAGTCCTCTCGTGATGTTAACCTGACACTGCCTAAAGAATTCTGAAGAGACCGAAACAGGTGGAAATCTGAAGGTGCAAGGTCAGGACTATACGGCGGATGCATTAACACCTCCCAGCCAAACTCTCTTAATTTTTGCTGAGTGGCTAAAGATGTGTGAGGTCTAGCGTTATCATGATGAAAAACCACACCCCTTCTGTTGATTAATTCCGGCCGCTTTCTCTCAACTTCTTGCTTTAATCTCATCAGTTGTTCGCAGTAGAGTTCAGAATCGATGGTCCTGCCTGGTGGTAATAGCTCATAATGAATAATGCCCTTCCAATCCCACCACACACACAGCATCACCTTGTTGCGAGTTAACCCGGGTTTCGCCACAGTCTGTGAAGCCTGACCGGCCTTTGACCACGACCTTTTTCGCACGTTCTTGTCGTACGTGATCCACTTTTCATCACCAGTTATCAGCTTCTTCAAAAATGGTTCGGTTTCATTACGACGTAATAAAGAATCACAAATGAGTACACGGTTCATTAGGTTTCTTTCAGTGAGCTCGTGAGGTACCCAAATGTCGAGCTTTTTTGTGTACCCAGTTTTTTTCAAATGCGCCAAAACTGTTTTGTGGTCAATTCCCAGTTCTTCAGCTACGTCGTAACTACTGACATGCCGATCTTGCTCCACTTTTTAAAAAATGGCATCCATTTTATCTGTAATAGGGCGACCAGAGCGACGTGCATCTTTGACATCAAAATTTCCGGATTGAAAACGCTTAAACCAAATTTGTGCTACTCTCACAGACACTGCACTAGGTCCATAAACATTGCAAATTTTTTTCGCGGCTTGCGTTGCATTTTTACCTTTTTTGTAGTAAAATTTTAAAATGTATCGAATTTCTTCATTAGATTCACTCATCTTGGCGGTACGAAAAACAAATGAAAATCACACATTTTCCTAATTTGAATTTGGAATTATGTTCTTTAAAATTTAAACTTTCAATGATACCAAAACCAGCCAGATACAAATAGTATAGCCAAAGAGATTTTATTACAAGTTTATACATACTATAATGCGAAAAGACTTTTTCCCCAACCTAATATATAGCCTAAAGCCTTCCTCGATAAATGGACTATCCAACACTAAAAGAATTTTTCAATTTGAATCAGTAGTTCCTGAGATTAGCGCGTTCAAGCAAACCAACAAACAAACTCTTCAGCTTTATAATATTAGTATAGATTAGGGTTATCTTGGTAGCTGTCATGTTATTGCAGAGAAAAGTCAACTGAACTTCAGGCGCATAGTGGTCCCAATGACCTTGCGTCGATCGTCCCGCACTGATTACATAGGAGTGAGTGAGTGAGAGCGAGGGGAATATTTAAGCAAACCTTTACGCGTAAGATGAATTATTTCAATAAAAAAATTATAAAGGCGAATAAGAAAAATCTAAAAAGACCATCCCCTAGAATAATGTTCACTTTATTTATTGAAATCAAAAGTATACGATTTAACCTAATATTTACGAAGCGATTAGGTTTACAGTTTTAAAATCGAGGCATGTTTGGGTCACATTTTAACCAAGTTTTAATTAATTTATCAAAAAATTAAGAAGACCATCCTCTAAAGAATGCGTTGAATAATAACATATCTTTTTTAAAGATTTTTTTATTCAATATTTATGAAGAGAATCGGTTTTTTCTGCAGTGATTTTTTATGATTGACGTTACTATGCGCCTTCAACCGTAGGATGGTAAATCACTCTATTGACCGACTGTGCACATCGTTGGTGCGACATCTGAGGTAGTAATGATGATTACTTGCAGATCATAAATGCATTTCAGTGTGCATTAGAATCTGAAAAAATATAAATGCGCTTATCAAACCCTAAGAGGGTTTAGTTTGGTTTTGTTTATGGAAATTTTATAATGACACCATTTACATAGCTCAAAATCTCATAATGATAATTTTCTAACCAGAGATTCTTGAGTTTGCAAAATAACGTTTTCAATAAAAACAGTATAGTGTACTCAATTAATGAGCTAACGTTAGCTACGTAAGTATACTTATTGCTATTTTAGGAAACAAAGTTAGTATATGGTGTCAGATTATATTGGACAGCTTCGACAACTAAATTCTAAAGACGTAAATATACTTGATAAATCTTATACCTATTATGGGACAAACCCTTCCGGCAGCCATGGCAACTAAGCTTCGCAACCAGTTGCGATGGAGGATTTGTTATTCTTTGTTAGTAACTAGTTACCATACGAATTTCTGTGTCCTAAATTTTTAAAATGATTACATCATATTAATAAATTATCGTTTAACTTTTCAGTTTGACCATCCAAAGATGCATATCCGATTCCTAAACATGTTCTGTCCACTAGATTTGATCTTTATTGAAGTCTTTATTGTATAGGTATCTTATAATTTTGTGATTTGCTAAAACTTTGGTTTATTTTTTAGGAAATAAAGAAAATTACACAGTATATATTTAGTCATAAACTTTTAACGCAAGTTATTTCCTGAAACAATAATCCTGTTTTATGAAATTCAAATACAAAAATACCAGGATGCCTAATTCTCATGACGACTCTAATGATGTTATCCTCTTTTCAAATAATTCAGGGCATTGTATCTTTTATACATTAACTTCATTATATGATCCCGCCACCCATGCCAATCTGTTTCTGCAATGAGGCCACGGCCATACCATGGCGCACGTGTACCCGTGTAGGTAAGCAACGCGAGAGGCTATACAAAAGGTGTTGTATACCCTCTCGCGTTGCTTCCTCCATTTCAATAAGTTAGTTCTAAGGCTATTTTTAAAAATGTATTGAAACTTAAGTTTGCAAACTGGTTGTAGTCCACCTGAGTAGGTAAGTAGTCTAAATCAAATATTAAACATTTTTATGCATAATAGAAATATTGTGACCATACAGTCATTCACGTTCATTCACGTGCCTGGGTTTGATCGTGGACTGTAGGTTTGGATGGCGGCCTCACATTGAAAAAGTTTGTGATAAATTGAGAGCCCTGCTTAGCAAGTTATACGTTCTCAAATATAAAATGCCATACAAAGTTTTAAGAATGTTATACCTAGCTTTAGCTGACTCGAACATAGAATACGGTCTTAGTAGCTATGGCAAAACTTACATTACTTATTTAAACAAAATTTATGATTTACAAATAAGACTACTAAATACCAAAACATATAAAAAATAAATACTCAGTAGACTATTCTGAACTGTTTAAATATTGCAAGGTTTTGTCAGTATTTAACAAAAGCAGAATAGCAACCCTAGGTCAGAAAACGATTATCTCCTAGAAACTTAACTTTAACTTTTCAGTGTTTTTGAAGTCGGTTTTTATTTTTTGTAAAATATTTTTTATTTTTAACTTTTTAGTAAATGCAATCTTTTTAGTGAAAGAAACCCTAATTTAATACCAGCTCACCGAAGGTGCTTCACCGAAGGTGAAGATGAAGGTAAATTAGCTTTTCCCTCGATTTTTATGGGATCCTATGATCAGATCCTGACTTTGGTGACCTTGGGACCACCCCAAAATACTCTATCGAATACAAAAAGAATTTTGAAAATCGATCCACAATTGGCGAAGTAATCGCGTAATATACATACAAAACACGTTGGACACCTTCCAATTTAAGGGTTTTCCTCGATTTTCATGGGATCCCATTATCAAGTCCTAATTTTGGTGACCATGGGACCACCCTTGGAGTTAACTCTATTGAATACAAAAAGAATTTTGAAAATCGGTCCACAATTAGCGGCGTAATCGCGTAACATACACACAAAAAAAAACATACGCATCGAATTGAGAACCTCCTTCTTTTTTGAAGTCGGACCCACATTGCAATTTTCTGAGCAATTGATTGTTGTGAACTTATGTTTATAGCTATAATATAATAATGTGAACGAACTCGTCATTCGACTCCATAAACCTTATAGGTTTTTTAGTCGACATGCCATTTCTTTTGTAAAATGTATTTGAATGTTTTGTACAATAAATGAAAAAAAAGCCAATAGCATGATTTCATCTTTCTTTACTGTCTTTTTGTTGCCATTGAAGTATAATGTCTAAGACGTGAGTACATTACACCTCAATGATTGTTGCGCAACCTACACTGTTATAATCGTAGCTTGCTATATGCTCGTATGAGCCAGTCGGCAAGGTTCGCATAATGCAAACCAAAGAAATGATTTCATTTTGCAATCCCCTGTTTTCGGTGTGACTTCTGCCACCTGCTCTGAGGCCGAGTTACCAAGTTAAAAGCGGCTTATTTTGCAGTTTATTGGCAGTTTAATATTCATATGGCACCTAGTAAGTAGGGCACTATTGACTTGATACTAGCATCGGTTTCATCGATTTTAACCAACGCGATTTGTAATCGCTTCAGCCGCAGCGAATTTACCTCAGTTCTGTGGCGATTGCATCCATTTAATTCCCTAATCAAAGGCTTGCGCTGGTGGACGATGGGAATTGGGAATCAATATATCATTATGAATTTTGTGTGTCTTGTTTACAGTATCGATGGCCTTTAAAGTGGTGATGTTACAATAGCTTTGCGGGTGAATACTTATAAAACTGAATGCAAGTGAAAACACAAGAGGATTCGTAAAAATTGATGGAGCTTTTTCTATATATAGATACGAGTACTTACATATAACGTCTGGTATGTTCATTAAAAAATATATTTTGATTTTCCTTGACTAACTGGAATCGTGACATATTTGGGGTTCATAAAACGCAATGCGATATATGACTTCAAAATGTATGCGATTATGCGAAACATACTTTGAAGTCGACATCGGAATTCGTGTTATCACATAGTTGTGCGATATATGTGATTTATGTGTGATATTTTGGACTAGTAGTTTTTGGTAAAAAAAAAAACACCTATCAGTCTTTGTGTTGCGTCTGCGAGTTCGATTTCAGATTTATATCTGTCTGATGTGTCTGATTATTCAGACGCATGTCAAGATTTTCCAACTTTTGTAACTGTTATTAAATTGAGACTACTTATCGCTACGGCTTGATTAAATATCTAGGGTAATTTCTTTACATAATTCATAGTCTGAGGTGTTCCGATAAAAAAAAACTTTTAATGTTACATAAATAGGAAAATATAAGACGTTAAGGTGTTGAGGTAGGTAATAGAAAAATATTGTTAGTTGTGGGTAGTTTATGATCAAAGCAGCTGACAAGAGCTAAAAGGGGACGCTCACATTCTGACTGCGGCAGCCGAAGTAGTGATACGGCGAAGAAATCCAGTACGGAGCGTGACGGGGTTTAATTTAATCTTAACAGATTATAACATTTTCAAATCGACTTAGTTAGTTCTTTGTGTTGTCTTTTGTTATATCTTTTGTGTGAAATCTAAGACAAAAGATTTTCTCATTCGAATGTAATTAATAAGCTACCTTAACTTTAAAACTAAAACTATAGTATTTTATATAGTTATTACTGAATCAGACACCGTTTTAAAACTTGCGCAAATTTTTGCTACCATCAACCATTGGACTATGGTCGTGCGTGAAATGTCAAACATTAATGTAGCATTGATTGTCCAGATCTTCTTAGCAAATTTAATTTTTGTGCCCCAATTTTAACGTTGTGTGGTAGTCTATTAATTTAAGCTTTAACGACGTCATCAAATTGTAATTAGGTAATATAATAATAACATATTATTTAAAAATTATTATTGACTGCAGTATTTATCGTCTCTTTTTCTTTATTTCTGTTCTATTATCGGCCTTATACAATTTCAGATATCTTGTTCCTAATTACCTACTAATCTTAAAAACCGGCCAAGCGCGAGTCGGACTCCGTAGGATTTATGACGTATTAAAAAAGTACTTACTAGATCTCGTTCAAACCAATTTTCGGTGGAAGTTTATGTACATCATATTTTTTTTTTAGTTTTATCATTCTCTTATTTTAGAAGTTACAGGGGGGGGGGGGGGGGGACACACATTTTACCACTTTGGACGTGTCTCTTGCGTAAACTATTCAGTTTAGAAAAAAATGATATTAGAAACCTCAATATGATTTTTGAAGAATGAAGACCTATCTATAGATATCCCACACGTATGGGTTTGATGAAAAAAAATTTTTGAGTTTCCGTTTTATGTATGGGGAACCCCCAAAAATTTATTGCTTTTTTCTATTTTTGTGTGAAAGTCTTAATGCGGTTCACAGAATACATCTACTTACCAAGTTTCAACGGTGTAGTTCTTATAGTTTCGGAGAAAAGTGGCTGTGACATACGGACGGACAGACAGACAGACAGACATGACGAATCTATAAGGGTTCCGTTTTTTGCCATTTAGTCACGGAACCCTAAAAATGCGTCTTGAGTGCTGTTATTATTTCTAGTAGAAATTTGTTATTGACTAACTAAGTTAATATATTATTTTTCAAGACTGTTCTTTAAGGATTTTAATTTAAAAACAAAATCGCGGGTAGAAACTAGTTAAATATAAATTCCACGAAATAAGTCTTTGAGACTGGCTACGGGCCGAATGGTCTGTCCGGTCCTAGTGTTCAGCTTATATCGTTCCATATCCTATCGTAGTGTAGTCAGCGTGGGTACCTCTCTAACTTGCCTATTTCTATCGTAAAGCATTAATATGTACCTGTATATTTATACTATGGTAAGACAAGTGATGTAATTACTGTAGTGCATGCATGCATTTACTTGCTGAACAACACATAACTAATGAAATATTATGGTAAAAAATGACGTTTTGTAGGATCGTTTGGTAGGATGAAAATCAAAATGAAATTTACGAAGCGCGAATCAACTTTTTTGCTAGGACCGCTCTATCAAATGAAGTATCAAAACACTTGACTTTCACGCCAGTAGTACACATTCGCCGCGAAACTATCAAGGCGAAACCGCGACGCATAGAGAATAAACAAGACGGCGAATCGAACGCGGAGGTGTAGGCGGCGTCTGATCGGGCGGATCCGCGCGCGACAGACAGGGGTATAACGCCAGTAGATGGCCAGTAGCACTCCTCCGCCGCGCAACTAACAAGGCGAAACCGCACCGATAGTGGAACAAACAAAATGGCGAATCGAACGCAGAGGTGTAGACGGCGTCTGAGCAGATCAGGCGGATCCGCCCGCGACAGAGATAGTGCCAAAGTTAAATAACCGTGTTAGAGCAGGCAAGCTCGCTAGAGCTCGCGCGCCGTTCAAATGCCAACGCGGGTAAAACATTCAGCGGTTTCGCTACTATAGTTCCGAGGCAGAGGCACAGTTTAACAATATACATTGTAAAACTGTGGCAGAGGTGTGCTACCGGCATCAGGAACAAACAAAAGGGCGAATCAAACGCGGAGGTGTAGGTAGAATAGACGGCTCGTCTGATTCTTTTAGTAAATGTTGTCTAGCTAGGATAATGAGACGTCAGAAGGCGTGCAGTGGAGTTTAATGTCTTGAAATTACGTGAAATCAATTAAAACTAAACGTCGATTCTATATGTAACACGTCCAATAATGTACACTACAAACATTGATTTACTACCAAACGTAGATATCGCATGAACGTTCGAAAAGTGGGCCGGTGAAGAATTGCCCAATCGGACCTCGTGCAGTTCTTTTCCATGCGTTGGAGCGACAACGCGATAAGCAATTTTGAACATTATGTTTGAGAGTATAAAGTTGATATTTTCTTGTAGCAATTACTAAAACGTCAAAATTTAATGTGGCTAGGTATGAAATGATGTAACTGTACACGTTGTACTTCAAATAGTTGCCGTAATAATAAAGAATAAGGTTGAATTCGATAAATACGGTACTTTCTTTATGGTAATTTTAATTCGGGTGTGCATATTCAACTACCTATTTAACAGCGTACAAATGTATAGTCGATTAGGTGACAGATTTCAAGCGCGTTTTTGTATGAAGTGCTCTATCTACGTTTGGTAGTAAATCAATGACTACAAATAAACAATAGTGTAGTCCCCCTACTCTCAGCAACTGTGTTGTAGCGCAAACAAAAGATGCTCTCCCTAGAGACATTCACCCTTACTTTAGTAAAGGCCTTTCTAGAGCTTCGTAGTAAACAAATTAAGGAATAAAAATCTAGTACCAGTATTAGAGCATCTTCGATTACGCGTCCGCTAACTTTTGTTAATTAATCAAAGTTGACATATTGCAGAAGCTGTTCAGATTTCTGCAGCTTCCGTGGTGTAATTCCAAAGGGAAATTGGTTATTTAATTAACTTATTTAATTGCTTTTGACAACGCGCAGGTACCTAGCGAGCGTTTCATTTAGCGGTATTCAAAGCAGCCAGTTGAGATCGTTATAAGGACACTTGTGGCTTTCAAGTGGTTGCAGTTTTGAAATAAATTAATTTTACTAAAATACACAATGATGGCAGTGCTGGTATAAATTTGCAATACAAATTAATTCAGAATGTACATACATTACTTCAAGTTTGTACCTATCTCCCACTGCTAAGGAGGTGTTTTTTTTGAGGCGGGTGGATATTGATGCCGGTAGCAAACCTCCACCTCGGAACTGTAGCAGTGAAACCGCTGAACGATTCTCGCGCTCGCGAGCTCTGGCGAGCTTGCCTGCTCTAACGTGGATGTTCATGTTTTACTATTTCGCTGTCTATGTCGCGCGCGCATCCGGTCGATCTGCTCAGACGCCGTTTACACCTCCGCGTTCGATTCGCCGTTTTGTTTGTTCCTGACTATGTGTCGCGGCTTCGCTTTATCAGTTTCGCGGTGGGAGTGTGCTACTGGCATGACCTACTGGTGGTGACTCGTCCGACTAGACCACTACCATAACTTATGGCTTGAACGCAGTCACTCCAACGCTCGGTTTGCGCCGATGCTGTACAAAATCAACCGCAGTGTCTTAAGACGAAAGTCTTCAATTCGTGCGTGTTGCCAGTGATGACGTACGGAATTGAGACGTGGCCGTTTACAATGGGTCTCATCAGAACGCTTAATGCCACTCAAAGGGCAATGGAGAGGGCTATGGTCGGGGTTTCTCTACGCGATTGCATCAAAATGAAGAGATCCGTAGAAGAACTAGAGTCATCGACATAGCCCAAAGAATTGCAAACCTTAAGTGGAGTGCGCAGGACACATAGCACGCAGGATTGACGACCGTTGGGACGGAAAGGTCCTCAAGTGGCAGCCGCGTACCGGGAGATGCAGCGTTGGTAGGCCCCCCACAAGGTAGACCGACAATCTGGTGAAGGTCGCGGGACGCCGCTGGATGCGTGAGGCGCAGGACCGATTGGTTTGGAGATCCCTGGGGGAGGCCTATGTCCAACAGTGGGCGTTTCTTGGCTGAAATGATGATGAATGATGATGTACAAAATGTATGAAAGTGGTCCAGTGTGCGGCAGCGCTTAGACGAGAAGGAACTGGCCTACTGCATGTGATTAGTGATTGGTTAGTTTTGAGTTGTCCATCGTACACACGGAGAGGACACACTAAGGGGGAGAGAATTCAAAAATAGGTAAGTATTTGTATTGCTGTCGCAATGTGCTCAAACCTCCCGTAGAGCGTAATAGGGACAAGTGCATTTCGGATCGAAGTAAAACAGAAACATGCTAAGTGGCCATAGATGTTTTTGGAAAAAATTGATCTATTACCACTACCCAAGAAGGAAACAGGGGATTACGTTTCTATAGACAAACGGCCCTTATGATTTCTTCTTAACTCCCTTAGTCGGCTCTTAAGATATTCACAGTAAAAGAGAAAGCGAGGACACATATTTTTTAATTCCTCACCGCACGGTCAACTCATAGTATGAAATAAAGAAAACGTTTGTCCTATTTGCATTTTTAGTCGGGTGGCTACGAGTATTACAGCGTGCAAACAAAGGTGGGAAACGATGCAGATGTCCAGGTATGTCAGACATATTGGTTAAAATGATAAAGCATTATTAACCGATATATGGAACGTTTTTTTTTAAAAAGGGTACATTAGCGCAGTTAGAAATTTATATCTGTGCATTTTCAGCGCAAAAACAGACTTTAGTAAAATACTTCTATATAAAGTTAACAGTGAGGTTTAGTTTTGTTATGGAATATTTGAGCTTAAAGGAGATTAATTGATGTTTTCCCTTTGTAACATCCCCTTACAACATCTGTTGCCTGTACCAATAAAGCACATATATTTGTCAACCGATTTCTATAAAATGTGTACTGTATATGTTCAAGTAAATGCAAGGGAATAAGAAATGGTCACATTGTAGTAAAACCTCCTTATATGAAGCCTGTTAAAAAAAATACAAAAAATTTTAACCGACTTCAAAAACACTAAAAAGTCATAAATAATATAAGAATACATACAATATCACAGTTTTATATTGAAGTTCAGATTCACGAGTAGAATGGTGTTCTCTTTTTAACCGACTTCAAAAAAGGAGGAGGTTGTCAATTCGATGCGTATGTTTTTTTTTGTGTGTATGTTACGCGATTACGCCGCCAGTTGTGGACCGATTTTCAAAATTCTTTTTGTGTTCGATTGAGTATACTCCAAGGGTGGTTTCATGGTCACCAAAGTCAGGATCTGATGATGGCGTCCCATGAAAATCGAGGAAAACCCTTAAATTTTAAGGTGTTTCCAACGTGTTTTGTGTGTATGTTACGCAACTATACTTCGCCAATTGTGGACCGATTTTCAAAATTCTTTTTGTATTCGATAGAGTATACTCCTGGGGTGGTCCCAAGGTCACCAAAGTCAGGGTTTGATTATAGGATCTTATAAAAATCGAGGAAAACCCTTAAAATTTTAGGTGTATCCAACGTGTTTTGTGTGTATGTTACGCGACTACTTCGCCAATTGTGGACCGATTTTCAAAATTCCTTTTGTATTCGATAATGTATATACTCTTGGGGTGGTTGAAACCATTAAATTTTATAGGTACGTCGAACGTGTTTCATGTTTTTTGCCGAAGTTATTCACGTATTTGCGTCTGGTAGTCATGATCCGAGCTGATGGTGGTTGGATCCTTAACTTTTGGACTTCACCTGACCTAACCTGACCTTGAACACTAAAAGATTTCATTTACTAGAAAGATAAAAATAAATAATATTTTGCAAAAATTAAAAACCGACTTCAAAAACACTGAAAAGTTAAAAATAATATAAGAATGTACCGCAGATGTTGTGATGTCTGTACTACAGACAACATCACACTTCTATATTGAAGTCAGTGCCAAATTTTAAGATTTTCTAGGAGATTATCGTTTTTCGGAAGCGGTTGCATTACATTGCTAAGATTACGCTCTTTCAGTTACGTTAATCGGAATGTCCTTTAATTAATAGGTAAACTATAAGAATAGAAATGTATTCGTATGCGCTTAAAGGTTAAAGTAAAAAAAAAAACTATAAAAGTTTCCATGTGTGCTATCTATGCGGCGTTTAGCTCAACTGTTGACCACAATGGCGGAATTGCATCATGACCTAAAACTCCACATATTGTCATTGCGATTAAAAAAAATGTTTGTTCAATTTATTCGCGCACAGTTTGGTCAAAACGTGAACAATGAATACCGTAGCCATACACAGAATAGAGTGCCACCGGTCGACCCAGAGATATGTGGGCGATAACTCGATCGATGCCAATCGCGTACTGTTCGGAACGACCTTCTGTCACATTATGATGCCCTGGTGATTAGTATCGACAGTATCAATAATGTCTCCCAAAGAGTTCCCTGCGTCCTTTTCTGATTTCTCTCGGTAAATTTTTTGCTATGTTGAAACTAGACGAGATTCATGCCATCCCTTTTTTTAGAAAGTAAATTTTTGAAGGTAACCAGCTATAGGACCTCAAAGATCAAGGCAGCTCTTTAGCAGTTTAATACTAAAACCTACTTGGGATTAGCTATACTCAATTCATTCAAATATTTCTGACTTCAAAAAAGGAGGTTCTCAATTCGATGCGTATGTTTTTTTGTGTATATGTTACGCCGCCAATTGTGGTCCGATTTCCAAAATTCTTTTTGTATTCGATAGATTATACTCCTGGGGTAGTCCAAAGGTCACCAAAGTCAGGGTCTGATGATGGGATCCCATAAAAATCGAGGAAAAACTTTAAATATTTAGGTGTGTCCAACGTGTTTTGTGTGTATGTTACGTGATTTCTCCGCAAATTATTGTGAACCGATTTTAAAATTTTTGTTTGTATTCGATAAGGTATACTCCTAAAGTGGTGCCAAGGTCACCAAAGTCAGGATCTAATGATGAGATCCCATGAAAATCGAGGGAAACCCTTAAATTGTATAGAAACGTGTTTCGAGTTTTTCCGAAGTTATTCACGTATTTACGTCTGGTAGTCATGAACCTAGCTGATGGTGGAAGGATCCTTAACTTTTGGACTTGACTTGACTTGACCTGACCTTGGACCTGAATTTAAAGCACTAAAAAAAAAATATTTTACAAAAAATAAAAACCGACTTCAAAAACACTGAAAAGTACTAAAATATTTTTTATCAATTAAGGTTGGGACGTAATTCTGTTTCAAGCGTTTCCGCTCTCTTAAGCTTGAAAATAGTTATGAAGAAGTTGGAGTCAAGCAACAACAATGTAGATCACTATCATGCAACTGGCTGTCACAACTCTATAGATTGGAATATGATATCGTGCTTTCTTTGAAATTCAGATTAGCCCACTAGTATTTTCTATACTTGGCAGTGAAATATTATTCTTTGTTAACTTTGCAAAGAAAGAGATGAACCTTGATTGACAAGGACAAAGACGTTGGGTGTTAAGGACAAATCAATGATATCATATTATTATTATAATGCATTCATTCAACTGGAACCCTATAAGTTGGTTTTGTTGGTGATAATAGGTTATGTACGAGTACCTACGTGTAATTTTAATAAGTGATTAAAATAGGACCGGTTTGTTTTCACCGAGCGCGGCTTTTTCCCGGGCCCGGTCCCGGGGCGATATTTTTAAATTCCTAGAATTTATGGTGCGCATAATCCTCTGGTTAATAGAGATAAATCTGAGAATGCTAATCACAGTAGGAGATTAACTCCTAGCGTACGAACTGCGGCGGCATGTTTATGTAATTATTATTGAGACAAAATGGCCTTTTGACAATGTTCCATTTTGTGATCATAATAAAACTTTGATTAGTTCGAAGATTCAGTAATATCTATGCATTTTCAAAATATCTAAACGAAGAAATGAAATATCTTCTTAGCTTAAAAGAGTATATTACATGTTTGATATTTCAAATTAAGCATTATATTTAAAGTAATTATGTAACTGCCTCATAACTGCCTTCTCACAATTGACATTTTCTTTCACAAGTTGACGTATTACGTCAACTTGCGAAAGAAATGCCATAAACTTAATTTCGAGGATCCCCGCGCCAAACCTATGTAGCAGCGACTTGCGTAAAATCTGCACTGCGCTGCACAAAATCAGGATTTAAATCTTTGCACAAAATGAGTTCATCTGTCTGATTCAAACTTTAGCTACGCCTTCACCTGCTTTAATGTTAGTGTATAATGCCTGCGTAATAATAAGCGTTATTGGATGCGTTAAAAATAACGTCTAAAAGTTTGCTATAAAAGTTACTAACATCTAACACTTACTAATTAACACGTTAAGCTGCTGGGCACATAACCATATAGGTATTGAAACTATTGCGTTTATGCACTTCACGAACTCTGAAACTGTACAGTGTGAATTTCAATGACCAGGGCTTTATAAAGTCGATATAATGTTTGAGCGAGGTTGGAAATCAATTTCCTCTACATCGTTTGCATCGCCCCGCCACCATCAAAATCGACAAACTTTGAGCGCGACACGTAAGCGCGTAATTAAAGCCTGCGGCCTCGCATATCGCATACCCTCAAACTCCGAATCAGCGCCCTAAATAAACCCTGTAAGTTGAGTGAGCGTGTGATGACACGACAAAAATAAAAACACCTCGGCAAAAAGCGGATGCAGTCGTCGCCGCGGCAATTAAATTATTCCGCATCATCACACCCGACACGGGGCGAGCCGGGCATATGGCTTACTCCAAAAAAGGAGAAAAATCCAAATCGACGCTTACTATATGCAAACTTTTACTTAGTTCATTCAGACCAAGGGGTATTCTTGTTTGAGATTAGCTATGATATACAAACAATACATTTTTTAAAGATACTGTGTATCATACTTTGCTAGTGCTGCTGGTGAGGAAACTCACTTTTCCAGTTTCATCAACACAGCTCATGTACGTCCTCACCTATGTGTGGCTCGAGCCTATCGAGCCTATAGGCTCGAGCCTATCCGAAGTTAGGGTACAACCTTAGTGAACCACGCTCACCCAGTGCGGATTGTCGACTTTACATAGACATTATTTATTGATAATAATTATTCAATTACAGGTTAATTTTTCACATTACAGTATTATTACAGTATTAGGTATATCATTCCATTAATTATTATAAATTAATATCTATACATAAATTAATTATTATTACTTATTTTTATTTTATAAAATTCGTGAATATCATACATACATCATACACCTTTGAACTTCTACACAGATGTGTGAAGTTGCCTCACTATGTTTTCACCTTCACCGTAGGAGCGTCGGGCAAATGTACATGTGGAATTCAAAAAACGAAAAACACATTGGAACATGTCAGGATCGAACCGCGAACTTTCGGATTAGAAGGTCAGTGCCTAGTTCACAGCGTCACCGACTTTCCAGTTTGTCCCCTGCTAATATCATACGTGATAGGATTTCCTTTGTACACAAAAAAGTTTTTCGGCAAAAATTATCAGTATTAGTAGGTAACTAATAAACATTTTAGCGGCCACGGGCTCCTCCTAATCGTGTGCAAACATTGGAAATCAGTAAACACATTCTAATGTAGATAAAACTTTGCTTAGTGCGAAAGTAAAATGTTCCAAAATTAATGTTAACAGAAAACTCTTTGAACGCAGTATAATAATGTGTCAATATAAAGAACTTTGGTCATTTTAACTGCTTTGACTCGAGTATTTGCTAGTGGATATTGGAAATGAGTTTTCATATTTTTTCGATCGACTTTCTGCAAAATACGGCTGTGGTTTTCATCTTTATGCACGGATCCAATTTCGCGTGTAAAGATAATTAAATTTTGCAACTTTAAGATTATGATTTTAAACTATTTTTTGAGCCGTTAATACAATAAATTCATCTTTTGCGTAGTAGTTGTTTTATTTTTATCTCAATTTAAAACTTACGCATTCGCTGTTCTATTCTGTCATTTTTGCGTATATTATTCATTGTTATCTGAATTCATGCCATAGTATAAAAATATCAACGCTGACGCTGTTCTAGTTCCAAACTCTCCGTGTGGTCAGTAGAACGGCACTCGGTCCTGCCAACTTAACTGGGCGAACTTTATAATCGTGGCGGTGGCCATTGTAAAAATTACCCCATAAATCGGGCGGGCCGCTCCCGACGAGCGGTCGCGGGCCGCGTCGTAAATTACGCTGGGGCAGGCGGGGACGGGGACGGTCGCGACATCACAAAGGCGCGGCGAAAAAATATAGATAAGCCGGTGCGGGTAGGGCTGCCGCTACAAATTTTGTGAAATTATTTAACAATTTAGCAAAGTTCCACTGGTATCGCGAAAGTCTTAATATTATTTATGTTACACGCAAATAATGTTTAATAAGTAACTAATCGATTTTAATTTATTTAAAAATTAATACTTCTAACTATAACCAACTGTCGACTGTTAGTTTGACGATTGGTGTGTGGATTTAAAAATGAACTATGTAAACTGCACGGTTACTTAAACCAGGCTGGAACTGGAAGCACTTTGGACGCAACCAAATAAATAAACGTTTTATTCTTTTAAATAAGTTTAGTTCTAGTTATGAATGATAGTTGTTGTTTAGACAAAAGGTCGTTTCAAATTTAATCTCTCAATTTCTGCAGCAAATTAATTGTTATTTCGGCAATGGTCAGCCCTAACACATAGAGGCTAACGCACGCACGACAGGACGTGAACAGACGGGCGGCGGCTAGTGGGAAGCGGTTGGCGGTAACCGGTCAGGGCGATGTAGGTGTGAAATGAGCACGAAGATGCACCGCCGCCGCCGCGCTGGCGCCCGCGCCGCGCGCCGCGCGCCCGGTTAGCGGACGGACAGCTGGGGCCCGGCACTGAGATCGTGAGACGTGACCGTCATTTGTTTTGAGAGCTTGCCGCACGTTTGGATTGGCACACACGCGATCGTATTTCGGTGTTATGAATAAGCTTCGGCCCGTTCGCGTTTCGATCCGAATTATTTTTCGCCTTAATTTTATCAGAGTTGATTCGTTCGACGATAGAGTTACTTGTATTTAGTTTAGTCATTAGCAAGCTAATTTTTATATTTTGGAAGTTCTGCTCGATTTGGTTGGATTACCCGATAAGTAACCTCTATGTAAATAAGTTGTCATAACATTTATGTTGACAACATTTTTCTTCAATCAGAAGAATTTTTATATGCTAAGGCTAATTAGGAAGGTCGGGCCAGCGGATGTATTGACGTTTAAGTAGAATAGATTAACTTAAGCGGTATTTAGCGCCAGGAGAAGCTAGTTATCTCATTGGCGAATTTACTATAATATTCGGGTTTATTTTCTCTCACCACCAGGTGAGCTCACCCTTTGTTTTCGCAAAAAGTAAACGGCGATAAATCCCCGTACGTTTGCTGCTTATTTTTTGGATTCGCATGCCATTTTACCAAAAAAATTAAGTCCTGTGCATTCGCATTGCGGGCTTTCGGCCGGCGGTTCAGTACCAGGTTTGTAGAAGCGAGTGGAGATAATTCGCGGCGCGCCGGCCGGGCGGCGGCGGGCGGGGGGTAATGTGTCCGCGCGCGTGGCGGGTAATTGGTTCGCGCCGCCCGAGGCGAGCCCGTAGTATCGCGCTTTAGCGACGTCGCCCTCCAGTGTTGAGCGTGAATAGAGATGGTGTGAAGTCGATGTGACACTTTATAGGTGTCAGATTGTTCAGCAAATGCACAAAAAAGCAATTTCATAGATATAAGGTGCGATTTCGTAGCCGAAAGCTGCAGTGACAATAATTCACCTGAATTATTGTCACCCCAACTGCGATTCGCTTCTTTGTATTTCTATTAAATACCTAGGTGTTCGTGTGAGGTACCTTTAAACCGCAGCTAGCGAAATGTAGCCTGTCGCTACTTTATTAGTTACGGGAGGTATTTCCTAGTAATGGTTGTTATGACGTAGCTGGCCTGGCCTTTTAATTATAATGATTAAATGATAATTTGAATGAATATTTTTTTATTTTAATTCTACTAAGTTTAAGATGTACCAACGTTAATTAATTTATGCTAAACGCGTCATCATGATAACTAAACTACCGGTGATATTTTATTCCCGTATTCTATAAAAGGTTCAGTTCATACGGCCATTTCAAGACGGTTATTACAAACGCATAAAAAGCTTTTAATACCACCTGCTCGACAATGTTCAATTATAACCCCCTTGACTTCAACGTTAAGCATTACATTATATCCCAAGGGATATAATGTTGTATGAAACTCCCAAGGGAGTAAAGTGTTTTAAATAAGGAACATAAAATTCGTATGAAAATTTAGTAAAATTATAAAATATTTACCTACATAATACTGCTAGCTAAAATAAACAATAACACTTCACTTTTTTTTTATTGATAATAGTAGATTATGCACCAAGGAATTAAAGCAGTTAACGAAGATGGTACGCCTTGGACGTCTCGCAGATGGTATGAAAAGTAGAGTATTCACCTCTGGAATAAAGCAGTGTCTTCGTCTTAGGCGACTTGAACCCCTCGCTTCACTTAGGACTCTACATAACTCTCTCGCTTCGCTCAGGAGTTAACTCTAGAGTTCCTCGTTACGCTCGGGTTCAATATGGCGCCCGTGACGTTAGACACTGCTTTAATCCCTCGGTGCATAATCTACTATTACTTACATGGAAATAATTTGGAATCATGGAATCTAGCTCGCGTATTTTATGTTCTTACATTAAAACAGTTGGATAATGTGATATTTGTAAATGAATATTAAAATTTATATAATGGCGTCTCCACGTCTTTCCGCGGAGCTGTTTGTCATGGCACTATATAGCTGTTATACGTATGTGGCGTGCGTGGCCACCGGCACGGCATTTTATGCGTCCGACCCGCTACCAAGCCGCGGGCTCGTATCGCTAGCTGTATAAACACATCGGTAGCGATCCAAGTATGTTTTACGCGTTGCCATTTATAGGCGGTGATGCTATCAATCGTACCGCCGCGCGCCGCCGCCGCTTCAGCGAGCACCGTCCAGCGAGTCAAAAGACCGCGGTCTTGCTTTGACTCCAACAGCTTTGCAATGCTCTCACAGCTGATTGAGTCCTGCCTATTTTGACCGTAGTATCGCAGCGAGTCGGCGTGCTGACGAAACAAAAGCATTACCTCGGTTCAGTGGTTCGCCGACTTTGTACGTTTCACCTCCTACTTATCGGCATTTTCTGATATTTTGTCTTCACAAAGACAACGATGGATGTTAGTTTATAAAGTTTATATATATATAGATATCCAAACCGAAACTTTCCTGTCACAAAACGGTATTTATAGATTTTTCTATTAATTGTAGTGAATTTACTTATAAAATTATTAAAACCTAGAGTTTACGCCTCATAAAGTGATATTTGCATGATGTATAATGTTAAGTTATTATGAGTTATACTCTTAGACCATTTAGTATACTTATTATACCTATCCATTAAGAAAAAGAATTTAATTAAGATTAAGTATGCAAGCTACGGTGGACCAGTAAAGTGACTTACTACCGGTATAAGTTGTACGACGTAATGTTTGTGATTAGTTTCAATTATTAGCTTATGCTAAGACTTGGGACTTAGAGCAGTGTACAGGACTTCGCTCCAGGAATCTTAACTAACTCTCAGGAGGACGGAAACTTCGAGAACCTAGCATAATTTAGGCAAACTTCAATTATTCCTCTTAATCTCTTCTAAAATCAAGCCGGAAATGCTTGTTTTGACTTAAATGTTTTTTTAGGTAGACTAAGTTACTTTCGATTTTCAGTGGATGATAAAACTAGACAGAATTTTACATGGACCAGAAAAAGACAGTGAAAGCAGCAGGGGATGTATTTGCGCGTGCCACAAGTAATTGATATTTTTGAATTGTTTTGTTGAATTTATAAGACTTCATATTGTTGAACCTATACTTTCTTTAATTATTTAAAATTTAAGTATTATTTCATTGTACGATGGTGTATGTTTGACGTATCATTCATCCTAACTAGATTTTACATAAAAAAAAAACAAAAAATCGAAAACCCAGAAGAAATGTGACGGAAAATACTTTTTTTTTGGTGTTATCGGTGGTCCGAACTGTAATATTGCCGGACTTACACTTATATTGTTGTTTTATGTTCCGTGGATTTAAACTCCAAAATTTATATCAACTTAAAATTCTCAATTGCAATATTCATAACTAGATGACATTTCAAATGAAAAACCGAGGATGGTGATATCGAATCATCAATTACGAGTATATTACATTTTAACTTACCGAATCACGTTGTAGTAAGATTTCCGCGTAAATGATGCCTCAAAAGAAAGAACGGTAATCATGCATGTTTTCAGCAAGGTTTGAACAAAAAAAAAACAAATGCCTTTTTTTTAAATGAGTTCAAAAACAGTATTATTAAATTTTAAATTTTGTTTCATGAACTTCAAACGCCTGTAAAAAATTCTAATAACACAGATGCTTCGAACATGTTTTGCTAGATTGCTTACACATTACTTTAATTAAATAAAATAAAAAAGAATACATTTATCACTTAATTTGTCCATAAATTAGCAGTAAACTCTAAATTTTGGGAAATTTCGCAAAAAACGAAAAAAAAACGAAAAAAAAAATTGTCAGACTTCGTCTAAGACAACCCTGGCTTAAATTGTTCTAAATTGCCTTTGAAACTATCAATATGTCTATTATTTTCAGTATTTTTATCATGAAATATTATACTTAAACAGATAGTTGTATCAGGACGTATTATTACACTAGACTATCATTATTAGAATAGACTTAGATTATCTTTAATACAGTAGCTTTTTTTATTTTAAATAATCTTGGTGCGAAATATTTTTTTTAATATTGGTCGCAGTGAAGTTTTTCAAATATTTATTTCTAACGTAACGGTTTAAAATTTAAATTATTTAATATGCTAATGGTAATGACTATCAATATGGATTTATGAATATTAAATACTTAATATGTTTCTTGAATAACAAAAAATAAAAGAAAACTATTTTCCACACACTCGTTGATGCACCACCAGTTTTACGTGCATAAATTAAATAGATTCATGGGTTTACGAGTATAATGTTAATTTGTTATTATGAAAATTAAAACTATTAAAATAAAAACAGTGTTACTGACAGTTTTCATTCCAACGAAAAGATTTTCTTGACACTTCCAGACTACAGCTAAGTTAAGTAACTGTTACACGAACTCTTTATCAACAGATCTCAATAAACGTAAACGCTCCAAAAGGAAAATTCGTTTATGACTATTGAATGACGATCGTCCTTCTAATGACGAACATTCAGGTAATCTTTCGGATAAAAAAATGTTTGCAGCTTGGACCGTTAATGTGACTGTTACAGAATAGATTTTTTTCGAAATCGATTAAAAATACACGTAACTTTTACTACAAAATAATATTTATTTCATCATCATCATCATCATGGTGGAACACATGAACGCGACTTGAAGTCTTGTCTCCCAATGGGGCGACAACAATCTGGTCAGCTTCAACACCACTAAAATACAGGCGTGTCTTTTTAGCGCAAAAAGTTCCTGTAGCGGATAGCCTTGAACTTCTAGGCACGAAGTTGACTACCAATCTCAATTTTGGTGACACCATAGAGTCTAAAGCGCAAAAACAGCGGCAAAAAGATTAGGCGTCTTGATCAAGGTTAAGCGGTACTTCACACCAGAGGGCCTATTACCGATCTCATGGTTTTGCAAATGATATCATATGATATAAAAGTGCGAAACGAAAAATACGATTTCCGGTCAGATTTTTGATCATTTGTTCATTGTTTAATGATGATATTATTGAAATTATGCCATAGTGATGATATCATTGGAGATCGGTAATACGAAATGCCGAATTTCATGACTTCTTTTTCTCAAAATTATACCATGTCATACGATGAAAGATCCATTATTGGCCTGCAGGACAGCTTCTCACACTTTACAAAGCCCAAGTCCGTTCGTGTATGGAGTACTGCAGTCACCTCTGGGATGACTCAGCCAAATACCAACTCGCCGCACTAGACTCAGTGGAACGCCGAGCCAGGAGACTTATTGGGGACAAGAAGCTGATAAAAACCAAGCTTCACAGCCTGGCTCACCGGCGCAGTGTTGCCTGTCTATCTGTGTTCTATAGGCTGTACTTCGGGAAGTGTGCTCAGGGACTGCATGAGCTGATCCCGCCATCTCCTTTTTTCTATCGGGGATCTAGACGCACGGCTGGTTACCACCCTTACCTGGTTGATATTCCCGCTGGTCGCACAAAGCGTTACACGTCTTCTTTTCTAATGCGCACAGCCAAGGTGTGGAATTCTCTGCCGGCGTCTATATTCCCGAGCTCATACAACCCGGATAACTTCAAAGCAAGGGTGAAAGGCACTTTCTGGGCAAACTCGTCCCACCGTAGATCTCATCCTTGCCTCAAGGCTGGATTGGGATCAAGAGTAAGCCCATTCATAGTAAAAAAAAAATTAAGTGGCACTCGGGGACTGCCGCGGTAAAGCTATTGCATAGCATTTTTTATCAATTTATGCAATTATAATTATTTATTTATTTTATTTATGCAGTTTTTTTTCTTTGATATTAAATTCAAGTTTTTTCTTTGATATTAATTCAAGTTACACTTTTTGAGAGTTGTGACCGATAAGAAAACAATATTTTTTCTTTTATTGAATAAATGAGTAGTTAATACCTATTGTTTAAAATATTTTTATTATCTTACAATACATGTAGGTTATTCAGGAATTTTTATCATTGAAACTATAGGTTTATGCTATGAAATAAGAAACATAAGTTTGAGACTTGATATCCTCTAAATATCTGGAAATAGGGAAAATACCACGTCAAAACACCCGTGCCGAATTTTGCCGAACTGATGAAGTGACGATGGACGATGCACGGCTCTCAACGCCGCACCGCTGTGCCGCAGGCCTATTCTCTAACATCGGTTGCTAACTAGTACTGTCATTTTTGAAAGGAACTTATCATCCATTACTGCTATCATGAACGCTGCCGTAAGACATAAGATCACTTAACTAGTAATGGATATAAAATGTCTTTCAAAAATGACAGTTCTAGTTACCAACCGTAGTTAGTAAATAGGCCTGCCGGTCGAAGTGGGAGGTGTTAGGTTTTTTTCGTTACGGAATTTCTTGATTCGGTCGCCGCGCTCAAAGCCCGCGATAAAAGCTATGCAATAGCTTAAAAATCATCACAGCTCATATACATCCCCACCGAGGGGCACGAGCCTACCCTAACTAGTAAGGGCGATTAGGTCTTAGTCAAACCACGCTGGCCCAGTGCGGATTGGTTGACTTCACATACACCTTTGAATTACTTCGCAGGTGTAATTGTATGCAGGTTTCCTCACGATGTTATCCTTCCACCGTAGGAGCGTCAGATAAATGTACATATGAAATTCGTGAAACGAAAAACATATCAGTACATGGCAGGATCGATCGGGGGCCTCCCGATTCTACTCGGGGCACAGTCCAGTGCCAAGACCACAGAGCCACCGACGCTCCTGAATATTTATTTACTTACTATGATTTCTTGTGCGTGTCACTTCGTGTGGTCCTAGCAGCTGAGCCTTGCCTTAGCGTCGGTTTCTTTGAGTTGAGACTGCGGCAGCCGCTTGTGGGAATTTCCCTGCCTCGCATGTACGGTCCGCAACGCAATATCACCCTTAATGTAATTTCGGATGTTTTGGTAACTGCTCCACATATATATTTAGTTCACCTAACATGATAGTAATCACGGACTTGTATTGTTCTAGTATCTGTACTAACTACTTTATTTGATATATGAAGTTTATGTTATTGTTTATTCGGACACCGCGACATAGATGTACATGACATGTACAGTTCGCGACAGGTCGACATGGCAATTTAATTCAGATTTTGAATACACAACCTCAAGCAACTAGGGAGATATATCAAAATCGATAAACGCGGTCGATACGGATTCGTCCAGCACTTATGCTTAAAATAAAACCGACTTCAAAAACACCAAAAAGTCATAATATAATATAGTAGGATTACATTCAAGTTACAGTTGGTGCCTAATTTATAACCTAACTATATTACTTACTTGTTTTATATTTTTCGGGTCTTTCCAGGTGATGATTGCTGGGCACTGACTCCAATATAAAACTGTGATGTTGAATGTATTTTTTTATTTATGACTTTTTGGTGTTTTTGAAGTCGGTTTTATTTTCAGTATAATTTTTTTACGTAGAACCTTCTATTTTCGAAGTCGGTTAAAAACGGTACACCATTATCGAAATCCCGGTCTCATGCATTAGGTTGGTAGATATACCTCGCGACAGGTCCACATGGCAATCGGAGTATGAGATTAGACGTGGATGAAATACACCCTGCACATACATTACATCACATATGATATTTTAAACCGACTTCGAAAAAGGAGGTTCTATTTTTGACTCTATCTATTTTTTATGTACGAGTATGTTCACCGATCGCTCCGCCATTTGTGGTCCGATTTTCAAAATTATTTTTGTAATCGAAAGAACATACTCCCGAAGTGGTCTCATTATCACCATGTCATGATCTGATGATGGGATTCCATAAAAATCGAGGGAAACCCTTAAATTTCATAGGCTTGTTCAACGTGTTTCATGTTTTTCTTCAGCAAAAACATGAAACACGTTGTTATATTCAGGTATTTGCATCTGGTCTACTCTATTTCTACGAAAAACGAAATTTTTAAAATTTCGTAATATTTGGAAATACTTTAAATTTAGCAATCAGTTAAATACTTACTATTTGAGAATTAAAATTTGCTACTTAGTAACGGAACTTGTTATTTTAAGCTAAAATAAGTAATCATCAATATTATTTACATAAAAGCTCAAAATATACCTATTAATAAGTACTTACCAAAAAGATTCTTACTAAGAACTCGAAAACAAACAACACAACACACAATGTAACTGCGACTGAAACATTCCCTTCTAAGAAATGTGTCGCGACAGCAAGTAAACACACAAAAAATTACTGCGAAAACATTGCGAAACTACTAAAATGGAACTTCTAGTCACCTTTTATTTTATACAAATTGAAATTCCAAGAAATCGTGATTGTTCTCATTTTGACAGAAATGTTTGAGATTGTCCATAAATAATTTACTATTTTCTAACAAATTAACGAGAAAATCGCATTCATATTATCGAAGAAACAAAAAGTTTCCGTTTCACTCTATTTGGCCTCGGAAACCCTTTACCCTATCCACCCCATTTTGTGGCAATGGTCTTTTTCCATGGTTGCTCATATTTTGTTTCACTCTATTGACCCCGGAAATTTATTGGTTTTACTCTATTCACCCAACTTTACGGCAATGGTCTCAATCCATTCGTTCTTCATTCGTTCACGAAAGTTATCTATGGAAACGAAATTATTGTGCGTATTCGAAAGTGAAATAGAGTAGCGACACTTTCGAAATTTCTTTTGATCTTCGTTCGATGACGAAAGTTCGTTTCGGAGAAACAGAGTAGCAGCCCACGATGGAAGGTTTCTGGTGGGTTAGGAGTTCGGGAATAGTTTTTTCAATATTGTTTAGAGCGAAAGACGTTTTATTTAATATTATTCTGGTGAATTTCCCTTGGCTCAAATTGTAATACCTACGCATATATTAAATTTACTAAAAAGATTTAACCAAAAATCTTTCACAAAATAAAAATAAATGTAAATAGAAAAAATAATTTAAAATAAAGAACGCGACTGCATAAAAAGTAAACATTGAATATAAACAGAAAAGAAAAAGTCAAGTCTAGTTATATAAAATTCTAGCAGTCGTGATCCATTAATTAAAAATATTCCTAATAGTGCGTATCAACTATTAGAATTTAATACTACCTACTGGACTTTTCTTTTCAGTTTTAACTTTTTATTCAATAAATAACTTTTATGCAGTCAGTTTTTTTAAATTAAAGTTTAAAATTGTATTTACTACGTGTTTATTTATTTATAATAATTAGGTAATTTTACTAATCGATTTTACTAGAAATTTATACTATACGATCACGCTTACCTATGCTAGCGCGCGCTCTCTCACTTGGGTGTAATGTAACGACTTTACATCGTTATATTTTTTGAATAATTAATCAAAATAAAAAATGGTGAAAGATTTTAAAAAACATATAATGATACAACACATGACGTAGTTTAAAGATTTTTTTTCTTTCCTCCAATATAGCCACAAACGAACAAACATAATATATAGACTGATAAATACATTACCCTTCCTTTGCCTAGCGCAGTCGAGTAATTAAATAAATAAAGTGAAAATATAAATGCCAATAAGGCGGAATGCACATCCATTTCATTAAAGCGCTCAAAGAGAAGTGAGTAACGTAGCTGAATGTAGACACGCGCTGCCGCTCGCGCTGCCCTTCCTTTGACTTTCTTTCGCACAAAAAGCGCTCCATTGAGGAGCGCCGGGCAACGTGAGTAGCAGTGGCAGTGGCTTGAGAACTAAGCTAACACGTCTTGCCCAACTTCTCTGCCCACTTCTGCTGAGTGCAGCCGCGGTAGTAGATTCATTAGATATTTGAGTACCATGACAAATTATAACGAATAACGAACTTATTTACTTACTATTTTTGTCTATACTGTGTAAAACAAAACCAAAATTGTAAATAACGATTAAAAAGAGGAGAAAAACAATTTTGACGTTTCGAGTTTCTTGCTTGTGCTTCTTGAGAAGGCTCTCCCAATTTCCGAACAGGTGTACAGTAATTTTTTTTCATTCCTACTTGTATTTTCAAATATCTTGAATATGTTCAGGATGTATGTATGTTGTTTTGCTTTGTTTTGAAGTCAATAAGTGCCTGTAAAGGCTTATGTTGAATAAAGATTTTTGGATTTGCATTTAAATAACATTGTTATTAACAGTTATATGTTTTAATTGACAAAAGTATAAATTTAATAAATTAAACTGTACCCTACAATTGTATACTTTACAAGCGTAAATCTAGCTTCATTTGTCCCAATTGTCAACCTATAATCAAATGTTACAAGTTTAATTTAATACAATTCTCGATATTCGATTCAGCAGAAATTTCGCATACATATGTAAATCAGATGACAATGCAATATAATGGTGTCATGAGCTGATCTGAATGGTGATGAGTGAGAAATAGTTTTATATAATTATTTGGGTTTGAACTGTGATGACGAAAGTTTTTATTTTGGCTACATAATCATGTAATTGGATGTAAATGCTTTCTACGGTTGAGTGAGCTTTTTGTCGCTTATAATTGCAAAGATGGATCATACCATACGGCACTTATCATTTCAATGTAACTAAGAACGAGTGAGAGGAATTTGAAAAAAAAATACTCGTGCGTACCTAAGTTAAATAAAAAGAATTAAGAAATATAATAAAAAAAAGAAAATCGCACCTAAGAAATCTAAAACAGAAATCAGTTCAATAATTTTTAATTATTTATTGAGAATGAAACTGCATTTTAAGTCCAAACTAACAATGCATTTGGTTTAAGCCTTAAAATATTTTTTGTTTTATCAATCATGAGTGTCTTGAGGAACAAGAAATCATTTTTTACAATATATTTTATAATATTTTCGAATTTTCTGTGACTGAGACGACTAAGCGCCTAATAGTAGATTACGCAACAAGTGAAAAAATTGTGAATTCTTTTCGAAGCACTAAGTTGTATCCCGAGAGGAGCGAAGGATTCTAAAGTAGTCTATTCTAGAATAGAATCCTTAGCGGATCAAGGGATACAAGAACCGAGATGATTTTTTTTCACAGAACAATAGAAAACAAAAGAACTAGAAATTAATTGTAAAATTAGAATAGTTTTTGAAACTGATTTATTACTTTTTGGTGGTTTTTAGTACGTTTTTATAGCGAGAGCGTGCAACCTCTTTGCACGTTTTCCTTTTTTCTTACTATAATCCGTATATTCGCGCATGTTCCATTTTTTTATTCACTCTGTGAAATAGGGGTTTCCACTTAAAAATATATCGATATTAGTATTCGATATAAAATATCGGAACGCAACATCGATGTTTTTCGATATATCGTTTAAAACATCGATATTTTTTCAATATGGAATATTTTTCACAAAAGTCCAACGCAGAAAGTTTGTTTTTGTTTGTTTTGTGTATATTATTATGTGAAATTATAACCAGGGGGATTATTGTCTAAGAAAAGATCTATCACCATCGCCTTGAAATTATTAATCATTGCGGCGTCAATACAAGATTTTGTGACGATTGTCTGATAAAAATAGCAATGGATGCATTTTGACTGTCAAAATTGAAAGCGATCGCGATAGATTTTTAACTGACTTCGAAAAAGGAGGAGGTTCAATGTTCGACTGTATCTATTTTTTATGTATGTTCATCGATTACTCTGCCATTTTTGAACTAATTTTCAAAATTCTTTTTGTAATCGAAAGAGTATACTTCCGAGGTGGTCCCATTGTCACCATGTCATGATCTGATGATGGGATCTCATGAAAATCGAAGGAAACCCTTGAATTTCGTAGGCATGTCCGACGTGTTGTTACACAACAAAGTGGCTGACACCAGAGTAATATAGTTAATACTTACTAGTAGTAAAATAACAATTATTTTCTATGAGTATTGCTTTAATGAATAGAATTGTACTATTAAGAAAGTGGTGAGATGATTTATACATTTGTAACTCAAGCACTAAAATTTGTAGCCGAAATATTTTATTATACACCCCTATTTTTTAATTATGTCAAAAATTTTGTGTGCTTGTTCAGACAAGCAAACTGAACAACTTTCACTATAGCACCAACTTTGAAATCGCAAAAAAAATCAGCTCTTCCATACATTTAGGTTCAGTGAATGTTGAACATTTGTATGGAACAGCTGATTTTTTTTTTGCGATTTCGAAGTTGGTCCCATAGTGAAAGTTGTTCAGTTTGCTTGTCTGAACAAGCACACAAAATTTTTGTCATAACTAAAAAATAAACTTGTATAATTATCTAATACTTCAAATTAGTAAAAAATAGAAATTAAATATTAATATCGACGAGTCCGATCGAAGAGTACGGACGGTAAGTATTAGCCAACCTCAAGAATAGATACTTTCCACTGTTGATCGGCTGTGCTCGCTCACAGTTGTCACTACCGGCTAATGAATTGATTCAAAATTGAATTAATGTTAAAATTTACTTCGAGTTTATTGTCATTATGAGACAGTGAGTCAGCGTTGGTGATTTATAACGATTCAATACTTTTATAAATATATCGATATATCGAATAAAAAAAATTATTTGTTTCGATATATCGATGATAAGTGAATATCCCTACAGTGAAATAAATAGCGTTTTATTCACTGTTTTTGAAGAATCGCGAGCTCTTTGTCGGGTGTCAATGGTAAAAAAAGTTTGTTACGTTTATTTTGAGTAGAGACGGCAAATATTAATCAAATATAGTAAATTATTAGAAAAGTGCAGATAACTGAAAGCGTATAGAGATATTTCACTAACTCGTTTGGAACCTCGTAAAATAAATCAATATTAGAATAAATTATTTTCAAATTATCTCCACTTGTTGCCAAAATTGTTGTTATGGTGACAGATGTAGGTATATGTGACCTAAGCTACAACGTTAATAGCAACCTAAGTAAGATTTAAACTACATAGTATCGACTTTCCGCATCTAGGCCATTAGAGCGAATCAATGTGGTTAGTGTGCCTAAAGGCCAGTACTGCTATACGGGCTGTTAAAGTATACTCGTAATATCATATCTGTAAGTGAGCGTTCACACATAACGTATCAGCTGCCGATTGTGACTAGCTCACTGTTGCCATATTATACATATCTCTATATAGACTGTCATTTACTTAGCGCTGCCGGCCACATTTAAGCGCATTTTACGCCGCTGATCTTCCATAGCGTGACACTGATATTAAATATATTTATTTATTTATTTTATAAGGACAGTACACAGCACATTCCAAATAAAATGATGAAAAGATACATAAAATTCTCAAAGGCCAATTACGACTATCCCTAATATATAATATATCATTTAATGAGGGCGTCAATAAATTTTATGGAGCAACTCGAGGCTGTCACTTTAAAGAATCACCCCGCTGCAGTTTTGGTGTGACATCGGCCTTAGCGCTATCTATCCGTATCGTCAGCTAGGTGCGCAGTTCGCTCATCATAAACGCCATCACCACGCCAGTTTCCGTGCGAGTAAATGTTACGACCTCGTAAATCCACACATGCATAGTGATCGATTTTACAGGACCATTAAAAAGTTATTAGTCTGAACTGAATACGGTAGTAGCGGGTGATTTTTAAAAAATTTTCCTTTCGGTTCTTGTCTATTATCATTCGGCCCTCGGATAACCGTGTGAAAACGAAAACTAAAGGTTTGGAGAGGTGCGCGAAATTTATGCATCCTGTATGTGGAGAAACCGTATTATCAGATATCTATGTGACCAGTGTAGTCACATACATAGTCATACTTATATATTTTTAAAAGCGAAAATTTGTAAGCTTACCCATATGCTTGTTATGTTTTTTTTTCACTTGATCCGTTCATTTGAACCCCAAAAATCGAAGTAAATACGTGGGACATTACATAACAATAAATAATATCTTAAAATTTATAAATAAAATTATAAACAGGTCGCCTCATGACAATGCCCAATGACGGGCATTGTCATGATTTCATTTAACAGATTTGGAATAATACCTATGTCTGTGGTTCATTTTGATTTTAACTGCATTCAATCCTAACTGCATTCATAGATTTTTAAATAGTTACTTTAAGGAAAATTGAGATCTTTTATTGTTGCTTTTACAGAACAAACCATTTTAATAGACATTATCACCTCTTAAAACTTGAGGACGGCTACAAAACTTAACAGTGCATTATGCATAATGGGACAAGATGATGTATTCAAAACCGTATTTAAACTTATCGAAGTACATGTTTACTGTTTTCCGATTTTTTACATGTGCTGTAAGCAGTGATTATCAAAAAAAAGAAAAACTAAATCGACGAGTCTATTCACTTGCAATATTTTATTTACTAATTAATCGCATGTTTAAACTGGGAATCGCACTAACACCTTCATGAAAACTATCCATCTGGTTTTGTTGAAGCAGAACACCCAGAATAATATATACGGTATTCCTAAAAGTTGTTATGATACATAAATAGGATGTTCAGACAAAAATTTGGCTCTTTCTTTCGAAAGTGCAAGACATATCATGATCACTAGCCAACATAAGTCCACTGCTGAAGATAGGCCTATCCGACTGCAAGTCACTGAGTACGAACCGCGGATACTCTGCACCAGCTATCTTGCGATGATCGTCGCTCCACCTAGTCAGAGCGTCCTACACTACGTTTGCCGATACGCGGTCTCCACTCCAAGAACCTGTTCCCTCATTTTATCGGTTCTGCGGTTAATGTTCCCAGCCCACTGCCACTTGCTCATCGGGTGGGATTTGTCGATTACTTTCATTCTTTGTCGGTCACCACGTTCCGGATCCGATCTATGGCTCGCCCAAACGACTTTAAATATGGACATGGGGACGCATTTTTTAAACAATAGAATTCAAATTCACATAACACACTCGTTTTTTATTTCTACAAGTAGAATATATGCAACGTGTATACGTTGCGTTTTACCGGTTTTTTAAATAAATTACGTTATTATGTACCGGTTTTTATTTTTTCTGCATGAAACGGAATCTAATATAGAATTTGTATTCGTGTTAAACTTAAATATTTACTTCAATGATTCAAAAATGCGTTTTCAGGGGCCGAATTTTTCAATCATTTATATGGCGTTGAGCGCTCGCCTAGCGTAGTTTGCACTCGATTTCTAATGACTTACGTTTCGTTTTTTATGAAAATCAATATCAAATTATATCGGAAATCAATATTATTTCGACGAAAATCAAAATGATATTGATTTTCGACATAAAATTTTAAAATCGCCAAAATCTAACAAAAATCAACAGAAATCGAGCGAAGTTGACGTTTGACGAGCGCTCGACACCAGAGAAATGATAAAAAAAGAGCCCCAGCTCTACCGTGAGTGTTCACGTTTCAGTTACTCGAGCGATATGCATGCTGCAGCTGAAATTTTTCGCGATTTTAGAGTTGGTTCTATATTGAAAGTTAACAAAAGTAATAAAACTCTTTATTGCACACAAGACAAAGTATAACAGAAATAGCAAATGAAATAAAAACAGAAATGTGACAATGGGCGGCCGTATTGCTTAAGAGCAATCTCTATACACAGAGGAGATTCAAACGGGGGAAGGGTGCAGAAACTGGAATGAGAAATATTATATATGTGTGATAGGGAAAGGAACTCAGTATCATCAAAGCAACTAAGGATTCAATGATAGAAAGTGACTATGAAGTTGATTTTTAAGACTAGCGTGCGTGCTCTCCAAATATTCTCCGGGAGAGAGTTCAATAAGTGGATAGTAATGAGTCGTGTGGGGCGGGGTATCAAGAAATAAGTTGAAAAAAGATCGCAACGTGCGATTTGATGAAGTGGGCCGAAACGAGAAATGAGACCTAAGAATGTCTCCACCATATCTTAAGTTAAGATACGGTGGAGACATTGGATGAAACAAAATATTGTAAAGAAGGCACAAAGCATGCATGTCTCTACGCTGTCGAATTGGGGTCAAACTTTCGTAAATTAAAAATGAACCTGATGCCTACATTCTGTAAGCATTCCAGCTTATCTAAGATCTCTTCATACTGATCCACCAAGGCAACATCAGCATAGTCCAGCAGAAACAGTAGGAGTGATTGTGTTAAAGATGTTTTAGTACCTATTGGGAGAAAGTTGCGGAATCTGTTGAGTGACCCATAAGCGGCAAAAAATCTCGCGTACAGCCTCAACCTGCGGCCTCCATGACAGGACATGTCTCAAACAAAACCTAAATTTTCAACACTCTTACTAAAAGGGACAACCGTACCGCCAAACACCACCGCCCGCAAAAAAACTGTAATTGATTCTAGAAACAAAGTATGGGGTGCTCATGAGATTGTCTGAGATTTGCTAGGATTAATAACAAGACCATACGATTTACTCTAGCTGTCGATTATGTCAAGGTCAGAATTAGTTACAGCAACGGCTTGAGCGAGGTCAGTTAAGGTTACCTGCGCATAGATCTGCAAGTCATCAGCAAATAAGTCATAGAGCCATGAAAGTGACTAAGTAATAGAGTTAATAGATATAGAAAAAAGAAGCGGAGATAGTACTCGACCCTGAGGGACATCTGTATTAATACCACACCACTCAGACGTGGAGTCATCACTACATTGAAATTATAGGATTCTTGCTTGATTTTGACAATTTGTACAGTCGACTCATGCTTAATTTTCCAAATGCGTTTTCAGTCTAGGGGAAGACGTAAATATTTCTCGTGCTCTCCATCTCCAAACCGAAATGGTGTACTTTGCGGCAGGACTCCAAAATTCGTTTGTAGCTATTGATTGTACAAGAAAAGAGGCTATCGTCAATATAGTCAAATTGCTTATGTTAAATAAAAACTTTAATACCTCCTCCTTTAACAGTCTTTTTGATAAGTTCATCCTGATTATCTCAATCCATGTAAATTAGGACTAACAAGAAACGGTGTTCTGAGCGTTCAAATAGTTTTACAAAACTTTTATAGGAAATTGTTGCTTTTAAAATTGTGTTATTGCACGAGTGAGGTGTGGAAAATCCGGAGAGAGGCAATTTCTATTTACTTAGTTTGTCGACTACAGCCTTCGCGGTACGACATTTTCTCGCCCCGCAGGCAAACGACTAAACGAGATGGGAACCAACCCACAAACCTTTGAGCAATTTCTCAGCTTCGCAAAAATCTAGTAGTGTTTCCTTGGTTCAATAAACACTGTAGTAGCTTATACCACGTTTCCTTCTGCGCGTCACCGTCGCCAATGCCCGTTTCGAGCCGGTATAACGTTACGATGTCATAAATCTGCGCTCACGAAGCAGTTAGAGTACAGCTTTAACGGGCCATCGACTGGCTGTCGCTAGGGACGTCAAATTAGAAAACAACGAAAATTTATCGCACATTTTTAATCATGCGCTGACGACGAAGAGCGCCCAACTTAAAAGCTACACAAGATAACTAATGGAAAGTTCTATAGATTATGGTCTGCCTTGCAAAGAGATATAAGTATTGAAATGAACAATAATTAAGTTCTCGTAGCAATATAACACTGAAATGTCTAAAAAAGCTTATAATTGAAAACATTTTTCAATTAACCATCATCTACCTTTATTTTTACATATTTCCTGGCTAATAAGTTTTTTCACCTTGTTTTTCATCTTATACTAACGTCACTTGAATTGTAGCACTAATGATAACCCATTAAAAATTTTTTTTTCAAATTTCTTTTAATTTCGGCAAAATATCACTACATAATATGTCTTAAATATTATTTTAGGTAGCAATACACTGTCATACTGTGTCAAAAATGTATGTTTGGTCGATAGGTAAGATAAAAAATTAAAAATTCGGAACCCCATATTTTTTGTTACTGTCGCAAACAAACTCATTTTTGTTGCGTACAGTGAGTTGTCTCTGCTCAGTTCCAGGGACATCAGAGCAAATTAAGCCTGATGCATTTTCGATGATCGCTCCAATGCGGGCTAACGAAGTTTTGACAGATATGTTCTTAATGGCTCATCACGAGTAATTTCAAGGGTTTGATTTTTTCAGTCGTCAGAAAAGTTTTGAAACTGAATTTTTATGCTAAAGCTGTCATACTATATTTTATTCCGAGTAAAATTTGTGGCACTAGGGAAGCTTAGTGATATGCAAACAATTTTTTCGATAACAGATCTTAGGACATTATAGTAGCTCAGCTACGGTACCATGAATAAATTTTGAATTCTCTGATCTTCACGTTGTACAATTTTAAAGTGATCAATTGATGCAATTAAGTCATATTGAAAATTTGAGATCAGTATAATAAGTCCGAAAAGTAAGTAACTTAACACTTTTGTCACTGTTATTACATTTAAAATTGGAACTTAAACATTTATGAATATAAAAAAAAACAAATTTTGTCTATTACACTTAATATCCTTAATGACATCAACTCTATTGTTTTCTGTTGTGTTCATTTGCAAAAGAACAGTAAATTAAGTTGAAATATTTTTAGCCGGCTTAACCTTTTAGGTGTAGGCTAAGGAAAGAGAAAAAAAAACACTTTTGTCCATTCAAACCATTTTCACGTCGTGTAAAAGTTTCTTGTTAATACTATTAGTTGCTGCTATGACAAAGTACTTAAATGTTCCGCTATGTTCGGGACTTCGGGGCTAACCGTACAGGTTTAATGTGTGTATAGTAAATTGTGTGACGCCCCCACTTATTTGCAGCGGAGCGGAGATAAGCGAAATTCGAGGAAGGTTGGCCCACTCAGCCGCTCATCGACAACAATTAACCCTCGCGCGGCGACCGCACTCGTTATATTTTATTTCGCGAAAGTCTGCTTTTCGCTCATTACTCTCATTCGGTCAAACAGGGCTGTCTGATGCCCAAGGATATTATCATTAAAAACATTCCCTTATTAAATTTATGCTGCTGCTGCTTGCTGTTTTTCGTTGTTAATTTTTGCATACCAGATTAATTACAAGTATCATCATCTGAATCTGTCGAAGCTGAATTCGAATGAGTTAAGAGTTTTTTAGATTCATTTATTTATGTATGTAGAAAACCCAACAGCTTTTAATTTAATTCGATTTTAATTGTTTTTAATAAATTGAGAAAATAAGTTTTAATAAACTAAAGAGCAGTAAACATGAAAGCCAGACACATGGTTGAATCGTTCACCTTAAATTTCAACGAAACCAATACTAAAATATGAATTTAAATTGTGCCTAACCGTTGTGGGTATGTGATATATGGAAACCATTTCAGCGTTTGATTAGCGATAATGACCGCTATGCGGTAGAGAGATACGCATGCAGACAGCCCTATTTTGACGATGGTTTATTTCGAGAGCGGGCGGCGCTCGCAGCAGGCAGGCCGCATAAAATACGGCGCGCCGTGTCGCCGGCCACCGATGTGTCACGGATACGACACCCAGCGCCGCTAACTAAACGGATATACGTCCATAATATAGAGTCTGTTTTTCAAATCAGGAACAACGGACGGGTTTTCTAGCCGCATATCTTGTTCCCTTTGTAAAAGTTGATGTAGTAGATTTGTTTGCATATCTGATAGAGTGTACGTGCATGACGCTGAAAGGTTTCATGTTCTTGTCAGGGGTTCTTGTTTTGTGACTAACAATAGTTCGTTTCACTAACTGATTTTATTTTATTTATTTTTTAAATCAGGAAACCAACGTCGATCTCTAAAAAGTACCACAACTGAACTACGTCCATTATTTGCTGCATGGGTTTTCATATTATTAAAAATCATTGTTTTATTACAAATTAAATTGTTTAAAACAAAGAAAAACAAAGAAAAATAGGCAATTATATTATTAGATTCGCATGTTCGATTGTAGAACCGTGGAAGACTGCAAACTAAGCGGTCAATGATGCGTCAGAGATGCCTATCTCAAAGCGATCACTCGCTATCTCTTTCGTGACATTAGAACAATAGTTTTAATGTCACAGATAACATTAGATCTATTGTTCTAATGTTATGAAAGGGATAGCGAGTGATCGCTATGAGTTAGGCGGTAGCCCCCCCGTTTGATGGGTGTATACGGGTTAAGTATTTTTATTGACTGATGTAGATTTGTGAAGTACAAGCTAAAATATTTGGCTTGTTTCATCAATAGTATATCAGTAATGTGCACCATCTCATGATTCTTTTCAGCGAGCAATAAAAACACATTTTCTGCAGCTAGAACTTTAAGTTTTCTTTGCTTTCGTTAGTACTATAGGTATGTAGTATATGTATTTTATGTAGTTTATGTATTTTGTAGGCTTATTTACTTATTAATAACATGTATGTCCGCAGCATATTGGAATATGCTAGTCCTATATGGTGTCCACTCTATAATATATATATAGACAAAATTGAAAAAATTCAAAATAAATTTATTAAACACCTAAATTATAAATTTAATAATACTTCACTACTAATTAACTATGTTGAAAGTTGCCGCAATTTTAACCTTAGAGGAACGACGTCACTTATTGGACATGGGGTTTTTGTGGGATCTCGTTCGTGGTCGCATTGATTGTCCAGAGCTTCTAGGTGACTTGTTTTTTAACGTGCCTGGCTACCGAACTCGCCACACTGGCCTCTTTCATGTACCACTACATTGCACAAATTATGGTAGCAACTCCATATTGACACGCCTTTCTAAATTGTACAATAGCAAATTTTCGGAATTTGATATATTTCTTGATTCAAAACCTCTTTTCAAAAATAAAGTTAAGTTAGCACTTCTCTCAACCAGCAAAGATAGTAACATAACATATTAATGCTTTATAATAACTCATTTCAATATGTTTTGATTAAAATATATATTTTGTTCAAAATATCTAATGCAGAGTGTATATATATGGCTTTGTCATGCAGGCTCAAACATACCCACACACACACATATACACACACACACACACACACTCACACATACTATGCATACACACATCTCATTATTATTGGCACTTGCCTACTCCTATCTTTAACTTTATTAATGTTACCTTTAGCATCTTTGTTTTAGCATTTATGTTTGCGATGTTTAATGTACATTTTATTGGCTTCGGCTGTCAATGTACTTATTAAATAAATAAATGTAGTATATGTATTCTATTATTATGTTAGAATTTTACGGTCCCGTTGTTTATGTTTCGTATTAAACTTTCTTGTACAGTTAGGTTGCCTGGAAGAGATTGCCACTTTGGCAATAAGGCCGCGTTTTGTTATAAAGACTAGTTTTAAGAAATTCCTGTAACTATTTTTTTTGCAATAAAGTTGTACATACATACATAATGGGTCGCCCATTGTAGGAGCTAGTGATCGGTTGCTGTAGCTAGACGTAGCCTTTATGTTTATAGCTAGGGTTACTTCGCAACCATAAGCAATTGTCGCTTATGCTTGATAAGCAAGTTTGCTGCACGTTTTCTGTTTGTGTTTTCATACTACGGTGTTTGGGTTAATATACTCGTAGTATGCTTGTTCAGGCTCGCACACCGGCGACGCTCGACTAGCCTCGTAAACATTATCGACTGTCGTAAAGTTGCGAATGGAAAAGACAAGCTTAACGATCGACAAGTCGGCCGACTGTCATAAGTTGAAGCTGCGTATGAACTCTTCTTTACAAAAACTTGGTAAACGAAAACTTGCTTGATGGCAACGGCCTATAATTTATGTAGTTGGTTGTAGTCTTGTAAGATTAGCTTACAACCCATGGGTGATATAAGGTAAGTCCCAATTGGGTAATACATGCGAGAGGCAACCAGCGAGGCAAGTACCGCTGCCGTGTGGCAGTAACAAGTGTTATAGAAATACCCATTAAGACGAATCAGTACCGAGTTTCCCTTTGTTCAATGCTGCCTTTGTAATTAGGAAAGCATAAGCAGGATACCTGTTTTGGTATTAAGAGGCTTACGAGTATTACAAAATCGTGTCGCGCAGTACTAAATAAACTGGCATCGTCGCTGCCGGCGCGGCAAAATATACAGTACTTTTATTTTATTCATAAAAAATATAGTATCGATTTATAAACATACAAATAATACAATAGTTTTAGCAAACGATTAAAAACATTTTGGTATAAAAATTACGTTTAAATGATGGAGAACTTCGTACATTGATCTGAATTGTTTCGACGCCTTTTCGTGAGAAAATTTGATTAGATGAAGAATTTCTTTCTTATCTTCGGGCCATAAACGAAAATATATTTTATTATTATTAAAGTGAAGGACATTGTGTGACATAAAATATTTTTTTTGATAGTTGATATTTAGCAAAATCTGTAAATTAGACCTAAAAAATCAGGTCGTTTAAACATGCTTCGGGAAAATAAATAATTACTATGTTAAGAAAAAAGTAATCTGAAAACTGCTATATTATTATAGTAGATAACAATATGAACTAGTTTTATCGAGTAAATATTATTTATTGTGACCAACGCAAGGTATACAATTTTAAAGATTTTCGTGCGTATTTTTGTAATAGCCTCTTAAAATGATTTTTGAAGCTACTATATTCAAAACAACAATTTTAACAAACAAACAAAAACAAAAAAAAAACAAAAACGGATACTCATGGATTAAACTTCTTTATAATAGACAAAATTAAAATGAAAGTAGCTTCCTGTGCGCTCGATTTTACTGATATTTTTACATAAGCTAGGTGTATGATATATCACATGAAAATTCAGAGAAGGCAAACGAGAATTTTATGTTATAAAACAACTAAATAAAAAAATGTTGTGATTTCAAAAATGCGCGTGAAATACGTTGTTTTATTACTTAACTGCTAATTAAAGTTTACAGTCGACAAGACGATAGATTTTAGACTTGTACTACGATAACTGTTGCTGTTATGAGCAACATAAAGGTGAAAGACATACTGTAAAGTCCGACTTGTATAGACGTGTGTAGGTACCGTACTAAAAACAGTAGATGCTTAATTGGCGTAATCATTTTTAAAAATTTACTTACTTCAGTCACTACTTGTTAAGATCTGATTGAGCTGGAAATCTACATCCAGCTTACACTTTATTCCATTTGGAAACCCTTTCTTTCATACATACATTATTACTTTTTTATAGCCCTCAAAGTTTTTAGAGCGATAAACTCTGTTTCCTGGTCCCTCTACTCTCCCCATGTTTGGTCTTTTTGTCAATTACCTACCAGCAGACGAGATAAAGTACAGTTAAATCTGTAATGTATCTAAAAAAATAATACTTCATAGTATCTGGCGTACTGGCTTGACATATAATTTTGTCGGGAACTGGGTCCTGCCAATCCCGGATCACCCCGTTAGGGATGTAATGCGCCTATCTGGGGTCGCTATCAGCAGGTAGGTGAGTCGCATTTCACCTTGTGAAAAAGCCAAAAGGTAGAAGGTACATCACTATGCACGTGTGCTTGCAATCAGTCGTGGGCCGCAGTGACGCTACTCAGCGCGCCTCGTAAACGTTATCGGCCGTCGTAAAAATGCGAAGTAAAATGGCGAACGTGCCCGCCGCTCAGCCGCTGTTGTCCGCACCAAATTAGAATTTATCCGCCAGCGCCGCCGGTTCCAAATTCGAATTGTTCTTATTCGAGGCGGATCGGTGCTTTTAAATATGGAATGATTTTCGAGTTCGTGATTTACTTAAAATTATTAGCCTACCCGACGAAGTTGTTTTGTGCATTAGATTGAAGTTATTGATGAATTTTGATTATAATTAAATGTTTAACCGTATTAACATTTTTAAAAACCAGACCAGTTTGTCTACGCTTTCGAGTCTAATGTGACAGTTGGTACCGTATTATTAGGCTTTCAGTCAAGGGTAGATTTTAATGTTGGATTAAAAAAGGGAAAACTAAAGTAACAAGAAGATTAGACTACCTTAAATTTTATTTAAATGTAATAGACAGGTTTTTGATTACTAGATGCATTATTGTTCATTAATTGAATTAGCATCATCGTTGACGAAAGCGAGTTGTAAGTGTTCAACACTAATCCGTATACTTACCCTTCTCAAAACTGGAAGAAGTAGAGATGTGACAAGCGCGACCTGGAGTAAATTCTCGCCCCAATTAGTTGAGTCCCGGCGATCGAATGTCCCCAAGCTGTTCCCGGCGACCGTTCGCGTGGACCTTGCTAAATTAAGCCTAGATGTGACACGTAAAATTAGAAAGTATCTAAAATAAATACGTTGCTTTTTAAGAGAAGAAGACTCATTATTTTTAAACTTACTCTCTACTTATTTTTAAAAGAAGAAGACTTGCATTCCTTATAAGAAAGACTTATATTTAATTTTTCAATATAATCATATTTTCTGTTTTTTTAACGGTCGAGTTTGCACTAGTCCGACAACTTTTATCCGAGGAAAAAATATAACAGTTTGACAGCTTTTATATTGAAAATCTTTCAAACCGCCATATTTATTCTATAGTAAAAAAATAACTATTTCTCAATCAAATCTCAGCGCCGCGCCGCCGGCCGGCCGCAAGCGTTTTCGCCGTGCGTCGAACGTAATATTCTGTTTGGACAATAACCACAAAACAGCACTACAAACTGTAGCGGTGTGTACATACTCGTATCATAGTTCTATTTTTGTTATGAAATAATAAATAAGGGCTAGTTTCGAGGCATAAACGTGTTAGTTATTTGTTGAATCAAGTGTTAGAGATTCCATTGTCCCGTCAGAATGCAAAAATGTAAATGAGCCTGCATCGTTGAATTTTAGTTTGTGGCCAGTTGACAGCCTGACGGGTGCTTTGCTATAGACTTTCCTTCAGAGTATGTGATATGCCGTCAATGGATAAACTAATAAGTGAACAAGGATATGCCTAACAGACTTCGTTGCTAAAATTGCATTTTGCTGTGTTTAAGTGTTCTGATGTTTATTTATTTTAATTAAAGTGCCTACGTGAAACGTGCAAGCCGAATTCAAGACTATTATTTAACATTTTAATAAGGTATAAAATTAAGAGTATCGAGAAAAATCATTGTTGGCAAGATGAAATTACGACTCATCAGAATCTTAAGCGATATACTTGCCATAGGCTAAATGCTCTAAGACTTGCACTGTCCGCGAACTACGTTTCGCTTTAATGAAGTCAACACTTTTTACTTATTTTGTAGATGGAGTTTTTTCAACTTCCTGTGGGAGTTTAGAAAACTCCTTCTTAAGTAGGCGCCTACATAGCCTATTAACCCTGTACCGGATTTCATTCTTATAGCTCCAGTAGTTTGGGCTCTACGTTGATACCTCAGTCAGTTCCTCACCAAAGCCTTTTATAAGTAAATATTTTAAACTAGAAGTAATAAAGGAGGTAAATAGATAATTCAATAAGAGCTTCTAATAAGTCCTTACTTTACGCTTAATGGCAGTCACGCAATCAGCGATATAATTTTCCATAAGTTTTGATTGAGGCTTTAGAAACAATATTGTAAAACCAAAAAGCAATGCCATAAATCTGTATTCATTTAACTAGTACTTGACGTGATCAAGCGTAAGAAAAACATCAGTTTCCTTTATTGTAACCTAGTCGTTTCCAGTAGATTTTATAATCACAACAATACGCCGACTTTCTGAATCTTCCGCCGTCCCGGGACGGTCTCTATCGAGTTACACCGGGGGTCTGCGTTTAATTCCATTTCCCAATTCGTCCTTTCTTCATAGGTTCTGTAACTAAGGGCCGCATTAATGAGGCACTGCCGACGCACACCTGATCTCGTAATGTTCTTAAAGATTAAATTTGAGAAAAGAATTCGAAATAAGGGCTACGTTAGAATTACGAAATTATTACTTTGCTTTCCTTTTATGAACATGTGTTTGTGCGAATATAATTTTAAATAAACTCTGTCTCGTTATGTTACTTTGATATCGCAATATCGTAGCTATATTAACACGTACAGAATGAGAGTGGTAGACAAATTCAGGAATCTGTATCATGCCTGTAGCCTTATAGATAATTTTGTTGACTACAAAACTAAAAGTTATACAAAGAATGGTCACTAACAATTAAAGGAAATAATTTGCATAGGAAGAAAGAAAAATAAATGTACTCAACTAACGCAGTGCCTCCACAAGAACATTATGGTTGTCGGATGCCGATCGAAGATATTGCTTGAAATCACTTATTAGGCTTCTGTTTATAAAATTTTCAAGCCGCTAGTTTTTGCAACCAAGCAAAAGTTATTTTCGTGAGAGTAAAGTTCTTAACGTTCTTATACCTAAGCCATGAATCTCGATTCACGATATATTTCATGTAAAGTGGACCCAATGTTTTTAGGGCAATTTCACATTTTGGGTCTAGTTTAGTATGTACCTACATAAATATTTTAAACTAGAAGTAATAAGCTGAACACCCACTTTTTTGTGTTTTTGAATCCAATTTTTTATCAGGTATACAATGATTCTATATCATGTCTTGAAAGATTTTATAAAGTTTTCACTCCAGATATACTTGCTACCTACCTACTTACGTTGTATTGACAATAAATCTCATCTGCTTTTTTTTATATACGGCAACTCTTCTTTAAAAAAATGTCGCCTAGTGAATCGAGCTGAGAAAACCATGGCGACGCAAAATTATTATCATTTCATCCCGCGGTATTATCCTTTGCATAAAATAATAAACAGCGCCCTCTGTTGACACTAAAAGCACCTACCATCCCGGATTCTTTTACTGACTGATGGATAAGTCTCGGCGGACCAAATAGAATACCGTCAGGGCTGGAAACTGTAAATATTTAATAAGCAATAAGAAAGATAGCTTTGATAGATAACAGTTGTAAAGAAACAGTAAAGCCGAAGATCTGACAGTTAACTTGTTTTATTCTTAGCACTTAGTATTTCTTATCCCAGATTCTCAATCAAGTGAAATTTTGGGATAAACAGCAGCCTATTGCCTAACCTGGGTAAATCTGCAGCTCCTTATTATTCTATTCCTTAGCCGCTCACATGTCCATGAAAAAATCGCGGAGGGCCTCAAACGCAAAAAACGTCCCGCTATTGCGGTATGAGTCACGCATGCGGAGCGCGCGTGCTGGGTGTTTAAAAAATTGCAGAGGGTGATATATACTGTCTACAATAAAACAAAAAATTCGTATGGAAATATAATAAAGTAATATAATACTTTATTAAAAATTATTTAATAAAGAACAAACTTATAATAGTTAATTAGATAAGGATTCATAATTAAATGAATAAAGGGCTAAAATGTTCAGAAGGTCGCGGAAGACCCGATTTTTTTTCAAAATTTAGTGCCACTACTAAGTTTTACGTTTTTTTTTATTGCAGAAAGTTGGCAAACAAGCAAATTGCCCACCTGATGGTAAGTGGTAACAGTCACCTATAATACATGTGGCTCTTGTGAGATTCGCAGCAAAACTGCAACCCCCACAAGAACCACAGTGATACGTTGCCAACTTGTGACACAAGATGTAAAGTCACAGTACCCAGTAATTTCACTGCCATATCTTACCCTTCAAACCGGAACACAGCAATGCAAGCACTGCTGCTTTGCGGCAGAAATAGGCAAGCCGGAGGTACCTAAGCAGACGACCCTGATACAGAGTCTCCCTCCAGTGTTTTAGGATTTAACGACGGTCTTAATGCGTAAGTTGTTTTACTATTAAATTATAGGCATGATTTACATCATATATCTGACGTTATGGATTAAGTTAAACTGAGCCCATAAGAAGTAAGACATTTTTGTATGTACTTTATGGATTAAGTTAAACTGAACTCTTAAGAAGTAAGACATTTTTATTCAATTTTGAATTATATTTGAGTAAATTAGTTATATATAAAATAATGTTAGCAGTAGTAATTAAGGGGCGTAAAGTCTTAAGTCGCAAACTGCATCTATGTGTTACGTTATAGTGACGTATATTAATAGATACAGATTAGTGATATTAATACTGTAATTTTAGTACATATCAACTACCTTTGTTAACAATCACCAAACAGTCAACAAAATATAGGCAACTTAATCATCCAATATGTCTCACACTTAACATCCCGAAAGCAACATATCACACTAATATTCGGAACGATATTAGCGTGTGGTTGGCATCCCTAACGGAGGCCCGATAGCGGTCGGGTCACGGGATTGGGATGCGGGCGGTCGCAGGATTGTGGCCCGCGGGATCGCCTCCCCACCGTTATCAAGTTATCAATTTGACGGCCCGCCCCGGTCCGACTTACGGCCGTGTGGTAGTCACGTATTTCTTTGGTCTCTGAATATCCATACTAAGCGTCGATGGGCTGTTACATATAACTGCTAGAAGTCGTTTAAAACATTCAAACCGATACCTTAAAATTATATCGATACTTTGAGATTTTCATTGATATTCACTAATATTAGACTATTCATAAAGCTTGTCATAACAATCTACTCTACCGATAATTCCAGTAACAATCTCGTTCTCTTGCGTTGTACAAGTTGATTGATATCAGTTTATTGATAATTTACTCGCATTTCAACGAACCATACCAAGTAAAACTGTACGTTCTTCCTAATAGGATTGTTGTTCAAATCGCATTTCTGCACAAAGCAGACGGCGACTGGCTTTCATTTGTGCTGCCTGACAAAGCAACCTGTGTTTCTGCTCGTTCTCTATCTATGTAACTCTTTACGGCGAAAAATAAAGCATGTTTTTTACTGATTCTTTGAAATACTTTCTCTTAAATTTATAATGCGACTATCATTCTAGTGCACCTTGTAATCTAGAGAATATGAAACAAACTAAACATTTTAGTGTTTGTGACTTGAGTCGCATTGGCTAGGTTTAGTGATCATTTGATCTAATCCAGAATCTGGATTAGATCAGATGACCACTAAAGGTTGCTTCCAGACCAGAGATTCATCTATATAAATTTCATTTAGATTCTGTTACTTATCCACAATTAGTGTGATGGCTTAAATTGTTTGGTTGTCGAGGTTCTTAAAGTTGGTAATTTATCTATGTTTCAAAGTTGTCCTAAAATGATAAATAAAGTATTGTTTATCGACAACGATGCAAAGAGAAGCTGTTTCCTTCTGTGATTGCGGAAATCCGTGAAATAACGCTTGTCTTCACTTTCAGCCTCGTTGTTGTACAGTTTCCTGTTTGCATTCTGCCTACACCTGTTCCATTTTCTCAGAGGATATCTATAATTTTACACTACTAGAATAGACATTTTTTTTGTAAATTTATTTAAAACTTACATGCAATAAAGACAAAAAACTGAAACACAGAATCTTCTCTCGGTCTAGGTAACGGCTTATTTAAAGACCTCAGCTGATTCATTGTACATACTGTAAAAATGTGACGTGTGATATCATTGAAACGGGAGAACTGGTTGGCGACTGTCCCAGTTTCGTCCGGGACAACTGACCGCTCGACCCGGCAATACATTTGCCCCGGGAACGCGACGTGTCCCCACCCTAATTCACTTTTAATTTTGATTAATGTCCCCGGGGGAACGCGTCGCTCCAAATTTTAAAATTAGCTTCTTTTTATAAGTCCTGTGGCTAGATTTTGAGGGTGCTACGGAGAGGTCGTTTGGTTTTTGAATGCTTATGGTTGATATTTAAATTTTATAACTTTATTTTTAATTAAATCCTAGCAAGAAAATGACTTCCTTTTGTTTGTTACGAAGTTGTTGCATTTCCTGTAGGTACACGTTATTTTGGACTGAATTTACTATGAATGTCTGTCATGATTTTCTAAAATTATAAGTTGTTGTTATTAAATTGAGACTACTTATCACTACAGCTTAATTACATATAGATCAAATTCATTATATAATTTTACATAAATAGGAATTAATTGAAATGTCATCACAAAAGACGTTTAGGTAATACAAAAATATTGTTAGAAGTGGGGAGATCTTGATCGAAGCAACTAACAGGAGCTAGAGGCATGGTCACCTTGCTAGAGGGGACACTAACATTCTGATTGCGACAGCCAACGTGGTGATACGACGAAAAACGCCAGTGCGGAGCATGACGAATATCTATTACCTGTTTTGGGACTTACATATTTGCTTATAAAAATAAATTCTTCACTGGAAGAAGCTTAATTCTTAAATAGACGACATTTTTGTAGCGCAACGGAACGAATGGTCGTGCAAGAGAAAGTTGAGGCAAGAGATCACGTGGTCGCTCTCCAACACGGTGGACAGACCTCATTAAATCTGTGATGCACTCTGACATCAACGAGTGCTCTCACTCCGCCAAGCATAGAGCAACATGGCGAAGCATTACAAAAGCAGCGATGGCACAAGAACCGACCGACACATGACCACGACCACTCCGACAAGAGTGCACGACTGAGAAGAAGTGTTGTGCAATATACAAATGTTCAATATGTGATTTTCGGCCCATGTTGGTTCAAAAACCGCTCTGGCTCAGCAACGTTGACGTTTATAACACTCATTTTTAGCCATAGATTTTTTATTTATTCCTCAACAAAAAGCAAAATTCTTTTAGCTCATGTTTTTGAAATGATTTCGTCATGAAACTTAAAAGCAATTCAATTTAGATTTTTAAACATCAGCGTCATAGACAAACTTTAATATCATAAAAGGCGCACAATCTCATCAACTGTTCGCTCTCGGACAAAGGTCTCGTGTTTGAAAGTCGTGAAATAATCTTTTGAGTGAACCTTCCTAGATTCTTACTTTTCACGTAGATATGACATTTTCGTTAATATTTTGTATCTTATTATTTGTCATAGGGTCAAACAAGACTGGTAAAAATCTGTTTTTAATTTATTTCTCTTTGGTATTACTTTTAACACTTTAGTTTCAACATTTACAACGTAGTTGACAATTCGATGGATTTACTTGTTAGGATTCATTGTGAATAATACTGAGGATCAATCGTGAATAATACTGTATTCACAGACAAGGTGATATGATATTAGCTCAGGATAAAGTTTTAATCTCGGGAATTGCACAGAGAGACTCATTCAATGCTCCTTTACACGGCATACACACACGCGTTCGGCCCTCGAAGTATGTGCGGAAATCAACAGAAAGCATACCTGTGCACCCACATATCCACGTAACAAGATTAGTTGCAGCTGAGGCTGGGTTTTAACTAAAACGAAACTTTGCAGACGGACCCGAAGTCCGAAACGCCAGTGCCGGATTACAGTAAACTTCATGGAATTGAGCCTCGGTTAGATAACAAACTATGCATGCTAGCGGTCTTTGTGACAAGATGAATTATATGAAAGTTACACCGCTGACATTGTTGAACTAAGCTAAAATCTTGTTATAGTTAGTAATTGCAATGCTTTTGTAGCGGACGCACACACTTCTTTAATATTATATACATAAAATGTAATGAAATGCTCACATCACGGGTCATGCACGTGTTAGGTCCAATTTAAAAGTCAATATGAGACCATCCGTTTTTATTTTAGATTTAAGACAACAAATTTTGGTGATCGCAAAATCGGAAAATAACAAAATAAAATCATTGGTCAAAATTAATTTATTGTTGCTCAAATTCATGCCTTTCCCACTTCAAGCTCATACATTTTTTCATAGGTACATCACTTATGAAAAAATTTGTGTTACATGTCCATGCTAGGGGATCCAGGTGGACTAACTCTAAACTGATGGAGGAAAGGTGGTTCCTTTATCTCTAGACAGCGCTTTTTCATAACGAAGAAAAATACAGTTGAAAGTCACAAGATAACAGGTTCAGATTAATGTACATACAATATGCTTTTACAATTTACGTATGTTTCCAAAGACTTAAATATTTAATGTCGTAACTGGAAAATATAATCAATTTCACTGTGTATGACAACTATCCAAAGTGTCCAGTTTCAATAAAAATGAATACGGTCAACCTCTTTCCCTAACATTGGCTACGTTTTGATTAGTCTCGGGTCATCTTGAAACTAGTTGATTGCAGCTGTAGATCATTGGGAGCGAAGTTGTAAATATCATGTTTTAGTCTGAAAGAACGAAGTTTTTAACTCATTAGGGCCCGTCTAAATTAGCAATAAAAATTAAGTGATACTTTTATGATATGCGGTCATAAAAGGGATAAAAATACGCTCAAATCTCAAATTTTTTTTTAGAAACGGCGCCCCACTGTGATTTTCTCCTGTGTCGTGGGTGCAGTTACAAACATAAATTATCACATGCACATACGCCCAGACCAGAACAAATTTCTGTAGGCCATACAAAATATTTGTCCCGTACGGGAATCGAACCTTCGACCCGTTGCACAGTAGGCGATCACTCGACCTCTGCGCCAACCGTGTCGTTAAGTTATAGTATACCCAAATATTTATTGGCATTGTATATAATTTGGCGAGAATTATTTCTAGCTTTTTTCAAATGTTGTTATTTCATCAGAAATATTTTTGTGTGTAGACAGCATCTATGGTGGACAGCCCTGGAAACAATGTTCAAAAATATAATCCATAAATTTTCACAGAAAGCAAATTTTAGCTTTTGTTACATAGTTATTGTAAACTCTAAAGGAACTATCACATTCCTTTTTTTAAAAAAATTGTCTATAGTTTAAATCTTCTATAAGCTATAGTTTAAATATTTTGTCTTTTTTGTTTCAGGTAATTAGACATTATTCAAATAAGATACCAGGAGCGGAAGTGCAGTTCAAATCACGTAAGCACCCACTTTCCCAGGCGCCCATAACCCGTCAGCAGCGGTTGTAGGTTGGCGGGTAAAGCGGACGCGGCGCGGCTTCCGGGCGCGTTTCCGTTAGGAAATAGGGCCCGTTCCGGGGCGCCCGCGCCCGCCTAATGGCGCGTGCCCGTATCGCCCGTAATGTCATGCCACCCTGGTACTGTCGCTCGTTAGCCCGTCTTTCGGGAGTCATGATTTCTGTTCCCATTTTAAATTTTTTTTGCTTATTGCCGTCGGCCACTACGTTACTTTACTGTACTACACTGTCGAACCTTTGTTTATAACGTTATAACTCGTAATTTTAAATGTGAAATATGATAAAAGTTAATATTAGCAAATTACTTTTTATAAAAGGAATTTTATAGTATCTTTTTATAAAACGGGATTATTTATATTTTGCGGTAATGGTTAAGAACTTGAAACGTATGAAGGTATCGTACGGGAGCAGATTTGTGTTGTGCGTGCCTTTTTATATTTTTTCTCTGGATAGTATTTGTGCTAGTTTGATTTATTTAAAAAAAACTATAGTCGTATAGTTCGAATAGGACAAAGCAATACATATTTCTTTTTGTAGTGAAGAAAATATATTGCGTGTAGATACATAACACGCACAATAACAATCATAGCAGCATCTGTCTGAATTGCAATTTTTGACATTTAAGCCGAAGGATCCCATTGTTCGGAGTCGGGGAGCTTTTTCACCAGACATTATTCGCTACGCTACCTCGGCGAGGCTGGCGAGATAATGTGTAGGCCTAGCAATAGCAACCCACGTAGCGCCCGTAGACATACCTACGTAAGTCTATACTCTATAGCCGTAACGCGCGGTAGCCGCCCGGGCCGCGCCTCGAGGCGCGCCAAGTGCGGGCGTGTACGCTGACGCTACCACACTTGATACTTGCATTGTTTATTCTAATATTTTTTTAAAATATTTCACATCGTCTTTGAAATAAAAATGGGCAATAGAATATGATGTCGTCTTTCCTATCAGCTGCAAAAACAATACGAGAGTAATACTGTGACTGTGACTATATTAGTTTCACGTCAATTATACAAGCGAACCTGTCTGACAAAGCAAGATTTTTGAGAAATGTAATAATGATGTTGGGAAAAAATATATTAATCATTGATAATTAATGTTATGTAGGTAGGTATACTAGTCTTATAAAATTTCCACTTTGAAGTTATTATGACTTTTCCAACTGCTAGTAATTAATAAATTTCACGAAGGCGTTAAATAGCGGGTTTGCCGACCGTTACCATACCACGCAGATTTTTCACTTGCCACCTCGCAATTTAAAACACTGTCTTGGGAAATCATTTGTCATTTAGGTAATGAAATTTTGTGCAAGTATTATTTACTCACCACGACCTCGTATTCGAAAATTCATATTTTAGCGGAATAGCAAGATATCTGATTGATTTTCAATTTGATTTTTATGTCACAAATATTCAATATTATATTTTTGTAAATATTATAAATACAAAATAAATATACACGGTGTTTCAAAACAAACAATAAATAATCAATTCTTTATCGAAAACTCATTATTAAAATGTGTTTACACGTAATGTCATTCAACCCAAAATTTTCATGTAAATCATAGTATCATCATCATGTATATGATTTACATGAAAATTTTGAGTTATTTTTTTTATTTTAAGGTGAGTTGCGCAACTCAATCAAATTAGCTTAGTTGAAAATTTTAGGTTGAATGACATTACGTGTAAATACATTTTATTAATGATTTTTCGATAAAGAATTGATTATTTATTTATTGGTTATTTTGAAACATCGTGTTTATAAATAATATAATTTGTATTGACACCAAAGTCATAATATTATCATTACGTGTGCTTTGAATAGGACAAAAGTGCTCACAGTATCAATAATTTCTTAATATTTTTCACAAAAAATCGGATATAGGTATAATCAGCACGTAAGTGTGATCATTATAATTACCAAATATAATAAATCTCGACAAATAGCAACGTCAATTTAAGTCTAGTATCATTTAAAGAAGACTTATTCAATATTGATACTATCTCCACCATAACGCAAGTGAAGCGATGCGACATGCGACAAACCCACTAGTCTGTAGTAGGAACAACATACTTTAAGCTTTGTCACATAAGATAGCATTTAAGTGCGTATTTCAAGTACCAAGCGTCATTGTCCCGTGTAGTAGGCTCGTCACCGCTGGGCCCTCGCTCCCGCCGCCGCCCTCATTACCGCGCGAGAAGATATCCTGCGAAATGGCGTCAAACCGACATAAACTGCCTTCATACTATACACAAATATTGTATTCGTCTATATATATACCTCTGCTTCAACCAAAGAGAATATCTGATAGCCTGCGCTGATTTAATTGAAAGTTTCTATTGCTCTCATATCAACTTTATCCTAGCGCTCATTAAACTCCTTATTTTTGAACCGTGTCCACTTTACCAATAAATATTGTATAGCATCTGGATAGTTACACATTGTTTTGTCTTATTCATCATTATCACAGCTCATATACACTGCCTACGCAAGGGCTCGAGCTTACCCTAATCACAGATAATATAATACTACAGTACCCTAATTAAGGGTGTTTACTCGTAGGCCTTAGTCAACCACGCTGACCCAGTGCCAATTGGTCGACTTCACATACACCTTTGAATTTTTTCGCGGGTGTATGCAGGTTGGCTCATGATATTTTCCTTTACGGTAGGAGCGTCGGCCAGATGTAGACAGATACATATGAAATTCGAAAAACAAAAACAGATTGGTAGATACATGACACGACGCTCCTATTCAGACGTTTTACAATATCATGGCATGTAAGTAAGGCCATGGAGTTATAACGAAGAAATCACAGAATTATTTTTCTTACTTTCGGTTACATACGTATAACTTTAAATGATTCTTCCATATTATGTAATCTAAATTGCCAGTACAACTCTACCCGACGTTATCGCTTTTACTTGCAATAATTGAATGAACATGTTATAGTCTTGCAAATCAAGGTCAGAGATTTTATGTTTGACGAATTTGATACGTGGTCATCTCACGCAGAACGAGGTAGGATGGTTCTTCTCCACGAGGGCAGAAAATCCGTTCGGTTTCGTTGGTACGACCACTGAGTCCGCCTGGCGCCATTCTCTTACCATCTTACCTGAGTTTGTTGCCACAATAACAGTATTAACAGCGTTGTTGTTCCAATACTTTGAGGTAAAATGCGTAGTCGCTTCCTTTGTCGACGTGGAATCTAGGTGAACCTTTTTAGTTTAGCCTCATTCTCCCCGTCGCATCGTAGTTTCTCTGTTGTCAATAAATCCGACAACCGTTTCCTTTGTCTAGTGGTTAAGGCCGCTGGGTGTTGATCAGGAGGCCCGGGGCTCGATTCCCCATGGGACAGAAAATTTTCTGCTCGGTTTGGTTTGTGGTGGGGCTTCTTACCTAAGTTTGTCGCCATAATAACAATGTAATTACTCGTAGCATTTGTTGTGTTCCGATAATTAGAGGTAGGAAAACCAGTTACTCAGTAGTTGAGGAGTCCAGGTGAAGCTGGCTTCTAACTTCCGCCTTATCACTACCTACTATCAAGTGGGATGAAGGCCTAGAGCGTCCCGAGCGTTTTATTGTCGTATGCAATAAAAAAAAAAAACAAAATTATCACATAGAGAAGGTATCACCTTACTTACTTACTGTAGTATTATATTATCTGTGGTATGACAAAGACCAAGATTCAGAGCATTTATATTAAACCTCTTCAAACAGTCGCCAGTGTTTCCACAAATGTCGCGTTCGTGCGGCGATCGGTCTTAACACCATTAGTGCCAGCCAACTAACTTTAATATAAAATCCAAACGGAAGACTGTTTTTCTTGTCTTCTCAAACTTTGCGGCGACGACGGGAAATTGTGTGCCCAGGGGTCTCACCACGATTGGAGTCTGCCCAGGCTGCTTGGAGCGAAAATGTCATAAAGCAGCACCTTGCTGGAAATTGCCTTTCCTACAATTTCACAGAGGCGTTTTCATAACTTGTGCATACTTGCAGCTATAAAGCTGTATTCTGTATTACATAGTTTTTTCTCTCAAGGAAAATGAAATGTAATTATATACTTTATCCGACATCTCGTTCACAGCTTCTGTAATTCCTTCAGACTGAAGATTAAAATCCGTCCCGAGTATTAATGCCAGCATCTAAGTGAGTTTGCTTGCTCTTTGTGGTGCTTATACCTATTTATCAGTTAAATAATGATTATCATGTTAGTAAATAAATATTGAAAAGTTAATCTATAGCATATAGAGCTACTATGGACTATTACACTGTAACATATACATAAGATATATAAGAATGATTGCTAGTGATGAAAGAATTTTTTAAGTAGCCTCAGTTCAAAGATTTCCTTGTATATTTCATAAATGGACTTAAAAAATCAGCTACACCTCCTATAAATAGTGAGAAATGTTTGTCGGTGGTCTAATCGGTCACATGTGCCAGAAATCATAGTCAATTCGCTATTTTTCCCACTTCGCGGATTTATACAACAGCACTATCGCTCGTATTTGCAGATTATGGCTTGGTGTCCGCCCTCTGAATAGGATTGGCTATTGGGCTATTAATATTGTTTTATTATAATTAATCTTTTCGTTTATTGAGCGCTCTGTAAATAAGGGAGAGTGGGTATCGTTATGGTGAAGACGGCTGGTCACGCAGTGGCCGGGGACTTCATCACGAGCCCTTAGAACAGTATCTTAAAAGAATGTGTAAATAGAGATGCCGTATCGCTATAACCGCAGTTTTAATTGTGTTAAGTAGCCAAGGTAGTCCGTCAGGCATTCTCGTGTATTAGAAAAAGATTTTCACTCGACAAGAATGTGTATCATACTACTTATATATTGTCGCTCAATCGTACTGGTTCTATTCTACAATAGGTGCAATGAGATGCCGCGATTGATTGGGGCTAACCCCCAGTTTCTGAAAGGCTGATCAAAATATTGTTCAACTAACATCCATGTCATCTTAACAGCAGTGTCAAATCAATCTGAGTTTCCGAAACGTTGGTTAGACAAAATTTACTTATCTTTAATAATTTGATTTCTCGTGAGAAATATTTTTAGACACGGTCACATTGCTGAAATCATATATTTTGTTTTATTCATATGTATTTTGAAAACCCAAAATGGGTCTTTCCTTAATAATTTTGAAATAAATTTGACAGCTGTGTCAACTAACACAGTGATAAGTTGATTTAGCTTTCAGCAACTCAATTCATAGTTAACATTAGATTGACAGCTTGTTAGCTAATTTTATCGCTGAACAGCCTTTCAGAAACTGGGTGTTAGACTGACAAAGAACTAAGCGTGTATTATGAAAGCTTTATTAATTAAACAGAGATCATTTCAAATTTCAAAATTTCAAAATTGCATTTTGGCAATGTACTTATCCTATCAGGAGAACACGGCGTAATCGAATGAACATTGCATTGTTTTTAGGCCACTTTGAGCAACTTAGATTTATAAATATACCTATATTAGCTGTTTCATAACCTATAGGGGTACTTTTGAAAAAAATGAGAACAAATTTTTTCATATACTAGCTGACCGTATGCAACTTTGCTTGCATTATAACTAACTTTTCCCGTAGGAAAGCTTTTCTTGCAGATTTTTTCCCTAGGAAAATTTCCCTATGTCCTTCCCCTGGTCTCGAACTATCCCTATACTAACTTTAATCAAAATCGGTTCAGTATTTCCGAAGCCTATTCAATACAAATAAACAAACAATCAAATCATTCCTCTTTATAATATTAGAATAGATCATTCTACCGCTGCTGCTGTACTACTACTTTTGCACAAAAGATCGGACGTTGAGGGCATGAGTGTTATCTGTTGCGCGAAGTGTGTAGTCTTGAAGCTTCATAGTAGAATGGGTTTGAAAGCCTATTAAAAATAAGCTTACAAAATATTTTCTCAGTAAACATACGAATTTGAACAAATGAATTGTCGGTCTTTTGATTCTGATTTTTAATGTTGATTTCAAATATTTCAACTTTTCAAATATTTACTTCCACGTAAACCTTGCCCTAAGAATTTCAAACATAACAAATATAAAAATTTTCAAAACAGGTACCACTGTTCTTAATTTTTTATTTATTTGAATTAGTTTGTTGTAACATTACAAGCAATTGTAATACCGTGATTTTTTATTCTTAATTAAAGCCTATTCTTTATTTATCTAATAAAATCTAGTACGCTTATAAAATGAATTCGATGTTGTGAATTCTGCTTTATACTTTTTACAATAATATATATTTTATAGATGTATGGCGTCGTAATTAGACAATTAATTTAAAAAAAAATTTTTCAGTTGTCTTCTGGCCAAGTAATTTTTGTTGTCCACGTAACATTAGCAGTGTTATTCCATAGTTATGCTTCCATAGTCCGGCAACCCGAATAACCGCACCGTGCTGACCCAAGAATGCTTTGATCATATTAATTTGGCCGCGTAGCGCTTATTTGAGCTGCGCTAGGGTTGTCATTGTCGCTTAATTAAAACATTCTCTATCATTAATTTGTTTTGTCAACATTACCTTAGCTTTGTTATCTTAGGCTTTAAGGGTTGTTTTGTCACAGTCAGCTTTTACGAGCTTCTGTTACATACCCACGTAATACTACACGCAGAGAAATATCTGGCTACCTTTACGAGAAAAAACGCTACTGTAACTAGAACTTCTGTTTGCAACCGTGATAGCAAGACTCGCGAGTTGACTTTACAAAAACCATTCTGTTATTATTTTTACCTATCGGTTTATTAATGACAACTAGATGTTGAGTGTAACTGACCAAACAATATAATACTCACTACAAGGTAAATATCGCGCCTGTTACAATACCAATGTAATTGTAACTATACGTCAAGTAGACATTACTAGATCTATTGTAAGGACTACTATGCAATCTGGTAAACATACACACTTGTTTTTTTGGGTTTACTAAATACTTTGCTGTATCTACTAATGAATTTGTGTAACATAACGACGTGAACTTTAATAATAACTATTCGTATTGTAACGCTAGCTTTATGATTTTTGTAACAAGTACAATACACATTGTAATGCTAGCATGCTAGGTATTGTTACAGCTACTATTTCGTATGCAGTACCTACTAGTTTAGATGAAGCCTGCAATCTAGTGCACTTACAGTACTAACGGGTACTCTCAGGCTTTTAGTAGACAAAAATACAATTTTATTTGACTTAGTATAAGTAAATAAAAGTATATTTTCTCCATTAAAAGCCTAAAAGGGATCCGTTGTTGTAGCTGTCAGTCCACTGGATTGCAGGCGCTCCATCTAAACACAGTCCATAGAGCCATCAGTAAGTGTGACGTCTTTAAAAACTTATAAAATAATGCCTTTTTCATTACAATATCCAAAGACTCCGATTATCTAGTATCATAATAAAAATAAGTCGAACATAGAGTTAATAAACTTAATACTAAGTTTAACAGGTGTTAGAATCATGGAAATTGAGGTTATCGGCATTTTTGTTAAGACGTCACACGCGCTACGGCTCCATAGACAGGTTTAGGTTTCCTGGAATCAAAAATAAAAATATCAAGTACATAGAAAAATGAAATTTATTTATAATCACCACATTACATTATTTACATAGGTACATAGTTACAGGTGAATAAAATTCTGTTAAAAATAGGAGATACTTACAGGGCTGCTGCTGGTAATTGGTATTTCTGGGCATTCTGAGTTAGTTAATTTGTTCCAATTGTCCAAGTTTTTTAAAAATTTGGCCCGATCTCCAATTGGAGGGATTAGTTCTCTAACTAGACTACTGTCGAGCATCGACAGTGTCGATATTGTTTTATTATTTACTGAAAAATCATAAAAAATATATAAAAATTATTATCACGCATGCAAGAAAGTCCCAGCGCAAAAAGCATAATTTTTGACCTAGTCCATCAGTGACATGGTACATCATTAACCGGAACTAGATCATTTAGTAACTGCGAATCCATGTTTCTTAGTACATACAATACATTAAATACATATTAACATAATTATTGTTAAAGATGCAATAATTATTGATGTTTTGGTTCAATACTTGGTAACCTAGGTTTTATAAAACAAGCCTATTGACTAGTTATCCATTTCGCCTATTTTGGAGCTGAGCTGACACATTCGGTGACCTGTGTGCCAAACTGATTCAGATATGAATATGACTGTGTCAGTCAAAGAAAGTATCTACCTACTAGCTAATAATTTATCGCGTTTCCTTATTAAAATGAAATTCCACGAATAACTTCAAAACTTTGACTGTAAACTTATAAAGTCATTAATGTACCCACTTACCTACTTAATTAAATTGAATAATAGCTATGAATACCACAAAACAAGAAGATTGTTATACCAAGGTACCAACTTACCTTCAAAAGTATCAATATATTGAGGTAAACCCCACTGCTGCAATCACTGTAGGATACTTCCATCTATGTCATCAGACATCACACAAATTTAATAAGCAAACTCTCACATAATTAGCAATAGTACGTTGAGTTGAGTGAGCGCTCAGCGCGGTCGAAAACACAATCCACAATGGCGGGCGGCTGCTCCGCTAGGAGTAATACGAGAATACTGATCGTTTTGTCATGCCAGTTTTTCGATTGTTTACAAAAACACAGTTTAAATAAACAGAACAAGATACTTAGCTATGAATACCACCTCGATTGTTATTTTAACATTACTATTTTAAATATTTTGAAACACGCTAACAGAATAGCACGGATTAATACATACATTGTACCGTTTACTGTTTCCGGGGTGGTTTTTACTATAATATTCTTGTTAAGCCATAACACTATTTCAAAAGTAAACCAAACTAAACGAATATTATACGACACTTAGAACGACACGTACTGCAAACAATAATGTAGTTGTAATAAAAAGATTATTGTTTTGATTACAGACACACTCGTAGTCCATCAGTAACATGGTACATCCTTAACCGGAACTAGATCATTTAGTAACTGCGAATCCTTGTTTCTTAGTACATACAATACATTAAATACATACTAACATAATTATTGTTAAAGATGCAATAATTATTGATGTTTTAGTTCAATAATATTTTTTTGTGAGCTACATTAATCAAATAATATAATGAAACATACGATTTGTAAAAGTGAATATTAAGTCGTAGAGATAACAAGGACCAAGTATTTCACACTAGAAAAGTTGTAACCTAATTTAACAATTCGATTCAGTAGTTCTGTTTGTCACCAATTTCTCTGCGTGTACCATTAGTTGCAAAACAAATATTAATGTAATCCGACCTAACCTATGTGATATTCCAAGAATAGTATCAAAATTATACCATACGCTATACAGTGCGTAACAAAAGTCCTGTGAAGTCTTTTACAGCATGTTCAGAATCGACATTAAAACTTATGGCGTCACTGAAAATTCCAAATAGTAAAATTTTTGAAATCCATACAAATAGTTGGGTCTGTGAAAAAGTAATGTATGAGGAATCAGAAAATTAATTTTATAATTTCAAATTTTCGCTGACTTTTGTATATCGATTCCGAACATGCTCCTAAAAAGGTGCACGGGGTTTTTGTTACACACTGTATAGTCTATAAGCACTGCTTATTCTACTAAAAAATAAATAGAAAAAGCTGTACGAAGTTTAGCGTTTCTTTATAAAGCTACTTCTTGACGCCAGAACTTTTAAAAATTATTTGTGTCTGCACTTTAAAAATTATTAATAAATTTACAACAAAATTAAAAACAACACAATAAAAATTAACCTAGAGCGACACTCAAACCTGCTTCTTCAACATACCGTGTTGATGTCATGACCATTTAAGTCTCTGAAAACTTACTGTCTTGCTTCCTTCTATTATAAATATTATTGGTTTCAGCACAGATTAGTTAATAGTTTTGTTTAAGTGCAAACTTTTAGAAATGTTAGCAGTCCCCAACCTATGTTGATCTTCCGAAGATAACTGTGACGTTGCAAGTGTTAATTCCGTATGCATATTTGAGACGTTAAGCTATTCGCATAATATCCCTAATTCCCCACCGAGGACCCTATCGTAGCGGGCTGACTGATTTACGGAGCGACTGTACAAACACACAAAATTATCACATCCCAACCAGACAACAGAATATCTGACACGTGGAAATAAATAGTGCTGTTTCAAAATTGAAAAAATCTAAGTTAACAAAAAGGGAAAGATCTTTAGTTACGGATGCGGCCGGAGGGGCTGAAAGTATGATTTGAAAAATGATAAATAAATCAATAAAGAAAAAAAATTCGTCTCGGGCGGGATTAGAACCCGCATATTCTCCAACATACTGTGTTGATTGACGCCTTAACCAACTAGGCTATCGAGCTCCTACTAGCCCTGTTTGCTGTTTGGCATAGTTTTTAGGGTTCCGTAGTAAACAAGGAACCCTTATAGTTTCGCCATGTCTGTCTGTCTGTCTGTATATCTGTCCGCGGTTTTACTCAGAGACTATTAGTACTAGAAAGCTGTAATTTTGTATGGGTATGTATATTATTCATGCCGAGAAAGTGGTAGATAAAAATATTGAAAAAAAAATTTTTTTTGTGGTATCTCCTATACAAGTAAAGTGAAAGTATTTTTTTTTCTCGACTAACCCATCGTGTGGGGTATTGTTATGGGTTCAGAACACCATTTTTCGATTTAGGGATCCGTTTCTGTAATATTTGGTTTTAAAGTGCACGTGCTCCCCCCCCTCTATCTGCTACACGGTTATATATGGACACGTGAAAAAAATTACAACAGTAGTATATATAACGAAGTTTAAAGGAAAACTACCAGAGTGGAGTACTAAGTACAAACTAAAAAGTTATAGAAGACCAAGCTATAAAATGTACTCGGAAAACTAAATTTCATTGAAAATTAGTACTGAATATAAAATTACGAACCACGTGAAGTTAAGGAAGTATAAAATTATTGCAGCTTAAATAATAATAATAATGCCTAATTTAATAGCAACGTATTTAGTAGTCTGTGGCAACGTGTTGTGAGGTATGAGTGTGAACTCAAAGTTGGCATTTGCAACTACGGAGCCCTACACTGCGCGTGGCCCGACACGCACTTGGCCGGTTTTTTTTTATATTAGGATACCGTTTTAGAACAGTGGCAATATCTGCGAAGTTCGCCACACAAGTTATTAACATTTATCGCAATTAATAATGCCACATACCATTTAACGTGCGAAACTATAGCATAAAAAACGGTTAAAAGTTAAATGTTATTATTGAGAAATAATTACATAGGTCCTAGGCACCAGGCACGTCGCTCTCTCTGCTTGCATCAACGCTATTTAAGCGGCGCATGCATGCAAAATCGTGTGCACAAACAAATTAATGGACGTGCAAACCTAATGCCACATGTTTGGGAGACGTATTAATCAACAGGCTCATTTGCATACACGCGCGCATATGTTTCACTCGCTGGGAATAGAGAGTTGGCAAAACATCCAGCCCGACACAATAACCATGATCGATTGATAACAAAAGTTACACCGGAACGTGAAGCAATATCAATCACTGGATGGAACTCTTTAGCTGTTCCTGGAAGTATGCGAAACAGAACAGAAATCGACTTCTTGAGATACCTCCAAAATATGTGAACTCTATGATGATAGACAACTCAATATAAGTAGTAAATTACAAAACTTTGTAGTCCGGTTTTGGCGTAAAATGCTGTTAAAATCTTAAGGTCAAACAATACTACATTTTTAGAGATAATTTGTTAAAAAATGAGCCCTGTTCTTAAGTTTGCAATATGACATTACTTCCCAGAATTTCGTCCTCATAAGCGACACTATTGGTTGGTGTAATAAATGTTGGCTGTGCTTTTTTCAAACCCAGCGGGTTCTATTTCCGGCTAGGAAAACAAATTTTTCAAAAATCTAATGATGCAATTTTAGTTTTTATCAAAATCGGTCCCTAGACCTCTTTGAGTGTTTTTCGCTATGTGTAATAGTTTTTAATTTGGTCATCCAGGCACACTTCAAAAATTTATTATGTCTAAACTTTCACACATAAATGTTAGTTAAGTAAATTTACTTGTTATCGTTGCCTAAAATAATTATCTATGTTATGGAGACTGTTTTAGGGACTTGATTTGTTAAGAAATTAATTTATTTTATTTGCTAATTGAAACGCGAATTTTGCTGTGAATAGTTCTGAAGTCTTACTCATCTCATGCGAATTCACAAGCAATAAAATAAGCTGTTTTATAATTTAGTAGAAATAATAAAAATGCACGAGAATATAGGTGAACCAGAAGCGGATGGCAAATGTAGAGCCGACATTTCTTCATAAAAATTATTACGTAATGATTTAAGAGAAATCTTTAAGCCTCTATTGTTAATCTATAAATTATTCGTCATCTGAATTAGTTATTATATTATTAAAGAAAAATAAACGTTGTATATATTACAGTAAATTCAGCGCTACATTCGCCATTTGATTTCGGTACGCATATTTAACATTGCAACTAATCGGAATTTTCCCCGTGCAGTATCAGACGTACAGTAATGATTGTCATTTCGTTCGCATTTCCACGCTTAATGAGGTTGAGCGTGGTCAATAGATCAAATTCATTTCAAAGCTTGTTTGCCTTGAGGTATTCCAAACACTCGATTCGCAGGTACTGTGGAACGCACCTACGCTTACGGCACTTAATGCATTTCTATTTACTGCCGAATTACACTTCAGCAGGCGCAGCATGGGCTGCCAAGAAATTTGTGATAAAACTCAGTCACACGTATCCCTTGACGAACGTTAAGAAACTTTTACCACGTCAGTCACACTTAGGCTGCGGTCCGAAAATCAATAAAAGTTAATATCAGCGTTATTGGCGCGCTCAAACGCGTCCTGCAATGTTTGATAATTATGTTTTCGGCTTAAAATGACTTGTAACTAAAAATCCACAAAACAAAAGAACAGAGAAGCAATCGAAAGCAAATTGATACGCTAAAACCCCGGACCGAAATCGTAAGCATGCTGTTAGCACTTTTAGTATGCTTTACGGTCCGGGCGATCATAATCATGAGCACTGTGAGCGCTCTTATCTGTTTCGGACCGCAGCCTAAATACGCGCCTTCGGGCTACTCTTTAAGACATAGAGATAGAGATTATGTCACTCAAATTGTGAGATAATGCGTGACTCAAGTCCCGTCTTGGTAGCCCGTGCTCCGACTGCAGATGCCATTTGAATTGGAGACAACTGCTATAAAAGCTGCAAACCTTTGCATTTGCTGATATAGTAGAGACCCTTCCTTGTTAAGCTGCACATGGTGATGTTGATCTTGGTGTATTTTACGATATTAGTTTAATGTTTGAAGATATACAATGTTAACGTTTGTATATCCTTACTAATATTATAAACGCGAAAGTTTGTGAGTATGGATGGATGTATGGATGTTGTTACTCTTTCACGCAAAAACTACTAAATGGATTTGAATGAAATTTTGTAGGTAGACGGATTACGACAGGGATTAACATGTAGGCTACTTATTATCCCGGAAAAGTAAGTAGTTCCCGTGGAAAAGTAGATTTACAGTTCTTTCTTTGAACTTTTAAGGCGAAACATAGTACGCAGGCACGGCTAGTTTAGAATTGGGGTTATATGAGGCGCTCGAAATAACAACTGATCTCATATATTGAAATGAAATATATAAAATTACATGAAATAAACATGTGCAATTTAGAAGTGAAAGATGCTCTACCTGTACGGCACGGTTGGTTCACGGTTGTGTCAACTGAAATCAAACTACAATTTGCCAGTCGGAGCGCAATGAAATTGAAATACAGTCAGTCTGTCTAGACTTCTAGAGCCAAAGGGGCTACGAATGCCGTAGTCAAAGTAAGGAATACATAGTTTTCTTCACAATACCACACCTCGGACACTCCATACAACGTTCGCAAATCAATTACCTATCACTACTACATTAGCAAATGACGTTCGCACACGCGCAAATGTGTGCGTGGAATCTAGTAGGGCTGAGTGCACGGTTATCAATCGAAATGACGCGAGAAGTGCAGTGACTGCCTTCTCTTTTATCCGCATAGCGCTGTCCCTGTTATCGGCCGGCGCTCGCGTCTATTCGCCCGAGCGATCGTGCGAGCCCTTGTGTATGTATCAGTGATGTCTACAACGAAGTGCCAGGTGGGATGAGGTCACAGAACACTTTGAAATGAGTGCGGGGAGGTGAGTGGCCGTTCTGTACGTAGTACTATTATCTATTCTGTGACAATACTGTGAAACCAAGGTATAATCGACCTAAAAAGTGGTTTAAACCTCATTAAGGTTAAAATTCAGTTTTGAATCATAAAACAACACAGCCGATTTTCCTTCGCAATAACATACTGGCAGTAACTAAGACAAAGCATCGTTAAGGTATAACGATGCTTTGTCTTTACGCGAAGTATGGCCAAAAGTGTATTTTTTTTCAAAAACTACTTTATTGGTTGACTATACATTATATTTTTTTGTCTTCTCTTTTAAATTGCCAATATTACAATAATAGTATTACACAATACAATAATAGATTTATAAAAATAATATAGAAATGCCTCTCAGATTAATTGGAACATTTTCTCAAAATTATTTATACAATAATCACAAAGTGTTAAGTGCACTTTGAACGTCAATTATCACCTTTTTGTAAATCCCAAGTAGTTTTATCTGTTATAATCAGACACCTTGTAATATGCTTTTTGTAAAAGTACATTCTTGATTGTATGTTTAAATTTGTTTATGCTAAGTTGTTTAATATTATTTGGGACTTTATTGTAGAAACGTAGACAAAGGCCTCTAAACGAGTTATTGATTTTTTTTAGCCTAGTATCCGGCAAAGTTAACATATTCTTTTGCCTAGTATTCATATGTATATTTGAAACTTGGCGCCGCTGTCGGTGTGAAATCAAAGAGTAAAAATTCCATCCACAACTGTTCGGATGTTAGAAGACGGAAAGACAATAAATTTTTATGGAAACTTGAAGGTCATGAGTTAATGTTACGCAAATATCGTAGTTTTCGAAAACTCTGTTAGTAGTTTTCTACAGTCACGTTGATATGTACCGCCTACTGCACCTAGACCACACCTAGACGGGGTAAGTGAAGGTGAATTAAGCTAACAAGGCAGTGATTTTGACCTTTCGAAATAGATGTCACTGCAAATATATCTGGATTGAACATTGGCGGGTGTGTAGAAAAAGGGTTTTCGTCGAAATTGCATTTACATAATTTTGGAAATATACAGCCAACGCCAAGTCATGTAGACATATAAAATGTTTAGCTATCCATAACAATTGTTATAACGAAACATATAAAAAGTCTATTTTGATACCAGAAAGAAATCCTTAGTTATGTAGGACTTATACAAATTACCCCTTTTCATATAAAGGTTTACAAAACCTGATTTAGTTAATTAATGGTTTGTCTATCTCTTCTTATAAAATTTTACTGTCAGAAATGGATATAACGCATATAAAATTGTATATATCATTGAAAAAGTTTATAAGTTTATGCGTAAATCTTCGGATGGCAACCGGAAATGTGAAATACATAATTACATACACATTACATTTACTAGGTACTTTATTTTTTTGTATGAAAGTGGTCGCTTAGTCTAAATCACATTTATATTGCACGGAGGTAAAATATTTTCAAACCAAACATTTTCCCACATTGCATTGTAAGGTAATCAATATTGGCGTGAGGTATTTGTTTATTAAAATTTTCATTCGATATTGAAAGATATCGTGTCGGCTTACAAAATCCCTTTTCACGAGAAACGGGCTCCAAATATTTCTAGTTCGCGCAGTAGTGACTTTTTATGTCAATCAGCGAAGCGCGAAACGGATCGTGCACCATACGAGTAGATGCATTGCCGCGTAATATCGGGGCCACCCTCTGAGGCTGACAGAAGCTTTATACCGGCTCCAGACTCACGCGAGAAGTCTCGGCGAGAAGTCTCGCCGAGAACTTGCGCGAGAACCGAGAAGCTATCCACACTCAGCGATCTTCTCATTTACATTCTCGGTCGTGATCCGGAATGGACGATAGTGCTACTGCCTTGTTATTGTGTGCGTTAGCACATTATAATCTCGTTAACACGAAAATTAAAAATAATATTAAGAAAAAATGGCTCAAACGATGGTGGTTATTGACAAAGTACTTTTTTATAGAAAACGTTTTGCTTCCCACAAAATGGGCGCTGTGTGAAAATATTATTTAAACTTTAACTCTGTTTCATTTTTCCACATTTTTTACTCGTATGTCTAAAATTACTGAACTATAAAGACTAATGAAATATCTCAAAACAATTAAAATCTTCGTGAATTTAAATTATTTTCTTAATATTTATCACACATTATTTTGTTAAGCACTGATAGCACAGATGAGAGACTATGTTAAATGATACTGATATGCATCAGACACCACAAAGTATTTTTTTTTATAGAATAATTGGCACGAGAGAACATGCGATCTACGCCACGGTCGCAGTCGCACTGAGAACAAACGAGAGTGTGATAGTGTTCTCTTTTCTCGCCCGAAAAACCCTTTGAAGCGGGCAAAAAAACCGACACCGATCGGAGAACAGGCGAGCCCGAGAACGAGAAGCCGAGAAACCCATCCCATTCACGCTTCTCGGGTGTTCTCGGGGGTTCTCGGCGTGAGTCTGGAGGCACCTTTATAGTTAGACACTGTTTGAACGTGCATAGTAAACGAGTACGGAACTTCATTCACGGGCTTAGAGAGTGCCCCTACAGTTCAGGAAGACTGCTCCGTAAAATGAAAAACGAACATCGAGGCTTTCACACAAAAAGAAACAATGAAATTTCAATGCACCGCCGTTCTCTATCAGATTAAACCATTCATTTAACAGATTTTAGCTGAAAAATCCAGAACTTAATTACGTTCGTTATCGTTAGTTCAATTTGGTGAGCTTTTGAGTTTTAAAAAATGAGGATTTTTTGTTAAACGGTCCATTCTCTGTGCCACGCTAAAACACACTAATGAAAAATGATTTCACTACTATTAGCGATATATCACACTATAGTGAATCGACGTCGTTTTTTGATTAGGTATCAAAGTGGGTAGATACCATGCGTCATATGCATTTCCTTTATCGCTCAATCTTGTGGTCGCACAACAAATAATATTAAATCTTTAGTAAAGTTTATTTATTAAAGGTCGGCGAATTTATTTTTTATCGTGTTGCAAATACTTGTTAAAAATATATTCTGACAATAACTATGATTCGTAAGTAAACCTTAATATAAGGCAATGTCACGAAATCAGACGAAAAGTTTGATATTTTAGCTTACAGTGCGAAAAAATAGTATAGAATGAAAGAAATTTGATAATTTCACTTTCTCTATACAAAAACAGCGAAAAATATTGAAACTATCATGTTATCAATTTGATATTGAACTATCATGTTAGGAATGATATCTTTTTTTACAAAAAGGCTTTTTATTTTCAAAACAGTAACCATATTTTGACGGCCCCCACGTATACTATCGAAATTAAAAAATGTCATTTTAGTTTTATTGCATTAATAGGAACTAGAGATAAAGATCTATAATTCTATATATAAAATATGTTCCAATTTTAATACCTTCAACTGTTTTTCAATTGAACAGAATCGAACGTGCAGAAAATGAACGCATTATAAAATTGAAAATAAACTCAGAATCGCACTCCTGTAAAGTAGAGGATTTACAGTTTCGATAGTTTACGTGGGAACCATCGATTTTATAAACAAATTATAATAAACCAAAATACAGTAGATATGTTTTTAAAGCTTAGAATAATAATGCTTATTATTCTAAGATTTAAGATAATTTCAATACTGTTGATGAGTACGTCGATAGAAAAAGGTTTGGTTTAACACACACTCTGCAAGTTGGTTTAGGTAAATATGCTTTTTATAAACTACCTAACTAAGTATATCTTCGTTCGCAGCTTCGTACTGACTTTTTTCCATTTCCTGCAGAAATTTACTATAGTAAAAAGAATTTACACTAAATAGTAGAATATTTCGAAGGTTCCAAACATTTTTTTTTCACCACCCGTACTACTAAGGGAAGTTTGTAAAGTATTAGAATGTGCTTAGATCACTAAGTGACTTCCTGGTGACGGTTAGAGCGAAAAATTTTATTCAGATAGACTAATCTCTGGACAGATAATGACTCTACATACCCCTGGCTCCAAACCCTGAACAAGTCTACTGATAGAGACGGAAAAACCTAGAAAAGATTAAAAAAGACCTAGTAAACTAATTTTAGAAAGTTCATAATAATATTTACTAGAATAGAGTCGTCCGAGCTTCAGAACTTTCTTTTGTTTCAATGGCATTTTGGGATATTATGCTTTTTCGTATATTATTTCATTATCATACTTCAAAATGTGTTAAGATGTCGCTAAGATCGCTTTTCGTATACCTACGTCCTAGTTCGCTGAGATGCAGACCATCTCCGAGATTTGGCTAAGGCAATACTGACCCAGTTGTGTTGTTATAAGAGCTATAATCGAGTACAAATTCGTAAGATTACAGTCGGGCGACGACGACTAGCGAATGTCCTGCCCTCTCAAGGATCACGGTCGGTTGGTCTGCGTACACACTAGAAAGAGTTTTTCGTAGGGCGTCCAATTTAAAATATTTTTCTTTTTTCGTGAGTCAGGTTTTAATTTTAAAAGAGCTTAATTATTTATACTAGTTTTAAGGTTATGTAAACCTGTATTTAGAAATTATAGTTTATGTTGTCGAGTGACGAGTGGTATTCAAACGAATACTGCAGGGAACTACCAGAATGAATTTTAGGATTATAGCATTTGTATTTTACATACAATCATATTCTTTCTAAGCAAATTGAATTTATTAAAACAGGAATCTCCAGTAAGGTACCAGAAATGGGTTATAGGATTATAGCATTTGTATTTTATTATATACAATCATATTCTTTCTAAGCATACTGAATTTATTAAAAAAGAAATGTCCAGTAAGGTACCAATCACCAGTGTGGTAAAAGCAATTGCAATTACAGAAACTATAAGGTACTAAAAAGTAAGTTTTTAGTTTTGCCAAATCAAAATCGATCTTGATACGATAATATATTTACTATAGCAGGTAATGCAGCAGTCGACGGTACTGAATATTATCTGCTAATGGTAATTCGTATGTCTTATAAGATTTGACACAGGTAAGTTCCAGTGTCGTAGTATGTACTTGCACCGTCGCCTCGCCGTCGGCCACAAATCTTCCGTTTCGCTCGGGCACAGCCTCGCGCGTGCGAAAGCAACAGCACGCTCCACAGCACGCGGCTGCGTGATGCCGGCTACTCCCGATATAGCCCCCCGCCACCGGCCGCGGCGCCCCGACCATCGACGTGCTTTTAGTATGCTGCGCGCATGCGGACCGCCCGCACCCTTTCACTTCGAACAAATACGCGAATAATTCCCCCATTAATAGAATAATAAACAAAGCATGCTGTGAACTACACTCAGCTGCAAAATGGTGGCGATACTATCCAACCCGAAGTGGAGCGAGGACCTCACCATTCAGATGATCATCGAATACGAAAAACGCGAATACCTATGGAACCCGGTATCAGAGAACTACAAAAATAAGAGGATGAGGGAGCAGGGGTACATCGAGATAATTAACTGTTTGAATCTGGTTGACGCCACTGTCAAGGAACTGAAAAACAAGATAAAAAATATTCGGTCGTCATACAGCGTCGAGCTAAAGAAGATTCGCGCGGCTAGAAAGGCCGGCGCGCTTGCGTACCGGCCCAGCGTCACGTGGTTCGAGCACGCTGACAGGTTTCTGCGGGCGATCGTCACTCCGAGCTCGGTAAGATTTCTTTGTTTACATATGCGCCCAATACATGCGCGGGAACGATATGATAATGAAGTTATTCTGAAGTTTTATGTAGGTATTAAAACTATTTTTGATGAATATTTCCTATGTATCATATCATGCTATTCATTCAGTCCTGGTTATTTATTTAAGATTATGGTTTCAACTTTGTCCGCAAGATTGTTTTACTGGGAAAGTGTCGAATTCCCGTATTAACTTCTGTTTTCCATACAATTTTTAAATTAAGTTAATCTCTGATTCCATCTCTTCTAGTTTTATAGCCACGTTAAAATATAACCTATAAATTTTCATTACTATCAATTGGCGGGCAGAAGTATAATATCATTGTTGGTGTCTTAAGGTGTAAATATGAAACAGGCAGAAAAAACGTATATAGTTTTACCTTTTTTTTTACATATTTTAGTATGGATTTCAAATTGGAATTTGAAAATTTCATGTCATTATCTATTGAAGTGCAGAAAAAAGTAACAAAATCTTTTAAATCCGCCCATCAACTATGGTTTTACCGGACTTTGACTATTTTTATTTGTCATAGGTTGATACAAGTTTGCTCGAGGTGCCAGCCAGCGACGACAGTGATGTAGTGCAAGATCTCAGCGAAAGGAAATCCCCAGAGAAGAAAAGTCCAAGGAAGCGGCGCAGCTCAACTCGATCGACGACCCCGTATGTGTTAAATACGCCGTCGCCACGTCCCAGTACGCCGTTCGGTCTGAATCAATCGTCTGGTCCGTTTGGCATCCTCCCTCCGGTGTCGTCCGCCCCGTTCCTGAACCCGCCCGTGGGAATAGCCACTCCGCTCACCACGTCGCTTGCCACCATCTATCCAGTCCCCGCCAAACAAAAAAAAGTGATTTGTGATGATCGCAATGGTGATCACTCGGATAGTACTCAAGATTTAAGTCAGCTAACTGAAGTAGGCAACGAAAACGAATACGAGGTGTTCGGAAAATTGATCGCTAGTCATCTCAGAAAGTTACCTCTAAGTTTGGCTTTGGACACTCAGCTCAAGATCCAGACGTTAGTGAATGCGGCCAGGATACAAGCAGTATACCAGCAGTGCAGCTACGCTGGGCCGTCGCAAGAAGCTTTGTCTGTGCAGGCCTTATCAAACGGTATTTTAGCCAGTATGGCTTCCCAAAGTAACTTCGATGCACGAATAGTGAGCAGCTTAAGAAACGACTCTCCAGATTACATGAGCCGAGAGCAAAAACCGGAGTATTCTGAAGCGGAGGATTGAGAGCGAGATGAATCACATACCTCATAGATATTCCAAAATTTATGTTTGCTCATATGAAAGTATACAATGAAAAAGTAAATTTATAAGTAGAGTAATTATTTATGTCTATCATTGTACTATTATCATATTATATATGTGTTTTAGAGATATTGTGATAGATGTTTAGAGATCATATATAATTATTGAAAAGCGTTGGAAAGTATATAGAGCTGAAGTAGTACAAAGTTGCAGCGAACTACTGAAAAATTTACAACGGACTGCAAATACATTGTTTGTATGAGAATATTGATGTTTTGAAGCTAGTCATTGTATTGTTTTATTTTAATTTAGATCTCGATGTGTTGGCTGTGTTAGTTATATTTTGAATTATACATATCATTTTCAGTTTATATTTGTTTGAGTTAACTAACTTTGGTGCCGCTTTTAATTTGACTATAGTTTAGTAGCTCAAAAAATGCTATCAGGCGATTTTGATAGCATTTGAAGCATTAACACCAAACAACGTTATAAGTCGTGATTTGATAAGCAATGGTTTTGATGTCAATTTATGTTTGAAGTAGATTAATCATTATTTGTGTGCAGTTTGTTACCATTGACACAATATAATGTTGTATCTTTAATATATTATTGGGAACGTTGTAAGTAATAATAATGTCCCGATTGTAAAAGAATGACTGTCACTTGAGTTGACGTCTCCAAGTACGCGTATACGACTACTATTGAATTAGATCGTTGAAAATAAATTTATATTAAATGTTTTTCACTCCGACAAAACGTTTTATAAATAATACGAATTTATTTTAAGTGTGATAGTATAGTAGGTATCTGTGTTAAACATTGTGATTACTGTTTATTAGTAATGCATGCGTTTAGTATAAGGAATAATGAAATACCTCATATAGATGCCGTATGTTTAGAACCTTATCTGTATTTAAAATATATTTTGAAAGTTTATGTGCCACAAATAGATGTAAACAGATTGTGATTATTGAAAAATAAATATTTTATAAATGTCATTCAAAAACTGCCCACTTATTTACCAATTTTAAATATATGAATTTTAGGCTGTAAGCGATATGTAGATTATTTGTGTTTGCTCTAGCGAAATGATAATGCAATGCTTAATAAAATAATAATAAAATATGTGCATGATTTCATATGGATTTCGCCTTATCAGATCAATCCCTGATTAATTTCTTAGGATGATAAAGAACCTTTCCTAGTATTCATAATCACGGAAATTTAAAAAAATGGAATTCCTAATTTTAGACTTCACTTGAGTTTCTTATTTGCAAAAGTATTTAGAATGTTGCAACCATTATTTATGTAAATTCATCATCGACCGCATGAAATTCTGCGTGTAATAATATTTTATTATTTTATTTTCGCGATGTTGACAGCAATTATTTCGATCTATCGTCCTTCTGATTTCTCGATTGTTAAGGGCTGATTTATCAAGCGGGATTTTATAGTTTTTGATGATTATAACTTTGATAGGTTTTGCATACAAACTCGGTGAAACAACCATACATTTTCTTGAGTTAAAATTTATCATGAATATTAGTATCGAAAATTTTTTGAAAATTTTCTTCGTAAAAAGGCTAAAGAACTAAAGATACATAGATACATAAAGACCATTTTTGATCAAATTGAATGTTTTTTTTTTTCACCTTAAATGCTATTTATGTCTTAACACGCCTGTGGTGGTTACCGGTTTATGGGTGTTTAGCAGTCGTTTGCGTCTTGGGTTAAATGTAGCAAAACCACATGCAGCCATCTCGAAAGTACTGGCAGTGGCCCACTGACGGCTGGCCAAGGCTACTTGATGTTATTTGTCTGTCTTCTTGCCTTATGTAAGTTAGAGGTACTAGTAATACATTCCGAGTTGGTCGCACTGCTGACTAGAACGTTGTCGTTCTAGTCAGCAGCGCGACCAACAAGCGGTTCGACACCTCACTCTGTTAATTATAAATACCTAATATGCGGTATATCTATCTATAATATATATCTGTTAATTATAAATACCTAATACCTAATACACTCTGTTAATTATATATTCCTATATGCGGTAGCTTATCAATAGCTTTAAGACATTATAAGCCGGTGTTAATTTTATTTTAAGAAGCTGTTAGCTATCCCAAAATGTAAAATAAAATAAATAATAAATATTTTGACAACCGATTAAGGATTCGACCACAGATTTTGTTTAATAGTGGTTTTTAAATAACATTGCATTAAATTAAAACATCGAAAATTATACTTTACCACAGATAATATAATACTACAATAACTTTACTTATACTTATTTACAGAAAAAATACTTACAAAAAATAAAAACCGACTTCAAAAACACTGAAAATTTAAAAATAATATAAGAATGGGTACAGACATCATCACACTTCTATATTGAAGTCGGTGCCGATTTCAATATAGAAGTGTGATGTTATTTTTTGTAAAATATTTTTCATTTTTATACTTATTACATTGATGAAATTGGTAAGTATTACATTGATGAAATTCAGGTCAGGTCAGGTCAGATCAGGTAAAGTCCAAAAGTTAAAGATCCTTCCATCATCACTTCGGTTCATGACTGCCAGATGCAAATACCTAGGTGAATAACTTTGGAAATAACACGAAGCCAGAGATTTAAATCTCTGCATGAAGCACGTTGGACGTACTTATTAAATTTTAGGGTTTCGCTCGATTTTCATGAGATCCCATAATCAGATCCTGACGTTGGTGACCTTGGAACAACCTCAGGAGTATACTCTATCGAATACGAAAGAATTTTGAAAATCAGTCCACAATAGGGAATATGCATGAATTGCTTTATTTCATAAATTAATAATTTACATCTTTATAACATAGAAAAAAACATTAATAGTCTTGAAAATAGTAAAAATATTTTTTTTAAGTGAAAACAACATTTGAACTGTTAAAAACGCCACCATTTTGCGCGCGCTTTTGATGACGTCATTAGTTGTGTCCCGTGTTTTTTTAAGTTACGTCATACTTATTTTCAGTTTTAATTGTTAAACAAATCATGGAAGATATTAAAAAACCTTCTTACAAGTATTGTACGGTACCGAAGTCCAAAAATACTATTATTAGTCCACCCGATAAAGTTTTTTTTGTATTCCACGCGATGCGAAAGTACGAAAAAATAGTGTAACATGATGAGAAGTGATAATGTATCTTCATTATCGGTTATATTTTGTTGTGAAGATCATTTTAACGTAAGTATGTTGTATTAATAAACAGCTTAGTATGAATTAGCGCTATTTAGCAGTAGAAGATTCGGTCCAAAACTAACCTAGCTTAGTTTACAAAAGTTCATTAAAAGTTATCCAAAGAGATATCTAATATTTACAAAAAGCATATAAACATATCATAGTTAGCTTCAATAATATAATAGGTAAATTAGAAGTTTAGGAAAAAATTTAATGACAAATAGTTATGTAGGTAGATACTTACCTTAGCAAGAATTTTCTTTAACCTCAAGGTTGCCTGGTAGAAATTGCTAGCTTAGTAATAAAGGCCGCCTATTGTTACTGTACCTCTTACATTGTTATCTCCTGATTATGTATGTTTCATGTCTTTTTATGTGTCGTCCGCCAACCGGAATTCAAATAAGGCACTCTCCCTCGCTAGGTTGCTCAATAACCATGGCAACATATCCTCTATTACCTAGCCTAATTTGAGGTAGTGACCTCGCAATTATGAGAGAAATTATTTCATTATTTTTTATATTTATGTGTTAGCTCCTCTGTATAAATTGGCGAGCAATAAGGAGTAGATTTGAAAGAACAAAATATGTTATGATTTTTTATCACGAATTAAGTGACATTTATTTTATTATAAATAATATTTCACATAACTTATTTCAAAGGCCTATGCTTCATAGCATAGGAGATATCGAAGATTTTGTAACTGAGCCGGAGCTCTTGCTTGTGAGTGTATAAAAGTAGATTCTACAACAATACCATAAAACGAGCCATGTTACCCTAGAGTCTAGGGCTATAATGTACGTCTAGAGAGCCTAGAGTTCATTTAGCCACACGAGCCAGTATAGTGAGGGGAATATTCACGTCGAGCGTAAAATGGGTTTTATGGTCGAGATTTACACTCTGCTTTTGACTTTGGTTGCAAGAAAATAAAGCAATGATTAAGCAATTTTTCGTACTTCTTTGCGTTAAAATTTGAGGTGAAATCGTTATTTTATCGTTACTACTCATAGCAATCGATTAATTAAAAATACTTTAATGAATATTAACCGCAACACAGCAAATTATAGGCTAGTTTTGAAGAATGATTAGATTCCCGCCACACAATTTTTCTTGATTTTTTAAAGTTATCTATTTGTGATATTCGACTATCGTAAGGTCCTTAATGCTAAATTATAAATATTTGTGTTATTTCTTTTTTTACGTAAATGAACACCCGTATTAATCTAAAATTTGTACTTCAATAATATGTCCTAATTAAATTATCTAATCTAAATAAAAAATAAAACATATCTATTGAATAGAGGTGTATCGTGTATGTGGCTGCAAGGCCTTATTTTTGCCTTAGTCTCAAGAGAAGATATTGCTTTAAAATGCACAAATCATAAAAAGCAGTTTGCTCTCGATATGAAGCACGACTTTACGAGCATGAGAAGTTAAATATAATTTGTTTGAGCAAGTTTCTGGTTAGGTACTTGAAAAGCTGCGATTTCTCCTCAACTGAAATTATTAACATGCATAAAAGTAAATTTCCTTTGTTAAAATTCTTTTTATTCAAATCTATACCTTATTTAGCTTAGGTTAAATTGAATTTTTTTACAGACTCTATCTTTCGAAACAAATTATTTTATCGTCTCGGATTGACCTATGATTTAGTTTTAAATATTAAAAATGCGTCGAGAAAAAAACACTTGTACGCTAATTCAGTTAGACATCAAAAGATTATAATCACACTATGTTTTTGTGATCTGAAATAATAATATAAATACCATACCACCATATCACATGATATTAATAAAAAAAATTAACAAAGAGATCTTCGAAAGTTTCACTGTTAAATTGTGAAAAACTCGCAATTTAGATGAAAGAAATCCTCGGTGACTTTTCATGGCTAAGTCCCCATTAATCTGCCGTGTTTCAGACGACGGAGCGAGCGATTGTGTCTTCCTATTCCCAGACTTTTTCCTCCCGTTAACCAAGAAACCCCTTTCTAAACCATTTCCTTTGTCTTGGCGCTGATTCGATCGGAACAGTTAAAGCTATTATGGATCTGATGACTGTGAGTGCTCGGATGGTGGTGGTATAGGATCCTCTATAGGGACTTGAAGGAAATTGTCGGACTTAATTACTTCTTGAGAATTATAACTTGTTGAGTGTTGTATTATTTTTTTAATTTGTGGAAGATAATAATTGTATATTATTAAGTGTACCCGCGAACTACCCTTCGCCACAATAATTGTCAAAAAAATCTGGAAAGGGCCACTCCTATCACCTAGAGGTATAAAAATAGCTTACGTCCTATTCTGAGACCTACCAAATAATACACAAAAAAATTCATAAAAATCGGTCAAATCCGTTTTGGATGAGTTCAATAACAAACAATGTGACACGAGATTTTTATATACATACTAGCTGTGCCGCCGAACTACGTTTCGCCATAATAAAAAATAGTTTACGACCTATTCTCAGACCTACTGAATATACACAAAAGAAATCATAAAGATCGGTCAAGCCGTTTCGGAGGACTTCGGTAACAAACACTGTGACACGAGAATTTTATATATTAGAAGACTAGCTGTGCCCGCGAACTACGTTTCGCCTTAATTAATTTTTTCCCGACATCTTCAACAAATATCGTTAATGTACACAAAAATAAATACAAAAACTTAACAAATTATATAATAAAACCTTCCACGAGAATCACGCTATCGAATGATGAAAGCCGCTTGAAAATCAGTACAGTAGTTTTTGAGTTTATCGCGAATAGACAGACAGACAGACGCAGCGGGGGACTTTGTTTTATAAATATGCAAGGATTAGAAGATAACGTATATGGCACACAAATACCAATATTAATAAAGATCGCTTATTATTATAATAATAAGCTATCGCGATAGATTTTTTTCTTAGACAATAACCCCCCTGGACCCTGTGACATTCAGATTGGCCACAATATTGACGTTTTCATTTCAGCGACTTGCATTAAGGGTTTGGCGCTGAGTGTTATGGCTCAACATTTACTGCCATAGGTCAAAAGACTGGCCTGATCATGTTCTTATACATTCGTTAACCACAAGATAAGCCAGTTACTTCCCCATTTGAGCAAGGCTGCTATACTATGCTTGAATGTTTATATCTTAATTTCCGGAATAGTGCCAAATACAACCCAAGTAATTGTTTTCTTCACATCGTGTGAGTTCTTGTTCGTCGATGACAAGAGTTTAGAAAGGGAGCGCTGTTATTTTCGACTCAAATAGTTTTTGATTATCTTTCAGTAACGTAGGTATTTGTATTGTTTAACTTATACAGGACTTACCTAAAGCACAGAAGATATAATAGTACTACGTTGGCCTGTTACTGAGTGTTTCGAAGTTCCAATACTATGATCTGTAAAGATTTAACTTCCCGATATAGGTAATATATAGGTAACATACATACAGGAAATTAGTCAGTTTTTGAATAAGTCGGTCTTAAAATGAACATGGACAAGACAAAAATTATTTCGAGATCGCATGTCGTACCAGTTTTTTGTAAACGTTCGAGACTACACTACTGGAAGCTGATCTCGGGGCAAGTAGTACAACTCGGTAGGTCAAATTTTTTAAAAAAGCCAATCGACGCATCCTACTCGGCTGGCCATCACATCAGAGTGCCATAAGACAAAAGTATTAAATTCTTCCGTGTTGGTAGTAATAACACAAGGGACAGAAACGTAGCCAGCCCCTTACGAAGTTACGATATAACTCATAAGAAGGCTCTAAAAGCAACAAAATGACAACGAATGCAATGCTCAGAGTTTCTCTACTTCGAATGAGAAATGATAACATCTGCAGAAAAACCAAGATCACCTACATAGTCCAAAGAATTGCTAGCCTTGAGTGGCAGTGAGTAGATTACATACTCGTAGCTCTTATGTCTAACGGCTGTTGAGGCGGAAAATTGTTCGAGTGTAGTCACGTACCGGGAGGCGCAGCGGTGGTAGGCCCCCCATAAGGTGGCTGAGCGTTTGTACTGAGAATCCGCTGGATGGGAGTTGCACTGGACCGATCGGTGTAAAGTACCTTAGAGAAGGTCAATGTCCAACAGCGGGCGTTTCTCTGCTCAATGATGATGATGGTTTGTATTATTAATTTAAACTTTTAGTTTTAACAAAATGTTTGAGATAACGCTGTGAGATTGCTAGTTATAGCGACAGGACAGCAGCAAAGGTTTTGTCGCTCGTTAAACCAGGACATGAATAGGGCAGGTGGCGTTTCCTGGGAACGTGAGCACAAAAACCAATTTCTGACGTGAGACGGCAAAAATCAGTCGGACAGATAAACTTACTTTCCTTTATTCATATTGTTATTAGGTGTGATATATTATTTTACCATGTTTATTGTTTTTTTGTCTCCAAAGTTTTTAAGGGTAATTGTCACTGAATGCATTTGACAATGTATTAATATAGTGTCTGTCTAATGTTCTAGGTAGCCAAATGATCTAAAAATGCAATTAGAACTAATAGGTATACTAGTTTAAACAACTAGTTTAAATCATACGATTAAAAAAGCAATGTCTTGACGGCGATTATTTTCATTTGCCTTAGAAAGCACACAGGTGCATGTATGCTGAGCAAAATTGCATGTATCCATTTTGTTAAACTTTACTTCATAAAGTTAAAAGCGTGCGACATTTCCTGCATTTAATACTGAATTTTATATCATAAGATGTTCATTTCGCAAACTTCATAAGAGTTACTTGCTACGTGTCACTCCAGTGCTCGCTAGCGACACTAATAACTTGTCGCGTCATCTTCAGTACCTACCTTTAGCAACAGTTTCATATAACACGACTACGAATACGAATATTTTATGGATACGTGCAATGATTTTTTATGTTTTATATTGTAATATTATTAGATACGTGTGACAAGTTACTCGTCGCGTCACTCGGTACTTTATTTGCGCTTCAAGCTGTTATATTGGAAAGTTACTGGAGCTTATCGCATCTTCTCGTCAGTGCTGACCAATAGCTCAATGTGTAAGTCAGTTTTCGGCAGTCAGTCAGAATCATCGATTCACAAAAAAAAACGAGATCTAAAAGATCGATTTCTTAAAAATCGTTTTTTTTTTCAAGTTTGCATTTATAATGTAATAATATAAATCCATTTTATAAAAAACAAGAAAGATAATAAATACGAATAATATCAACCCTCATCCGCCATACTAAATTAGGATATTAATTGTTGATCAATGTTCAAAAAGGATTACTGTCATCATCATTCATTCTAAATTCCCCAATATTGCAAAACACGAATTGAGATTTAAAAAATTTGCTATGGTAGGAATTTTTACAGATTTCTGTTAGAAATCTTTACTGATTTCTTGAAAATTGATTGGGCTCGATGCGGCCCGAGGTGAAATTTTTTCTTTATCTATTTATTCATTTATCAATTTATTCAGCATTTTCAAAAAATGTATTCTCAATATAAAAAAGGGGTTTGTGTATAAAATTTATAGGGCCTCGTGCGGCTGCGGTGATGATGATGAAAATTAAGTTTATGAAATCAAACAAAAAATGTCAAACAATGACATGAATTTGATTTGACTTTGCAAATTATAGATAAGTTAATGGTAGATGCCATTTCTTAAAACTGTATAAGGATTCTAATATCATATTTCGATAAACACTTTATACATTATAATACCGACGAATTTACGTGACTGCCGACACAACAAATATTGTTATGGCAATAGTATTCTGAAAATGAAGAGTGCTGATAGGTTTTCCTTTAATGTCAGATTCATAACACAAAATATTATGAAAATGTTGCTTTTATACTTTGTTATGCTGTGCTGTTGTTAGTTATAATCAGCATGACTATAACTTTCAAAAAAACTGATAACCTATATCAATTTTGTATGTATTGTAATAATTATGTATTTCGAATGACCCTACCATTCTGCTAGCTTGGCAGTACTAAACAAAATGAAATACCATCAAAATAGCTGTAAACATGTTCAAATTCGATACACTGTAAACTGCTTTGCTGTAGTAATTAATCTGTGTTACTTGTTTGCTGGTTGCGTAAGCGAGAATTGGCAGAAAATTATACAATCACCTACAAATAAAGTGTTAAAAACATTATTAAGGGGAAATATTGGTTATGCATTTTACATGCATAAACGTTAAAATTTATCGGCGACTTCAATATAGAAGTGTGATGTTGTCTTTACCTATTCTTATATTATTTTAAACTTTTCAGAGGTTTTGAAGTCGGTTTTTATTTTTTATTTTTAACTTTTTAGTGAATGAAATCTTTTTAGTGAAAGAAACCCTAATTTAATAAATTAGGGTCTCCCTCGATTTTCATGAGATCCCATACTCTATCGAATATAAAAAGAATTTTTAAAATCGGGCCACAGTTGGCGGAGTAATCGCGTAACATACACACAAAACACGCTGGACACACCTTAAAATTAAAGGGTTTTCCTCGATTTTCATAGAATTCCATCGTCAGATTCTAACTTTGGTGACCATGGAGTATACTCTATTGACGTTTGGTAGTAAATCAATGTCTATTGAATACAAAAATAATTTAAAAATCGATCCTTAATTGGCGGCGTAATCGCGTAACATACACACAAAAAAAACATACGCATCGAATTGAGAACCTACTCCTTTTTTGAAGTTGGTTAAAAAGAGGTGTACTTAGAACTTTTCTTTTGTTTGAATTCGGTAAAAAGTATTGAAACAGGCCGTAAACTTTTTTGTTTTTAGAACACGAAGCCTAAATCTGGCCTTCCTACCGAAATCCTCTTACGGCAATACAGATCACGTTCAAAGCTCAAATAACATGATATATTAGTATCAACGACGTCCAATCCAACTATTAAACGCGCGCTAAGCCCCAGCGGAATATTTAACATAAATAACGAATCGCTATTCGGCGCCCGGCCGCCGTCCGGTCCGGTTCCGCTAATTTACGGCCGAATGGTTCGCCTGCCTCTGATATTGATTACCAACTGGGATGCGCGTACTTTTTTTTCGGCCAAAGTTTGTTGTCATTATTTTGCGTTCATGGCACGAGGCAGCCGTCATTTTTTTTATAAAAACAAAGGTTGATGTCAAAGTTGCACAATCCTACTCGTATCACGGGAAAGTTCGTGATTATAGAGATAGGTATGTTTGTTATTCTTTTCCGAATATACCTACTAATGAACTGAATCCGATGAAACTTCGTTTAAAGATGTCATTATAATAATCCGTCATCTGGAAACTCAGATTAATATTAGTGTCACCCTCTTTTTATTTTTAATTAGAAAGCATGTATTTTTCCGTAAAAGTTAGCGTGTGGCATTTGTCTAGGGCCTCTGGTCTCTCTATCTTAGGCTCGTATTAATAAATGCATCTCAAAATTAAGATCGATCATAAGATGCAGTTTTGACGTTTAATATATGAAATATCTGTCAAAAACAGTATCTCAAAATCGAACTTATTCTTGAGATGCGATTATTAATACGAGCCCGTGTTGTTTCAATCTTGACAATTGTGACACAGCATCGACGCACCGTGCTATATACATTTGTTCGCGTGAGTTGACTAACCTTACGTATATACTAAGACAACTTGTTTGATATTGAATTTGAAAAAAAAACGATTGACCGGGCTTGAATACATAAAAACTCATTAAGAGTAAATTTAGCGATTGAGCATCCAATAAAAAAAGAAAGTCACCCCGAGTCAGCCCCCGAATGCAATGCGTAATTCTGTTAATTTTCAGCTTCACAGTCAATCAATACATTATCATAACAATATAGAGTTGCTCACTCCGCAGCGATATTCGGATTGCATATGGTATTATTTGCGTTCGAATAGATCGGCTGTTTGTGGATGAACGACTGATAAAAGACTTAGTTAGTTAGTTAGTTTGACGGGGCTCTTTCGCACTTAGCCTCTTGATTAGGCCATTGTGCGTCCTGACCTTGCGTCAGCCTACATCCTACTCCATCCATCCCAGGTCCTCCCAGAATGCCAGCAGCCTCTGTGGGCTACTACATGCTTCCGGCATGGATGCCGGGGAGTGGAGAAGTTTCGCCCGTTGGTCGGCCACGCTTGTGCATTCCATAAGGACGTGCTGTGGCGTTTCTTCCGCCTCCATGCATCCTCTGCATAGGGGGCTGTTTGTCACCCCTATTGTGAATAGGTGTTTGTTTAGGAGACAGTGTCCGGTTATAGTAGCTATAACTTTTCGGATTTTGTCTCTCTTTAGTCTGATGAGGGAACGGGTAAGCTTTTTGGATGGTACCGGGATTGCGTTTTTTGTTTGCTTGCATCCCTCATTGGCTCTCCATTCTGTTAGATGTTGTTCCTCGGTTTTCTCACGCAGCCAGGTTTTAATCTGGGCCTGTGGAATAGGCATTAAGGGTTCTGGTCCATACACTTTTGTGTTTGAACCTCTCTTAGCCAATTCATCTGCTGCATCGTTGCCAAGTGAGTCGCTGTGTCCTTTTATCCATTGCAGAGTTACCCGGTTTGTATCTGCTATGGTTTGGAGCATGTTATGGCATTCCAGTATAAGGACAGAGTTGATAGTATTGCTTTGGAGGGCCTGCAGGACAGATGCGCTGTCTGAGATAATCTTTATGTTAAGATTATTAACACCTCTAGCTGGAATTGCCTGTGCCGCTATGGTGATGCCAATGCATTCTGCTTGGAAGATGGTGTTCCGCCTATCTAGGGTTATTGATAATTTGATATTAAGGTCGTTTGAGAAGACGCCGGCCCCAGTTCCACAAGTGGTTTTGGAGCCGTCTGTATATATCCTAACTTCTTTAATGTCAGAGCAATCTTTCGATTCTGCTGTAAGTTGGATATCATATCTTCTGCCAAAGACATGGTAGCATGGTATTCTATCGATTGGTGCATCGAGAAGAGGTGTTTCTTTCGTACTCCAATCTAGGATAATTGTGTATGTTTTTCCTATGTTGCGTTTCCATAGTCCCTGTGATCTTAGTTTTAGAGCTGCTGCTTTCGCCTCCTCTTGTATGACTAGATCTAGAGGCCTCAGTTGTAAGAGGTATTCTAGAGAGGCTGATGGAGTGGTTTTCATACATCCACTGGTCGATGTAGTTGCTAACCGTTGCAGACTCTGGAGCTTAGCTTTTGCCGTGGTTAGTTGGGTTCTGGGCCACCAAACTACTGATCCGTAGGTTATAGAGGGTCTGATAACTGCAGTGTATAACCAGTGTGATTTTTGGATTGAGACCCCATTTCTTACTAACGAGTCTCCTGCATTGGTTAAACGCTAAGCATGCCTTCTTTGTTATTGTTTCCATGTGACTCGCCCAGTTTAATTTATTATAGAAAATAATGCCCAGATATTTTACTTGTGTTGACAGGGAGAGTTTTGTGTTAAATAGTTTGGGTAGCTGTAGTTCTGGTAACTTCCTTTTGTTGGTGAAAAGTATAAGTTCTGCTTGATTTGTTCTGTTCTGATAAAAGACTTATCTGGTGTTTATCAACACTACTGCGGAATACTAACCACATTATGTTTTGTGGTTCTGTTCAACCGATTGTTTTATATTATGAAATTGACAAAGAGCATTGTCCAATTGAATGAAAGCAGCTTGTATGGTTCGTAGATGTGCAACCCATACTCTACAGGACCACAGTATACCAACATTGTTAATATGTGACATAGGAAGTCTCCCTACTAACTGTACTGTCCGTTTTCCACTTGGAACTGAAACACAGGAATGCTAGTACCTTACTAATCTGTTTTGCGGAATAAATAAATAAAGGCATGATTACTCCTCCTAATCCTCAGCTGATCAGCAGCGGCTGCCGAGTTGGCTGCTGAACGGATTTCGGTGAAATATTCCAAACGAATAGCTATCATGACGTATTTGTAAATTGAACAGGCAACCAATGAAAATCTCGTATCTATAAATATTATCTGACGTATTAAAGATACCTACTAAATTTATACAGTTCTAGTATGAACTGTGCGCACTAAAACTATTTGCTAATAATTACAATAAAATAAAACAAAAATAAGTTTCAATTCAAATTAGAAGTGATACGCTCAAATCTCTACTTATCACACGTCATTGTCAGAAACGGTCCATGAAACCTATCGGTGAAATTCCAGCCCGGTCGGCTCGCAAAATCCGCACACCCCGTAATTCCCGACTCACCGCAGACTTATTACAAGGGTGACCACCCGATCGAATCACCTAGGAATTGTCTCGCCACTGCGATGTCTGGGGTATGCCCTACTGTCGATATTTCGCCTCAGCGCTCACCAAATCGGATTACTTGCACTCGATGTTAGGCCAAATTAATTAGTTTGTTACGTACCGAATGTTATCAGCGAAAAGCTTAATAGGACGCTTTATGCAGGGGATTAAGTTTTGCACTGAAAACTGTACGTAAATTTAGTTGAGATGATGAGATGAAATTAAGTTGAGCTCTCAAGGAATTCGCTTTTTACCAGTTGCAGGTGGTAGAATATAGTTCAGCTGAAATTTGCACATTTGTATTCTTGTAATTTATGATTGAAAATCTGATAGGGACGCATAATTTTCGCTTGTAAATTACACAGCAGAGCAATACGTTTGAAGATTCAGCAAATAACTATCGATAGAAATTAAAATATAATAAGAAAAAGTCATACTTAGCATTGAAACTCACTTGTATAATATTTAAAACTAGCATTCCTGATAGACGTTCTGGCAAAAGCTTTTGTTTTTAAACGACTTCACAATAGGCTATGTTATTTTATGTTTGTTACCACATGACCTCGTCATTTAATTTGGAAAATTCTGTTTTGTTTGAGAGGATATACTTCCCAATTGGTCCCATTGTTACCATGTCAGGATCTGGTGATGGGATCTCAAGCAAACCCAGGGAAACCCTTAAATTTTATGGGCACTCCCAACGTGTTTCAGGTTTTATCTGAAGTTATTTGGGTATTTGCGTCTGGTGGTCAAGAGCCGAGCTAATGATGAAAAGATCCTTGACTTTAAGGAGTTGGAGGTTAGTTTTTTTAAATAAAATAAGCAAATATTGACCCTTAGTCAAGTAACTTCGATGAGCTGGTATTAAATTCAGAAATAAAAATAAAATAGGAAAATATTTTCGAAAAAAAATTAATCGACTGACGTTTGATATCAATATTTTGAACTGGCATTTTACATTGTTCCGGGTAACTTTTCCAATTTTCTTTGTCTTATGAACTTTGTCTAAATCCAACAAATATTTACAATAATAACCACAACACCAAATAATTAACTCAATATTTAGCGATCTACTTCGCGCTCAAATTCTGAGCGAGATTACTTCTAATGCTCTTCCTAATCCAAGTTCAGTCGGATTAAGATTGCTAGACTGAGCATTCTGTGCAGGATATTGTTTATCCCTGATATTGTTGTCATCAACACTATCAACTCGAGCCATTTCTGTGTTATGGTTAAGACCGTCTGCTTTACATTTTGGCTTCCAAACAAAGGGCAAAGATTTTTCTGCTCGGCTGGTTTGTGGTGGTCATTTGATCAAATTCATCTAGCGCCTTAGACGGATAGTTGCCTTTGCAATAATATCGAGAGATTTATATTGTAGTTTTGCAAATTAAACGTTATAGTTTGTCTTTAGTTGAGGAATCCGCGTGAAGCTTAAAAAAGCTATTCAGTAGGGTATTGCCATACTGTACTGTATGTATCTTTTTAGAGTCTTCCTGTCTTAACCACTATTCAGATTAACAAAGCCCGACCAATAAATTAAAAAACATCGGAAACTTCTTTCTAATCGGAACTAATTTCTTCAAATGTTCAACAATCTTTAAGATGTCATATGGTCATTACTGTCGCACAGACTAATAAGTAACCATGTTATTGTCGTCTGTCAATGTGTGGTGTCGATTGTACGTACTCTATTTCTTGTTTTGGATATTGTGAGATAAATTACTTAGTGTTGCCATAATCATAGTTAATTTAGTGCCCTCAGTGCAGGTTTTTTATTTTCTTGGTCAGGCTTTACAATAAATAGTTATAGATTGTTTCAAATGATTAGCGAGGTTTTAACGCCTATTTATATGTATATTTATTGTGTTAAATTTTGAGATTTTATTTGATAGAGTCTGGCCAATGAAAGTTGAACCTGACATTTTTTCAAGTTGCAACACTGATACAATGTCTCTCTCTAGTTTAGTTGAACATGGTGATTTTGATACTTTGTAATAAACTTGTAACTTTGTAATTTAACTTTCGATTTTGGTACAGAAGCACAAACCTGAGCCAATATATGAGAAATATGAATTTTTAAGGGAGCATGGTTATGAGATGTTGAAATTGTGATCTTAACCCTATACTTAGAGGTCATAATGGAGTTTAGGCACAAGGTTGCAAACAAAAACATGTTTGTGTCAGCAGTGGAACTAGAAGAGGTTTTACTTTGATAATCGGTACAAGAGCAGGGATAGAGTCACGGAGGAGATGGATCAGTTTATAATAAGCGTCAATGTCAATGAATCAAGTAGCTTAGATGAATCAGATATGGGTATTGAATATTTGAAAATTGATTACTATTACAGTAAATAAAATAAAAGTATTTTTAAATTTATACCTATTTTTAACAACTATATGTACTTATTGACTTAAGTCTTAGTTTTCAACATTTCATAATATTTTTTCTTAACTTCTATCGAAATATAACAGAAATTAAGCAATTTTAATTATCACTGAAACTAAACATTAATATTTAATAAAAAAGTATCAACTCCGTTTTTTCCTACTATATTGAGTATTGCCCTCCCCAATTTTTTTAAATTTACCGCGTTTTGCTAGGTTCAGCTTTCATTAGCCAGACTCTACATAAAATGAAAGAGCAACACACACATTTAACACAAAAGCCTACAAGTGTTCAATGTGAGCACCATTTGATTCTTTTGACGACACATTTAGCGCAGAGGTCGAATGATCACCTACTGCGCAACGGGTCGCGGGTTCGATTCCCGTACGGGACAAATGTTTTGTATGGCCTACAGAAATTTGTTCCCGTCTGAAATAGAAATATGTAGGTGAGATTGAGGTACTATAAGTACTATAACTTATTTCCGTTGACAAGCAGTAGTGCTTGCATTGCTGAGTTCTGGTTTGGACGGGAAGACGAGTAGTGAAATTACTGGATACTGTGATTTGACATGTTACAAGTTGGCGACGTACAATATTCGGGCTTATTTATCTTTGCAAATCTTGCAGCAACTGCATATACTATAGGCGACTGTAGCCACTTACCATCAGGTAGGCAGTCTGCTTATTTGTCAGCATACTTTTCTAAATTAAATTATTTATGCTTTTAGTACTCGTCAATACGAATCAAACGAGCCCAAACTCGATGGGGTTGTGTCATTTTATTGCGGAATTTCTATGGCCACCTTTCAGCTTCAGCATTAGATCAGCTCCATATCATCATAATATTGCATTGTCACGCGACATACCTACATATGCATGCCAAATTTCAGGCTAATCGGAAACCGGGAAGTGGGTCAGATTTAACTTGCAAGATTTCATTACAGACATGTGACAGGTGAAAGTAAATAAAAGCTTTTAAATTAATATTAAGAAAAAATTAACAAGCTTTTATTATTGCATTTTCACGCGATATACAAATGCATAAAAAATTTCAGCACAGTCGGAAACCGGGAAGTGGGTCAAATTTAGCTTGCAAGATTTCATTACAGACACGAGACAGATGAAAGTAAATAAAAGCTTTCACAGATAGTTGTTTTATTGCTGTTAGTGACTTATAGTGACTATCAATGATAAAAAATAATTCCAAAATTTTCTCATGATCTGGTCAGCCTATGCCAGCCCGCCGCAGTCTTATTAGAGGCCGTTTGTAGCCGGGTGTCGGCTGCCGGGTCAAGTGTGAAGGCGAGCGGGCGAGCGGGACGGCAACACGGGCGCCTTGCGGCGCGGGACACCGTGGCCCGTGGCCGATCACCATCGCGCTATCCTGTACGCCAACCAAACTATTTTGACACTTGGTGTGTTCGAATAAAATTTAATCCCGTTTGTCACACGGCGCTCCGGATTCGAACGGCGAATTTTTTAACATTTACGCTTTAGTTAGATTATGGACACGTCGTGATTTTTTATATACTGTTGTTGTGAGATTGAATTACAGTCCGGATGTCACGCATACATTTTTGGTATTTCAGTAAATCATTTTGCAAGTCAAATGCGGTTTTCGTGTTTCAGGCATTTTCACTTGTTGTGCTAGTTAGATTAACGCCTGATTTTCTTGATACTACTAACAATACTACTATTACTAAGTTAGGTAGAATATAATTTTATACGTGAAAATATCAATCACTACTCAACTAAACAAAAACCAAAATTTGATGACGAAGAATTAAATTTGAAGATACCGCAATATTTTTATTTGCATCCTCTCTCTTTGTATTCCACAATATGTTAAACAGTATAAATCAAAATATTCTTTGTACCAGGCTACTACTCACAGCAGTTTACATCGTCGCCTCTTTATAATAATTGCCGAAGCGCGGTCGGCGGCTACGATAAGGGATTATGCCTCCTTCCTATACAGGGGTGTCACCCTCGTGTTCCCCCTAAGCCCCCACGTCCCTCGCTAGCCCCACTGGCTTTTTTCACGCGCTTGCACTTCGCCACTGAAAGTGGAGAAAGTGATATTGAATTATGAATTAAGATATGAGCTGGCACACTTGTAACGGGATCTACGCGATTTTTTAAGAAGTTGACCTTTTGTTCCCCAACAGGATTCGGCTTACAACGAATTTCGAAGCTGCCAGGAACGCGGGGCACTATATATGAGTTCTAAGCGATTATGATTAAATATTTTTTTCCAATTTTAAGCAACCTATAGCATAAGAGGAAGTCGCCGATCAATGTCGAAATTTGGCTTTATTCGCAGAATACCAGATTCTCAAAATAGCAGATTCGCAAAATACCAGATTCCCATTTCACCGTACAGTTGAAAACAATAACTCAAAATGACAATCCAATATAGTATGTATTACTTATTTGTTTTATTTGGAATCAAGTAGTAAAATGGAATCTAATGTATATACTGGGTTACTTTCTTATCACCCTGGAAAATTTGAGGACACGATAGTAGAATGATTAAAATAGGTATTAATAAAAAAAATAAGTCACCTATTTAATTTTATATTAATTTTCTAACCATGACAGTCAGATTAGGTATTATACATTTTCAGGGTTCCGTATTTTCTTATTTATTCACATTTTGTTTATGTAAAATGTCATAAATATTATATTTTCGTAATGATGATTGGATCCTAATAATACGAAACTGTAGAGGACAAAACAATTGGAATGTGTTATCTCTATCGTCATAAAAATGTTACCTAATTTTGAAGAGTAATATTTAAATTCTTCGTTAATACTTAAATCAAAATCGAAAAATTATAGTCCTTAAAAAAATCACACATAAATGATGTCGTTAATTCTGCGGTGAAAATCCTCAACAGCCTTGTAGTATTTTTATTTTTTCGTCATAACAATTATTATGCACTTCATTTGTGATTTTCTGCTTCCATTGGCTACTGAAGTACTCTAAAAATTCCAGGATATCTCGTCTTTTAGCGCCTCTTCATTTATTGCGAGGTACGCTTCCGGGATAATCCATACTAATATTATAAATGCGAAAGTAACTCTGTCTGTCTGTCTGTCGCGCTTTCACGCCAAATCTACTGAACCGATTTAAATGAAATTATTTACACATATAGTCAACGCACAATGGCCCAATCAAGAGGCTAAGTGCGAAAGAGCCCCGTCAAACTAACTAACTACACATATAGTCTAGAGCTTGAGAAAGGACATAGGCTACTTTTTAATGCGAAGAAAGGGTTGTAAGGGGTTGAAAGGGGGAATGAAAGGTTGTATGGAAGTATTGTTATTTTTAAAGCTAGAAACTTGAAACTTATTTTTAGGCTGTTGATTAGATTATAAATAAATATGACATTCAAAGTTTGTAAAAATTTTACCCTCAATGGGGTAAAATAACTATATGGAATAGGTGATGAAAGTTTGAAATATGAACAGATTTTAATGCTTATTTTACGGGTAGATCAAGCTTAGTCTGGAAGGACATAGTTTTTGTTTCAACGAAATCTGATGTTAAATTAGCGACTTGCTGAGAGTTACCGAATCCCACGCGGACGAAGTCGCGGGCAACAGCTAGTAGGTTATTATATTTAAAAAATCAAGTTCTTTACTTTGCTTTTAGAGGACAGTGTCATTGTCAATACATAGCCAATAAATCATAAAGAAAATCAGACAGTATGTATCTATTTATTCATACCCACAAAAGAGAATATTATAATCACTTTCAAAAAAATCAAGTTTTTTACTTTGTTTTTATAGGACAGTGACATTGTCAATATACCTATAGCCAATAAATCATAAAGAAAAATTGAAAAAATCATGTTCTTTACTTACTTTGCTTTTATATACTTTTATTACTTTGCTTTTAGTGGATGTCGTCCCTACTCTATCTGTCAACTCATTTGGGCCTCTTTCACCGCTTAACATCAGGCGGGAGGAGGTCATTTGCCGGGCCTTACATAAAAAAAAAATATGACAGTGACATTGTCAATACATAGATCAATATCTATAAAATAATCGTATCTAAGAAAAATCAATACAATAAATCATAAAGAAAATCAGACAGTATGTATCTATTTATTCATACCAACAAAAGAGAATATTATAATCACTTAATATAAATACCTACCACCATAAAAAATTAATGTTAATAATATTTTGATTTCGACTGTCAATTTAATTTAGTTTAATTTTTTGCGAATCTGGTATTTTGAGAATCTGGTATTTTGAGAATCTGGTGTTTTGAGAATCTGGTATTCTGTGAATAAAGCGAAATTTGTTACCTACATAGCTTTTGTTAGTTGCTTGAAATATTTTGGATTATGACTATACTATTACACCGTTGTATGAACTAACTTTTCATATGATAACCTTCTATGTATACTTGGCTGTGATTTCCCATTAATCATGTTTGAAGGCGTAGGCTGATAGTCTGCAATTAATGGCTAAAAACACGATGAACAAAATCAATACAGAAAAAATTTCGTTTCAGGCGGAATTTGAACCCCGTCTCGAACATACCGTGTTGACACCTTGACGAACTAGGCCACCGAGCTCTTACCTGCCCCGACGAAATTCCGTATGTTATGCTGGAGACGCGGGCTCAAATCCCGCCTGAGACGAATTTTTTTTATTGATTTTCAATTTATTTAACATTTAAAAAGGAAATACATAGTTCTATACAGGGTTACATTTTTATCACCCCGGAAAAGGGACGCTTCAGGACACGGTAGCAAAATGATTTAAATATTAATAAAAAAAATAACTTATCTATTTAATTTTATATAAATTTTCTAAAATATCCAAAAAATACTGTACTGGTTTAGTTTAGTATTTTTATCATTTTTTTTATAAGATAATGGATGACCATTAAATTGAGTCTAAAGCGTCCCTTAAATTTTCCGGGGTGATAAAAAAGTAATCCTGTATAAACACATGATCTCGTGTAACATCTTATATCCAGTTAATTTAGATGATCATTTCTTATTATATTCTCGTATATATGTTATATTATATAAATTCTAATGTTCTAAGAAATAGTGCTGCCCTACAGTAGTTTTAAATATACAATAAGACTGCAGCGATTCCTTTGTTTCCCACGAGATTTTTCGCCAACGACCCATGGAGTTCGTGCCAACGATTATATTTTTCGGCTTATACGCTTATTGCCTTCTGTATCTAGTCGAGATTCGCTTGAAATTTTCAATAGCTATACTCGCAATTCAGCCATGATGGAAAATTTTAAATTTTAGTAGGTTGGGACTGTACTGATGCTCTAAACCAAAATCCAACATCGCGAGAATGTTCTCATTAAAGGATGTTATGTTTAAGATATTAACTCAAAATATACTTTCAGGAGTTATACTACCAGGATCCCCTAGAGTACTTTTCGCTGTCTCGCTTCTCTATTCTACTTTCAGCTTAACAGAAGAAACAAATTGAATAAATAAAATTAATGTGTTATAGTTCATTAGTTTAACAATTGCCATACCATAAGAAGTTGAATAATCATTTAAACCTACTCCTAGATACCAGTTAGTGACAACAATATGATTAAAGGAGTGGCTTGAAACACCTGATTTTGAGATTACATTTATTCCTCCTCCTAAAATAGACAATAAGGGAAGCGAGCTTCCATCTCTCAAATTGGATAGGCTTTTGAAAACACGTCATAGTGAGAATATGCCTCGATTTTATATGTCATGTATGTACCTACATATAAATATGTAGTTCATCACAGACCGATAGAGCCATAACGAAACAAAGCGTGGCGGCGGCGCCCGACAGAAACCAGTCCGAGCAAATTAAATATGTAGGAGGCGGCTCGCACCCACAACGACAGGGTTGTCACATGTATTATTTATTGATAACTCTGTATATGTTACCAATAGTCAATGCGGATTGAAACTATTTAGATGGTCATTAACGTGCTTAACGTTTGTGATAAAATTTGAAATCCCCGTCAGGTGTGTGATAGCTATTTACCTAGTAAGGTTTCAAGGCAACCATTATAAGACTGAATTACAGAAGATATAATTAATAACAGTGATCTTAGCGGTGTTCAGAAGGAATAAGTATATTTTTCAAAATTTGTATATTTTGAGTTTTCTTACACAAAATGCACTGCACATTTGATTGTGCAATTAATATTCAAGTAATATTTACAAAACGTAAACAAAATACCGTGCACCGAACTAATTGTCTACCTAATGGGTAGAAAAGAATATCAATTACAATGGAGTATACCCGGAATAAACTTTAGTGACCCAATCGGTTATATGAATGTTTAATTAATGTTTGAACGTTTTGGATACTCCGGGGTGTGAAGGAAAGTAGTTAAGTACATCACAAGGCCTGAGGTCAGGTGATATTGGTAGTGCCGCTGTGTCGTAAATATAAAAGTAACTCCTGCCTGGATTGAAACCAGTCCGGCCAAATTAAATATGTAGGAAGCGGTTTGCGTTCGGAGGTAGGGCTGTCTATATTAGGTTTAAAATCAAACAACAATGCTTGACTAATATATATACTCGTACATATAGACGTTTAAATAGTTTAAACGGACTCAATGAGTAAGTCCAGGCTGTATTGATATGTATAATGATAGCTGGAGGCTCTCACTACAAGTGCAACCGGTCGGGCGAAACTGAGTATGTCAAAGAACGTTCACGACTATAGGGTTGTAGATAATGGTTACAGGTTGTAATTTTTATAACATTTTAAATAACGGAAGCAATCAATGAGCTGCTGATATTAGATTTTATGTTCTGGGTGGACGTGTGCTTATAAAACCAGAAATCAACATTTTACGTCGATAGGTGAAGACTAAATAAACTCTTTTCTTCTGCAAAGTCACGTAATATTTATCCGTCTGGATTTAAACCTCAATTCTAACTGAAATAGAAATTACTCGGGTTATTTTAGGATAAACGATAATTATCTACTTACATCATTACAGCTAGCTAGATTTGAATATATACTAGTAGTCTAACCGATCCGATGAAAGCAACAGCTATTATTTATGTTTTTATTGCCATTACATATTTGATTCAGCCATTGTCAGTTATCTGAGGCTCTAGAGGGACTGGAAGTCGGAGTCAAAGTAAACGGCAAAGTGATAAATAATCTACGTTATGCCGACGACACCGTACTTATAGCATCGACTGAACAAGACTTGCAAATACTGCTGGATAGAGTGAATGAATGCAGTGAGCGGGCAGGGTTGTGTATGAATGTGTCTAAAACTAAATACCTGGTCATATCCAATAACAACTTCAACCCAAGACTCAATATAGCAGGTTTAGATCTAGAGCGTGTGCGGAAGTACAAGTACCTTGGTGCTTGGGTTAATGAAGTATGGGACAGTGAACAAGAAATTCGTACCCGAATAGAAATTGCCCGAGCCACCCTTAAAAAGATGGAAAAAATTTTGTGCAGCCGCAAATTGTCCATTAAGCTCAGGGTAAGAATGCTCCAGTGTTACGTTTGGCCCGTGGTATTGTACGGTTGTGAAGCATGGACTCTTAAAGCTAACACGCATAAATTCTTGGAATCTTTTGAGATGTGGTGTTATCGTAGAATGCTGCGGATCAGCTGGACCCAAAAAGTCTCGAATGCAAAAGTACTCCAGCGTGTCGGTAAAGTCCAAGAATTATTACAAACCATCAAAAAGAGGAAGATGGCGTACCTCGGTCACGTGTTGCGTCATCAAAAGTACAGCCTCCTCCAATTAATAATAATGGGCAAAATTGAAGGTAAACGGCGCGCTGGACGTAAAAGGAAATCATGGCTACGTAACATCCGGGAGTGGACCAATATTGCCGGCGTCGAAGAGCTTTTTCGCATGGCGCAAAACCGGGAAAAGTTCGCGGAGCTGACGGCCAACCTCCAGTAGTGGAGAGGCACCAGAGAGAGAGAGAGAGAGATTGTCAGCCCTTTTGAGTATTCAAAAAATCTGCTGGTGGTGAAATCATCTTAAAGCCTGGCCTACCCAAGGTTCAGTATAGTCATCTTATTTGCACAACAACCAATCGTTCGACCTACTATACAACTATAGCAATATACATTTACCCCTTCCCTCCCAGGCACATTATTACACGTCGTAAATAAAATAAATAATCGCACAATACGTATCGAAACGAATGCCGCCAAATGCAAAAAAGATTGATCAATGAATGAGATAGCTGTCATTTGAATTTGACAATATTGTTCCTTTTAGGCAATTCGATAGCAAATTCTTTTGCCTACAAGGTGTCATCGACCACTGACTACTATGTTGTAAATGTTGTACTGCTTTAAGATTATTATTATTACTATACTAGTTGTGCCCGCGAACTATGTTTCGCCTTAAAGGTTCAAAGAAAAAACTGTAAATCTATTATCCCGCGGGAACCACTTAATTTTTCGGGATAAAAAATATTTTACATAAAATAAAAACCGACTTTAAAAACACTGAACAGTTAAAAATAATATAAGAATAGGTACAGACAACATCACACTTCTATATTGAAGTCGGTGCCAAATTTTAAGACTTTCTAGGAGATCATCATTTGGCACCGACTTCAATATAGAAGTGTGATGTTGTCTGTACCTATTCTTATATTATTTTTAACTTTTCAGTGTTTTTGAAGTCGGTTTTTATTTTTTGTAAAATATTTTTTATGTTTGACTTTTTAGTGAATGAAATCTTTTTAGTGAAAGAAACCCTAATTAAATTAGCGTTTCCCTCAATTTTCATGGGATCCCATCATCAGATCCTGACTTCGGTGACCTTGTGACCGCTCTTGGAGTATACTCTATCGAATACGAAAAGAATTTTGAAAATCGGTTCACAATTGGCGGTGTAATCGCGTAACATACACACAAAAAAAACATACACATTGAATTGAGGACCTCCATCTTTTTTGAAGTCGGCTAAAAAGTGGCCTATATGTTAATCCATGTCGTAATCCGTCTGTCGTAACCTAAAAAATTTTATCCAAATCCGTTCAGTAGATTTTGCGTGAAAGAGTGACAAACATACATACATCCATACTTATTTACACTTACAAACTTTCGCGATTATAATATTAGTAAGGAAGTAAGGATTATAAATCGAAAAGACAAACAAATATTAGATCTTAAAAAAATCATGCGCATTATAATTTTCTTTTTAGTGTATAATGCAATAATTGAAAGCTGCTGTTAAAATGTAAATATAATTAAATATTATTAATGCGTTTTTTTAGAAATAAATGATCACCATTTATCTGTCGTGCAAGAAAGAGAATGATTATGTTCGGACATTTTATAGTTATTATTTATGGTCGTCCTAACCACGTCATTCAAAAACTGCTAAAATCTTATAAACTTGTTTTGAAGAAATATATTATAGATATATTTTTCTAAAGCCTGAAGTTTTGTAATTACTTTGATACAACTAAGAAATGGCAAACAAGCATATACTGCCCACCTGATGGCAAGTGGTAACAGTCACCAATATTGTACATGTGGTTCTTGTGAGATTCGCAGCAAATCTGCAACCCCCACAAGAACCACAGTGTACGTTGCCAACTTGTGACATAAAATGTAAAGTCACGGTACCCAGTAATTCCACTGCCTTATCTTACTTACTTACTGCGGCAGAAATACGTAAGATGGTGGTACCCAAGCAGGTGCAGAGTCTCGCTCCGGTGTATGTTTATAATGTGTGTTTATATAACTACTATCTTAAATTGTAACAAATATCAGCTTATTGTTTTAGGTAAAACCGATTTATCCCCATCACCAGGAAATAATTTAATTTTGTTCTTGAACATGTTAATTGCTTAATATTAACTATTATGCAACTATTTAAGTAAGAATGAGTGCCTTCGAAATGAATGTACGATATCTGTATATCTGGCGATGAATGTGTATATGTGGTTTCTTTTATTACAGAAAAATGACCTTAAATACTCGTATCATCCCTAATTTTCGACTTCATTATCGACTTTCTGAAATAAATACATACCTCTTATCATTTATTTAATAACTCATTCGAAGTTCTTAATAACATACATAATATTTTACTTATGCAAATTAGTAAGTTATTGTCTTTCAAGTATCAAAGCTGTAAGAGCGAATGTTCGCTCTTACAGCTTTGGGCAATATTAACTGATTAGAGATAATGTATTGGTACTCAGTTTCAATATCAGAGAATGCACAATAATAAAATATATTGTAATAACGGAACTGATGCAGAAACTTAATAATGATACGATGGATTGTTTCTCAAAATAATTTGGTAGCAACCCTAGCAGAAACACGGGGCGAGCTCGGAGCGCCGTCATTAGAGCGGGCGTTAGTGGCCGCGCCGGCGGCCTAGACATTTTTTATGCAGCCCGCAAGCCGACGCTTTTTTCAACTCCGACGACCACAGTCGTGTTGAACAAGTATAGAAACTATGTATATCAATTTAGCCAGGTTTTTGCGATTGTGAATACTAAACATGCTGACTGCGATATAGAATTTAGAGATGATTCAAGATTTTATGACAGAGATTCAAAAATTTTTTGGTAGCAGATTTTTTGGGAAACTACTAAGTCTTGTGTAATTTTTCATAATTTGCGATATATTCGTAGCTAAGATGACGATAATGGAAAAAAATTGTACATGTATCAAGTATGAAGTAGTGCTCTAACGTTTAGTTTACCTACATGGTGCCTCGAAATCTCGTGTAGATATTTGAAGAATACTGAAGGACATTTTTCGATCTTACACTGGTATTTCAATGCATTTGAAGCAAATAATAGTTATTTTTAAATGATCGAACAGAGTGTAGGTAAGTAATATTGAAATGAGTTTTTATGCAGGTTGTAATTTTGAATTTATAAAAAAATGATTTGATGTTCCGTGTCACTACAGTTTGTTTTGTTTGTGAGTGACTTGAAAAATATACAATTGTACTATACTGTTTATATTTCACGCTGTTTCATTAACTACAAGTGTTAACACTCTTTTCGTAAATTTAGGATTACTGATTTGCTATTTAAAGGTAAGAAGTACAGTATTATTAACCGATTTATCAAATATCAAGATATTATTTCTAGCGCCATCGGTCGCGTGACACGTGCTAATTGTGCAGGCCTTTGGAAAACACGAATTGTTATGCCACACTCCGCACTCACCGTAATTTGTATGCACCTCTCGGTGGGCGCGGTTTGAGGCTGAATTTAAAGCTGTCTGCACTGAGCTATGGTTAGAATCATGTCAGCTGCTAATCAGATGAAATATTTTTAAAAACAAGACTTTTTTGGACTATTTTGGATAATTATAAGCGATTGCAAAATGATCTACCATCAATGAATATTCATAGTTAACTGTGAAATAATATTACTATACAATAAATATTGTATTGTATGTAAGGAATTTCAAAGTATCTTACATTAATATCGTCATGGGATGTGTTCTATTATAACTACACAATGGACACTGTAGTTTTTCTTTTTTTATACCAATTTTACAAATGTGATGTCCCAGCAAATAACACTCGACGCAAAACTGTACACCGAAGACATGTTTTAACAATGAAGGCAGGTTATTCCTCTCCTAGGTTTCTCTTATGAACAGATACCTAAGAGGGGAGTAATGACGAGATATGGAAGGGGTTAATGATGAAGCTCGTGTAAGTGAACGCTGTGGTTAGACCAGACTCATTTTTCCGTTTCTTCCAGTCGTGCCTTCTACTAGTAACTATATTTCGTAAATAGTTTTAGTATTAATTAAATTCATCAGAATATCTTTGTTATGTGATTAATATTAGGCGCCGAGAACCAATGTTGATGAATCGTTAAATGCATTTGAAATGAGAACTGTGTTTACGAAAAATCAAACTATTACCAAGATATTTGAGCGGCGTATATACCCACTGGCAGCCCATTAAGCTAGGTCGGTGACAAGGTGACGCTCGCCCGCTGCGGGGCGATAGTGTAGCCCGTATCCTGTCGTGATGTGCGCTCACTCGGCTTTCGAGCTCTATACTATTTATACTCGTATATGTCTGCCTAGTATACCACTTGGTTGATTTCTACCCGATCCAAGACAGTCTCTTGCCATTTCGAAAGTACATTATCCTCATTATTTAGACATTCGACTTAGATAATATTCATAAATATAATTTATATTAATTTAATTTGTTAGGTTGATATAGTCTAGTATTATATTTTATTTTTATAATTTTTGACATACATTTTATATAAAAATGTAATTTCTGGTTACAGAATATTTAACTAATAGTTTAATAACTTTGAGACTATTATGTACCTACTCGTATCCTTATAAGGTGAAACATGGCTGAACTTATTATTTCAATTTTGACATCAATGCGCCCATGTTTAAAAATCAATAAATGAATATAAAAAAAACCTCAGAAACTTGCATGTGTCATTGCTTGTCATTTTCTTCATATGCAATATGATCTTTATTTACGTATAATTATAGAAGCGCTTTTTAGTCTAATGTATTTACTACTAACAACTACTCATTCAAATATTTAGATGATGACAAGAAGAAGTCATCAATATTATCATATTATATAACAATAATTAGATCGCACCGCATCCTCTGGCAATAGCTTTAACGTAATTGTTCTCTTTCTCCATGTTCCACAGCGTACTCATATTTGTGAACTTATGGCTCGGATAAATGAAGCAATTGCGTTTCTTAGGCACGTCCCATAGACATTTTTATAAAGTATTTGGTGCTTTCGTACGATGTACTTATGGGTTATGTATATTTGCACACACTACTGAAGAAAGACTATCACGTGACCGAATTACCAATTCATCTGTTTATATCAAGTTATGTGGGTGTTGAAATCGGCAGGTGAAACGGCACATTTATATACCACTTTTATAATGATTGATTCGTAAACTTAATGCTTTTGTAGTTTGGATTACAATGAGTTAATTATGTATTGGTGTTGTCCCTTTATCTACCCATTTAGAAAATACGTAGCAAGATACTCATAAATCGACAAACTTAAATATAACATGGGTTGGTGTGTGGCAAAAAAATTATTCATTACTTAACATTTTGGCCTCTTTATTGTAGTAACATTTTTCATCGCTGTGTAAATTCTCTAACAAATAAATAAACATAATGTTAAGTAATTGGGTAAATAGCCATACCTTAGCTGCAACTACAAATGTGATATCACTTGAAAACAATTATCTTGAACTAAATATTTTTTAAGAAATTACGATTCTACTAGGTAACCCAAGGATACAAGAGCTCGACCACTAGGATCCCCTAACCCGATCCCCTAACCCGAGGGGATCCTCGTGAACTCCTCAATTCATCAGAATCCCCAAACCAACGCAATACTGCATTCACAGTATAAAAATAATACCACACAAATGGTGTCATTGTTGTACAATTAATTCAAATAAGCACAAGACATTACATAAATCACTAGTGAGGCGGCAGAGTTGTTATAAAGGCTGCTAGCGGTGAGTACCTATGCCATTAAACCGGCTTAAGTTAGCAATCACTTTCGTTAAATCTTTTCAAATTTTGCCTTTATTTACAAACAATACATAAATATGTATGTATTTCAGTTTCTTGACTTCTATATCATAGACGATTATATGAACTTTTAACTTCTATGTAATAATATAGAAAATTTATAATAAAACGGTGGACAAAAATTAATTAGTTACCAACCCTAGCAGGAACGAAACACACTACGGGTAAGCCCTGGATAGGAGCAAAAAAAAGACAGTTCTACGAGTACATAGTCTATCCAATTGTAATATAATTCATTGCGAAGAAGTTGACATCAACACTGAATAACGCAGCAATTGCCAGCGAAGAGACAGGGATAAAAACCGAAAAAGAAAATTAGAAATAAATATTTAAATCGATATTTTTTTAATATTTGATAATCATGTAACTGGTAAATGTCCACAATTTTTTAAATTACGCGGTACAGGGTTTACTCTTTAGTGAAAATAATTGTGTGATTATTACTTCTTTATAATAGTAATCAGCTCGTAATTCAACTGATTTATAAAAGGCAAATCTAACTCTAACCAATTTATTAATGTACAGAGTTTTGAATGGTGACAATCAACATTGATTTTCAATACAATACAATGCACTCACCATCGGGTAGGCAGTCGGCTTGTTCGCCAACCTTGTTGTATAAAAAATGCCCATTTTCATTTTATTAAATTAAATATGAAGCGCCAAGTGTGTTCGGGCGTAGTATACAGTAGGCAAGGCAAGCACGCGACGAAATGGGCCGCGTGATCCCTTGTCACACATCGCGCCGCCCGCCACGCCGCGGTAAGGGTTGCCAAAAATAACACTCACATTATTCCTTGGCATAATATTGTGAATTTTCAGTAGCTCAAAATCATTGAACATCATAGCGATTTTATTAAAGCGTAGTGGTTTGTGTGTATAGCTCAACGTTGGGGAACGAACTGTTTTTTGAGTATTAATTATTTAAAAATAACGATTAAATACCTAAACTTTGATAGAAAATTGTAATATTTGTTTAGCCGTCTTACTAAAATAATATTCCCCATATTATATTCGCAGTAGATTATATGAATAATAGACAAACAATCCAGTAAATTTATTTTTACATACGAAAGGGCGGTACTTACCCGTAGTGTGGTACTACCATTGGTTCTACCGGTTGTACTACGGATATTTTTTCCCCGTGGTACTACTGACGTGTCCGGTAGTACTACTGAAGATTAATTTTGCCTCTAGAAATACTTGTCATTTTTGACAATATACCACAAAGTCAACCACAAATGTCAGGTGTCAAATGTTAACTCGTGATCATCGATCATCGACTACCAGATGACTTCAGAAAAAAACATCAAACACGTTGGACGTGCCTATAAAATTTAAGGGTTCCCTCGATTTTCCTGGTATTCTATCAACAGAGTCTGACTTTGGTGACAATGAGATCAATCGGGAAGTGGGTATACTTTCCGATTGGTCCCACTCCCATCTCAAACAACAAAAATCCAAATCGGTTATAAACATAACAGAGTTATGAGGTGACAAACGTAAATAAGGGTTTCCCTTGATTTTCCTGGAATCCTATCACCAGATCTCAACTTTGGTGACAGTCAGACCAAACGGGAAGGAAGAAAAAGAATTTTCCAAATCGGTTAATGAATGACAGAGTTATGAGGTAACAAACGCAAAAAAAGAAGATTTAATCGAAATGATAAACTCCTCCTTTTTGTAAAGTTGGTTAAAAAATTAAATTACACTGCAACTGGCAATGGAAACGTTGCGTTAATGTTGCTTTTATAATAATTTAATTAATTTCTTTGAAAGTATATAATTATAAAAACTGATAGTTGGTGGTCTTTTATTATCAAAAATAATAAGTGCTAGGGGCAAAATTAATCCCCCGTAGTACTACCGGACACATAAGTAGGACCATGGGCATAAAAAAATACCCGTGGTCCTACCGATAGTACCAACAGGGAAGCTCGTGGTCGTCATCTCACCTGATGGTAAGTGACGATAAGGCCGAAGGTGGAAGCGAGCTTCGCCTGGACTCCTCAACAACTGAGGAACTGGCTATGTTACCTCTAATTGTCGGAACACGACAATGCTATTAGCATCGTTATTATGGCGACAAACTTAGGTGGTAGCTAGCCAGGCGGGCTCTTCAGAAACCCTACCACCACCCAAACATCTGCGCCCATTGGGAATCGAACCCCGGACCTCCCGATCAACACCCGGCGATCTTAACCACTAGACCACAGAGAAAAACTTTAACTTTAGCCGTTCAAGCAACATGGAATATGCATACCTCGTCAGAGTATTATTTTCTTTGATGCATACTTTTTGTTTTTATGTTCACAGTAGCTTCTTTAAATATTAGGCAAACAATCCAGTAGGTAAAGCTATTTTTTTATTACGATAAAATTCACAAAGTTATAAAAATTTTGTTACTTAGAAAGATATAATCCGACATACTTAGATTGTGACGTCATTATATCTACACGTTTGCAATTTTTAATAACTAAGTATTTTATGTTTCATTATATTTAGACAGTCTCTTCATAATTTGTTGAGGTTTTAATTTTAAGACACTTATATTGATTTTTCTAAGACTGAAACAGTTAATGATGTGCTAAGAAATGAGTAAACATTTTTCCGTCAAAGCGTTTTGAATTGAAAATATAAAAATTAATTCTATCTTCTTAAGTCGCTTCTCGTATTTTTCCTTTTAGTTACAAGCTGTCGCCGCAGTTAGAAAGTCAATAAAAACCAATGTTGCTATTGCAATCTTATTTTGTCTTATTTCTCTTTCGTCGCTCAATTTCCATCCAGCTTTGAAACAGTGTCACGATTGAAAGACAACTCTCAATATTTTAAAAGAACAGTCTGTACTTAAATAGCCCTTTAGAATAAGTTACTTATGTAATAGTGTCTTTGACTTCCCGAGGGAAGGTGCAATTAATCCTACTATCCTACTAATATTATAAATGTGAAAGTGCGGATGTTTGGATGTTTGTTACTCAATCACGCACAAACGTCTGAACGGATTTGTATGAAATTTGGCATGCATGTAGCCTTTGACATGGAAAAGAACATAGGCTACCTTTTATCCTGATTCCTTAAGTAGTTCCCGAGGGAAAATTAAAAATTGTTAACGAGCTAAGCTTTAGACACAATTCTGAACTCCACGCAGACGAAGTAGCGGGCAGAAGCTAGTATAATATTATAAATGTGAAAGTGTGGATGTTTGGGTGTTTGTTACTCAATCACGCAAAAACGGCTGAACGAATTTGGATGAAATTTGGCATGCATGTAGCCTTTGACATGGAAAAGAACATAGGCTACCTCTTATCCCGATTCCTTAAGTAGTTCCCGAGGGGAAATTGAAATTTGTTTACGAGCTAAGCCGCGGGCAGACAGCTTTGAAATTTAGTATGCATGTCACCTATGCTATGGAAAAGGACATGTACTTTATATTCGTTAGAGCGAAGCTTTAGACCCAATTCTGAAGTCCACGCAGACGAAGTCGCGGGCAGAAGCTAGTCCTATAATGTTTGTTTGCATTTAACATGATGCAGTTAAAATGTAGGTACATTCTTATATTAACTCAGATATTCTGCCCAAGTATTTCTCTGTCTGGTCCGCAGTTCGCTGGCCAATCGCCAAACTTTCCTGGAGTCATTTTTATATGTAAGCCTGTCTTTATACACAATAATTCAGGTGAGTTTCTGCCTGCTTTTGGCTATACCCAATTGCCTTTGCCACGAGTAGACAATGTTTATGGTTTGTTTGGTTATCTTGAGTATGAAATAAACATTTAATACAAATAAAATAAATACAAAAACGTGGTAAAATTTTAATTCAAATATTATTGGGACATTGTGAAATTGGATCTTCTTTCTTCTTCTTATATATAAAAACTAGCTTTTGCCCGCGACTTCGTCCGCGTGAAAATCCTTCTTATTGATTCCCTTTACAAATCCCACCCCGTTTTTATACCCTTATTAAATTTATTAATCACTATGACTAGCAGAATAGAAATGCAAGATTTGAGATCTGCACACAGTCATAAGAAATATTGCAATAATTTCAATCTAATTTTAAATTTACCAGCCAGGGTAGTACATAACTAGCTATGTTCTTATAATCCATAGATATCAATATATTTCTGTTTTATCTTGAACATAAAGTGAACGTCCTCAAGTGTAGAGAGATGTCTCATTGCCCCGACCAAAGTTCCCCTGACGACAAGAGTACTCATCTACGAGATAGAAACCATATTTGAACACGATATTCTTAAGAATATTAGTGTTGTTTAAAAGTTATAGTTATACAAAATATAGCGTCATGCAACATTTGTTCAAGTACCTATATAGGTACTTATTTCATCAGCATCGTCATTAAAGTAATATGCTTATAAATAATCTTAAAGTGATGCTATATAGTGACGTCATGTGATTATATACTGTTGGCGAGTTATGATAAATAAAAAAAATATCTGCGAATCTCCCAATTGGTAAATTGATGGAGTCTGCCTGAATTCGGTAAAAGGAAGACACGTTTAAGTCTTCAAATTCACTTTCACTTGTGTGTCAATTTTCAAATCGTTAATGTGTATAAGCATATTGAACTTTATTGCCTTATATATATTAAAGTTTGAACTACCCAAGACGCACCACAGCCCATTCCATTACTTCCTCTCCAGTCGGTAGCGACCCCTCAGGATATGACACTTAGGGAGTCTGTTGTTCCCTACCGTTCAACAAGCTATTTTGTCTCTCCAGTTATTATTCGCTGTATTCATAAAATCGTTTGATTGTCCAGTCCGATGTGAAGGAATTCCACTTTGAAACTGCCTACTTTACCTAGTCCACTTTAAGCATTGTTTATTTCTTTGAATCCATGTGTCTTATTTACACTCAAACTGGAACATCACTACGATATTCGACAAAACTTTAAACAAACCAAAGTTGCTGGTGAATTTGTATGTGAAAGTTCGAGCCAAATCAAAGTATCTTTATATGAGTGCAAAAGCATCTTTGGAATAGCAAAAATAGATCGTCCCCACAAAGCTTATTGTGGCTTTGGTTTCAGTCACTAACTGCTCAGTAATATTCCCAGTACCGTGAGAAGACATTTTGTCTCGCAGTTGTACGCGATATCTATAGACCGCAAGTGTTGTAGTCCTCCTTGCTAATTTCGAAGCACCTAGGTTATAGCTATTTTGGCCTGGGTTGGCTAATTGGCTTGAAAGCTTTTGCGAGCGCAAGGCTTCTGACTAACTAGCTACTTGTGTATTATATTCCTGGAAAGTATTGCTAAAGTATGCACCGAAACTTTTATGAAATTGCTTAATTGGATCACGTTTTAAGAACCTGTTGTGCGAATGAAATGAAAATAATTTTCCAGGTATTTACTAATGAACTCAAGCTATTCTCTGTTTTCATCATTGAGCTTTCTTATATTAATGAATCATTTTTATTAATTGAAATATATTTTTGTAGCTTTCCATGAATTAGAACCGTTATTAGGCGTTTGTACAGCTGTGGTTGAGGATAAGATTGGTATCTATTTTTTGTGTGATCACTAGGTACGGCGTAATAAGACGATGTGTTTAGTGTTTACTTTGGCGAGTAGTATTCGGAAGTCCTTCGATCAACTATTAAAAATTTCTTATTTCTTGAGGATGTTTCAAGATAGAACCAAAACATTTTATTTAGGCTTGTTTATAATAGGTGTCTCTAAAACTGCTGTCGTAGCACGCACCGTGGACAAAACGGGACAAGAGACAAATAAGATATTACTTCTCATTCTCTTACATAAGAACGAAGCGATACGGGACGAGGGCTAGTCACTTTCTCATCTAAAGACCGTGCGCCATGCTAGGCCTGCCGGAACAATACGAAAGCTCTACACTGAGCCATCTGTCTGGTCAGCTTCATTGTTTAGAGAATACATCTATGTAATATGTATATAGATATGTCGATAGCGTTTACGTCTTGAATATAGATGAATAGGTCACGGTGTAGGTTTTTAGATGGATTGCTGGACGAGTGAATTCAGTTGACGATCCCCACACAAGTACTAAGTTATCTGCTGCCGGTGATGCAACGGACATTATTGGTCTATCTGATACAATAACTTAGTGGTGGTGTATTTTGTTCTACAATGGCAAACGTACTGAGATGTGGATTGTGGACAAACGTACTCGTAGTACCCCTTCGACAAGATAGAAAGACGAAATACGAAAAGTACCTAATGAGGGCAGTGGGGCTCTCGATGTCATTAGTACAGGAGTAGTTTTTTGTACCCAGTTAAAACGTTAAAGAGTGACTTCCTCATTAATAATAATATGCTATCTCGCTGAGCTCTCCAATGGCACCGCTCCTTTAGACCGTAATGGCGCCATCCGTCCGCCCGCCGCGGCCGCCCCGCTCATTGCCCGGCGCACACCCTACTTGATTGATTGATTCATTCGCGCGTCTCGTAGCGTTAAGTGCTCAGTTTAGCTTGTTATCAACCGGCCCAGTAATTTGCGAGGAGAAGGGGGGGGGGGGGTTCAGCTTTAGTGCGCATACGACCGTTGTTAAAGTTGCGAGATAACACAGATTCCCAGATGTTCTCTTTGCTATGTAGCGATTATGAATAAACTCTATTAATTTCTTCATTATCCATCATCGACATCGTTAGTCGTAATATGACACTCACTGCTACGCATAGATTGTCCCATTGGGTCAGTGTGGGTTGGTGGGGAACGCCAGAACCTTCATCATCATCCGTTCCGTCCGTTCATCACACGGTTCACCGCGAGCAGTTGAGGCTGGCATGGGTTCTGTCAAGTCCCGTGGGATGTTACTCGGAACCCCTTACATCTCAAACATTGTATTTAGATCAATAACATTTCTGTTCTGTATCAATTTTTTAAGAAACTCATAATATGAGTAACTCAGTGTCAATAGAAGTCACTGTCGCCTGCGTCTCAGGGCCTGTAGCCTAAGCGCGTTCTTCGCGTTCGTTTCGTTAACATTATACACCTATGAGAATATTTCGTGATGTGGATCCATTCTCATACATTTTGTTCCTTAATAACTTCGCTATCGTTTAGAATTCTTACTTTGTGTAGGCCCTTAGGTCTTTTGAAGTCTTATCACAATCACAGTTTCGAGAAAGCCATGTGATTTGTAAAAGTTACGAGCACACTGGGTCTAGAACTCCAGATAGAGTTGTCAGAGTGAAAGTTTTTGTTGTTGAACAGAAAAGAATGCTGTCCGATTTCACAGTTCCGAGTTTGTGTATTTACAATGCTGCTGTTTAATACTTAACATCGAAAGCCTAGCGCGTGGTACGATGCCATCTAGGTGATCTAGGTCAGCTGTATACTAAAACTGCGGCCCGCTGGGCCTTTGTGCTTGGCCCATCTTTAGTAACAAAACTGTAAACCATCAATGAAACTGTAGGCGCACCGAGGAAATAAAATAGGTAACTGATAACCCTACCGGGGTCCATTGCCTTGAGCGTTACCTGAGCGAGACCTTTTCCTTTTTTATTAAATCCAAGTTAACCATTTATGTACCTATCGTTAATTTTTACATTTTTTCTCCAAGCAAATCACTTAGTACTGGAGTGTAAAATTAATGAGCATTTGAGAATTTCGTTCCTAAAAGACACCCAGTGCCCTGTTGAGGAGCTCCTCTTCCTTTTTCACCAAATTCTTAGCTCTAACTTTAGTGTTAAACATAGCGATAGATTCCTCAGCTTTATGATCCACTCATTGACTCGTCGATCTCAAATTTTAAATAATGTAAACATCGTTAATGATTAATCTTGTACAATGTTGTTAGATCTAAGCCGCCTTAATCATAAGATGTATGGCTTATAAAATAAATAAGATTAAAAAAAAAAAAAAAAAAAAAATTAATTAGAGGAGCGCGCGACACAATGACTGAAACCTGCTTGTGGCCTCTATATAAAAAAGTTTGAATATCGCTGATCTAGGTATTTAACTTTGAAATAAACCGTAGGCTCACGATGCTCTTGAATTACATCGAGAATAAATGTTTAGACTATATCATAATTATAGCGTCGGTGGCGCTGTGGACTCGGCACTTGCCTTCTAATCGGGAGGTCCAGGGTTCGAGACCGCCATGTACCAATGTGTTTTTCGTTTTTCGAATTTCATAATGTATATTTTTCTGACGTTCCTACGGTGAAGGAAACCACCGTGAGGCATCCTGCATATATCTGCGAAGAAATTTAAAGGTGTATGTGAAGTCGACCAATCCGCACTGGGCCAGCGTGGTTGACTAAGGCCTAAACACCCTAACTTGGGGTAGGCTCGAGCGGGTGGGGACGTATCTAAGCTGTTATGGTGATATCCATTTCTATGTCAATATATATTCTATGTCAAGTTTTATGAGTAAAAATATCTTACGTATATTTTGTAACCAGCAAGCAATTAATTTTCTCAGCCATTGACTGATTGTGTCCAACTGTAGGAAGGTTCTCATGATATATGCTAATTTTCTGTTATATTTTGTTTCAGGTAAATACCATGACAGTCAGACAATCAGCAGAAGGTTGAGAAGAAGTGCGTGTCAACGGAGACTTGTGTGTTCAGTTAGCTATATTAAAGTCACCTTACAGTTTAAGTACTACTTCTCCCTAATATCGGCTTCGAAAGTCGACTAATTCTAATTATTATGAAATCGCTACGAAAAACGTTGATTCAATTCGTATTACATTAGTTTTTTACAAAAATCAATCAAAATATCCCAAATATCATCAATTAATTTATTTACGAATGTTGGAGCTCCTGTTAATTAATATAATTATTAAAATATTTTTTTCTATATATTATACGTTTTCTCGTCTATTATTGCATGAGATTCTCAAGTCCGAAATCGCCATCCTGGTACATTACAGTTTTATGTTCGCTGCGCTCTGTGGTAAACTGACAGTTAAGGTCCAGCGTTAGTGGTTTTGCGGGGACGATTATGACAGCCTTACGACTTGCATCCGCTGTCGTAGACAGACTTTCATAGCCTCAGTAACGAATAACAAACTGTTATATTTCACATTAAATCAGACATCTCTGCAGTTGTTTTGAATAATTAATTTAAGTTTATGACTTCGACCAGCTTAAAATATTGAGGCCCGCCATGGAGGTTTTACAATTTTTGAAACATTTAATACAAGAGCATAAAACAAGCTATTTCCTGATTAAGGAGAGGATTAGAAAATCTTGCAAAAATGCTTTTTAGGGAATAAGAAAGGACCACGATATGCCACATCGTCAAACCTCTGTTAAAAAATTCTAGTTTCAACAGTAAGGGAATATTTTTAAACTGGAAAAAAGGAGATGTGAAACTTACACGTGGAGATAATTGTACATAATGCTACGACACCAATTTGAAGCTTTTTGATATCGACTTTTCTTCGATATTTCATCAAACGTTTCAAGTAGATAATAAAAATATTTTACAAAAAATAAAAACCGACTTCAAAAACACTGAAAAGTAAGTTAAACACTGAAACGATGATCTGCTAGAAAGTCTTAAAATTTGTCACCGACTTTAGTATAGAAGTGTGATGTTGTCTGTACCTATTCTTATATTATTTTTAACTTTTCAGTGTTTTTGAAGTCGGTTTTTATTTTTTGTAAAATATTTTTAATTTTTAACTTTTTAGTGAATGAAGTCTTTTCAGTGAAAGAAACCCTAATATAATACAAATTAGGGTTTCCCTCGATTTTCATGGGATCCCATCATCAGATCCTGACTTTGGTGACCTTGAGACCATCCCAGGAGTATACTCTATCGAATACAAAAATAATTTTGAAAATCGGTCAACAATTGGCAGAGATAATCGCGTAACATATACACAAAAACACGTTGGACACACGTAAAAATTTAATGGTTTTTCTCGATTTTTATGGGATCCCATTATCAGATCCTAACTTTCGTGACCATGGGACCACTCTTGGAGTATCCTCTATCGAATACAAAAAGAGTCATCAAAATCGGTTCATAAACGACGAAGTTATCCGCGAACAAACATAAAAACAAGCATATTATACGGTCGAATTGAGTAACCTCCTTTTTTCGAAGTCGGTTAAAAACCCTTAAAATTTTGTATACATAATTTAAAATTTAAATTTAGAAGTTAAGAAAGCAAAAGAAAATGCAACGATTTCTCAAGCAAGAAGACATGAAGAAAAAATAGAATTCCGATACCGATCGAACAGTGTTGGTCAAATTTGAAATTTTGTTTTTTTTTGTACATTTATCAATAACAATATATGACATTATTAATAACCTTTACATTTATTAATAACAATATAAGAATAACATTTTTGCCGACAATCATTTGGTAGCGAAGCTGCAGCCATAGTTCTAAACACGTACGCATCCGAGTATGTTCAAACGTGTCCGTTACTTAGCGTAGCGGCGTAATGGTGCCTACCTACACAATGTCACGTGACGTGACGTCTTTCCCTTAATTACTTTTACAAGATAAACAAACTTGAGTGGCGTGACGCGTCCAAGGAGCTAATGTAATTATTAATTCCATGGACGCGCCAATATTAATCAAAGATTGACTCGAGATTGAAACTAGCCGGCATCGGCCGCTTTTGTTTTTTATTTCAAGAAATCTTTTTTATAGGTTAAAGATACAAACATCGAAAAACGGACCCAGTTCAGGAAACGATGCACAATATTCTTTTTGTCTGTCGAACAAAGTAGTAAATGTAATGACCTAAAATGTTAATTGTTAGACTGATTTTACTGGCCATTGGCATATTTAACAGGGGACTACATTTGTACAGAAAAACGGCTCTGATTTCCTACGAGTACTTAACGAGCCATGCAATCGCATAAAGATTTCATCCGCAGAAATGTTCATTTCTATTTTAAAAAAAAAATATAATAGAATGGACACACGCTTTAAAAATTCGAATCTTACCAAAACCACTCGTAAATTCATTCGAAATCAGAGAAATGGCGTGAAAATCCACAATAATAATCTCTGACATCCCTATCTCCCTAGTTATCCTCACATAGCTGGCGGCGCGGCGCGGCGGGTTGGTTTGGTAATCTAATTCAGAAATCCGGCTCCATATGGGTCGGCCGTCAGCCCGCCCGTAATCGCTGCGGCCGATGCCTCTCTCAATTTATGACCGCCTGGTGCTCCCGTGGTCTCGTAATGTCGTCACCGGGACGCCCGACGCGCTGGCGTTATGAGATGACTGACCCATTTGACATGCATGATTTAATGTATGATTTTTTCGCACGCAGCTGCCGTCTCGCGCTGTTTACTCAAAAGAGCACGTCTTTGTTTAGATGACAAATGACGGCGCGGTTGTGTTATTCGAGAGGTCGCATTTGCTGTTTTTTGCATAACATCGACTTTCAAAGAAATTTCGTCGAATAGAATAGGTACTTAACAATTAATTACTTATTAATTAAGTACTTTTTTGAGCGTTCAGTTGAATTCGGTACCAATATTCGTAAATGTGTGCTATATTGATATTTTTATCTTGAGAATGAGTGAACGGGGATCTTGCTTCGTAAATAAATAATAACGTAGATTGGTTCTGAATCGGCAGGTGATTACAAAATGAGGAAACTAGTAAGTGTAAGTATATTTTTTTACGAAAAAAAAGGATTCTTTCACTTTTGGCAGTTGGATCTTTAGTCAGGAGAGTCCGTCGCCAGCCATGATTATTCGTGACAAATTAATTTAAGCCTCTTTTTTACGTAATCAAAGACGGGTGCGCAGTACTAGTTACACTTTTGTATACACTCTTGACTTCCAAGACCAGACGACCATTTCTACTAATAAAGGAACCACAGAACGTTCGAACACACACGTTCGACATAGATTCGGTTCCGCTGTGGTTTGTTAGTCGAACCTTATTTACCGCTTCCGTGGTCTAGTTGTTGAGACCACCGGGTATTGATCTGGGTATCCAAGGTTCGATTCCGCATGGGGGCAGAAATTTTCTTCTTTGTTGGTGGTAGGGCTTTTGAACTCGCCTGGCTAGCTACCACTATCTTACCTAAGTTTGTCACCATAATGACAGTGTAAAGAACATTGTTGTGTTCTGAGAATTGGGATGATGACTGAATTCAAATTTTTACGTCTCGTCATTAAATATTAAAATACCGTGGAAAAAGATGCAGTCCTGTGAAATTAGAATTAAAATCGGCTAAGAAATACATTAGATACAAGCATTTTAAATTGTTAATTTGAAGGCGATTAGACAGAGAGATCCGACATCAACCGTGACGTCATAGTTGAGTACGGCCATATTAACCCCTTGTAAATTGCCGTTTTGCTAGAAAGAGATGGAGAAAAATCTTTAATACCTTATATCTTGGTTGTTTTTATAGTTATTCTAAAACCGATCTATTAGAACTTCTATTAAAGCAAAAAAAAATTTTTAGTCATCTAGCCTATTCGACTTAAGATTCCAGGGGCCCAATTCAGCTAATAAGTTACAGCTGAATCGAAACTAAACCGTTGCGATCGACCAACCTAGAACGCCACCTTATCACGTCATCGAACAGTTGCATGGCAATATACGCGCTACGATTGGTCGATCGCAACGGTTTAGTTTCGATTCGGCTGTAACTTATTAGCAGAATTGGGCCTCTGTTCTACACTTACCATCAGGTGAGATGAAGGCCAAGAACTTCCCCGTTGTGAGTAAAAAAAAACTCTACAAAAGCATAGTACGCCGCACGCTTATTTTTCCGCAGTCGTTCCGCAGACAAAATGTATGGAAATGACATTAGCTTTTTTTTAAGGCGGGGGAATCTTGTTACGATTCAACAAAGGGCTGAAAGCTGACAAGGCCGCCCCAACGATATGCCGTTGGACTCGGGTGTACACCCCATACCTGGTTAAACCACCCTTCAAGCAACTTCTGCCTCCATAGAGGCACAATCGGGATCGGCGCTAGCGGGCGCCATTCCCCGAGGCCATTCCCCGCGTAAAAAATGACATTAGCCTAGGTGACAACCTCATTATTTTTTCCGCCTCTAATGTCATCTCCATACATTTTGTCTGCGGAACGAATGCGGAAAAATAATCGTGTGGTTGTGGACTAAGGGGTCTGTTCCTTCGCTCATACGTGCGAGTTGAGGGGCAAACACAATCGCCTTGCCTCACACAACAGAACCGATAAATTCGCGCGGCCCGCGTCACATTACAAGTGGCACTCGCTGTAATGACGTGCTTGTCCCAGTCGCTTCCGCGCCCGTCAACCCGCCGCCCGTGCCTGCCCGTCGCCAAACATCGTACCTATTGCTAGGCCGGGAAAAATTTCATGCTGTACCCGTTCTATCGATAAAGACCGAAATTATGCAGTAGATACATAATATTTACCGTATATTAAAATGTATTTCGTTAAAAAAAAATCACCTCTGACAGGATTTTGTAACACCGTTTTTTCTTAAAATTTCATAAAACACTAATTTTGCAAAAACACTTTGTTTTCACTGTAGTTTTAACACAAATTTCACAACTAAAATCGTAATTACAATAACTTTGTCAATGAATTTCACAATGTCAATGTCAAGTGTCAACGTCAACGTCGTTTCACGTCACGTCATTGACATTTGCAATTATCTTTGGTCATTATTCGATTTTGGCATAAACAAAATAAATCTCGCGTTTATCCTGGCCTTATTTACAAAGATAGTTTTTTTTCGCCCAAAATCCCGTGCTCCCCTTTAGGTGGGTTGATTTTCTCAAAATTCGGAATTTGACATTTAGACCGTTTGTTTTGATCATTTTTTGAGACATATCATAATAAAGTACACTTAAAGCTACAGATCATATAATTATGGTTTCGTCGAATAGAATTCGGAAAGCATTCACAGTTTGTTTATGGTTAATTTACATTACGTTTTGTTTTCCAACCAAACTTATAACTTTGGCTGGAAATACTTATGGTATATTGTAGAATTTCGAAAGATCCGTATGTTGACTTGACACATCATGACACACATGTTGTGAAATGAATTTGGTTTTAGGGAAGGTTCCGTCGCCAATACGACGCTTAACATTCGGTGAACGGACCTCGATTCTAGTATGTGCGTAAATAGAACGCGCCCATTTTTCACCCTAGTCTTTGAACGCGTCTTTCGTCTATGTTATGATCTCCGAACTGGTTAGTCTGTGAGACATCGACCGAAGAAATTTGTTATTGATTCGAAGATCATAAAGTATTTAAATTCATTTCTGCGAATAAAATCCATAGGTATTTCTCCCGTTTTCCGTGTGAATTTAATTTGAAAAGCTACAGTGAGACTTCAAAAGTCAGTTATTTTCGTTTTCAGTTTGGCGAGCAAAAGCTCAGGAAAATCATATTTTTAATCGCCGGCGCGCGATTCATTGAATTAGTTGGATAAATAAATTATATCAATAGATAATACTCCGCCCACACTAAGGTATCTAATTAACTTATTATATTTCATGATTTAAAACAGATTTTGTTAATTTTATTTTTATTAGTGGGAATATTGATTATTAAATCAAACATATAACATTTCCAAAATTCGCCTTTTTCATCCCCTATTTCATTAAAAAAACCTGATAGTAAGCGGCATTTTAGTGGGATTAATGCATATATTGAGTAACACTTGTGAATTTCATGTTAAATTCTAGATTTTCACTATATTGAGTTTCACATCATACTTTGGCAAATAACTCACAAATTAAGCTGTTTTCTTTTTATTAATAGCAGTAATTATACACAAAATAGGTGCTCTCCCCTCCATATGTCCTTTTTATTAACTAACCAATAAGAAACTTTGACAATTCATTGAAAATTATGTTTGGAATTAACTTGCAATGTTTATTACATGAAATTCAAATGTATTGACTGGGATTCCTTCAGAACTCAGTGTTAGACCCACTGACCCTAAGATCATAGGCATATTTAATTATATTTTTTAACCTAACACTGTGCTATGAATCTCCAGGGCAGTTACCGGAGGCCGTAGGGCTCCGCTGCTTGACCTTACAGCTAGAAACCATAACAAAATAACCTAGTATCAAGGAGGAATTCTGTGGAATTACACAAGTAATATTAGAAACAGAGAATAATCTAAGAAACTGGAATTTTAAATCTCTGACCCGTGATCGCAGAAACTTAGCATCGAAGGTACGCTCTACTAACAATCGCTCCGGGGAAAGCTACTAATTTAAAAAAAAAGAAACCTATAACTATTTGTTGGTGTACTTTATTGCCCCTCATTTTATAGTTTTGTACCCAATTTGTACCTGATTTTTACCTACCGAGATTGATCAAACAAACCTGAACCATCCTGCCCTTGGCTTGTATCAATTAAAAATTTAGTTAAGTGCTTTGCATTGATTTTGCAGGGATTTTGTTTACTTCAGTAACATTATACATAAGTGAATTATAGTTATGTACCTACCAGAATAAAGCTTTTCATTTTGTATCGGACTAAAGGAATAAGTTTGTTTTTTTTCTTTCAACTTTAAGATATCCCTATATTTCGACAATTTAGCAAGAAAAAGCACTACAATTTTTAACCTGCGTTTTAAACACATTTTCCTTTTGTTTTTCAATTATTTCTTTATTGATTTTATTCATTTTTCAGTTAATTTAAGGATAAAGAAAATGCAAAGTTCTACGAATTAATAAATTAGACACTTACATTAAACTTTTATTAATAAAATTTTCGAAATATGTTCCCTACTTCACTCTACAATTAAAGACACATTTACTGGAGAAAGAGACTACACATAAATGCTTTCATATTCATCTGATTTGAAACCCGATCAAACACTAATTGTGGTTAGCTTCGACTTTCAAAAAGTTTTAGGAACACTTTATGAGGATAGTATGATGTTTTTTTATTGCTAACGGTGGCAGACGAGCAAGTGGCCCACCTAATGGTAAGTGGTAACCACCGCTCATGGACATCTGCAATGCCAGAAGCACAGTTCAGTCACTGTCTATATCTGGAGAGAAGTGCTCTTTTTAAGCCTCGTTTGAAGTAGCAAATATCGTAGCGCTCGGGAAACACCGCAGGTGGGAGTTCGTTCCAGAGCCTACACGTACTAGACGAGACGCTAACTGTGCTAGACGAGATCGGTTCCAGGTAATATGGATGAACTCTACTGCTGTGGCGGGTGCTGCGGTGGTTAAAAGGTGAAGAGGTGCAGAAGGAGCACCACATTGCACACAATTCCTCAGAGCATTCCCCATTAAAGAGCCGATAGAACACGCAAAGAGAACCAAAGTCCTTCCAATGCTCCAGCGTCTCCATCGAGGCCGTGATATTGGAATCACCGATGATACGGAGTACCCGCCTTTGCAAGAGGATCGAGCTGGTATTTCGGAGCTCCTGACCCCGGTGCGAGCAGTACTCTATCATCATCATCATATCAGCCAAGAGGCGCCCACTGTTGGATATAGGCCTCTCCCAAGGATCTCCAGTACTCTATATGCGGTCGTATTTGTGCTTTCTGATAATCGGTATACCGTGCGGTATACCGATTATCAGAAAGCATCACCCGTACTATCATTCGCATAACAATGCATGTTCTCAATGGACGACATATCATTGATATGAATGAATCGAAAGTAGCTGTATACAGTTTTACAGTATATGAGTGTAGAACACAGAATGGACATTGCTACACGTGGGGAGAAGCAAACGGTAAAAGAGGGAGTTGTGAAATAGCCACCTGTTTTTTTCGTTAAAAATTAAAGGAATTGGAAAAAGAACAATAAAAGGTAAACAGAATAAGAGCTTAGACATAACAAACGAAAATTTAGAAGGAAGTAGTGGTATAATATTGGGCAATAACACAGATACTTTACCAACCCCATTATAAGGACCAGTTGGGAATCTCAGTCGTAAAATACAATGACCTAAAGAAATTATGTTAAGCTGGCATAATCCCAACAAAATTCCACAATGAATATTTGAATATCCCCAATAAAATGAAAGTAAAAGATACCTTCAATGATTCTGATGATAATGACTGTGAGGATAACAGTGTTGATAGAGATGATTTAATGAAAAATAGACTTAAAATAATTTATAATAATTTTATTTACTAGTACACATAAGATTGTTGATTACATTACACTCAATAACTTTACCATAAAAATATACTATTTTACCAAATAAAAATGTTGATTGAATCTAAAAGTTCTAATATCTTTGTCAGTACACATTTGGTATGCAGAATGAAATGCTATCATGAAATGAAAGATCATGAAAGGAAAATCTAAGATATTTTGTCCTTGACACCATTCAAAAACGGACTAACAATCAAAAATGGCAGGCAGATTTCGAAAAAAGTGAAAAACCGTGGTTTGTCTCATACACTAATTGATTCTTATGTTTGAAAATACAGCGATACTCTAGGAATGAAAGTAGGACTTCCGACCTTCCACCTCCTATTAAAATGATAACCACTATCCTTTAGGATAGTCTAGATTTGATTAAATGAAAAGATAACATACTGTCGATAGTATCTTTATTTGTCACATCTCACATCCCTAGCAGTAATTTCGCTTGCGATCCCGCCCGCCCGTCGTCACAGCCTGGCTCGTTGTTACTCCACTTTTACTTGCGTGATCTTCATCGCTTTTATAAATGTCAGCTGGGAGCTGTGGTCGCGACTTACCTACCAAATAACAGATAAGATACAAACACGTTTATTATCTGCGAGATATTTCGCAACTTTCGTTTCAACAACGCATTGAAAATTTGGCAAAGGAAAGGTGTAGGAATCTCTTACAACTATGGTTTAAGTTGAATCATCCTCTTAAACGACGTCAAGAATTGCTTTCAAAGGTCTAATTAAGATTTGTAATAAGAATAACTCTTTGTTCAGAAAATAATTAATTATTTAACGAGAATGGAGTATTATGTTGTAACATAATAATGTTTTCGTGATATCAAATAAGAAGTTGGTCAAATTGGCCTAAGAAGACGCTAATGAATGCCCCAAGTAATCATTTCCTTGAAGCAAACAAAGTAGGTACAAAGTTATTAAACTAAAGCAGCTGGTTGTGGAAAATCAACATCGTTGGTCTAACTTGAGTTTAGTGGTGCATTTGCTTATCGAGTGCAGACACGCTTCATATCTATACAATAATAAAAAATAATTAAGCTAAATAAAATTATTTAATTAAATCGCGTCTCTATTAATATGGATAAATTTACAATCATGAACTCACTGCATGCAATTATTTATGCAATGCAATGCATGCAAATGCATGCAATTATTATGCACAAAATTTTTAATTTTGTGAAAATACAATTTTCATTAATGCTGGAACATTATTTAGAGTATTCGGATTTATGGAAATGTGAAGGAGCGCTATCGGGATGTCTTATTTTACACCACACGCAGTCACGCCATATTGGATGTGTATTGCGTATTTACATTTACATGATTCTAAGAAGTAGGATGTGGACTCGGCACTTAACTTCCAATCGGGACGTCCGGGGTTCGAGACCGCCATGTACCAATGTATTTTTCTTTTACGAATTTCATATGTACATTTGTCTGACGCTTCTACGGTGAAGAAAAACATTGTGAGGCAACCTGCATACATCTGCGAAGAAATTCAAAGGTGTATGTACGAGTATGTGAAGCACAGATATATAAAGTGATGTGAAGTCGACCTATCCGCACTGGGCCAGCGTGGTTGACGAAGGCTCTACAGACGGACTGCATTTTAAACTGCATTCCGAATGGAAAATTGCAGTTCAGGTGCAGTTTGAATGCAGTTGGTACAACTGCAACAAAACTCCAAACCAACTGTGCAGTCCATTTGCAGTCGGTGTGCAGCATTCGGACTGCACCGTTGAATTGCGTTCCACTGCAGTTGACCCGACTGCTTGGGGGTAGTAGGTACCTACATCCTCTGCGAACACCTATTTCTTTGCTTGCAGTTCTCTTGCAGTCCGAATGCAGTCGGTGTGCAGTTCCAACAACTGCACACCGACTGCAAATGGACTGCACGGTTGGTTTGCAGTTTCGTTGCAGTTATACCAACTGCACTGAAAAAATATTATTTTAGCAGAGTACCTTTTTGGCTCGGTTACAGTCACATCGGTAAATTTTAACTAAGACTTAACTAAAAATATCTAAGTGAACTTGGTATAAAGCAGACCTGTGTGTATTGCTAAATATTCTTGTCTAATAACAAATAAAACATTAATTATTAACAAATACCTTAATTGGTAAATTTTAACACTTTCAAACATGATCCAAAACTATTAAGTGATTTTGTCAACACTTAATAAGTATGCTGTTGTTTTTAAACAAGTTATTTCAATTGGTTGATTTTTACAAACATTTTTATTTAATAATAGATGAGTAGAACTTATTTGATCCCAACCTAATTGTTTATTGATTTTAATCGAGTAATTTTTGGTTGATTTTAAGACATCAACTGATCTATTGATATATAAGATGAATTCATTAATTCGAGTCACGTTACTTATTTCCTTTTAAATGACTAAATATAATCGGTTAGTTATAGCAAACTACATTATTGTTAAACTATGTAACAACCGAGTTACGTAATTGGGAATAACCTTTAGAGAAATCAAAAAGAGGAATAACCGCTCTGCTCAGCTAAAACAACAACACAACCACGGTAAATCGATCTCGCACCCACTCATAACCAGAAACTCACTCGTGCTAGTCACTAGTGTTTTGTGAAAGAAGATCTGTAAACATCAACATATCTGAGTCATCGCTGCATTACACGAAATTGGAACATCGTGCCGTCATAAAATTCCTTGTAAAAAAGGGGAAAACGGCAAAGGAGATTTTTGAAGAAAAGTCTGCAGTTTATCCAGAATCTGGACCATCGTCCTGCCACAGTCAAACGTTGGACAAGTTGAAAGAACACCCCCCCCTCCCCCCCGCACCGCACCGCCGTCACAGACGAAAACATCGCCAAAGTGAAAAAAAAAGGACTGTCGAATAAAAATGTGGCAGATAGCAGAAGAGTTGGGCATCAGTAATCCTTTGCACATGAATAGAATTAGAGCACGTTGGGTTCCAAAAATGCTCGTTGAAACTTCTATGAAGTTTATCGACTTGTGCAATGACAATTTGAACGAAATTTGTAACCGTATTGTCACCGTGGATGAAACGTGGATTCGACAATATGATCCAGAATCTAAACAAGGGAGAGAAGCCGCCAAAGAAGTTTAAGGTCGAAAAGTCAACTTCGAAACTCACGGCTACTATTTTTTGGGATTCGGAAGGAATTTTCCTCATTGACTATTTACCAAAAAAAAACTACAATGAACGCCGCGTATTGTGCAGCACTTATAAAAAAAGTACGCAATCTTATTGTGGAAAAAATAAGAGGGAAAATTAGCAAAGAAATTCTGTTTTTGCAAGACAATGCGCCAATCCATACGGCGCGAATTGCGAGGCAAGCCCTTCGAGAAACTGGCTTTGATGAATCACCCATCCTACAGGCCAGGCCTAACTCCCAGCGACTTTTTTCTCTTGAAAAATTTGAAAAAGGACCTTCGGGGAAGAAAATTTGGGGATGATGAAGAAATTAAAGCTGTCGTGAACGAGCATTTTGACTTCAATGATTCATATTATTTTTTTAGTGGGATACAAGCAAATTGGCTGAGAAAACCGAGTAGCTTTGCAGCAGTTACTGAGTGAACTGGTTGTAGCAATCCAATAAATTGTTTGAGAAATCCGAGTAACTTTGCAGCAGTTACCTAGTGAACCGTTAGTAGTAACTCAATAAATTGGCTGAGAAAACCGAGTAACTATGCAGCCGTTACCGAGTGAACCGGTTGTAGCAACCCAATAAATTGTTTGAGAAAACCGAGTAACTTTGCAACTGTTACCGAGTGAACCGGTTGTAGTAGCCTAATAAGTTGTTTGAGAAAACCGAGTAACTTTGCAGCAGTTACCGAGTTAACCGGTTGTAGTAACCTAGTAAAATTGGCTAAATGCAGTCGATTTTACTTTGTTGTTACTAATGAATGCTACTATGCTATCAATAAAGAAGTGTTATTAACAAATTGTAACGGTTAATACTTATCAAGTAATGATAACAAAGTTGACATATTTGATTTTAGCTACAAACTTTGCAGGCGTTATATTGACAAACATGCTGGGTTATTTTCAACAGTATTTTATTTATTTTTAACCCTTACGTTTTTTCCGTGTGCATTCAAACTGCAACTGAACTGCAATTTTGCAGTTGGAATGCAGTTGAAATGCAGTCCGTCTGTATCCGTCTGTATAGAGCCTGAGGCCTAAATACCCTAACTTAGGGTAGGCTCGAGTCCCTCGGTGGAGACGTATATAAGCTGTGATGATGATGTAGTACTAGGTTACAGTTCACAGGTTGATTTACGGCCGGTTTCAATATTCTTTTCACGAATAGAAGTAAGCTTACTATAGTACGAGTATTGTTGCTACGCATTTTTTTATAAAAATAACATAGTCTAATATACTCGTATGAGATGAAAAAAATAAAGTAAATAATTACTGCACATATCCACCGGATGCATTCGCGAAATATTTTGCGCAGTTGCAGCCGGTTGCACCAAGTTTAAAGTTTTACGATTTCATAAAAAGTAACAACGTAATATCTAAAAATGGGTCGTTTCACTATTAAATATATGATTGGCGCCGAACTTTCAACCTTTTTAAACGTAAAGGATAACATAAAACTACAACTGAAACTAGATTATGGTGCGCAATCCTTACGTATTTATATTGTTACTTTTACGAAATCGTAAAACGCAAATTTAGTGCAACCGGCCGTTAGTGTCTACTGATGTAGCACTAATTACTGATCAAGGGGAATCGATGGCGGTAGAGGGGATTCGAATGAAAACTATTACATCGCCTCTAGCAAAAACGCTGAAAGTGAAAGTTTTCACATCATCCGTTCGTATATCTAAAGAACGCGCGTTGCAGCGGATGGTACAAAGTCAAAGCTTACGCTTACGGTCGGTTTCAAGTTTTTAACATACTCTCCACAGATAGAGTTATCTGCAGTACCTAATTATTTACTTTATTTTTTTCATCTCATATATTAGGTATAGTTGACGATAAGGGTTCGTGATTTTTACTATACCTTCTTTGCTTGCTTTTTTAAAATGAGATCACGCATTCAGTAAGTATCCGATTATTTCGCATATTAAATAAAGTTTTAAGCGACACATTTATTTAAAAGCGCTTTCCACTTGCCAATGCTACCAAAAGTTGATTAAATTTATTTAAGCATGCCGAGGACAGCGATAGTTAAGCGGACTTAAGTAGTATTGGGAAACCTCCAGTTTCAATAGGACCTTACGTTTTCCATTTCAAATGCAAACTTTATAACTGGTCGTTTAATCGCTCCAGATTTCGTATAGAATTGTGGGATTCGAAAAGTTGTATAGTAATTAATTTAGCATATTTAAAGGAATATTCAAAGTTCTTTAATTAAGTTCATATAATTGTTAACCCGCCACTGGTGACGTCAATTTGACTATCATCATTGTTGTCGAAAGCTTCATGCAACGGAATTTTATAGTGAAGAATTTTCTAATTATTTTATTTAATATATGTTATCCTTAATAAAAATATATTACCTAAACCACGTAAGTTAATCATAATTCATAACATGTTTACTTTAAATTATTTTTAAACATTTTCACCTAAAAGACATTGTAGACTCTTAGAAAGACATACCGGCAAGTTTTGCGCCGAGTTTCGGTCACACCAGATATCCAATTGGACTATTGGTACCTTTGTGTCTAAATGTTACCGCCACTGTACGAAAGCACCACCATAAAAGTCCGCCTTCAGCACTCGAAACCAATACCGAACGACGTGCGAGACAGGGCCATGTTATATCACCGAAATTGTTCACATCGGCGCTGAAGGATGAACTATAGAGAACTCTGAAACTGTATTTACGAGTATGTCAGATTCCCATGTCGTATCTTATTCTGTAGACGTTGGAGGCTCTATTCTGAACGTTGTTGACGAGTATGTTTACCTGGTGCAAATAAAAAGCGGTGGCTTCTTCTAGAAAGAGGCAGCGTTCGTGATGCTACGTAGTAAAGCCATCTAGTGAAGGCAAAGGAATTTAAGTGTATTGTGGCCATACCATGGACCTCATAACAAGGCTCACACTCACCCAAAGGGCAATAGAGAGGGCAATGTTCGGAGTTTCTCTGCGTGATCAAATCAGAAATGATGAGATCCTCGGAGAGGCCTATGTCCAAATTGTCCAATAGTGTGTGTTTCTCGGGCAAAATAATGATGGCGTTTGACAAAACACAAATAAATCGTAGCTGTCGGTCTGGAAAATGCAATACAATGCATCAACCTAGATTAGGAACTGCGACGAAAGGCGATAATAGAGTAAAAAGCTATTCAAATTTAAAAAAAATCAGAAGGCTTACTCTTTGCGCCAGCAGGATACGATTTGGCACCACTTAAGACTGCGGAAAATCAGAATTTCAGCCTACAGGTTTGACAAACGGTTTTCGTGGAGGATGGCGGCAAAACAAAATAATTTAATAAAGCAACAATGTCTTAACTAATGCATACTTAAATAATTGAACCCAAAAATATCTCTGACCAGTATATTATGATGAATGACGGTATAAATATCCATAAACGTGTTAAAAACTATGTGATTAGTTAAAGTATAAAAATTAATGTGTATGGATGGCACCATGGGGGATATACGAGTAGGATAAAAAATCCACCACATTTATTCTTCACAAAATATTATCCCAAGTCCAAACCCAATAAAATTACGACCCTAGTCAACCTCGGGGGAGATGAACCTGCAAACACAGGTGTACGGTATTCACTCACTATTGTCACTGATAGGTTATCTAGCTCGGAAAGTTTTCGCGTCTGAAAAATAAGCGCAATCACAAAAGTTGTTCAATGTTTATATATCTAGCGCAGAGTTATAAAAGAATCGCGCCATAAGATTCAAGAAGTTTGCCCCGGTATCGCTAATATTTCTGGCTAATGTCTTGCCAGTTCTTAAGCCCTTAGTGTCATCGTATTTTGTGCTATCATTTGATATCTGTCATTTTGCATTTCAGTAAGTTGAAGAAGTATAGTTGTTGACTAGGCGAGCATAAGTTCAATGAGACGTGGCTACCTTATATGAATATTTAAGGGTTGTTGATCTAAAGTATTTGTAATAATATTTTATTTACTGTGTATTTTATAATTAATATGATACCGGATATACGAATATACTTAATATAAAATTTCAATTCAGATTGCATTAGCTATTCAAAGTATGCGAGTGCAACTTTGTGAAACCTAAGGATGAGATATGGTGATTATTTTTGTCGAACATGACGTTATTTTTTTGTTAAATCGTTTATTTATAACCCAGTTAAATGCAGTTAATTCCCAGTTAAATAAATGCTAAAATGAAAGTCATTCCAAAGATATCGTTGATCGGTTATCTACATCTGAAGTAATTTTAAATATTATTTCTTTTACGGAGCTTTGAAGTACAAAGTAAAGATAATAATAATGTAGTGATTAAGAAACCCTTTCTCTACTTCTGTGTTACGATCATTCACTTTTTACAAATTCTTCTTATTTTAAAAAGTGAATCTCTCGAAAGTATTTTACTATTTACTTTCACTAAAGCATAAAAATGCTTGCACATTAATTCCCAGAAAACATTAACACCACAGACAGCCCATCTAGAAAATTCTTAGTTGAACTGCCCCTAAATTGTAGTGAAGAAACTCAAAGCTGTTGCCAACCCTGATGTCTAAGTGGGCCCGGCGCTATATCTGTGTGGGAGCGTCGACAGAATCACCTGGTCCCGCAATTTTACGAGCCGCGCCGTGTCTGCCGACTGCCTCCGGGTTTCTTTGACGCCGATAGAGATGTGAACTTTCTGTCGTTAAGATGTCGATTAAATATATTATGTCGTATATGTCGTATATGTGTGTTCTCTACACCAAGGAGGTGTTTAAGACAAAAAGTTGACTATGGAAAAATATGAACGTAAGTATAGTAAACCGCCCGCTTGAGTTTACTATACGAATTATCCATGCTAATCCCCCATCTATCATTCTATACGATAGGGGTCAAGTTTTTTAAAATCCTTTCCTAGTCGACATCGATTATTCATAACTTAACTACTTCTGGAGGTAGGTAACACGAAATTTTAAGACTAACTATACTGTCTACCATATTTCGTGATTTGTCAGTGACATATTCATGGATGTCGTTTTGGTGTAAATTTTTATTTGAATAAATTGCACACGTACTATTTTTTCAGTTACAACATGAAAAAAGTCTAGAATATGTCGAAGTGTGGATGCACAGTAAGCTCCTTGTCAGCTATAATGTTTGACCTTGTACCGTTCTTATGTGGCTCGTAATAGTGGCGGTTTTCGTAGTGTAAATGTAAAGCTTGAATGGGAGCTTACTCTACTTACACACTTTTGCCTAACTATGATGATGTTTATTAGCATTTGAAGATGCATAATACTTACAAATTGTAAGATTATCTTAAAATATAAAAGTATCATAAATATTAAAACAATAATATCGATATCTACAATTCCATTGAGTATCCCGTTACTAGGTTCCGACTAACTCCCGTCCCAAGCGAGGCGATGGAATTAAATCGCACGCACGACACTTCCGCCCCCCTTCCCGTCCCCGGCCGACTCGCTGATGCCGTGGGCTCTTCGGCTTCGTTTAACCGTAGGGTTGGCACTTGACAGCTCTTTGAAAACCTGCATAGCGTTTCAATTTCGCTGAACTTGTACTCTGACAAACACCCTATTGTGAGCCACTTACGATTTCTTAGCAACATCCGCTTTCTTAGATAAAAGTTGTTATAAAGCAAACAACTTATGTTAACCTACGCGTCATACATGGAAAACGAAACGGTTAAGCCATATTTAGTTGTTTGTATCGTACGCAATGAATTAGGATTTTGGAGCAATATCATCACACAAAGTTTTTCTACTTTATTACTACAACTAAACCATAGCGATTGGAAAATATCAATCATCAAAGTACCAAGGCGGTTAAAATAAGATTTAAACTTCAACTTCTATTAACTATTTTTCGTTTGTTATATACGCGTATTTCAACACTTTTGCAGATTTCAAACCATCAGCGTAGGCTACGGTTACCACATATATTACACAAAATATATGATTCATTGCTAACGAGTACTTATTTATTTGAAAAAAAAAACACGGAGTGTTTCTATGGACTACATAGGAATAATACTAACAAAGAGTAAGTTTTCTGAAAATAAAAATCTAAATATTCAACGAGAGCTTGTTCGCGACACGCGTCAGCCCTGATAACACTGTCTATCTCTTGACTGATGTAAAGACGTTTTTGTTGCCGGGGCGATGTCGCGACCGAGCGCGCGGCACGGGTAGCACTACACGTAGGTATCTACTATTGGGACGATTTTTGGTTGAAAGACTACGAAGGGCTACTATCTAAGCCTTCAAACTCAAATTCGCTGTATCAGAATACCTACTACGTTTACTTACTTATGTAAGTAAACGTTTTGTTGTTTCGCAATTTTCGTACTCGAAACTCCGAATATGGTATTAAAGAGTAGTCCTTCTGCCTCCTACTTAACAACTATAGGATCACGCCTAGAGATATCAAGCACACACAGGCGGAGTCGGGGCCACGAAATATTGGAAAGGGGACGTTTTGATGGTCTCGCGCCCACTCATAACCAGAAACTCATAACTGGAATAAAATGTGGCGACTCATAACTGTCTTGAGGACCCACTCATAACCATGGTTATGAAATATATTTTAAACTTATAAAATATTTAATTTAGAGGAGTAACTCATAACCGAACATAAAAAAAGCAAATACCTAAACTGTGAACTACTTTGAAGTACATTTGAGACCAATAGTGCTTGCTTACTATTATATACTTGCATACTAATTTTAAAGTAAGTACTTCTTGTCTTATTATTTCATACTAAAAAGAAATATTTAGTACGGCAATTTCAAGACGCAATACACAATCCAGTGCATACCCGTGGTACTACTCACGTGTCCGGTAGTACTACGGGTGATTAATTTTGCCTGTAGTACTACTTGTTATCTTTGACAATCAAAGAACACCATGTGGGTAACTATCGGTTTTAATATTTATATTATTTTGAAGAAATTAAGGAACGCTTTAAAATAATAAAACTATTTTAAAAGCAACTTTAACGCAACTTTCAATTGCGAGTCATTTCATTTTTTAACCGCCTTAACAAAAAGGGGGACTTTATCATTTCCATTGTGTTCTTTTTTACGTTTGCTACCTCATAACTCTGTCATTTATTAACCGATTTGGAAAATTCCTTTTCGTTTGAGGGGGTATAGTTCTCGATTAGTCTCCTGTCATCAAATCCGGGATCGGGCAACACCCGTTGTTTTATACTAACAGTAACACCAACGGTAGTACCACGGGTAAGCACTAAACAAATCTAAGGCGCATAACACATTGCACCGGACACCGCTCCGGTGTGCGGTGCTGCGGTTTTTAATTTTGACTGGAGAATCTTAATTTGTATACAAAAACCGCAGGGTATAACACACTCGCACCGCATCACCGTGCGGTTGTACAGCGCGCGCGACGGCACCGCACTCCCGGACGGTGATGCGGTGCGGTCCGCGGGGTATGCGGGTATGCCACACTGTGCCGCAGTATCGTACAGATTTTTGCGTAGAAAGGACGTGCATACGCTTAATAGATCTCAACATAGATAATGCGGTGATGCGGGGTGTCGTTTTGCACCGCAGCTCCGGACAGTGATACGAAGCAAACCGTACGGTGGCACGGTTCCGTGCCGCCGCAGCCGCATGCGGTTTTCGTCCCTCCGTACACCGCAGCGGTGTCCGGTGCAATGTGTTATGCGCCTTAGTGCGAGGAAGGCATAAATAGGCTCTCCGAGACATCTTCAATAAAAATAACAATATTAAGAAGTGATTGAGAATTAGTTTGTCCTGATAGCTACATCTCATCTAATCTTTCAAGCGCCGCATATGAGAATACTACCTATCTATCCAAAACCTAATTATTATATATAAAAATTTAATAATATGCATATTATTTGTGTGATAGGTATTTCTGCATATTTTTTATTTAGTAAGTATGTTATATATAGTATGGTTTTATTTTATATATTTTTGTTACCCTTATAAGCTGCTATACACGCAAATTCTATTTTATTACAATTTCACCTTTCGCAGGTCTGCTGGAAGAAATTTCATTTATGAAATAATCAGATCCTTTTTAACGGACTTCAAAAAAATAGATACAGTCGAACATAGAACCTCTTCCTTTTTCAAAGTTGGTTAAAAAAAGAGGTTCTCAGTTTGACCTGTATGTTTGTATGTATGTTTGTCCGCGATTATCTCACGTTTGGCTGAATCGATTTTGATGCGGTTTTCAGAAAAGTATTTGTTACTTTTAGGATAAGGTTTTGGTGTTTTAAATTAACTAAAAAGATTGAAAAGAATTTTTTTTACAAAAAATAAAACCGACTTCAAAAACACCAAAAAGTCATAAATAATCTGGAAAATCTTAAAAAAAAATATAAGTACCTACTAGTTCAAATTTGGCACGAACTTCAATATAAAAGTGTGATGTTGTTTGTATTCTTATGTTATTTATAACTTTTTGGTGTTTTTGAAGTCGGTTTCATTTTTTGTAAAAAAAATTACATTTTGTATTCTGTATTGTTTGTGCTGTCTAATTTTAATGCGGATTACACACCGCAATAGCCACCCTCACCTTGCCGACCTGCAAGATGCCTCTTTACACCTCTTTTATACCAAGCTTTTTACTTTGATTTAAAATATTATTCACCCTTTTTTGTTAATGTTGTTAATAATTATTAAAGCGACTGTACATAATTGTGTAGTTGTGTTGGTTATGAGTTTCGTCTTCTCACATCAGCAGTTATGAGTGGGACCTTTTCGTATTGGTTATGAGATTTTTGGTTATGAGTGGGCGCGAGACCGTTTTGATGCGCCGTCAATGTTGTTGTTTGTAGCTATTTTAAAATTAGAATTGGAACAGATGTAAGTACCTATCTAGTATCTAAAAGGAACATGAAAATGTATTATTTCGACACGCACAAAAGCATCGACATAAATCATTAATCACCACAATTAACATCATTCTTCACCACAGTCAACCTCACATTGACTTTGCAGTTTGCACATCAAATTCTTAAAGATGCGTATCAAATTCGAGTCACAGGCCACTTAAGTAGTTTGTTGTCATGAGTTAAAAATACTGCAAAATAAAATTGCCTTGTACTGCAGTCAGTACCGGTATATGGAAGTAAATGACAAAATTGGATGACGACCGATGGTCAATTAGTAAATGTTGACAGATTAATTAATGTATATGCAAACGAGCCGATACGGGTTCGTATTCGTAATCTGACAAAATTCCTAATAGACGTAAAGGAACATTTATTTATAGCCGAGCAAAGTGGAAGCTATCAGAAGAACTTGGATAAAAAAACGTTCGTTGCGAAGTTATACACATTAGTTTATAGACGAACATTTACTAAAACTAGCATCAGCAGCTAGCATCTATATTATTTTGTCAGATTGATAAATGACTTTTTAGCAAGAGTGAATAAAATTGCGCTAGAGAATTTTTGAGACTAATTGCGATTGTGATAGATCCTAAATTACACAATAAAGCCCTAAGTGAGTCACTTACGGTTGCCTTGCCAATGAAGCCTCACATCACTATCACTAACGAACGAAATAAAACTAACAACGTATTTATTTATGTACTAATACGAAAACTGAGAATAAGAAAACTGATGGATGAATCAGCAACCTGACGAATAAAGAAACTGACAAGTGATAGTTCGACTTGCATAAAGTACTTAAATCCGCACACTCATTCACACGTAGGAACAAAACATGATGTTATAAACGACCGGATTGGCTTACAAGGGATCCGATAGTGGTGTTTTTGTCCTGTTGGAAGCTGCTGAGACCCACTCATAGGTCGCAATAGCAAACAAAATAATTAACTATTTCGTAGGGAGCCCTGTGAGGTAAGGTACTTAGCACACTGCATGAACTCTCACTCATCCTCATTTATCAGCGAAACTTCAACCTTCAACTTCAAAAGCAGATGATCAAAAAATCTCCTCTTCTGTAATTCTAAGATGAGAACTACTTAGGCTAGTTTTGGTTTAAACTAATTATTAACCAGGGAATGATTCGCTGTACATCCCCAATGTGCCCAGTGGGTGGATCATTTTTTTTGGCTGTTATGCGTTGTGCATTTGAAGCAATTGAAATACGTTAAGTATTTTACATCCTCGATTTTGACCGATATGTAAGTATTACCAACAGTTGGACATAGGCCTCTCCCAAGGATTTTTCAACTAATTGCGCCTACTTTGCCTTCTCCATCGGCTGCCTACGACCGTCACCAGGTAGTCAGTTCACAATGTGGGGGACCTTTCAGTGCTGCGTCTTTTGTTATCTGGCCGCCACTCGAGGATCTTTCCATCGCCGCCCATCAGTCCTGCGAGATGTGCTTGCCCACTGCCAGCTGCCACTTAAGGTTCGTATTTTTTTATAAAAAGAGAATAAAAAACAAATCTATCTAAGAGGTATATTATAAACAGCTTAGTGAGTCATCTCTTAGTTTTGCAAAACAATAAAAAAGCTCGTGATATTAAATATAAACAATAATAGAGAAACGCGCACACAACAGTTGGCAACCCGGTAATCTCTAAAGGATTATGGCGGTTCTTTCTTTAAGGCCGCATTAAGCACCCGATCTAGAGGACAACTCGACTTGTTTACTGCTGTTTTCGGTAGGTTATCCCCACCCCTTTCTTTAGGGCTGACAAAAATCTTTTTATATTTTTTTCGAGTTCCTCCCTGTTGTATTGTATTGTTATAATAACCTATGTAGGTATGTACTTAAGATATAAGTAGCACAAATTAATTTTATTACATTATATTCAAAAGTCAGTCAGTGTTAAAACACATGTAATTGACCTCTCTGAATAATCCATTCATTTGATTTATTTATTTATAATTAACACGTTTTTCGACGTTCTGCGAAAATGATGCATTCGTTCATTGCGTCGATTTCGATATACAGCTCTCAATCATGGAATAAAATCAGGATCTGGAATATATTCTGCAATTTGATGACTGCGAGAACGGATGACTTTAACGAATTCTCTTTTTGATATCAAATCACGAGTATACTATGTAAGTTGCATTTAGTCAAATCGACCGTTCAATGTATGGTTTCAGTGTTAATGTTAAGTAAGGACAAATGAATAAACGTTCGACATTTTTACACAGTATGGTATGCTATTTTCAAAATTTATTGTTGCTCTATCCTCGTATTTTCGTAAAGGTAATACTTTTATGAATGACTTATTCATCATCTGCCGCCAGGGTACCTAAAAATTAACTGCCGTAGACCACAGTGATAAATTCACCGCTCTCACGTTTTCACATTTTTACGACACAGCCTTCCATGCGGTCACAAATGCGGGACCGGACTAAACTTCGCAAGCTGGCCATTAGCACACCTTTATTTCTATCGCAGTAAGGTCTGCAGTATCTTGGCTCATTGACCGCTAGACCGCATTCTATACGTAATGCATGCCGTGTTACACCTACTTTTTATGTGTTTCTGGTACTTAGGTGCTGACTGCTGGTACGGTAAAATAGCTTTGCAAATGGAATATTGCAAAATATTTACCGTAATATTATGTAGATATTTTTCAAATTTAATCTTAAAGGTTAAACAGTGTTTAAACCCAATAGCCATATTTTGTATTAACTAAATCTGTTTTATGTTTATGATAAAATTATTTTAATTCAGCATCATCTCATATACATTGTGTACGTTGATTGAATTGGATGAAAAAAGGTGAAACATTTCAATCCTTTATAAGATCTGAACCTTTTTCCTTTAGAAATGAAATTCGAATAAATTGGGGCGTGTCAGCGGTCAACAGTGCGAGTTTACAAGCCACAAATCACCAGGTCCCTCCGCTCCCGATACATAATCTGCGCGATCGATCCCGGGCCAGGATAAAGGGCTGATCAGCCTCCTCCGGCCCCTGCCGAGCCGATTTTTACCTGTCAAGCGTCACTCCGACCCGGATTAAGTAAGGGATGACGGTACCTGGACGTTTTAATTCTTGTTCGAATCAAACTCCTCACAAAGTCCCAGTAAGGGAAGAGTGGTTCAGGATTGGGCTGGCGAGAGCGATTGAAGGACTTAAACGACGTATGGGCAGTTTCCGCTTGTGATAAAATTGTTTGAAAAACAATATTAGCTGTTTTCAGAAAAATGCTTTGATATTTTGTGTGTAGTCTGTGAGAACGTCGGAAAATGTGAAGAAAATTCTTTATTTCACTATATTAAAGGCCTAAAGAAGCAAATATTTTTGTTGTATATTGCTATTTAGGTGTACTAAACCATGTATAAACGCCACAACATGTTTGTTTGTGGCATAATTGAACAAAGCGTGTTAGACCATAGCTTGCCTAACTTGTGTCCGTACTCCGTATAGTATAGATACTTCAAGGGAGGCGACGAATATTTTTCAAGCATACATTAGTGAATTTAAGCAGAAGTCCCTCTTCTTGGGAAGTCCTTTGGCCAGACGTGGACATATTGCAACCCACTTTTATTCGTAAGAACAAAATAATACTCTCCGTCATATACTGAACACAACTTAAAAACCACTGAGACTCAGCGATTCGCAAATGCTTAGGAGAAATATAAGTCCCCGTGAAAAATAATCACATATATAAACCACGGAACCAAGGCGGCAGGCATGTCCACACGCCGAAAGAATGCGTCTCAAACAATAACCCGTCGTCAGGCGGCAGCAAAGCAGCCATTATATCGCGGGCCATTTATACCGCGCATTAACCCGGGCGGGCGGCGGACCAAACGTCCCGGGACGGCAAATACCACCCTTGCTGGGTAAGAAATCGCTAGGGTTGGCAGCTTCCAGTATTTTTCGAATAAGTGGGAAGAAATCAGGTTGCTTATCTTTTATCCGATGTGGAATACTCCATCCACTGTATCACACTGATAGGGTTGTATGTGTGACGATAAGCCGGAGACTAGGTACCTGTTTAACCACCCAGAGTCTGTAGCGTCAGTTTACTGTAGTTCTTGATCAGACAAACTCAGTTTGCGTAGAAAAGGTGGCGTAAACGTAGCGAATGAGTAACAACTTCGTAGAAAAGACGATAGTCAATAACAATACGCTGTAATGAAATGAAAAGCCCATGTCTTATTTTCCGAAAACGAAGGAAACGAATATTACCTTTGGAAACGATATCCTGAGACTTTATATGCAAATAAAAATTTCAAATAAATCTTTCTTACATTGTCTTTTCCTTTTTATAAGATTACAATGAAACAAAACATATTAATTAAGTAGTTAAATTATCTTTAATAAATTAAGATTCTGCGATAAAATAATACGACAAACTTACTTTCACTGATTGAGACAGCCCTAGGAAGTAAACATCTCACCAAGAAATACTCATCTCGCAAATATCCCATGGCTGGCGGGCAAATATCGCAAACAAGTAGGGTTGCCTAAAAACATTAAAAAAAAATATTTTTATCGACTTATAATTTTTTTCATAAAAACGTCGCCCCAAACTAGGATTTTCTCCTGTGTCGTGGGTGCAGTTTTACAAACAAAATATTTTCCCCGTACAGGAATTGAACCCGCGACCCGTTGCGCAGTAGGCGATCACTCGACCTCTGCGCTAAACGTGTCGTGAAATTAAATCTTGCTTGCTTTGCTCGTGTATCACTCATTAGATAAATAATAATAATATATCGTAATAGATAAGAGGCTTACGGCCGGTAGCACCAAATTTTACGTTTTACGATTTCGTAAAAGTCAATATAAATACCTAGGGCAAATAGTCTAGCCAGTCAGTAAATCCAACTTCCAAAAAGAGGTAAATCAACGAATCCAACTCGGCTGGGCAGCGTTCGGGAAGCAACGCAGCATTTTCTCGGCCAATCTACCGCAGTGTCTCAAGACGAAAGTCTTCAATTCGTGCGTGTTGCTAGTGATGACGTACGGAACTGAGACGTGGCCGCTTACAATGGGTCTTATAGGAAGGCTTAAGGTCACTCATACGTCGATCGCAACGGCTTAGTTTTGATTCGGCTGTAACTTAAGCAGAATCGGGCCCCAGGATTTGTACTCAGACCTAATAAGTCTAAATATGAAAGCGTACCTATATTGTCTGTCGTATCATATTTTATTAATAAAATATGTTTAACACATATTTTATTTCCAAACTAAATTACTCGTATTAACGTAGCGAGTGAATCTAATACTGAGCATATTGAGTGTTTTTTAAAAGGAACGTAACATTAAAAAAATAGTCTCGTTTGAAACATACAACTTTTCACTTCGACCAGTGAGAAAAGCAAGATTGTAGCTAAGATACAACTAAATTAGGAAAATACTTGAAAATGTTTTTTTCGGCGCCCTAATTACAAAGGTAGTGTTTGAAATAGGAATCACTTTTGCTCTCTGAAAAATTTAAGCAGCACACAATTCCTTTTTGTACTAGAGAGGTGGAGGACAATGTAATTTCGTAATATTTTTATCTACTTATGACTAAATTGTTATTAGAGACAGCCCTACCTACGAAGTTTGCTCACACGCCTGAGCATTCAGCGGCCACTGGTTGTCAAACAGTCGCTGGGAAGGTGACACTTTTCGCAAAAGTTCGTAAAAGTCTTTATCTTCTGAGCGTTAAAGCTGAGAATTCAGCAGTCGAAGTAAGCCGCATAAATTCAGTGTTGCGGTTTTCCAACTCTTATTACCTAAACCACAAGGTTGAAATTTACATTTTCTCGGCATACTTAGATTATACCGGTAAGTATAGGCGTAAGGGTGATATTTGGGCAATGGTTTTGTCACAGAACGTACGTGTTCTCGCCTGTTTACCGTGTCTTGTTGAATATTGGCTTTGCTCTATAGTTTTTCTGCGAATACTATTTTGGAAAAAAATAAAAATAGGTTCAAAAATGGAACATAAATTATTTAATGGCAACCCCGCTATTTTTTGGTGCTTATAAAAATGTAGTGTTGTCATTTAGGATGGACCGTCGCGTTGGTAAAGAAAGTAGCGTCTCATTTATTTCTTCTCTTTTTGCTAAGCAGTTAGACCACACGTTTAACTGCTGGTCAACCTAGTGAAATATCAATGGTCCCGGACAGTTAACTGACAAACGATATCGAAGGGCCCCTCTGTAGCGTGGTGAGGTGTAGTAGTGACGCAGTGGTGCAGTGGTTAGGGCCAGTATGGGTCAGATAAATGAATCACCAAAGTTTCCGTCACTATTTTATATTTTCCACGAATACAAATATTGTAAATAAAAAGAAAAGGCACTCTGTAACAAATAAACGGACTATTGTAGAGATTGAAATACAAAGATAATAATATAAAAGCTTACCAAAATATAGACTTACATATAAGTGTCTTTAAGATTTTATGATATTTGATTTCTATTATCTTTATCCATAGCAATATTTATGACAAATATATTAATTTATATTAGGTAATTTTTGCCCTTACGACTTTTGGCGTCTCGATTAGTGATTGATTGAGTGACAGAAGAAAGAAATAGATTATGTCAAGTATAAAAATTCAAAATGCAGTCAGGTTAGGCGGGAATGCAACGAGTTGCTACATCTAGAATAAAGCACCTCTTTACAACTTTTTAAGCACATTATCAAAGCTTGCTATGTAACGTACATAGGTACGTATACGAGTTTTGCAGTCAGAGCGTGCGGGATTTCGTAACTCGTGGTCAGCACGTAGACAAATGTACGACAATTGGGATGATGACTGAGTTCTAATTTTTACGTCTCGTCATTAAATATTAAAATACCGTGGAAAAAGATGCAGTCCTGTAAAATCAGAATTAAAATCGGCTTAGAAATAAATTAGATACAAGCATTTTAAGTTGTTAATTTGAAGGCGATTAGACAGAGAGATCCGAAATCAACCGTGACGTCATTGTTGAGTACGGCCATATAAACTCCTTGTAAATTGCCGTTTTGCTAGAAAGAGATGGAGAACAATCCTTAATACCATATATCTTGGTTGTTTTTATAGTTATTCGAAAACCGATTTTTTCTTTCTGTTTATTATATGAATGAGCTTCTATTAAAGCAAAAAAAAAATTTTGTCATCTAGCCTATTCCGTACTCGGAACTTTGATTGCAGTTTTAGAGAGTTGGTCTTCAGTAGATACTCGATAAATCGACATCCTTTACGAAAGTATATCAGCATATCGGTTATATTCAAGGTATCCAATGGGCCTTGAATATCCCTTGAGTATGCAAATTGCAAAATTATTGAATGTATAACGTAATTACAAGCTGTAAACGGTAGTATTAAAAATCTGTAAGTACTTTAAACTATTTAAGACCAAACGTCACACAAATTTGTTTTTGTATTTATAGTGTAGTATTTTATTGTTTTTATAGCCTTGCTCCAAACATTCTTTATACACTTTTGCAATTTTGAGACATACAAGCCAATCAATTGGATTATCAACAGCAAAGTTTTAAGAACAGCTCATGAGAAAAAAGTTTTTATGAAAAATAAACAACTCATAGGTACTTGGACCAGAAATCGTCAAGAACAAAATTGATTTCACAAAAAAACCAATGGTTGCCGAAACAGTTTCCCTGTATGACTGATTACAGACTCCCTGTTCTGTCCCGGTTAAGAAATAAAAATTTTCGACACCATATTTTAGTAATTGTGACACATAAGCAAATTCTTATTTGTGAACCATTTTCAGAAAATTCATACAAAGCGGTTAAATAAATGTTGCTTAAAATAAATTTGTACCTACGCCATTCATAATACGAATCGTAAACATGTTGACCATTTACTGAACAGCAAAATGAATTGTGGTAAATGTTGTTGTCATTGTTATCACATTTTTTTTATGGGATAGGGGGCAAGCGAGCAGACGTATCACCTGATGGTAAGTAATTACCGTCGCCCATGGACACCCGCAACCCCAGAGGAGTTACAAGTGCATTGCCGGCCTTTGAGGTGGGAATACGCTCTTTTTTTGAAAGTTTGAGGGTCGTATCGGTCCGAAAATACCGCAGGCGACAATTCGTTCCAAAGTTTGACTGTACGAGGCAGGAAACTATCACATGATGATTCCGCTAATGTGACTATTTTATTTTAAGTCCGCTGGACTTATGTTATATGTTAAATACTTATAATTTATAAAACTTATAATTATAATTTCAGGTGTTGTTGTCTCAAAAACTGTTGAGTTACAAATATAGTGAGTGACAAAGGCAAAGTAAAATTTGAAGGTTACTTGTTCAACACAAACCTTTTGCTTTGATGCCTTCAAATTAATGTTAATAACATGAATAAACATGCCTTACATCTTGTCAACGATTGGAACGGTTTCTGCCCTGCGAGCATGGAACTATCGATAAACAAAATTTGACAGCTAAGATCGACATACCGGACAAAAATCGACAAATTTGACAGATATACCTAAGGAGTAAAAAGGACAGATGCTTTTGTCGATCGATATATGTCGATCAAAAAGTCCTTGCTCGCAGGGCCGATTTGATTAAAACGTAGATAGTGCGATTGCCCCTCGTCTACTCGAAAGACATTAGAAAATTCTAACGTATTTTATGAAAAATACCCAATACGATTAACGAATTGGGGAAGAGCCTTTCATATTAAACAGACAAAATCGCACCTTGCCTCGGAGTGTAGCTGAATCCTTTAGCTACCCATTATATCATAAATAATAATTATTTACTATCTTCACAAGCATATTTAAGACATATTTTTATTATTAATTATTTTAATAACTACCAACTATGTTTGTGGGACACTGGAATCCAAATCAAGTAGTAGGAGTTTAATTTCGCCTTCATAGCCTAGTGGTTGAGACCACCCGGGTATTGATCGGGAGTTCCGAGGTTCGATTCCCCATAGGAGCAATAGTTTTTCTGCTCTGGTTGATAGTTGGGCTTCTGAACCCGCCTGGCTAGCTACAACCATCTTACCTAAGTTTGTCGCCATAATAACAATATTAATGGTATTGTTGTTTCCCAGTTCCTTAGATGTTGGGGAGTCCAGGCTCCAGGTGAAGCTCGCTTCCACCTTCAACTCACCTGATGGTAAGTGACGATAAAGCCTATCGTCACTTACCATCCAGTGAAATGAAGGCCGAGAGCTTCCCCGTCATCGTATGTAAAAAAAGAAGCCAGCCCATATTTTAGATCGGGATGTTCCGCACCATGGGCATGATAACAAAACGTTGTTGACGTATACGTCAATGCAAAACGTAAATAATTATGATGTTTTAAATACAGTAAATAGTGAAAAGTATGCAAAGGTACAATGTTTTTAAAGTGAGGGCTAAAGAGATCTATCTTACATAGCAAAAACTTAGACTATGGTAAATAAAGAAGATATTTAAAATTAAGACAAGATATTTAGATATTTTTAGGTATTAAGTGCAAGACAAGACAACGTGGGCGAGTTCGCTCAAGCTTATGGCTTGCATAATGGAAGTACAAGCTGTCTCACGCCTCAATGAAGTTGTGTTGTCGATGAGAATAATCGCTCACTTACGCGAATATAATGTATAAATATTAGATGATATGAGGTGTAAAAGATGGCTTAAGAATAATGACTATTTTAATAACCTTTTTGAGGTTTTTGCCTAGATATTTCTATTATACCTATTCAATCTGAATTCTCTTTATCAAAATCATATTAAAATTACGTATGATGTCTTTATAGAGATGATTGGAGGAAGTTTTATGCGTAAGAGAATGAATAAAATGAATAAAAAACATTGAACATTGGTAATAAATTATATTTATAGCTTACTACATTTTATTTTAACTAACGCTTGGGTTGGTTGGAAGAGATCTCTTAAAGAGATAAGCTCGCCTTTTTACAAATTTTTATTATTATTTACCATTCATGAATTGTAATTGTGTACAATAAAGGTTATATATATATATATATTGATTGCAATATAAAAAGATAAGCATTACAACACAGCGAGGAAATGCAGCTAGCATCCTTACCACATTTTTTTATGTTGGAAAATACGTTACGCATGGGCTCGAAGTTATATCGGACTCTCCGCGGCCACAGGGGGCAGAGCGCCATCCAGAGATCGCAGCCTACTGACTAAAATCCAATGATGCCCCCTCACAGACGCCATGGCATGAGCACGCCCATAGCCGCCGCATCCTCACCGTCGGACAAGGTCGTGGGAACTCTTACGAACACTACCACTACCTATGGTGAGCCCCTGTTACCTCCCCGAAATGGGAAGGAATTGATCCCCGGGACATCATGGGGATCAGCGAATGACGGCAACCGGTGCGATGCAGAGCATTCTTGCCACCATGACTCCAGCCTCTTCAACCCCACTCCTCTCACGCCCCACATTATGTCTTAACCTCCTCGGCTTAGGTACCTACCATTTTACATGTTTTGTTTTGGATTTCTTTTTTCTCTATAATATTATTCTAGTTAGGTCCTTGTTCTCTTTATGTGGAACTTATGATAATTAAATTCATAAACAATTACGGCCTTACAAATAAAAAACTTACACCTCGGAATAACCTCGGAATAGTTATTCCGTGTTTTGTCTTATTTTGACATATTACATCTGACATGTGCTAAAATAAGACAAAACACAGAATAAATTATTCCGAGGATTATCCTCGGTATAAGTTTTTATTTGTAAGGCCATTACAGTTTAGCTAGGTGTAATGTGAGCTTTGTGTGTTAGCATTGTGATGAAAACTTAATTTCTAATACGATTTTGGCAATAAAGTGGTTACATTTTGATAGTTCTAAGTGCAGATGTAGCAAAGCTACTAAACATTGAATGAATGAATGAAAATATATTTATTGCAACATAACCAATTTACAAAATTATTAATGTTACTCTGGCTTATGAGGTAAGCATGTACTTGTGTGACAAAATAAATCTTTCTTTATCGGTACATTAATAATAAGCAATATATCAAAGAAAAAAATCATTAGGGTTGATTGTTCATGTTCAATAGTCAGATACTTATCAATTTTAAAGTCAAGTGTTATCCGAAGAATAACTATGATCGTTTGATAGCTTTTATAAAGAAAATCTGTTACATTTATTCTACAGTTAAAAGTAATCTGACGATTGAAAAATTGTACCGTAAACAATTAAATTCCTTAAAATAAACTTAATCGCAATTGCATATTAGTAGTAATTGTTCGTACAACAACGTAACAAGATCAACACATTTCTATAAGAATCAAAATCATTTCTATGCATAAGTTGTTTTGATACATTAATTCATATATTAAAAAAACTTATCGTCATTCTATTACAGCACTTATTTTAAGGTTCAATTAATATGTCCAATAATATAACTTAGGGCCTGTCGTAATCAACACTTTGTTCGCCACACGATCACTACGTAACGGAACATAATTTAGTAAGTACGAGCTCAAAATGGGTTTATCCCCCGCCCCGGCGAATTACTTATATTTTGGCTGCGGTAGTGGCCGAATATTTAATCAAAAAGGAGTGCTTAAGCTTATCGCGTTTATTAATCTTTCTGATTTCTTCGCCACTTCCACGATATTTTCTGCTCATGCTGTTTGTTGTACTTCTTGGGGCGGCTTATTAATTTACGTCGCGACCCCAAAAATCTTGATTCACTTTGGCTTATTTCACACCATCGAAATAATTTTGTGTTTCATTTATCAAGCGCTCTACTGTTATCGGCATCCGCTGTCAATCTAAATTTGCGAACACATTATGTTAATTCCAAAAGGAGACTGAAATAATAACTTTTATACTACACCTGATCGGAACAGCAGTAATTGAATAGCAAAATGAAGGAGTCTTTTCTATGACCACAATATGCGGGAGGAAAAGTTATATGAAAATCCATTTCTAACGTGTTTCAGCAGGTGGAAAAGTTGTACTAAATTCCATTTCTAACCTGTTTGAGCCTCCGTGGAACGCGACCGCTTACCCCGACCTGCTCTGCGTTGCGCGCTGCGAGGTGGCTGTATGATCTCAGATGTTTTTACGAGAGAGAGACGATAACTTAGAATTCCATGGATTTACCGTGCGGGTGCCGGGTTCATCGCGTTGCAGAGAAATGAGCCAAGAGCAATGCCTGGGGCTTACGACCCAGGTGCAGGTTTAAGTAGCTACTTTACAATGCAACATTCAACTTCACCACTCCGGCTCCTCTCTCTGCTTAACCATATTTGATACGATTCCGTCAGTGCCGCCTTTGTTACGCGGTAATGAGCTGACGGACGTTCTCAATAAGCCTAGATCTTTTAGCAATGTGTATAAAGATTTTGCCGGAATACCTCTCGCGCAGTAGGCACGCATACCTCTACCGCATATACGTGAACATAAAATGTCGTAAATAAAAGTTAAAATGTCGTATTCTGGTAGTGAAAGTGATATTGAGATAACACTCATACAAATTGTAATAATATTTTTATACTTATGTCATACTATAAACAATTTCTATAAAAACAAGTTTTTAAATGTTCTTCACGTGTGTACTTTATAGCACTATGTAGCACTTGAGAGAAAGGCCGATTCCTACCTGGGGAGTTTTGTGGTCCTCTAATGCGTATTCGGGACGCAAATTACTAATCGGTCACTTTCTTCCCCCAGTGAGTAATCTACTTTTTAACGTTTTAAACGCTGTTTGCCTTCGGTAAAAAAAACTTACACGCTGGAGTTACACCTCTGTGCCCAAAGCAAACTCGTGGGCAATCTAAAAATAAAGGACGTAGCTCTTAGTACACACCCAACCTAAACAAATGACAGTGGGCTTACTTTTGTCCGCCAGATAATCGAAGACAAAAGTTTTCGTGGAAAACGACGGAACTAGAAGACGGGAAAGGACAGAAGTGACCGTGGTGCAAACACGGGGCTAAATTGGCCCGACACGGTAAACAGGTTGAATATGGCCGATATATGCGTACTGGGGCCTTACCATGATCGCTTATAGCGAGGTTAAAACAATATTGAAACAGAGACACCGCTATTGCTGTGTATAGCGCCATCTTGCTCTCAGTGCGGTTTTAATATTGTTTTAAGCGATCATGGTTAGGGAGCAGGGTCGGGGCGGCCGCCGGAACGGAAGATTTACCGGAGGGAGACTCTGTACCAGGGTCGTGTGCACGGGTACCTCCGACTTATCTATTTCTATCGCAAAGCAGCAGTGCTTGAATTGCTGTGTTCCGGTTTGAAGGCTAAGGTATGGCACTGAAATTACTGGGTACCGTGACTTTACATCTGATGTCACAAGTTGGCAACGTACACTGTGGTTCTTGTGGGGGTTGCAGTTTTACTGCAAATCTCACAGGAGCCACGTGTATTGTAGGTGACTGTTACCATTTACCATCAGGTGGGCATTTTGCATGTTTGCCTATAAGTAGCAATAAAAAAAGAGATATTGAGTGTGACAACCGCGACGAGTTTCAAATAGCGCGAGCCACACTGAAGGGGTTTTAATAAACCCGGCATGTGAATATTTTTAGAACAGTTTCATTTCGAACACTGTTTATTGAAGGCGTGTACAGTACACGCCTTCCAATGCACACAAAATAGAACCGTTTTCCCCCCGTATAGTAGAAAACGAATATTTAGGTTTCAGCCGTAGCTCGACCCACTGTGAGATTACCCCTTTGAATTTTACAAAAAATAAAAAAAGACAAAACATGAATTAAACTAGGTTTTAAAAACGTTTACGAATGACTGTGTTAGTTTGCCGCTAGAGTAATCCCCCAAATATCTGAATATGAAATTGAAATCTCAATATATTGTCGTGCTTTTTCTCACTGAATTGTTGAAATATTGGGAAATCTTAGTTGAAAGAAAAAAAACAAACTTATTCCTTTAGTCCGATACAAAATGAAAAGCTTTATTGTTGTAGGTACATAATTATAATACACATATGCATATGTTACTGAAGTACACAAAATCCCTCAATGCAAAGCACTTAACATAATGTTTAATTAATACAAGCCAAGGGCAGGATGGTTCAGGTCTGTTTGATCAATCTCGGCAGGTAAAAATCAGGTACAAATTGGGTACAAAACTACAAAATGAGGGGCAATAAAGTACACGAACAAATAGTTATAGGTTTCCTTTTTTTTTTTAAAAGAGATTAGTAGCCTTCCCCGGAGCGGTTGTTAGTAGAGCGTACCTTCTGCTAGATGCTAAGTTTCCGCGATCACGGGTCAGAGATATAATATTCCAATTCCTTAGATTATTCTCTCTATATATGTACAATTCCACAGAATTCCTCCTTGTGTTAGGTTAGTTCGTTATGGTTTCTAGCTGTAAGGTCAAGCAGCGGAGCCCTACGGCCTCCGGTAACTGCCCTGGAGATTCATAGCACAGTGTTAGGTTAAAAATAGAATTAGATATGCCTATGATCTTAGGGTCAGTGGGTCTAACACTGAGTTCTGAAGGAATCCCAGTCAATACATTTGCACTTCATGTAATAAACATAGCAAATGAATTCTAAAACATAATTTTTAATAAATTGACAAATTGTCTTATTGGTTAGTTAATAAAAAGGACATATGGAGGGGAGAGCACCTATTTTGTGTATAATTACTGCTATTAATAAAAAGAAAGCAGCTTAATTTGTGAGTTATTTGCCAAAGAAGGATGTGAAACTTAATATTGTAAAAATTTGGAATTTAACAGGAAATTCGCAAGTGTTACTCAATATATGCCTTAATCCCACTAAGATGCCGCTCACTATCAGGTTTTTTTGATGAAATAGGGGATGGAAAAGGCGAATTTTGGAAATGTAACATGTTTGATTTAATAATCAATTTACCCACAAATAAAAATAAAATTAACAAAATCTGTTTTAAATCATGAAATATAATAAGTTAATTAGATACCTTATTGATTTTTTGCACTTATTGAGACAATAAATCCATTTAATTTAATAAATCGCGTGCCGGCGAGTAAATATAGTATTTTTTTCTTAGCTTTACTCTTCAAGCTGAAAACAAAAAGAACTGAATTTTGTAAATTCTTTTCAAATTAAATTCACACGGAAAACGAGAGAAATACCTATGGATTTTCTTCGCTGAAATTAATTTAAATACTTTATGATCTTCGAATCAATAACAAATTTCTTCAGTCGATGTCTCACAGACAAATCATAACATAGACGATAGACGCGTTCAAAGACTAAGGTGAAAAATGGGCGCGTTCCATCTACGCGCATACTAGAATCGAGGTCCGTTCACCGAATGTTAAGCGTCGTATTGGCGACGGAACCTTCCCTAAAACCAAATTCATTTCATAGCATGTGTGTCATGATGTGTCAAGTCAACGTACGGATCTATCGGAATTCTACAATATGCTATAAGTATTTCCAGCCCAAGTTATAAGCTTGGTTGAAAAACGAAACGTAATGAAAAAATTAACCATAAACAAACTGTGAATGCTTCCCAAATTCTATTCGACGAAACTATAATTATATGATCTATAAGCTTAAGTGTATTTCATTAAAATATGTCTATAGAAATGATCGAAACAAACGGTCTAAATGTCAAATTCCGAATTTTGAGAAAATCAACCCACCTAAATGGAAGCACGGGATTTTGGGCGAAAAAAAACTATCTTTGTAAATAAGGCCAGGATAAACGCGAGATTTATTTTGTTTATGCAAAAATTGAATAATGACCAAAGATAATTGCAAATGTCACTGACGTGACGTGAAACGACGTTGACGTTGACACTTGACATTGACATTGTGAAATTCCTTGACAAAGTTATTGTAATTACGATTTTAGTTGGGAAATTTGCGTTAAAACTACAGTGAAAGCAAAGTGTTTTTGCAAAATTAGTGTTTTATGAAATTTTAAGAAAAAACGGTGTTACAATATGGACATGAAAGTTCTCCCAAATAAAAATGACGTCCATGTCGCAAACAAAAAATAGAAAAATTTGTCGCTCAAAGGATATAAAGGGCAGCTGAAGCGGATAAAATATTATGTTGAGCTTGCCGAATTTTAGTTCGCGTTCGTTCAAGTTAGTTTAAATTGTGCAATTCAAATGCATGCGAGTTTCATCCGGTAAAGTTTGTAGCTTTGACGTGAATAAAAAAGAAATTAAAGCCCATTCCCTGTCGCATTTTCATAAAAGTATCTCTAGGACTGGTTACTGTGTAACAGACGAGCTGCTGGCGCCGTGGCGTGCGCGTGTGGCCTTACGATTTCTAAAGTTAAGCAACGTTCCATATGGTTCGATTTATGATGGGTGACCAAAAATGTAAAACACTTCGAGCTTCAACGTGCTTCGGAAGGCAAGTGTTAAGGGGGCAGAGAATGGACCTATGTTTATTTGTACACACTTGTGCTATAAAATGTCTTTAATTTAAATATTAGTCTCGGAAGAATCAGACGTGGATGACCTTTTCAATAGACACGATCCAGTGGATTTGAAGTGAAGATAGCCTGCATGTGAATTATGTTACTGTATTATATTGTGAGCGTCGGTGGTGCTGTGGGCGTCGGTAGCGATGTGAGCGTCGGTGGCGCTGTGGACTCGGCAATTGCCTTCCAATCGGGAGGTCCGAGGCTCGAGACAGCCATGTACCATAATGTGTTTTTCGTTTTTCGAATTTTATATGTACATTTGGCTGACGCTCCTATGGTGAAGGAAAACATCGTAAGGCAACCTGCATACATCTGCAAAGAAATTCAAAGGTGTATGTGAAATCGATCAATCCACACTGGGCCAGAGTGGTTGACTAAGGCTATCCTAACGGTGAGAGGGGCTCGCTCTAGGCGAGCAGACGCCGACGAGGTCGTGGATGTGTTCACTCGAGTCCCCATGACCTTGTCAGGCAGCGACACGTCCCTTGTCGGCGTGTCTTCTTCTGATGAGGAGGATGCGGCGATAATGGACGTGCTCGCGCCAAGGCGTATATGAGGGGGGTATCGGTGGGTTTTAGTCGGTAGGCCGCGGTTCCTGGCTGGCACGCTGCCCCCAGGGGCCGCGGAGAGTCCGACATAACCCCGCGCCTTCCCAAGCGCGGGGTATGCGCAATTCATTTCCCACCGTTAAAAAAAAAGGCTCGAGCTCCTCGGTGGGGACGTATATGAGCTGTTATGACGATGATGATGATTATGTTGTGAAAAAAAAAAAATTCAACAAATGAGCAAAAAAAAAATAACATGAGGAAAGAAATTGTTTGTATTAGGCTTGATTCTTTTGTTTTACCAGGGCAAAAGATATTAAAAAATTTCCCGGGAATTTTCCTTTACCTTTATAATGTCATGGTTCTTGCTCCAGTGGTTTGGGCTCTACGTTAATATCTCAGTAAGTACTCACCAAAGCTTTAGAAACAGAATAAGAAGAATCCTCAAAGCAAAATTAACATGCCAAGGAACTTTTCCAAATTCATTGACGCATGCAAAATAACATTTATGTAAGTAAGTTAAATCACAACACGTGCCAATCTCTTAATTGTTCGGAATAAATAGACAATAAATGTTCAGAATATTGCAAAGGGAATATTCAAAAGTGATTGAAATACATGTTATTATATTCGAGGCTTCATTTTAATTACTTTATAATACTAAAGACTCAATTTGATTTATAGGAGCGTTTGATATTTTGTGTGGGTACCTACATATCTGGTTATTGTTTCTTTTGCGAGTTGTGATCAAAATTCGTCATATTAATATGATGTATTTTGATCACAACTCGTAAAGGTAGCAATAACATTAGTGAAACACCTACATTGAATATTCTGCGGCAACATTTACAGCTTATATAATGGAATTAAATTGTATTGTGTTGAAGTAGTAATGCTACGTGCTTTCACAAGTTTAATATCACTAGACTTCGTAATAATTGCTGACAGTATTCACATTCTATTCACATTCACATTCCGAAACAAAATGATATCAGCGCCTCTAGCGGTGCACAATGTAATTATTTTACGATCACAGAATCGAAATTTTTGGCCATAATATCATGAAGTAGCCAAACGTAGCTGTCAATATTATTAAACGTTTGATTATTCATATATACGAGTACTACTACCGTGATTTTTTTATGTATTCATAAAAACCTTTTATAGCTGGCAGGGGGGGGGGGGGCACTTGACTCTTACAAAAATGAGCACTATAAAACTTAATAACGGATCGCTACATCAAAGCTGCAAGCAATGGTGTTCAGCACGCACGCACAATATCCTTGAAAGACCTATCCAACACACCATGGGATAGATGGAAAAAAATAATTACCGCTTTAAATATTCTTTTCAACATTTTATAAGACATATTGACGATCCTGAAAGTGCTTTACGAGTTCCGTCAAATAACGGTTTAAAATGAACTGGATCTATCCGAAAAATCAATGGCAGTGCGCTCCCTGAAATTTTATTAATAAGCATAATAATGTTTGAGAATGAAATTTACTTCCTTGAATTGCCTTCAGATATATGACCATTGAGCATTCATGAGTCAAGTTTTTCTTGAATGGAAAAAGTAATCCTCAGTTCAGGCGCCTTACCGCCATCGCATAGCGCAAGGTTGCAACTCTGTACCAGGGTCGTCTGCTTAGGTACCTCCGTCTTACCTATTTCTGCCGCAAAGCAGCAGTGCTTGCATTGCTGTGTTCCAGTTTGAAGGGTAAGATATGGCAGTGAAATTACTGGGTACTGTGACTTTACATCTTGTGTCACAAGTTGGCAACGTATATACATGGTTCATACGTGGTTCTTGTGGGGGTTGCAGTTTTGCTGCGAATCTCACCAGACCACCACCACCACTTACCATCAAGTGGGCAGTTTGCTTGTTTGCCAACTTTCAGCAATAAAAAAAATTGAAATAGCAATATCGCTATTTTAGCGTATAGCGCCATCTCGACCTAGCTACGGTTTTAATACATCATAGTGGAGACAGTAAATAGTTCAAATGCTTCGAAAGCCTATTTGTTCAGTGAGGCACGAAGAAACATGATTAAATGCCTATGACTACTAAAGACCAACAGAAGGTTTAGTTTTGGTTTCCGGCAGCGTCGGTCAAAAATCTAGTTTCGGCCAAAAATTGACCGAACCTTCACCCCCACCGAAGTGTTCGTCACTGTAGTTTCCAGTAACTTCGGTCACTTCGGCTGTGTTTGTTACCGTTAAATTGTTAGAATAGTATAAATAAATAATAATCATAATTTTTCTTACCTCCAGCATGTTAAATTTAAATATGCTATTTTATATTCTATGTCTTTCGGCCGAAACTGAGATTAGAAACGAAGGTTTGGTTTCGGCTGTTAATCTTGTTTCGGCCGGACACTAATGAATCTAGACCTCACGAGATCTAGACTAATTGCGCGGGTTTCTCAAATAAATTGTTGGGAGATTGCGAGATCTATTCGACGATCGCATTCAACTTTGAAGTGGTTCCTGCGGATAATACGTGATGCCTACGCTAACGACCGGTTTCAAATGCCATCTATCTCTGGAACTGTTTACTGGAGATAGAATTTTGACGTATTTTTAACCGACTTCAAAAAAAGAGGAGGTTCTCAATTCGATGCGTGTGTTTTTTTGTGTGTATGTTACGCGATTACGCCGCCAATTGTGGACCGATTTTCAAAATTCTTATTGTATTGTGTATACTCCTGGGGTGATGGAACCACCCCAGTAATCTTTGGTGGTCACCAACGTCAGGATCCTGACTTAAATTTTATAGGTATTTAATAACAGCTCACCGAAGTATTAAATTCACTAAAAAGAATTCATCCACTGAAAATATAAAATAAATCATATTTAAAACCCAACTTCTAAAATACTTTAAAAAAATAATATAAGAAAAGGTACATACAAACAACATCACACTTCTATACTGAAGTCGGTGCCTAATTTTAAAACTTTCTAGGAGTTCATCGTTTGGCACTGACTTCAATATAGAAGTGTGATGTTGTCTGTACCTATTCTTATATTATTTTTTACTTTTCAGTGTTTTTGAAGTTGGTTTTTAATTTTTATATACCTATTGCAGTAACCGAATCCACAGATAGAATAATGAAACCGGCCGTTAGTAAATACGTTCTTACTGGCAGAATAACTAACTACTATATTTCGTTTTGTGCACACATTGAATTGACTACTGTTGGGTCTACTGTTAGTACTACGGTTCGAGGTAACATATGTAAGAAATAACATACAATCGAAATGATAAACTTCCCTTTTTGGGCTTTTTGTGAAGTAATTTAAAAATGAAACTACACTGGAACTCGCAATTGAATAGTTGCGTTAAATTTGTTTTTAAAATAGTTTTATTAAATCTTTAAAATTATATAAATATTAAAACTGATAGTTACCCCAATGTTTTTCTTTTATTGTCAAAAATAATAAGTAGTACTAGGGTCAAAATTAATCGCCTGTAGTACTTCCGGACACGTAAATACCGTAGTACCAACGGTAATAGCACGAATACGCACTGATTTCTTACCAAAATATAACTCAAATTTCACGTACGTGATTTTTTTTGTGCGTATATGACCTCTATCCAGAACTGTCAATGCCATTGTTATTTCGGATATGAGGGGTACGCGATGCCAGTGCGCTGAGGCGTGAGCGCACCCTCCACACTCGTAGATCGATTTGACAATCTGAAAAAGCTTTTCAACGCAGACTACAATATAGCGTTGTGTAAAAAATAAAATTGTCAAGTATGGTTTTAAAATCCCTGTCAATGTAATATATTCTATAAGAGGCGTAATTTAAAATGCTCAAATATTTAAATTCTCAAATATAAATATTTTATAAATCTGGCACTAGGTTCTATCTAAAAATGACATTAGCGATGTAAAAAAATATGTAAGTGATATCGAAAGATTAAATTAGATTTATACGTATAAAACTAAAATAAATGATAAGGATTTCAAGAGAAACATAATGAAAAAAATTAATTGTGATATAAGTACCTTATTAAAAACTGTTTATCTTCTGTATTTTTCATCAGACTACTTAAGATGCTGACAACTGCTCATCGATCACTTTAAACTTTTTTTTAGCAAAACCTGTTTAATATACCGTAGTAAAAAAATATATGTTACTCTTGAAAATAATACTGAGAATATCTATGTCCCCAAAACAAATTTTTATCAAAATTTCTTGTTAAAAAATTGCCAAAGACACCCATCAAAACAGCTTCCAGAAGAAAATCTGAGTTTTTAACAAAGGTTTTTTATGATTTTCATTGGATTAATTCGTTACACTTAATTTGATAATATTAATGTTTCATATCTTAAAATAATGTACTAGATTTCTTTAAAATAAAGTTATTTTGATTTTTTCTCTCAATTTCAATAACGCATCGCGTCCGTAATCCAATAGAAACTCATTTCTCAAGGTCGTTGGCGTTACTCATAACCGTGTAAAGTAGTTTAAGGTATTCCTTGTTATAGTTGAAATAGCACTATCTCAATAATTGCAATAACTGATAGCAACAAAATCCACGCAATTTTTATGTGGAAAACCGAAGACCATTACCTACAGTTGTTCCACAATGTGACCCTCGAGATCAGGGTCTAACGACGCCTGATTAATCATTCAGCTCTAGTGATGTCCTTGTTATTTTTTGCTTGATTAGATATCGATAAATATTTTATCTAAATTGTCTCGTAGAACACTAGAATGTATTTCCTCACAAACATACCACCATTATAAGTATCATTTTTATAATCTGTCATCCTCATTATCCAGTATACAGTGATACGGACAAAGAGATATGAAACGAATCTAATGCAGAGACATTATTATTTAAAGGCAATGGAAACCTGTCGCATCTTGTACGACTTCTTATTTGCAGAAACAAATACAAATTTTAATAAAACCACTTTGCCGGATTAAAATCGCATTTCACCCGACATTTCAAAAGTTTAGAGTTTGCGTGGTCACGGTCTGCCAGTCATAGTCAGTGTGCGAGAGCTTAATCCGGTAAATTGTTTTGTAGGAGCATCGCTGTTGTTATGGGAGGTCTTTTCTGATATGCAACATGGAATGTATCTACCTAAATGTAAATAGCGTGAATTTTATGTTTTGATAAAAATTTTATGCATCAGGGTGGATCACAGATTAAGCTTATTATAGGGATTATGTCAGCCCAATAATAATTATTATAATTAATTATTGCATTCAATTTATAGTTATTACACTTATTTATTTGATGTTACATTCACAGTTTTAGATACAATTTATAGTCACATTTATACTAATAGTTAATATTATTTAATAGTTTTATTTATAATTATTAAGTTATTCAATCAATTGGCTTCATTTTATTGTAATTACTGCGGTGTCCCAGAAGTAAAGAGACAAAATGATCTTAAAAATATTTAATAATTATTAATACTATATCATATAATTTTGGTATGCAAATGATAGTAAAACAAATTTATTTTTTATATCTATATCAAATTTGCTCCAGCGATACCTTTGTATCCTATTTTTCTCATATTAATAGCAGCACGCCTCATGACTACTTTTCCAGATGTAGCAGCTACTCTTTTAGCCAATCTAGTCCATCGGTGTTTAAAAGATGTTAACGTTTGTGGTATATCTGTATACTTTTTATACTCTTTTTTACACAGAGCCCAAAATATTTCAATACCTCGAGCTTGAGGAACATTCGGGGCGTAATTTTGTTTGGTTATGAATTCAACACCTGAAGTCTGTAAATACTGAATAACTTTAGACTCATAATGGCATGAAGCTAAATCCGGCCAAAACAAAACATCTTCTCTCTGATAATACTTGTCTATGAAAGGTACTAGACGTTTGATAATGCACTCTCTAAGGTAAATCTGGGAGTTCATAGAACCTGTACGATAATAGGGTTCGGAAACATTACCATTTTCATCTATAGCTTGCCAAACAAGGTATTTTTTAAAAAACTTGGCCTTTGGTACAATTTTTTCACTATAATTAACAACGTCACGACTGGTAGCGTGGAAATATTGTTTCCCAGGAACATTGCTTGGGTCAACCGGTACGTAAGTCTCATCATCAATAATCAGAATTTTTTTCAAAGTTTTTTCATAAATTTTACGGCACCCTCGCTTGGCACGCGCCTCCTGGTCTTTAACATATTTGGGGGCGGCTAATTTTACAAAAGCTTTCAAGCCTATATCTTTACATTTTATTCTAGATACACTGGACTTAGAAATTTTTAATTTATTCGCCGCAACTCTCACCGATGTTGAACATGCCTGTTCAAAAAGCTTTTTCACTTTGCTTATATTTGTAAAGGTAGATACTGTACGTGGTCTTCCCGGAATCTTTTTGAAATTAGTCTCTCCCGTTTCTTCGTAACGTTTTATTATTCTGTAAATACTAGTTCTTCTAGCTCCCTCTTGAACAAAATGACGTACTGCCTCAAATTTGCCATGACACAAATAGTATTGAATAACTCTCATTGAAAACAACTCTTGTTCCGCTCGATTCATTTTCAAAACAATTCAAAGATTATTTAAATCCCGCCTATTTTGACAGGTAAGTTATCTGTGGTTACCATGACAACAATTAATTTTTTTTCGAAAACTTTTTAGTGGCCATTTCGATTTTGAGAAAAGTCTCTTTACTTCTGGGACACCCTTTATTACTTTTTTTAGAAACCAAAAGCACAGTAAGGCTCGGTTGTCAGGAATGACATCGATCATAATTACCCAACATCATTTTACATTAAACGTCAAAACTGCATCTTAATATCGATATCAACTTTGAGGGGTATTTTTAATTCGAGACTAGAATACAAAATAGGCATATAATTTCATACATTTTAGGATACATTTTAGGCCATTGTTAGTTCTCACCATAGAAATACTGTAAAAAGAGTAAAATGAGACTAAATATAAACAAATAAAGGTTATGATCAACTTAAATGTAGATTATGTTCAAGTTAAATTCAAACGATCAAATATGGTCAGTCAATTTCCAGCGCGAAAAAATAATATTTAAATATATTACTATAACATGCAATTTAATTTAACCTGCGCAAGTCCGCGCCAAAGAGAAATCCGAGTTTGTCATTTTGGTTTTATTTTAGCATGAATTTAATAGATATATATTTAATTCCATAGGTGGGAATAAAATTAATGTCATTTGGGATGTTAGGCACACACATTAGGATGAGCGTGCTGAAACCATATCCAGAGGTTATCTGCTAAGGTAACTGTATCATTAGGACCGTTAAACATTTAACCATTTTCTATCTATATAATATGAAGCGTTAATTTGCCCGTCATGTGGTATAAAAAAGCTATTAATTTAAGAAACGTATTTTATCGATATATTAACGTAATGCGCCTGCCGTCTCTAGCTGAATTCTACACAGCCTGCGGCAGGCGTCGGCTCGGCGCGGCGCGACGGGGTCGAAATGAGTGATCTGATTCGATATGGGGCGACACGACACGGGCGCCCACACTGCCTCGGCTATGCTTAGTTACCTAGTCGGCTTTTGTATCTGCAAGATGATGTCAGAATAATTTCTAGCTTATTCCGATTTTCAACTTTATGTAATAATAGCAACTGAGTCACCTTAATGAAACTGTTTTTGGTTTTATTGGCCTTGTGCTAGCTTTTCATAGCAACCTGTGTTCCTTGGCAAAGTTGTCTGTTTGGTGTTTGCGGTGCATATTGTTCATTTTGATATTATTATTGCAGTTTGTAAATTATAACTTAAAACAACTTGGGTTGATTCTCAGTGGACAATCAGTAAAAACAAAAACATTTCTAGACTACGGATGACGAACCATTATATACATAATCATGCCATTCTTACGAATAAACATTAACAGCCGGTTGCACCAAGTTTTACGTTATACGACTTCGTAAAAAGTAACAACTTAATACCTAAAAATAGGTCGTTAAACTAATTAATATTTTCGCGCTTCGCGCTTCGCGATTCGCGCCGTACATTTAACCTTCTTAAACGTAATGGATAAAATAAAACTACAATTGAAACTAGATTATGGTGTAATTCTTACGCATTTATATTGTTACTTTTACGAAATCGTAAAACGTATGGTGCAACCGGTCGTAAAAGTGGTATTGTGTGCCAAGTGCTAACTTTCCACCTTCTAGTGAGTAAAAGCAACTCAATTATTTCAAAAATCGGATTCTTACGTTTGTTGATGAAGCTAAGGTACTCATTTGATCCCGTCCCTATAATATATCCCGTGGTGCTACTGGATGGCTTGGTGGCACAACGGTAATTTTTTATACCCGTGGTGCCACTGGTAGCAATACTGGTGGCACCACGGGCAACAAACGAATATTTCGTTGCGTGCCACCAGTGCCACATATGCCAATAGTTCGCCATCTTTATCCTAGCTAGCTAGCTCATTAGCAAAAGCTTTCTAGATTAGGAGTATGTATCTTTTTATACAGTGTATAACAATAAACCTGTGAACCGTTTTAGGGGCATGTTCAGAATCGATATATTATGTATATATAATCGTTTCCGTGTAAGTAAGTTTGTAATTTTTTATAACTCTTTAATAAAAAAATCTAAAGTAATCTTTTAAAAGTAACACCGATTGCCGATTGTTCACCCTTTTATGCGCTGGTGACGAACACCCCCCACTATGCTGTAATTGATACCTTATAAATATTGATGTAAGAAATAATTTTAAATAGAAACAATATAATAGTGGACATTATTTGGTCAATAATTGTTGTTTATAATTTTAATTTCTTTTTTTGGTTTGAATATGTATGAGCTGAAACATTCACGCTATTTTAAGGGTCCACACTCTATATGCAATCTTGTGTCATCATTACAAAAGTTCACGTTACGTTTTTGTTTTATAATTATTTTAAATAAACCTTAAGAGACAAAATTATATGGCAGAAGCTCTTAATGCTATTTATCTCTATTTAGCTTGATAGTAGGCACTTATGAACTGCAAATAACATTAGTAATGTTATGTAATATAATAAATATCTTTAGGAAACAGGGGTATTTTTTTATACAAACAATACAATTTGATACAAACTCTCATTCCTAAGTCTTCTGTGTCTTACCGTCAGCGAATTGTTACTGATAGACTTTTTTAAACTTCTACACAGAGCCCAACAAAAATCTTGTTCAACTTTTAATTATTTTAATGCGTAACTTATCGCGCGGCACATGTACATCACTACGCAATATTTCTTGGGAACTTAACTCCCGCTCGCGGCCGCAGAGCAATAAAACACCACCTGTTGCACGCCACTGTACCGGCGGCGGCGCTATCGCTATATCGTCGCAGTCGAAAATGCCAGATAGGCACTTCACAACTTAACACTTACTTATCTTAGATCGAGCGAGATTGCAGACGCGAGATGAAAATAGAGTGGATAATCTTTTCTTTTAAATGGTTAATTATACTGAACTGGTAGGTATACAGAATTATTGGGAGGAAATTGTCAATATAATCTTAACCAGGTGGCTTGTTTTTTTGGTTGGGCATCGCTTAAGTGGCTGCCCGCAAGATTCCATAGCTTATGGGTAACCGCTTAATATCAAGTGCAAAGTATGCTTGTTTACCAATGCCACCTATCTACACTATTATTATAAAAACCGGCCAAGCGCGAGTTGGACTCGCTTATGAAGGGTTCCGTAGGATTTATGACGTATTAAAAAACTACTTAGGTACTAGATCTCTTTCAAACCAATTTTCGGTGGAAGTTTGTATGGTTATGTACAGTTGGCCGCAAAAGTAGATTAACATTTTAGTACCATGTCATACCAACTCTCAACAATGCAATATGGGTGTAACCATACTATATGAAAGGAATAGTTGGTGTGACATGGTACTAAATCTGCTATAAATGCGTATCTACTTTTGAAGCCGACTGTACATCATATATTTTTTTAGTTTTATCATTCTCTTATTTTAGAAGTTACAGGGAGGGGACACACATTTTATCACTTTGGACGTGTCTCTCGCGCAAACTATTCAGTTTAGAAAAAAAAATGATATTAGAAACCTCAATATAATTTGAAGGCCTATCCATAGATAACCCACACGTATGGGTTTGATGAAAAAAAATTTTTTGAGTTTCAGTTCTATGTATGGGGAACCCCCATAATTTATTGCTTTTTTCTATTTTTGTGTGAAAATCTTAATGCGGTTCACAGAATACATCTACTTACCAAGTTTCAACAGTGTAGTTCTTATAGTTTCGGTGAAAAGTGGCTGTGACATACGGACGGACAGACAGACAGACAGACATGACGAATCTATAAGGGTTCCGTTTTTTGCCATTTGGCTACGGAACCCTTTTTTTTTTTTTTTTCGGGGGGAAATGCGTAACCGCACCGTACCCGCCGTACGAGCGTGTGTGGGGCTCTCTCGGCAGAGTGCCAAGCCTACCCACTAAAACCCCCCGGTGTTCTTCCTGCCCTTATGGGCGCGCTAGGTAAGGTCCACACTGCGACTCCACTACCCACGCGCCCGGGCAAGCCTGACCAACTGGTCAGGCTATCGCCAAGGGGGGATTGCCCGAGAACACCAGGGCAATCCCCAGACGGAGGGCCTTACGGCGGCGTGCACGGGGCCAACCGTGCACGCAGGCCTCCACGGCAGGGTCATTAGACGGGCATCGCTTGTGCGAATGCCCGCCTTCGCCTGCCTGTCCGTCTACGGCGGATGGGAGCGGCTTGAGGATCATTCTCCCGCTCCCTCTCCGCGGCCTCCTTCTGCGAGATGACGTTTTCGCAAAAGGAGACGACGGCCCCCCATTCCGCCTCGCCACGGAGCATGGCCACGACCATGCTCGGCAGCGAGAGGTCTCCGTCTCCCAGCGCAGCATTGAGTTCGCTGCGCTGGCGTCGCCAAGCCGGGCACACCAAAAGGGTGTGCTCGGCAGTGTCGTCGGGAGCGTCGCAGTGATGACACTGCGGCGTTTCCTCCCGACGCGCGACCCGGTGCAAGTAGTGACCAAAACAACCATGTCCGGTCAGTACCTGCACCATGCGGAATGAGAGACTGCCCTGCCGGCGCCCTACCCACTCCTCCAACACCGGACGTATCGCTTCTATCGTCCGGTGGCCGGCAGCTGGGAAGGCGAGTGCCTCGCCCCATCGACGCGGGTACGAACCCGCTCCACTCCCTCAGGAGCGGATCGTCCCCCCCGCACTCTAACGGCAACCCGATGTCGATACACCTCCGCATGGACGCGTGCATCGACATCCCACGGCGTTTGACCCGCAAGCACGCAGGCCGCGCCGTGGCTGACCATGCGATAAGCTCGCACGGCCCGGGTTGCTATGACCCTCTGCGGACGTCGCAAGAGTGCCACCGTTCGGGGGGAGAGGCACTCCGCCCATACCGGGGCTCCGTAGAGTGCCATCGACCGTATCACCCCGTGATACAGTCGACGGCACGCCGATCCTGGCGCTACGGAACCCTAAAAAAAGGAAAGATTTGTATGTATGAATGTAACTAATAACCTCATAAACTACTGGACCGATTTCAAAAATTATTTCACCATTAGAATGCTACATTATCCCTAATTAACATAGGCTACAAAATTAATTTTCCTACGGAAAAATAAAAAATTCTCACGTGACAACAAAAACTACGCGGGCGAAGCTGCGTAAAGTAAAGCTAGTGTTGCATAAAACTGGACACGAAATGGTATCAGCGGTATGGTATCTCTATATTTGAATCATTCTTTCTTTCGGCATCGAGCGCTCGTCAGTGTTTGATATCAATATTGTTTTGATTTTCGTCGAAAACAAGTAGTTGATTTCGACGAAAATCAAAACAATATTGATCTTAGTCGTAATGTTCTATTGATTTTCATCGCGAGAAAAACAAAATTCAATAGGAATCGAGCACAGGTGACGTTTGAAAAGCGTTCGATGCCGGACGAATGATTCAAAATAGAGCCCCATGCAGGCCGTGACCCGTGACGGATATGAGTCGTGTCTTCTATAGAGCGTTCCGTCATTCAATTCCAACAAAATAACTGCCACGAATATGGAGGAATGAGGTTTTAAAAATACGTCACAATTGCCCACATTTCACGTTGTACACAAAAGACATGATTTCAAAGCACATGCTTCGACAGAGGGGTACGTTCTTATTAGGATGCTCCTAGGCAACTCTACTTATATTCATGCGGTTTGTTCTAATCTAGATATTCTGGAAGCTTCATATGAAATACTTTAGCCACATCTTGGAGAGAGCACGATTTAAATATGACTCAACGGTTATATAGCCAAATAAATTGGGAATTGAATGGGATGGATAATTCGAATTGAAATCTTAAGTCAACTCATCTGGATTAGTAGGTTAATAGATTAGATAACTCTGGCCTAATAGGCTAATGGAGTAGATAATTTTCACTTGTTTTCGGACAGCCGATGTCTGTTTTTGTGGACTCTATACTTAGTTGCATTTTGTTGTCAGAAATGACGGACTTTGAGCCTTATAATACATACCTCAATTCATCCAAATTTAAAGGTCAATATCTCTTCAGTACTCACGATAGCACATGAGTTTATTGTAGTAATTTCAATTTCAGAACAACACCATGAATTTAACCGCTAGCTAGACGCCCACTGTTGAACAAAGATTTCCCCAAAATTTTTGGGTTGGTCTTGCACTGCTTGCATTCAGCTACTGCCCGCGTCCTTCACGATGTCGTCGATTCACTAGCTGTGAGGAAAGAGCCTTGCCCATTACCACTTTGGGCTATGTTGGTAACCTTGGATCTTCTACGGATCTCATCTTTTCTGATTCGATCACGCAGAAATACTCCAAATATTAACAATGTATGTATATTTATATGATATATCTTATAGAACGTGTAAATTGCTGAGTTAGGCTTGCACAGGAAATCATGTGGGCCCCATATAACTGCGGCAGTCAACAATAATCGGCTTCTCCCGAGTTCTCCCCCAAAGAAAAGGCCATACAACCAAACAATAATTGGGTTTGCGACGTATTATTCGGATGTTCTGTTCCTGTTTGTGTAGGGAACAAAGGAAACTGACATATTGTTCTTTGTTGCAGCAATGTAACGTCATTCGTTTCAAATTTTCAATGCCTTGCGCGAGTTTGTCGAAATTTCGTCCAATCTGATAACAGTCGTGTTCAAGGCCAAATCGCACTTGGCCGGTTTTTAAGAAATGTGAATTAAAAAAAAACTTAATTGAAATCATTGCTGGAAAAACCTTTACTTAGATAATTTTTATTGTTTTTACTGATTGAACTAAAATAACCATTTTAAACTTTATTTAATTACACATTTATTGTATGTAGTATTTTTGTTATCTCAATATAAAATCACCGAGAATGTTAAAACTGCACAATGCGATTTATTGCAACGAAATATCTTGTCGGGTTTTGTAGTTGAGTCCGATTTGCAAATGGATGACCCTATTCCGATATTTGCTGGATGAAATACAGCGGTGCCAGATCGACTGGAATAACAGACCTCACCCGCCGTTTGATTACCCTTCATTCTGCGAAACCCCCTACCCCTTATTGTGCAACGAAATCGGTAACGATCGCTTTCAATTTGACAATTAATCCATCACTGCTTTCAACATGACATTGATCTTAAATTGACACTGCATTGACTCGATCGTAGTCAATGTTGACTAAATTTTTTTTATTCATAAATTATTTAGGGGCTTTTAAACATTGCTGAATATACCAGCCCCATCATACCCTTAATGCTAGTTGCTACATATATTATCGTGATAATCATTGCGGAAACATTATTTTGGAGACCATATTGTAAAGCATTACCGCCTCATCCGATAAAGGTTTGGCAAGAATGCTCTGCAATACGCCTACCTACCTCGTTTTTATTGATCCCGAGAGAAGTAAAACAATGAGATCTCTCTGCTTCATTCCGGACACACTCCATTAACAAATGTTGTATATCCTCAACTTTTCCACACGTCTCACAGTTTGGAGCATTGATTTTCTTCATTAGAAATAAGAATTTATTTATTGGTATGTGTTAGTTGTTAAGATTTCCTCTTGGTCCCATCCAGATTATTTATTTTTTTATCAAATATTAATGAAGAGAACCGGTTTTTTCTGCTTTGATTTTTTATCATTGACCCTACTATGCGCCTTAATCTTGGTTTAACCATGCGCTTTCACTTGTGTTGATAGGACTAGATAGAGACAGCCTAAGATTTAAACCAAGACTAAGTTAAGATCATATATATTGTTCTATAATAAGACGGTAACTAATTTCTTCTATTAAGTACTGAAACTACCAAAATTACCACATAGTAGACGTTTTGAAGGGTACTTAATGTTCAATAACGTCGACGCGTGCTGGAGTAATACTTGAGGCAAGCAACAAGCTTACAGGATTAGTGTAGCGACTAGTTGCATAATGTAAACTTTCCGCATTGTTTACATTGTTACTCGATAAAAATTTCTTGCAAATTTACTTTAAGAGGACTGTGAAGTGCCAATTCATGGCTCGACTATGGATTTTCAAAAATGCAGTTTGTTGCAAACCGCTTAGAGTTGAAGTCCGAGGCAAGTGCCTACATGTCTTATTGAAATATTGTTTCGGGCGGTTAACCCCTCGGTTTTACCCCCCTAAACGTTTACGAAATTAGACACTTTTGGTCTCATTAGATTCAGTATACCTTAATCTATGTTTGTACGTTTTGCTTTTTCTTGTAATTTTGTATAATTTAGTCAAAAAAGATAAAATGCTCGAGGGAGTTTTTAAGTCTAAAATATAGATATGAAGATGCTAATAATTCATATTCTGAGCAATATTTCTTCAAAATCAAAACGTACAAACCTAGATCTTTATTATATCTACAACATTTCCAAAAATTATCAAAATTGGACTCTGTAAAGAGGGAGAAAAACGTTATCGCTTTTTGTATGAAAATGTACAGCTTCACAATCCTCTTAAGTAGTCGGTTCAATATTTTAGAAGTTTACTAATTCTTTACAGAGATGACTTATTATTTTAGAAGTTGACTTCTTACCTTAGAAGTTCTTTTATTATTTTGAGAGCTTACTTATTACTTTTGATGTTGACTTCATAATTCTCTAGAATTGGTATTATAACGTACATTAATAGCTTACTTATTATTTGAAAAAACCGATTTCTTTAAGTTCACTTATTATTTTAAGAGTGGACCTATTATTTTAGATGTTGACTTCATAATTATCTAGAATTGTTATTAGAACTTACTCTTAAAATTGAAAAGTTGATAGAGTTTGATATGTTACCTTATTATTTTAGATATTGACTCATTTAATTGTAAACAATTTAATGAGTTCAAGCGGAAGTTGAATCGTTCATTTAAATGCTGACTTTTTAGAAGTAAACTTATTATTTTAAAAGTTGACTCACGCTTGCGGAAAGAAGAAATAGTGTGACCTAGCCATATAATTCCGACCAAATCAGTGCCCGAGCAGCCTCGACTCGAGCCGTCAACTTGAATTAAAATATCCCGGCAAATAAGAGCGCACGTGCCTCCTCCCAAAGTAAACAGATTACCGCACAGCGAGCGGGAGCGTCTTAAATGTGATAAACATCTGAACCCGCTTCCCGCCTTGCTCGTATCGCCGCGAGACTCGGGGATTTGTTTTTATTTCGCCACCCCGGGATCTCGGGGCTGGTGACGTTGTTGTGAAAGAAAACGGTCCCGGGCCGTAACGGAATAAATTCCACGCATTAATGGAATATTCCATTCTGTGATAGTGCTGTATGAAATTATTTAATGCGTACGATACTCCTGTTTTCAGTGGTGATAAAATGTATCGTTCACTTTTCGAGGTCTAAAAAGTGCCTTTTAGCGCCGACTCCAGTATCATATTTAAAAAGAGAATTGAGTCAGTGCTTTAAATAAGGACCGCCCTTGCACAGTTTCTGTGGCCCTTGTTTTGTGTTCACTTTAACTGGGAAACTGGGATATATATCTGTCGACTCGAGACTAACCTTTTGGAGTAAAAGCGTATGTTCCTTTATGATTCAGGGTCTTTACTTATTAAGCGTGTATGCCTATAGTAGTTTGCCATATGAGGGCCTATAAGCGACATTTTTTTTTTCAAAATCTAAAAGACTCTGTATTTAACAGTCATGTCATGTCCCCGAGATTGCAGAAGTTTTGAGGCTAGGTTTATGGGTCTAAATTACAAGGTTGCAAATTAGGACGTATGCTCTAGAGTGGGTGGTCCATGTTTAGACAGATATCAGTAATATGGCCGCTCGTCACTAAAAGGTTGAGAACCACGACTGGTCTAACATGTACCGGGGGCTTTTTGTTTAATAAAGAATATATTATCACAATCACCTTTTATTTAACAGTCGTTACGGCGTCGTTACAGGAATTGTGTTAACTGACTTTAGGGCAATGATGGTTACGATTTGGCTGATAACGGGAAATATTGATAGCGTGATTTTTAATACTTTGAGTAACATAATCAGGGGGCCACAGTTCTTCGCATCGTCGGTCGCCAGTTGCTATAGCTTATGCGTGGGAATAAATATTTTTTTTATACAAATAATGAATCTGAATGTAAGTTGGCTATAGTCGGCTATAGTTCATTCTTTTATGATTTGCAAATCTACAACTCTTACAAGGTCCCCGATGTACCTTGTCAACCTGTGACGTTTTATGTCAATAGGCTAGATGACAAAAAAAAATTTTTTGCTTTAATAGGGGCTCCTTCATATAATAAACATAAAGAAAAAAACGGTTTTCGAAGAACTATAAAAACAACCAAGATATAAGGTTTTAAAGATTTTTCTCCATCTCTTTCTAGCAAAACGGCAATTTACAAGGAGTTTATATGGCCGTACTCAACGATGACGTCATGGTTGATGTCGGATCTCTCTGTCTAATCGCCTTCAAATTAACAACTTAAAATGCTTGTATCTAATGTATTTCTAAGGCGATTTTAATTTTAATTTCACAGGACTGCATCTTTTTCCACGGTATTTTAATATTTAATGACGAAAAGTAAAAATTAGAATTCAGTCATCATCCCAATTCACCGTACATGACCGTACCCAGTAATTTTCCTACATCCTTCAAACCGGAACACAGCAATGCAAGCACCGCCGCTTGGCAGCAGAAATAGATAAAATTGAGGTACTCTTGCAGACAACTCTAGTTCTCAGTCTCCTTTTGTAAATTGATATTCGCAAATAAAAATGAATTCGCCCTCCACACTTCGCCGTATGTAAGCGAATAAGCCGCTCGAATAACGAAAAGCGTGGTGCCGGCATTAAACATCAATGTACACTAAATACGAATATTTTGCCAAAGCCCACTGAGTATTAAAGTAAGAGTAATTAACTATTCATTATTACTTCATACGAAATAAGAATTATTCGTACGATTAACGTGGAATTACGAAAACGAATAATTTGTTGCATGCATTAAAAGAGAATAATATCGAAAAAACAAATGAATGCTTATTATTTTATTTTACGTTCTCGGCTCCTTTTAAAGCGTGCGATTTAAAATATAAGAAAGAAGAGGCCCCACTATCATTAGGGCCTAAATTGCAGTTGACATCAACAATTCGGCGAACGCGTCGCGAAAATTGACGGCGGCGGGCCGACCGTCCCGAACGCGCGGCAGAACAGATAGCGTAATTACGGAGCATGCACAGTTTACGTGCAATCAGAGTTTCAACGGATTTCTAAATGAGATTAAGAGAAATAGAATTTTAAGCAACATCGCCTTTGCGATTTGAAGCATGGACGGCATGGACGACATGGACTTTATGGAGACCAATACATGTTTTGCAATTTGAATTATGGTTAAAAATCGTTTGCGTTGGAAATATGGTTTGCGTCGTCCCACTGGCTAATGGGACCACGCGGAATATCCTTTATCGTTGCTCGTAGACCCATTTATAAATGTGGGGTTACTCGTCGTGATTCCACTACTTTGCCCTACTACTACACGAGAAAATGTGGTTTCACGCAGTCACTGGTCAATGGGACCACATGAATACCTTTTATCGTTTCTCGTAGACCCATTTACAAAATCCTCTAATTCTTATAGGCACAAGTAATTATGCTAAGCTCTTATTACTAAGCTATACACGAATTTCTTTCTCCTGTACGTCAAAAAGTTAATAAATAAACCAAATATTTCTTCCCTTAAAATTCAACTAAAATAAATAATATTGACTTTAAGTAAAACAAGTAGTTTTCACGGAAAAAGTGAATGTAGATAAAACAATAGACAACTGACTTAAAAAATGAATGTCAAATAGAGTGGATATCGCAAACATATACTGCATATACTTTATAACTGACATACGAGTATTATCACAGTGACGTTACTACAGAAGTGTTTTTACTTGTGTAGTGTGAGGGAGAGACATTTGTCAGACAGACCCCTGATGTTAGCGTCAGGCATCACAATAATTACTACCTCCAGGCGAATCGTGTGCCATTTGTTGACTGAATTGTACAATTAAATATATTTTTGTGCACTAATAAGCGTACTAATTTATAGTCGTAAGCCCCTTACCGTTCATTGTAATATAACGACTACGCTATAATTATATAAACTCTTTCGCTGTGTTGTTATGCTCTTACCCCGTTAAATGAACAAGGTAACGTGTATTCGAGCAAAACTTATAAAGGGTTCATTTTTAGGCTGTTAGTGCATCTGTTGGAATCGAATATTAAAAAATCTCGTGTCACAGTGTTTGTTATCGATTTTTATGAAGGTTTAAGAATAGGTCGTAGACTATTTTTTATACCCTTAGAGGAAAAAGGTGAACCTCTCCAGATTATTTTTACAATTATTATGACGCGACGTAGTTTGCGTGCACAGCTAGTCTATATTATAGTTGAAAGCGCTTTTGGCGCTCAGGGTTTTAGGTAGGTGTTCATTAATTATGAGGCCCATATTTTTAATGATTCAACGCTATCGTAGTGACTGACTGCAAAATTAGAACCCCGGGGTTTTTGTATCCTGATAAGTCTACTAATATCTGTGTTATGTCGAAAGTCAGATCACGGATTTATTGGTGTATATTTTGTCTACTCGTATATTTATCTGTTAAGTATTTAGTTACTTAGAGGATATAATTAGTGTGATTGTTAAAATGATGCTTGAGAAATCCATGTGAAGCTCGACTCGATCTTTGACCTTATTGTTATCATGAGATTACATCACCAATTTTTAATAGGTACTGCATAAAAAGAATATTTAAACCTGTATGAATATTATTGGAGGTTATTTTCGTCTATTTTAAGACTGTCGGAATTATCTGGCTCGCCGTCGAACTTCTATTGCTTGTTTCACTTCACTGTGCTCGTCTTTATTTGATTACGGGCGGGCTGGGGAGGTAATTACGGACCGTGCCGCTGCCGATGGCGGTCATGTTCTTATCTACAGTATGTTACTGTACCGCGACCTATACTATGTATATGTTTACGTTCAAGCCGCTTGGCTTTGTTGATTAATTTACCTAATTAAGCCACGAGATAGGGCAAGAAGTAGGCTTGTTAGTGTTAGGTTGGCAACGTCGATTACTAGAAAGTTTTAAAACATCCTATTAGGTTTGTTACTCTGCCTTCTGACGGTTACCTGAACATAACATACAGATCTCTTATCATATGTAAAAAACCTTAAAATACCTACATATGTTTCCCTTTTTGCTTAGAAATATTTTATAGAAATGAGTTAATGTGTGGGAGATATATTTAATGATATGTATAAGACGAGATACGACGATAATAAAAAAACATATTTATTAAGATTTTAAATCATATGTTTCGACAAAAGCTCGCTCTTATAAAACTGCCCTAGAGGCAGGTACTACAAGTTACGAATCTAGAGGATACCATAAATAAAAAACGTGAGTCCCATACAAACACATTTAAGTTCCTAACTACTTACATATTAGTTTTGATTCCCTTATAAAATCTCAAAATATACGACATTAAAGGCAATATAATTTGATTGCGTTTACTTACAAGTTTGATTTTCTCACGGATGAAAAAGACCGCTTACCTGAGTGTTTCATATAAATGTCAGTCGATATCTCTACGCGTTCCCGAGAAAAGACAGATAGATGGACAGACAGACAGATAGACTAGGAAGTGATCCTATAAGGGTTTCGGTTTTTTCAACGGAACCCTAAAAACATGTTAAGCTAACAAAATGACTCTCGAGCAAGTGGGGCAAGATGATTAAGGTGCCTATCTAATAATAATTATTATTTACAAAACAAATTAATTATGTTGCCCGATAACACCAGTCGCAAATAACCGCATGTAATTGCTTGTCGTTAAGGACCTAAGTGACGATTAATCACAACAATAACATAACCAAAAACAAAACTGTCCTACATTTGAAGTGATAACGAAATAAAGTTATACAGTGACACTGGTAATTATAATGGCTCCTTGCTGTTAGTCGCCAGTTTTAGCGGACATCTGAACAACCTATTGCCCCTGGGCCTGTACCACCTGCACAGATTTTACCGGGTCGTCGACAGGTATAAAAAACCGGCCAAGCGCGAGTCGGACTCGCCCATGAAGGGTTCCGTAGGATTTATGACGTATTAAAAAAACTACTTACTAGGGGGACACATTTTACCACTTTGGACGTGTCTCTCGCGCAAACTATTCAGTTTAGAAAAAAAATATATTAGAAATCTCAATATGATTTTTGAAGACCTATCCATATAAGATATGATACGTATGGGGTTGATGAAAAAAAAATTTGAGTTTCAGTTCTATGTATGGGGAACCCCCAAAATTTATTGCTTCTTTCTATTTTTGTGTGAAAATCTTAATGCGGTTCATAGAATACATCTACTTACCAAGTTTCAACAGTGTAGTTCTTATACTTTCGGAGAAAAGTGGCTGTGACATACGGACGGACAGACAGACAGACAGACATGACGAATCTATAAGGGTTCCGTTTTTTGCCATTTGGCTACGGAACCCTAAAAAGGGTTCAAAAACAGTTCTCAGAACCAATTCTAGATCACGGTAACATCAGAATAGACTATCACGCACGGAACATGTCACAGTGTAGTCTGTATTTGTGCACTCAGCACAAATACAGATGATGACATGAACTTTCTCCGTACCCTCACTGGCATAGTTTGATTCAGCGGTTTATCGAAACGACCAACCGACTTGAACTAAACGAATGCGTTCGAAGCATAGGGGCGCTAGACATTCTCGACCTCTCGTCTTATATTTGAGCACTGAGCACCGTGAGTGTTGCTACTCCTCATGAACCGTAAAGGTGAACGCACATTATCACCACGAGCCTTACGCGCCAAATGACGTCATCAGCACGCGTTCTTCAATACCCGGACACCTACCGCATTGCTTAAATTCGGCGCGTACGGTGCGGGTCAAATGTGCGAGGTTCCATCCATCCATACTAATATTATAAATGGGAAAGTGTGTGTGTGTGTTTGTTTGTCCGTCTTTCACGGCAAAACGGAGCGACGGATTGAAGTGATTTTTTAAGTGGAGATAGTTGAACGGATATAGAGTGACATAGGCTACTTTTTGTCTCTTTCTAACCCCCTTTTTTTTATCCCAGTTAAAAAGATTTTATATCTACCGCAGTGGGAGTGGGGCCCAGCTGCGGTTATGTGGGACTCACCCCGCTAATCAAGGCATACCCACTAAAAATACTGGGGGGCTCCGTCAAATCGCATTCTCGACACACAAAGGGTACTTCTCGCAATCGCTTTGTGTGTCGAGAGCGATGCTGCCCGACTAAATCGAGCTCCTCTCAAGAGTAGGGAGTGTCTGTGGAGCGCCTTCAGACACCCCCTCAGCATGGGGGTTATTAGTGCGAGTAACGGGAACCCCACTCCGTCACCGCGACCCCTCTGGCAGCTGGTGGAGGGCGTAAGTTCGCCTCCTCCTACCCGGCCGCCGCCTGCGAGACGGGTCAGCATTAGGATCGTCCTTGCGAACCCGTTCTGCGGCCCCCTTCTGTGCAAGGACTTCCTCGCAGAAGGAGGCAAACGCCCTCCAACATATCTCGCTGCTGGCTATGTTCTCGACGACGGCCGGCAGAGACAGGTCACCCCCGATATCGGTGACGAGGGCGGCCCGCTGAACAGCCCATGCCGGGCAATGTTCTAGCGTGTGCTGCGCGTCGTCCGTCGTACGCGGAGGGCGAGTCCGCCGGGCGACCGTCCTTTCGGAGGAGCACCAATCTGCCCTGTTTCCAAGTTCGGGGGAAACGACCTGCGGAGAGGCACGCGTCAAAAAGCCTGCGAAGGCGTGGCTCTAACTCCACCAAAGAGAGGGCCAGGAATATGCCATGGACCCCGTCTGGACCCCTCATCTTTCTAACTCCCTACTTCCCTAAAATGGGGGGTGGAAGTTTGTATGGAGCATTCCGCAATTTTCAAGGTAGAAAGCTAAAAATTGGTATGCGAACTATTTGTGACTAACAAAAAAACCGTGCAACATTTTTTTTTGGCAATCTACTCCCAACCCCTTAAAAGAGGGGGTGAAATTTTATATGGGACTTTTTGCAGTTTTCAAGGTAGGAAGCTAAAAATCGGTACACAGACTCTTTGTTACCAACGAAAAATACCTGCCTTTTTTTTAAATCTTCGGTGTTACCCCGAATTTAACGCGAGCGAAGCCGCGAGCAAAAGCTAGTTGAATATAATTTATTGTTTGGTTTGGCTCGTCAGGGTCCATCTTGAATCAATTTTGCGGCTGTGAATTCGCAGTGTGATTTCTTCATTTAGGTTCGTGCGTTTACATGTTTTTGGGAATATAAAAAAAAACAAAGCATTTTAAGGAAATGCTGTGAAAATATGCATATTACAAAATGTCATTTTGAACCAATTGAGAACATATTTTATTGATTAGGGTAGTCTGAATATATTATTAAAATCAACTGACTTAAGATAATAGGTGCCATAGATAAAATTAGTAATTGAATGCAGACAAGAATAGGTTTTTTTTGTATAGTGTAACGGTTTTGTTGAAAAGAATGAAAATGATGATATAGATAGTGTCCTAAAAGTAAAAAAAAAATAATTAGTTGGGCCCTAGTTTCTAGACACCAGTCATCACACTATATAGGGTTTAGTTAAGTAGATATTTTTAATTTCTATCTGTATTAATAAAGCATCATCGCTTAAAACTCAAAAAAGTAATATTGTTATTATCTTGACTATTGTACAACATATATTATATTACTTAGAAACAATCATTTGTAAAGCCTGACGAAAACATTTTGCACGTTGACGACTTCAACAGAGTATGTAGAGCCATTAAACCTTAAGAACTTGTGTCACCATATTCTAGCATATTAAGATATCTTTCTTTCTTTCTTATGTAGAGCATTCATCAGACGCAAAAATAAAATCGTTGGGTGCTTGAAATTTCTATTAACTGTCAACCGCTTATATCCTTATTAATTCTATTTACATACTATTTACCCAGCATAAGCTACGCCCCACGATTTTATTTTCGCGTCTGATCAATGCTCTAGATTGATGAAGAAAGTGCGATAATGAGTGGTGCCTAAGACTTACCTTATTACTTTTTTTTATCTACATCATAATTATCGTTCTTTTCAATAAAACCGCTTAACTTGAAAAAATACCTAATTTGTTTCAAGTTTTTAGTTTTTTTTGTTTGATACTGAACATACATAATTGTACTGTTATCAGAATTAGAAAAATGTACCAAAAAATGAACATTGGGTAAATTTTTACCTATTTATCAATTTGACCCAGCAACGAACAAGGCAAGCTAGATAAAACGGATTAAAAATAGATCGATGACGATAATTAGAGATTCGTTGAAGCTACAGTGGTTTCAAGTAACATTTCTAATTTATCGGTCTGCTGATGTGATCCTCTACGTCATCAAATGGGAATTATCATAATGTAGGTGGGTATTAGCAAAATATTCGAATTGGAATGTTCGTGTCAGGCGGTTGCAAACAAAGTTAATAATGAACCCCAGTGAATAGTATTCGGTGTTCATTATTCGGAATAACTCCCTTTGCCGTGCATCTCCACTAATTAACCTCAATTTTGAGCCAGCGCCGGGGCAACAATAGGCGTGTAGAGTGTGAATTTGTTTGTTTTACAAACATCTTTGTATAGCTCTGTGTGAATGTCGAAATGGATTGGATTACATGTTTTACTAAACGCTTGGCGCGCGTTCGCTATTTGTTTCAAAATCATTTTGGGCCCCGGATGTCCGGATTTGTTTCAAAAAGAATTTGATCCTGGGTGTCCGTAATCCTTTCTTCGTTGATATAATATGTAATGATTATAATTCTGTCACGCAGTGCGACATCTTACTGTTATCAAAATAATATGAATTGATACACATTTTTATTAATACTAACTATCTGACTACCTGCCTCGTTGGCCTAGTCAAGTTCGATCTTCGATCTCCGGGTCAGGCAAAATTTTACTGAGTTTGCTTATTTGGATATTCACTAGCATCTCCGAATCTGGAATTAGTGCCAGGATAGGGGCAATAAGTTCGCTCATAAAAGGCTTAAAATATTTGGCGAAGTGGCCTCTGCGTAACCTCTGGACGAAAAGAGACATGAAGCTATTTACATAAATATATTATCCAAAGCTTTTACAGTGACTGTTCATAGTCCCATATAGCAGCAATAGATATCACACAACACAGAAAGAGGCTTGTGGCTTGTGTTATGTACTGCTAATAGACGGGAGAGGTGTGGTCGCAAGAAACGCAGTGTCCATTAACCAGTTGATGGTGAGGCTAAGAGCATAGATAATTTATTTAAAAAGTATGTAAGAATAAAACAATAAGACATAAGAGACACAATCATCAATACACGGACTTTATTCATCACTTGTAATCACCTCTACTCGTCCCGGCACAACCCCTTCATTTCGTACTTAAAAACGACGTCTATCTCGTGGGTTGCCATCAACCTGTCTTGCTTGTTCATCTTTCTAACCTTGTTCACTAATATTTGAGCAGAGGTCTACTGTTTCGTCTGCTTCTACGGTAATCAATTTATAATCCGTATTCAGGTTACTTCATCGGGGTTTACAACGTTCAAAGGGTCTCTTGCAGAGGTTATTTTATGCTTAATTAAGTATCTTAATGACCAACTAAGTATGCACAACTAGTTGTGCCATCTTAACAACTATGATTAACTATAACGATTCCTTGTGACATAACTAAGTACTGTCGAGTGGGAAATAGGAAAAAAATAGAAACCGATTCCTTTCGATCGACAATTAGTTTTCCTGAATTAAAAAAATACATTCGTATGCGGGGATTTTGAGTGAACCAATCTTAATGTTATTTATTTTACTCAAGATCCACGCGCATCGTATTCCATAGTCTACCGACATAATTTGGCGCCATTGTTGCAACTCAAGCAAGAGCACCCACACAAAATCACAATATCAATGTCGTTCTACCTGAGTTAGTTTCAAGTGTAAGCCTATTGAGCTTTGGATGGAAATTGATCGCTTCTATGGACAGCTTCACGCGCCTTCACTCACCTGTTGCAAGTCTTGATAAAATATAAAGGCCCACTTTCGCCAACATTTCAACAGGCGGTTATAGTTAACTAACAACCGTTTTTGGTGTCAAAAAAAGTTGTTAGTTAACTATAACCGCCTCTTTAAATTTTGGTGAAATCCGACCTAAAGATAGAGTCAAATGTAGGACTGTTATGGTATTGTGATAGAGTCCGGAGAATGTAGGTATACTATTAACGCTTGGTGCAAGCTGTGGTGATCCTGGTGGAGTATCTTGCGGACTACGTTTAATCAAGCAGGTAAGACCAACATCTTCTAATTCATCATTGTTATTTGAGCGTGCCACTAGGCTTTGTCGTTTTGTTTGGATTTTCTCTCTTTTCCTCTTATAGTATTCGTTCGTACTTTCTAAGTTTTTTTATATAGATTCCGAAGTATTCAAGGGTTCCTTGCACTTCGTGAAATGACGAATCCCGCAACCTTTCTCCTTGCATATCTCTCCCTATCTTTTCTCAGAAGTTGTTCTCTTAATACAGGATCGCTATTAATTCTTTGTTTTCTATTCCGTTCGCATAATCTTTTCTTTTCCTTTCTCTCATCGTCATTCAGAGTATTAACATTTTTTCATCTACATAAAATGCCTGCCTCCATGCATTTTATGTAGATGAAAATTTTGCTTGTTTTTCTATTCTATTCATGACTCTGATATTAAAAGTAATTACTTGAATTTATAAGAGTTTAAAATGAATAAACATATTCTTAACGTAATTATGCCCAACAATCTACGTTCATTATATTGGTATTATATTGGAAAGCAGATATGTCATAAACACACGTGTAGTGAAGCCTCGATGATGTCCCAATCAGACCCCCTTGACAAAAGCCACACGCTATTGTTCCCTAGTCGTTTTGCAGAAAAAATATATGGAGATGACATTAAGTGCGGAAAAAATAGGGCGAGGTTGTCACATGCTAATATCATTTCCTGCAAAGGTCCTGCAAAGGTCCGTGTTCCATACTTTTTTTTCTGCGGAGCGACTGCGGCGTTTGGTCATCAGTCTGCATACTCACGTCACACAGGTCAATAGGATATTGATTATAATAAAAAGTCTTGGTAAGTCAATATGGAATCTCATATTACATGTTTGTAAGTATATTTGGATTTATAACAATATAAATGTAATTTATAATGTTGACTCTGAGTCTACCAGATATTAGAGAGAGACGTTTTACCTTACCCTGATAGCAATATGAACACGTGGTGGTGGTGCCCAAGGTAGACACCACCACGTCGGCGATTCACCGACTTCTGGGTTGCTGATTTTATTCACCGAATACCAGCTCTTAGAAAATTGGTATTACTTACCTTGGATCCGATTGGTCTCCGTATATAGCCGGTGGACTTCCTGAGCTAGCTCGAAGGAAGTCGCGGCTCCTGAAGTTCTGCTGTCTGACCGAACCGGATGGTACACTTGCCTATTAGGCCACCAATACCCGAACTCATTAACGAACACAAAGCTTGATACACTATTCCCCGACACTAAAACTTGGCGGAACCTCGCACCAACAATCACTTGGTGCGCCGCGCAATACTATTTGTTAGATGCTTATATATTTTATTGAAACCCGGTGGTCATCATAACCTAATTCAATGTCATGACGTTTCGACTCAACTGACATCTTACATGCGGCCGGCCGCCACAGACTATAATGCTGTGTTGCCACTCGCTCTTCCTCGAGCGTGAACACGTGGATTGGGTAGCACTGGCAAACACTAGCTGTGTTGTTTTTTTTCAACTCGTTTATCATTGTAGTAGTGAAACAAACAAAAACCAATCGCGCTGTCGCTGTGTCTGTCACTTTTTTCGGATGAAGTGTATCTTGTAACACTGTACTTAAGCGTATAAAATATCTTTTTGAAATATCATTGGGTAAATTATGATTTTTCCAACTTTTTCTTTATTAAAATGTGTGTTTAGGTGTTAAAATCACGGCATAATGTACAACGCTAAAAACCCTACATTTGCCTTAGGTAGTAAGTAGGTTAGGTAATAATACAACTTCGATGATATCTAAAGGAGGTCGCCAATAGCACAATATAGATATCGTTCTTTATATTGTGCCAATAGTCCATACATTTCTGCCTATGTATGTGCCTTGAGGCACATGTGTACCAAAATGTAGAGAACTTTACCGTACGTGCTGCTCAGTTGTGGAACAAATTGCCGGCTGATTTACGAGAGAGCTCATCGGTTGCCTCTTTTAAGAAGAGATAAAAAGAACACTTTCTATCTCTTGGTGTATAATATTTATATGTATATATATTATATTTCATTATTTATGTATTTATAGTAGATATTAGTTATTATGTGTATTCTGTAGTTTATAATATGAAAGAATTTGGTTTAAAATATATTGTGTAACGTAGTTTAGGTATATCTTGTAGAATATATTTTTTGTTCTTTTTTTTTAGTGCATAGTACAGCAATATTAGCAGTGTCACTACACCTGTTAGGGTTGGCTGGCAGAGATCTCTACCAGAGATAAGCCCACCTATGTACAATATTTAATTTAACCAAATTTAATTGTTTATGTGCAATAAAGGATTTAATAGAAAAATTCGAAGATTCTGAAAAATATATTATTTCCTTTATTTATTTAAATAAAACTACGTAAACAATAAAAGTGCTCAATTGCGTTTAATTTCGACTTTTGCAAAACCTGTAGTGTTTACAAAATATTTTATAAAGTATCATCCACTTATACAAAAAAAAACATATCTTAATGGGATTACAACAATCCAACTTAAAAAAATATTTTACCTTGCAAATCAACTGTCTCTGCGCAAGTAACAAAACGCTACAAAATGTTAAAATACGATCTATGGTCACGGGGTACCGACACAGGAACAATCTATAATTATTTCCATCCAAAACAGCATAGACGGCATAGCTTGTGTTAAACGGGAATTCTGTAATAAATTATTGATTCATTTTATAGAAATAAAATCACAAGTAACTTCTCAATGGTTTTGTTTAAAAAAAAATATTGTTTTCGAACTAAATTCGATAACGTTTTAAAATAAAAAAAATGAAATTCAAAATCGAGTCTGCTGCAAAAGCACACCCAGTGCTTATTAGTTGACCGCGTCAAGAAACCGACAATATATGGGAGCAATATATATTGTTATTTATAAAGCATAAATGTAATCTGTGGTTATAGGGTCTAAGACGGCCACAAGACGGTGTATTTTCTTACAAATAAAAAAGGATTTTTTATCATTTCTAAATAACCAGAAAAAAATAGGGTCGTTAAAATTATTATTCAGTGTATTATAGAGAATTTATTTCTATATAGTGTACCTCGGTACATCGATTGGGCTGATTTTGGCGACCTCCTTTGAGTCTTGACGTTCCTAGATTCTGTTAAGCAAAGCAAATAATTTAAAAGCTGTCAACAATGGCCGACGGCCGCTATTTTTAAAAAATTAGAAAAATGCCAGACAGCAAAAGGCAAAACTTTTTTAACCAAGTTATTATTTGGTGCCCTTATCATACGGCCATTCTCATTGCCGTTCAAACTATAAGTTTATGAATTTCAGTTTCAGCTAGATCGGTAAGCAAAGGTGCAAGCTTTGACCCGAACAAACATACATGCATGCAAAGTAAAGCAAGTTAGTAAAATCTTTTAAAGTAATTAAAAATAAACTGCATTTTTAGAAATATTTACACGCGGCCCTGAATCTTCACCCAATAATAGAATAATCATTAAACGAAATTATAAAACGATTAACTCTGAGTGCTTAATGCGAGCTTTGTCGAGTTTCACTCTCACGCATTGAGCGCGTACAAACAAACGTGGATTTGTATGGGATTGAGGCTGTGCCATCTGGCAGCTACTAGATGGCGCTGCTCTTAACCACACAAAGGCTCGTATTAATAATTGCATCTCAAGAATGAGAGCGATCTTGAGATGTTGTTTTTGACAGATAGTCCATACATTAAAGCTCGTATTAATAAACGCATCTCAACGTTGAGATCGATCTTAAGATACAGTTTTGACATTTAATGTACGGACCATCTGTCAAAAACAACATCTCAAGATCGATCTCATTCTTGAGATGCAATTATTAATACGACCCTAAATGTCAAAACTGTATCTTGAGATCGATCTCAACTTTGAGATGCGTTTATTAATACGAGCCTAACACACCTTTACGCCGAATATAACAAAGCACTCCCCAAAATGAGTTTTTTATCATCTCAGTGTGTTTTTATAATTTCGTTTGAATTGATAGCACCGAAATGAAAACGGAGAGCATAAATTAGCATTACTACAAGAAAACAAGAAAATTAGAAGGTAATGAGTACAACACAAACAAAGCTACTATTACGAACTCGATTGATAACAAGCTGTACCTGAAAAATGAAAAGAAATTTGTTTCGTGACACCGAATTGTCATACTTACGTTTTTGGCGGGAACACGGAGCAAGCAGCGCACGTCCTCCCCCTGCAAGTACTGAGGCGGCACTGAATGAAAGTAAAAGTAAAAGAAAGGGGGGTTAGCTAGAGTTGTTCGTGGCAAAATTATTCTTGGTACATAATAACGTACCTAGTTTGGCATATATTCATTACCGCGAATGTGAAAAAATTTCAATTTTTTTCATTTGTGTTTTCGGTTGTAGAATTCAGATCTTAACAATTATTAAAATAATTAAATTATTTTAATATTTTAGAAAGTGATAATACTAATACTTTTTAACATTAATCGGACAATTATTATATTTTATATTGACTGTAAATCGGTATTTTGTCTCTCCTGAAAAGTTACCATATTTGACATTCGCGGTTATGAATGCCGAGCGACGAAAAGTATGTTTTTGTCGGCGGAATGAAATTGTCTAAATTACTAAATGAAATGTCTTTCATTTAGTCATAATATACATAATACATAAACTAAGTAAATAGGTGTTATTGTCAAATTGCTTTTTGTTCTTTTTACTAAGGATCAAACAATTACAATAATTTATATACGAGTATATCTTAGTCAATTAGATTCTAGGTTGATTAGATTTTTGTGTTTTGTTTCACGTCAATAAGTGTCTGTAAATGTTAATATTGAATAAATATTTTTTTTAATTTAAGTTTCTTTTTTGCTTTTGTTACAGGGGTGTGATTAATTATAGTTAATCACATTTTAATTAACTTTTTACCTTTCCTCCCCCTTCCTTCTCTTCAGAGGCCCAATTCAGCTAATAAGCTACAGCCGAATCGAAAGTGAACCATTGCGATCGACTAATCAGAACGCCACATTATCACGTCATCGAGCAGTTGAAAGGCAATATAAGCGCTCCGATTGGTTGACCGCATCGGTTCAGCTTCCATTCGGCTGTAGTTTATTAGCTGAATTGGGCCTCAGGGCACAACCCTTCCACACAGAGCAGCATCACCTTGCTCGGAATGAACATTCGCTGCGATCTGAACCCCAGAGACTACATCGAATCCGTCAGAACTACTGCCTAACGGAAACTCGGTGTCCTGAACAAGGTGCGTAGGTATTTTGCGCCGGACCAACTATGCTTGTCGTATAAAACTCAGGTTAGGTCTTGCGTGGAATATTGCTCGCACTTTTGGGACGGCTCCGCTCAGTAGGTACCTACCTCCTCGATGCTCTGGACAGATTGCAGCGTCGCGCTATTCGCATAATTGGTGATGAAGAGGCAGCTCACACCCTCGAGATTCTACAACTTCGTCGTGACATCGCCTCTCTTAGCGCCTTTTACCGAATGTTCCATGGGGACTGCTCTGAGGAGCTCTTTAACCTTATCCCTCCCTCTCCATTCCTTAACAGAAACACGCGTAAGAGCCTTCGGAGTCATCCGTACGCTGTATCCTCCTTTTCACACCGTACCAGGAATTCCAAGATTCCTTGTTCTGTCGTTCATCCCACACTTGAAATTCTCTACCTGCGCACGTGTTTCCTCCATCCTACAACATGGCTTCCATCAAAAGAGAAATCGAAGCAACATTAATCAATTCGGTCGATGGTCGGAACCACCAGGTAGAGGTCTGGGGTTCGATTCCTCATGGGGGTAGAAGTTTTTCTGCGTAGTTTGGTTGGTGGAGAGCTACTGAGGCCGCCTGGCTAGTTAACACCGCCTCACCCTAGTTTGTCACCATATTCATGTTAATAACATTGCTGTGTTCCAACAATTCGAGGTAAGATCACGAGTTCCTCAGTTGATAAAGAGCATTGGCGTAGGTATAGGGGGGGGGGGGGCTTGGGGTCCGAACACCCCCCATTAAAACTCAACATACACTAGATAGAATGAACTTTTCTTCCAAGTATCAGTATACACTAGGCAAATTTAACCCCCCCCCCCCCCCCCATCGATAAGTTATACCTACGCCTATGGTGAGGAATTCAGGTGAAGCTCGTACCCAACTTCTGCCTTATCACTAAGAGCTTCTCTGTTAATTTGCAAAAAAATCCCTACTAGCATTATGAATGCGAAATGAATGTCTGTTGCGCTTTCACGCCTAAACCGCTCGACCAATTTTAATGAAATCTGGCACAGAAATATCTTATAAGCCCTGAGGAAGGACATAGACTGGTTTAGTCCCGAATTTCAATGAGTTCCGAACTCGTGATATAACTAATTTCCAAGCAGCAGAGGAAGACACTGGTAATAGGTAGCAGTAGGTACAATAATTCAGTCAACTTGTTGACGACAAGTTGAACATTATTTGATTGTATGAATTTTACCTACTAAAATTAATGGAGATGTCTAGTATAGTCGAAAAGAACTTTTTCTGTAGGTAGTAGCGATAAAAAGTAAGTACAGAAATAAACTTAACTTCAGTGGTTCAGTGGTTAAGCTGAGAATCGAAAACCTTGTTAAAACATGCAAGCACCTCCATCACATTATTCACATTACGTTCTATAGATTTTTGTATTAGAATAAGTACTTTCCTACTCTGATTTTGAACTGTTTTGTTGTCTCTATATTCTGATTAACCTAAAATTATTTAGTATGATTTATTTTGTGAGCAGTGGAGAGTGATGTGATAATAGGTGCCTAGTAGCGACATTATTATTTTTTAAGCTTTTATTACACTTTCTATAATATTTAATAATTACCTTTCTTATGAATAAAATCGTTAAACTTAGTTTTTTTTATGATGGGCTTTTCATTTGTTACCTATTTTCGAAAAAGAATGTAATCCACGATTTTTGGTGGCGACCATCTTCGATTTACAATGATATTGAACAGTATAATTTATTATTGTAATGTCATCAAAATTAAAGGTGTGTAGGTACCATAATTTCAGATCAATCGGTCATCTGGAAGCTGGAACTGCTGGAAGCGGGTAAAATTTTAATTACTAAATTTGATTCAATAACATCAACAAACAGGGCAAGCTAAATAAATGATGATGATAATTAAGCCATAATTTCAATAGGTACCGAATATATCTGAAGGGGCACAGTCAGTCCACTAGCGCCGCCATTCGTTTTTTATTAATAATGATGAATTAAAGGCGTTTCTACAAAAAATAGCACAGTCACAAACTCAATATAGATATTTTAGATTTTTGGGAGCTATTCAGGCATAGATTAAAAGTATAGGAGTAATCATAATCAGAATTATTGCTACAAGTGGCCACTTTAAGCAATAATTATGATTTCACTTTTCGATACGGTTAATGTGTACAAAATACGTAAATATAAATCTGAAGTATCTATATTGAGTTCGTGACTGTACTATTTATTGTAGATATGTCTTTAATTCATTATAATTAATAAAAAATGAATGGTGGCGCTAGTGGACTGACTGTGCCCCCTGTTGACGTCCTTTACATTAATTCTTCTTAGGTGCCAAATCACTACCAAATGCTCGTAGATTGCCATCTAGCGGCGAGTGGCAAGACTACAATTGAATATCAAAGCATGAGTTTGGTTATTCATGATTATAAAATGTTTTTTTTCTTTGTTTCAGAACTCACCAATTCAAAAACCAGTGTATAGAAAGGTGGCCATCGTTGAAAATTTCTTCGATATTATCTACACGGTGCACGTTGAACTTGAAGGCCGTGCCGGGAAGCATGCTGGTCAGAAACGGACGTACCGAACAGTAAGTTTTTCGAAATATAGTTATAATGCAAAAAAGTTTTTACATTTTATCAAATCATAATTTTTAATGCTTAAATTAGTAATAAATGTTATAATTACGAATTTTGAAAGCAGGTCTAGTGAAGCGCCATCTAGTAAAAATATTTGACATTAACATCTAGCATTGTAGCGAGCAAAGTATGGCGCTTCTGCACACACTGCGAACCTTAGTTAACTTAACAGTAATATTCTAGAGGGCGCTCAACGTAGCACCATAGCATACACAATTGTGTTCCTTGTGCCTTGTAGTGTCTGCATGTAAGATTTGTAACTGTGGTCCATAGATGGCAGTAGATATGCCTATTGCAGTAAGTTGGTGATAAGCCTTTTTTCAAATATGTACTTTCCCGGTATTAAGTCAATACTCTTTAATCTAATTGATCTACAATTATTTAAATATAATAATGCACTATTTAATGATCTATAGGTACTTTAATGTTTATTTCTTCCTTACTTTAATTAATACTCAGTATGTTTTTTGATAAATATTACTTAGAGCAATTTTATAATGAAACTTTATAAGCTATTTGATCACGTCATTATGTTATTGGATAATGAAACAATATCTTTAAATCAACGCAATGCTTTGTGGGATGGAGATTTACTTTTCATACTGGAAAATAATTGTGTCAATTTGCAAAAATAATGTGTATTAAGTAATCATTTATACTATACTTACTGCATTCGTTTGAAATACAATCCGACACGACACTGGAGGCCAAAACATTCCAATATAAAATTAAAATGTCCGGTCCACAATAGCAAAACTAGCATTATTCATTCAATAATATATTTAAGTAGGTTTACTTTCTTTGTAATAAATAAATATTTTGAAATTTACCAAGTGCCTTTATATTGCTTCCTTCCCTTAACAAGTACTATTTAATAATAATAAGTGCTAGGTAGAATTTTAATATAATAATTACCCCAAACAACATTAAATAGGTTAAGTATCTATATAATAATTATTAGTTATCTATAAAAAGTGATATTTTAACTACACTCATTTCATGAAATCCTAATAATTAACTTAAAAACAGTGTTAAAATGCCATATTTTAAAATACATTTTTCAATAATAGATAAAAAAAGGAATTTTAGCATTATTTTTGCTAGGGAAACTGTTCTACAACATAGCCCATTTTCATAATAGTATAGTTTTCCTGTTATTTGTCTTGATCTTGATACCTTAGTATTATAGTAGAGTTTTGACCGTTAATTAAGCACAGATAAAATAGGTATGATGTTGAAGGTTTGATTGAATGCTGCTACGCGCTACGAGTATCAGCATAATTTTTGGATGGGAATTGAGATGCACGCTGCGTGAAATGCGCGGTCGGCGATGTTGGAATATTTTTGCGCCTTTACATTATACGTCGATAAATTTTCAATTGCTTTATTAGCAAATTTTATTTAAAGTTCCCTTCGTGATACTGCCTAGGTATTGAACGTGTGTAGGTAAAGTACCTATGTAGTGTATAAAACTAGCGTGAGCTTAAAAACCGAACCCTTGGCGATGTTTTTTTAATGTTATCAAGAAAATGTCTTTGTCACGCAATAGTTTCATGAGCTACTACATATTTTCAATATTAATTCCCCTTAGCTTTCCCACTGTTTATACATCTCAAATATTTTTGTATTACTAAGATTAAAATGATAATCATTCAAATATATGAGTGTTTAGATTTTTTGCTTGCTGTTTTTGCAAAACATGCTATTCAGTTTAAATACTGACGCCATTTAGTGATACATATTATAAAAGGTGTATGTTAGTTCGTTCGTGCTCCACTACTCAATTTCATAATAAGTACGTAGTTAGTAGGTATAAACTGAACTTCAACCATAGGGGGTAAATTACTTTACCACCCTAAAGTTGAAATTCAGTTTCGTATCATTTTTCAACACAGTTGACTTTTCTTTGCAATGCTACACAGACAGTTACCAAGGCAATTTTAACGACATTTTGTTTATAGTTTTTTTTCGTCACTAGCGAATCTAGCGATGCGCCTCATTATTTTATATATCTAGAAAGTAAATACAAAATATATTACTTATTTACAGCACATTTTCGTTTATTATATATAAGTACATATATGTATATATTATATACCCATGTTACCTCTCTCCTTAACTTTATAAAAGTTTGATAAAATGCCCGATGCGAGTGTGTGACAAATATTTAGAAATATTAGTACATAATGTCGAGTATTTAGATTGTAGGTAAATCATTACTATTAGGTACTTATTAGGCATCTATATATGACAATGACAAATTATCACATTCGCATTAGGTCACGGCAATAGTAAGTATATTCACGATTGTCTTATTTGTGTGCCTACCGCGATCGCGAAATTCCCGTTACGGCGACCATTACACAGCAGAGCCATAAGTTACTTTTCGCCGGGACTTATCTGTTAATCACGGATGTTTTCGCCAACAGATCACGGAGAGTTACGCGTTCCTGCCGCGGGAGGCCGTCACGCGTTTCCTGACCGGATGCGCGGACTGCGCGCGGCGCCCGCGCAGTCTCTCGCCTCCGCAACTCCTCACGCCCTCCCCCTCGCCCACGAGGCCCACCGCCTACCTCCATTACCTGCCACCTTGCCCCCCGGAATACAATCGCAACTGGGAATTAGAGATAGACGCAGCGCAGAACTTCTATGAGCCGAAGTACGATTACAACGATTACCAGCCGATTAAGAAAATGATAAGTCCGATGAACGTCGACGAGGAGGCGCCCACTTACATCGAGCTCACGTCCAAAAAGCAAATGGGCTATGAGTCCAACCCGTCGCTGTTATACCACCTGACGTCTCCAGTCGACTATTCATACCGGGAGCCGGTGCCGGTGCAAAATGCTATTGAGGTTGACAACGAAGACACCATCATAGATGTCGAAGTCGTCAAACTGGACAGCCCCCTGCCTTTGGTTCCGCAGAGGGAGCCAGTCTTTGATTTCACCTACAAAGATACGCCGGAGTCCAAGCTTATGAGGATGACTGAGAACGTAAGAGGTTGCCCTGAAACTATAACGAGACCGAAGAAGGAGAAAAAGTACAATCCGCTGGATGTCGCCAACTTGACATCGAAAGACCCGCCGAGGACGAAGAAGTCGCCGCCCAAAAAGAAGATGTCGCCAGTGCCGTTGGGCTACCCGACTCCATTCGTGATTACGCCAAAGGCCTCTAGACCTGACGTCAGCACGCTCGCTCCCAGGTTCGGCGCACTGTACGGTGAAAAAGTTGACTACAACGTGCCAATCACGACTACCTACCTGAAGCACGTGAAGAGTTTGGAGCACCAGGAGGGGATGAACACCAACAATAAGGTAGGTTCACTTATGTAATAGTAGCTAGTTTAGCATCAAACTTGCCTGCGAATCGTCACCAGAAAGTAGTCATCATCCATCAGGTTACAAAATCTTTTTTTCATCTAAAATCTCAACTTTCGGTATCATTCGAGTATTAGATAAAATATATAATCTACAATTGAGAATATTAAACAAATCGTACCAATAAAAATAAAAAATAAATTCAAGGAAAACTATAGTCAACTATTTAGTTTCTGCAAAATCTTACCTATACACACCAAAGTAAAATATTCAATACTCTTGGAAAATATAATGAACAATAAAATGATTAGTCCTATAAAATTAAAAACCCAATTAAGAAAAATGACACAAAAGAAAGTAATGACTATCGGAAGTAACAATATATACGGGAAAAGAACAATAGCTTATTCATACGTGTTATTTATTAGTTAGTCTTTGTTATTCTTTCAAACTAATTGTATGTAAAATAATAATAAATATAATTTAATTTACTAGCAGTATTAAAAAGATATATTAAATAATTAAAGGGACTTGAAAAGATCCTGCAAATTAAAAATATATTAGTGGGATTCGAGTTTATACGAGAATATGGTACGTCGTTCAGAAAGCCACGTCCACGTTGATATTTACATAAATTATAAGTACCTATGTAATTAATTCGTACAATGTCGTGCATTTTCCACCTATGGTAATGGCTATGTACCTACAGTGGATATTTACAAAAAATATAAATATGTTATTAAATCGTTAATACGCGCACAATGTAGTGCATTTTGCTACTATGGTAAAATTTAGGTACCTACAGATTTTTTACTTTACCACATTTTTTTTGGATTACTTATCTAAGCACAACAAATGACACAATAAAAAGGCTTTCGGACGTCAACATGTTCCTATTAAAGTTTCTCCTCTTTTGTCCATGAATTGTGTGTTGTGTGAACTGTTAATGTTAAATTTATCGACATTTAATTCACACAGTTTGTATAAGTAAGCGTATATTATTTCGTCACAGGCATCTGAAACGTTGTTAAGTGATTTCAGTGCATCAATTTGTTCACACCACACTTCGTAGCTAGTAAAAGCTGAAGTTAAACTCAATTTAGCGACACTGCTCGCCGACACGACGGCGCTAAAATGTCGCCAACTACTCTCAGTAGAGCCATTTTACATGAAAGCTAGCTAAAAATCGAAATGAGAAAAAGTCTGTTGTAAAGGGAATTACATTAGTAGAATAATAAAGATTCCTTGCATAATTAATACAGAAAAATTAGTAATATTTAACCAATATAGCAATGAAAATTATCTGTACATAATATTAATCTTTTATTGCCTATGCTTTTTGTACAACTATTTTTGTAATATTGGTTAAAATTCGTTGGTGAAAAATAAAAAGCGTCGGTGGCGCTGTGGAGTTGGCACTGGCCTTGACCTCGGGAGGTCCGGGGTTCAATCCTGCCATGTACCAATGTGTTTTTTTTTTGTTTTTCATAAATGTACATTTGCCTGACGCTCCTATACGGTGAAGGAAAAATCAGGCAACCTGCATAAATCTCCAAAGAAATGCAAAGGTGTAGGTGTAGGAAAGAAAGAATTTATTATGTTCAAAAGTACAATTTAGTTGAGTCCTGACTCCTGAACTAGTGTGTACTGTATTTCAGGAGTCAGTACTTACCCATTATTATTAACATCGATGTATAACATATAAATCCTTAAGATAAGCTGCTAAATTAAACAAATAAAAAGTACCTTAACAACAAAATGTATATAATTAAAGCTAAGTTTTTTTTGAACAGCAACCGATTTTATCTGCTTGTGCAACATATAATTGAATGTGTGTGTGTGTGTGTATGCGAGGTCGACTAATCAGCTATGGGCCAGCGTGGCTGACTAAGACCTAAGCACCCTAACTTAGGTTAGGCTCTAACTTATCGGTGGGGACGTATATGAGCTGTGATGATGATGATGATTGAACATTCGAAATTTTTTGCACTTTCTAATAATAGTAACATTTCTCGTCTTTTTGTGCACTTTCAAACGGAATTGCTTGAACACAGCCACTTTGATTTAGGTAGCTGAACGAATTAAATTCTAATTTTTACTTTCCACGATTTATATTTCATTCTACTTACAATAATTATTTTCTTATATTTTAGCCAAATATGCATAGTAATTCCATAAATATGTTAATATTCATTGTGTATGTTAAAAATTCCTTTATAAATATCGTTACTTTAATTTATGTATTATAGTTCAAAAATGTATTAACATTTGCAATACAAAACCGTAACGTTACTCGAAATAATATTCACTAAGGTGAACATTAAAAGCATTCCAGAACAACTTTATGTGAAATAAACTCCCAAAATTTCCAACAAATTCAAACTGTGCGAACATATGATTTTGCGGGATGTAACGGCTCTAACCCTAGCTTAAACTTATTCGAAGTGGTGCAAAGCTGCGGTGGTCGGGCCGGCCCAACCTCACTTTGTTTCATCTCCCAAGCCCGGCTACAAACGGCCCGTATCCTTAGATACCTGCCGAGACCAAGTTGAATCGGTTTGTCTTGGTGTATCCGTCTGCTTATAGAAAAGCTGCCTGAAGTTATAATAGAGTGCAACCTAATTCGGGTATCGATTCGTGCAAGAAATAAACCTGTTTGCGAATCGTGTCACAGCCAGCCGCCTCTAAAATGGATTAGTCTAAAACGGTGAAAATGAAGTTGCATAAAGGAAGAATAGTACTATTACACTAATGGTATTGCAGTTTATTCGGTAAAAAAAAATATTTTTCATTTCACCACCTGCTCAATAATGACAATTCTGTGTCATGTAAACCCAACATAAAGCATGTCTTTTAAAGCCTCAAAAACAGGAATTGAATATTGCACTGGATTCCGTAGTAGGGATAGATTTAGTTTGTATTTGGAACGTGAAAGGTGTTTAAATTTTGAGAGAAATCTATCTTATATTGTTAATCGAAAAATATGATTCTGAATCAACAACATGTGCTCAAAAATCCGCGAAGACACTAAAATGTAATAAAAAAAAATTAATCTCGCCATGTTGTTTATATTTTTAGGTTTTAGGTTTCCAATGTGGTTTCCAAGTTAAAAAAGCAAACGGACTTAAACACGTACAGCCACTTGTTCTTTTTTTTTTTTTTTTTTTTTTTTTTATGGATGGCCCGGCAAATGACCTCCTCCCGCCTGATGTTAAGCGGTGAAAGAGGCCCAAATGAGTTGACAGATAGAGTAGGGACGACATCCACTCTCCTACCTGCCCGCCCCTTGCCGGCCCAAAAGATGCTTTTTCACGCCTCTTTTGAAGGAACCCATGTTGTAGGATGGAGGAAACACGTGCGCAGGTAGAGAATTCCAAGTGTGGGATGAACGACAGAAGAAGGAATCTTGGAATTTCTTGGTACGGTGTGAAAAGGAGGACACAGTGTACGGATGACTCCGAAGGCCCTTACGCGTGTTTCTGTTAAGGAATGGAGAGGGAGGGATAAGGTTAAAGAGCTCCTCAGAGCATTCCCCATGGAACATTCGGTAAAAGGCGCTAAGAGAGGCGATGTCACGACGAAGTTGTAGAGGCTCGAGGGTGTTAGTTGCCTCTACATCGCCAATTATGCGAATAGCGCGACGCTGCAATCTGTCCAGAGCATCGAGGAGGTACTGAGCGGAGCCGTCCCAAAGGTGCGAGCAATATTCCACGCAAGACCTAACCTGAGTTTTATACAACAAGCATAGTTGGTCCGGCGCAAAATACCTACGCACCTTGTTCAGGACACCGAGTTTCCGTGAGGCAGTAGTTATGACGGATTCGATGTAGTCTCTGGGGTTCAGATCGCAGCGAATGTTCATTCCGAGCAAGGTGATGTTGCTCTGTGTGTGAAGGGTTGTGCCCTGAAGAGAAGGAAGGGGGAGGAAAGGTGACCTTTTCGCCGAGAACACGCACACCTGTGTTTTCTTAGCATTGAACTCAACAAGATTGTTGGAGCCCCATTCGGAGACGAGGTCCAGCGTCCTGTTGAGCTCAATGATAAGATTCTGCCTTTCCCTACCAATATCACCACGAGCAGCCCCCGAGGTTCCGTGATATCCCCCATGCACTGTACTGTCGTCCGCATAGCAATGTATAGCTCCCAAGGAAAGCATATCATTGATATGCAGAAGAAACAATGTGGGGGATAGAACGGAGCCTTGCGGAACACCAGCGTTCACTGCCACGAACCGCGAAGCGCAGCCGTCAACGACAACGCGAATTCTACGCTCGTGGAGGAAGCTGGCAATCCACGTACAGAACTGCGCGGGTAATCCGTATGCCGGAAGCTTGGAAAGAAGAGCCTTGTGCCAGACTCTATCAAAAGCTTTGGCGATGTCGAGACTAATAGCCACCGATTCGCCGCGCTTATCGATAGATTCACCCCATTTGTGCAAAAGGAACGCTAGAAGGTCACCTGTTGACCGTTTAGGACGAAACCCATACTGTCGGTCATTAAGTAACGAGTGACCTTCCAGGTAACGGATCAGCTGTGTATTAAGGATCCTCTCCATGATTTTACACAAAATGGAAGTGACGGCTATAGGACGATAGTTAGCCGGATCAGAACGATCTCCCTTTTTGGGAACCGGCTGGACATTGGCCTCTTTCCAAGATTTCGGCACACAACCAGCAGAGAACGACAGACGGTATAGACGCGTAAGGACCGGAGTCAACTCCGCTGCACACTTCTTAAGAACAATCGCAGGAATGCCGTCTGGTCCACTTGCTTTTCGAGTATCGATCGACTGGAGCTCCGCCCGCACATCACGCTGTCTGATACGGATATCGGGCATGGTGCTGCCACAATGGGACAGTTTCGGAGGTTGTGTATCACAGTCATCGACACGGGAATGAGCCGCAAAGAGTTTTGCCAGGAGGTCGGCTTTCTCCTGCGGCTGATGAGCAAGTGAGCCATCGGCAAGTCTCAGCGGTGGCAGCGAGGGTTGGCAGAAGTTTGATTGCACAGCTTTGGCCAGGCGCCAAAAAGAACGGCTACCCGTAGGGTGCGATAGCAGTTCCTGGCCCACTTGTGCAATGCGCTGAGCATCCGCTCTAATGTAAGCCCTCTTACATAACTTGGTGGCATTATTGTAGGCTGTTTTCAGTAGGCTTGTATTGGGATCCTTAGATGCTCGGCCTCTGATCCAAGCGCGGTAAGCCAGCTGTTTGTTTTCAACAGCAGAGGCGCACTCGCGATTGAACCAGAGGTTACGTCTGCCTCTACTGATGAGATTGGAATGCGGAATATAATATTCCATTCCTAGTATGATCTCGTCAGCAACAGAGGTAGCGCAGGAGTCCGGATCCATCCTATTGAAACAGCGCTGCCACCAAGGAACAGATGCGTAATAATCCCGCATACCGTCCCAATCTGCTGACGCATAGTGCCACAGACGGCGTGCTGCAACCACAGGCGACGGTCGTGACGCCTGAGGCACTGAGACGGATACCAGGCAGTGATCCGAAGATCCTAGTGGAGCTCGAACCACCACCTGATATCCGTCAGGGCGATTTGTCAACAGAAGGTCCAATAAAGAGGGCGCTTGACCGATAATATCTGGTACCCTGGTGTTCTGGGTAACCAATTGTGTCAGGTCGTGCGTGAGAGCGAATGCGTGGGCAGTCCTACCCGCATGGTCAGTTTTAGAGGAACTTAACCACAACTCGTGGTGAGCATTGAAGTCCCCTAAAAACACCAGCTCGGCGGAAGGAAATCGCTCCTGCGCGTCATCTGCCACCCGACTTAGATGTTCAAAAAGTCGAGTTGTCTCCAAGTCACCACGATGGGAACGGTAGACGCAGACGTAGACACGGCAATGAGTGCCAAAATCGACGTGTACCGCAAGGATGGAAAAGGAAGGTTCCTCCAAACAGCGCAGGCGACGACAGCAAACGTCCGCCCGGACGAACAAGCAAACACCAGCCTTCGCCTTGAAGGACTCCTCAAGAGCGTAGCCGGGGTAATTAAGGTAGCTTGTATCGGCCGGGCAGATAATTTGCGTCTCCGTCAAAAACAACATTGCTGGACGGGCTGTCTCGAGATGGTGGTGGACAGCTAAGAGGTTAGAGTGGAGCCCGCGGATGTTAGCGAGCCCCACCTCGAATAATGGTGTTTTGGTGGGATAATGCACCGCTGTACGACCAGTCTTAATATTTTGCGCTGCCATAATTATTGGAGTGAGAGGCGTGAAACTGAGGTGTCCTTGCTGCGCTTCGCATAGTTAATGTGTGTAGGCCTGTTTCGCCAGGGAACAGCCGACAGCTGATTTGCGCTGACCCTCCGCACGGAAGGGCCCCCGAACCCCCCCGGAAGTGGCCGCCGGGACCCACCGTCCGGTCACCAACCGGCACGACGGACCACCCCGAGATTATGCGTGGCATGGTGGGGCAGCCTCACGGACTGGTTAGGTCCGCTTGGGCCCCTGTACTATACCACGGGCGGCCAGCGGAACAGCCGTTTCTTCGGGTCTTCCTGGGCGGAGGGTCAACGCAGTCAACCTGGCACTGGGTCGACGGAAGCCCGCACAAACCATATGAATCGCAGCAACGACCCCTCAAGCTCTGGCTGTGCGCAGACTGATCCCGAAACGCGGACAAAAATGGCCACTTGACGGGTTTTACATCATGCGCACGGTGGTCGCTAGCCAGTCGGGTTTTTCAAGCCCTACCACCAGAAGTTGGTCACTCGATTAGCACCACCCGGGGATCACGTGTAGGGTCTTGAGGGTAAAACCTACGGACGTGAGCGACTCCAATCCCCAAAATGTTCTGTATAGGTTTACAGAAATTTCGTGATTTTTTTATGTATGATTTAACATTAATTTAATATGATTTTGAATTGACACTGCTTTATCCCCTTGGTTAATAATCTACTATTTTGTTTTTGTTGAATTGAATAACCTATACTTTTTCTTAAATAATAATTTATTTCTTACGTAGCTTCCATAGGTAAAACATGATAATGAATAATTTTTACGTAGGGTTTCCTCTACTATAAAAGACTAAGCGAATATAAAATAGCATATTTCAATGTGACATGGCACATTTATAACAGCATTATGTACACCGGCGACGCGTGTCACGTCGTTTTCACTAAATATGTTATGGAACGCCATAAAGAAATATAGAAAAAATTGAATTACCGCATTTATCTATTCCAAACAAAGGGCCGTATATAAATCTAAAAGTACCAGCGCGGCAGGATTTATAGGCGTCACAGGGCACCTGACGTAACCCTGTAATACTTGCGTCCCACTTGTGCCCGGATCGGCCGATTGATTCTGCCGAATGTGCCACACAAAGGGCCACAGCGTCACGCTATAATCGGGCGGCGCATCTTTTCTAACTCATTTTTCTCGCTTGGGGCGGGGGGTCTCATCAGGGGGGTACCATAAGACAAGACACAAAAACGCCGCTAGCTGGAGAAGTAGGCAAGTACATTTTCAGATGACGACTTTTTGCCAATACTCCGTGTAATGCTCATCGTAAGATAGAAATGGGAACGAGTGCGTTTTAGGGAACACGTTTTGTAAACGAACTACGGATACGTGAGCGTGAAGGTAATTCATTTGTCGAATCTGTGTAAAATCGAACGTTGGATTCCAAATAATAAAGCGAATGCACTGAAATATATGTGGTGTTCTTATACATTAAATTTTGTTTATAATATTTCTTTATTATTGAAAATCTTTTTTAATTTCGCAAATATTTCGGAATTGGTTTCGTTACATTCTTTCGATGGTGACTATTTTCCCCTGTTCAACAAAAAATTCTCTCGCAAGTCACCGTCGAAAAATAAGCTTCTATGAACTGTAATAAATAAACTTATTTGTACATTACATTTCACTTTATATAGTTACGAACTTCTAAATAACTTTTTCGTTACAATCCCGATCTTAATTGACACTGCAAACAAGCTACCCAAAACTAAACGCTCACACACCCGGCCTCCGACTAACAAAAAGTTTACGTCTGACCTTTTTCGTGTGGTCCCACCCTAAGGGTCAGTTGTACCCGTCCGTAAGAGGGTATCGTCCCTTCGACCCCCGAAAGTGCCTTGCCCACCCACCCCGCATCGCACTGCGACTTGTAAGATTGATTGGGGCTCCTTCAGTCCATTGCCGACCCCCCTTGTGGGATATTCGACCCTCCCCCCCTTTTTTCTCTGGCGAGGGCACCGCGACATACAGCCGCTGGAAATGCCTTATTTACTCGACCACGGTTAGCTTTAAATATGATTACCTAGGGATAATTTTATTGTGGTACCTATTACTTTTCAGCGTCCCACCCAGAGTATTATTTTTTTGAGGTTCCGACTATGATTCTGGGAGAATATATTTATTATTTTTTTTTAATTACATTTACATATTATATGGGGGTAGTTTAGAATATGTTCTATATTATAGGACGTCATAATGTAGTGATAAAACAATTTCCTTTTCTTTGATTCGTGAAACAAAACAAAGATACTGTGTGCATAAAATTAATATGTATATAAAATTTGTTCTAATTGTTCTAGGTTAAAAACTTTTTGGTAGGTATTTAAAAATTCCTGCTTGATTTTGCGAGCTAAGTTCTTGAAAATGTTTATTTATTGAATAATGTGATTTAGATTAAAAATCCAGCTTACAGCTAGAGAGCTTAATAAAACTCACAGAATTCCATAGTACCACCACCCTTTGTCACGAGTAATTCCTTTAGGTTCTACTGTGGAAATGACAAAATATAGATTGTAACGTTTGAATGAATGAATTAATATAAAGCTGAAGAGTTTGTTTGATTGTTTGTTTGTTTGATTGTTTGTTTGCTTGAACGCGCTAATCTCAGGAACTACTGATTCAAATTGAAAAAATATTTTTGTGTTGGATAGTCCATTTATCGAGGAAGGCTATATGCTAAACATCACGCTACGACTAAAAGGACTGAGCATCAATGAAAAATGTTGCAAAAACGGGAAAAAACATAATATGGCGAAACGTATTTCGCGGGAAAAGCCAGTATGTATATAAATGTAAATCTATATGTATACACGGTTATGTTTTTATCACCCTGGAAAATTTTAGGGACGCTTCAGGACACATCCATTATTATATAAAAAATAAATAAAAAATATAAAAATAAAAAAATCTCTAAAAATGCTGCTCTCAACCAGTGTAGCATCTACTGGATTTTTTAGAAAATTAATATAAAATTAAGTAAGTGAGTTATTTTTTTAATTCATATTTAAATCAGTCTAATACCATGTCGTGAAGCGCCCCTAAAATTTTCCAGGGTGATAAAAAAACAACCGTGTATAAATCTATTCTAAAAGTAATAAAAATCGAATTCATTTTCAGATAATTACTGTATTATTACGAATCTACGTTATACTCGTAGAAGCCTCATCCAGCGAGCTAGCACACATTTCCGCCCCCTTTTTTCTCGAGCAGGGGCTGTTAATAACACAACAGGCTATTTTATTCGTCGGCCGCCACTTGCGGCGTGCGACTGCTTTGATGTCAGAGATTAGAAGTTGGTTTAGTGCTGGTCTTGTGTGTTATTGTGGACAGCGGGATTGCTTAATGCTGCAGGGCCGAAGCCTGCGACATTTTCATACACATAACTAATTAATTATGCCGACCGGTCAAGAATCAACTGTTGCGTTTTATAAAAATAACTAGTTGTGCCCGCGAGCTACGTTTCGCTATAATAAAGCTCAACACTCAAAAATTTCTGGAGGGTCTCCCTTATCACCTAGGGGCATAAAAAATAGCCTACGACCTAATATCAGACCTACGAAATATGCACAAAAATATCATAAAATACGGTCAAGCCGTTTCGGGGGAGTTCGATAGCAAACACTGTGAGACGAGATTTGAATAAATATAGGTAGGATTATGACAACTACTCGTAGAGGTGTTATTATAACTATAGTCCCAAAGACAATCATAGAATCCTACGGTTGACGATGTTGCGAGGATGATTTTTTAAATTGTATTTTTGTATTTTAATACGCATAGTTTTCATACTTTGATAATATTATTTTACAATCAACGTTAATAATTTTCCGGTGCGAAATATGTATACCGAAAAAAAGATACTCTACATATAGCTTTATATATTATAGAATGATCACGATACCCGTAAGTTTAAAATGATTAGAAAAAGTAGTAGTTTATTTAATTTTAATAAGAACGTGCCGAACCCAATGTTAATAATTAAACTTTCTTCAACGTAAAAACAAACAAATGTTTGTTTTTGCGCCAATTACTATCGGGAAAATTGTTTTGAAGGGCAGAATTCGTTGCTGATGAACTTGTAAATTTGACCTTGAACCGTTATTTGGTATTCCCCTAGTAATCGATTTTGCGTTTTAATAACAGAGGGTCCGCGATCACCATACTGCAGCGCGGGGTTGAAATGGTGATGGCATTCGAATACATACATTGAGTACGTGACGATACAGCTTATTGTTGTCTAATACATTCCTTTATTGTCATTCTTCGCCTATTACTATTCGAAACTATGTTCTGTGTGTAATAAGAGCTTTAATATTTTTCTTTCATTGCGCGTGTAGGTACGGACTGGCCGTTCTAATGATTGATTACTGCAGACATATCAATATTGAATATTCATGTAAGTGTTGATTTTTGTTGTTCACTGTACAATACAATTCCTGAGAGATTATTTGAATTCTTGCAGGGAATAATGATTTTTAAACTGTTAACAGTGTTATTTCAGTTAGTATTGCAATATTACAATGTCGCTTTAATGCTTTGCTTTTGCACTTATTTAGTTTACGATGTTAGCAACAGAAATGTAAGCGCCGGTTTGAGTTAAATATAAAAGTTTATTGTGGCGTGGCATTAGAAGATTTATACACTATAAGCTACGTGTGTCAGTTATGTGGTTATTTTTCGTAATTTAGTTATAATCAAAATTTATAACCAAGATTTTGTAAGGTTTGCTAATACCGTATTTAGTAGAATTACATTAAAAGAGATTTGAAGGCGTGTGTTTATATATGAACTTATATAATATATGTGGTGAGTAGGTAAATAAATAGTATTTTTTCGTGTTGCGTGTAGACACATCGCGTTCGCAAGTTACTAGGCGCTCATGGCAGCTGAGGAGGTGGGAGGGTCTAGAAAGGCGCGCCAGAGGGTGACCAGTTTTCGTTACAGCGATAGTCATGGGATTTCCTTGTAATTATATAATGTTTACGAAAGATTATAGTAAGTATGTTTTTACAAAAAAATTGTTATTTTTGCTACGGCAGGGAATACATTTTTTCGTTTTTCCTTTTATTCCTGTTACTGTAAAAGCTGCTAAATCTGTAGGCTTCCACAATCAAAAGTGAATTATTTACAATGAATATATATCTGGTGTATCTTCTTTATAATTTTGTCATAAATAATGATGTTATTCGAATTATTATCATATTCGATTTCAAGATATGAAATTAATAGGTACACATTTTTATGAATCAGAGCAACTTGCACATCATTATAACACTGCTACACATGTTTATCACTTACATGTGTAAGTATAAGAAATGTTTGATATTTTGTTTGAAATCGATAAAGGCAGAATTATTTAACTATATTGTGAGTGAATGTTGTGCAAGTTCAACTGTATTAAACAACACGATTAAGTTACCTACTTCACATTTATTTTTTCTTTTTTCTTTGCGTCCAGCTATAAGAAAAAAAATCCTATGAGACACAGATTTTGGCTATACAAAATAGTTTGGTTTTGCCAACATAGCAAGAACATAACATTTCTTACGATTTTCTGAAAATTTGTTGTGATTCCATTGTGTTACCTACGTAATTATGCTCCACTCCACAACCAGAAAATAATAACCAAACGCTATAAACTCTAAAGTGAACTTAACTTAACTATAGTTCCTTGTGCACAGGCTAGACAAACAAAATAATGAAACTTTACTTACTGACTAATTCTCATTAATCCTACTAATATTATAAATGTGAAAGTGTGGATGTTTAGATGTTTGGATGTTTGTTACTCAATCACGCAAAAACGGCTGAACGGATTTGGATGAAATATGGCATGCATGTAGTCTTTGACATGGAAAAGAACATAGGCTACCTTTTATCCCGATTCCTTAAGTAGTTCCCGAGGGAAAATTGAAAATTGTTTACGAGCTAAGCCGCGGGCAGACAGCTTTGAAGTATGCATGTCACCTATGCTATGGAAAAGGACATGTACTTTATATTCCTTAATGATCTCTCAAATAGTTCCCGTGGGAAGATTAAAAATTGTTAACGAGCGAAGCTTTAGACCCAATTCTGAAGTCCACGCAGACGAAGTCGCGGGCAGAAGCTAGTTGACTATAATATCTATTTAAAGTTACGATTGCTAGTTGGTATTGTTTGACAAAATTCCTACATAGGTATGAACTTCAAATATGTGATGAAGGACAAAATCAAATGTATTTTTACACTTCTTCATATTATTACTACACAATGCATATTATTATAGTTATAATATGTTTTTACTTCTCCTTACATTATTTGTCATTGTGCCACGTGTTACTTTTTTTAAGTACAAAATAAAAAAGTGACGGGGTTCATACACAAATTACATGATTCAATCATCAGAGTCAGTCAGAGTTTTATAAAAACATTCACGATGCGGCTGTACTCCTAGTTCACATGTGGATTTACAGCGGCGCCCTGTAGGCGGCAAGCAGCCGACTAATTCCCTTAAAATTCTCCGTTGGCTCTGCTCGCCTGGTGGCGACGGTTAGTAGGGTAAATGACAACGGGGTGTATTCCACCCCCATGGCACGGCTTTATTTGTGAGTTTCGCCCCCTTGGCACGCGCAAAGCACGCTCTACTAAGAATTCTGAAACGTTACTTCAGTTTGAGTGTTGCTTTTCACGTGAAAATTGGAATAGAACATCTCTAAAGTACTAGTGGGTTGAAATGCAGCGGCTTGACTGCTCGTACTTTGCAAATTCAAGGAATTGAGTCTAATTATCTTAGTGACTTTCGACTAGGAAATTCACCAAATTCAAAAAAGAATCATAATTATTATAACGTTATTTTGTACTTTTTCTGAGTTAAATAATGCTTACACAAGAAAATTCAAATATAATATTTAAAGTTATATAATTTATATCAAGCACTGAAATTTCATTCTATGCAAGGTGATTGAGAAATAATTGAAATAACTAAGTAAGCTCTCAGTGCTTTAATCTTTGCGCGCACTACGAAATTAAACAGGCGTCTGTTTAAATAAAACGGCTGGAATATAATATCAGCTATGTTTCGCGTCCCAATAAATGTTTTAGGGTACGTAAATCATTACCAACGCTCCGACCTCGGCTGCCTGAGATGTACAACACGGGGCTGAGAAAATATTATTAAACTGGACTCGGCAAAATTTATATAATTTGTTTACAAAATTCTAGTTTATTGAAATCTATGTTTGTTGTTTTAAATTAAGTTCGGTTTTAAATGACGAAATCAGAGCTATTACGAGTAATATCAATGATGTGCTCTTGTTTTCTGTTTAATTATATGTATATAAAAACCGACTAGTGCTAGTTGGACTCACGCACCAATGATTACGTACAAACTTAACTAGGTATTTAAGTTCCTAACTACATATTTACCGTCTTCGGATTTTTTCCTTTACATGTACTGTTAGACATTGCTTCTTGCCTTTCATGATTATAGGTCAACAGGAAGTATAGGATACTTCCCATAGGTAAGTATTGATTCCCTTGTAAAATCGCCAAATGTGGGTTAATAACGGTCATATTTTTGATTGCGTTGACTTAAAAAAAAATTTTTTCACAGCTGAAAGATACTGTAAACCTAAGTATTAGATATTTATTTAAGTCTGACATCTCTAAGCGTTCTTGAGAACAAAGGTCTTGACAGACAGGCAGACAGACGGCTAACTAAGTCATTCTTTAAAGGTGCCGCTTTTTCTTTGAGGTACAGAACTCTATAAGTAGCAGTTTTTATAAAATGATACTCGTATTTGATTAATTTTTTAATGCAAAATTTATGCCTGATATCATGCACTGGGATTAGAAATAAATACTTGATCGAATAAAACACATCGTCCTAAAGGAGAAAATTAGATTGTAAAATCTGTATAATACTCATTATTCGGATGTTAATAATAAATGTCGTTTTAATTGTATTACATTAGACTTAAGAAAAGAAAAAGATCAATTAGAATGCGTTTATTTAAAAAAATCGTAAGTTCAATGTTAAATTTATTTACTTATATATGAATCTATTTATTCAGATGTACCGAATACCGTATCCACGCTGAATTCAGTGTAACTCCCGGGCTAGGGTACTATCGCTGGCAAAGCGTACGCCACGGGAGTCGGCACTTGGTCTCATATAATCTTCTCCCCCTAACCGCCACGCCGCTCATGGGGTCCTGATGCTTCGTAATTTAATTAAAGCTTATTAATATAATTAGTTTGTTCAATATTTTTTTCACAACGCGTCCTCGCGGATTTAGTAGGGCTTAATTTTTTTCTTCAGCTCAGTATAACGAAATTAAAGTATTAGAAATTTGTTAGAACTCAGTTTTTAAACATTAAAAGGTACTAAGCAACAACATTTTAAACACGTCGTGTTGGAAATCAATTCGTGCACCTCTTATTCCGCTTCCTGGACTACCTACGTCTTGTGATAAATTAAATAAAATGACTTTTACGGATACTTCAATCACATTTCTCAAATATCTTGCGTTTGTGCATTGTAAAAATTGTGAAGTCCCATTGTGCGTAGACAATGTTTACGTAGTCACGCCCCGTAGCTACGGCGTAGCTTATAATCGTGAATTAGTAGTAGGTATACGTTATACATTCATAGAGCCAGATAGCATAACCCACAAATGATTTTTATTAAATTAGTGTTATGATTCTTTTTTTTTTGAATTCGGCCTATGTATAATTATTACTTCTTAAGGCTAATTTCTGCATTAAAGTAATAAGTACCAGCCAGTCAGCAAAAGCAATAGCGGGATGCATTCTCTCGATTAATATCCTCCACCTCCTAGATATTAAACTATGTAACAGAAAACTGAATCTGATGCCGCCATCATTTATGACGTGAATATATTTTTTAGTTTAATTTTGAACAATAACAATGACTTTAAGTAATATTTCGAGCACCAGAAACAAACCACGATACTAAGGCATGCCATCTCATACCTCGACTCCACCTCTCTTGGGATTAACCCCATGACCATAGTACATCAGCGCGGTTTCTGCCGCAAATTCACATAATCGTTTGTTCTAACTTGTAATAATAAACCGCGTATAGTATTAGTTTTGGGGCACATACAATTTACGGAACAACGGTGTCCTCGAAAGGGCTTCTGTCTAAAAACTTTTGTCACGTGTCACCGAGTCCGCTGTAACCCCCTGCGTGCTCCTTGTCTCCTGGTACTTTTTTTTGTTTTTAACTTTGTTTTAAAAAGTACGTTTTCCCATTTTGGTACATTGTTGTGTAATAGAAAACATTGTATTGCCGCTTCCGGTAAAAACTGTTGGCGATTTCGCTTTGTATTTATAGTAAGGAGTTTGTGTGTATGTTATTTGTTTATGTTTGCAATGTCGTTACAATTTACTCAGCGAAACCGGCCTCTCTTCTTATGTATTGCTAGACGTCTATGACAATGGCTAACCTATTATTTAACAGTCGATGTACCTACATTTATTACTGTTTATTTAAAGACAGCCATCATAGGTTTTTATATTGACATCGCAAATGCTGGCAAAATAAAAGGGATCGTGATAGTTATCGTGATACTTTTCAAATGATGGGCAAAATAAGTTCATTACTAGTGTAAGTGACGTACGATTTTAATTACCATCGTTATATTTGTTCATGATGAAGTTTTGTTCGTATAACAAAATATACTTTGCTGTTAATAATTGTCTTTAGCATCTTTTAACAAATGCAGTCAATCTTATAACATTTAACAATATGAGATTTGAACATAAAAGAATACTCAATTTTCATTTTTCAGTGTTTATCTAAGTATTTAATAGCCTTTCGTATTTGTTCAATGTAATTGGTATTTAATAACAAAGAAAATAACGAATGTTTGCCATCAGAACTTGGTCGTTTTATAAGGCGGGAAAATAAAAAAAGCATTTGTCTCAATCTATCAACTCCACGGGTTTCGCTGTCCGGTCCCTCAGTTTGATAGACGTGGCTACAGAACTTTTTCTAGGGACGCCCCCCTAAGGCCCGAGGGGGGCGGTCGGGGGTTTTCTATTAAATAATCATTTCGGACCCGTCGTGTAGGTGCGCCCGTTATTAACTCTTACAAATTAGTCCACCGCGCATTCATGCGACCCCGGTGGATTTTTGTTGTAAATAAAATTTCCTTCCGCTCCACCATACCTACTAGAAGTAAATCTGTATACACAAAAGCTATTCTTGTCAGACGAAAAATAGATAAAACGTGAAATTCCCTGAAACTTGAAATCGAACCGACGTAAACTCTTAATCGGAGGCGTTGTCCTTTCCGTACGGTTTTAAAATCATCTATACCTAGTAAGTTTTAATTTACTTTTATATACTATCATCTATTTGATGATAGTAATTCAAAATATACTTAATACAATCGTCAAATACGTCTACGGGTAAGTTTATTAAATACACTACTGATTACATTATTTTCATCAATAAGTCGATGAGTATGTTCGTTCATTTAGTACACTTTTAAATACATTTCATCAAAACGAGTTTGTATATTTGGTACACTTTAAATAAGTTTAATAAGTACATAAATGATAATTATTTCTCAGTAGACTCAACACATAGTACGATAATTTTTGTCCAACCATAGTAGGTAACATAAAATAATTATGTTGTACTCCGTGTAAAATATTAAGAAATAAACTTTTTAACCGGATCCGTGGTCTAGTGGTTGAGACCACCGGGTGCTGATTCTGACGTCCAGGGTTCGATTCCCACTGAGGGCAGAAATTCTTTTGCTGGGTTTGGTTGGTGGTAGGGCGTCTGAGCCCGACTGGCTAGCTACCACTGTGTTACCTAAGTTTGGCGCCATAATAACAATGTTTATAGTATTGTTGTGATCCGACAATGAGAGGTAAGATAGCCAGTTCCTCAGTTGTTGAGGAGTCCGTGTGAAGCTCGCTTCCACCTTCGGCCTTATCGTCACTTACCATCAGGTGAGATGAAGGACAAGAGCTTCCCTGTCGTATGTAAAAAAAAACATTTTCTATTTTGTTGTATTCTCTACCTAAGCCAACATTATCATAAATCTCAATATCTATTTTGTCATAACAAACAATGATATATTTTAAAAATATATAACAATATCAACAATTATTAAGAACACGAAAAAATCTATCGTGTGTACGTTAAAAACGCGTTCAAATCCTGTTCGAGTGTAACATTAGCTAAACCTTAGAATATACTCGTACATACGAGTAGGTAGTAAGAATTCCATAATAAAGTGATGAAATTGACATCCATTGTAATTGGTTATCTCTGTTACGTCACATACAGTAAAAACTTACGATCGAACTGGCAACCTTTATTATGTAATTTCCACACAAATTATGACCTCATTGTTGAAGCAAAAAAATACTGTGACATTTCGTAACAAAGACTAAAAGTACCCCATAATGCGGAATCCGATCATTTCCACGCGGGTGCCGGGGTATCGGTTCATATGCGAGCGCCCCCGTCCCCTGTACCCTAGGGGACAAGTGGGAGGGACGAAACCTCTTAATTATTGTCACATATGAGTTATTTAGATATTGACGCGTCTCAGAAGCTCGTTAGTTGGCGGCGCCTTTATTTTTGCGTGACTTCCTAATTTATGTACTCCCGGTAGCTTTGTTGTTGTTATAACAAATCCTAATTAACTCGGAATAAATATTCGTCTTATTTAATGCCCGCGTGGCAACAAATGTTAGCTTTCGCCTCAAAAATATGTTGGAAATAATTTTTAGCAATGAAATTATATTATATTTCACGAAATATTGGAGTCAACGACAGTAACAAGTTTGGAAAATATTTATAAAATGTACAATACAGCAAAAGCTCTTAAAATATAGGCTTTTCCCGTGGCTCTTACCGTGGGCCTTAAAAGTCACAATATAAAAGTAAATAGTCAATACAAACGAAAAGTATTTTCTGATTAGGTACTTAACATATTAACTATAGTGCAATATAAATTTTTGTAGTGAATTTTATTGCTGTATTTTTCAATAAAGTTTATGATTGCACTGAAAGCATGTGCATTTACCTGAGATCGAGATTTGGTCGCTTACAATGGGCCTTATAAGAAGGCTGACAGTTACCCAAAGGTCGAGGACACACGAGGTTTCTTTGAGTGATCGAATTAATAGTACATTGTTACCCCCGGGGGTGAAAGTAACTTATTTTGTCCCGAGACGGTGTTTGGCGCCCGAGCGTAGCGAGGGCTCCAATAGTTTGAGAGATTAAATAAGTCTTTAACCCGAGGTAAACACTGTGCTTTTCATTACGAATACAAGGAAAGTAAAAATAAAACAATGAATTAGCTAAAGAAAAAACGTGTAAATTTTATTTTACATAAATCAACAACTTCTGCTTTCGCCCGCTTTCTCTTATAAAATCAGACGTTAACTCCATATCTGAATCAGATGAACTCATTGTGTTAATTATTAAAACAAGGTTAAGTATAGAAATATAATTAACAAATCTCTGCTATACGGAATATTAACAAAACTCTACAAATGGAAAAAACAAATGAAGATCGCATTGCCGCTTTCCCGATTATTTTGTTTTTTTTTCTGTAGCCGGCCAGCTATTCAGAGATTATTTTTCATTTTCATAATTTTAAAAATGGTAAATTATTAGCCCAAATCTATGTTATTTTAAAGAAATAGTTGAAAATAAATTATAATAAAGTCATTTAAAAATAATATTCTTTAAATACTTAACATTACATACTTATGTTATTTAAATACACCGCGCTGTAATTGAGTGGCTGTATAGAAAGACGGATCATGGTTCAATAAAAATGTGAAAAAAGAACTACTTTCTTTTTTAAAATTTGACAGCAGCCGTCAGTTGAAAGTGATTCTCCCTAGGGCTGAAAAGTATTACTTTCAACCCGCTCCTCAGGCAACTTCAGACCTACTTTCAGAGTATGAGTAATGAAAAAGTCATAATATCCACAGGCTAACTTCGGTAACCGACATTGCCCAAAGAATTACACAACTAAAATGGTAGTAGGCTCAGTAGGCAGGCACATTCATTGCAGGACTGACGGCCCTTGGGGCGGAAAGGTTCACGAGTGATAGGCAAGACAAGGTGAACCGACAATCTAAAGGTAGCGGAAAGCCGGTGGATGCGGGCATCACAGTACCGATCAGCTTGGTGATGCGATGATGTATATTTAATTATTTAATATCGTCACACTTCGAATTGATTATCTTTAGGACTATTGCGCCTTATAACTGATTGAAAAATATTATATCAGTGATACCATGTTACAAACAAAAGTATTTCAAGTGTATATTAATCAATATGGGGAGAACACTTTGTTTTATATCCCATAAAGCCGTGAGCCCGCTTTTATGACACCATAAAATTTTTGGTTCACAAAGGGAAACCTTTTTCGTTATTATTACTATTCACACAAAGAAAAATACTTAATTAACTAAACTTCACATAGGGTACTTTATTTTGGGAAGATATTCTAATAATGAGCGGTTTTTCTGCAGACGCCGTAACCAGGGACTTATCCAAGACGCGGTATTTTTTTATCATCGTAATTCCAACAAAAAATTAAGACTAGTCTTGTCCTTTATCGTATACTAGCTGCCCGCCCCGGTCCCGCACGAATATACTAAAAAACCTATTGACAATAGCCTGAATGTCAATCTGTCAAGTTCGTCACTTTTACGTAAACATATTTTAAATTCATTTTTTTTCTTGTAATAATTTTTCAAATATTTTCTTTTATACAAACCTTGTCCAAAAAATAACGAATACATAAAACCAAGAATCATCCAATTTGGTGCAGTCGTTCGAAAGTTATGGGCGTACATACATTTCGAAGATCCATTTTTATTTATATAAATTATTGGGGTCGAACAATAATCATACAATACGAGTAATTTATTACTAGTACAGCTTGTTAGTGTTGCCTATTAGTACTTTAGATTTATCACTACTAGCTTTTGCCCGCGGTTTCGCTCGCGTTAAATTCGTGGTAATATTAATCAAAAATAAAAGCCGAATCGTCTGCGCAAAACAATAAGTACAATTCAAGATCCAGATGAATTTTAAAGATTTACTTCATAATCTAGACGTTGCATATAAATTCATAGGTTTTAGATCAGAATAGAAGAACTTTGCATAAGTAATAAGTAAAGCCTAAAATTATTGTCTAACATGGAAGTACTATGACCGGATGGCTTGCAGCGTAAAAAGTAACAAATGGTATTAGAACTTCAAAATGAATCATGGGGTCTCGGTAGAGTAATGGTTAGCACTTAGCACATCTACCCGGAACGAGGAAGACGTGAAGTTTCGAATAAAATAGTCTAATCTACGAGAATACAAGACTTATTAAGACATCGTAAATCAAAATATATCTGAAAAAAGTATTGTTCCCGTAAATAAGTTGTTATCGGAACAAAATCTTAATAACAGTACCTTATACGAGTATCTGTTTTTGTTTTGATTACTGAAAAGGTTATAAAAATAAAATCTAACAATGTTTTTAGCATCCAAACAACGCCTTCTTTTCCTATTTAATTGGTGCGATGGCTATAGTTGTTTTTCCTAAAATAATAAAAAATATATCTGTGCCCTTAATTACTGTCTTGTTTATCACAAGAGATCAGTTTAACAAGGCATTAATTCTTATATCTGCAGGCCAATTATTATTTTTTTACTTAATTGGGGTAAACAAACAATGTGACAATAAGGTATAATATTTACAGTTATAAAAGATGTTATTAATGCACATCAACACCCTTTACCACAAAACAATTATGGATCTTTCATCGTATGACATGGTATACATTTTGAGATAAAGAAGTCATTGGAGATCGGTAATACGAAATGAAGCATTCTTCTTTAATTTCGTATTACCGATCTCCAATAATATCATCACAATGGCATAATGTCAATGATGTCATCATGACATAATGAACGAATGATGAGAAATCTGACCGAAAATCGTAATTTTCGTTTTGCACTATGATTTATCATTTGCAAACCATGAGAACGGTAATAGGCCTGCTGTTATTCTTTACCGTATTTATTATATAGTTAAATATCTAACTACAACTGTAACAAAATTATATATTATGTTAATGAAACTCAAATATATGTTTTTTTTAGAAATACACATATTACTGTTTTATAAATAACAGACCTTGGGTCTTCAATGTTCTGTTTTGTTCAGTACTTTGAGTACTATAACTTAATTTTCTATAAAACATAATAATAATGGCACATAAAGAACGATAAGATTCCGTAAAGTAACAGTGCGCAAAATCACAGTAACATAATAAAATCTCAAGGTGACATGCATTTTTATGCATACGAAATTTTTTACAGTTTGTTGGATTTTTTTTCGTATTCTACTAAGAGAATGACTCAACTTCAACTTTCCTTCAAAATCTTCATTATTCTTTAGTCGTTTACAACGCGTAGATAGTACATACGTGAAATTTAAAATAATTCATAGTAAGAAAATAATTTTCCTGTCCGTGAGGGAGCGACATCGGCGAGTTAAGACAGTCACACTGCTCAACATATTTAACTTATACAAAGTAGAAGTGCAGATCTTTCCGCGACGAAACTTGTTCATGTTCGCGCCAATTATCCAACCTTGCCCTTTCAAGACAAGCAACACGTTAATCGCGCAATAATCCCGCGACCACTTCGTGATAGTGTACCAACTTTAATTTTCCAAATTCACCTGTCGTTTATGTAATTCACCACCCCATACATGTGGCGCCCCCTGGCCGCCGGCAGTCTAATGTAAGGCTCAGCCGGGGGGCATAGCGTCGCTCACGAAAAGGAAAGGGTGGCTCCGAGCAATTTTTTTCTGATTTTTTCCCCTCCGCCCTTTTTTCCCCGATAATACCCTAATGGTCGCTCGCTTCCTTTTCGGAGGATTTTTTCACCACCGAAGATCGAGACGTGTTTTTTACTTGTTCGTAATTTCCTCGTTTCCCGCCGAAATGAAAAATAAACGACGACTCTCTCATTGACACGTGACTCTGTACGCCGCTGTCGACGTAAGCACTTAAAAGCTGGCAGCGCAATTCGGCCCGCGCGCTGCAGGCACCCGTCAAGTTAAGCAACGACCGCGTGTGTGGACGCAGACAGTACATTAGTTTTATTTCACCATCGATAAATTTCGAACCCGTACCACCCTGCATAATGCATGCAGCGAAAAAGTAGGGAAAATAGAGAAAAATCGGTGAATTTCTCGCCCCCTCGACCAGTATCTTTGGGCACCACCTACCAGGCGCACAGGGGTGCGTCGGAGGTTTGAACGTCCTCTCGGCTAAGATTAATACTGAACAGCTCGCCCGTCCGACGCCACGCTTTTATTAAGAATACTGAGAGACCCTGATGGGTAAGCTGCCGTCAGATGTACTCGTATTAAGAATTATTGTTTCGAATATTTCTTTTTGGATTACAATGATTTCAATAAATATTAAAAATATTACTTAAATACTATGCTGACTTTACGTTATGTTGTGTGTCTTAATATAAGGTAACAATGTCAACTAATGAAAATATTGAGAAAAGTTAAATGAGAGGTTATTAGTTTTTTAACTAATTTAATAAATTCAAGTAATTAATTTTGAAGTCGAGCGCCGAACAGTTTGTTATTCGATAGCTAGCTGCTCGGTGCATTTTTGTGATAAGCAACTTTAAGGCAAACAACGAAGTTCCTCAAAGTAACGTGATTGTCAACTTAGCGAGACATCAAAGTAAGCGTTTATTAGGTTCTTAGCTAAATTAATCAAACTCAAAGGTTTGCAGGTATTATCACATAATTTAACTAAAACAACAAATTGAATGAAAATTAATGACTAGTTTCTAGTCGTTAATTTTCATTAAATTTGTTGTTTTAGTTAAATTAATATAATATATATTTTGACAATAGTGTAAATCTAATATATAAAATTCTCGTGTCACAGTGTTTGTTACCAAACTCCTCCGAAACGGCATGATCGATCTTTATGAAATTTTTTGTGTATATACAGTAGATCTGACGTAAACTATTTTTTACCTATTTTTTATTATGGCGAAACGTAGTTCGCCGGCACAGCTATCACATTGAAAGGAATTTATGAAAAATCTAAATGGGGTTGTTTTTTTGTTTGGGTCGATGAAAAAATATCTCACATTCAAAAGACTGTAAAACTACTGAATAAATATTCTATAATAATACTAGCTGTGCCGGCGAATTTCGTTTCGCAATAATAAAAAATAGTTGACGACCTATTCTCAGAACTATCGAACATACACCAAAAATTTCATAAAGATCAGTGAAGCCGTTTCGGAGGAGTTCGGTAACAAACACTGAAACACGATAATTTTATATATTAAAAGACTAGCTGTGCCGGCAAACCACGTTTCGCCATAATAATTACCTAGGGGTATAAAAATAGTTTACGACCTATTCTCAGACCTACCAAACATACACAAAAAATTTCATAAAGATCGGTCAAGCCGTTTTTCCGTAAAATTGTACTAATCTAAGAAAACAGAAACCAACATTTGTCAAATCTGTTGTTATTTTATAACCGACTTCAAAAATGAAGGTTCTCAATTCGATGAGTATTTTTTTTAGTGTGTATGTTACGCGATTACTCCGCTAATTGTGGACCGATTTTCAAAATTCTGGGGTGGTCCTAAGGTCACCAAAGTCAGGATTTGATAATGGGATCCCATGAAAATCGAGGAAAACCCTAATTCTTTTAAATAACTCGATTTCATTCACTAAAAAGTTAAAAATAAAAAGTATTTTACAAAAAATAAAAACCGACTTCAAAAACACTGAAAAGTTAAAAATAATATAAGAATAGGTACAGACAACATCACACTTCTATATTGAAGTCGATGACAAATTTTAAGACTTCTACGAGATCATCGTTTGACACCGACTTCAATATACATAGAAGTATGATGTTGTCCGGACCTATTCTTTTATTATTTTCAAGTTTTCAGTGTTTTTGAAGTCGGTTTTTATTTTTTGTATAATATTTTTTATTAGAAATGTGATGTCAATAAATGTAGGTAAGTCAGTAAATAAATTTTTTAAAAGGAAAAATAAATAAATGAAAGGATGTGCGAAGATCATACTCAAATTTTATTATTAATAATTTATTAATAGTCCAATTACAATTTCTGATTTGCTTACACTAATACTACAAAATATTCATTAAAATTAAGTTTAATTCAAACTAGATGAGCATTTGAAGTTATCTGCAGCCGAACTAGTATAGTACTGTATTTCGGCTTGCAGCGCCCTTCCTATTACTATCCATAAAATACATGCTTTGGTGACAATAAGAATAATTATAACAAAAAACATAACAAAAATTAAATTACATTACATTAGTTTTACAATGAAAAATACACATTAAAATACCTACTACTAAAGTGCAAAAGTGACGTCTCTTTGTTTGAAATGAATGTTAGTGTGAGAGGGTGTGTTAGAGAATAATTATAATGTTGATTTATTATAATGAAAAAATACAAATTTTTCATTTTTTTAAAATTTTTCATTAATATTATACATATAAACAACATCATTGCAATTAAGTAATAATAGAAATAAAGTATTACTAAATTATTACATTTATTACAATAACATATTAAAATTATAGGTAGTATTAAAATACTTAATTGCAATGTCATTGGCGTGTTTTTTTTATATTTTCATAACATTCATATAGTCGTAATCGTGGCCTTTAAAATAGCCATTTTGTAGTTCATTTGCATACTTTATCACGTCGAGATGAATAAACGGTACACTCTCAAAGATATTGGGTGTATTTCTAATACATTAACGTTATATAAGGGGTATATAATATATTTGTGCGCGTTATCTATTATCATTGTTCGTGAGTCTTGTGACAGCTATGACAGATTTTCCCTAACGCGTGCGTGCCAACCCAAATATACAGAAAAGTACGAACAAACGTAGAAAAAGTGAATATGTAAGTATACTAGGTTCTTCGCTTTTCCGTAATTCCATGGAAAACAAATTACGGCAGAATGAGCAACGTGGTTTGCGGACAAATAAAAAAAACGCTCGTGTCCACTAAGCGTCCCCTCTTGCATGCGCTGCGGTTATTATTTCTTAGCGGCACTGGTAGCTACAGGGTGTTAGTAGCTACCAACACCCTATGTCCCCCTAGAGGTATGCGCTCTCTACTCACTATTAAGCGGGACTGTTTGTAGGCAAAAAGAACACCCCCCTTCGCTTACGCTTTTAAACCTCAAGCGTCCAAGTGGCGGGAATATGAAATTTTCGAAATGATAAAGCGGGTAAATAATAACTGCTAGTACGCCGGGCACGCCGGCCGCCTGATGTACTCGCCGCAAAAACGCCACCGCCAACGAACTCGGAACGATTAGAAAGATTTATCTCACTTTTTTTTGTTGATTATTATATTGAGAGCGCGCTCAGACGAACAGCACTTGGTTAAGGCGAGGTTTCCCAGGAAATCTTCTAGTGCACAGCGACTGCTTTATTGCAAGGTAATATTATAGTTGATCACTGCATATACATAGCTTCCAATGTCGCTTACGCGCTGCGACCGAACTATACGTTACTTTTTGCAAATTTTAATCGATTTTTGGAAAACTGGGGTGCATAATTAAAAATGTACTTTTGCAATTTTCTAAACAAAAAAAATGCACGTAAATTGGTTACACTTTTATGTCATTTACTATTATATTTTTGATTCACAGCTATGTTTTAAAATACTGATCTTTGGATTTTTTTTCTATTCAGTGAAATATTATTAATCATGTTTCTGTTTTTAAAAATGTTTTGATAAAATGTTGAACAATGTTATATATGAATTTTGTTTATGATAATATATGTTTTATATTCGTGGCGGTATAATAAATCGAAATTGTTCGAAAACGGGAAAGTAGCACCTAAACGGCAGAGGCTACTTCAGACGAGACGACGCCTATTGGCGGCAGTGGTCATCGCATTGGCGACAATCGTCGACGCGACGACAGCAGCTGTCACATCAGTGCCAACCGAAAATGCTTTGACGGCTGCCGCCACTTGCAGTTGTAGCGTGACGCATCCGGTATTTTATTTTTTCGGTACAAATTTAAGCAATGAAAGCCGTCGACGCCGACGATGACGGTCGCCGCCGCTTGGTGTCAAACGGATAAGGTTCCGCTTATCTGTACGTGCTCTTTTATGACAATAACCATCTATGTTGTTTACGATTAACGTTTATGACAATTCTCCTGCAAGCTAGAGAACGGCATTAGCACAATGGCTGTTCCATGCTCTCCTCTTTCGCTAGCGCCACCGTCCACCCTAACTCCCTTGTTAGACAGGCGGCTGACTACACTCCCTTACGTAGTGTAGCGGCCAAAAATCGTCGACCGAGGAACATCCTCCTCGATCCCCTCGACCCTATCACACGAGCGAACGATCTACTCCCTCCGCCTTCCAACTCACTTAACACTGCACACTCACGCACTAGTCCCACACACCGCACTCGTAGAACAAGAGTGCGAAGGCCCGGTATACACAGTTTGCGATATCCCAGGTAGAGATAATGTGCCTGATCGCTTCTCCCCACCTTCCACTACACGGCAAACTCGAGCGTCCGAGCCTTAGAGGCGCGCTCGCGATGCAGCCGCTCCCCGCACCGGCTATAACCGCCTGGTGACTCTACTCAGAGAGCGGGACACCCCCGTGGTGATGTTTATCTGAGCTAGAAATCCCCCAGGTTAGGTAAGCCAAACGAGGCTTGAGGACACACCAAAGTTCTCGCCTTCTTTAAATAATCAAGGTGAAGCTGTAATAGCCATCTGCGGCTAACAGCATATATACGTCCTTCATAAAACAACCATGCTCTCCTCTTTGCTAGCCCTGCAAGTTTCTGCGTTAATCAGACCCAGCCCTGCTGCTAATTTGCGATTGACAATGAAGTGTTTTTCGTTTTCGAATTTCATATGCACATTTGTCTGACGCTCTTACGGTGAAGGAAAACATTGTGAGGCAACCTGCATACATCTGCGAGGACATTCAATGATGTATGTGAAGTCGACCAATCCGCACTGGGCCAGCGTGGTTGACTAAGGCCTAATCACCCTAATATAGGGTAGGCTCGAGCACCTCGGTGGGGACTTATATGTACTTATACGTTTGCATCCTGCCTGCGCTTACTGTAAATTTATGTCACTTATCGATATATATATCGATTGTATATTATAGCTTTTCTTGTACACAAGCCAAAATTGAGCACATTTTTGCTTGGAAAGCTGTAACAAGTTTACGTTTGCTTAATTTAATGGTAGATCAATAGCGTTTTGAATAAGTTCTTGTATCTGCACCAGTATTCATTTTGTATCCGTCTGTGTACTACATAATACTATCCCCTTTAAGAGGCGCTATAGTCCTTTGTTCCAATCCTCTCTTGGTTAGATTTATATACTGAACAGCCTTTTTTAGATGTATACCTTAAGTAGTAGTATAATTTAATAAATTTCACAAACTGATATAATTTGCTAATTTTTCTTTATATTAAATACACATTAGTGTTATTTAGAATGTTACGCTATATTTTATTACTACTCGCAGCTCTGGCCACGACTTCAGAATTAAGTTATTTACAAGGATAAAAAATTTGGTTAGTTTTAATTTGATACCATACTCGTACCTATTAATAGTCTTAATGACATATTTGCAAAATGTATAGTAACAAAACTCGAAAATTTCGAACTACCTACAAAATTCAAATTATTAAATAACAGTTTAGTGGTATCCATAGTATCACTTTATCCCGTTTACGATAAAGTATTCTATTAAACAGTAATTGTTCATTCCATATTGTGCCAACGTATGCGCGCGCTTCACTTAGTCCTTTAAGCGTATTCAATTGCATTCTTAATCAGGTGATTACGTAAGCGTGAATGTTTGTGCTATCAGTACCAAAGCAGCAGCGAGCGGGCTCATGTCTACTTTCACATTTCCCACTCGCGACGTAAGGCGGGGCAGCCCCCTGCCGCCCTCCGCGCTCTTGGTACCCTACCACCCGGTTTTTATTCCTTCCTGCCGGTCGAAAGTAATCAATTTGACTTAATTAATTAAGAAAAAAGCTTTGTCGACGTTTAGCGGGTCAAAGCTGCTTGTTTGTTTCATTGTTCCTCGATAAAAATGAGTGCGGATTGCGACCTGAGAGATAGAAAAGGGGTTAAGCGCAGCAAACGAATACTCCTAAGTGATAGACCGCTTTTCTGTTATTTCCCTATAACAGAAGAATTTGTTTTGAATCAATTGTGCTAATAGTTAAAATTACGATCGCGCTCATAAGTAAAGATTAATCTCATGAAGTTGGCTTAGATAATTATTTGAGCGCGTTTTATACACGAGTACACAATTTTACCTGTGCCTAACATTAGAACAAATTTGGAATATTGCAAGGTTGTTTTCACTTATTGAAAACACCAAACTTTTATGATACGCAATAAAGTGTCCTCTTGGCTAACTAAATAATCTTATAAATATGAAAAGTATTATTTTCCCTTTATATTTCATTTTCCTTTGTCTCGTTTGTACCTACCTATATTCATTGGATTCTCTTTATTCGCATTAAATCGCTATTTTGGTCACAAAAACAACTTATATTTGTAACTTTTGTGAGTTCTGTGGACTCAGACGTAAGATGATTACAGTCATTATGAGCCGGGCGGGGCCAGACCGCTAGCAGCTGTTGGCCTCGGTAGCAGCATTAGGGCAAGACAAGTCCTGGAAATTTTGCCGCTGCGTACTGTACTGTAAGCCGTTGCCTCGCCTCCTACGCTACGCTTTTATTTTGCGTTACACGTGTAGAAACATATCTGTTGTTGTTATATTAGGCAAAAGAAAATAAGCAAAATATCTCAATAATTATCTCACTATTTAATATATTTATGTGACTCATACGGGCGTTATAATTATCATATTTAAGGTTTCATCACTCCCAAATATCACTTAAGGTGATGCGCCTTAAGTTTATATTATTTTTCGATTATCACAAAATATTGCTTTGTATGTATGGATTCATGAAATCATACTGCGATCTATAAACCAAAGAACAGTGTAATCATTGGTTGCATGTTAATTATTACTCCCTAACATAATGTGACCCAATTTCTATATAGTTTTCACGGTAGCTACAAAATACTTTCCCTCTAGTTTCTCGTTCGTCCGATATTGTCGTTATCTAGTTAGCCCGGGGTGGATGAGGGTCCGAAGGGTCCGTAAGTACCAGGACCGCATACGTAGGTAGGCTCGCGTGCCCACACCCGCTATTTATAAACGTTCGCAAAGCGTAATGCGAATGAGGGATTGCGTTCTCGCACGCTGATACCAATTAGGACTCATGGGATCCTGGTAATATTAGTTGTTTTTATACGAATCGTGGAAAATTATTCTTTCACAATGATTTTTTTTTTATTACAACACGAGTTTTTTTTGTCTATTGTGCCTAATAACTTTATGTCACGGGACGTATTATTCTATAGATATTTTTACAACATTTTGTTGTTTTATTATAGGTATTGATTTCTGCACGGCAATTTGAAATAATTTTAGGTAGGTAGCATAAGAATGGTGCTATCTAATAACAAATTTTATAAATAAATTTCATAAGTACAAGAAAATTTTCGCTCTAAGCCAGGATTCGAACCTGCGTCTTCAACATACCGTATTGACGTCATTACCACTATGCAACCGAGGCGAAATGTCACCTGTATTTAGATAAATGAAGGCAAAAGGAGATCCTTTTTAGGGTTCCGTAGACAAATAGCAAAAAAAGGGAACCCTTATGGATTCGTCATGTCTGTCTGTCCGTCCGTATGTCACAGCCATTTTGTTTCGAAACTATAACAACTATACTGTTGTAACTTGGTAAGTAGATGTATTCTGTAAACCGTATTAAGATTTTCACACAAAAATAGAAAAAAAAAACAATAAATTTTGGGGGTTCCCCATACTTAGACAAAAAATTTTTTTTCATCAAACCCATACGTGTGGGGGGGTCCTATCTATGGATAGGTCTTTAAAAATGATATTGAGGTTTCTAATAAAAAAAAAATTCTAAACTGAATAGTTTGCGCGAGAGACACTTCCAAAGTGGTAAAATGTGTGTCCCCCCTGTAACTTCTAAAATAAGAGAATGATAAAACAAAAAATATGTGATGTACATTACCATACAAACTTCCACCAAAAATTGGTTTTAACGAGATCTAGTAGGTAGTTTTTTAATACGTCATAAATCCTAAACCGCAATTTACCTTTCATTCAATCACCCGTTAATGCGCCAATGCACTGGGACTGTGGCTAATGGGTCCAATAAATACGTATCAACATTGCATTTCGACATCACGACCTACGGAAATCATGAAAAGGTGTTTCGGAATAAAGCAAAATAAAGTTCGCATTTTGTTTTAAATGCTTAGTAAAACTTTATAGATAGAAGCAACATAAAAAAATTCATCTCGTGCAGGTTTCAAAAATGAGTCTTAAACGTAATGTTGTGCCGACCACACAATCACTAGGCCCTTTTTGAATGTAATGTCATCGTAAACATTAACCGTCTTATTACAAAACATGGACTAAAGTTAGTCCTGGTTTAAACTAGGACTAAGTTGACGCTGTCTCTATCTATGTATATTGACACAAGTGAAAGCGCACTACATTTAAACCAAGACTAACTTTAGACCAGGTTTAAACCAGGTTTTGTAATAAGAACATAATTATTTGAGTGGTGCTATTGACGCCAAATATAGTAATAGTGAAAAATTTAAATTTTATCTATTAATGTGTATTAATTTGTTACCTATTTGATTTAATATTCTCAGGTCGTTTGAATGATATCGATTAACAAAATAGTAAATCCAAATAAATATCTACTCAAATAATATCGTCTATCAAACAATTATTATATGCATATCGATACATTTTATGGTTGCATGTCACAAAGCAAACTAAAAGTCAACTACGCGGAATGCTATAAATTCTTTCGCTGTGAACCGTCACATTTCGAAAGGGACTGCTAAGCGTATTCAACAACAAAATCACTGTTCAGACGTTCACCCATAAAGGACCATAATAAAGGCGTCCACCGCAATTCATACTGTTTCATACTTCTCCCTGCGAGCGGCCACCCCCGGCCCCCTTATAAATTCTACCTTAAAAATCCGCAAATTCGGGACTACGGCACGGCCGCTGGACCTTTCCCAAAAAGGGTCCGCCGAAAGGGATTTGCCGTGGGTCCGGGCGTTTGGGCCTACACTTTCACAAAATGTCCAATATACCGACCCTCGAGGGCCAAACATACCTAACCGCGGACCTAAGCGTCACAGACATGCTTCAGCCGGCGCGTATCATATTTCTAGTTTGTCTAACTCAATTAAGGCAACAACTGGGGCAGTGGGAGTGACGGATCGGCGCGTTCGCCTGCGTCTAAATCGTTGGCTGCAAGTTGCAACTTTGTGGCACCAGAGCTAAGTGGCGACAGGAATGTTTCGAAGTTTGTTTGCAAACGTAAGACGATGCATGCATTAATGGTTTTATTTTCTACTGCATTATGGTTTACTTCGGTGAATAATTTTGTTTAATGTCATAATAAGATATATTTTTTTTTTGTGTTACAGGTAAGAATGGCTTTCAACGTTATCACTTCAACATCGTTTGCTCGTGTAAGCAATTTTTTCTATTTTTTTTTATTTAATATGATAGTTAGTCGGATTAACTTTCACCTTTGAATCCATTTATATAATAGTATGTATTGAATTCTTTACTTATGATACAGGGAATCTTTCATAAATATTTATACAAGCCACTGTCAGTAAATAAAAAAATATTTTATGGTGTCTTTAAGTAATTCATTATTTATACGGATACCTGTCTTGACGCTGTGGTTTAAGCCTCATGTAAGTACTTTAAAATATATTTGATTCATGCTTACTACCCTTTGAATAATAAATACCTGAACAAAACAGCAGCACAGTATCTGTTTTTATGAAAGGAGTACTCCTAGCTTCACATCTCAGTACCTACACCTTTTATAATCAGACATGCGCTGCCTGCGGAAATTTCCCGTAACTAAAAGAGTCACCTTTTGATAGCGTCACATCACAAACTGCATCACAAACGCCATCCCATAATAAGACGCGGGTACACACATGTATACAAGGGGTGTCTAGAAAAAGTTATAATAACGTTAATGTAGGTTCTTTTGACAGCTAGCCGTCCGTCGTTAGCAGCCCTGTGCGCAGTATCTTGTCATAATCTTTTAGTGTTGGGCACGGAGGGGTCGATAAAACGCTTTACATGCTGGATCTTATTGCTCGTACTAGGGACCATTACTTCTTTTTACGGATTTAAGTTGAGGAGCTCGATGGCGTAGTGTTTCGGACACTTTGGTTTCGATATTAAAAACAAAGCAATATTCGTCATAATTAGACCCTGGATGGGTGACCAAAACTTTGAGATTTAGAGTTCCTTTGTGCTTCGGACGGCAAGTTATGCCGTTGTTCCCGGTTGCTATTGCAACCGTTTCTACCCAACAATCGGCATTGGGACAGCATGGTGATGTCATGCCCCATGACTTTCTTCAATGAAGGTAGGTCTGTGCTCTGCTCTTTAAGCGAAAAGAAATTGGTCTAATAAGTCACGCTGACCAGATGGGACTTCGTAGTATATTGTTACAAGTTTTCATTTCTTCGTAGTTTACTGCGGTAAAGTCCCCTAAGTTGGCTCTTACAATCTCTACGCCAAAAAAGCATCGGTGACACATGTATTCTACTGATCACCTCATGGGCATCCCCAGACTGTTAGCATAGTTGAATGTTATAGAATAAAGTTGTTGTAATTAATATTAAACATAAAATATCTGTACGAAATTAGGATAAGTGTAATATTGCGAACTAATGATTTTTGAAAAGTAACAGATTTTTAGTCCTTCATTAATGAGACATAATGATTCATAGATAAAATTAATTAAGATTAAATAGTATTTTCGAAATCTACAGGAACGTAATCTAGTCACTGATCTTCTGTTTGATGTATTCCTGAATTGTAGTGAATGAGAAGCAGCTTTACTGAAACAAAATTGCAATTTATGCTATTCATTCTACTTTATGTGTGTAAGGCAGTAGCCTGCTGTTATTTGAGTAGGAGTTATAACTATTAAATTGTTGTTATTTGAAGGATGCATTATCAAATATATTATAATTATTTTATAGTATTTATAGCCACTATTTTATTAAAAGTTATGTCCAAAGATAATAAATAAAAAGAAGTTAAAATTTTACAATTAATTTTTCTGTATAAATATGTTTCTTTTTAGTATTGAGTTAAAATTAAACAGAACATTTTAATTTCTATCGTGACTTTTTTATCGACTATTACCCTGCACGGGCACACCGCATCACTAATTACGGGCGCAGACGGCGCCGGGTCGCGCCGAGGGTACGGTCCTCGACAGAATTTTTTCCCCAACACCCGACCCCTACCCCCAGAAAGCCGCCTTCCTGCCCCCCGGACCCTTCTTAACATTTCCCTGGCTCCAAGGCACAGAAGGAAGACGCCTCGCTTATATGGGTCCCTGGTACCTACCGCTCGGGTTATATACTTTTTTAGGGTCGCTCAGACCCTTTGAGGCTTTCCCTCGAGTTAGGGACCTACATATCCCCTTTTCAGGACCGTTCTGACCTTTCAAGGGTTAGGTGCTTTGTTTCGGCTCCATATAAAAGTTGGGCTATAGTGTTATTTGCGGATGTAAATATGTTGGCTTAGTGGTTATAGTCGATAATATTTTTCTATAAACCTTTCCAATGCTACGAGGTCCTGCAGGCCTATTTACTAACTGCGGTTGGTAACTAGAACTGTCATTTTTTAAAGAAACTTAACATCCATTACTACTATCACGAACGCCGCCGTAACACATAGGATCACTAAACTAGAAATGGATATAAAGTTTCTTTCAAAAAATGACAGTTCTAGTTACCAACCGCAGTAAATGTATAGGCCTGCTGGTCCATTATCTCAAATCTCTGGCCACACTTCGTATAAAAGTAAATGCAAATAGAATTAAGGCATGCTCATTATTTACTATAACTTTATTATTTTCATAGTCTATCATTTTGCAATGGTTGAAGTTAATAATAATAATAATAATCGAATAATAAAGTTGAATCGAAACGGGGGGTATTAATAATTAACGTTAATAATATTTCTATGTTGCTATATTAATTTATAAAGTATTAATAATATGAGGAATTTAATGAAATTATACAACACAATAATATTTAAAGGTCCGTTTTATTATATTATTTCAATTGATCCATGTGTTTGATGCGACAACTTGGTGATAAATATCGTAGCGATATACTGAATATGGTAAGTAAATATCAGCTAATTTTTGCACTTAGAAAAATCCGCAAATAAATGCAAATATAGATAAGAAAGAAGTTCACTGTAACTGTAAACATCAAAGTCAAAATAAATATTGATGAAGTTGCTATGTAGTATAGGTTATTGAGTACTCAGTTGCTGATAATCATGTATTAGTATTTTATGCAAAAGTTACATAATAAGGGTACTTAAAAGTCGAGGGTCAATGTTACAAAACAAGGCTTGCCGAGTTTTGCAATAAAACGCCCGAGAATTTGAAGACCTAATTATGTACCGTTGCATACATTACTTTTTTTACGACAGATAGAACTTTATTTCATAAATAAAAATACAGGCATTTAAATATATTAAATTTCTCACGAGTTCGCGCCGATAAAATAATTAACATTCAAAGAAAATGTGAAAGCCCGCGCGCATTGTTTTTTTAATCATCCAAAAAACTTCGACTGCGTTCAAGTTAATAATAATATATCTTTTTTTACCTATCTCACCTAAAATAACATAAAAAAATGAAATCTGTATTTCATGCATCTTATATTTTATCTTATGAAATCCATAGATCATAGAGTTTAGTACAATCACGAAAATTGTATATTTTTAATATTATTGTGAGTCATATAATTGGCATATTATTATGACGCTGGAGGAGTAGAAAAACATACATATAGCGGCGGATACATTCTAAAGCCAGATTTTAAATCTTTATTCGATAAGACTAATTCCTTGCATCGATATGACGCTTTTCGTGTCATAAGCAACACCAATAGCAAACAAACATTGCGAAGGTGAATGTAGAGACCAAAATATTGAACTACCTAAATGCGAATGCAAATAATGGATTGTTGCCAATCTAGATATGCCACTGCTACTACGAGTAGTATGACCCAAGCTACTCTCTTAGAATATAATCTTAGTTTCAGCAACATACATGTACTTCATAAAATATTGCGAGTTTTAAAAATAAACTAAGGAAACATGTGATCAGAACTGTAGTTTGTAACGTCGCTTATTTATTGGCCTTGTTAGTATTGCCACTTGTTAGTGTGGCGTCTTTATAATATGTTTCTAATATACTTTATTCATTTAGATATAGTTATGTATTAGGATTAAAAAACGAATTGTTTCGTTATTACTTTTGTTTTATGGCTACATCTATGACACTTGCTCTCTGCACCACCTGAAGGTTGACTGGCAGAGAATGCCACAGGCATTAAGTCCGCCATTGTACACCAATGTACATAAAGAATTAATAAATACTTAACTAAAAGCGTATATAGAGTCTAACATTTTTAACTACTGAAAAACAAGCGGATCATTTCTAATCAAGTTAAGGAACTATAATTTGCAATGAACTGAGGGCTACTCTCTAGGCTTTATCGTTTTTTGGACCTGACTTTTAATTACATTGCGGCGGTAGAATGCACTCTTTAGTGACGCAGCATCAGTTTAGCAGCAATATACTGCGAATAATGGATTACATATACATATACAATATGGATGATACGAACGTAGGGAGAAAAGTGTTCGACTTTGCACTCGAGATATTTACGTCCGGACGTAATCTTACAGACTTTCATCATCATCATCACAGCTCATATACGTCCCCACCGAGGGGCTCGAGCCTAGTCTACCCTATTGTTAGGGTGATTAGGCCTTAGTCAACCACGCTGGCCCAGTGCGGATTGGTCGACTACACATACACCATTGAATTTCTTCGCAGATGTATGCAGGTTGCCTCACGATGTTTTCCTTCACCGTAGGAGCGTCAGACAAATGTACATATGAAATTCGAAACGAAAAACACATTGGTACATCGCGGGTCTCGAACCCCGAACCTCCCGATTGGAAGGCAAGTGCCGAGTCCACAGCGCCACCGGCGCTCTATTACAGACTTTACCTCTTTATAATATTAGTATAGTTAAGTTAAAGAGGTAAATTCTGTAAGATTGTGAGGTTTCTTGTAGGAAGTGATTTTAGAAACTTCTTAACCGATTTTGAAAACAATTCTTTCACCAAGTAGAAAGCTACATTATTCCTGAGTGATGTGAACAATTTTGATTGTGATTAACAATTTTTTTTAACTGACGTTCCCGGTTTCTTACGGGCGATACTTACATTAAAGAATTTCAAGAAATTCATACTGAAAAAACTGCTTAAAAGCTAATGCTGTTAGTATATAAAGTATTTTTGTTTTTCAAAACAGATTAGTTTGTACTGTTTGTAATTTACGAGCAGTAACGAACATTTATTTAGAGAAATTAATATATTAACTTTAGCACGACAGTACATTTATGAAAATTTGATTTATGCCAATAAAAATATAATAAAGAAGACTGGCGAAATCCGACCTCATATTTTTATAGACCGTTTACATTTGAAAACCTAAAAAATGAATAAAGTTGAATGTATAGAATTTACTCCAAAAAAATCGTGAAATATAAAGCGATATTTGCACTTTGTTTTTACTGAAGAACTTACTTTCGATCATACTTCACTACACAAAAATTGAAACGAAAGACTTGACCGTATAACGGAGATTCCTTTGCTTTCTAGCCACATGAACATTGATGCAATTCATTCATTCATCACTTCACTCTGTTTTCATTTGTTTTGTTTGTGATTTTTCTACGACTTAGCACTTGTTAGGCTATTTTAAATTAACAGTGCTTAAACAACTTTATTGCTGAAAATACCAAAAAATAACTGTGTGCGTAATTGCAGCCAGTAAAATGAATAAATCATACCTATTTCTTAATAATTAAAACTAATTTTATAGATATCTATCTATTTGATCAAAGTGGCACATACAGGTGATCTAAGAAGATAATTAGAGGACAATAATGCTCACAATTTACACGACGGCACACACAATGAATTTCTAACCTCAAAACATTTATTGCGATATCAACAATGAATAACTTTTAAGCCTCTACTTTCTCAGAGTACTAACAATTAACTTTTTTGTTAGTCTAAAGGTGTTCTATAGATATCACTAAGTTTCATTGGTGAACGCGAACTTTAAATGCAGGTCTGAAAATGTATGGAAGTTTGCCAATCTTCTTTCATACCACTTTTCAAATTCACCATTCAAATACAAGAAATGAAAATAAGCTTGTAGTTCCAACATACAGGCTCCAAAACACAAGATGCCCATTTTTAAGAGGACTGTTAAGTGCCAATTCATGGCTAGAGTATGCACTTTCAAAAATGCAGTTTGTTGCACACCGCCGAGAGTTGAAAGTCCGAGGCAAGTGCCTACATTTCTTATTGAAATATAGTTTCGGGCGATAACGGTTTTACCCCCCTAAACCTTTGCGAAATTAGTAATTTTTGGTCTCATTAGATTCAGTATACCTTAAACTATGTTTGTACGTTTTGATTTTTTGGATTTCAGTATAATATAGTAAAAAAAGAAAAAAAACTCGAGGTAGATTTGAAGTCTAAAATATAGATATTTAGATGCTAATAATTTATATTCTGAGCAATATTTCTTCAAAATCAAAACGTACAAACCTAGATCTTCATTATATCTACAACATTTCCAAAAAATATGAAAATTGGACTTTATAAAGAGGGAGAAAAGCATTATCGCTTTTTGTATGAAAATTTACAGCTTCACAATCCTCTTAAGTATAACTTTTTATAACAAGGTCCCACAAAGTGATACTGATTTGCCTTTAAGTAAGTTTAAACCGCATGTAAAAAAGACTTATGTGTGAAGTTATTCGACACCATTATTCGAGGTGGGGCTCGCTAACATCCGCGGGCTCCATTCTAACCTCTTAGCTGTCCACCACCATCTCGAGACAGCCCGTCCAGCAATGCTGTTTTTGACGGAGACGCAAATTATCTGCCCGGCCGATACAGGCTACCTTAATTACCTCGGCTACGCTCTTGAGGAGTCCTTCAAGGCGAAGGCTGGTGTTTGCTTGTTCGTCCGGGCGGACGTTTGCTGTCGTCGCCTGCGCTGTTTGGAGGAACCTTCCTTTTCCATCCTTGCGGTACACGTCGATTTTGGCACTCATTGCCGTGTTTACGTCTGCGTCTACCGTTCCCATCGTGGTGACTTGGAGACAACTCGACTTTTTGAACATCTAAGTCGGGTGGCAGATGACGCGCAGGAGCGATTTCCTTCCGCCGAGCTGGTGTTTTTAGGGGACTTCAATGCTCACCACGAGTTGTGGTTAAGTTCCTCTAAAACTGACCATGCGGGTAGGACTGCCCACGCATTCGCTCTCACGCACGACCTGACACAATTGGTCACCCAGAACACCAGGGTACCAGATATTATCGGTCAAGCGCCCTCTTTATTGGACCTTCTGTTGACAAATCGCCCTGACGGATATCAGGTGGTGGTTCGAGCTCCACTAGGATCTTCGGATCACTGCCTGGTATCCGTCTCAGTGCCTCAGGCGTCACGACCGTCGCCTGTGGTTGCAGCACGCCGTCTGTGGCACTTTGCGTCAGCAGATTGGGACGGTATGCGGGATTATTACGCATCTGTTCCTTGGTGGCAGCGCTGTTTCAATAGGATGGATCCGGACTCCTGCGCTACCTCTGTTGCTGACGAGATCATACTAGGAATGGAATATTATATTCCGCATTCCAATCTCGTCAGTAGAGGCAGACGTAACCTCTGGTTCAATCGCGAGTGCGCCTCTGCTGTTGAAAACAAACAGCTGGCTTACCGCGCTTGGATCAGAGGCCGAGCATCTAAGGATCCCAATACAAGCCTACTGAAAACAGCCTACAATAATGCCACCAAGTTATGTAAGAGGGCTTACATTAGAGCGGATGCTCAGCGCATTGCACAAGTGGGCCAGGAACTGCTATCGCACCCTACGGGTAGCCGTTCTTTTTGGCGCCTGGCCAAAGCTGTGCAATCAAACTTCTGCCAACCCTCGCTGCCACCGCTGAGACTTGCCGATGGCTCACTTGCTCATCAGCCGCAGGAGAAAGCCGACCTCCTGGCAAAACTCTTTGCGGCTCATTCCCGTGTCGATGACTGTGGTACACAACCTCCGAAACTGTCCCATTGTGGCAGCACCATGCCCGATATCCGTATCAGACAGCGTGATGTGCGGGCGGAGCTCCAGTCGATCGATACTCGAAAAGCAAGTGGACCAGACGGCATTCCTGCGATTGTTCTTAAGAAGTGTGCAGCGGAGTTGACTCCGGTCCTTACGCGTCTATACCGTCTGTCGTTCTCTGCTGGTTGTGTGCCGAAATCTTGGAAAGAGGCCAATGTCCAGCCGGTTCCCAAAAAGGGAGATCGTTCTGATCCGGCTAACTATCGTCCTATAGCCGTCACTTCCATTTTGTGTAAAATCATGGAGAGGATCCTTAATACACAGCTGATCCGTTACCTGGAAGGTCACTCGTTACTTAATGACCGACAGTATGGGTTTCGTCCTAAACGGTCAACAGGTGACCTTCTAGCGTTCCTTTTGCACAAATGGGGTGAATCTATCGATAAGCGCGGCGAATCGGTGGCTATTAGTCTCGACATCGCCAAAGCTTTTGATAGAGTCTGGCACAAGGCTCTTCTTTCCAAGCTTCCGGCATACGGATTACCCGCGCAGTTCTGTACGTGGATTGCCAGCTTCCTCCACGAGCGTAGAATTCGCGTTGTCGTTGACGGCTGCGCTTCGCGGTTCGTGGCAGTGAACGCTGGAGTTCCGCAAGGCTCCGTTCTATCCCCCACATTGTTTCTTCTGCATATCAATGATATGCTTTCCTTGGGAGCTATACATTGCTATGCAGACGACAGTACAGTGCATGGGGGATATCACGGAGCCTCGGGGGCTGCTCGTGGTGATATTGGTAGGGAAAGGCAGAATCTTATCATTGAGCTCAACAGGACGCTGGACCTCGTCTCCGAATGGGGCTCCAACAATCTTGTTGAGTTCAATGCTAAGAAAACACAGGTGTGCGTGTTCTCGGCGAAAAGGTCGCCCTTCCTCCCCCTTCCTTCTCTTCAGGGCACAACCCTTCACACACAGAGCAACATCACCTTGCTCGGAATGAACATTCGCTGCGATCTGAACCCCAGAGACTACATCGAATCCGTTATAACTACTGCCTCACGGAAACTCGGTGTCCTGAACAAGGTGCGTAGGTATTTTGCGCCGGACCAACTATGCTTGTTGTATAAAACTCAGGTTAGGTCTTGCGTGGAATATTGCTCGCACCTTTGGGACGGCTCCGCTCAGTACCTCCTCGATGCTCTGGACAGATTGCAGCGTCGCGCTATTCGCATAATTGGCGATGTAGAGGCAACTAACACCCTCGAGCCTCTACAACTTCGTCGTGACATCGCCTCTCTTAGCGCCTTTTACCGAATGTTCCATGGGGAATGCTCTGAGGAGCTCTTTAACCTTATCCCTCCCTCTCCATTCCTTAACAGAAACACGCGTAAGGGCCTTCGGAGTCATCCGTACACTGTGTCCTCCTTTTCACACCGTACCAAGAAATTCCAAGATTCCTTCTTCTGTCGTTCATCCCACACTTGGAATTCTCTACCTGCGCACGTGTTTCCTCCATCCTACAACATGGGTTCCTTCAAAAGAGGCGTGAAAAAGCATCTTTTGGGCCGGCAAGGGGCGGGCAGGTAGGAGAGTGGATGTCGTCCCTACTCTATCTGTCAACTCATTTGGGCCTCTTTCACCGCTTAACATCAGGCGGGAGGAGGTCATTTGCCGGGCCATCCATAAATAAAAAAAAAGAAGTCAACGACTTATTGAATGATACCAATGCCTGGTGTAAATTTGAAGACATTACTCGTTATAATGTTAGGAATTGTTGTTGTAAATAACTATTGGTGTACATAAATTTTGCTGTGTATTTAATTGTAACGACATAATTTTTTGTAGATATTGGTACTTTTGATGAAGCTGGAAAGTTACTTGCGGCCATTCTTCTTATCAGCTAAAAGATGTCCCGAATGGGTGGCAGGTAAAAAATTTAGACGATACAAAAGAGCTTATTCTATCAAGTCATATTTGAATAAAGAATATTTTAATTTTTGACTTTAATATATTTGAAGGATATATACGAATGAACGAATGTCAGAGATATTTTACTGACTCAATTATGTACACAGACCATACAATTACGACATCAGCAGGCCTATTCTCTTAACTTCGGTTGCTAACTAGAACTGTCATTTTTGAAAGAAACTTAACATCTATTACTGCTATCATGAACGCCGCCGTAACACATAAGATCACTAAAATAATAATGGATATATAGTTTCTTTCAAAAATGACAGTTACCAACCGTAGTTAGCGAATAGGCCTGCTGAGCCGATTAATTTATCGAGATCTCGGAAATTTTACAATGAATCGCAGTGTGGCACAGGGTATGGAATCGAAAAAACGCTTTAGTGTTTTATCATCAGATAGGTAATTTTAATTGTTGTGATAATGTTGGGAGAATGAGCATTGTAATATTGCTTGATTTGACATGGTTCGTTGTTAAAACGTATTTTGTGTATCTTATCATTAAACTATATTAAAGTGAAATTTTCTGATTCTTACTATGAAACCAATATATTTAGCCAACATATATTAATGTAGGTTATTAAGGTATGAAATAAAAATTATCAATCTATATTTTTGTGAATTGATTGACGGTTTTCATAGTATTCTATATTTTAGTCGCGGTCGTAAACCATCTTATGCGTACCCACCCCCTCGTTGAAATCCAAACGTTAAAATTATCCAATCCAATCAAATATAACATTTTACATTTCTAATAGATGGGGATTGATGGGCATGGAATTGAGAAAAATGCATAAAAAATACGCATTGACAAAAAACTGATGTGTTGTTGGGAAAACGGCCAGTGTGCACTTTTTTAGCATGCTTGGCGCTGTGTCTATCCATTACGCGCTCAAACTCTATTTGGATTTGGAAGGCTTGAAAGGCATGGCTGTTTTAATGCCACCAAAAAATTGGACATTGGAAAATTGCATTGACGAATATTTTGTGTCCAATATTTCTCTTACTCGTATTTTCAAACGATTTAGCTAACATATTGCGTAACCACGAGTTATATTGTAACTGCGACGCGAGTGTGGAACAGACTGCGTGCAAGTATTCGCGAAAGTGAAGCAGAAGATACTTTCAAAAAGAATACAAGAGCATTTACTATTCAATTATTTTTAAACATATATGTATGTATATATATTTATTTATTATCGGACAACTTAGGCCATATCATACAAACTAATATACATAAGTCTGTAACGGATATGTTAAGGCGCTACATCGAAAATATTGGTTATTTTTAATGTAGTCATAGGTCACGTAGAAATCTTACAGATCTGAAAGTCAGATATACCTTTCTTTATATCTTTAGCTAGAAACGACTAGAACCGGAAACGCGATTGCTAGTCTTACCGACAATACATGTACTATGGGCGACTGTAGCCCGCTTGTTTGCCAACTAAGTTTTATGAAAAAATATTTCAAAACCCATAACATGGGAGTTGCCCATTTTATGCGCCATGTTTAATTCTGTTTTGTTTTTTTTTTATTGCAGAAAGTTGGCAAACAAGCAAACTGCCCACCTGATGGTAAGTGGTAACAGTCACCTATAACACATGTGGCTCTTGTGAGATTCGCAGCAAAACTGCAACCCCCACAAGAACCACAGTGTACGTTGCCAACTTGTGACACAAGATGTAAAGTCACAGTACCCAGTAAGTTCACTGCCATATCTTACCCTTCAAACCGGAACACAGCAATGCAAGCACTGCTGCTTTGCGGCAGAAATAGGTAAGACGCAATTAATTCAGAGCAATATTGCTAGGATTATCATCGGTGGCGCTGTGAACTCGGCACTCGCCTTCCGATTGGAGGTCCGGGGTCGATCCCGCCATTTATCAATGTGTTTTTCGTTTTTCGAATTTCATATGTACATTAGTCCGACGCTCCTACGGCGAAAGAAGTCATCCTTAGGCAACCTGCATACATTTGCGAAGAAATTCAAAAGTGTATAGAACAATAATAATAATTTATTATACCAACAAAAACACCAAACAGTTACACATTTCAGGATAACACATTAAGAACAATAAAATTACAATTCTTAGATAAGGTATATTCGTGCAGAGTGCAGTGTGACCCTGACCCCCAAACTAGGAGATCCCTGTATCTTGGAAGCTAGTGATTCCTCCGCTAATTATTTTTTAGTGTTCTTATAAGACAACAAGCAATCTGAAACATTACAAACCAATTATAATACATAATTTCTGTTTGTATGTGTGTGTGTGTGTATGTGTGTGTGTGTGTGTATGTGTGTGTGTGTGTATGTATGTGTGTGTGTGTGTGTGTGAGAGAGAGAGAGTAAGTTATTTCGATGCGTTCGTGTCTATCAACGCGTAGTTGCAAATATAATAGAAATATGCACAAAAATTATATCAAGAATTATTTCATAAGAAATTAAAAAAATTCAAACTTCACAAATCTTTATTCAACATTACAGGCACTTATTGACGTCAAAACAAAGCAAAACATTCTAATTTAAAGAAAACATATTTAATCTTGTATGTGCATACATTCTGAATATACTCAAGATGTCTGCAAATACAAGTAGGAATGAAAAAAAAAGTTGAACCTAACACTTTCTGTCATCTGATAATCAAGTTTTAATTACATCTCCTGGATGATATTTTTGGTTTCAAATTTGGAAACCATATTGAATGGTCTAATGCCATTAATATTTCTGAATAATGTAGTGCTAAGTGAATCAAACTGACGCTTAAACCCTAGCCAGTACGTGAAGTTATTTGTGGAGCAGCAAAAGTTGCTCTTCGCCCAAATCCTGATTGCTTCTGATACTGAGACAGCACGGGATATTTGCGAAGCAACGTCCTCAGAATACCTAGTTGCCTGACAGGATGCTAGTTATATAATTTATTTATTCAGCATCAAAAATCTAGTTCAATTAATTGCTACAAACCAAGTATTGAATTTATATTTGAGTATTACTCGTATGGTTTTTGATAGGTGGCATGACCTGAGAGTTTGACCTAAAAAATTCAAAATAACTTCTAAGGTCAAGCTCCATCATCTAGTGATTACATGATCAAACAATAAACGAACTTTAACTATGTTAGTTTTTCGCAACACAGTATTATAGTAACATAACCTATGTTGAAAGAATTTTTTTATCAAATTTAGAGGAACGCTGGCAAAAATACGACGCATGCATGCATATATATATTATATAAATTATATATTAATTTAAAACATATATATATTATAGAATAAGGAAAACTAGGAAAGTATGCAGTGCACTGGAATACTACTCGCTGTAGCGCTTTCATATAAGATGTAGTTGTCATTAATTCATAATACTTTAAAGTTAGTGTCATTCGGACGTATTTTTAAATTTGACCATTGATCGAAGCGTAAACATGTATATAGACTTATTAAGAATTACACTTAATAACTATGATGTGAAATATCCTGAACATCGCGCACGTGATTCTGTTCTGTTGTAGACATTACAAGCTGTGATTACCGGCGATCGATTACTAGATCGCAACAGTAATTTGGCTGCGGCTTTCTGTGCGTCCCACTCGACGACAAACTGTCAGGCTGCCAGGATCAGCTGCAACATCTAATTGACATACACTCTACTATGCGAAATCCCATTATCACCCAATCGCTAGATTAATTTTAGACTTTCCTACGGCGCTCGCATGTTTATTGTCGTAAAAAGTTTTCCCCGTTGTAATACGAAAAACAAAAGTAATGTTAAATGTTTGTAGTAGAAGCGATTCTTTTTCGATATTTTTAGAAAGAGAAGCTACTCGCATATCATCGTATTTTGTGTTAAGTCTTTAAATTTAATGAAATATTATATTTTTTAAAGTTTTGTAACTCGCCTTTTTATATCAATACATTTTTTACAAAAATAGAACCGACTTCAAAACACCAAAAAGTCATAAATATTATAAGAATACATACAAATTTAGTCTTAGAATAAAGTTGGTGCCAAATTTTAACTAACTACATTAATTGTTCTTACTCGTATATTTTTAAGAAAAAACTTCCCAGGTGATCATTACTCTGCACAGACTTCAATCTTAAACTGTGATGTTGCCTATGTATTGTTATATTATAATATTATTTATGACTTTTTGGTGTTTTTGAAGTCGTTTTAGTTTCTTTCTAAAAATATATATCAATCTTTTTAGTAAATTTCTCAAATTCTAATACGTATTTAGTATTAGAATTCGAGCCCAGGCAAACACCAGAATAACTTAAAACTAAAAGTCTTTCGCTCTGAGACCACCTCGGGAGTAAGCTCTTTCAATTACAAAAATAATTTTGTAAGTCGGCCTACAAATAGCGGAGTTATCGATGAACATATATAAAAAAATAGATATAGTCAAACATAGAATCTCTTCCTTTTTCCAAGTCGGTTAAAAAGAACAAACCTCGACACTTGTTTCATGCCCACATATCGTTATGAAGATTACAATGATCTCTTAACTCCACCTTTGCCCCAACTTGTACATCCGGCATGAAATAAACACATGTACATGTGTACACTTAAAAGGTTATTGTCTAATAGTCCTTTGACTGGATGGATATCATTCGTGATCCACTGGTGGATCGAGATGGTGGATCCTAGTGGACAGAGGGGAAATTTATATATATAATGAGTGATAGTGTAAAATTTAATGATTTCTTAGGAATGCACACGAAGTCACGGGCAGCAGCTACTACCTTACCTAATAAATATTGACGTTACCATATTTTATTTTTTTAATAATCTGACCATAGGATAGGCTTACCAACTATGCCATACTGCTATTTCCTTAGTTTACATTTTATCTTGTATTGTTGCATTTAATGTTCTTCACCTTCGTAGACACTTGAAACACAAAACTACACCGATTTTATGTCGTAACATCCACTAAGAAACAATTTCCATACAGTTAACACAGCTCAACTAAACTTAAGAAGATAGCACCAAAAACTCACACTTGAAAGTAAGTTTAGATGTAGTTTATTTTATTTTCTGAGTTCTGTTATGATAATTGAAATATCGGTAGATTTTTGCTCGATATAAGGACAATTCCGTAGGTCGGTAGATTACTTAAAAAATCGGTTAAAATACCGATTTTTCGGTAGCATTGGCCAAACTTTCCTGACTGAATATTAGTAATGGCGTTGGTGGCGCTGTGGACTCGGCACTTGCCTTCCAATCGGGAGTTCGGGGTTCGAGACAGCTATATGTACCAATGTGTTTATCTTTTTCGAATTTCATATTACATTCGTCTGACGCTCCTACAGAAAGGAAAACATCTTGAGGCAACCTACATACATCTGCGAAGAAATTTAAAGGTGTATGTGAAGTCGACCAATCCGCACTAGACAGCGAGGTTAACTAGGCCTAAAACACCCTAACTTAAAATAGGCTCGAGCCTCTCGGTGGGGATGTATATGAGTTGTGATGATGACGAAAAGAAATAAGCGCTATGGAACACAACAAACTATGTATGTACGGACGACTACACATCAAGGTAAGCACTGTGGCATCTTATGTCGTTGTAATTAAAGTACTATTTTGCAACAGAAATGTTTAGTCTGATGTGCAGGCGTGTGTACGTGAACTTCTCATATTTTCACAGTCAAAGAATGAGAAGTTCTTCTACATATTTTTATTGTATGACTAAATACAGATAATCGTCAACCTATCAAACGTTTAAATTCTTTAATTGTACGTTGCCAACTTGTGACATATGATGTCAAGTCACAGCAGGTACCTAATGACTCCACTGCTTGAAATATGTCATATCCTAGAACATGAACTTCTCATATTTTCACAGTCAAAGAATGAGAAGTTCTTCTACATATTTTTATTGTATGACTAAATACAGATAATCGTCAACCTATCAAACGTTTAAATTCTTTAATTGTACGTTGCCAACTTGTGACATATGATGTCAAGTCACAGCAGGTACCTAATGACTCCACTGCTTAAAATATGTCATATCCTACCTTTGATAAGTCTCATGAGTAAAGCTATAAACATTCCTCATTGTCTATGAGTGAATATAAATGAAAATAAAAAATTATATCACATTATTTTACACTTTATCTCACCTCCTGTTCCTTATACACACAATATTTGATATTTAAGAAGTTTATTATCCTCTGCTAATAGCTGCTGAATAACACAAGTTCAAAGTGATAATTGCAATTAAGGTAGCTGTATAACAAAAGACTGAAGTTATCGGCTCCTCGTAAAATTCACCGTGCCAATCGTTAAATCTAAATTCTGATTCGCATTAAATTTCAACGGTTTGTGAAAAGTTTACGTGATTTTGAATATATTTGCAACCCAAAGTCATTGACTAGCCGATATGTTTATATTTAATGACATTTACAATCACTTTCTCTGACATGCAAATATTATTTAATAAATTTATAAAAACAAAGTTTTACTAAAGAAATTTTTGTGTTTGTCTGCGATAATATCACTTTACAAATAAATTCTAAAAATGCCATTTATTACTAGAGTTTGCTAAATAAAAACAAATTGTTAAAACTGTTCTATTAATTGGAATTTAGATGTAGTATGTTTCTACTAGACCGTGATTACACTTCGTATCTTGTGAAAAAAATGACTTTCGGTCAAACAGGAATATTGTCGAATAATATGTTTGTATCACCAATGCTAGCAGTATTTTGCAAAACAAATAATTTCCTACGCTCTGTGTGGCAAAGAAATATCACAGGACTGCCGCTTGTATTAGAACTGAACGCAGAATACTCGTGACAGTCACGCGATACCTCTAATACGTGACTTCATGCCCTAGAACACGTAAATTAGGCCACACTCCGACTTATCGGGGATTATTCTACTTTATACCGCGTTGCGCCGGTGTACGCCTCCCTTAAGTGCCTGTCACGAGGCAAAAGGCGAACAAAGTAGCGCTGCTCCCACACTACGGATAGCCCTGCGCCGCGCCGGGGGCAAACTTTGATACCCCAAAGGGGGCACCCCCCTCAGACCCACCCACGGGCTCTGAGGACGTCTTTGAGCCGAACTTTGGCGGGGAAACCCCAAAATTCAAGTTGCCGTTCCGATTACGAGTTGGCAATATCTTTGAAATTTTCTGCTCTCCTGGTGGCTTGGGAATTTTGGGACGGCTTAGTTCGCCAATTTGTAGAGCTTTTCGGCTGATTAGCGCCTGGTGTTTTAAACGCAATATACTCGTACTTCGTAAAAAGCACACTCGTAAAATACTAGTCGACTATGATTTTGTTAGTTGATTTTTCACTCGTTATGGCGAAAAAGGGAACAGTATATTTGAATAGTTTTTATTTTCCTTTTCAGCTTTACGTAACAAAAGCGATGCCATTTTTACTTTCATACTCCATTAAAAAATAATAAAACGGACTTTGAAATACTCGTACGACGGTTTCAATTTTCATCATTCAAATGTGCATGTTAAAATTGGAGCGCTCGTTTTTGTTAGTTTCAATAATATTTTGTTAAAAAGTTGTGATTCAAAGTTTTACGCTGTATCACCAACACCGTGATTTAACGGAACCTACTAGGAATGTTTATACCTAAAGATCTTGTCTGCACGTGGAGATATCTTCAAGGCGAGACCTAAGAGCTCTTTGCACATTCGACGGAATCGGGTCAATGGAAAACTAAATTTTAATGAGTCTAACGCCACTAACCTCCACTTTTGTAACTTAACAATATTTTGTTATTGAATCTATAATGTTTCTCGAATATGTACGCCAGCAGTAAAATTAAACGGATCATAATAATGTAACTGATCGATCCATCATAAACCAGTCGAAACTGTTTTAAGCCAAAGGTATGTTTAATATTCGCCAATCTCTTTTGCATTCTAACTAAAGGAATTTATTTTAAAAAATATGAAAGAATTAAAAAATTACGGACTGCTTAAGCAATTACTATTTTTAAAATCGTAACTAAAATACATTTTGCTTTAGGCGTCTCTAAATGCGAGGTCTGCGTAACGTTTTTTTAACAATACACTCAGTTAATGTAAAATTACGCCAATGAGAACATTTTTTGACGTACAGTACGTCTATTTCGTTTTGTACGACTAAGCGAACTACATGAAAAATACGTGTACTTAAATAAGAATTACAAGTTTCATGAAAATACAGCAAGTGAGCTCACTAGCAAATAGTATATTACATTAAAGGCATTTGTGTATGTATACCCCGCCGTAACAGATTCCTAATTTACGTATGGCGTCAATACAATGCCCAATTGTCGTTCAATATTCAACATAGTGTATGCCTGCAGCGTGCTTCCACACTTCGATTAACCTGCCTGGATAAATATAGAGCGAGTACCGTTATATGAAAATAAATTACTCTTGTCGAATCAAAACAGAGATATTATTTTTTGCAAATGACCTCATTAATGCTAATTAGTAGAACTATACAGTTGCTGTTAAGAAATAATAAAACATTTCTTCAAGTAGAAAAGTGATATACAGCAATTGTCTGGCTACCTAGGTATTAGGTAGCCAGACTACCTAAGATCAGAAATGATAGTGGGTGTAGTAAACAGAATTTATTTAGAATTTATATTTGTTAGTTAAACAGTAAATTCTAGTAAAGTGTTCTAGTAAACTTGAATCTAGTAAAGTAAGGTTTTATGAGTTGAATCTGGCTAGATCAAATGAGAAAGAAGGTACAATACATTATAAATTTATTTATTCGGATTGTAGATACTGTATGAAAATCTATTATGATTTTTTCTGTCTAATTTTGAATTACAAAATCAGCGCTTGAAGCAGACTTTACCTTTATCGTTTTTGGTTTTACTATACATGATTAACAGAAACATAAAATTACTCATCGGTAAAGATTTAATAAGCATGGGTACCAAAACTGTACTCATAATTTTCTGATTGCCAATTCTGACTAAACATGCTATATATATGTAGTTTGCATCGATTGTCACTGTTTAACGATTAAAAAATCTTAAGGATATTGACTGAGTCAATCAGTACTACATTATCGAAAATAAAATTGAGATGTTAGGTATTTTTTAAAGTTAAGAATTTTTACTTCACACGTTGATGTCTTTTATTTGGGCACCATCCTTAAGAATTGTTATTTTAAGACGAATCCGTGCGCTGAACTATAATGGAAATTATTTTATTCTCATATTTTAAATGAATATAATCTGTTTAGTAATATTCACATAGATGCATAGTCCAGTTACATTTAAATGAATATAATCTGTTTAGTAATATTCACATAGATGCATAGTCCAGTTACATTTAAATGAATATAATCTGTTTAGTAATATTCACATAGATGCATAGTCCAGTTACATTTATCGACTATATTGTGAGTTGCCAAAGATTCTTCTGTTAAGGTACTAGGCGAGCATAACATCTGATGAACCTGTTTGTTCGTGTACATCAAATGAATATATTTGTCTGTATTTGGTTCTTTTTGCGATGATTTTGAGTGAACTAATCTAACCGCCTCCGTGGTCTAGTGGCTTATACCACCCGGTATTGATCAGGACGTACGGGGTTCGACTCCGCATGGGGCCACAAGTTTTTCTGCTTGAGTTGGGTTAGTGGTAAGGTTTTTGAATCCGCCTGTCTATTATAACAATGCTAATTGTTGTGTTCCTACAATTTACAGGACAAGATTGCCAGTTCCTCAATCGTGATGGATTCCAGGTAAAGCCTGCTACCTACCTCGGCCTTATTATCACTCACTATCAGGTGGGATAAAAGTCAAGAGTTTTCGTGTGTGTGCAATGTTTAAAACTGTGCTGTGTCAGTTTAGTTTCAAAACAGAATTCAGTTTGTCGAAAAGACAAAATCGCAATCGTACAATTCTTTTTTTCACACAGAACAATTTTTTTTAAATTTATTCATGGACAAACAGTTGCGTAAATACAAATGAACATCTTAAAAATTAACTTATTTTAAAACCTATAGTCCCCTATTTTATTCAAAAACATAAAATATATAATTTTATCCACAAATATGTATTAAATAAGTCACAAGCCTTTTAAACCTGTAGTCGCCTGGGCTGTGCATCTTTGGCATATGTTATTTTTTGATAAAACTTCAGCATAGATTGAAAATAACTTGAAAAAAAATTAAGAAAATTGTAACGATGTTCAATTAGTTTAATTTTACCGGAAGGAGACTCTGTACCAGGGTCAGCTGCTAAGATATGGCAGTGAAATTACTGGGTGCCGTGACTTTACATCTTATGTCACAATGTACACTGTGGTTCTTGTGGGGGTTGCAGATTTGCTACGAATCTCACAAGAACCACATGTATTATACTGTGACTGTAACACTTACTATCAGGTGAACAGTAGGCTTATTTGCCAACTTTGTTTTATAAAAAAAATCTTTTTATAATTTTATTGTTTTTGGGTTTCAGTGCGGTACCTACAATTTGTTTGGTTTCGCTAAATATTAACGGCCTTATTAATAAAAATTTTACTCCTCGGATCAATCTCCCATTTGTTACTCCGTGTTGTCTTATTCCAATTAACGTTTACCATGTTATTAAATTATTAATTCTATTGTGCAATCAATATCGGCGGCTTTGCGTAACATTGCCTAATTAGTACATTCTCAAAACGTGCTTATTAAATTTGACACTTCCAGTTTTAATAACAATTCATTATTGCGTATTTGTAATTTTGCGTACTGCGGTAGTTTTATTTCCTGCGCTACACCGTCATTGCGAAAACTTGACTCGAAAATTTTGTAATTTTATGTAGATGAGTATATAATAAATGTATAATATCAGCACGTGTATAACTAACACCATATACACAGAGAGAGATAAAGAGAGAGAGACGTACACATTTGGCTAATTAGTTAACAACAAAGACACTTAAGTGCTATGTTCATACACAGTACACTATAGTGAACATTTACTTTTGATGCCACACTTGTTGCCTGAAGGTATTAAGTCTTTCACTCTATCTCTGTTTAATTTGTTGATTTAGCATAAACATGTTTAATTTGTTGATTTAGCATAAACATATTAGGCTTGACAACGCATCGTAAAATTGGATCAATTTTTTCAATAAATTTCCTCTCCTTAGGTGAAATATTAAATCTCTTGCACTGATAACTACTTCAAATAGAAAGAGTGACTCTGAGACCACTGAGAATATTTAAATGAAATGAAAAAAAATACATTGAAACCTTTTGCTCGATTAGGGGATTGAATCTCACAGCAAGCTTTGATTTTTTTAAATTCTTTTACATTTACTCTCAACAATTATTTAAGCAATGTGTGATTACAATTAGATTATTAGTGATTCCAGCACACGGCTTAGATTTGGATCTCATGGGAATTTCGGTTTAAAAATAAGCCCATTCCAGCCAGACCTTTGAAAATAAGCCAAATCCAGGGTGCCTTTGACTTTGAAGTCATGTATAATCATCATCACAGCTCATATACGTCCCCACTGAGGGGCACGAGCCTACCCTAACTAGTTAGGGCAGTTAGGCCTTAGTCAAACCACGCTGGCCCAGTGCGGATTGGTTTGAAGTTTCTACTTAAGTCCTGTATAATAGAAATCATGAAATATTAGTATACCACTGACACTTCTTACAGATTCTTTGTAAAGCAAATGTCAGTTCCGTACCTTTTTTAGGATTTTTAAATTATACTCCTAGAACACAATAGGAAGGTACGTTTACTAAGTCACCTAGTGAACTTGAAACTAGTGACAGTAAAAAAAAATTAAAAACCGGCCTAGTGCGTGTCGGGCCACGCGCAGTGTAGGGTTCCGTAGTTGCAAATGCCAACTTTGAGTTCACACTCACACCTCACAACACGTTGCTATTAAATTAGGCATTATTATTATGATTAAAGCTGCAATGATTTTATATTTGCTTAACTTCACCTGGTTCGTAAATTTATATTCAGTTATAATTTTACACATACCTCTAACAAAAAATTTAAAAATGGTATTCGGAACCTTACATTGTTTTTTTAAGACCTATTCAACAATACCCCACACGATGGGTTAGTCGAGAAAAAAAATGTCCCACTTTACTTGTATGGGAGCTACCCCAAAAAATTTTTTTTCCAATATTTTTTGCTACCACTTTTTTGTCATGATTAATATACATACCCATACTAAATTATAGCTTTCTATTACTAATAGTCTCTGAGTAAAACCGCGGACAGACAGACAGACATGGCGAAACTATAAGGGTTCCTTGTTTACTACGGAACCCTAAAAAAGCTGTCTAATTGTGCGCAGCGAAACTAGTGCGTGGAAACTTGAAAAAAGAAAAGAAAAGCTCCAGAAACGAAAACAAAAACATTGTTTTCATTAAATTTGTATAGGATCTCATTAAATGAACCTAGTGTTTTTATAAGAAATAAAAAATCTTTCAACCTTAGTCCTCTATACATACCCATACTAAATTATAGCTTTCTAGTACTAATAGTCTCTGAGTAAAACCGCGGACAGACAGACAGACATGGCGAAACTATAAGGGTTCCTTGTTTACTACGGAACCCTAAAAAAGCTGTCTAATTGTGCGCAGCGAAACTAGTGCGTGGAAACTTGAAAAAAGAAAAGAAAAGCTCCAGAAACGAAAACAAAAACATTGTTTTCATTAAATTTGTATAGGATCTCATTAAATGAACCTAGTGTTTTTATAAGAAATAAAAAATCTTTCAACCTTAGTCCTCTTGATTTTCAACCATGTAACATGCCTTCTTTCGTTGCAACCATTTAATTAGGTTTTTCTTGAAATACAAACATTCCTCCATGGCCACTACTCACAATTTGTTATTTTAGTAAAATTGAGTTCTACGTTTTTTTAAAGGTCCCTATTTTTAATGGATACTTTTGAGCTGCGGTCAATATTTGTCGGTTGTAAGTAAAATGTAAATAAAGAAGTCAAATTTAAAATATAATATTGAGACAAACTCTCACAGAACTGTCTGCATGATTATTATTTTTAATTCGGATATTTTGTATATGAGGAATTTCTAAATATTCATAAAATATGTTAAAAATGTTCTTTTGTGTGAGCATTATTTTTTAAACTGGTTTTTTAATAACTAATATCAACTTATGGTTCTGGACACCGCATAAAAATAATTCAATTTTTTGAAAGAAAAATCTTTTTTTAGGTAGATTGAGCATGCTACTGTTGCTCAGTCACTTCAATAAAGTTGAATCCTTAATTTAATTTAACCCAGTATATTGCAGTAACGATTCTGATACATAACATTTTTATGATCAAGAACTGCGAAAATAAAAATTACGACACACTAGCTGTCTCGACAAACAAATCTTCCTTTCAACACGGGTTTACGTAAACATTTGACTAAAAATAGAAAACGACTTCAAAACCACTGAAAACTGAAAAATAATCTAAGAATAGTTACAGACAATATCACATTTATATAAATTCGGTATTTTTGAAGTCGGTTTTTATTTTGTTTTTTTTTTTTTTTGTGAATGAGATTCTTATAGTCAATTTAAATGATTATATTCCCTTAAAATTACGTGCCAATTGTATTTAAAAATCTTTCCCCTAACTCCTAAAAGTTAAGGATTCTTCTCTCATCAGCTCGGTTCATGTCTACCAGACGCAAATACGTGAATAGCTTCGGAAAAAACATGAAATACATTGGACGTAACTATACAATTTAAGGATTTCCCTGTAATTAATGGGATCCCATCATCAGATCCTGACTTTGGTGACAGTGGGATCACCACAGGAGTATACCTACTTTATCGAACACAAAAAGAATTTTTAAAATCGGTCCACAATTTGCGGAGTAATCGCGCAACATACACACAAAAATAAATACGCATCGAATTGAGAACCTCCTCCTTTCTGAAGTCGGTTTAAAATTCTAAAAATAAAATCAAAGAGTGTTTACACGTCTTACCTGGTGATTTTCCTATTTGAGAGGTTTGGTATCAAAATCGGCCAAATCCAAAAAACTTACTTTTTAAACTGAATATGCAGCTAAATTAAGAACGTTCCATTTTGTAGTTCTGTGTCATTCAAAATTGGCCAAATCCATGTTTGTTATATGAAATTTCATTGCAAATCGTGACTCTGAGATCAAAAGTAGACAAATCGAGTACTATTTCAAAACAAAACGAGCCAAATCCATAACAGCCAATCAGATTCAAGGATTTAGTACGGCGTGTCAGCCATTTTGTTTTTACGTCGAAGTGCTTGATTTGCGTCGTGATCGAATTCCTAGTGTTTTTACATAAAAATAAATAGAAAAAATGGATGAATCAACTGAAGAAATAAAAGAAACTGCTCCAGAAATGTCTAGGAAACGGCTGACACAAAAAACTAAGTGGAAGCGTAATGAACAAAAAGTTTCTAGGTAAGTAAAGTTTGTTGCATCAACTCGAGTCCTACTGACGAACATTTGACAGGCAGGGGTGCTAAACAATATTTTGCATTAAGTTCGCATTTGATCAAGTCTAATTTTTTGTTATTATTATCATGGATGGCTAAATTGCTCCTACGTATTAAAATAAAATTACTAACAACCTAAGCTACTTACTACTGGACAATTTTAAAAATGTATTTAAATTATCGAGTCTGGTTGTCTTTGTGGTCGTGTTTGTGTTTGTCCATGGCACACGACACGATACATAATTTCCCTATTGTTATTAGGCTATGAGTGTGATGGTGTTTTTGACAGTGGGACAGTGGACAGTGGGGCAGTGACAGTGGACAGTGACAGTGGACGTTATCACGTAAAATTATCGTCCGTAAACCGACTTTACAGACAACCACTTTTTTTTAAATTTGATTCATAAAGTGTATAACATGAAAGTGAGTTGTGCACCTATGTATGTATAAGTCTGAGGCACAGTCTGAGGTGTGTGTGCCTATGCATGCGTGTGTGTATACTTTTTATACGATAGGTGTGTAAAATGTAGTGTATTTTACTAATGCTAATTGCTTTGCTTGCTTCATTTATCAATTTTGTTTTAGATATTCACCAAAAGCTCCTCCAAAGATTAAAGTCCCATGTGAACATTACTCAAAATCATATAGATGCACATCGCTAAGAAAAGTTGACATTGTAAAATTTCATGCAGCATTTTACAAATCACCATCTAAAATTGACCAAGACAACTTTATTTTGCAACATTCTAAGGCGTCTGCTGTAAGTCGCCATCGGCCTAAGACAGGCACAAGAAAAATGAAAGGAATGCAAATAGTATATTATTGTCGAAGAAGAAATAACTTGATTCCCGTGTGCAGAAAAACATTTCTTGAAATTTTAGGAATTAAAAAAGGACGAGTGAATGGTGTGATTGCTCGTAATTTTAAAAGTGGTGGAGCTTCAGCTAGTGAGTCTCGGGGAGGCAATCACAAAGAACATAAATATGCCGGTCAGAAAAAATCCATACAAAAATTCATTAAGCGTTTTAAACCACTCGAGATCCACTACTGTCGAGGAAGTATCAAATGCAGACAGTATCTTTCATCTGATTTGAACATTAATAAACTATACAAAATGTATAAAGAGCAAGCAGAGGCACAATTTCAGACTGTTAAAGCATCTTACTTTCGAAGAATTTTTAATACTACATTTAATATTGGTTTCGGAAGCCCACGGACTGACGTTTGTTCTACATGCCTGCAATTACAAGAACAGATCAAATATGAGAAAGACAGTAATAAAAAGAAGGATTTTATGATTAAAAAAAGAGTACACAGTTTAAGAGCCAAAGCATTTTACAACTTATTAAAAGAAAATGATGAAAGTTTGCTGATTCTTAGTTTCGACTGCCAAAAAAATCAACCTATGCCGAAAGTGCCAGATCAAATTACTTATTACTCGCGTCAACTCTACATTTATAACTTCACTATCGTTGTTGGTCACTCAAAGTCCCAACTAAATAGCGAGAATGTGTTTGCATACACTTGGACCGAGGACTTATTGCCAAAAGCATCAAACGAAATTGCCAGTGCCGTGTTTCACTGCCTGTGTACTGTTGTCGAGAAACATGAAAAAGTGACTTCGATACGCTTAGTCGCAGATGGCTGCAGTGGCCAGAATAAAAATTCTTCTGTACTTGGTATGGCCTCTAAGTACCTTATGGATCATGCTCCGGATAGGATTAAAATGATCGAGATTGTTTTCCCTATCGTAGGCCATTCTTTTCTGCCCCCAGACAGAGTCTTTGCACAAATCGAAAAGAAAATTAAAAAAGTGGAATCAATACCTGGACCAGATGGTTATGAAAACTTTTTTAAAGAACAGGCTACTGTGCTCCATTTAGGTACTGACGTGCAAGCTATGCAATGGAAAGAAGCAACTGGAAAAATATTAAAAACTACAATTGCAATGCACTTCTCAATTAAAAAATGTAAGAGATTTTTTATTAAAAAAAACAAACAAAAGACAAACGTCGTGGTGCGTGCCGAAGAAAGTTACCACAACCGTCTGGGAGATTTTAAGAACATTTGCAAGAAAGGAAAATCTGCTAGTCATATTAACCCAGACCCTGTACCTCTGTACGTCAAAGTTAAAGACGCGAAACTAGGAGACGTTAAAAATCTACTCACTACTCATTATGGTGAACGATGGAATGAACTACCAGAGTTAAAAAATTTCAGCGATGTGTTGTCAAGGCCAGTTGAATCATTACATTCTTATGAAGAAGAAGATTGTGATGCTTTGGAAGAGTTGCCAAATTTAATTGTTTAATTTTAATTGTGTAGTTGCACAAAGTTATAATTTTAGTTCTAAATAAACAAATAAAGTGTTCTTATATTATGTATTCTTTACTTTTTTTTTGAATATCTGAATATTTGAAACCAAAATTTACCACCCCTGACCTCCCGTACACGACAAATACAAAAATGGCCAAATCCATAAATAACCAATCAAAAACAGTCAAATCCAAAGCCATGACAATCAAATTCGGCCAAATCCGCCCCTCACTATCAAATTTGGTCAAATCCGGCAGATTTTATTTGAAATCCGACTTTTTTTGTTTGAGACTAAGGTAGATATTTGTTTAGTTTAGTTTTAAAAGACTCGTTTGAATCACCCGCCTTGCGCCGAGTTGTCAAAAATATTGCCAATAACAAAAATTAGTTTATGCACTATAATGACAAATTGGGTGAATTGGACTTGACTGATTTTGATACCAAACCTCTCATTTATAAGAACTTTTTTCGTAAGCAAATAGCCGAATCGATCTAGACGTTCTCAAGTTCTGTGCTTAGCAAAATATTTAGTGATCCATTTTCATCTATATCTGTTATAAAATTCTCTGATCTGTTATAAAATCTTCTGAGTTATAAAATTCTCGTGTCACAATGTTTGTAACCGAACTTTTTCGAAACGGCTTGACCGATTTTTATGGATTTTTTTGTGTATATTCGGTAGGTCGTAAACTATTTTTTATACCCCTAAGTGATATTTTTTCTGGATAATTATAACGGAGAAACGTAGTTCGCGGGCACAGCTAGTATAGTTATAAAGGAATCATGTCTGAGCAAGATTAAGATGTTGAGAACATGCGTAAACGAATGATGTGACAAGGAAACATAAACAAAAAGCTTATTCTAGTGAACTTTTTATGTTAAGTTTATTCTAATATTAGCATTTAAGTTACTGTATGTTAATAAAAGTAAGTTATAATAAGCATTAGAATACTGCGTTCTATTTATTCTTACTGGGGGTGGTTTAACATTATTCGTTAGCAATTTGGTTTAAATATTGTGTGTGTTAAATTGTCTTAATTTTAATTCTTGATTTAGGCAATTTATCTGTTTTGCGATATTGTGTAATATTTGTATAAATAAACTATGCGTAACAAATTGGTTACAGTCACATAAATACTAGTTTATTATAAAACTAACTTTAATACGACAATGAAACATTTAGGAATCACGTTTATCTCTGTAGAGTAACTGATATTATTATCTTGCTTTAATATAGTGTACCGCCGCCACACCAGACTCAGGCAACCGGTAAGAGGTGCGATAAACTTTTCGTAAATAAGCAAAGTAATACTGGAAGAGGAATTACCGCCTGCCCGCTCTGGTGCCCGGGTAGGGCAACCGGATATTTCTTTTAGCTGTCCAAAGAACCCCCGGTCATAATGCCCAAGAGGGGGCCGCAGGGGGGCAGATATAAAGATACAGACCCCCACTTATCCCGGGACCATACCCGGTCCTTTTGCTTTTATAGGGGGTGTGTATAAAACCGAATCGCCCGGTTTTAGCTGTGCTAGACTGTTACGAGCGGGCCCGGCGGCGGTGTGGTCGCATTATGCCAACGGAACGAGTCTATATCTGATGTGGGTATGCGGCCCTGGTACTTAGATACAATGTTTCGTAGGCGACTTTGCTCATTTATTAGTCTCAGCCCAGATGACGACCACTTTGAAGGGTCAATAAAACGTATATGGCCTAATGGTAAACATACTGATTCTCGTCTTCATGAGTGCCGGGTATTCTATGCAATAAATTCTATGGACACTGATTTTTTATTTCTCGTTTCGCGTCGGTCTAAACTACAGATAAGCATTTTTATATTCATCGCAAAATCACTGCTCTGTGTACTTATAAACTTTATGACTTTCGGACTTATATTTCCTTCGCATCTTTTATGTAAACAGTTCGTAGGTCAGTTTCGCGGTGCGTTTTAACCATCCCTTTGCTCGTTATTGAGGGGGTGATGGTAGCGTCGTGATATTAATTTCTTGTCTTTATTGCCGAGGCGACATGTGCTTATAAGATGAAGGTAACTATGTTGTTTCATTATTCGAATGTTCGAGGGCTCAGGGAGGCTTTGTGTGTCGGGGAGGGGGAGGGAAGCCGTATAAAAACGACAATTTCCTCTAAACGTGCGCCGCGCCCGCGCCCGCGCCTGTGGCGGCGCGCCCTAGCTACTAATTAACTGCCACGGCGGTTATGTCACCCTGGTACCCTTGTTTATAGGGCGTTGTTATTTTTCTGAAGGTCTGAAAAGTGGTGTATAATGATAAATAATTGCTCTCGATCTCTCGCTACGAAAAGGACTACAATGTTTGTAATGACAGTTTGCGGTAAGTGCAGTGTTTAACTTTTCAATTTGCCTTTCAGCTATTGCAGTGTAAAGGTCTTATTTCTTGTATATTTTTTTGTTTTTACCAATTGTTACTACACTTAAATGACAGATGTCGGCTCCTACACAAATAAGTAGGTAACGTAAGAATGATACGTGCGGGACGGATATCTCATATTTTCCAATTGCTAATAATGGAATTGTTCTCTCATACAATTTTATTCTTCGATAAATTTTACTATGACAACTCAACACAATTAATAATCAAGTGACGATATGTGCATTAATTGTAAGCGCTTGCATTGACTTGGATGATGCAAATAAGCATGACCACCAAAACACGATATGATAAAACCATATATCGATATAAACTGTTAAAAAAGTTCGATTTTTAGTTAGCTTCAAGTTTTGAGTATGTTTTTGGATATTGGTGTTATTATATTGGACATTGTTAATATATTCATGTGGATAAATTTCAAGGTAGCCATTATGTCCAATATATTTTGACAGTTCATATCGATTTATCGTTTTATCATATTGTCTTCCGCTGTTCATGCTACGGGGGCAGATTTATATCATTACCATAGTATCCGCTATGTTTGGTTCGATATGATTCCATATTTTTTTTTTAATTGACCTGAGATTATTGCCCTCCGACTAAGTGCTAACGCTATACTTGAGGTATTTACGGCAGGAATAAGACGCGAGTTGAAGTACGATACAAATTATGTGATCATCCTCGTCACTTCCCGATACACACACACATACACTAAGTATACTCGTGCCCAAGCCTCGTTCGTTGATCAAAGTACACCGCTAGCAGCTGATTGGTAGCTTAGTGTAGTGTAACTAGGATCAAGACCTAACGTTTCTCTTTACGTAACCGAGTGGCCAGCAATGTACGAAGAGGTTTTTTTACACGTTTTACTTAGCTCGCTTTTATCTCTGTCTTTCTGTCTAAACAAATCTTGCAATTGAATTTTCAACCACTTCGCGACTGCTTCAGAGCTGATATTAAGCGCAGACTTTATTGTCATTTTCGGATATAATGCGAAATTGATGCACCTCACGTTTTAACGTTTTCAATGATAAAAACTGCGAAACCTATTTTCTACTTTTTAGTGCATATTTGCTCAAAACATTGAAATGTTTTTTTTTTGTGTAAAACGTGGTTATTAACTTTTTTATTTAAAACAAATATTTTACTCCCTGAATAAGAACCACTAGTATAGTTTAATTCCAGAACAATAGACAAGAACTGTGTGTGCTACAAGTACTGAATAGTATAGCACAACCAGTTGTGCTATCAGGATGGTTCATGGGTACATTCTACGTAACTAACGCTACAATCTCAAATAGTGGTGACACCGTGTCAGAACCAAACTTTTAGTGACTTCTCTCGCTAATAACAGAAATCTGCCGCTCGACTCGAGACAGCCGAGCCACGACTTCTTTAAAAACCGCTTTATTAATTTAAGGCCCACTAAGCAGGTTATTTAATAGTTAATTTTATTGTGTAGGTTCATTCATATTGAGTATTTTTTAATAGATTATGGATTATTATATGAGAATGCTGTTTAATTGTTATTTCTTAATCTGTTAAGAAGTTCTTGTGTATAATGTTTAAAATATTAATTTATTTTCACACTCACATAAATTATATTCTTAGCTCAAAGTATCAAAGAAGAGCACGTGAAAAGATAACGAATAAAAATATCTATCTTTATAATGATACATAATATACAAGATTATTTTTTAGTTACTAAAAAAAATTGTGTGCTTGTTCAGACAAGCAAACTGAACAACTTTCACTATGGGACCAATTTTGAAAACGCAAAAAAAAAATCAGCTGTTCCGTACAAATGTTCAACATTCACTGAACCTGCATGTATGTATAAATTATACTGGCGAAATGTATGTACTTGCATTAATTCAAAACGACTGCACCAAATTGGTTATCTATACTAATATTATAAAGCTGAAGAGTTTGTTTGTTTGTTTGTTTGCTTGAACGCGCTAATCTCAGGAACTACTGATTCAAATTAAAAAATTATTTTTGTGTTGGATAGTCCATTTATCGAGGAAGGCTTTAAGCTATATAACATCACGCTACAACTAATAGGAGCTGAGTATCAATGACAAATGTTGCAAAAACGGGTAAAAAATATACGGCGAAACGTAGTTCGCTGGCACAGCTAATTCTTAATATGTTGTGTTCGTTATTGTCAGGACATGGCTTGTATAAAAGAACATGTTTGAAAAATAATACAAAAATAGTACTATCTTTTTATTTTACTAATATTATAAAGCTAAAGATTTTGTTTGATTGTTTGTATGGTTAAACGCGCTAATCTCTGAAACTACTGGTCCGAATTGAAAAAATATTTTTGTGTTGGATAGTCCATTTATCGAGGAAGGCTTTAGGCTGTGTAATATCACGCTACGACTAATAGGAGAGGAGAATCAATGAAGAATGTTGCTAAGACGGGAAAAATATAGAAGATATTACTAAGAACGCGTTAAAATCTTTTATAAGGCGAAACGTAGCTCGCGGGCACAGCTAGTAAAATATAAATTGATAATTTTTCATTATAAAAAGACAATTATAAAATATTATAAAATTTGCAGATTGACATTCGCAGGTTATTGCAAATCTATGCTTTCCTACATTGTTGTATTGTCAAAAGAGTTGAAGTAAGATGTCGTATACTTGTATATATACCCGTTCGGGACCGGAGCGAGCCGCTAGTATAGAATAAATACAATTACATACACGCACATCCAAGACACAACAGCAAGCGTTAGTGTTATCAGGTTCGAGGCCCCGTAGTTGTAAATACTTGTGTATTTACAACTACTGCGTCTCGAACCCGATATCTCTGGCTTCGTAGTGAGAGTCGCTAACCACTTAACGAAACAGATTAAAACAAGCATATAAAACCCCCAGCATGAGTAGCAAATTGCTTGAATGTCGAAATGATGCAGTGACTTATATAGTAATAAGTATAACTAAACAAGAGGTGGCAAACAAGCATGGGGTCACCTGATGGTAAGTCATCACCACCGCCTATGGACGCTTGCAACACCAGTGGTATCACTCGCGCGTTGCCAACCTTAAATATAAATGCCTCTTCACGCCTTTTTTGAAGAACTCCATGCTGTAGTTCTTAATGAAAACCCCAGAAGGGAGCTCATTCCACAACCTGAGCGTACGCGGGAGAAAATGTCTCGTGAACCGTACCGTACGCGACCATTTATGTAGGTTCTAAGATGTGAGAATGAACTCCCTCCCGATGGCGAGCGGTGCGATGGTAAAACGTGGCCGATGGCATCATATCTTTCTTTAGAACACAGCACGCTGTACATACGGTAAAATACGCACAATGAGACAAAGGCTCTTCTTAAACATTTACAGCATTATTCATAAAAATTTATTAATCAACGTCCTAAGCATTACTTAACTAATCAATGACTTAAGCATTAAGAAATGCTTAAAAAATCGTATTCATAAACGGTACTCAATTGTTGCTTACTTGAATACTAGTTAAATTTTTAATCATTGACAACTATGTGGTAGAAATTGTAGAAAATTGGCAGTATAGGAAAACTCCTTATCATTGTTAAATTAAAAAATAGTGTCAAGTCAACTGTCTATCACCCACCGTGGTCGAAATTTAACGAAAATGGAAACGAAAATTAGTAATAATAACAAAAAGCCGCTCCTCAAACTGGAGTGAAACAGAAAAGGTATGAGCTGTTTTCATGTACTTTCCGTATTATCCTATCCCAAATTATTAACTTTGATTTTTTTTCAGGCGTTGCTTACCAACTACCAAAAGACAAAATATCTATTATTGAAAATAAAGACGTCAGCAAAAACAACAATCATGTTCATATTTTGTTTAGAAAACCTGTACTTTTTCCTAAATTCCAAATCATCATACTCCAGCATAGGATTTTAAACTTTCGAACGTGATTACCGGAAGTCATTTATATCAATTAGATCTTGCTCGAAATTATTTAGATCGTCACCAATGTCAAAATATTCCATTTTTTACAGTAATAAAAACACGAGCTCAAATCACAAAATATAGCAAACATTCACACAGCTGTTCAAAACAAAGATTGTGTCCGCCAATTTGTTAATTAGCGAGTTAAACATGGGTGGGAGGTTGTTTAATTTGACAGCTACTTAAATAACTGTTTAAACAAATGTTTAAGTATAAGCAGCGTTTGTGAATGCAAAAAAAAAAATCATTATTTAAAGTGTTGCTTAAAAGTTAAATAACGTTTATGAATAACGCTGTTAAAATTTTGCAGTTTACTTAAAAACGTGATAAATCTACCTCCTCCTCACCTATTTCAGCTGCCAGCCAGCGGTGATTGCATTGTGTTGTGTTCCGGTTTAAAGGGAACGGATACCCGATAATTTCACTGCCATACAGTGAAATCATTTGGTACTGGACGTGACATCTGATGTCACAAGTTGGCAACGTACATTAATGTTCTTGGAGGCCTTCTAGATTTGCAGGTCTTACATGTACGTACACTCAAGTACAAAAAGACCGATACGGTCAAAGTTATAAAATATGTAAACTCTATCACGCTGCCTTAATGTTAAGGCGCAACTTTCCCAATTTCGAACAATTTAGATTTACTGTGCCGCCAGAAATATAAAACATACAGCTCTAAAATACATATATCTTATTGTTCAACATTTTATCTAAACATTTCTGAAAACAGAGACATGATAAATAATATTTTACTTGATACAAAAAAGCCTAACATCACTCTGTTCAGTATTTTAAGACAGCTGTGAATCAGAAAATACAATAATAAATTACAAAAAACTTTACCAACATCATTAAGCTCCTTCGAAACGACTTGACCGATTTTTATGTTTTAGGGTTTCGTACGTCCGAATAAAAAACGGAACCCTTATAGGATCACTCGTGTTCGTCTGTCTGTAGGTCACAGTCAAGGTCACATACACAATAGTTGCTTTAAAATGAAAAAAAAAACAGCAATGTATGGAATATTTTAACATTACGAATATATGTCATATTATTATTTTAACGCAATGTGGTCCTATGCGTTTTATTGAAACGAATGCCAAATATCACCTTCACTAGGTCATTGGGTCAGTATTTCCATAAAATGATAACGATCGATAGACAAATATTGTTTTGTACCATTTTGCTGACAAGTTTTGCGCCAGCAGCTTCTTCAGGACACATCCATTATTATATAAAAAATAAAAATTGAAATAAAAAATTTTAAAAATAAAAAAATCTCAAAAAATGCTGCTCTCAACTAGTGTAGCATTTTTTGGATTTTCTGGAAAATGAATATAAAATTCAATAAGCGAGTTATTTTTTTATTCATATTTAAAACATTCTAATACCATAACCATTCTAATAAAAAAATAACCGTGTACCTATATACTTTTTTTATGTTTGTTCGCGGATAACTTCGTCGTTTATGAACCGATATTAATAATTCTTTTTGTATTTGATAGAGGATACTCCAAGGGTGGCCCCATGATCACCAAAGTTAGGATCTGATGATTGGATCCCATAAAAATCTAGGAAAACCCTTGAAGTTTTAGGTGTGCCCAACGTGTTTTGTGTGTATGTTACGCGATTACTCCGCCAATTGTCGACCGATTTTCAAAATTCCTTTTGTATTCGATAGAGTATAGGTACTCTTAATTTTCTGGGTGGGGTGTTCCCAAGATCACTAAAATCAGGATCTGATGATGGGATTTCATGAAAATCGAAGGTTCCTTCCACTAAAAAGATTTCATTCACTAAAAAGTTAAAAATAAAAATATTTTACAAAAAATAAAAACCGACTTCAAAAACACTGAAAAGTTTAAAATAATATAAGAATAGGTACAGACAACATCACACTTCTATATTGAACTCGGTGACAAATTTTAAGACTTTCTAGGGATCATCGTTTGGTACCGACTTCAATATAGAAGTGTGATGCTGTCTGTACCTATTCTTATATTATTTTAAACTGTTCAGTGTTTTTGAAGTCGGTTTTTATTTTTTTCCTGTTCTCCCTGAGATATACCAAATTTTCGTAAAAAAATACATATACTGGAGTGGTTACATTTTCATACTTTTGAATCAAGAAATGACAGATTTCCATTATATTTTTTTCAACACACTTCCTCATAAAGTGGCTCTAATCCCATGGCAATTAGGCACATAATGACACCTATAATCAAACTGTGACTTTTTCATTACTATTATTCACGAGTGAGTAATAGTTTTTTTTTAATATTATTGGTTGAGTTACGCTTACACTTGCGCCGCTAAAATGCTATCCGCGAAAAGCCCAAAAAAAAGAAACCTCATTTTTTAGTCTATGGCCGATGCGCGCGCATAGGAAAACTGATAAATTTTTCCCGCCATTACGAAATTTATTAGTCTATGGCCGATGCGCGCGCATAGGAAAACTGATTAATTTTTCCCGCCATTACGAAACATTTTTCACAACTCGTCTCGTTTTCTCTTTTGAAGTTATTTAGTTAGTTATTAATTAAGATGTCTGCAAATACAATTTATGAAGAAAATGATTTATGTTGTACACCGCCCGATATAAGATGTGAAGCCCAGAACGTTATGGAAAGTTTACTACCAGAAAACTCAAAGGAAAAATATCTATTAGCGTACCAAAATTTCATACAATGGCAGAACAACAAGAATACGCAGTCTTTTTCAGAAAATATGTTCATGGCGTACTTTAAAGAATTATCTTCTAAGTACAAACCTAGCTCTTTGTGGTGTATTTACTCAATGTTAAAAAGTACAGTCCGAACAAAGAATGGAGTGGACTTAAAAACATACTCGAATTTGTCAGCTTATCTAAAGAGACTATCTGATGGATTTAGAAGCAAAAAATCAAAGGTTTTATCATCTGATAATATTGAAAAATTTATTAAAGATGCTCCAGATAACCAATATTTGGCTACAAAGGTTAGTTAAACTAATTTTAATTAAATATTTAATAGCAGCTTGTGTTGTGTGTTGACCTTAATTATTGTTTCTTTTGTTTCAGGTTGCTTTAATATTTGGTGTAACTGGTGCCTGTCGGATACAAGAATTAACAAATATAACTGTAAAAGGTATAGAGAACCATGGCCAGATGCTTTTAGTGAAGATACTTATCACGAAAAACAAAATACCTAGGTCATTCACCATACACGGTCCATTCTATAATATTGTTAAGAAGTATGAAAGTTTGCGTTCGCCAAAAACAAAAAATGACCGTTTCTTTCTAAATTACCAGAATGGTAAATGTACCTGTCAGCCTATAGGTATAAACAAATTTGGTTCTATGCCTAAAGAAATCGCAAAGTTTTTGGGTTTAGTAGATGCTGAGAGCTACACTGGACATAGTTTCAGAAGAACTTCAGCTACATTGCTGGCAAATTCAGGAGCTGATATAATGACTTTGAAGCGACATGGCGGGTGGCGATCTAGCAATGTAGCAGAATCATACGTAGAAGATTCCATACAAAACAAGAAGGAAATTTGTGCAAAAATCACAAAAAGAATTAAACTTGATTCTGAGACGCATCCTACTGGCGAAATACCAAGTACGTCCAATGATTGGATTTCACCTACCTACACGAATAATGAACCATCACAAATAACAATAGAACATGAAAGTATTTCAATAAATAATCTATCTGATGAGACCGCTATGTCATCAAAAATAGTTAATTATAATTTTACTAACTGCACATTTACTAATTGTTTCTCTAAGTAAACTTTTTATCTACTATGTAAAATGGTTTTTTATTTAAGTATTGTTTTATTCAGAAGTGTGTTGAAAAACGTTGTATGATACACGTGTGTATTGATGATTACCGTCCTCGGCTTCTTAAGACCCTCGCCTGACGGCTCGGGCCTCAATACGCCTCAGCGGTAATCACCACCATTACACACTTGTACCATAATGTACTATTTTCTCAGTATTTTTAATGACTTCAAAAAAGAGGCCGTTCTTTGTTCGTCTGTATCTATTTTTTATGTATGTTCACCAATTACTCTGCCATTCCTGAGCTGATTTTCAAAATTCGTTTTGTATTTGTAAAAGTATACATCCGAGATGGTTCCATTATTACCAAGTCATGATCTAATGATGAAATCCCTGGAAAATCATGAGCCTCTAAATTTAATAGGCAAGTCCAACGTGTTTCATGTTGTTCTGAAGATTTCATTTCAAATCAATGTATCGATGCAAGTAGGAGATTACATTAAAAAATGTCGTGTTCTTAATACACTACCAGATGGGACATAAAAAAATTTATTATTCCTATTTGTTATCAGCAAACTGACTGAAACAAAATCGAGGCAAACAAAATGATTCCTTTGTTTCATCATAAATTATTATTATCCTGTATTGATCCCCGTAGCTTAATGTGTTTTAATTGCAAGTAATGTGTTTATTGCGTAAGAGGATTTTGCATGCTACTTAAATGATGCAAGGGCAATGATGGTAGTTCCCTGCCTACAACCCTGATGTGATCGCTGCACGTCCATTAACAAGCCATTATTGATTCACGGGGAATTAGTTGCGTGCATAATTCGGCCCGCCTTGTAAATACCTTACCGCATAATTGATTATCATTATTGCTATTTAACGATTAGACATAAGGTTGTGTTACCTACCCAGTGATTATAATTTGGCATAGACATGCTCTAAATTATTAGGTGGGTGCTGTCTGCGATTTTGTCGCTGAATTGTATTCGTGTCTAATGTCAGTTATTATTACGGCTTGCAAATAAAACAAATCGTCGGCAGATGCGCTTTGTAATAAAGCGCAATTTCGTATTTGCTAAAACAGCGTATCGCGTTACGTTTTGTTTCCGTTTCTTGCTAATCGCGGTGACGAAACTGGTGACATGCGTATTTCGAAATTTTAGCTTTTAAAAACGAGTAGCGCACTTATATTTGTATTAATATGGTTTTAATTGATATTAATTTGTTAATTGAATGAACATGTACTTATTACATGATGTTAAGAAGTACATAAATGGACAGTTTGGTGTATGTGGTATTTTACTATTAAATAATAAAAAAACACTACGAGTAACAGAATCAAAGATACTATGTTGTCTGTACCATGTGTTGATATACGTCAATGTGTCTGATATTTATTTTGCCTTTCTAGATATTTTCTATGAAATTAACAGAATTATCATAGCCTTAATTTTTTGTAGTTTTGGATTAAGAATAATTTATTTAATTTTTATTCCTGTAAACTTAGGAAAAATGTAGCTAAGTATATGAAATCACAGGGATTAGAGACGGCTAATAAGCGATTTGCCCTTGCTCAATACACAAAAACTTCTACACGGGAAGTTTTCTTATAAAAGGTATTTTTGCCTATCGATATGCTTGTAATTGCTTTTGTGGACATAATTTGGCTGATGAGCCTTAATAAGTTACGTCTCAGGGTTACTGTCTGACCTTAGCCATTTCTGAAAAAGTTGCTTGTGCGGGAATGGGAGGATATTTGAAACTTTCCAATGCCCATAGTAACTCGTATACTACGTGGATACTACACAGAAAATGTTATTCTTGTTGCCGTCTTCGAGTTTGATGTTCGCGTGAAGACATCGTTCGTTATCCGGCCCAATCTAAATCCACGTTATGCGTGTAAAAACCCCAGACAAACAAACTTTTCCTTTGTTCCAAATACTGAATACTGAATTTCCATTTACGAAACATTACAAACATCAGTAACAGAAAAATAGAAAATAAGATTATGTTTCCAATAACACTACCATTTCAATACGTGACAGTGCTGGGTACTGGTATTTCTTCAGACGCGCAGATGTTGATGTAGCTGGGTGGTGGGCGGGTGATAGCTATCGGGACATAGGCAATGCATCAATCAAACGGCAGTATGCTGGGTACTATTTTAATTAGCGCTTCGTGACGGTGTCGTATTGCTCACACAGGGGTGCGTTTAGTGCGCAAGGTACAGCTTTCGCTCTAACCCAGTTCAATACCTTAGAGCGCGACGTTTGGGTGAAACAACCGGCCCATTCAAGACCTTAGCCTTAGACTGTTAGAGCAAGTTAAAACTTGAAGAATGCTCTGACGTTTATCGATGTCAAAGTAATGGATGATTGGGTAATTTTGGAGCTTTAATAATATTACGTAATCTGCTACAAAGTGAAAAATTAGGGTGAATTCAGTAGAAGATAAAATATATTATTGCTGCAAATGCTGCAATGCGTTCAACAATTCAGTGCTAGTTCAATTACAACGGAACAACTACACTCCAATGTACGGAACGCGCTTCAGCCCCCGTAGCGTAAACATCGAAAGACGATATGATAAAACGATAAATCGATATGAACTGTTAAAATATAGTGGATATAATGAAATGTTCACCTTGAAATTTTATCGACATTTACATATATATATATTGTCCTGTGCCAGCGAACTACGTTTCGCCGTATATTTTTTACCCGTTTATGCAACATTTGTCATTGATGCTCAGCTCATATTAGTCGTAGCGTGATGTTATATAGCCTAAAGCCTTCCTCGATAAATGGACTATCCAACACAAAAATAATTTTTCAATTTGAATTAGTAGTTCCTGAGATTAGCGCGTTCAAGCAAACAAACAAACAAACAAACTCTTCAGCTTTATAATATTAGTATAGATTATATAAATTATAGAAATAATGCCCAAAATAACAATATAAAACACACACAAAACATCAAGATAACTAAAAAATCAAACTTTTTTAATAATTTATATCGATATATCGTTTTATCATATCGTGTTTCGGTGGTCATGCTAGGGGGGCAGTACTAGTATAGCGTACCTAGTACACGTGAAAGTAAGTTCACGGTGTTACAAGAATACCTGTAAAGCAGAAAGTAAGTTAAACAGTCTCTTATTATGAGCCCATTTACAATCAAAACCATAGGAGGACATTGCAGCATCATTTTGAAAACCCTAGTATCACTGTATGACTTATCGCCGGAAAGAAATCATTAAAATTTTTATTGATGTGTAAACATTATTTCAGTAAAATCAAGAGTAAACAACGCAGAATGACAGGTACGTGACCGTTATGTTTATGCACGTCAGGTAACAGAGAGTAAAAAAATGAAATGGCCCTTAAAAATACAAAAAATTTGGGATGTTTTTTTTCTATTTTTTTATCACTAAAATTACCCCCTTTTGTCCCCTGCCTCGTATGTGCACTTGATGCAGCTTTTTATCCCTACGCAGAGGTGAGATGTTTAAAACTGCCTTCATAGACCCTCATGAAATCTCACACATGTATCTTAAAAATGTCACCGCACAGAGGTTTCCGCACAATGTTTCTGTTTACTTGCTGTTCATATACACTTCTATAGAATAAGAGCCAGGAGAACGTATTTAAATAAATTATAAGACATACTCGCGAATTTACAAAAAAAAATTAGCTGTATGCAGAAGTTGGATCTAATACTTACGCATGTATTAAATTAACTAAAAACATTGAAAAAAAATTAACAAACAAAATAAAACCGACTTCAAAAAATCACCAAAAGTCATAAATGATAATAATCTCGTAACATGACATGATGACTACCAGACGCAAATAGCTGAATATCTTAAGAAAAAACATGAAACACGTTGGATGTGCCTTTGAAGTTTAGGGGTTTCCCTCGATCTGCCTGGGATTCCATCATCAGATCATGATATTGTACAATGAGACTACCTCCGAAGTGTACTCTTTCGCTTACATAAAGAATTTTGAAAATCGGCCTCCAAATGGAGGAGTAATCGGTGAAGATAAATAAAAAAAGAAAATAGATACAGTCGAACATAGAACCTTCCTTTTTCGAAGTCGGTTAAAAATACGCCTGCAGGTGATCATTGTTTGGCACTGACTTTAATATAAAAATGTGATTCTTATATTATCTACGAATTATTGGTATTTTTGAAGTTGGTTTTTATAAATAAAAATTTTTCAATCAAATAATTTTAGTAAATTTAACATGCGTTTTAAAATTTGACCCAAAGCAAACACTAGAATAACATGATATAAAACGTCTTTCGCTGTAAACAGTATTAAAAGAATTATTTCCAAACTCCTAACCTACCAGAAATCTTCCATCAGCTCAATAACATGATATGATGACTACCAGATGCTAATACCTGGATTCGGAAATAAACATAAAACTTTTTGGAATTGCCTATGAAATTTAAGAGTTTACCTCGATTATCCCGCGATCCTATTGTCAGATCATGACTTGGTGGTGACGGAACCACCGCAGGAGTATGAAAAAATGAAAAAATCTTTATTCAGTATCTTATTTACAGTAATTTTGAGTGGCAGGGATCTCCTTTTAAGCGTAATGCCTGTGTTAGGATACCCCGCTTTCCAAAGTTCCTAAGATACAGTTCTGCAATTATAAGATTAAAACTTATTTAATTAAATTAAAGGTCACAAATACAGACTCATAGGCATATACATTTGGCAACAATTCCATATGAAAACTAGATACAAACCCTATGGACAATCAATCACAAAGAGTAGTGGCGGCTTTCACAATGTAAATGTAAAGCTTGGGTGGGAGCTCACTGCACATGAGCGTTAGTAACAAGACATTAAAAACAAAAAAACACCCACACCAAGATTTATGAATGTATCCCTTAATAAACAGTATAAGGCAGTTAGAATACAATGTTTTTGTTATTTTACTGACATACAGATATAATTAGATATTGTGAATCAATGATATTAGCAGATTTAAGATTTTACACTTTCATGTATGTAGGATATAGAATAATGAGTTTACCCTACAATTAAGAATGTTGACAGCAGATTGAGTAACATATAGCATTATAGTTTTGCACTTTTACAATGTAACTAGAGATATAAATATTTGACCAATTACATCAAGATTTGTGAATTTACCCTTTAATTACGAATATTTAAGGCAAATTAGAATATTTACCGCAGGAGTATACTCTTTCGATTACAGAAGTAATTTTGAAAATCGACCCACAAATGGCGTAGTAACCGGCGAACATGTATTAAAAAATAGATACATCCAAACATAGAACCTCCTCCTTTTACGAAGTCGGTTAAAAAGGAAACATCAAATGTATTAATTGCGACGATGTAATAAAAACTTAAACTACCTAGTTAAATATGTTTTTACTTTGAAACTTGCAATTTAACAATGAGGGAGAAAAAGACACTATTAAACAAATGTAAAAATGTTTTCTGCAATAAAATAGCAACTCGACAATTAGTGTATTTGTATTTCACTTAGTATAATAAAAATTTACTGAAACCAAGTTTTCTTCAAGACTTTTAAGGCTCTTTGTCGATGGTAATTCCTAAGCTTTGTAATTTATTAATTAAGTATGCTTTAATAACGAGCTCTTGAAAAACTTCGTGACTACTTATTTTTAGTCTTCTTTGTTAAATGTTCCGCACTCTTTTATTTCGATTTATTTAACAGCGCTCTGACGGAGCAACAAAGCGCACAGCGGTACGGCATCACTGTTAAAAACTTTTATCTTTAAAAAAATTCACCGTTGTTCTCTCATAACATTACACCTGAAACGATAAACTGCATTAGCAATAAAACTATTGCAATGTAATTCTACTTCAAGACATTAATCTTATCTCATATTATAGAGGTTTTAGTCAGTCTATTAGGAACAAATAAACACTGACATAAAATCAAAGCAATATTTATTCCATTGCACGGTTTTCGCGCTTGCGAACAGACATTGCTCTTGAATCTCTCAGTCGGCTTTCGTAATACCTGGAGGAGTAGATAGGTGAGGCGATATCATATTTCCTTAAACTAACTGAATTAATTGTATCCAGATCCATATTATGCACACAATTAAACAACACATACACACGATAGGAGTGTCTGGTATTTACTCACCTATTGTTTTAGTTTCTCAACGTGCTTGTCAAAATTGACGCTGCTTCTGTAACCTAAAGGCTAGTTCACCAGTTTAAAAAATGTGTTTGCCGGTTTCAGAAGAGTGGCTGGTTCGAAAAGAAAACGATTAAATTTCCCACTGCCAGACACGAGTCTAGGAGGAATTACTACATCACGCTGGACGTTGACCAGATGGGTTGGTTTCGAGTAAGTTATCCATTTCTTCGGATAGATAAAGTTGCGGTTAACTTCCTTGATCTACTCTTGAGTCACCCCGGGAAGAAAAGGACGTGTACTATAAATACGTCATTAGACGAAACTCACTTTTTAAATATCGCAAAGAAAATAATAATCATAATCTAGAAGGAAAACAGATTTTTTGATCTGGGTATAATCGCATCGTAAAAAGTCTATGGCCATTTTTACCAACCTCTTCTAAGCTTAGGGTACTCTTAGGTGACACAAAAAGTGATAACATACGTCTTAGGGGCTTTCTAAACTAAGTTATGGTTGGTGAAATCGGCCATTAGAGAACGAATTATCTGTAAACTTAACTAAACCCATCAAATTATTGAAACAAATACTTACAATACGTATACTTACAGAATTTCATCTAAGTATATTCATTAAAATACATCGCTATATGATATGAAATCACAAAACGCTTACATATTCATTTACACAAAATATAAAGCATTTATTTATAAGCTAACAGTTATCAAAGTATTTTATCGTGTCTTAACAGCGTTTCCATAAAACTGTTTTTGTCACTTTTATATGCTTTTCGTGTTGCCATTTAATTGTACTATAATCTCTAGATAAGTCAATAGTGACAAATGTTTTAGTTAGTTATCGGTCGACTCACAATAACTGCCTCAAAAATCAATGCTATTGAAGCGTTACTGATACGACATAAAGCATTGACGCTATAGAATAAGGCCGCTATATTGCAGCAGTCTAGTATAGGCATTATGAAGTCATCAATAGATACAAAAGGACTGCATTATACTCGTACCTAGTGTAATATTACAGTAATCAAGCAACTGCTTTGATTAATACAGTCGCAATTAGGCTCTCAAATTCTATGCCGATTGCAATATAATATGAGGTGGAGTACATGAACAAGGCGGAGACGTCGATACTATACATATATACGAAACCTGTATCTCATACCAACCCTTTATTAGTTCTAGGACGTTACTGTTTATGTGTAATATTAACTCCATAACGGTGTAAACAGTCAATTTGGTGTGAATCGTGATTATTTTTACTCCCTCGTATTGTTCACATCATAGGTATCGCTAACAGATACTACAACTTTGTCGTTCTTAACCTTTTTACGACAGAGAAACACTATAGCATGACGTTTATTTTGTTTAAATTTTTTACATACTTTATTTGATAAAATATTTTTTATAATTTCGATGATATTTTGCTTTACACATTTCATTTGTAGTATTTTAATTATTTTCTTATTGAAGTCCCAGCCACCTTGTATTTTGTTGTACCAAATAAATCATTGTACTTGACTTTAATATTCTCCAATGTTTAAATTTAACAATAATTAAATCATAAGAGAAATTAAAAGTTTCAGAATAGCAGCCATATAATTTAATAAAAAGAGTGTTTTTTAAGTCGATGATCGTTAATTTTTCTAATTATTTGATTAAGAAGGCAAAAAGCACGATTTTGTAACAATAATTTTAGTTCAACTTAGACGTACAAGTGTGATCTACACTGAAATACTCACCTCGTAACACAAAAAATTACACACTTACCGCAAATAATATTATGAAAATTAATTAAAGGTGACGTACTGCCTATTTTGAAAGGAAAATTATATAAGGCTAATTGGCTCTCCGAACAAGCGTTAGTCCTATTTATAAAGAAACTGGAAGATGAGAAATAACAACGCCCATTTCAAGCAAAAAGTAACCACTAGAAACAAAAGACAGAAGAAAAATAAATAAATGATCAAACCTTAACAACATTTTAAAGTGCAGCGTGAAATCTCCGATGGTCTGTTATAAAAACCTCCGTGAATTGTTTGTTGCAAACAAACAATGCAACTAAAACTTAATTACATTTCGCTAAAAGCTTTTAGGACGCACTCGCAAGGCTTTTTTTGGCTCAAATGACACACGTTTAAGACGCACTTCTTAATATCAACCTCACCACACGCTTAGATCTTCAGTGATTCATATGCGGTAATGTGCGTTCATGAAATTTGACTGTATTATAATAATACCTAAGATGATTATGCAAGTGCCATCGCTAAAATGTAAGTGTGCTTTGTTTAAAGCCTGTTGAAAAGTGGTTATATGGCGTCGGTCAATACAATTCTGTTATATGGCGGTTTTATATATGCTTTAAAAATACTAAGTATGCACCTCAGAATATCGATCCTATCTGAAATGGCTAAGAATACGTCAACGTCGTGATGCACATATGTTATCCCTGCTTTACAATATATTGTTTAATCCAAAGACCCCTCTATACCTCAAAGAACGGTTTAAATTTCTTCATTCCTCTCACAATGTGAACACTCGATCCTCTGATAGCTTACTCTTACAATTCCCCTCACATTCCACCGAATTTTTTGGTCAGTCCTTTACTGTACAGGCTATTCGTCTTTGGAATAGCCTGCCTTCCGCTATTAGGCGCAAACAATCTCTTTCCACTTTTAATGTAAGCGTAAAGCAACATTTCCTTCAGCTATGACACCACCACTCCCCCCCCCCCCCCCACGGTCATTGATGTCATTGTCGTTAAAAATTAGTTTTATTATTATTATCTATTTCTTTATTATATTTATATATGTATATCTATCTATTTTATTATTATTTATTATCATTTTCTAGTACAATTTTTTTTTTAATTCTCGTTATATTATGATTATTATTTTTTGTTATATATTCATGTTCTGACCACCAACCTAAAACGTATGTTTTTTTCCAACCTAAAGGTTGCCTGGCAGAGATCGCCTACGGCGATAAGGCCGCCTATTTTGCTGTTCGTGTATGTATTGTTTTGTATTCTGTAAAAATCGTGCAAAATAAAGTGTTTCTATCTATCTATCTATCTATCTACCTATACACCTACGCAGCAGCAGTTGTTCGTAGTAGTAAACACGATAGAATATTCCTCTGGCGCAAGTTTGTACCATTTTAAATCGATACCAAAGCAAAGTGGCGTTTCAAACATTCACATCATGGTAAATGCGTTTCGTGAAATGTGTGTTGTCGGTGTGTTTAAAATACGCCGTGTAAACACATCCTGATTTTAGCACTGAGCTGTGCTACAAATTCATATCAAAGTAGCCTCACAGTACGATATGTAACGAAACAAAAGCGACGACACTCTGCATAGATTCAGAGGAACTAGTCAATAGCTGGATACGTGTCTCGTCTCTGTATTTCACGGTTTGCTCTGAAGCTTACCAGAGCATTCGAGTGCTCAATGATGGAAACCTCAAAATAATCCCCCGTCGGGTAATGTGTGAAGCTCGTTTGATATAGACGCTTGATTTCCAAACATGATGCTGTTTCATTTGTTTCTAAGGGATAGATAGAGACAGCATCATATTTAGAACATTGTCTAACTTCAAACAGCGATTAGAAACTTTTAGTACATAGTAACACCGTCTATGTTTTGGAAGGAAACATATTTTTACCTTTCGAGTTTCTTGCCTGTTCTTCTCGAGAAGGCTCTCCCAATTTCCGAACAGGTGTAGAGTCAACTTTTTTTTTTCATTCCTACTTGTATTTGCAGACATCTTGAGTATATTTAGGATGTATGCACATACAAGGTTAATATAATTTCTTTAAATTAGATTGTTTTGCTTTGTTTTGACGTCAATAAGTGCCTGTAAAGGCCTATGCTGAATAAAGATTTTTGAATTTGAATATTAATTTTTTAGTTTATTTTGGATTCCATATTTGTTCCCCATTTTAAATATATTTTGCATACGAGTAACAATATGATATTCTTATGACATAATTACGTTTCGGTATGTTTTTATCTGCCTATAATTATTAGGCAAATAAATGTAAAATTCGAATTAAGTATTACCGTACCTAGAGCTCATGTTTAAAATGCAAATTTTAACTAAAGTTTATTTACGCCTATTATGTAAATAAAAAGAAGTCATTTTTTAATTATTATATCTGATCCGCATTCATCGGTAAAGTAATATTGGCACAGTTTTTTTTTAAAGAGTTATAGTACCTATTTACAAAAAGTACTATAGTATAGATATACAATACAAAAAATAGTACGCTAAATACGAGTATATTGCTAAGTGCACAGTTCGATAACGCCTTAACCGATCGATCGACCGAACTGAGTAACTTAGGTAATGTGATTGAGTGGATATAATAATACTATGTAATAAATAATATATTTACTGGCATATTATAATTGGCACGATAAGTGGGTTTATTTTATTCACAACAATCTTATTCATCTTTGTTTTTGTCAATTCTTATATAATTTAATCTTTATTTACTCTTCAAATTTTTGCACGCAATCTTGATTTCGTCTTGAACATATGTATTATGATTGTATGAGACTGGTGGGTGGCTGAACACAGTAAGTAAAGTTTCTCAAAATCTTAGACCACCAGAGCTCTCCCGAAAAGGATTAGATGCCATATATGAATATCATGTCTTATAATTATAACAATGACACAATATTTTAAAAAAACTATAAATAAAAATGTGTCAAATGTCAATAAAATGTGTCAAATAAAAAAAATTGATTGTTTTTGCAAAAAATTACTAAATGTTTCCCACATTTAAGGAAAGTCGGAAATGTAGAGCCTATTTATTTTAGTGAAAATAAGCTCTATATTTCCGACTTTTCTTGAATATGGGAAATATTTAGTAATTTTTCGCAAACAATCACACGCAAACGTTCAATCTTTATAGGACCGTCAGGTGGCCAACCGCACGCATTGTAAGCTTATTGTAAGCCATGCCCAGGCTAGTTTGGCATGAAAACTTGACATGTGCTTACGTCGTGCGATTTAAAGAACAAAGTTGCGTTTTTAAGGAGTTCAATACGTTTTTGCCATAGAACAACAAAGTGTTGCATTGTGATGGATATGTAGGTACTGTTATAATAGAATTACATCATAATAAAATGAAAATATTATTTACATTATGTTCTTCCGCCTCTACACAACATTTAATTATACAGCAAAGTTGGCAAACAAACAGACTGTCCACCCGATACATTGACAAATAAATTGCAAATTATTATTGGCTGCATTTAATTTTTCTGTTTTGCTTAAGAATGATTTAAATATTGATAAAAGAAATAACTGACCTACTTAATTTTATATTAATTTTCTAAAATATCCAAAAAATATTGCACTATTGCGTTGAGAGCAGTATTTTTAGATTTTTTAGTATTTGTTTAACGTTTTTTCAATATTTTTTTTAATCTTTTATATTATAATGGGTGTGTCTTGAAGAGTCCCTTATATTTTCTGGGGTGTTAAAAAATAATCCTGTATAGAATAATCCTGGGCTTCAAATGTACCAGTACGACGCGCAGAATAACTTTGCTGCCGAGTGAAACACAACTTTTCACCTCACTACGAGGAAAATACTAGATGTAAAAACAGCTTAAATAATATTTGAAATTAGTAAAAAGAGTTTTAAAAATTAAAACTAAAATTACTACAATTAGTAAAATTGAAAAAAAAAAACAATATACAGTCGTCGCGCTGGCCAGAGCAATTATTCTTAAAATGAGGTTGACACACTCACATGAAATAAGTTTTCAGTGGCGGCATATTATTATAAAATTATTGCATAGAAGGAACTCTTTAAAAAAGAACTCTTTCCACGCTGGCAGATGAAATACTCTTTTGCAATGGATCTTTACGAAGTTGTGAAGTGAAAAATACGTTTTGCTGTTTTGTTTTAAATCTCGACAATTCCGCTAATGTAGAGATCGGAAAAGACACGTAATGTAGGAAAATGCTGTTGACTATTTCTCATTACATCTCATTAGGTCTTTTTAGAAACTTTTCCATTCCTAACTTTTGAAAATATTTAGTTAAAACATGACATAAAACCTCCCTTCGTGCAAACATTGCGACAGTGACGATATTCATGCAGAATCCAATAACCTCGTTACAATTTCGGCGACATGTACTTACGTATATACGCAATTTGTAATTTATGTATCTCGTGATGCACCTATGTACTGACTCCCACTGAAGAGTTATGTGCTTAACAGTATTGTATGGAATCCAGCGCCGTGTGTGCGTAATCTGATTACATACTTCATTATCTGCGAGTATGTAATGATACGTTAGTAGAACTGAATTGATTTTCCCAAATTAAGTGGGTGATGCTCAGCGGCTTAGTTATGATTGGAAGCTAGTATCAATCAGCTTTCAATTAAATATGGTTCCCGTCGTTAATGTCCCTAAAACTAATATTCTGAATAAAGTAAGAATTAATACACAACACAGAGAACAATGAGGATGGTAGTCAAAATGTACTTTTGTGTTTTAATTTTAAAACATTGTCTCAAAAACCGTCCTCAGAAATACTCAAAAGTCAGAAAAATATAAGAATACTCACAACGTCTTATTTTTATTTTGATCATCACTTGGCACCGACTTCAATATAAAAATGTGATGTTGTGTCCTTATATTATGTTTGACTTTTCAGTGTTTTTGAAGTCGTTTTTTTGGTAAAAAAAATATTGAATATAATGAATAAAATCAATAACGAAAAAAATCGTCTCTAGAGCATCTCCAACATACCGCGTTGACGGATGTTGACGTTTATAAATAAAATGCAAAGTTATGTATAAAAAAAGTATAATTATTTCTGTATTTTTAGTGAATTTAATACCAGTTCACCGAAGTAACTTGAAAGAATACAAATAAGCGTCAATACATGCCTATTGTATATAAAAACTAAACTCTAATCTATCTCCTTAAAGTTAAGGGTCCTTCTATCATCAGTTCGACTCATGACTACCAGACGCAAATACTAGAATAGCATCGGAAAAAAAAAACATGAAACACGTGCCTATAAAATTTAAGGTTTTCCCTTTAGTTTCCTGGGATCCCGTCATCAGATACCGACTTTGGTGACAATGCAATCACCTCTGTAGTATGCTCTATCAAATACAAAAAGAGTTTTGAACATCGGTCCACAATTGGCGAAGTAATCACGTAACATACAAAAATAAATAAAAAAGATAGTAACATGCACGCACACTCACAATACTCGGATACATTAAACATAAGGTGTGTATTGGACGCCGACATTTTGAAAGCCAATCATACATTTGCCACAAATTTCGGACTCAGTGCTTTTGTTGTAACTTTCCAAAAATTTGGACGATCACATTTATTGAAATAAGTTTCTTGTCTTTTGTGTTTTCTTTTAACATCACTGGATATTCGGGAAATATTACTTGCCGTTTTTCATTTTTTTACTCTAATATAGCCAGCAGCTACACCACGAGTTTCAAGTAATTTGCCAATTGTTCGTCTCGATTCCTTATTACAGCATCGTTAACGTGCCTACCTACCTACTTATAATTTAAGAACCAGCTGTTCCCTCCCTTTGCGGCAATTTTTACAACTGTTCTTTTTTTTGCAATGTTGATTATCCGTACAGACAGCGGTCACAATTTGCGTGCGTTTCGAGTGTCATTGATGCATTTCGGTATGGGGACGAGGGGCTATGGAGGCGGGAGACCGGACTCCGCCGGTAACAGTAACTGTGCCGGACGGAGTTACTGTTGGAAGTTGGATCCGAGCCGAACGCACGGACGGCCAGTGTGCGTTCGTCGGTCGTGCTGTATAGACGTTTGTCGGTCGTCTCTATAACTTCTCGCGAAACTCGATCTGCTGACAACGGTACCCCCGAATATTTCTACAGCACAGCCACTTCGTGAACTAGGTAAAATTGTTTGCTATTTTAACGTGCTTCGATCACACACTGGGGGCGTGTTTAAAAAAGTTTCAATTAGGCGGCCGGACGGCGCGGGAAGTTTATCATCTTGACATTCTAGTTTTTGCTCGGTGCAGGTTTGCATAAACACTGTCAGGAATGGACATAGGAACTCGCAATAAGTAAGTAGGCCTTGGCATTAGTGCGCTGTGATAATAAAAAATGTAATTAGTCCATCGATGAGGCTATCGTGACTCTAAGTTTTCTTTGTCACGCCAGTTTAAGTAACAAGGCATTGTTTTAGTAAATTTATGAGTACTTAACTCTTTGTGCCACTTGAGATTACAAGTGCATAGACTTTCTGATATTTTTTAAAGTAAAAAAAACAGGGAAATTATAATTTAGCTGATTTATTAAATGTAATCATTTTATTGGCATAGAATATCTAATATGATAATTTAATATCCTACTCAAAATATTAATTTATTTGTGAATTTTTTATTAAGAAATATACAGAAAATTTATTATAAATTATGAAAATTGTTATACTTATTTAGCAAAATAATAAGAATCAAAAGCATTCATTATTATGCTTCAAAAAGTCCTAAAATACCATGAGTTTTTTTATTATGATATTTTACGACAAAAATATAAGAAATACTAAACTGTAAACAAATACGTAAATAACCTAACGACACAACATACACACAAATTACCAGGCCTACATACTTGTTGGAGCTCATATCGTAGCAGAAAGTTTGATTGCAACTTTAAACTACAGCGTGCTTTCAACTAATCAAATATTTCACGGTGTTTAATCATATTAATTTATTTGATGACATTTCCAGTGTTTACTTATTTTTTAGATATACTTTGGTTGTTAGTAATTTCTTCGAGTTCATTTTTCCTGAGTGAGATCGATTTATCTTTGTAGACCTACGAGTATCAAGGCTGAGTTCGTTATTACCAATTAGCGAAACTATTAGTCGTGGAGATTCAGGAGTTCTCGATATCGAGCTAGTATTGTTTTATTTGATTGACGATTGACCTAGTTAAATACTTGCTGGCGCATAAGGTACAGCCGTTGTCGTAAAATAAGAAAACCCAAACAAGCAACAAGTTGCTAACGCGAGCTCGAAATCAACATTTTATCCCGTACACTTTTGACGAGACAAGTCAGGTTGAGTTATCAGCCAACTAAGTTAAGTTTCACAAAGGCCTTCTGTGCGGGAGACAAACGTGGAATCTTTTTGTTGAAGTTTGCGTGGTTTGCTCGAAAGGAATAGATGAGCTGTACAAACACATGTGGCCTAGAGCGATGATATAATAGTCCGGATTTGGGGAAAAGTGAACGTTAATAATTGGAAATTCAAATTCTCAAGTCTACTTAAGAGTATAGAGTAGATATTATGCTGCTTGCATTTTGACAAAGATATCTAACGCGAGTTAAGTCAGAGATAAAAAAGTATTTTCATGTAAACAATTACTGTACTAAAATATACTTAATAATGACCTATTTAAAAAGCCGCTTTAACTACGTCGCTAAAAGCTCCTTCTTACAGTTTGTGAATTAACACTTTCACGTAATATACGAAGTCGACATAGCACTGCGGCAATGTTAATTGCAGCAATTTTACTAAAAAGTAACGTTAATTTTTTCTACGAATAAGAAGCGGCCGCGCGGAGTGCGGCTACGACACTGCTCGCATAAAACCTTACTGGTCAATGCTGGACTTAGGATACCGATCAAACTTATTTTCCAAGCTTCACGTTTCTACAACCAGTGAACGATTAAACTTTTTGTCTATGGATCTAACTAACAATAAAATAAAGTCACAAGTTTCTCCTCAACTCATAAAATTGACAGCATTTGAATATAAAACTTCAAACACGTAGCTTGATAGATAACATATCAAACTAGGTATACGAACACGCAGAAATTGACGAACAGTTTGACAAGGCGCTCAATGCACAGGCTAGGTAGGGTCAGTTGGGGTACAATGACGCGAAAAAAAAAAACATTTTTATTTTTTTAAGAAACTGTGCTTTATATTTTGATAATATTTGTTTAGAACGATTAACAACGGTTCATCATCTACCTATTAAGAACAAAAATAAGTTAAAAAACTAACGTTAACCTATCAAAAAAGAGTTTTTGCTCAACCCCTCCTCTGTTTCAATGAGCCCCAGGTCTGGTGTACAATGAAACGGTGTCTGGAGTACATTGAAACAAAGCTAATAAACATAAAAAAATTTAAAATTCTATATTCACTTCTGTGTCTCTATCTCCTGCTGCTTTTGTTTTTTTAACATATCGATGCAATTTTACTGGACTTGGCATTTATAGGTCAGCAGCAGTTCGCAAACTCATACTACATGCTACAAGTTCAACAACTGCTCGCACATCTTTTTAGTATGCAAGCTCTTATCTGTCTTTCTCTTGCGGCTTCTCACCATTATAACTTCAAAACCTGTAACAAAAATCAAATAATCAATCCCGGGCATATAATAACGGGGAACAATGAACACTGTTCCATAGTACCCCATTCCATTGCGCCCCATAAAGTATCTGAAACTTTTAAAAATATGTTAAAAATGTTGGGTTATGTTTTCCACTCCACATGTTACTGAATTTAATGCGTAAATTGATTAAAATTCATACAAGAAAATATTACATACCTATTGTTGATACTTTTCTTGTGAAATCGAAAATTCTTCGTAACGAAATTACAATTTTGGACCCCTCAAAACAATTTTATTCACATTGAAACTTTGTCGTCGAAGACTGGTCATATTGCACTGCACTATCATGTGCCTGCATGCATGAGACGCTCTTGTTGGTCGAAGCAAAAGTGAGCGAATTTTGTTTAAATTACAATAATTATCGTCTTTGTTTTATTGTACCCCGTTTTCCAATGCGCCCCACTTGTCCCTACTCATAAAAACGTAACGGAGCACCGTGCCCAAATCCATTATATGGCCTTGCTGTTATCGCAAAGAAAATAGCTGCCGGTGCAGTGACCGTTAGCGTTTTCCACTTGAGCCTATCGTGCGCTTTGGAAACAGCGTTCGTGTTGTTGAAAGTTTCGTCCGGCAAAGTTAAGTCCACGTAAATGGTACTAGGTATATTCAATTCACCAAATAATGTCGTCCTGTTCACTATAATTATGTAATCCACTTAAATTTCGAAACTAATCAAAATCAAAATATTATTTATTCAAATATTATGATTTTTTAGACAGCCCCCTTTATAGCTATAATAATCGCTCCGCAACAATTGTATTTCGAGATTTTTAAAGCTCTTATCTCGTATATGTAACAACTAAAAGCCGAATTACGGTTACACGTAGTTTTAGCCGTAACCAGAAAACGATAGTTGCAAATACTAGTTGCGCTGAATATCAAAAATACCAAAATGCACTTTGCACATTTTGAAAAAATCTTGTTTCTTGTATTAGGTGCACACAAATATGGAGAAGCGTCTGAAACGATTGAAATACTGCATTTGTAGTCGTATGACAGACTTTTCCTTGCATCATTCAATCATCATTGACTAGATAAGGAAAAGCACGTTGTCCGAAAATCGAAACAAAAAACAAATAACATACCTACTACATTGTTATAGCTCTACGATGAAAATTATTGTTTTTTTATTCCATTTCGAACTGTATAACAAATACTGATTGCATGTGTACGCGTATATGTTTTTTTTTAATTATTTTATTATTATAAACGCGTGTATAATGGTTATTTTTTTATCACCCTGGAATATTTAAGGGACGCTTCACGACATGGTATTAGAATGATTTAAATATGAATAAAAAAAATAACTCACTTACTTAATTTTATATTAATTTTCCAAAATATCCAAAAAATGCTGCACTAGTTAAGAGCAGCATTTTTAGATTTTTTTATTTTTATATTTCATTTTTTTAAAATATAATAGTGGGTGTTTCCTGAAGCGTCCAGGGTGATAAAAAAATAACCGTGTATTTTAAAAGAGGAACTTCCCATCTATAGACGCACGCACAGCCGTAACCGTGATGGTACAAACGTGAAGTTTGGACAGTTGTTTTAATTCAAAATGTGGACGCACACTAAGAAGGGATTTTAATAAATTTAAAACCCTAAATTGATGAAATAGGGGTTGCAAGTTTGTATGGAAAATTATTTAAATTAGCAACGATTTTGATAAAACTTGAGATTCAAGCTCTTAAAAACATTTCATTGGACACGTGTTTCATGGTTTATTGGAATTCACCCCCTTAGGGTGCGAAATAGGGGTTAAAAGTTTCTATGGAAATTATAAAATCTGCTCTAATTTCTATGAAATTTATTATTCGAGCTCCTAAATATAAATAACAGTCTTCTATATAATAGACTACAAATTATTTTACGGGAAAATATAAAATTCCTACGGGAAAACAATAATAACGCGGGCGAAGCCGCGAGCGGAAAGCTGTTAAGTATAAGTTTCAATAATACCTTCACTACACATTTCCTATTTATTACTCTCAAGTATTTAAAAAATACAAACTACATAGGCTCAATTAATTTGAAGTGTGCGGATCTGCACTGAACATTAATATAATAAACGATAAAAAGTGAAGAGTAGGACCTTTCAATTCCAATAAATGCGATTTCATCCGCACTATTACTCAATTGAATATTTCACGTAATTAATGGCTATCTCCGATGAATTAACCATTGACGTCGAACCAATCTCTTGATTTTACACTCGCATAAAAGGTAGGTTAATTTTCCTATGGTTCTTATTCACCTTCGTTGGTGTGCTTCTGATTGCATAGAATCCGGTCGAAACAATAACGGCAGGTTGCACCAAGTCTTACGTTTTACAATTTCGTAAAAAGTAACATTAAAAGTCAACTTAATATACTTTTCACGACACAAATATGACATTTATTTGGCGTTTCTCACGTTAATGATAAATTAAAACTGAAATCGTAAGAAATTACACATTTTGCAGTAGCCGGGTGAAAAATGTGTCATTTCTTATGATTTCAGATTTGATTTATCTTTAACGTGAGAAACGCCAAATAAATGTCTGCTGTCACATGCTTTTCATTAAAGACAAAAAGTGACAGCATACGTCTAAGGAGTCTCCCAACCTAAGATAAGGTTGGTGAGATTGGCCATTAGAATTCAAATGCATAAAATAGGGGTCGAAATATGCTTAACATTTGATATACACAGACGCTAAAGCATACAAGCCGGCGTAAGCATGAACAATGTAGCGATAAGAATGAATCTAGGTCGAGAACGTTAACTGTTAATACTTGCTAAACTTACGATTCAGTTTTATGAAATAAAAAAAGCACCAAAACACAGCTTACCTGTATTCAGTGAATGACCAGCTGTCTCATTGCCCATAAGTGTGGTGTAAGCGCGCTCTTCCCGACATACACCTTGCGACAGCGAAACGCAAATCACAAATTCAAATGAACGCTCCTCTCTTGCGACAGTGGAAAAAAAGTCGTCCTCATTTAAGGTCAGCACAATAACCACCCCATTCCAATTTCAAATAGGAGCCGAGTAGCGGCTGCCAACAATGCGGAGTTCATTGAAAACTCACAGGAGGGGAGCAGTAGCCTGTTTTCGAAAATACTCGTTAGTGTCGGACCGTTGTCGATAAATCCCCTGTCTAATTTTTCACGTGATAGGAGTATCAAAACCTGTTTTTCTATTTCGCGTTGTTTGCGTACGCCCTGTCTGGTCGGGTGAATAGAAATTTGTTCTTGGAACTAAATTTGTTCAGATTTGGATGCTGCGATCCCTAATAATTATCTAAACACATGATGATTATTATTAATATTCGACATCTAAGTCACGCAACATAGACCTCTGAATTAAGTTGTATGTAAAATAGTAATTACATCAAAAAAGTTTATTTTACTCAATACCTGATAAAAATCCTTACATATATGTTGTCATTTCAAATCTCATCCGTATATACTTTACGAGAAATCGCATGTTTGCGTAGTGACCCGAAACTTTTGCTCGCCAGTTTATGTCGCTTTTTACGTTAAACCGATCGCGTATTTATTAATTCGCTAAATAGTTGTAAGTCCAGTAGCGAGTTAATTCTCAGAATACACGAGTACTATGGCTGGCGGAGGGCTGGTTGCACCAAGTTTGACGTTTCGTTTTTAGGTGATGTAAATCTCAAATCGTAAAAGGTTACATTATCAGTATTTTCAGACGCCAAACTGATCGTGGAACCCAGTGACTGACAAAATACTGATGAAAATTTAAATATTTTTGATAATTTTCGTCAGTCTAGCGGAGATTGATAAAATACTGATACAAGACTGATGGATCAAACTGATGAAATACTGATGGTGTAACCTCCCTTTAATAATGGGTTGTTCCACTTTTAAATATACGATTTACACTACACATTTGACTTTTATAATGTTTAGGATAAAAATACATTGTTTTTTTTCAGACATACAATTACCTATATTAGCCTAAGTAACAAATAGAAAAAGAACACTTAAAAAGAAAAAAACAATAAGATAAACACAAACTGTTTGCTAAAATGTTGCTTAAAGCTATGGAATGAAAAAAAAGATAAAAAAAACGGAAAAATAATCCTTCAAATGTCACTAAGGGAACTGACTACATCATCAACAAGAACGAAATTGCAAAAGCATTCTTACTTAAATGAAAGCCTTAGATACTTATTTACTTAAATAGTCGAGGTCTATATTGGATAAAGATTTTTGAGTTTGAGCCTAAATAGAAACTAAGAAAAACATCATCGTTAAAATTTTAATCGTAAATTAACATGGAACTATTGACTAATGCATACAAAAAAATTTAAGCAACATACTCGTATTACATAATATGATAATAACAATCATTTTCATTCACATGTTCATAGCACACAAGTTTTGTTTATCATAGCAAGTACGTTACATATTATCATTATAATTTTATACTTTAAATTAATAACGGTCCTTATAGATATCGGCCTATAGAGCTTATCGATGTTGTAAAAATATTGCATCCCTACCGGCACTGACCTTACGTACTGAAGAGGAGTTTCCCCTCCTAGTTTTTTATTTACGTTTATGGGTGAATGAGTGCGATTTGCTGTCCATCTCTCTGATATGTTGATTCTATTCTAAGAGCGATTGAGTGAAGCGGTTCTTTTGTTTCGAATAATAACCAATTCCTTTATGGCGTACATGTGCATATTATTCATTTAAAAACGTGAATAAAATATGAAGTTATTACGTTACAAGCTACACTTTTACGAGTAAGTCTAGTAAGTCTTTTACGAGTTACATTTATAAGCTCGCTCACAGCTTAGTGCGTCTTGATTGAGTAAAATTGTATAAGGTATGAATAATGCTGAATCCTCTTTCACTTTTACATAAACACCACGGGCTCTTCACCAAAGTTTTCGCAAATCTGAAGCACATTATCAGATTTTAATTATAAACGCGAGAAACTAATAAGTCGAACCCAATTGTTAGGGTTAGATTTTAGATTCGAAATACATACTATTTCTTCCGAACTTAATATCTATTATACGTATATACGTCATGTGTTTTTGCATTTTAGTTATGCATCGTATTAGAGTAGAAATTATTTTCTAAGATTCGCTGCGTAATATTTCAAATAATCTGCACTGACAGCAATAAGTACGGTCATTTAACGCTCCATGAGGTTGCCCAAGAATGTGATCGAAGCACTTTAAACGCAAACCATCGTTTCTCCCTAGTCAACTAAAAATATTGTACCACTGGACCGAGATGGGGTCGATGTACTGAAAAAGAAAAGAATAACGTACCGAACCAAAGACTGTGCTGTGTGACCGACCAAAAATAATTTCCAAGATGGCTGCTAAAAGAAAAGCTGGCGCCCTGCTCCAACACGTCCTGCCAAAGGTATTTTTTTTAAATTTTATTTCGCTTAACGCCTCGTTATCGATCGGGAATTACACAATAGACGCTGCTTGCCTTCGCTGAACTAACCGTTAACTGACGGCAATTAAAATTTACATGAGTCAGTTTATATATTGATCAAAGAGAAAATAATCACTTCGTTTTATTGTTGGTCACCGTTTAGTGAAAGTGTTGAACTATCGAATTATCAAAAATTAAATCGTCTTGTTAGTTTTTTTAACATCATTTTTGATTAACGTTACTAGCACATCTCATAAGACTTTTACAGACAGTAGAAAAGAAAATACTGCGACATTGGGCGAAGCGGCATTGAAATTAGTGCTTAACAACACTGTGTCATACATTTGTGTTTATATAGATTTTGTTACACACACACAGACCTGCACACACATTAACGCACATCATATAGATTGGCATCATTCTAGTATTCATTCTAATGATAATTAAAAGACATGGTAGGTTCTACAAACTCCTTCGATCTGTTCCAAATCCAATACATTTTGTAAATTGTAATACAGTTACACTTTCTTTATAGAAAGTACTTATGTAATATTGCCAGGTTGTCAATAAAAATATCAAATATTATGCTATATTAAATTGTAACAAATTACGACTTATTACGACTCTATTGGAATGGATAGTAGGTACTGGTACGCCAGACTACGCTGACTAGGCGAATATGTTGAGGGTTTTTTTCCGAGGTTTTCTCTCTCTCTCTCTCAAAAGCTCTCGCAAAGGCGTATTGAAGTCGGCTTTAACTTCATCTGTGTCAAGAAGTTAAATGGCGACTGGAAACGTACAGGTAAAGAAAAAAATCTCACATCTGAGAAACAAAATTGTTGTCTATATTCTATGTGACTACTATGACAAAAATTTTAGTAATAGAAAAAGAAATCTTTATTTGTAAGTATAACTAAAAACAGAGACGTGGCCGCTTACAATGGGTCTCATAAGAAGGCTCAAGGTCACTAAAACGGCAATGGAGAGGGCTATGCCCATGGTTTCTCGACGCGATCACATCAGAAATGATGAGAGCCGTAGAAGAACTAGAGTTACCAACATAGCCAAAAGAATTGAAAATTTAAAGTGGCAATTGGCAGGACCAATCGCTCGCAGGACTGACGGCCGTTGGGGCGGAAAGGTCCTCGAGTGGCGGCGGCGTAGCGGGAGACGCAGCGTTGGTAGGCACCCACAAGGTGGACGTTCTAGTGAAGGTCGCAGGAAGCCGCTGGATGCGGGAGGCGCAGGACTGATCAGTTCGGAGATCCCTGGGGGCGGTCTACGTCTGACAGTGGGCGTTATTTCAGCCAAAAGTGTCTGAAATAAATTATGATAAACTAAAACTATCTAATAACTACAGTCTATTGACTTGTGACAAAATATTGAGAACGAGTTCAGAATTATGTTTTCAGACTTAAAAATACTTTATGTATCACGGCCTTTTTTTCAAATTTCTTTATTAAAATAGCATTGACAGTGTTTTTTTATTAACATTATCTTAAGTATTACGAATATTTTATGTGTTAAAAATAAATTTAAAGAAGATTCGGCGCTGGCCTTCTAATCGGGAAGACCGGGGTTCGATCCTGCCATGTACCAATGTGTTTTTCGTTTTTAAGAATTTCATATATGGGTACAGTCGACAAAGTTGCCGGTCTGCCAGTAGAGTTTTTTTGGTCAGCGATATTTGAAAAAGTAAAAGCGTTAAAACAGGATTTGATATTATATAAAATAAAAGTATTTTAGGATTTTCATATATGATTTAAATGATTGTTTTATACCTCTTATTGTTTGACATAATGCTTTCCAAAAAACTCTACTGGTAGACCGCAAACTTTGTCGACTGTACATTACGGTGAAGGAAAACATTGTGAGGCAACCTGCATACATCTGCGAATTAATTCAAGAGGTGTATGTAAAGTCGACCAACTGGGCCAGCGTGGTAGACTAAGGCCTAAACACCCTAACTTAGGGTAGGCTCGAGCCCCTCGGTGGGGACGGGACGTATATGAAGATTTACATTCCATTTAAAAGTCATCTAGAATTGTTTGGTATATTTGCAACAAAATATCCAGTTTATTTCTGCGAAATACCTTCAGCTAAATAACACTGGATATAAACCTATATCCCTGTCAAGACTTGTAACTTGCTGCGCTATAAGCTAGTGCCTGAATTGTAAAACAGTACAAAAATACGACGCGAACTATTGAATTTCAGTGTGAGAAAAATACAGCTTTGGATTTAGAAAACAGAATTGTGGTCATCCAAATAAGTTGGTGGGAACGGATTTAATATTCAAATTCACATAAAATTTTAAGTTAATAAATGTTAAATAGTTAAATTGAAAAGCCTTTAAATGGGTATTTTATTCTTAATAGAAGGCTGTTGCTTCAGCTTATTGCCTTGGAAATACACTTAATTTTAGAGCAACATCATTAAATTGTGCTGAAAAGATTTTTTCTCATATAGACAGCAATAAACGTAAGAAATAGGAATAATAATAATATAGTGTCCCTTTTTGTTCATAGCTCTACCACGCAAAGGTTTAATGTCTATTCGCAATCGCAAAGATTGGCTTCTAGAGCGCGTATATTAATTGCCTTCAGAAGCTGACCTATTCCGAGCTTGTGAAAGTACACAACCAGAGCTCCTCGTATATTGGCCGGTATTGATAACATACCGGGGCTGAGAACGGACCGATGGCACTTATAAAATAATATGGTTAGTACCCCTTGCCTGCTCGCAACCCACTATAAAGCGCAGTAAAAATGGTATAATTAAATGAATTTATAATGACAAGTGTTGTACTGCCGATTTGTGGTGAGCCCTGCAACTGGGTCGGCCGTCTGGGATGGCGATCATCCGGATGCGGTTGGGTAGCCAGACGTGGCATCGAAATTGGCGCCAAAGTCAGTTTTCCCGCCACGGGCGGTTCGCCTTGCAAAATGGCGTCTCGAATGACACGAGGCGAGACTCGATAAGATTAGAATGGACGTGCCCGACTTGCTACTAACTGGCAATAAAATTAGGGCCCGTCTAACGGATAACAGCCTTTGAACTATCGTTATTTTAATTTACGTGGAAGCAAACACGAGTTGAACGTTGCTTTAGCGTTTTTATTACTGACGCTGTTTTCTTTACACACACAGCTGAAATAATTTTATAGAGAAAACTTTTAATGTTCCGACATGTAACACGTAGCTCCTACCACTTAAATGAAGCATACGAGTATTGTTATTAGTTATTGTTCCAATATTATTAGAAAAAAAATAATGTGTGGAATATTTAAGTCATATGTAATATAAAGAGCATTTTAACATAATTGTGCTTTTTTATGTACAGTCTGAGTTTGCTCCTTACAAGGTTAGCTGACGATCTGGTCATGTCATCTTAATCAGCTGGGTAGCGCAAAACCAATCGATTTGGATATTCTTGGAGAAAACCTATAACCACTTCGGCGTCTCTAGGCTGTAATTACGAGTATAATGATATAATTTGTTAATGTTCGCATTTTTTTAAAAATCTTGGCCTGTATAAATCTTTATTTAAATTATTAAACACTGAAATATTCTGAGACAAAATTTAAAATAAGGAAAAAATTTAAATAGTTAATTTTCTTTAACCAATACATATACCTGTACATAATATTGCTACAGTGCTTGAGACCTCCGTAGGCAAATAAATATGCCTGTTTCAGAAATTGCAACCCAAACTTTTGACGAAGGAAATAAAGAACTATATGTAGATATACGAGTATTTAACGATCGCGTGTCAATATGACATAACAAAACTTAAAAGTTATAATTATGTATATCATATTTGAGTGAAACATTAGGTGCATTATACGAGTATATAAATATAATTTCAGATGTGCGATAATTTGTAGTTTAACACGAATCTAAAATTTCATAATTTTTTATATACTTACATAAAATTCTATAGGCACTGTAGTTGGCGTTAATTGAAATTTTGGTTCATTGGAAAAAAATTATTAGATGCTCACACACTTTATCTTAATACGCACGCGCCAGCCTATAAAACTGACTAGCGCATCAGCGCATGTCAATGACAGAGCCGCATTTCAGTTTTTACACATACACCCCAGCCATAATTAAGATGTATACAAATATAAGTCAAATGTAAAAAAAATTGTTGACCCTACACCTGTTCGGAAATTGAGAGACTTCTCAAGAAGAACAAGCAAGAAGCTCAAAAGGACTAATTTTTTTGTATCCTCTTTTAAAAAGCCAACATTACAATAATAGTATTTCACAAATATAACTTTGATTTTATAAAATATACTAGCTGTGCCGGCGAACTACGTTTCGCCATAATAAAAAATAGTTAACGACCCATTCTCAGACCTACTGAAAAGATCGGTCAAGCCGTTTCGGAGGAGTTTGGTTACAAACACTGTGACACGAGAATGTTATATATTAGAAGACTAGCTGTGCCGGCGAACTACGTTTCACCATAATAAAAAATAGTTTACGACCTATTCTCAGATCTACTGAACATACATAAAAAATTTCATAAAGATCGGTCAAGCCGTTTTGGAGGAGTTTGGTAACAAACACTGTGACACGACAATTTTATATACTAGACTACCTGTGTCCGCGAATTACGTTTCGCCATTATAAAAAATAGTTTACGACCTATTTTCAGACCTACCGAACATACACAAAAAAAATCATAAAGATCGGTCAAGCCGTTTCGGACGAGTTTGGTAACAAACACTGTGACACTAGAATTTTATACATTAGACTTGCTGTGCCCGCGAAATACGTTTCGCCATAATAATTATCAAAAAAAATATCATCTAGGGGCATTAAAAAATAGTTTACCACCTATTATCAGACCTACCGAATATACACAAAAATATCATAAAAATCGATTAAGCCGTTTCGGGGGACTTTGGTTACAAACACTGACACGAGATTTTTATATATTAGAAGATATATAGAAATGCCTGTTGGATTGATTGGAACAGTTACTCAAATCAAATACATTTTTCCAGTTATCATAAAGTGTACCTATGAACGTCAAATCGTAAAATTTTTTGTCAATCCCAAGCAGTTTCAAAGTTCTTGAATATAGATTATTATATATTATACTAGCTGTGCTGGCGAACTTACGTTTCGCCATAATAAAAAATAGTTTACGACCTATTCTCAGACCTACCGAATATACACAAAAAAATTCATAAAGATCGGTCAAGCCGTTTCGAAGGAGTTCGGTAACAAACACTGTGACACGAGAATTTTATATATTAGAGATATATTTATGTATTATAGATTGTTAATTCTTCAGATGAATCTTATGATCTAAATAGTGTAACTTACTCAGAAACGTCGACCTCAGTATACAGGGCTATTTTAGAGACATTGCAAATTTGTCTCCCATTCAATCAGTATCATCAATAGATAATATCAATAGTTTTCAAATTTTATTCAGCACAAAATTTAATTATTGATTTTTTACGTTTGGGGGTGAATGTTAGTGGTAAATTGGGGGTCCAGCAGCGCCAAGCCAGCGTGCGGTGCAGGGCAGCAAGCCCAAATAGAGTAATAATAAATACCTGCTCCAGCGCTGTATGCTTTCAAATTAAGCTATTTAGATTTATTTGTAACAAATTGGAATAACAAAAAAAAATGTATTTATATGCTTAGGTTCATTTTTAGCAATAATTCCAAAATAAACCTGAATGATCTAACTTTACAAAATATTTTATCCACGCGTTAATAAATTGTGCCTTTAGTAATGTCCATACTAAGCCCACGCGCTTGACCAGCGAGGCGCCGGGTGACCTTGCGCGCGTACTAGGCAAAGCCTAGATACGGTGCCTAGGTCTCAGTTGCGCCTACAGTTCTATTCAGCCTTGCCCGTTGAAACGTTTATCGAATTATCTACTTCTGTACTTACGTTAGAGCCTTGTAAAAATTTACGTGTGCCGAGATCGCTGGTAATCTTGTATAAACTGCATTAAGAGTGCCGGAGTTGGTTTCTTCTCGTGCAAACTTGAATTGTACCGATATCTCGAAGATAGATTGTAAAAAAAGCATTCGAAAGAAATAAGTTGATAAAAAATTTATAGGTTAAGTATTTATTTCAAGTCTGAAATTTTCATAATTGCGTCCAACATTCTAGCTAGAAACAATATGAGGCAAAAATAAATAGGTACTAGAGGAAACGTCTATAAATATAATTTTAATAGCACTCATATTGTCTAGAACATATTTTCATATTCTGCATAAAAATAAGGAGTCATTGCATTTAGTCACACTCCAGATTTTTAGTTAAAAAACAAAACTTGTTTGATGTCAAATAATTATGATGACTTTGTGCAATTGTGTTATCTGTAATAACAACTACAAAAAGCACAAAATTATTTTCTATTTCTTCTTATAATTAAAAATAGGAAATCTAGAGCACAGGTGACATGCAAACATACGGCTTAACCAGTTTTATGTTTGCGATGAAATATGACGAAATCAAATGCAAAAAAAAAACATAAAATTTATAGTTTTAGCAAACTCATGTCAAGTAACTGTATTAAAATCATAAAAGTTTCAATATTTTTTATCTCTATTTTTATTATTGCGTAGGCAGAATCTCCTGGCAGTTACTTAATGGTTGTTTTATCTAAAAGGCTGACACACCGAGTTGGGGCGTAAGCTCAAGGCGCTCAGCGGAGCCTGGATCAATTTCCCTACCGAGCTCAGCCTCAGACAATTTGACGGCAGATAAGTTAATCCTAGAGTCCGTCCAGAATTTAGCGGGCACCGCTGCCCCCTAGGGTGGCTATCGCATTAAACGTTAGTCAGGTGAAACTGTATCCGCGTTTGTGTATTTCTAGCATATTTGAGGGTATTTTGACAATATTGGTGAATAGCGGGTAGCAAACCGTAGATTCACATGGAACGAACATAATAGAGGGTAGTCCATAGAGTTACAGATGGTAACAATGCACGTCTATTAAACATCCGTCGACGCGGACAATAGAGTCTGCCTGCACTAAGACGAGTTATTAAATGATACCCGCTAAGCTATGCCCTCACTGAAGGAGCTTTTAAGATGTACAGGGTAGGTACCTAACAACATGGGTTTTTTAAGCTGGAGGAATAAAATATAAATAGACATGAATTGATGTATATTTGTAAAACTTTGGTCAAGCAACACTGTAACATACACACACACACACACACACACACACACGCAATATAAAAACTTTCTGGCATTTGAAAATTATTAACCATTTTTCTATTGTTTAATGATTTATTGCAATATTTTTGCGTCTTTAATTTATATCTTATACCAATTGACTTTGCAAAATAATGTATTCGCTGAGCTTTTTAAGTATAAATCTAAAATTTAAATAGATTAAACTTAGATTCTAGTAAGGTTTTAAATACGTTTTATATAGTTAGACATGGTATTAAACAAATGAAGTTTTTCGAGAAATGTATATTTTACGAGTATCTGTGACCTATATTTTATAATATAAAGATCACTGAAGAACATCCTGTTTTTGGTACCTATAAACCTTTTATTTTTTCTCTACTAGACGATTTTCAAAACATTTGAAACAACTGTCGGTGCCATTTTCAATACAACAAACTATTTACATATTAATTGAATTTAAAATAAACAAAACTAACCATTAAAAAACTGTGCAAGCATGTTACAAATGCTTGCTTGCTTGCTTGCTTGCTTGTGCTTGTTACAAATGTTTAAAACATTTTCTATTCCGTGTTGTTTTCTAAACTGAAGGAAAATGTCAACTCTATTGGGACTTTGGTTACCAGGGCGTCATAAGTTGCAAGTACACTGCATTATTCAAAGCGGCATGCATACTGAGCTCGTACGTTGATTAGTTAAGCAGCGGCTTACTGAGAATTAACTAGCAACTACTATTAGGGCACAGGTTTAAATTAGATAAGTACTTGGTGCATATTTGTTGGCACATACAGCGACTGTTTGCTATTGTAAGCTGTAAGCTACCTAGATTAGATTAAAGTATTGTACACAGTCATTCAGTCAATTTATGAATACAGTTAATTTAATACAGTCAGGACCCTGTCGTTATTTGGAGATCTTTTCCAGGCAAGTTTAGGTTTTGAATGGGAAGCAGAACGGTTCTAGCATTGTAAGTGCGCACATCAATCTATAAGAAGAAGTTCCCATCTATGCACGCACAGCCGTAACCGCTAATATTAGAAACGCGAAATTTGGACAGTTGTTTTAATTCAAAATGCGGACGCAAACTAAGGGATTTTTAAAAATATTAACCCTGAAGGGATGAAATAGGGGTTTAAAATTTTGTATGGATTTTTTTTAAATTAGCAACGATTTTGATAAAAGTTTAGATTCATGCTCTTAAATATTCCATTGAACACGTGTTTCATGGTTTATTGGAATTCACCCCCTTAGGCTGCAAAATTGGGGTTGGAAGTTTCTATGGAAAATATATAAAATCTGCTCAAATTTCTATGAAATTTATTATGCGAGCTCCTAAATATAAATAACAGTCATCTATATAATAGGCTACAAAATTAATTATACGTGAAAATATAAAATTCCCACGGGAAAACAATAATAATGCGGGTGAAGCCGCGAGCGGAAAGTATTATAAGTATATAGTATTGCAATAATTTCAGAGACTAGCTTAACTTGTTATTCTGGTTCGCCCTATTTAATAGGACGAGGATCAGCATAGAAAAATAATATTTTAAGACGATTTCATCTATATAAATACATCACGGCTTCACCTTCTTATTTGAAAATGTAACTAAATAGTATATTATGCAATTAGTGAATAAAGGACGGATTTAAAGCGAGGGCCATAGATGAATCACGAGCAAGTGAAGGATTCTAACGACTGAATTTCATGACGATTGAACCACGAGCGTAGCGAGTGATTCAAGTGTTAGAATCCTGAGCGATGCGAGTCATTCATAGCCCTCGGCATAAATCCGTTTTATTCAAGAGTTGCATACCTACTATACTTTATACCATGACTACGAGAAAAATGAAGATTTAAGCGAAAATAGACATTTAATTTTGAGTATTTTTTGTGCAAGTAGGTAGTACAGCATTGAGATGGAGGTCGAGTATATTGTTGTGTTCTAAACTCAAACACCAAAATAGTGATTAAAAGTGCTTCTTATTCACTGTTTTCAGTGAATAAAATAAGCTTTTTAGATGGGGAACGGTATAAACATAATTTTAGAACGAAAAGTATGCACGTGTTAAAATTTCGTCACGTTTTAATTTCGGCGTATTTAAAGGAGCGAAAACTTCTCTTGAAACGTGTCAAACATCACAACAAAAGAACTGCGCCGCCCTCGCGACGAGCGCGCGCAACTCGGCACAAACAGTTTTATGCGGGCGCATAAACTAGCCAGCACTAATAAAAGTCGGCTTATGCTCCCTAGTAGACACCAAGGAAGCACGCACTAATTCCATTTTCGCCCCCAATTTATATCTGTCACTTTTGGTGCCGTGGCCGGTGCGCGTAAAAATATTGTTTTTACTTATCCCAGGGGGGCGGGGGGTTCAGGCGCCCCCGACGTGGGGGCGTAATTACTTGAGCATCCAGACAGCTCACGAGGCTAGAATTATAACGGAGGTTTGCCCGCAAGCCGGCTCCGTTTTTGTAAGTGACATAGGAAATTTTTCTTTATCCGGCTAAGGCGAAGTTTTTGCCTCCTCTTGCCCTGAGTAAGAATGATTTCGGATATACTTGATAAAAGAGGACATCTTATAATTATTTGGCCATTTATATGACGCTGTGGAACGACACACTGTAAATTAAACTTCTGTTGCAAAGTTTGTTTGCCTAGTTATTATTATGTCGTTCATTCGTTCGTTATTCTAATGTAAAACTTTTGGATCAAGTTATGACCCAGAAAACTTAAAAGTTAACTACATTAGTTTTCATATTATATTTTATCAATCATATCACTGAGTAATATTGTTAATTCTTAGTAAATGTATAAACACAACTGTATTATAATCCTTTAAAACCATTTTATAATTATATCATTGCACTGTCCTTTATTGCATATTAAATATAAATAATGACATTAAACGCTGTGCACAATCATGGAAGTTGTAGAAATTTTAATGTAGCATTCTGCAGCAACAGGTGTCTCTTCGCATAAGATTTACAACTAAAACGAGAACAGTATATCAATAATGCATCTAAGAATAGCTCTTGTATTTGTATTGGCCATATTAAAATTATGTTTTTTAAATATATTTTATTGCTACATAACTAAAATGACAAAATCTAAAGTAGATCGTTATGGTTAGGCAGTTTTCCATAAAGAAGGGAGAATTTTATGAGTCGACACGCATGCGATGCGTTAAAGGTCAGGGCTAAGCTATTGCGCATTTATGGAACGAAAAATTTCCCTTCTCAAAAAATATTCACATTGTCTGTGAATATTTTTCCATTGTAGATTTTATGAAAAATAACCCTAGTGTAAAGTAATAAAAAACATAAATATAGCTACTACATGTTGGAAACTGTCTAAAATTTATGGGTCATAAATTAAATTTGTTTAAATGATTATTAAATATGAAAATTGATTTGTCACGCTGATTCATTTTTGAAACAAACAAAGTAGCAATAGAAAGTACATTGGCCTTGTATTACACAAAATACCCTTACTAACTATAGAAAATGAGGACATCGCCAACCCTACGTACGCGGGGCTGTCTATAAATTTGAACCACATTTATAAATCTCGTCATCACCAAACACGGAGAACTAGGGGAGCATGAGACCCGAACGAGCAGCGTCGCGTCGCACGCACTTCTGCGTAGCCGTATATTTAGTATATTCAGTTTATCACACTTCAAAGAGCAGCCACGAGTAGGCGCGAGTTGTATGTAACCACCGTCTCCCTAGATACCCTTGTAACTGCGAAGCTTTGTGAAATTCGTAATGCTTTTCGAGTTTAGACGGCTCCCGTTCGGTTTTTCGAGGTCGCCCGCCTCCCTGTAATTCGAATATCAGCCACCTTCGCGCTTATATGAGAGCCTGGTACTTCGACGCGGTTTGTGCACCTAGTTCGTGATAACCGCGAATATGGGCGCTTAAATTATTTTCAAGGTATTAATGCTCCCTCAGTATCTTTAAACATACAACATTTATAAGCATTGGTTAATTGTAGATACATACTACATAATGTTTAAATCACGTTTTTAGTGAAAAGGAAACTTTTTGTTCATTTCTTCAATTAAGGGCTAATTATTTGTACAGTTTTGTCAATACTTTCAAAAGCACAAAAGAGATGAAATCTTAAATAGGGCGAAACAGCTATATATCTCAATTTTATTTTAAAAAATAACCCAAAAAAATATAACTAACAAATATAATTAGCTTATAAAAAATTCGCGAGGACTTAACCTAATAAATAACCAAAGTTGACTTATTGTGAACCCTATTCAAATAAAATATTGATTGTGTTGCGTTTCAAAGTCTGCAATTGCAGTTTAAATATTTACCGCACGTTTCAAATGTTTAACAACAGTTTTTTTAAACAAATCGGGGCGACATTCATTTACCTAAGTTCGGACGAGCGCATAATATTTGTTTTTACGCCGCAGTAGGCTGCGGCGGAAACACTCCGGTAATCGAATAGATAGCGTATAGTTACACCTTTGACAGGGTTTTTTTGCAGGGTTGGAAATTTGCACAGCGTTGCGGGGTATATAAATAAACGCTGTCAATAAAATACCATTTAAAAGTTTCCCGGTTGAATAATATTGTCTGAATTATATTGTGAAATAGAAGTGTGAACAAACCGAACATTCATAGTAACAATATGTTTAATAATATTAATAAAGTAATAATAATGTATATAAACAAAGTAATTATGTCCAATAATATGAATAAAGTGTTCTATCCCAGCTTTGCACCAGTAACAGACATAACTGAATCCTTCTTAGAGGAAGCCTTAAATCGCTATAGACAATACTATCTGTCATGTACATATTACTCTTTTCCAACCATTGCTTCCTTCACTTGGCAGGCATTCATATTGACTTAAAGTTTGTCATTATATTTATTTGTGTTCATTATGTCAAATTATTAAATGTATTTTTGTACACCTTACTATGCCTCTTATTATTATAGCTATCTCATTAAATCACATTCTATTTGCTAATTTGTACTATAAGTTGTTGACTGTAAATTAGTTGGGAATATTCTGATTTTATTTTTAATTTATATGTAAAATAGATTATCTTGGGATGGGAGAGCCTGGAGATCTGTAGAGCAGGTTTATCCTTTTTCAGACTCCAGACTCTCACATTAAGGTATGATATTGTTATCATTTAATTATACTTGTTTCTTTGTCGATGTATACCCTACCTTTATGTGTGAGTAAATAAAGATTATTATTATTATTATAAGATTTGCAGACAACTTCGTCTCTATATTTTACCCGATATTTGTACAACCATAAGAAACAAGAGATAACATTATTAGAGTCCAGCCCCCGTAGCACGATCATTAAAACATGATATGATAAAGCGATTTATCGCAGTGAATTGTCAAAATACGACGAAAACCTATTGTATTCTGACAGTTCACAGCGATAAACCGCTTTATCATATCATGTTTTGGTACTCGTGCTAGGGGGGCTGGGCTATGACCGTGAGACTGTGAGTAACCAAATCATATCATGACATCACAAGTAACATTACCTTGAAAAGTACGAGTATTACAGATTTTCTTAAACAATATTTAATATTTTCTTGTCTAAAAAATACATATTGTCACAAACTTAAACATTGACATTTAATTTTTTATTATTATTTAATTGTAAGTAGTGTAGTTTTTTTTGTAGTATTTTTTATTATTATTTAATTGTAATAGAACTTGTATGTTTTTAATCTTTAACCAAAAAATTGTAATATGTTCGTAAGCGTATGTGTTATACGCTTACGAACATATTACAATTTTTTGGTTAAAGATTAAAAACATACAAGTTCTATTTGTATTTCGACAGAGCTATGAGGGATTACACTACGTATGTTATCTGCCCGTGGACGTTGTAAAAGCCGATTAAGCTAGATAGAAAACACGAAATAAACTCTACATTAAACAGTCTTGCCAGCGTGGAATAGTAGGCTTAAAACCTTGTCAGGCGAGAAGAGGTCCTAACAGAAAGGGCTTATAACGGTTTTGTTAGCTTTTTGTTCATTTTCACTAACACAGTGCCAAAGGACATTGTTCTGCGTCCATACATTGTTCGCCCCAATACCAACAGCAGTGAAAAAATGATTTTCGTATAATTAGACAATAGTAAATACTGTACGTCCACATCAATTACTACAAACAAGTTTCGAAATCGAATTAAATATCAAAATGAATCAGATTTTGAGGTTAGTTGAAGTAACACTTTATATCGTTAGAGCAATATACATAGTCCATACCTATACAATTATTAAAATAATAATTATTGCAGTCAATCAAAGAACGTTAATTGTAGCCACGTAGTAAAGAACAAGAAATCTCGAAATTATAAAGCAAGTCAAAAACACGACGAACTAACAAGCGATAGCGCGTGAGTAGTCAATTGACGTATGTTTTAATTTAATTTACGTTGTAAGTTATGAAAAACTTAATTTATACAAATAAATAAATGTCCATACCTACATAAAATCGACTCAATTCTATTCAATGGAGCAAAGGTAACAATAACCATTCCTATATTTTACTTCATTTGGTTTTGTTTCTAAAAGTACTTTTATATATTTTTGATTTGTCCGTCGAATACATATATTTGTTATGAGTGTTATAAAATATGCATATAATTATGACGTAAATCAAATCTTTGTTGGTCATGGGGCGACTTTCGACATTGTCCTTTATACGTAAAAATTTTTTTTACGGTTTTCAGTTACTATTCATATAATAACTGAATGTATTCATATAGTAACTGAAGTGTGCTGTTTTTTGAGTTTTTTTATTAAACAAAGTGGCTTTTTCCTACTGCCTAGTAATGATATTAGGTATTCAATTATAAACAACATATTAGGTAAATAAGCACTTGTTTTGCTAAATAAATATATGTTCAAAAAGTATATCATGTCTTCAATATCATTCCAATAATTAAGAACTCACTGTCAATAAAACACTATATCGATAACTAAAAAAAGTCAGTCAAACATTGTCCTTAGCGACAAAATTACTTATTCTTCTTCTGTAGTTGTGGTGTTCAAAGTTTAACTGGAACATTGAGGTTTATTTTTAGAAATTAATCTTGAATTCGAACACGAATACAAATCACGTGCGAAATTATTTTCTACTGTTTCCAATTTAAAGATTTTTGAATCACTCGAATTCCGTATTGTCCTTTAAAAAAAATCCATATTAGAAACCGTTAACGCAGAAAAAATTAAAGCCGGTACGCAACAATATGGCAAAAAGTCATTAATTTTAAAAAAACATCGATGAATCGCACATAAAACGGAACGTATATAGGTAGCGTATATTCTACTAGTAGACATCAAAAACCATAAAACGGATGATTAGGACCACTCGCTGCAGAATTCGCGGAGTGAATATTCAAAAATAGTGAATTTGGAAATTCGTATGCGAATCTTACGATTTCGAATCCGAATTTGAATTCCATTGTTTCAAAATGCGGCTCTTACCATGATCGCTTATAGCAACGTTAAAACAATATTGAAGCAGAGACACTGCTCTTGCTGCGTATAGCGCCATCCCGCTCTCAGCGCGGTTTTAATATTGTTTTGGGCGATTATGGCCAGTTTACGAAATCTACTCAATTAAGGGGGTCGCTTCTTGTATTGCAATATAGGGAGTTGATTTTTGCATAGCTTTGATTTTCGCTTCGCTAGGTTCACACAAGAAAATATTGGTATTTAGTATGGCCACATTTATTTTATTTTAAGAATACTAGATCATTTATATTCATATTCTTGTTGTGACCAAAAAGCATATTACTGTCGTAAAAGCTTTACGAAATAGCCAACATGGAAGTTATAATGTCCTCCTAACCGATATTGGGTCACGGCGGCCAATCTCAACAGGGACTAGCCATCTTATTTTGGTCACCCATCATAGAACTGACCACAGCGAACGTTTCTTAGCTTTGGCAATCGTTCGCTCAGCGCACGCGCCAATGCGCCACCAAGCTTTTTTACCATGATATGTATGTCATTCGATTTCGGAGTAACTTTTTTTTCAATCTGCGCTGGCCGTAAAATCATTTCACTAACGAATAACCGCATAGTTAAACTTCACCTATAAAGCTAATCTTCTGAATTATAGCTGTATGGAATTGCTGTGTTTTTTCCTGCTACAAAGTTTTAACATATACTAACTTCTTTTTATTTCTTTCATTAAATTCGTTCCTCGAATTGTAATTCTCTTACATCTACATATTTTTATCTTTTTAGTGAATTTAATACCAGCTCCTCGGTGTGTGAATACTGAATTGAATTAAATACCAGTCAAAGGATACGACAAAAGGTCAATACCAGTATTTAAAAAAACTGACCTCTATCTCTTAAAAGTTAAGGGCCCTTCCATCATCAGCTCGGTTCATAACTACCAGACGCAAATACCTGAATAGCTTCGGAAAAAACAAGAAAGACGTTGGACGCACATAAAAAAATAAGGGTTTCCCTCGATTTTTATGGAATCCCATCATCAGATCCTGACCTTGGTGACAATGGGACTACGTTAGGAGTATACTCTAAATATAAATCTACCTGGGGGTAAATACAATATACTCAAGAATAAAGGATAGCAAAAAATATTGTGGCCTTTTAGAAACTTGATTGCTGTAACGACGCGCTATTAAATCACAGACTGACTCAACTTAGCACAGCCATAGAAGACTTCACTGAAACCATTTCTTGAATAGAATTGCACGTCTGCTGCAGTGGACATTTTTGTCAGTTCAATTTCTTGTTTACGTGTTTACGCTTCACAACGAAAACAATGATCCCATGAAGGGCTTTGCATAGAATCTTCACCCGGGTCTTGTTTAATAAAGTTCCGAGGCGCTAGCGTGCGGCTATGAGCTCATAAGTGAATTTCTTATTAAGACCGAAACTCTTCTACGTTTATACTAATTGAATTATTGCTTCAAAGCTAAAACGTTAATTAAAAATGGTTCTTTCAAATCATGAAAAGTACTACTACTTAATTATCAAATTATACATTCAATCATTGCTATTTAATTATATAAGAATATATTATGTTTATTGCGATATACCTAAATTGCCCTGTGACTTTTGAGCGACATAATGTCGATAGTAATTTGTATTTAAGGCGCATAGTGCTCCCAATGACCTTGCGTCGATCGTCCCGCACTGATTACATAGGAGTGAGTGAGTGGGAGTGAGGGGAATATTTAAGCAAACCTTTACGCGTAAGATGAATTATTTCAATAAAAAATTTATTAAGGTGAATAAGAAAAATCTAAAAAGACCATCCCCTAGAATATTGTTCACTTTATTTATTGAAATCGAAAGTATATGATTTAACCTAATATTTACGACGCGATTAGGTTTAAAGTTTTAAAATCGAGGCATGTTTGGGTCACATTTTAACCAAGTTTTAAATAATTTATAAAAAAATTAAAACGACCATCCTCTAAAGAATGCGTTGAATAATAACATATCTTTTCATTGGGGATTCGTAACCGGTTGGTGACATGCCCTATGATCGAGCCTATTATACACTAGACTTATAATAAACTAGCTATGCCAGCGACTTCGTTTGCGTAGATGTCGGAAAATAACAATATCGTGATATTATAGTCTATAGCCTTCCTCGATAAATGGACTATCCAAACACAAAAAAGAATTTTTCAATTTGAATCAGTAATACCTGAAATTAGCGCGTTCAACCAACCAAACAAACAAACTCTTCAGCTTTTAATATTATAAGTAAAAAGTATTGATTGATAAAATGTGAGTGCATGATCACCTCTGCATATCCTTACGAGACTTAGAGTATATGTCGATTCGCAAATATGCAAGCCCTTCAAGGACCACAGTGCTGTTAGCAACGTACCTACGTTGCAAACTTGTGACACGTGATGTATGTGACATAGGTGTAGTGTTGTGACTACAGCACTCGGTACAGTGTATCCATATAGTAAGTCTCGCTTGGTTAGCTACTGCCATCTCACCTATCATGAACAACATTATTTTTGTTTTATGTTGATATAGGAAAGAAACTTGTTCATCTGTGAATAGGGAATTCATGTGAAGTTAGGTTCTATGATTTTCGGCCTTTTAGTCACTTGAGATGAGATGGCATCTCTGTTATAAAAAATCTCTAGCAAGGTACATCCAGAGTAAAAATTTATGGTTTATATTAGGTTATACTACATCGTACCTATACTTCGATTAATTCGAATACTGAGATTATTGTACTCGTGTCATGATCTTTATAGTCTCAATTCCAGTACTCAAATCACTTGTCAAAGAGTTCGATACATAAATATTTAAGGCGGTCTCTTACGCTCCAATAAAGTAAGGACTAGACAGATAAGTTTTCCTCCACGTGTATACTTGAATTGGTTATAATTAGTTGGCAATAAACAAAAAAGTTTTGTTTTGACAGAGTTTTCCTGAATTTTTCGTTAGCCTTTCTTGAATTTGTTGGTGATCTTTATGAATAATTAAACATTATTCTTCTGGTTTGAGTGGTTTGCTGTGCTTTAATATTATCTCTAAACAATTTTCGTATGAACACCGAAAATGATTGTACGGAAATTTCAAAGAGCTATCAACGATAATTGTTAGTTTAAAAATTAAAATCCTGGCTATCAATTTCACAGCAATTGCTCTGAATTTTTGTTAAAACGTTGGCATCAAATATGTGTGTTTTATAAATCCTTACGTCCACTTAGATTGAGTGGATAGCGAGGCTGATGGATTAAAAAACGATTCGACAATTGAATCCGCGGTAACTGATCGACTTTTTTAACAATATGCATTGATAACTCCCACTAATATGAACGTTGCGAAATTGCAGTGATTTATAAGGCTCGCCGTTTTTGAGGGATTAATGTAAAACGCCGGTTTTTGAGGGATTTAAGGCGCCAACGAGATTTATGTAAAACTATTAGGTATGATGAGCGTTGTCGCTTATAATATTGCAAATGAAAGTTAACAGTTTTTAAGTTTTAAGTTAGTAATTTATCAACTCATGTTCAAAACCTCTTTTTAATAACCTTTGCTAGATATTCTGCCAACTAATCTTTACAAATGGTGACAGGACACGAGAACTATCGACAGAAGTCGCTTTAAATTGACTTAATCACTGCTGCGTTGATAATGTGAAAATTACAAACCGCCGTTAATGCCTCGTGAAAGCTTTTATCGTGTGTGGTGTCGAGACCATCGGGGGAAATATTTTTGTTGTGCCCGGTAATCGTCATTGTTCCATGACAGCGTCCGGCAAGAGAAATCAATGCTGTTATGTATTGCGTAGACAAGTCATCGCTTATGTACTTATGTACTCCTGGTATATACCGAGCGCTTGTATGGGTATAGTGGGTACGCGTGTACGTAGATAATCTCGTCATAGCTCGCACCCGTTATGGTATTACTGTGTGTGGGCGAGGAGGGGTTGTTTGGGGCGCAAGGGGGTAGGCGCCGCGAACGCCGCAGGGTGGCGCTGTCCGCTTTAAAAATACTGGGGCGCAGCGCTAGGAAGCCGTTCATTTGAAAGACCGCGAAGACTTTCCGCCACCCCTGCGTTCCTAGTATACGAGCAAAACCTCGCAGAATGTCGGCCGTGGAAAAAAAAGCGAAAGATTACACAAGAATTTTCTGACTCGGACTCCAGGGTATGGAAATAAATAATTCTTAGGTTACTTCCGCACAATTTTAGTACAGAGGTTCATTAATTGGCAGTTACAGGAAATCATTATTACAGATCAGTAATTATTTGTTCCAACAACAAAAAAATAAGCGACGAATTATTAAGAGCGTTTTCTAGAACACAATTAATTTAGAAATGATTCTCACGTGTCAGTAATTAATAGAAATCCGAATTCGAAAATCATAATAATCTGACTAACATACTCGTAGTAACCAAACATTGCTCTAATTTTCGCTAATGTTCTTAACAATGGATGTCAATACGTTTACTATTCTGGTTAAATATATTAAATGCATTAATTAAATTCCCGGACGTAAACAGACTTAAAATTGCAAACGTATTATTTTCATCAGGTTCTGGGAACTGGTCGGCGCGACCTAAGTGACTGACCGTAACTTGATGACAGCATCGCGTCCCCATAAGAAAGCCACAGTAAGGATGGCCGTTGCAACGGGTTTATTTATCGATGGTCGCGGGCTATTAGGCGTTAGGTATTATATGCGTGTGCCCAAATTTACTCGTATTTTGTTCGTATTTTCATAATTGGCGCGGGTGGCCGGGCGCTGGGTGGCGCCGCGGGCGTCATCACACCCCTCGCGTGGGTATTTAATGATTATACGCTGACTGCCACCTGATTGCTGTGCTATGCCGCGATGTACACCATCTTTATCGATTCTGTGAAAACTATCGATAGAGTTTTCGCTGTTATTAGCTCATGTATGTACTCGTAGTTTGCCGACACAATATCATCAATGACAATCCATAATTTTGTTTTGATATTTCATGTCAGTACATATAAATAAAACGTGTTGATAAACAATATAACCGCCTCCGTGGTTTAGTGGTTGAAATCACCGAGTGTTGGCCGGGAGTTCCGGGTTTCGATTCCCCATGGGGGCAAAAGTTTTTTGCTCGTTTGATGATGGTAGCGCTTTTGAGCCCGCCTGGCTATCTACCACCGTCTTACCCAAATTTGTCGCCATAACAAAGTTTGTGCTTCGACAAATAGAGATAGCCAATTCCTCAGTTGTTCAGGAGTCCAGGTGGAACTCGCTTCCACTATCGGCCTTATCATCATTCAAGGTCAGGCGAGATGAAGGTCAAGAGCTTCCCTGTCGTATGTAAAAAACTAAGCATAGCACATTAAAGCAAAACATTGACGGATTTAGACTTCCAACAAATTAATACTGACTAAAAGAAATATTTCAGTATGAAAACTAAGAAACAAAATTAAAAAAATAAACTGTGCTAAAGAAAGAAATATGTTGTTGGTTTACAAAATATGTTCGTTATAAAACTAATAAATAGTCATTTCTGTATGTATCGTTTTCTAATTTGAGAAACCGCTAGTAGGCCTCTGTTGACTCTTTGGTCGTAAAAAAATTAATTATTACACCGTACCACAGATGAATATAAAATATTTTTACAAGCTTAAATAAAATCGACTATCGATAAACGCGACATAGTGTCACACCATTCGCGCTCGCGGGGTGGCAAGCACTACACGGGGCAGGGTCGCGGGGGTAGTACATAACATGCCCATGTATCAGCACATACCAGCCCTCACTATATAGCCGGTGGTGGAAACCCGAAATTTTGCAGATATTTTGTATCGAAAACTAGGTTATTCCGCGATTTATTCACCCACCCGAACATTATTTATCCGCGTCGTAAACTCCGGACAAGTCGCAAAGTGCAACGTCGCGTCGCATCGCCCAATGTTCCGCTAATCATTCGTTTGCGCTCGTACACATGCAAATTGGAAGGATTTAATCAATTTTCACCCTTTATAGTAAAAGAACAGGGTGGCTTTTTGCCACGGAACTCTCATAAAACCTTCACTTTAAAAATGGAATGATTAAATGCTTACTATCGAAATCTCGCGCTTGTTTGCCATATCGTGTTTTAATTGAAGGGGATGCGGATGGCAATTTGTACAGTGATATGAAAAGGTGCTTTTTTGCGTGTGGTTAAAAACGCGCCGCTGACAATTACTGAGAGACAGAATTTCGACACACGTTTCCCCTGTACATTTCAAGTTTGTCTTTCCCCAAATATGGTGATCGCGCTGTTCATAAGCAAACAGATGGTCATATGAAGTGATTCCGAACCTGCAACGTTACTGTAGTATGATTACAATCGATGCGAATGGGGTTGATTGGTAATAATTGGACTAGCCTGCTAGCAAGTTTCCAAGTGACAATACTTGAAATCATGATTTGAGCATAATAATAGTTTTGATAGACGATAGAATAATTGCCTACTAGCTAGGAACACATATTGGAAAGGTAAGTAAGTTTGGGGAAATTATTTCCTTTATGTATTAGATATAACCGTATATTTACGGCTGTATGTTTTATTTCATGCTAACCTTTGTGTGCTAGTATATATACGAGTGAGTAACAGGTGTACATAGATAGGAGTAAGGTGGGGTGACAACTAAGTTATCGACCGTCTTGAGGGCGGTGGCCAAGGACCGCATCTGCTATGCGGACACTAAATATCCGTTGACCTTACCTACCTATAGAGCCTATGCGTGTGTTACCCCGGCATACATTGTGCAATTTAGCTCGTAATTAATTACTACCTCAATGACAGATAAGGTGCAGTCGTGCGTAGGTTGAATGTTGTGTGGCGATTGACGCACACAATAGAACCTCTATGAGTTCTGTGATACAATGCTGACAATACGTTGCTATTACACGCTAATTCCTGTCTGGCTGCGATACGCGTAAACAATCGGGGTATAAATTGGTCCTGATTTAGGATTAATGATATTGAGATGGCCGGCTTAACTCTACCTTACAACTTTACTTACCTACCTTACAAAGTTACTTTTGTAATATAATATAGTAACATCAATACGATAGCAAAGATAATTTCATGTAAATAATTTTAATTGATCAATAGTATGACAGCATCCGGAGTAGCGTACGAGTACGAGTATAATAATAGTGTGCGAGAGATCTAATGCTGCGGTCTGTTATGTGGAAATAAATAAAGTTATAATATTTTTTAGTTTAAATCAGGATTACTTACTATAATAGTAATGAATTAAAATAAATATGAACTGTTTCTGATTATTACCTATATTAGCATTTTTGACATACTTATAGCAACACTAATACGAAAACGAGAAAAAAATTTCTTTCGGCAACTGTCATTATGTTCTGTGAATGTCATTCGCTTTGTATTTTCTGCATCGTGAGTGTTATTTTCGTGATATGTGCAACGTCGACTTTGTTTACCTATTCATAATGGACCCCGATAATTATCTTTCCGACGACCTTTGCAATCCTAATGACATCGATTCTTGCTCTCATACTGACTCTGGGCGCAGAAGATATAATATATAATAGTACTTCGTACTCGGGGTCAACAACGGACACCGAACCGCAGATTGTTTGTTTTATTTTATACATTTTACAAGATTGGCGAGCGCTATTTAAATACTTTGATACTAAATCCAAAATGGCCGCTGCTACAAAATGGCGGATTAATAAAACCGTTTAACTTATTTTTTTTTTACTTTTTATTAGTGGAATTGATTCTACTGTCGATTCTCAACAAATTATTTTTAATTAACACATTGTATCGTGTTTAATTGACTTCAAGAATGCGCTTTATAGAATTGCTTTTATTAAGCAATATTTTATGCACAAGGTTCGCTGTTTTGCATAATATATGCTTATAGCTATTGGTTTAATCGATGCCTGGACATAGCGGTACATCACCACTCCCAAGGCACCGGGTGTCAGCCGACGCAACGCCCGGGAGCCGCCCGGCTTTCCCATATTTTCAAACGACGGCGCCTCTCGTAACCAACACTCGGCAAATAGAAGTCGGGGATCCCCTCTAGATTATGAAAATGGATAGGTACGGTAAAAACATAGAGCACACTAAAATATGTTTTGTAAGGTTACCTATCATAAAATCGAAATTATGAATTCCATTTAATAGAAAACTTTTCGAAGATTTTTGTTTCTTTTTTTACTCTAAATCTCGTCTGCCACTGTATCAGTTGACCTATTATCAATTCGTTTTTTTCGTTACTCCGACGTTTCATTTGGTCGAAAACCATTTTACCGAAGTTATGCTCAGCCGAATCAACATTTGTTCGAAGTATTATGTTTCCGAACATTCATTACACCACTGTTTTATAACTCCTCGAAAAATTTAAGTACAGTGTTTCCGATCCCTAATCTATGCTGTTATTTTTAGCAAGCAAACAGCATGCAGTTTGATGCTCCGCTCGCTCCGCTATATGTGGTCACAATGTCTAACCTACAGTGTTATTCTATAAGTTCTTTTCCGTGCGGTGCGGGGGGCTTTTGCCTCCCCCCTCTGCACCCTCTACACCCATGCTCATGCAAGTAAGCAAACAATCAAACATATGCAAGATTACTAGCATGCAAGCCAGCAGGCAAGCAAGCATGCAGCATGCAAGCAAGCATGTAGCATGCAGTTTGATGTCCGCTCACTGCACTGTGTGTGGTCACAAATGTCTAACCTAACATAACCTACATTGATATCCCATAAGTTTTTCTCCTTACGGGGAAGCATGCAAGTAGCATGTAGTTTGATGTGTGATTACAATGTACCCAACCATCGTAGCCTAACCAGTCAAGTATTAACCTAATAATTTTCGGTAAAATGTTGTTTTAGTGAAACGAAAATATATCAAATAAATCATCTGGCAATTGCAAAAAGTTCAAAAGAGACTTCGGTCAATAGTAAAAAAAATATTTTGAAAATCGGTGAAACGTAGTTCGTTAAAATGATACTTAAGTCAAATGGTATTTCGGTGGTCTAAAAATATGGTAAACAATACATATAGAAAAAATAACATCGGTCAAACGTTTTCGGGCAAATGTAAATCGGACAAGAAAATTTCGGACAAGTAATAGGTTCCCGTTTTATAAAAAAGAAGAGAACTCATAATCTTATCCATTGAAAATAACGTATAATATAAAATTTGTTTTCTCTGACCTCAAATGTTTCATTCCCATCGGATATTACTATGCAGTATGCGACAGGATAGGCAATCGATTTTTCCCATGTAAATAATATATCATTATAGTTAAATATTTATTGGCTAACATACTCGTACATAAGTATTTGTGGTAACTTTATTATTGACCGGTAATAAGTCACCCCATCCCGGTTATCGTTGACATGGATTAAATATTGCAGGCTTCAAACATTGCAGAAATTGTCAATCAGCTTGACGAATAGAAAAAAAGGATAAACTTAGACTTAAAAATATAGTTTTTTTTACTGTCGATGCACTAAAATAATCAGATCTACTCTTTGTCGACGTAAGCAATAGAAAATATCTTATATTAGTATAGTAATGATTTATATCTCATCATAAACAATACCGCGAGTTAATATTTTTAACACTGCACTATTTAATAATCACTTCTTATGAAATTTCAATGTGCTTGACGAACTACCTAATATCTAAACTAGGATTACTCATGTCCTGTGTTTCAGGTCGTCAACCTTCCATCCTAATAATGGTAACAGTAATTTTGAGTTACGTAAAAGTTCACAAATATCCATCTGCTTAGGAGATATTATAGTGCACAAGTGACCGCGCAAACGCATTAGTGTACTTTGTTCCTACATAGTCCGATGAGATGGTTAGCCGACACGACCGGAGCGGGACCCCACTGTTTAAGAGCTGATTACACTATTCAATTTTTAGAAATTCTAAATAGGAATGTTCTAATTAGAGAGTCGAAAAAGAGTGATCACACTACACTAAATTGAATCCTAAATTAGCTGCAGTCCAATTTAGGATTCAATTTATTGTTGCCATGTTAGTAGATTTTCCACTAGTTTAGTTGTTTTGGAACTCCTAGTTGGTGGGAAAAATTCGTTTCTGGTGGCTAGTGGTTTTTTGGGCATCAAAAGTCAAAAATATTATTATATATTATATAAACATATAAACCTCATTTAATGAACTACTACTAGTCTGTCATTCCGAAATGTTATTCCGAGATTCCGCCTAATACGAGTTATTAGGAACGGACCTTGTATGTGCATACATCCTTAATATACTCAAGATGTCTGCAAATACAAGTAGGAATGAAAAAAAAAGGTTATTTTGAAGATGAATTTAGCTCTAAAGACCTAAGTTGGCAACACTGTATCTGAAAATTGTAGTCAATTTAGGAAGTAGAGCGGTTGGAACCCTCTTTGCTTTCTAAATCGCATCCAATAGTATTTAACTGCGAATTCACCTTCCTGTTTCCTAATTAGGATCTCTACAAATTGAATAGTATAATAAGCTCTTTAACGTGCCTTCCAAAGTACGGAAGAGCTCGAGATGTTTCGAATTTTGGTCACCCATCATAGGACTGAACACAGCGAACGTTGCTTAAACCTAGCAATCGTTCGCTGAGCGCACGCACTAATGCGTATCAGGTTAATGTAACCTGTCGTAGTAATACGAGTTTCATCAAAACAACAGTAAACTTCGAAAGTATCAAACAGCAGTAAGTTGGTGAGGAGTTATTAGTATCCCGCAGACTACTTCATGTTGTAGCATGAGATCCAAGTTACCTTACCATGGAAATACTACTAAAGAAATAGTATATTACCAAATTTCAAATCATACGGACTTTTGAATGTTTGTGAAATCCCTTCATCAACTAGGCTGATAATCTTTAAACGCCGGAATAGATAAATTATAGCTAAGAACCATCACGATCATGTCAGCTTTCAAACAAAAAAAAACGCATAAAAATCTGTAAATTCGTTTGGGAGCTATAATGCCACTGAAAAACAATTAACATGATTAAACAAATTGGTTGTATGGACTTGACTCTTTTGCCTTACGGCAGAAAGATATAAAAGCACAAATCAAATTTTCATGGGGATTTCGCTTTGATATGACATGCGACATTTAGTACGTAGCAAATTTGACAGGAGAATTTTACGCCCGCCATGTTGCGTTAGTGCATTGCCTTCGTCGGTTTTTCCTTATTTTTTGGATGGGGATTTTTCAGCTTCCTCTGGGATTTTTGAAAACCCTACCTTAGTGGGCGCCTACATAAGCCAATAAAGTCCTGTACCGAATTTCATGCTTCTAGCTCCAGTGGTTTGAGCTCTACGTTGATACCTCTGTCAGTCAGTAAGTCAGTCGCCAAATCCAGAAGATAGCAATGACACTACAGTTACAGTTAAAGCATTATACAAAATTTCTCAATTGTAAGGTATTTTACTTATTCTTAATATTTGTACTAAATGTATGTTAATAAAGAGTTATTATTATCCATTTATTCAAAAATATCCTTAAATTTAAGTTTTTTACAATATATATATATATATATATATATAAAACAAAATACTATAAAAAACTTAAACCTAGTATGCCGCCAACAGCGGGGCAGCCAATTATTATTATTATTATTATTATTGTAATATGAAAGTAAAATGTTATTAGTTGGATTAGTTGAAATTATTTTTAGAAATGACAATGGACTTTTTGATATAAGTTGACTCGCACCATGTTTGCATAAAAGTAATAAAGAATAATTAACTTAAAAAAGGATATTTATTTTAAATGATCAGTGTACTTACTTTACAAATCGCGACTTTTGTTTAGGCGCGCTTCAATTGATGACGTTTTACCGACCACTTGTTGAATGAAAATCTTCGTACGTTTTCGTAAGTTGACGCTCGCTCGCTCCGAGTTTTGCAGCGCTAGAATGATGCTCTACGAAATTATTTCACGTTGGTGAAGGAACAATTTTATGTTTGTCTCGTCTTTATTTTAGGATTCTGATACTTTTTTTCAGTTGTGGTAATTAAATTTTCTTATTTCTATAACATCGCTGTATCATTGTGACTTATATTATTTTCGAATAATACTAACTTATACATATTTAATTGTTTAATTGTATCGTAGGTATATAAGTATTTAAGGAAAATAAGTACTATAGGATTTCTTTGAATATGCTTTACGGAATCGTATCAAATATGGTTTAGGCAAAGAGAGGAGCCGAGGTGGTGAAGGTGAATGTTGATACATTGTAAAGTAGCTACTTATACCTGCACCTAGGTCGTAAGCCCCAGGCACTGCTCTTGGCTCTTTTCTCTGCAACACGATGGACCCGGCACCCGTACGGTGAATCCATGGAATGCTAAGTTATCGTCTCTCTCTCTCTCTCTAGCACTATCTGTGCACTATTTTTGACATTCATGAAATAATGGACTTCCATGGTGAGTATGCTGGGCGTAGGGAGACACCATTCTGTGGACTGGGTCATATCAATTCATCTGCATAACATTTCTAGGAATCGAACAAATAATTCACTTTAACCAGTCGCTTTACTAGACATCGGTGTTATATCCCAAGTCGCGACAAAAAATATTTCTTAAAGTATGCCATAAAGTCTTATGAAACAATTTTTAACAAGTATAAAAGAACGGTACACTCTTGACAAATGCACTTGACACTACGTTTATTATTTTAAAAAAATGTAGATGATGATGAATTTTAATGTAGATGTACCTGTTTCTATGCATGTTTTTTAAAACATGCTCATATATATTCAAATTTAAAAAATCTTTATTCAACATAGGCCTTTACAGGCACTTATTTACGTCAAAACAAAGCAAAACATTCTAATTTAAAGAAATTATATTACCCTTGTATGTGCATACATCCTGAATATACTTAAGATGTCTGCAAATACAAGTAAGAATTAAAATAAAAAGTTGACTACACTTGTTCGGAAATTGGGAGAGCCTTCTGGAGAAGAACAGGCAAGAAACTCGAAAGGTCAAATTTTTTTATCTTCACTTTTAAATCGCCATTTGCAATTTTGGATTTGTGTGTATGATTATTATGAGTGATTATTATTATATTTTTTATTTCACTCACCGCAACACAATTCAATCTGAAAACGTTTTTGAATAGAAAAAAAGAACAATTAATATATCCGACAGCGGCATTTTAACGAACCCACGTGTATTTGCATATATGTTTGTTCATGCGATACAAAGGCCGGGCGGGCGGGCGGCGGCCGTCCGAAGTCGGATCCATTCAAGCCCGACGGCCACTAAACAGCGCTTTGCACGTAATAGTGTGTCTCTCGCCACCATCACCCCTATGAAATCAATCAAAGCGTATAATACAGCAATTGGTCAGCTCAGTCTAGTTTCAACATTTCAAATTGAGGCAATCACATCAAAGGACAAGGTTTAGCTTCTAAGGTCGCTATCAGTGACGTCCACACATATCTATTGTCTAATGCCTAGAAGAGGCACTAGACACAGTATGCAGTTTGTAACATTGTCAATATCTTCTTCCCTTTGAGATCTTTACAAAGCGCACAAATAATATCTTCTCTTTTTTGGTTTAAATTTATACAAGGGAAATGTAGAGACATAATTAAAAAACTATTCAAATCATTGCCATATTATAACTGTACTTACTTGTTTGCAAAAGTTTTGAAGATGAATTCAAAAACGAGTTTCTCCGCACTTTTAGTCATTACACAGAACACATCCATTTATGAACCAATCGTGAGGTAACTAGGGAATGATTGGCATCGCTCCTTGTAGTTTGATGGCCTTAACCTTATATAATCCATCGCTAACCAGTTTTAGCTTTTGAATTCTACCTCCGATGGATTGTAATTTAAATTGAGTATCCAGAACGGGACGTGTCACGCGCCATCGCAGCCTACTATGTGCCCACGACATGTTCGTCGCCGTTGTTACCAGGACTACATTATATACATGCCACTACCTATATTGAGTGGCGTGTCCATTTGAAGCACTATCGATTCGCACGCAGCGGAGCGTTGACCCGGGGCGGGCAATCGACCGATTCGCTAATTTATTAATTATTTATAAAACTAGCGATCAGCCCGCGTCCGGCTGCGGCAGCTGAAACGCGCCGGCGACGCGCCGCAATCGCGACCGAGTGGGCCTCGCTATTTTATAGTGAATATTTTAAGCGACGCCATTACAGTTTCACCGGCCTCTTTATGGGCGCAGTTTCAATAATTCGCTTCCGGCGACCAGTTCGGGGTTCCATTGAAATGCCAAATTTGTTTTGTTCCAGGACAATCTGGCCGCGGATCCCGGCGACATGAACGATGACGATAATTACTCCAGTAAGTGTGAATGTTTATTACGGACAAATTCAACGATTTTTTTAACCAGTGCACAAATTTTGTCACGATTCAGTATCATTCGAAAATTGGCGTCAGTGAGATGAATAATTTGCCTTATTATAAAAGAACGAATGGAGAAGTTGACATGGACATAGTGAAAATCCACTCTATTGCTGCCGCAGTGCTTGAATGGACTGACCAATTAAACGACGACGGGCCATAAATGATAATGGTTTCCGTGAATATTAGTTTTTAATGAAGCTCATTACGCTACATTTTTTTTGTTATTTCTAGGTAAAGTAATTTTGATGCCTACTATAGTTTTAGAAACAAAAGATAATATGAAAATTTGTGCACATATACAGAGTGGAAACGATATGTGATCTCACTCGATTATTTCTAAACTATATAACAGAAAACTGATTACTGATGATAAGGATGCTTTACAAGCCCTATCAAATGGTATCAATAAATGTTTGTAAAATAAAATAGATCTATCCGAAAATCGATGTTTTGATTGATGACTTGATTTCCATCTTCCATATAGTATATATTTTTTATATTGTTAGAAATGCCGTCTTCGCCACTTCAAACCGACCGATATAATATGGCGATCTCGTTGACATATTTAATGTATTGAAGCTGGAAACATCTATATTTGGATAGATCCAGTTTATTTTATAAAGCATTGTTGTGAGCTCGTGAAGGACTTTCTGGATCAGAAGATTGATTCTGATAGTTTAGAAAAAATTGAATTAGATCACTTGTCGTTTCCACCCTGTACGTTTAAGCCACCGGCATCAATTGAATGTAATTGGTGTTATATGCACGATGTACTATACCTTCGCAGTTAACTGCGTACAACAGGCATAAAACATCGATCAATTGGCATAATTATTAACATTGTGATATTTGACAATTCCAAATTTGAAATTCATTGGCTGATATGATTTGGTGCAGGTCAAGCCCTTGCCAAAGACGCTGACAAACTTAAATTGATGCTCTTGGCTTGGAATTATCACAGTCAGAATCAAGGTAAACTTTCAAATAATATTTGATGTTTGCTTGGCTTTAGTAGACGAGTTGGCTTGGTTTGATCGTTCTCTTTTTGTGTTATTGATTATTTATTTCGGTGACCGTTACAGACGTGAAAAGTATTCTTACTTCGTAAATATGTTGCGAATATTCTCGCCCTCGTTGGCGTTGTGTTGCATAATTTCTGAGTTGCAGAAGGCTCACTGGCTATTTTTATAACGTGAAGCCATATTGAGTGTGCCCAAGTACCTACCAGGGGCGCAACGTACGCAGCACCTCAAATTATTTATAGGACGGGGGCTTGTTCGGGTTGACATTTAGAGGCAGATGCACTGGTCGCTGCGGGTGCATTCAGCACCCTTGTTAATTTATACTGCCTCGGCAACTAGTAGGTCTGCATGCTAAGTTATGAGACAGGTTAATTGGCACGTAAAAATTAAACTGGTATTTTCTGTACCCACTTCTATTCTATGGAATATTGATTTTTTAAGCGATGTCAGTGGCCTGGTTGCCTACACTCGCAGTTTTAAGTTTGATAAGAGAATATATGAACTACGAATATCAGGAAGAGAGTGTTTTTAGAATTTGTGATGCTCGTGTAAATTGAATGAACAGTTTATGCATGTTGGTGCATGATTTGTCATCATTAAAAAAATGTTTTCAAAAACACATAGTTATACAAGTCCATTCACAGCAGAGTGTAAAAAGTGAGCACATACAACAACTGCAATTTATCGTTTTGCATTGGTGGTACTCATTTTAAGGGCAGGCCACATTAAAAGTTGGCGACGCGGTGCGGGGCGGCAAGAGTATTAGCCTTTTCTAGATATTGACATTAACAGAATTAATACGAGAGTGTTGCCAAGGCTCCGTCGTCGCGGCAAGTCCTACTGATAGCCGGGAAAGCGATATAGCGTACGCCACGGGTGGAGCGATATAATATATATTTCCCTAATGCGATATGCCGCTGTTCGCCCAGTGATCGCGGTGCGTGGGTGTTGTGTATATCGTAACTCAAATCTATATTACAATCGTGACGGAAAATCATTGTTCGTTTTATATCATACTAGCTGACATGGCGTACTTTGTATCGCCATGTTTTTTAACAAAATTACTGAAATGTTTGTTTAAATTATTGTAATTTTTATATTACACAAACCTTGTCCTAACAATAACGAACGCATAAAATATCCAATTTGGTGCAGTCGTTCGAAAGTTATGGGCGTACATACATAAGATCCATTTTTATTATATCATATTAGAGATCACCACACCCCCACTTTCGGATCATAGATCGTAGACAAAAGCCACACGCTTATTTTTCCGCATACGTTCCGTAGAAAAAAAATGTATGGAGATGACAAAAAAATAACGTGAGGTCATTTCCAAACATTTTCTCTGCGCTACGCCTGCAGAAAGAGCGTGTGGCTTTTGTCTAGGACCATAGATCAGTAACTATTGGCCAATTGCACTAACCTTGTCTTAGCTTAGGGCGATCGATTATGTCCTTAATGAAAAGAATGTGACATGCTGTCACATACTTTTCATTAAGGACAAGAATTGACAGCATTCTTCTTAGGAGTGTCTTAGCTGAGACAAGGTTAGTGCAATTGGCCATAAAATTGATAGTACAATCGTAACAATAAAGCGTTGTTTAAGCTATTTTTCTGATTGCACAATTGAGGTACCTACTTTCCGCTGCTTGTTTCCACCCGCGCCGCTCCACTGTGCTCAGGATTCACTGTGTTCGTCGTAAGTCTTTTGTGGTTGATTTCAGTTTCTTTTGCGATGAAAATAGAAAATCAATATTATTTTGATTTTCTTCGAAAGCAAAACGAAAATCAGTAGTAATAGAATGCAGAGGACGCTGGATAAGCACTCAACGCCTGTCGAATGATCCAAAAATAGAGCCATCGCGCTATACGAACTTTTTAATCAAAACCCACAGCCAAACCAAATAGTTGCCTTTCGTTCCACGGACCTGAAAAAACGACGAACGGAACGTTGTTGAATCAAGAGTGGAGCATGCAAGTGGTCACACTTTTGCCTGGTGCGTGTTTTAAGGGATGCCATATAAATCATATAAATTTTCCCGTTTTTAGATTCGGCACAATGAAATAATACTTTTTTTATTTATACTACCACATTGCTTAGCTTTTTTTAAGATTTTAACATGTAATAATATTACTTTAATGAAGATAGGTTACTTTAATAGATACAAATTATTACTCAGCACACTAAGGCCGGCGTGAATAAGCTTTAGGGTGTAAAGGGGTGTGAATGAGAATGTGATCTTTAGGGGCACTTTATGCGTGGCTGATAAATGATTTTAATTCCACTTGCGTTATAATAATCAAGATGTGACTTTTTCCTACGGTTGTTTCTTAATTTTCATATCGCTAATAAAGAAAACTGATTATATTTTAATGATTTGCAAAGAATGAAATATTTTCTTATTAAGGACTATAATATTTTAATTATAATTGAAGTATATACTAATATTATAACAAATATTATTTATTGCATTTTACATAAACAAAATGTGAATAAATAGGCACGGAGTCCTAAAAATGTACAATACCTAATCTGACTGGCATAGTTGTAACAAGTAAAAATTTCCCCTTACAAAGGGAGATTTTCCCTTACAAAAATTGGTATCATAAAGGTGATTTTAATTTGAAAACATCAAAGTAAAAATAAACATATTTAATTAAAAAATATCACAAGTAACATAACTTACGCATGGTATTCCTTGTGACTTTTTATGTTTCTTTTAATGCAATTTTTAGATGATTTGTCTACATAAGAGGGCATTTTTAATTAATTTTCTTGGCGTAAATTATGTGTCAGTCTGGTGCTCTTGCTCATCGAGAAATGACGTCGATTTATCTGACCTGGGGGGCTACCGCCTAACTCATAGCGATGCACTCGCTATCATGCTACTGTTTTAATATAGTCTTGAGCGATCATGATTAGGGGGCAAGCCTTAGTTCACAACAAAACTTCAAAATGCGAAGCCCGAAATCCAGAATTCTTAAGTTAAGTGCGAGAAATGTGTTGTAAACGTGTCATTTGATGTAAAAATATGTTTAAGTTTATATGTTTTTGCACGTTGAACTTTAAATTCAGCTAAGAGAACAGCAAAGTGTAAATATTATTTAATGGTTACTTTGGTTAGTTTATTTTTATTGAATACTATTGGGCCCGGCAGACGTTGTCCTATCCGATTACAGCGCCACCTATTGGATTCAATTGTTCTTTTAAACCTTCCTTGGACCTATTCCAACACACACCGAAAATTTCATAAGAATCTGTCGAGCCGTTTCAGAGAATTTGCGAGATTAACACACAACGTTTCATTTTTATCTATAAGAAGAAGATATTTGATGATATTTTTTTTTAATATGAATCAGTAAACCAAAGAGAACTGGCTTTATTAATTTTATTCTACTGAAAAATGTCTAACTACTGTCTGATGTTTATTTACTCAACAAAACATGCAAAGATCTCTTATTGATTGATTATCATCTCATTGGGAACATATTACGATGGAAGCACTGGAAATAATCTATTTAACAGTGTTCTTAATGGAAAATTATAGTGTCCATTTCGATCAGTGTCGGAGAAACTGGCAAAAATAAAAAAGCCATTCGAAATTGCAAATTCGCGTTAGGGTTCGATTTGTATAGGTACTCGAATTACCCTTCGAGTATGCTATCGTGATCAACGTAGCTGCTTGACAATCGGCGCGTGGATTGATCGAATCAGGTTCGCATGTATCATCTTAGTTTTTTGTCGATCGCACGGGATGATGCCAGCAAATTTTTAGTTAAATTACTTTAAGTTTTAAACTGTTATTTTTGCACAATTACCAGGCTATTAACTTATAAACTCTTTGAGTGGCAAGTTACATCACGAATTCATAACCACGCGTCAATGTTCATAACGCGTTACCACATATTATTATAAGCCTTAAAAAGTCAATATGCAAAAAATAAGAATCCTGGACATTACGCGTTATTATTTTTAACATTTTGTTTTTTTCTTTTTCTTAGTTATGACGTAGAATGACAGTTTTGTGACATAAAAAGCAATGGGTTTTGTCAAGTTAAAAACGTAATCCTATGTCGCGAATACGTAGATTACAGGTGCAACTAAAATGACCTTTAATGTCATGTCATTCGCAGGGCTGCCTTTTAATGTCCACCTCTCACTAATGTGTTTATTTAGTTCGTATTTTATTTTTAAAATTATTTATTTATTTGCCCATTTTTCTCTTTATTGAATAAATCGCTAGTAATTGCTAACAACTAATAAATTTTACGTAAATTAGTGCCATGAAAATTAAAAGTTAGGCAGTGGAATAACTAAATGTACTGAAATATATCTAGCTACTAAACTGTTGTTATGTTATTAAATGTTAATAAACACCTATTAACTTCTATTACTCTGGTAACTCCCGATTATTTAAAAAGTTCAGTGGTTGAGTTAGGCGAAGAAAAATTTAAAGGTCGGTTAATCTTAAATTTTCTTTTTTAACATGAATTAGAATATGATTAGTAAATACTACTATTTTTGTGTTCCAAGTATTTATTAATTCAATGACACAAAGTCATAGGTATAGACCATTTTATATTGATTTATATCGAGTTTAGATTACGGACATATTATACGGACATTTAGTTTATTTATACAAAATCAATAAATACTATACAACGGTTTGTGATTACCTTTGTGTTTCTGTTTGAATTCGCTTGGTTATTGATTTTTGTTTTTTTTTTTATCGTGCATATATGCGATATCGTTATTTTATGAGTATTACTTAAGATGCTATTAGAATTACACCAAAGTTGTTTCATGTCAAGTCACTATCACTACCAGTCACTAGTTAGTAGTACTAGCACTAAACGCTTCCACTGCTTTTGCGGTCGAGTGTACTACGAAAATTTTAAGTAATACTCGGTTTTTGGGATTCTCGGATAAATGTTTAACGTGTGCAATGTGCTTAAGCGAATGCGGCATGAGTGTGTGTGACAAAGTTGTTGTGCGATTAATATTCCGTGTCGATCCCGTTTGCTAAATGCTAGTCTGACCGGTGGCGGAGTTGTCAAGCAGCCTTCAACATACTATATTATATATTATTATGTGGACTGTACAACTACCCATCTTTGTCAAACTAGCTGAATCGAAATTATATTTTATATCGATATCCCTGTTTTGCGTGCTCGTGCATTGAGACAACACATGCCAATGAAATTTCAGAAGTAACGTACCTTATTCATGTCAGTGAGCCCTTGAGAACGGCTGGTGCCACCTGGCCTCACCGTCGCCAGGATAAAAGGTAAACGCGTTAACCCGTTCAAATTATTACGCAACGCGAATGTGGAGTATAATAAATTCTACCATGGATAGGTGACAAAAGAACGTCTGCGAATAACCTGATGTTTTATTGGCACGAGAACGATGCTCTGTTCAGCTCAACTCGGCTGACGGCATACATTTTGGCAGGACATTTTGTTTTCGTTTCAATTATTTATTTTAACTTTTTTATTATTAATGAAAACAGCTAAGAATAATCTTAGCTTTTTTATTATTAATAGTATTCTGACTATTGTTATATCCCTATTCTACGAATTATTATTTAGCACCTTAATTTACTGATTAAGAAAAATATACACAAGGTTATTTTTTAATTACCAAAAAAATTTTGTGTGCTTGTTCAGACAAGCAAACTGTACAACTTTCACTATGGGACCAACTTTGAAATCGCTAGAAAATCAGCTGTTCCATACATATAGGTTCAGTGAATGTTGAACATTTGTATGGAACAGGTGATTTTTTTTGCGATTTCAAAGTTGGTCCTATAGTGAAAGTTGTTCAGTTTGCTTGTCTGAACAAGCACACAAAATTTTTTTGGTAATTAAAAAATAAACTTGTATAATAAAGTATTACCTACATGTGATGTTTCGTTGTAGAAAAACTATTTCAATTTACAAAAATAAACCTATATCCAATTTGTTTTGTCGTCAGCATTTTTGAGCGAAGTATCATCATCAAATTCGATGTGCTGTGGCGACGATAATTGTGTGAAATATGTGAGGTAACATTTCACCTTGGCAGTAGTAATCCGATCTCCGCTACGCCATGTGGAATGATACCTTAACTTTTGAATTACCCTTCCAACCTTCTCAACTATCCCCGTCTTTCATTTCCTTCAGCGCCTGCGTAGGAACAGCAAGAATGCAAATTGCGACTGGCGACTTCCTTCAACGTCCTACTGGTTTTGAAAGACTTTTTGTGTTTTTGCTAAATTGTTATGTGGCGGTCCTTGCAGCAGGCCGCAACGGCGAAATGGCGGAGATGGGCGCAGAGTGCATGGCAGATTTGTGGGCATCTTATCACAGCGCTCTTGGGCTCGGTAGCGGCAAACCGCCCAAGCCGCCCACGCCTCTGGGCACACAAGGGCACGCGGTGAGTTTTAAGGTGGTGCACCCTTTCACATTTTTATCAAATATTTATGATTTTTTTGTATACAATATGTTTTGGTTATACTATAAAATCGATAGCTATTGAGAGTCAGGAAGGTCTCATTTATAGTAGGTACATTTTTATAGAAAATTCAAATTCAATATGGTCGTGTACAAAATAAAAAATTTCGTATTTTAATTTAATCATTTATACATATTTTTGATTGTTCTCAAATTAATTATAAAAATAATCGCATCTCTGTCTTAAAATAGTCAAGTCAGTCAAACACATAATTTATGCAAATAAATAAATTCCTACTTGGTGGCTAACGAAATAATCAAAGCTCATTTTAAACATTATTTGAGATCGAGAAAGCTTTTAATAATTGTTATGGCAACTTAATCTTCGTTGTTTCAGAGTCCCATCCACGTGGGACCGGTGGCTACAATCACATCGGAACAAGCCGCACACGACGAGACCTCATCCTCTGACCGCACCAAGGACGATGATGACGGCGTGGACGATGATGACGATAGCGATGATCGTGTCGACCCAGCACACCACGACCCGGAGAGGCTCAAGGCCTTCAACGTAAGTTAACTTTATACCTAGTCACCAAAACGAAGATACTATGTACTAGTCTAGGCTGGCAGTCGCAACTCGCTACTGGCAGCCCGGTCGCAGCTCACTGTACGCAAGACTCCTATGAAGGCATCGAGTTGCATCGAGAAGCTAAGTGGCGCGGCCGGCCGGGCGTCGACTCTGAGCGACCGGCTCGCGTATGCTACGACCGTAATAATAATAATTACAGATAAGAATAGAAACAAAATGCTTGCACAGTCAAATGCGAAAATTATGTATGTATTGCGACATAAATATAACATAGTTGATGAAAAAAGGAAACGAATGCACATATTATATTTCCTAGCATTACTATAGCAGATTTTGCAGCGCGATTTAAAAATTTTATACCTGCTTATTTTTATGCGCAATGCCATGTTGTAGACGTGCTTTTTTGCGATATCAAGCGATTGGCGTAAAGCTTTTTGAATGTCACAAAAATATGTAACCAAAAAATTAAAATAAAATGCTTCTAAGTAAGTACCTACTAATCTTTGTATATGCCTATGGTTGATTTGAGTTGCGTGGAACTATACTGGCATAGTGGTTTTAGTGTTTCTTTCGAGCCGTTGGTACTTAAACACTGTGAGGTGTAGAAATATTTCTGGACCTTTTTTAAGCTGTGTTAGTTCGGCAATTTAGGGTTATATTAAATTTAACTTCATAGAATTGGGGTAGGTATTTTGTGTTACTTGGTTATAACATAGCAATTACCAAACCGAATTAGTTTGATGTTCGTAGGTTATAAATATCGACCAACATTTTTTTAATGGACAGGCAAAACCGTTTTCTATATCTATCCTAACTTACCCAAAGCAATAAATAAATATTATTACTTATAAAAATATATAATTTGATAAATTTTTGGATACATATTTTTACACGTTGAAGTGGGTTGACCAAGACTTTTCATTGGTCGACGGGAAATGATATAAACCTTAATTACAGATGTTCGTGCGTCTCTTCGTTGACGAGAATCTGGACAGAATTGTACCAATTTCAAAGCAGCCAAAGGAAAAGATCCAGGCTATCATAGACTCCTGCACCAGGCAGTTCCCGGAGTTCGCTGAGCGCGCTCGCAAGAGGATTAGGACATATTTGAAGAGTTGCCGCCGCAACAAGAAGGTTCGCGGCGAGGGGCCGGTCACGGGCAACGGTGGCAACGCTACTGCCACCAGCACTTGGGACACAGCGGTGAGGGTCTGATCATAGCTGGTGTTATATGTTTGCCTTTTTGATAATGATTTCTTATAACTATTATTGTACGTACCTATTTTAACCCTCGATTAATCGCGCGGTTTTAAGGCCCGTGAGCACTCGCGGGGTGCTGTGGCCACCCCAACTCTTTAAAACTAACTTTTTGGACATATAGAATGTGTGAATGCAATTATACCAGTATTTTTTAATTTGTGCTCTATTACGTATACGAATAAAAAAACATCATCAACTTTTCTGTTTTACAAAATGTTATGATAATCAGCCTTTTTATTCAAGCTATTGAGGTCATTCCATAGAAAAATTAAAAAATAACTTTTATATTTCTAACATAAACTTTCTTACTAGAAAGTAAACATAGAAATTATTAAAAAATATTTCCTATGTTTCATAACAAGAAGTATAAAAACTCGAGCTCTCGTGGGGCGTCATGACCACCCCACGCAACATTTGACCCGTCCTCACGTAGCCAGGGCTCGGGCCACAGTATCCATCCCTTTCATTTTGACGCTTTTATAGGTTATTTTTATAGTTTACAAAAACGCACGTGATCATAAACAAAGATTTTGGTATTCATTTTTACGTTCAAACCAGGGAAGTTACGGAGCTTCGACTCCGACTCCGATATGTCGGAACTTCCGATTGATCTTACACCTCCGGTTCCGACTTCGGCTCCGTAACTTTTAAATCGGAGGTTTTAATCGGAGGTCGAACCATAACACAGCGGCAGCGGCCTGCGTCGACTGTTACGAACAGGTTCATACATGTCGCGCGAGATATCCCCCCGCCTCCCGCTTCCTCGAGAAGCCTTCTCGAGAAGAACAGGCAAGAAACTCGAAAGGTCAATTTTTTTAATCTCCTCTTTTAAATCGCCATTTACAAATTTTGGTTTTGTTACATAGTCATTGAAAGTTAAGAAAAATACAATCGGTATGCTTACATACACTTAAAATGTCAAAAAATAATTTATAGACTTATACACTAATCATAATACATAAATTATGTTGTTATCAAACATTTGATAACTTAGTCTAATTCAAAATCAGTGTCAATTCTTTTCTGCCAACAACATTTGTTAACATCAATAGCTATACACAACAACACGATTATTGGCATTATAACGAATAATAACTTCATATTAACACCAGGCATTGGCATCATTTAAATAATCGATGACTTTATAATATCCTTTACTCATTATTCTTTTTTACATGCGCTATAAACTTATGAAAAGGCAAGTCAGTTACACTATGTGGAACTTTGTTGTAAAAAGTTATACATTTCTCCATAAATGAGCCTCTAGTTTTTTGGAGTCTGTACGTTGGAACGGCAAGTTTATTTTTATTTCTTGTGTTGTGGTTATAGATATTTGTTTTGATTTTTGCGGCTTAGTATCAATAAAAGTGATATGTTTTTGTGTTGGACAATGAAACCAAATTCAAGTTGTATTTGAAACTACTTCATTGAAGTTAATTCAGATTCGGCAAAGTGTAAACTGTGTATGAAGACGTATTCAAGAAAGGGAGGTACGACAACGTCGTTAAAAGATTATTTAAAGTCTGTCCATGCCACTGAATACGAACAATTAAGAAACATGCCAATTTTTTTATTGTTTGTATTTTATTTTATAATTAAAATGAAAAAGTTGGACTGAATAATGTTTTATTTGTCTTTAAATAAAAAATCTCTCTCCTGCGACCACTTCAGCTTCAGACGCTGCCTCCGCCTCCGACTCCGGTTCCGACACTGGTTCCGACTCCGGTTCCGACTCCGATAAATCAAATTTAAAAACTCCGACTCCGCCTTCGGTTCCGATAAAATTACCTCCGTTACATCCCTGGTTCAAACATGTCTGGAATGCTGACAGCACCCCGCGCGAGTGATCACGGGTTAACATAAAAATTGGTCACGCTTGTACCCAATGAGATGATGAAGTTTTTACTTATTATGGAGTACTACATATGACTTTAAAAAGCTTAAGTTATGGATCAAATCCAGTGACAATGAGAACGGTGGTTTTTAACCAAAGCGCACGGAACATAACTATTTCCGCTCTATCGCTCAGGTGCGGCCGACGCCGGCGCACCTCACTTCGGTACAAGCGGAACACATCCTCGCGCAGGCCTGCGAGAACGAGAGCCTCAACGCCAAGCGGATGCGCCTGGGACTCGAGCCGGTCAGTCAGCCAATGCCCACTGTGCCCACGCCAATGGTAAGCCTAGGTCCTCCCGTCGGGTGCTTGGTGCTTTTCCACCGATAACGTGCTAGGGAGCTGAGCGGTACGAGGATGCGTAGCGAGGCTGTAGGGCGGTGTGGGCGCTTATCTCTGTTTCCACCACAGACGTGAATCTAACTTGATGCCGCGAGTGTGTGTACTTCGAGTGTAAAGTGGAAAAGCAACGCTCCCCCTCTTAAATGTTACCGACACTGACCGTCTAACCAAATTTAGAAAAAATCCTAACTGCATGGTATTGAGCTGCAGGAACTAAAAGATAGAGACAAATTTTGATGATATTTATTGCGCGTGACTTCTTCGGTTTCGTGCAGATGGAAAGATTGGCGTTATCTAGTTCGATTAATGTCTGTGGTTTCCATCATAGATGTGCGAGGAAGCTGAGTCGTGATGTGTAGTTTTTTCTCATGTCTACGAACGCGAGGACCGGTGCGGTGGAAGTGGGGCGGCGCAAGTCTTCGTTCTTCACATCTAAACGCATCCTTAGTACAGTCGGTCAAAAAAGTGGCTTACCACCCTAAAGTTGAAATTCAGTTTCATGTCATAAAACAACATACTGACAGCTAGACCAAGGTAAGCTTTATTTTGCTGATACGCGAAGTTTCGTAAAACTGTTACACCACTTTCTTCGCCGACTGTACACATTCGTTGAGCGCATACTTACATCCTTCACTTGTTTTTAATTAAAAACTCCGCTCCGCTTAACACTTTTCCACCACAGCTGTGCTAGGCGAAGCGAAGAAAATGATGTAATACTAGTAAATTTTTTTCTTGCTTGCCGCTCAGCTTCCTATCGCTATTGATGAACATTCAGCACGATAAAACTGACAAAATCACACGATATATCGATAAAAGTGAGACACACGATTATGATTTTTTTCGTTGGCAATTATTTAAAGTTAGGTGACTGGTATAGATAGAACCTGATAGAAAAGAAATGTGTCTTGAGTCAATTGAATTGATTTTGGCGATGAGCACGTTACGCCTTTTCGATGGGCCACTTTTTTAAATGGAATGTAAAATACGAGCAAACTTTATATTTAGAAAAATTTGCATTCACAATACCACAAAATGCTTATTAAATAAGTTTGAGTAGGCTTATTGAAACGAATACGCATAAATGCATTTACGAAATTAGAAAAAAAACTGTTAAACGATTTCAATAATTGAATGTGAATGACATTTGCAAGTACTGTTTAGTTTTTAACGGTTTTGTCTAGCTTGCCCTGTTTGTTGTTGTTGAAGATGTTGGGCCAAATTTATCTTAATTAAAATTTAATCCCTTTCCTGATGACCGATTGATCGAACTTTAGTACATATCTTTAATTCTGGTGGCAATACAATTATGTATGTTCAGTATCATTGTAAATCCAAGATGGCCACCACAAAATGGCGCATTATACATTTTTGCAACGCCCCGAATATATGTATCAAATAAAAGGGCACGTTTTCAACATAATGATCACAAGCAATGTGACAAATAGTAATCAGACTGCTGAATAGTAAAGATTTTATCGCTTATCATTTATACATTACCTTCATTTCGTATCATTCACAACAATTGAGAATCGCCTATTGTCATTGCGTTTTAGCAGCCGCTTTTAGTAACCGTAAGTTGATGCGATGGTAACAACTGAGTGTGCTGACGACGAGCGTTTGCGCAGGCCATAGACACCGCTCCGCAGGCCGGCGCGGCGGGGTCGTTCTTGGGTATGTACGGCGCCGCCGCCGGCATGGGCCCCGGCGGCCCCGCGGCCGGTCTCGGGCCCGCGGCTCTGAAGCCCACCAGCTCCCAGGCCAGCCCCACCGCCGAGGCTCTCATCAACAACAACTCGAAGATCGACAACGCAAACGGGAACGCTGGCAGCAAGTCTGCTAGGTTTGTACTTTTCTCTTTTACGTATGGCTCGACGGGACCTTAACACTAAGCGTACACTCGTAAGCCATAATAGGATGAGCTGAAATTTTTTCTTTGAATAAAAAACAAGATGGCCGCCTCGAAGATAGTTAAATTATGTAATACTTTACAAACAACTTCACCCATGAATATCGATCTACTCGCCGGCCCCATCATTAAATACAGTTACCATTCAAATTTCGTTAATATAAAATACCTAATGTCGCCGAAAACGACTTTGCAGTTACCATATTCCATTGAAGTTTACGATTAAAGAAAATTCCAAGCTTCGACCATAAAAATACTCAAGCGTCGCCATTTTGAGCTCTGGCGTCCCCACGCTCGTGTTGCATGTCGGCAGGTTTTTGGGACGGGACCGCGGTCCCAAACGCCCCCTTGGGATTAATTCCATAATTTTGATGCGGCTTTCGGGACCAGGACAACAGTCCCAAACACCACCTTGGAATAAATAATTATTTCAAATGGTACAGCAGAGCCACAAATATCCTAGTTCCTTTCTTTATTTCTTATGTCGGGAAGGTAGAGTCAAAGAAAAACAACAGCTGATGAAATAATCTTGTTTTTCGTTAGTCTCGCTAAAACTCAAAAACATTAGATCATAAGACATTACAGGTGATATGAAAAACCTACATGGAGTCAGCTAGTCTATATAAATAAAAATCAATGTATTACTATGTTTGTTTGTCCTCTATGCGTTCCGAAACCATTCATCAGATTGTAATGAAACTTTGGTAGGGTGTTATGGGGACACCCGTGAGGGTTCCTAGCAAAAAAAGGCATTTACGTGGCATTGCAGCGCATGCCGGGTACAGCTAGTAATATATATTTATTTTAAAAATGCAGTTTTAATTAGAATTAAATCTTAATCAACATTTCTGCTTATTACTATTAAGACTTCAATCTGCATGATTGCACATAAAACCGAATGCTAATAAACAATTGGATACTTGGGTTTATTGGTATTACCTAAGTTTGTCGCACATAATAACAATGTTTATAGCATTGTTGTGTTCCGACAATTAAAGGTAAGATAGCCAGTTCCTCAGTTGTTGAGGAGTCCAGGTGAAGCTCGCTTCCTTATCGTCACTTACCATCAGGCGAGGTGAAGGCCGAGAGCTTCCCTGTCATATGTAAAAAAATGCAAATCTTACATAATAATATTATAAAGAGGAATGATTTGATTGTTTGTTTGTATTGAATAGACTCCGAAACTACTGGACCGATTTGAAAAATTCTTTCAGATCACGATTTCACAATTCCTACGTGTTTGTTAACGAACTCCTCCGAAACGGCTTGACCGATTTTTATGAAATTTTTTGTGTATATTTGGTAGCACTGAGAATAGGTCGTAGGCTATTTTTTATATCCCCAGTTGATAAGGATGGCCCTCCAGAAATTTTTGAGCTTTGAGCTTTATTAAAGCGAAACGTAGTTTGCGGAAACAGCTAGTATTAGGTATATACCTACGAACTATGTTTCGCCATAATAATTGTTGGAATAGTGACCACTTACCAATCTTTGTATAAAACTAGTCATCACCGTATTAAAGATGTTTTGATTGACAGCTAGCTTCTCTCCATACTATAATTGTGCCGGCCACGACATTGTTCCGATTCCGACAATGTAACTACTAGGACTAAAACTGTGCAACTAGTTACATCAATGTAACTTAGAATGTAACTACTGGGAATAGAGCGTTAAAACTGAATCTCCAACGTTTATTTACTTCTTACAATAATTGTAAAAAAAAATTGGAGAAGGTCACCTCTATCACCTAGGGCAGTGGTTCCCAATTACTTTTTCTTGCGTACCACTTCAAGAAAGACCTGAAATTCGTGCACCCCTTATTGCAGGAATAATAAATAAAAATTAAATCGGGTTTTTGGCGTTTATTATTATCTGAATACAGTTTAAATGATGGTGAAAATAAGTTTAATGTGACAAATGTGTACGTTTTTTTGACATAACTCTGAAAAATCTGGTTGCTCATTGGTTAGTTTTAGCCTCAAGTCGTTTTCAAGTTGAAGTCTGTGACGATGTTTAGTTTTTATGTTTGACATGGTCAATAAACCGCGCTCGGAAAGCTACGTCGTGCAAAATGATAGTAAATACTTAATTGCTGCTTCGCTAATACGATAAATGTCCTTTCGATTAATAATCATTATTCGGTTATTAATAATCCACAATTAAAACAACACAATTAAATAAGCACAGCGACACCACGACTCAGGACATAAGCAAAATAGCAAATGAAAACTAAAATAGGCGGGTAACAGGCGCACAACTCTGTCTCCTTTACAGAACAAGGATACTTTTTTTTATACATACTACAAGGTCTCCTTTCCTTACTGCTCGTGTACCGGCCGCGAAGCGCGGTAGGTGCGCGGTAATTTTTTTACGAATTAAATTATCTTATTCAAGAGATTGCCGCGCGTACCCCTTGATGCAACGTCGCGTACCACTAATTGGGGACCACTGACCTAGAGGTATAAAGAATAGCTTACGACCTATTCTCAGTTTTACCAAATATACATAGAAAAAATCATTAAGGAGATAATCATAATCATTAGATTTCACAATTATATCATTACGGCACTAATTGTAGGAATAGTAGATATTTAGTCCATCTCCTACAAATATAGTTCCAAAACGTGGTCAATCCGTTGCTTTTTTATGTTGGCAAGATTGATAGATTTATTTTCCAAGTGGAATTTTAAGAAAAAATCTTATTATATTTGAAGTGTTTGTTCTATATTTCACAGACTAACACTACGAGTGTTATTCTGAGCCGTTTGTGTTATTTGTATCTCTGTGTTATTCTAGTCTATAGTCAACTCAAAGTAATTACTTCGGTGCTTACCCGTGGTACTACCGTTGGTACTACTGGTAGTACCAACGGTAGTACCACGGGTAAAATTAATCACCCGTAGTACTACCGGACACGTGAATAGTACAACGGGCAAAAAAAATTACCCGTGGTACTACCAGTAGTACCAACGGTAGTACCACGGGTAAGCACTGAATTACTTGACTAAAAGTTGTTACTTAAGTTGTGATTTTTATATAATAAACTTACTGTGACAATAATAAAATTGTCTTATTTATTGCGTTCGGTGCCGCAGTCAGTAGTTCGCGCGTCCGGCCTGTGATAATGGCGGTTACGCTTTCGCAATGGTCCGTCACGATATGGGTGACCAAAGGCTAGTTAAACCGTTGCTCCCAGGGGTATTTGCAATCGTTAAAATATACCAACCTGCACTAGGTGATGATGCACTAGATGACAACTTAAGAAACGACTTCTATTCGACTATAGATACGAGTGTAATATTGGTTATATAACAGTATTAGTAATAAATTTAATTTTGTTATTTTTTAGCCCGGCTTCTTCCCCGGCTCCACTCTACAGATCATCGTTCCCCAACGCTTTCGGAAACCCGCAGCCTTACGGAAGGCAAACGTAAGTTTCAGTTTAATAATCCGAATTAAATATGAGTATTTACCATTATTTTTTAGTGAAGTATGTGTATCGAAAGTTGTTTACTTAAAATATTTTTTTCTAATGCATATTTGAATGACAAACCAATATTTGTTTTATTGTAGTATTGCTGCCAACACAGCCTCTCTCTCTGGCAACTCTCTGTTGTCCACTTTGACTTCGCTGCCATCCACCGGTATGTACCTTGCTGATTCAAATAAACGTATTATTTAATTGTATTTTTTTTTATTTTACTGTAAATAAAATGTGCCGTCTGTTATACTGGAGCTTTTGAGCTTTCACTGTAACGATAAGACAATGGGAGCAAGCTTTATCTGCGTTCTTCAAACGCAGAGGAAATCTTCATACTGCTAATTTGTCATGATATTATTAATGTAGAGTTAAGCCGGCTTCCCACGGCGCATGATTTCACGGGCCACCTCGGGTGAGCTCGCGCCGACGCGCTGTGGGAAGGGTGTCGTCCGTGACGGCCCGAGGTGGCCCGGGCTTGCCCGTACGTATCCGCTGAATGTCGGTAGCTTCAAAGGTTCCAAGGCGATTGTAGCGGAGCCCATGATGCTATATTTGCAGTCACTCGAGCGCTCTCGGGACCCTACTCATTTCGAAGATTAGATAGTATAAAGAAAATATGTCAAATTATTTTTTTACGTCTACGTCTTGGGGAAATTGTTAGAAATTATATATTTTTTTGTGATTTTCAAGTTATTCTGCACAGATAATAAAAAAATTTTGAACCGCGCTCGAGAATCCCGAGGGATAATTTTTTTCAACTTTGTTACCTCATCATTTCCTTACGTCACGCCCAAATCGTCAGATTATTGAAAAACACTTTTCAACATGTAATTAAAACATAAGACCGTAATCTGGCGCGCTCGAGTATTTCACGGTATCGATATTTTTACTAATCCTTCCTTACAATTACGCCCCTATATTAAGGGCTGAGATTTGGTAGAGATAATTTCTAAGGGGCAAGGTTTCTCCTATACATTAACTTGATGCGCCCGAATGACTGCAAAAATCCCCTCTTGGGCTTTCCTATTACGAGCATGCCCGCTACCTCAGGCCGCGTGGCTTCCCACGGCCCGTTACCGTGGGAAGCCACGCGGCCTGAGGTAGCGCGAGCTCGCCTGTGGCTCGGGCTTGCCCGTGAAAATCGGCGCGGCCTGAGGGCGCCCGTAAAATCACGCGCCATTGGAAGCCGGCTTTATACTGATCAACTGGAAATATTGCGATTAGGAGTGACAGCTTTATATTATCTTTCCCAATTAATGTTATGAGTGATATCTCTGTAATTCTAATGTAATAAAAAAAATTAGGGGTTGGAGTGAACGCTGCTATGGCTGCATACCAAAGCGCTCTGCTATCGGCTATGGCCGCTCATACTCACACTTTCCCGACTAGTCTATCTGGTAAGTAAATAGAGTCATGATATGAAAAATATAATTATAATTACACCCACTGGTTAAATCAACTATATTTTATTTATTTATTATTCATGGAAAACATTTAATTAAACATTTAATTTAATAATATAGTAACAGTGAACTAGAATACATAATAGTATATATATTATTTACAGTAAGTAACAAGCCACATCAATAACTTATCAATTGTTTTAATTTATCATCATCATCATCGTCACAGCTCATATTCGTCCCCACCGAGGGGTTCGAGCCTACCCTATGTTACGGTGATTAGGCCTTAGTCAACCACGCTGGCCCAGTGCGGATTGGTCGACTTCACATACACCATTGAATTTCTTCACAATTGTTTTAATTAATTGATATTTATTATTATTGTTAAAGCATTATACTAAACACTTGGTAAAGAAAACTACTATATAATTATTAAACTGTGCAGTTATAGGTGTAGGTAAAACAAAATATAGCCATTGCAGAATAAGCGTGAATTTCAGCTTTGCAGATTCAAAAATAAAATAATAAAAATTCTTTATTATTTTGGAAAGACTAAAAAACTGCTTTGTTTGTTTAGCAGCCCCAACAGACCTGTCACTGAAGAGCACTGTGTCATCGGCCTCACTTCACCCGACTTCAACCGTCACTTCTCTGGCCGCCAACTCTGCATCCTCTACCAAAACTGCTCTGGCCTCTCAAAAGCTGTCTGGGGCCGAAGTAGGAGCTGTGCGCCAACTGATCACTGGCTACCGTGAATCTGCTGCTTTTCTGTTACGCTCCGCTGATGAGCTGGAGGCTCTCGTCGTAAACCAACCGTAGAGTTCTACCAAATCCAACTTATCAAATATGTTTGGATTTAATTTTGGTTATTTCTAAAATGTGAAACTTTTTGTTGTTGTGCGTGCGCAAAACGGAATGTGCAGTAAACCGAATTGAACTATTGATGGGAAATTGAAATTTTCGCACGCATTACAACTATTTTGGACTACTTCGATGATATTTTGGTCTTTAACTTTTATTCAACATAAATTACTTATTTGTAATGTTAGATTATGCACAATTATTTGTTCTATGTCAGTTGTTAAACGCATGTGTTTGTTTTAAGGCATTTATCAAATGTCCCTTTGATGTTGCGTTAGATATTATTTAGTGGTACAAACATGTAATTCTGATTCGATACAGATATCTCTGGATAAATTAATTAATCATTGCTTGTCATATTCGTATCGCAAAGTAGTAGGTTAATAAATGTTACACGTGTCTACAAGCTAATGGTAAATTACAACTTAATCTATTCTGTGTACGAGTATCCACTTCTAGACGGCCTAGTGTTGTTAGTTTACTGTTCTATGTTCTTATCAAGTAAAAATCTTTGTCCAAGTAGAAAATAGGTGTTCAGTAAATGTATTACTTCTCACAAGTCCAGTATCTGTAATATATTTCTTACTGTCATTTTCATTTTGTAGAAAATCTACGTTTGGCCATTTGAAACTTGTTTGATGAGTCCAAATTTTTTTGATTTCTTGTATATTTAGACTTAAGGAATAAAATCAGGGAGGTATAGGGTAAAAATTTCGATTTCTGGGGTCTGGGGTGATCGTTAATTAGGTGATATTAAAATTATTTCATCGAAACGTGCATAGGACATCTATTCATAGGTAATACCTATCTTCGTGTTTTAAGATTTTCATACTACATAATAAGAAGCTTCACTTACACTTTTTAAAGGGTGAATATATTTTAGTGTTTTAAAATGGCATTTTAGACGTAAGAAGCACGAATTTATTTGTTATTTTGCACTATGCAAATAGTGCGGTACCTAGTTGTACTTTTATGATTAAAATATCTCTCATTAATATATTATTTTAAACTGTTAGGGTACCTTATACGATTGTTCGATTGGTCCAATCCATTTTTTCCTTCACCTTCTGCTGTTAGTTTCTGTAGATTTTCAAAATATTTTCCTGAATCACGAAATATTTCATATTATCTGTCGTATTTAATATTCGTTACCATAGAAAATGGCCATATGCATGGCCAAGTTAAGTATAATTAGTGTTACTGCTTTTATCTGTGTAGAAGATGTTTGATTTAATAGTGAATATTTCAGAATCTCATAGCCATGTTTCATCCAATATCCACATCGTAATCGTATATTCCGTTTAGCTGGTAACATTTAATCTTAAGTAAACTAGTAAATGTTCGGCCAGTGTTAGTCGATTTATCAATAACCAGTAATTTCTTAGTTTCGATCGATAAGTGTAAAACAGTAATACGAGTAGTTATGTGTATTTAAAATGATTAAATAACTTAAAACGCTTATTATGTTGCAACTTATTAATTTTATAACTTCATTATATTCATCTACCTGTTTAAGGGACACTATATGCAAAGAAGATTGAAAAAATATGTATTAATATATATCACTATTATCTATGTCCAGGTCAGATCCGAAGATACTGTTCAATAGAGAGTAGCTGTTGAAACAATTTGCTGTTTTAGGATAAAATGTTACGCTTGTTGCCAGTTTCAGTAAAAAAATTGTAAATTCACTTTTGAATGAAATAAAATTTGCCAAAGAAACGGATTGATTGATATTGTATGAGTGGGATTGCTAAATTTAATGTATTATATGTTATTCTAATTTTTTGTCGATTAACTTTAGCCTAGTTTTGTCTAAAGAGTCATTCCATTTTTTTCTAAAGAATATCATCGGTGCGGTAAAAATACTGTAGTCATTGTAAATGGAAATGTAAAAAGTATGTTTAGTATATTATTTAAAGTTGGTTAGAGATATGCGAAAGTTAATGTTGAGGTTTGAAATATCGGAAAAAACGAAATTTTAATGTTAATAAAAAGAATTTGTTAGAAATTAATATATATTATTATTATAGATGTATAAATGGTTTATATTATTATTATTTGAAATAATTACAAAAAAGAGGAAAAAAATCAACACGCGGGAATTGTTACTATTAACGATATGAGAATGTAGTTATAATTTATTGATTTCAAAATGTGATTCTACAATTTTGAAAATTTAAATAAATATGCTCATTTACGGTGAAACCGTGCGTTTCGTTTATAATACCTGTTGTAGTACTAACTAAGCAATGTTAGAGCCATTCCATTCTAGCCACCATTTTAACTTGTAACTTTAAAAAAAAAAAAAAGTCGCCCCACTGGAATTTTTCTCCTGTATCGTGGAATATCACGTGCACATACACCCAGACTGCCATACAAATCATTTGTCCCGTACGGGAATCGAACCCGCGACCCGTTACGCAGTAGGCGATCACTCGACCTCGACGCTAACCGTGTCGTCAAACTGTAGGTGCATGGTACGTAAGTTGAAAATAATAAGTGCTGTTTACGAAATGCAATCGTAAAGCTGTCGCGTTCCGCACTTTGAAATCCGAAAACCATAGCTACTAGGCAGATTTAGCAATCCTTAGCATTTGTTTTTGAGATTGCACGTATACAGATAACCGCATTTACGTGCTGCTCATAATGATGTACCGCGTACAGTATGCTTATGTAAGTTGCCTTCCAATTCTGTTTGTCCAAGAGTGCAAGTTTGCCTAAAGCTAATTTTATACAGTACGTACATAGGTTGAATTTGAATAGCACCCAACCTATACACAGTGTTTCATAATAACCAATAAATAAACAATTCATTCAACCCAAAATTTTCATGTATGTCATAGATGTCTATGATTTATATGAAAATTTTGGGTTGAATGACATTACGGGTAAACACAAATTAATAATTAGTTTTCGATAAGGAATTGATTATTTATTGGTTATTATGAAACACCGTGTATGTGCCTTTTGCGCTTATTTCGCAGGTTAAACGTAGGTATCCTATTTCATAACCATATTGGCAATCTTTCTGGACTGCTGAGAAAAGAAACACACGTCTTAATTTAGGTACTAATTCTTTATATTAATATATACTGTATACGCCAAAGTGTTTGAAAATCTTGTAGTTACCAAATGTGTTAAAGCATAGTAATCGCTTTAAAGACATGAATCTTGAAAGACATGGAATTTCATCACCATAATCATCATTTCAGCTAAGAGACGCCCACTGTTGGACATAGGTCTCCCCAGGGAATTTAAAGACATGAAATTCCTGGCTCTTACAAATTGCCTCACGGAAGGTATTTCAACCTATTCCCACATAGATGGGCCTTATGAAACTGTCATTACGTACCTAGGTAGTTTGGTTGTCACAACGATAGATCTTATTCTGATTATAAAGCCTAAAATATCTTCAGCGATATGTTCTGGTTAAATCAAGTGAAATTTATTTTATTTCATTACACATAATACTTTTCAGTGACGAACCATAATTTATTACTGAAAATGCAATTTTTTATAAAACAACTCTAAAGTTTGTCATTTGGAACACCTCGTATTAGCAGCAGTTTTTAGGGGTGCTTTCTCTCTGTCACGTACCTACAAGTGAACTTGACGTCCCTTAGCGAGTTGTCATTCATTTGCACTAAACTAGGTTACCTATTCGGATTCGATTAATTGAAAATTGAATTTTTTCTTTACGTTCTCATCGTGGTGCAAAACACTACAAAATACGTAGCTATAATAATTATCAAATGAACGAATAACACAATAATCACAAAACACGGAAAGAAATGTATTAAGTATAGATAAAATGTGACATAATAAGCACCACCCGCTAATTACAAAATTAATAGTAAAAAGTTATACACAAATAAAGGGTGGTAATTTAATAATGTGTTGAGACAAATCAGGCGCCTGGGAACCTGTCGATGTTCGGGTCCAGCCTTGGATCAGCCATAAGGAACCGTGTCGCGTTCGTGATGAAGTCCATATTTGTCGGCGAACCGAGGTATGAGAACATTGCCGGGAATCGCACCGTTCCACACCTAAAAAATCACAATTGTGGCCACTGATATAATGATGACACTAAACTCGTTTTTTTTGAAAACAAGACATGTAACAATGAAAGATTGAATGAATTTAATGAAATGACAAATTTATCAATACCATTAAAAAATTCCACGCCAGAGAGAAGTAGAACATAGAACAGAACATGACTGTGTTGTGTACGATGTTGACGTCACTTATCTTTTATGAAATTCAGATTTTATTGATTTATTTCTACCTATTTAAGCCAAAGGAGATAAACAAAATGCAAAGTTCAGAAAATTTAATATAACAAAAAATGGTATTCCATAATGCCGAAATTCTGCACGGGATTCAATTGGAAAAGTTTTTTCGTATTTTCTACTTCATCAATTCAAAAATTACGCCAAAAGTTGAAACGACTCATTAGTAAACGGGTTAGTTGGTGGTGGAGCTTCTGAGTCCGTCTGGCTAGCTACTATCGTCTTGCCTAAGTTTGTCGCCATAATAACAATGTAATAGCATTGTTGGGTTCCGACAATTAGACATAGGTCGACTTAGAATTTAGTCGTATCGTCACTTACCATCAGATGAGATGAAGGCCAAGGGCTACACTATCAAATGTAAAATTAATTACTCGTCATGGGGATTGCTTAACTGTTATTACCTATATGTCAAGTTTGATAACAACATAATTTGTTGTTAGGTTTCTAATATTCAAAATGGGTGCTAGGACAGCAATAGTATTTTTTATCTTTTGAAAATTTATAATAATGTGAAAAACGGCGTTTTAGACATAGAGATAATATAAGAGCTTCCGAGTTTCTTGTCTGATTTTGTCGTTAGGGCTTTTCCAGTTTTCGAACAAAATTAATGTACAGCAGTGAACTTACTGCTGTTCACATTTTCCACATATACCAGTTGCAGACATCTTTAAAACGACAGTTACGATATACTCGTACGTAATGCATGCATAATTATACAAGGTTAAAATGTTCTCTACTAATTAAAATTTTGTGTTCGTTATTGATGTCAGTAAGTATAATAATCAATGTAGATTAAAAATGTTCTAATTTGAAATTTTGATCTTAACTAGTAGATGATAGTGTCTGGGTGCTGATAATAACTATAATCCTGTATTGTAACAAGAACAAGTCAGAAAAATAAATTGTAGCCGTGACTCCTAAACTAGTATTAACTGTTTTTCAGGAGCCAGTTCCTTCCCAATAAAGTTTCCCAAAAATTCTGAAGTACAACAAGAGGATTTTAAATATATTAATTAAGTACAATTTTTGACAACAAAGAAAATTAAAAGGAAAATTTGACAACATAAATGAAGCTTTAATTTGATTTGATATCTAATATCTAGAATTGTGATAAAGGACCAGTTAATAACTTTAGTTAAGGCTAACGGCCCTTTGCTTAGCCCAAAGTAGATAACAACAGTATTTTTCTTTCTCTTAGCAAAACAAAGGAAAACTTACAACCGACGAATCCCCCACGAGGCGAGACCCCACAGCACTCCATCGCTCACCGCAGGAGCTCCGGTATCGCGCTGTGTTAGAAAGAAAAACATAAAAATAAGAGTAAGTAGACATCTCGTCTGCAAAAATCTCGCCCACAAGCGAATTGTGCCCATCTGTAAAATGATAGGGCCGCACTCACCAAAATGTAATTTTATGTGTGCGCCAATTATATATGTGAAATTAAACTGAGAGTCAAAGGAGTCAAGTTATTTATTATGGAGGCCTACGTGCACGGTGGGCCAAGTGCACGCCGCCGTAAGGCCCTCCGTCTGGGGATTGTCCTGGTTTTCTCGGGCAATCGCCCCTTGGTGATAGCCTGACCAGCTGGTAGTGGCGTCGCAGTGTGGACCTTACCATGCGCACCTATAAGAGCAGGGAGAATACCGGGGGGTTTTAGTGGGTAGGCCTGGCACTCTGCGGGGAGAGCCCACCCCCACACACGCTCATCGTCTATAATCAACGGCGGGTACGGTGCGTTTACGCATTTCCCCCCGCAAAAAGAGGAAGTCAATTTATTTCAATCATTTAGGAGCGCCTGCCACAATGCCTTAAGCCAGGGTTTTCAAGCAATGCGTCGAAATCAGTTATAACCTATGCCGTGGAGACGTGGACACACCGTTAGTCTACAAGTTTAAAGTCGCTCTGCGCGCCATGGAGAGAGCTATCTCGATTTCTTTTTGTAAGATAAGGCACGAAATGAGCACATTCGTCATGGGACGAAAGTCATTGACATCGCTCAAACGATTACTATGCTGAAGTGGCAGTGTGCTTTACGTTTGCCGTAGAACCGACAATCCAGGGCAGACAGAGTCTTGGAGTGGAGACCGCATTTCGACAAGCGTGGCTTCTCGTGTAGCGTAGACTCCCTGTGACGATGGGCCGACGACTTTAGGACTGCTGGCAGCAGTTGGACGAGGGAAGCTCACGATCGAAATTTATGGTGCGACATGAAAGAGGCCTGCAATCTGCATTTAACAGGGGCCGTCCCCTGTTCAATGCAGATTGCAGGCCTATTATTTATAGTTTTAATTGATTTATATACGTGTTCGTCTTCACGTCAGTAAAAATACGGGCGTATACCTGGGGCAGGCTTATAGCTAGCAGTGAGCACTTCTAGCTTTAAAAGCCTAATCAGTAATTTATGCCATCTCCAAATTTGGTGGCCCAGTGAGGGTGGTAGAGACGCCGGAGCGTCATTGATCAACATGGTGCTCCTTTAGGTGTTGGAACCCTTCCACATTTCATGTAGATTATACCAATTAATAGATACCTATTGAAAAAATTGCAATTAAATTTATTCCTGTGGTTTTATTTCACCTGGCTTTACCTCTAGCTATAATATAATAATATATATTTATTCTCTCCGCAATCTTAAGAATAATTCAGTTCGGCTGATTTTAATCATCTAGGGTGTACATGTTTATTGGTAGTGGTAGTCGCAGTGTGGAACACCGGGTGGTTTAGTGGGTAGGCCTGGCACTCTGCCGGGAGAGCCCCACACACGCTCGTCGTCTAGCCAACGGCGAGTACGGAGCGATCACGCATTCCCCTCGAAAAAAAAAAGGGTGTACATGTATAAGATTGTAGGAGACTGGTGGCTGACCTAAGCTAACAAAGCCTGTACTTCAGACCACCAGAGCCCACGTGGAATGAATCGATCAGGGACAGAACTACGGTACAACTATAACTTAATACTCTAGGAGAGAAAGAAAATAGTAGATTGTATGAAAAGATAGCAAAGTAGTATTTTTACGGCAAGGGCGCTACTTTGAACCACGAGCGAAGCGAAGGATTCAAAGTACATCGCCCGGGGTACAAATAATTTGCTCTCGAGTCATATACTCTACTTTTCATCCCCTTTCTATGAGAAAATAAATAAGAGACGGTGTTATGTACCTAATTAATGAATATATTTATTTAAAAAAGAGATGTGAATATAAGTAATAGTTATTGTTTCAGGAGTTAATGCATTGTCACTCTCATAATTCGACGTAGAACTCATTATTTTTGCAAAATACAACAAAGTACTTATGTACTGATGTTTTTTGTCAGTTACCGCCGGGGCCGCCGCCTTGCAGCCAACACGTACCTACCAGCCAGAGCCAGTAATTCAGACAATAATACATGTTCTAAATTCAAATCTCATTCCCGCCGGCTAAAAAGTTCTTAACAGAAAAGAAAAATAACTAACATGCGGTTGTATGAAAAACTAAGCGCTTATAACTAGGGTTATGAGAGCACTGACCGCCTACGTTAGCTACTATATCTACAGGCGGGTTCGTATGATCTAAAACGCTACTATCTACAGGAAGTAGGTATGTGGTGGTAATAAATAATCCTGACTTACGGTGCACGGAGCTCTCTTCCCGTTTTGGGAGAGGCATATGAAGTTTTCTGTGACAGTGACACCGAACCGCTGGGTCACGTTGTTGCACTTCGCTCGGTCGATCAGCCGCGCGTAGTACACTTGGAGGGATACAGACTTCTTGTCGAATATACCGTCGCGCTGTAACAGGCTGAACATTAGTATCCAACGTCGTAATTACAAGTTTTTCCATGGTAAAAATCACAAATACAATTTATCAATTAAGGGATTGTATATTACAAAGCAGCTGCAGCGAGCAAAGACGCATGCATGCTACGCAGGTTTGTCGCAATGTCAGATCAGCAGGCCTATTACCGATCTCATGGTCGAATGATATCATGATGAATTCATAAGATTCAATCAGATTTTTGATCATTCGTTCATTATATCATATTGGCGTAGGTATAGGGGGGCTTGGGGTCCGGACACCCCCCATTGAAAATCAACATACACTAGATAGAATGAAATTTTCCTTCCATGTCTCAGTATACACTAGGCAAATTGAAGTATTCATCTGGACCGCCTACGCCTACGCATTGAAAAGTTATACCTACGCGGCTTAGGCGTTTATATGGATCCTGGTACATGGAAGGAAAAGTTCATTCTATCTAGTGTATGTTGACGCCTATGTTATATCGTGACATCATTGAAATAACGCCTAATGATATCATTACAGATCGGTAATACCGAATGAAGCGTTTCATGACTTCCTTATCACAAAATACCATGTCATACGATAAAAAATCCATAATAGGCCTGCAGAAGGTCTCAACTCAACAAATTAACATTCGCGTTCGTTTCGTTAGAACGTATCGAACGGCATACATTGCCGTTGAATGTTTCGTAATGTGGAATCATTCCCATAAATTTTGTTATTTTCTAACTTCGTTATAATTTTGAACACTGCGGACCCACCATATTACTGGCCATACCCCTGGGGGTATACGTTGGAACTCAACTATGCCACCATAGTATGTTGGGGTTTGAATGTTTCAAAATCGATATAGGTGAATTGTTACTTGTCTAGGTCCCCACGGACTTTCTTTTTAGGGTTTCGTAGCCAAATGGCAAAAAACGGAACCCTTATGGGTTCGTTATGTCTGTCTGTCTGTCCGTCCGTATGACTTTTTTCCGAAACTATAAGAACTATACTGTTAAAACTTGGTAAGTAGATGTATTCTGCGAACCGCATTAAGATTATCACACAAAACTAGAAGAAAAAAAAATTTTTGGGGTTCCCCATACTTAGAACTGAAACTCAATATTTTTTTTTCATCAAACCCATACGTGTGTATCTATGGATAGGTCTTCAAAAATGATATTGAGGTTTCTAATATCTTTTTTTTTTCTAAAATGTGTGTACCACTACCACCCCCCTGTAACTTCTAAAATAAGAGAATGATAAAACTAAAAAATATATGATGTACATTACCATGCAAACTTCCACCAAAAATTGGTTTGAACGAGATCTAGTAAGTAGTTTTTTTAATACGTCATAAATCGTAAACCGCAATTTACCTTTCATTCAATCAACTCAAATATAAAAATAAAAAACAACAAACACAAACAATTTCATAAACATAAACCGTAAGCATAAACCGTGAACCATTATTTTCTAATAATAAAAATTCCATCATTTAGGTACCTAATTACAAAGTTTACTTATCAATAACTTGATAAAAAAATACACTATTATTAAAACATCGATCAAAGTTACAACGAACTACAAGAACTTTTATATTATGTTATTTGCTGCTACGGAATCCTTCATGGACGAGTCCGACTCGCACTTGGCCAGTTTTTTTAACTGCTCGTTTGACAACGAACTCATCGCGTGCGATTGCGCTTGTCGCAATTACTCTCCCGGCGACTAGTGGCTGAGACCACTCGTAGCTGTCAATTGAAAATTGGGCCCGGCAACACAGAATAGATAATAATAATATACTACGTAATTGCTGGACTCAAGCTCACTCGCTCCATCACACGAAGCATATAAACTGTACAATACAAGCCCTTGAACATGACAAGTCCTTCATTGACGTTGGTTTGTGTTTTACTCAATAAATGTGAGATATTCGTATTAATCTTTAAAAAGTAGTGAAATATAACATATAATATATGTAAGTGTACAAGACGCTATATAGTGGATAGAGGAGACCCGGGGCAAATGTTGACTTCAGTATGGAAATAGGTATCAGGTCATAAATGGGGTGTGGAGCCGATAGAATCTCAATTGGTTTTTAAGTTTAGTTTATCAAATGACTTTTTCAAGCGTCGTGCTTGAAAAAAATCCGTTGGAACCCCAATACAAATCTACTGTAGCTTTTCAGAACGCTACCTGAATTCCTCAAGTTCAGAGATACTGACAATCTTACCTCTAAATTCCACATGACAATTCTGATAATATTGTTATTATAGCATAGTATATACAGTCTACACTCGTACATAATACAATTTAATTAAAACACAACCACACTGATCACCGTATGTTACCATCCCGGGTTAGTAGAGTGAGTAGATATATGCGGTTCCTGTAAAATTTGCAAAGCTGCAACCTCTACAAGCACAATCGTTGTAACAACATTAAACAAGTTGTTAACTTATTAAATGTTATGTCAATATCACAGCAATATCACCTTATTATATACTCAGCAAGAAAGATAAAAGACAAACTCGGCAGAAAAAGGCAAGATGGACCCGCAAATGCAAATGCAAGGGCGACTCTTACGAATCTCTCTGTGGTACGTTAAATAGTAGTATTATATTAAGCTAGGCTATGTCAGAAATAAAACCAACTTTACATAACAGAAAATTTCTATCCTGTAAGAAATGCCATTTCAGATACTCATTCATTAGACAAAATCACAATCGTGGTTTCTACAATCTAATAAATTATTGTCAAACTTACTCTTTCTGCGCCCCAGCTAGCCACCCAGGCGTCTTCGAACGCTGGAATCATTATGCGATTTGGTAGGTCCACACCGTGCACTTTGTCCGAGAATCTATTGGTGGAAAATAGAATTTGAAACAAGTCGGGATGACCTCCAGATTTTTTCAAGAGCATCGATTTTCGCAAAAATTCTATTAATGAGTTACGTGTTAACTCTTGAACAGAATTTCTGTTTTTTATATTTGTAACTTTCCATTATTTTTCTTCGGAACCTTTTTAAAAATTCATAAATATAAGAATTTCTTTAATGGTATTAAATAGATAAATTATAAAAGAAAAATCTCATCTCGGACAGGGTTCAAACCTTAAACCGGCGTTATGTTTAACTGGGTGAGCGTATGGAATAAAATTTATGAATGGGACAAATTGTTTTATAAACTCTTATTTATCCTACTAACTAATCTGTAATGGTTCCAAAGTATCAACTATAATTCACTAGGTTTTAAAGTCAAGGAACATATTATTCAACCTCACCGATCAATAATTATCTCATCATTCATTTAAAATTTGTTGAATGGTATTTTCCTCTTCAAATATCGCATGCGTTTGAAATTAACCAATGTGCTGATGAATAAAAGTATTCATGTTCTACCTTGCTTCAGAAAATCGATTAAATTGGGTATACTAAGCCCGAGTCGTATCTGATTTTGTAACTGACACAGCATAGAGCAATGCATGGTTTGTATCTGATGGCATGATCAAGAGTTGACTATACCATCTGGGATGAGTGTTGCTAGATTAGTTGTTTAACCTATCTTATCGTGCGTTAATCGACTGGCATTCCTCACTACAGAGCTTATTTGAGACCTGGCCATACTAATTGAGGAATATTTTCCAAGTCAATGTAAAACTACACATTACCCATGGATAATAATCTCACTTAATTCTCTCATCAAGCAACAGAAGCGCTACGTCGTTGTCGGGCCCCGTTCGGATGCTCCAAGATGGGTGTTTCAACACCTCCTGTATTCCCACCAGCTGGCCCCCTCGCTCGGTGTGCCGCGAACCGGCGCGAACTTTCAAGCGGCTAACACGCTTCGATCTTTAAAATATACAAGAATATTATTTGTAGGTGTACAATATTAAGCTGGGTTATGGCGACTTACCGCAATCACTCTTTCCACCGCCACGCGTCGAGGGCTAGGTAAAAGATAAACTGATAGGTACGTCGACGCACTAAAATCCGTAGCCAAAAAATATAACACATAAGGGTCCACCATAGGTCACAGGTAAATTGTATCTCCAATACGCAGAAAGATCTCAGACTTGATGATTTTTGAAAGTGTTAGATCAGCTATGAACACCCGACGGTTGTCGGATTCGAACAGGCTTGTTACAGGCAGCATAGCGCATAGCATTTCCATCGCCCCAAGACAATGGATGCTTCCAGATTGAAAACGAATAATCGCCTCACCCAGACATGATTTACCATACAATCAAGTCGTTGCTAATACTACTAATAAAAATACTGTTCCGGTATGGAACAGTAGGTTTATACCACAATATTTTTGCTTCAGGTTTCATCGATAGCTAATCTGGGGAAGTACTAAAGGAACTTTCTTCTCAGAAAACTGCTACCAAAAACCATAATATTGTTCCTGCGTGTAGATCAGTGCGCAAAAGTAGCAGCAATTGTTTCCTAAACAATCGGGGTAGGGCCCCGGTCGCAGGAGTACCTACATAGACTACGGTAGCCGTGTAACGTCAGCAGGGGCCTAGACAAAATAACAATAAAAAAAGGATAACGTAGTTCGAAAAGAACAATGTGTATGGGAATGATTCCACATCAATCATTCTCATTCTCGTTGTCGTTCAATACAGAACGTATAAAGTGAAGGAAACGAACGCGAATGTTACATATTGAATAAGAAATGGTATCGTCCTGTTCGTGCCGTAAATCAATACCACAATATTTTATAGGTTTATACCACAATATTTTTGCTTTAGGTTTTATCGATAGCTAATCTGGGGAAGTACTAAAGGAACTTTCTTCTCAGAAAACTGCTACCAAAAACCATAATATTGTTCCTGCGTGTAGATCAGTGCGCGAAAGTATGTAGCAGCAATTGTTTCCTAAACAATCGGGGTAGGGCCCCGGTCGCAGGAGTACCTACATAGACTACGGTAGCCGTGTAACGTCAGCAGGGGCCTAGACAAAATAACAATAAAAAAAGGATAACGTAGTTCGAAAAGAACAATGTGTATGGGAATGATTCCACATCAATCATCCTCATTCTCGTTGTCGTTCAATACAGAACGTATAAAGTGAAGGAAACGAACGCGAATGTTACATATTGAATAAGAAATGGTATCGTCCTGTTCGTGCCGTAAATCAATCAAGATTATGCTTATGTGTACATAATGTACTCACTTCCACACACAGTTGGCAGTCGTGATGACCATCCGAGGATTCAACAGAGCCCCTGAGCACCAGTGCTCGTCATTCTTCTGAATTGATACTACGTACGGGTAGTCCTCGATCATCGCATCTTGCGCGCCAATTAGTCGTCGACTGATCGCATCTACGACAACCAAAATAAGGGTGAGGTGTAAATGAAACAATCACTTCTTAAAGTCTTTATTCAAAGAACAAACCTTCAAACGTGCCCTTTACCTTTAACTTTCGTAGCGTCGTGGCCGTTATGGTGTCGGTGGCCTTTGTCGTGTTTCAAAGATTTTTTATAATCTCCGCTCCTTTTTGCCGGTGTCTTGGCGTGCTTTGTATTTCTAGATCTCAACTTTGACTTATAGTTTTTTGAATGCTGCTTCGGTTTCGTTCTAAGGTGGAAAACACCTTGTCGCTTTGCTGGCTTTGACCGTCTCCGCTTATGTCTTCGATTTATGCGGTGACCGTCTTGGTTGCGCCGCGAAGAGTTACTTTTCGCAAGTTTATATGCATAGTCATCAACTTTATCTACACCTTTTTCTATTTTATCTTTGCTTTCTATAGAACGCTTTTTTCTGAACGATGTCATGACTGAGTCTGAGAGAATTTTTTTTACTCTCGTTTTTGGTTCATCTTTTTGGTCTACTGGAAAGTAAGGACTGTCTGGAACGTTAGGTGGTTTCTGATTGTGTAGTCCTATGGCTGGAAATGCTGTGTAAACTGGACTTATCTGAGTATCTATTTTCATTTTCGGTAGCATTGCTGGTTTTACATTTATATATTTCTTCTGTTCACTCTTGACCTTTTTTGGGTAGCGATTGATAAGTATCTTATGAGGTTTTTCATATTGATCCCCATTTATAACTTGCAGAAAACTTATTGACAGGAAGGATATAAGTAACAACTTCATATTGTTACGTTTACGAACAACAGAAGGCGTGGAATAAGATGCATGAAATTATTTTCGGATTTTTACGACGCTACCACGTTCAATGGAGCGATAACTTTCATCTCAGTATTGAAAATATACCAGTAACATTTCGATTAAATTGTCGTATGGTTTTTATAGCTTTAGAAGGTTTAAATCGGCGCTTCGGCCAACATCGTTCAATTTATATTGATTTGGTGGTTATTTGCCCAAAAAAACGCCATATCAAGGGGTTAGAACTGTTTATTACACAATTACACTGGTACGCCTATCTAGAATAAATATTATTTTAGTAGCACACATTAATCACAAGTAGGTTATATATTTTAAAACTCCTACAGACCAGGTAATTCGGAAGTTTCGCAATTTCTATATTTGTAACCACAGAACACAGAAAGAGGTGTAACTACTATAAAACGAGCCCGAGGGGACACAATAACATGAAACTAACTGGACAATGCGCATCCCTCTGTCTTCGAACGAGTCTCTATTGACGTCGAAAAACGCTGAAAACCTTAAGAGTTATAATTATTTTAGTCTCTATTTTGTCGGTTAGATTTTGAAGGTCAGTACGGAGACAATTTTTTTATTTCTTGTCAATGACTTCCGATGCTGCTAACGGTGAAACGCGGACTTAATTCAACAGTTTGTGTAAGAGAGCATTACTCTTCCCTTTCCCTTTGACAAGAAGTTCATACACTCTGGCAGCAGGTTTCAACGTTCTATCTATCTGTGGAATTGGTTACACCTAAGATATTTGACATATTAAGCTCCATACAAAACTCGTCAAAATTCTATCTCCAGTAAATAAATTGCGAGATAGAGAATATTGAAATCGGTTGTAAGTCTATTTAGATTCATGTCTGGGGGCAGGGCATTGTCAGTACTCCTGAATTAACCCAGGGTTCTGGGTTGGTAAAATCTAAGTATTAGGTTCTAAGATTTTACCAACCCAGAACCACTTAACATCATTTGGGGTTGGAACTTTGCTTCACTTCATTGCCACTAACATATGGATGAACAAGCACTTCCTCTATCCATTAGTCTTTTGGTGATATCTTCTTGTACGTAGCTAGCTGCACTGCGAGCTGGTGCAAGATGACTTTCGCAGAAGCGGTGTCCTCGACGGGCAGCGCGCGAGAGAGACGCACGATTCGCCCACACTCCCTCACGAAGTACTCCAGCTCATTCTCCAGCTGTTGACTGTCACCTGCGGACATTATTTTAAATATCTAAAGTCGTGTTATTGTCAACCGGTCTTTAAGATTCACACGCCCATATTACGGCATATGTAAACATTAATTGTAAATGAAGATTTTGACTCACAAATAAACTTGAGAGTGTTCAAAATGGTGGAGCCGTCAATACGACAATAAACGAAAAAACGGCAAATAGGTATTATGGCTTGTCATCCAAATTTTAGTTTCCAAATAGTTTTTAAGTTTGTTTGAAAGATATAATTCTTTCAAACAAACTTAAAAACTACATTTATAAAAGACTTCTCTGCCCTGAAAGGTAAGTGTGGCAAAGTTGCAGTATATACTAAGAATACCTACGATGTGAATATAAGGAGCCAATAAAAATAATTACGATTCACATTAAATTGTCTGTTTACACCAATACGGGATAATCATCTATCACATCTATGGTGATAGCCGAGGTAATTATACATTATGTATTATATTATCTGTGGCATCGTGTAGAAAATATCTATATTTATATTATAAAGAGGAAAGATTTGATTGTTTGTTTGTATTGAATAGGCTTCGAAATTACTGAACCAATTTTGATGAAAATTGGTATAGGGATAGACCAGGGCAAGGACATAGGGTACTTTTCCTATGGGAAAGAAAATTCCCACGGGAAAGCAAAAATAACGCAGGCGAAGTCGCGAGCGGAAAGCTAGTTGTAAATAAAAGGTGTGTCCTGTGACTAAACAGCTAGATATTTTTGTTATATTTATATCAAAATATATGATGATCGCTTTCGATTAGTCGGTCGTTGCAGCTTAATTTTATGTTCTGCATCTACTGGATTTTCGAAACGATTCAAAAGTTTCGAAAGTGGATGAAAGAAAAATTTTTGGCTTCACAAAAAAGGGTGTCGCTTCACAGCCCTCCTCCTACCTTCCCCCATCCGTGTGGCGTGCGGCTGCAAACATTTGTTCGTGAGTCTAGCCAGTTGCGACTTCTCCGAGCTGAAGGCCTCGTCCAAGTCGAACAGCTCCAGCGGCGGTGGCGGCGGCTCCCGGAACGTTGGGGGGAAAACCTTCATACAATAATGACTCATGAAGACAATATAATCTTAATCTAAAAGTAAAGAGAAAACAAGATAGAAAAGGTTGGCTCGCCGCGTTGATGTGAATAATAAGACTGAAGGAGAAAAGCAAACTTGACCCGCAGTGCTCAGTCATAAGAGGACATAAAGTAGACCATTTGGTAAGATTCTAATAGTGATGTGGTACTGTTTGGCACTGTTACTGTTTTGCCCTTACCGCGAGTTGTAACGGCGGGAATGGCGTCTCAAACTGCGGCGCGATAAGACGCAACGGCTCATGTTTTATTCCCAACGGATCATAAAGTCCTAGTACTTCGGGTACTGAAATGGAAATGAAATTAATTCTATCAGTCACATAATATTGCAAATTGCCGACCAGTTGCACTACTGACCATTGTGACCATACTGATCTCGTTAAATTATATTATAATTTATCGATATATTATGCATGTATGTTTTAGTATATGTACCCTTATTTATATATGTGTGTATGTGTACTATCGCGCGCAGTTCCGCCTGATCACCGCTACGCTCATTTTCGTTTGCACTAGCGCTCTCTAGCCCCACCCCGTCGACCTCGAATAGACATGGAATAATGAAATAAAAGATTCTTCTTCGGCCTGCCGCCGAGCCGCCGAGGAACCCCCCAACGCCGATTAGAGAGAGAAAGAGTATTTCTTTTCAAATAGGCCAAAACTTAAGGGGGCGTAGCCCGGCGCTGCCGCACGATTCAAGCGAATAAATTTTTAAATGGTCAGGCGGAAGTGCTCGCGATAGTACATACGTGTTAAAAAATATTAATAATTATAGATTATAAAAAAATAATATAATAATGTATAATTATTATAATGAATAACTACTTTTCTTCTTCCTTTATTAAAAAAATATTTTTAAACCTTTTTTTTGTTTTTATTTATTTCTTTGTTTTCATCACTGGCAACTGTATAGCACTATTTCTGTTTCTGAACCCTTGCAAGGAAGTTTCGTCACCCGAAGGTTGCCTGGTAGAAATTGCTGGTGGAAATTGCCACCAGGAATAAGGTCGCCTATTATTTCATAGTTTCTATATACATTTAAATGTTCTGCTTATGTATGTCGCGCTTAAAATGTCTACAATTAGTCACTCAATCAACCACTGGTGAGTACGGAGGATAACGGATGCGTTCTAACAGAGATCATCATCATCATCATTTCAGCCAAGAGACGTCAACTGTTACCCAGGGATCCCCAAATCGATAGGTCCTGCACCTTCCGTGGTCTGTAAGAATTGTATTGACAATCGAGATCGAGCAATTAGTATGGAACTTTATTAGTTTTTGCACTAAACTCAAAAAATAAGAAAAAGGGTTTTGCAGCAATTGATTTAAAAATGTATTTTTCATTACTCATACTCTGAAAGTAGGTCTGAAGTTGCCTGAGGAGGGGGTTGAAAGTAATACTTTTCAGCCCTAGGGAGAATGACTTTCAACTGACAGCTGCTTTCAAATTTTAAAAAAGAAACTACGAGTAGTTCTTTTTTCACATTTTTATTGAACCATGTTCCGACTGTCTATAATGTCAAATATTTAAAGAATATATATTTTAAATGACTTTATTATAATTTATTTTCAACTATTTCTTTTAAATAACATAGATTTGGGAAAATTATGTACCATTTTTTAAATTATGAAAATGAAAAATAATGGCTGAGTAGCTGTCCGGCCACAGAAAAAAAACAAAATAAGCGGGAAAGGTGCGAGAAAGCGGCAATGCGATCTTCATTTGTTTTTTCCATTTGTAGAGTTTTGTTATACTTCCTTAAAGCAGAGATTTGTATTAACTGTTAATAAAATTATATGTGTATAACATTGTGTTAATAATTAACCCAATGAGTTCATCTGATTCAGGTATGGAGTTAAGGCCTGATTTAATAAGAGAAAGCGTGCTAAAGCAGAAGTTGTTGATTTATGTAAAATAAAATTTACACGTTTATTCTTTACCTAATTCATTATTTTGTTTTTACTTGCCTTGTATTCGTAATGAAAAGCAGTGTTTACCTCTGGTTAAAGACTTATTTAGTCTCTCGAACTATTGGTGCACCCCTGGGGTAACAATGTACTATTTCATTACTCATACTCTGAAAGTAATTCTGAAGTTGCCTCAGGAGCGGGTTAAAAGTAATACTTTACAGCCCTAGGGAGAATCACTTTCAACTGACAGCTGTCAATTTATAAAAAAGAAACTAGTTCCATTTTCACATTTCTATTTAAACATGTCTTAATTTAAAAAAAATAAAATGACTATTATAATTTATTTTTATGGTTGAAATAAAAAATAATGGCTACAGAAAAAAAACAAAATAGGCGAAAAAGCGGCAATCCGATCTTCATTTGTTTTGTCGAGTTTCGTTTATACTCCGTATAGCAGAGATTTGAGTTCATCTGATTCAGATATGTTAGATAAGTTTTTATTTTTACTTTCCATGTAATCGTTATGAAAAGTACAGTGTTTACCTCGGGTTAAAGACTTATTTAGTCCCTCGAACTATAGGCGCCCTCGCTATGCTCGTGCGCCAATGCCCGTCTCGGGAGTCGGGACTATATAAATTACTTTCACCCCTAGGGTAACAATGTACTATTTAATATTCTTGAAATCACAGCCCTGTGTGTGAAATGAAAAGCATAGTGTTTCCCTCGGGCGAAAGACCTAATTTTTGAAAAAAGTTTCTCCCGCCCTTAGGAGAACAATCTACTATTGCGCAATACTCGCTTTCCTCGTGTGCTGTGGTCAAAACGCGAAATAGACAATGATGCTACGCTCACCGATTTGTTTGATATCACGCATTAAGGCGCTATGTCGAAAATATTGGTTATTATAATGTAATGTCATAGGTCACTGAGAGATCTTACAGAACTGAAACTCAAATATTTGTGTCTTTATATCTTTAGCTAGAAACGCCAAAAACGGGAAACGCGATTTAAAGATTTTGCCTCGATACATTTTATTTTTTAAATTACCTCTTGAAAATAAGGAAATTCAGGATTACTAGTAAACGGTATTAGGTATTCATTAAAAAGTTCAATAAATAAGTAGACATCATCGTTATTCAGAATCGTGTAAAAGCATTTTCTTCTAATCATTATACTCGTAGTTATTTTTTTATAAAATAATTTGTATGTACTTTGTCGCTTACGTCGATAATTTCTAAGCGACCTGTAGGGTTACTCTTGAACCATTTCCGATGGATCGTTATTGGGATTGTGATTTTTTATACGCTTGAGTAACAACTCTAGCGCCAAATTGGATCCGTATTTTGAGAATATTTAAAAATACTGAGTTTGGTTCACCCAAAATCCGCAAAATACGGGGTCAATTTGGAGCCAATGCGCAAAAATAAGCGTACGAAAAATCACAAACTCAATGCCGATCGATCGGATTCGGTTCAAGAGTAACCTTACTGATTACATGCGGGAGCAGCGCATTCACGACTTTGATCTCATAGATATAAAGACTAGCTACTTGAGCACGGGGGGCGCCCCGCGTTTACGTATATACCACGCCTCTCATTGTTTGATTAATTTTCGATGAAGCGCCTTAAGAAATAGTCTCACAGTGCGCTAGGTTCAAGGAGAACAGGTTCCAGGTGAAGAGCGCGTGCGGATGCAGCGGCGCCAGCCTCGGCGGCAGCGGGGTGGCAGGCACCGGCAGCGGCACCGTGCTCAGCCACGCCACGTCACCCAGCGTACGATACTCATTCACCTGAATACCAAGTTTTTTAACTTGCTGTTAAGGAGAACCTGATTCTGAGTATTCCAAAACACTCTACTAATTTCAAACAAGGCTTTTGCAGTCCAAGCGGCGTGCTTATGGAATAATTTACCTATAGCTATCAGGCGTGCAGAGTCACTAAACATTTTCAAAAGATCACTTAATGACTACTATCTGTCATTGTAGATCTATTAGAACGATATATTTGGTTATGTGTGTGTATGTATGTTTGTGTATATTGTATGTATGGAGGTATTTTATTGTAAATCTTATATTTAAGTTTGTTTAATGTTGTACATAGCCAACATCCCCCATTTTTTCGTTTCCTTAAATGAATTCCATCCAAAGGTTGCTTGGAAGAGATCGCTCATTGCGATAAGGCCGCCCATTGTACCATAATTATTGTGTATTTTGTTTACCCTAATTTTGTAATTTACAATGAATAATTTATCTATCTATCTAAAATTTACCATGTAAAAGTTCACATATCGAAGCTTACAATTATGGCAACGTTCGTTAAACTCCGCCTTTCAGGTGGACATCATGACGTGTCTTCAGGTCTTCAACCAGTTACCCACAGGCGTCCACCGCACGAATTAAAGAGAAAAGTCGACGGTTCAAGAGAACGGCGTTTCGATTTACATTGCCCTAGCTTTTATTTTCATTCTTTCTTCATTCTACTTTCAACTATCACAGTTGTTTATACTCAAAAATTGAATACGCATCATCTGTACATCAAATAGTCTAATTTGAAAATCGCAAAGTATTCGTTGCAATCAACATTATAAACCGCCTTATTTAGCAATCCCTGCCGTTCTTTTTCGAGTAACTTTAACTAATTGCATAGTGAACTACTTCTTGAAGACACTCGCTAAAAATATGAGAAAAGAAACTTACTTCCGGATCCTCTACATCGACTGGGTTAAGGTAGAGTTCCGTGACCCCGCCGAGATAGTTGAACACCAGCTCTCTGATCAGGTCGTTGCACTCACACTCTAGGTACTGATCCGTGAAGAAGTGACCAGAGCCAATCACGAATAGTTTGCCTGAGAAAACAGATATTACGGTAGGATTAGTGCTGTTCAAAGAGTGATGCCCAAGTCTGCGTCTTTATAAGGATATTAAAACAAGTGTTAAACGGATTAGATCAGGTTGCCAGCAAAACCCAAAGATATCTCAAGGTTATCACAAATTAATGTTCTCAAAAACTGTAGCAGATTATTACGTAGGTCTGTACTATCCGTAAAGAGTACGAAAAAATACTAATAAAATTAAAACACGAAGGTTATTTTTTGACAAAACTGATAAGAAGTAGTTTGAATATATTTTGAGGAGCTTTTAAAAAAGCTACTTCTGATTATTTTGTTAAAAAATTATTAACATTTTCTTAAATAGTACAAACGACCAAGAAAGTGATGTATCAGTTTTGACGAAGCTTCGCGTATAAACAAAAAGTCATTAAGGTTACCTTAGTAGCTGTCGTCAGTATGTTATTGCAAAGGAAATCAGCTATGCTGTTATGTCATAAACTGAATTTCAAACTTAGGGTGATAAAAACCACTTTTTTGGCTGTATCTTTCTTATCTTCTAATATATAATATAATTCATCGGTGATTTCATCACATACCGCCAGTTCTCTCTGAGGTGTACAGAGCTGCGACCGGCCGTTTGACTGGATAGCACACGTCACTGCTAGACAAAATAGCTGCTGCAGGCTTCTTCACAGTCAAGGTGGCGCCGTAGGGATAGACGAAATTGGGCGTTGCTGGATCTTCACTGAACAAATGAAAATAATAATAAAAAAATTGGTAACACATCGGTGATGGTGGGGAAATTAACACAACTCACACACTTACATGTAATCATCAGATTCACTAGAGTAATTGGGCATTTTCATGATGCTTTTCATCACGGCCCTATTAATGATCCCGTTCGATATGTGGCACTCTTTTGGGTGGTAGTACTTGTGGTATTTTGATCGGACCACGCAGTCTGGAACAGAATAAATGTATTTTTATTTTGGCACGATAAATTCGTCATCATCGTATCAGCCGAGAGACGCCCATTGCTGGATGGATAAGCCTTTCCTATAATCTTCGAACGGATCGGTCCCTCGCTGTCCGCATCCAACGGCTTCCTGCAACCTTCACCAGACCGTCGGTCTATTAGTGGGAGGTCGAAGATAGTAAGTGAAAAAATAATTAAGAGTTTTCTATCAAGTCATATTTCAATAGACTATGTTGATTTTGATTTGGCGAGTTGGCTCTGAAACAAACGGCAGAGTTGTTGTTTTGAAGGGTAAGATAACATAATATATTCTGTTGGTAAGACAAGTAGCAAAATTAGTGAGTACTGTAACTAGATACATCATGTTACAAGTTGGTAATGTCGACTACGTTGTTGCATATTTTTAAATCTCGTATAACTGTAACCACATTCCGGTGGGCAGCATAAAATCTCCACCTCTCTACCTCTAATTCCTACTGTATATATTTACCATTATTCACTACGATGCCGTATTCCTCCAAGAAGAAATTGATGTTAGTGTTCATCCTCTCCTCGCCGCCATCAGACATCATGACAAGGACTGAATCACCTCTGTCAACTACGCTCTTCATACTCGCCAGTTCATCATCATTGAACGCGTTCTGCGGTCCTGGTATTACTAATATCTTTATGTCCTCTAAAATACTTTCCGATAACTCGTCTCTGTTGCTAGATAACAAATAAAACGAAATAATTAGTGTCAAAAACAATGCTGTTTATTTCGGTTCAGTTTAATTTTAACAATTATTAATCATATTTGGTATTTTTATGACCTGACTCACTGATTAATTATTTGTTAATATCATCTATAGTTTTAATGTTGTGAACAAGTTTACTATAGCTAATAATTTTTAGGTTTGGGGCGTACCTCAGAACGGAAAAATGGTACCTGTCTGCCAGGGCCATTTTTCTCAGTAACTCGTAGAGATATCAAACTGAAATTTATATCAAATACCATAATACTCGGGTGCATGGTTTCATTTAGCTATGCAAAAAACTTTCTTGTAAGCCATCGCGATCAAAAGTTATGATCGTTAATGTCGCTTAAGTATGTGCTATCTCGACCTGAATGCAGATCTACTCAACAAACTTGACCGCCTTCTGATAAACTGTATTCGATTCGTTTTCAATTTACGAAAATTTGACCATATATCTGAACATCGGCTTCGTTTGAACTGGCTAGCCATCCGACAGCGCAGGCCGTTGAGGACTTTTTAGCACATTATTTGCTATTCTTTATACTCCTACAACACCCAGCTATTTTAGTTCTCATTTTCAGTACGTGTGTACCTCTCACGAAAAAACCTGCGTTCATCCTCCAATCAGCTACTTATGTGTCCTTCTCATCACACTTACATTTTGCATTCCTCTTTTTTTGTTAAGGCCATACTTCTTTGGAATACACTCCCTCTTAAAATTAAAAGTTCTACTTCCAGGCTAAGTTTCAAAAACAAAGCTCGTAAATTTATTTATCTTCAACTCGAACAGTCGCACGGTTGTCATAGGCATTGCAGTGACTATTATTCACTTATTTGTTGTTGATATAATATATATTCGTTTATTTAATTATTGGTATTTGTATATTAGGATATTATTATATGTATATATTCCTTTTATATTATAAATAATTCATTATTCAAAATGTATCTAGTACTATTTCGGTACATCTACCACACTTGCTCTCTCCATCACCCTAAGGTTGGCTGGTAGAAAATGCCTATGGCATTAAGTCCACCTTTTGAACACATTGTACATGAAGAATTATTAAAATTTATAAATAAATATTTTGCGATTTCACAAGCGGATCTTTACCTTTTACTTACGGGAACTACTTGGGTATTTCCCTTTGACATAGTCATTGACATTTGGCAAGAAGCAATGTCTTACAACACCATCAGCACATATTAACGGAAAAACCCAAAAAACCGTAAACTAACGTAGGGACTTATTAACATTGTACGGAACCCGCCGTGCACGAGTTCAATTCGCACTTGGCCGGTTTTTTTGGTCTATTCTCGAATGTCAACTCCGGAAATCATGTTTGAGTGGCAAAACATCAAGTAGCCCACGTCGGGCGCCAATGTAACAAATGTCAGAACTGGCTTAATTAATACGAGTATGTATCATACTTTTACTGGTAACACCAAAATAATTTAGAAATCTATGCTTAATCACTTTGATATAATGGACTTAATTGATATAAACTTTTATTTTTATAAGCCTTCTCTGAAATAAAACATGGTTGTATATTATATTCCCAGCTAAAGCTGATAACAAGTGTAGTTGGTTCATCCTTAGTGTCTCGGGATAAATCAGTTCAAGTACTTTGGCCTTCTTTTAACGAAGTGGAATGCTTTTGCGCACTGTACCTCTGCCGACGGTTAGTCGACAGGTGTGTGTGGAACTGTCCCCGCACAGTGCGGGGTATACCCACAAAACCACCTCGACGGCCATCTTGGATTTAGCCGATGCGATCCAGGGACTGGGATACCCAATTTCTCGGGATCACCCCAAGTTAGCCCGGCCAGCTACGTTCAATGTTAATTATTTATCTGGCGCCATTTCTGGTACATTCACAACATTGCGAAAGTCGTCTCCGAGAATGATCTACTTGTCGCATTGTCATCATATTTGTGTTTCGCTCGCCTCGCTGAAGTGAATTGCCGTTGATTAACGTCGAAGCTTTACATTATGCATGAATGTGGTGAAGCGGGTAGTGACGTCAATAACGTGTGGCGCTCGCTAATTGGCTGGGCATCGCGACTGAGTTCGTAATGGGACAGCACAGGCAATTTACGTAGGATTGCCAGTTGGACGGGATATCGGGGATGTCCACTTTTCCGTTTTAGAGATTTTGCACTTTTCCCGTGTTTCTAACCCTGCCCCCGTAGCGTGAACACCGAAACACGAAATGATAAAGCAATAAATAAATCGATACGAACTGTCAAAATTTATATATAATGGCTACCTTGAAATTTTATTGACATTAATATATTAACAATACTCAAAATAACCATATCCATATCCAAAACATACTCAAAACTTCAAGATAACTAAAAATCCAACTTTTTTTAACAGTTTATATCGATATATCGTTTTATCATATCGTGTTACGTTGGTCACGCCAGGGGGGCTGGATTAAAAGCAAAGCGGTCACAGTTTTACAATTCATTGTTAAACTGTGACGCGGTCAAATAAAATATGCCCAGTAGGTGATGGTACGTTGGTAATTTAACTATATGGAGCGCGTCCCTCTGTCTATCCAATGCATATGATTTAAATCCACAGTTGTGGGTATGAAATAAATTGCAAATGTTTTGTCAATTTTTTATGTGTTCGTTTGTATTAACGAAACCTCAACCTGCGTCGGGGCCTAATTATAATCGCTTATAGCACGGTTTAATGCGTATTGATATCTCACTCTCTCTCGGCAGTTTTAATACTGTTTTATGCGATCATTGTAAGGGTGCTGTTCCTGGCCAAAATTCTAGCTACATAATGACGCCTAGAGATATGTTTTTTGAGGCTAACTCTGATAACTTCCTCTTTTATTATTTCCCATCAAAATACAACAAGTAAAAACTTATTAGAGTGCTAGATGACAAAAAAAAATTTTTTTTTTCTTTAATAGAAGCTCATTCATATAATAAACAGAAAGAAAAAATCGGTTTTCGAATAACTATAAAAACAACCAAGATATAAAGTATTAAAGATTTTTCTCCATCTCTTTCTAGCAAAACGGCAATTTACAAGGAGGGTATATGGCCTAGGGTACTCAACAATGACGTCACGGTTGATGTCGGATCTCTCTGTCTAATCGCCTTCAAAGTAACAACTTAAAATGCTTGTATCTAATTTATTTCTAAGCCGATTTTAATTCTAATTTCACAGGACTGCATGTTTTTCCACGGTATTTTAATATTTAATGACGAGACGTAAATATTAGAATTCAGTCATCATCCCAATTACTTTAGAATGTAACCATTTTTTATTAATTGATCCGACCATGTTACCAATTTATTAATTGATAAGTCTATGGTACCAAATACATGTCCCGGAAATTAAAAGCCTGATGGCAACCCAAAATTGGCGTGAACGCACAAAATTAAATTGCGCCATCGCTCTGATTATCAGCTGTTATTTAACAAAATGCAACTTTGTCATATTATCTATATGCAAACTGAACAAATAGTAGTCCGTAATTTGATTAAGTCCTAGAGAAAATTCCTGCACTAGGATTTCTATAGCTGTAAATCCAAATAAGTTTATATTATTTTCAGATTATATAATTTAGCTGTTCTAATCTATATTCCCTATTTTATAAAATTGATTTTATTAATATGTCGTGACACGTTCAATCGAAAAGACTGTCAACCGCAGATGGCTTTTACAGCGACAACAGTTTTGCTGTCATCATCAGTGAAAAATGTGCCGAAGAGAGATTTTGTACTGCCAAATCAAGTATAATGGCGAATGCTCACTCGTCCATTTTGGCGCTTGCCCGCTTGACTTGTGCAATGCAGGGTTTATTCTTCTCATCCGGCCAACCTTCATCCGCCAATCTTGACCACTCACCAACGGCAGGGTAATAGGCTGGTCTTTCCCACCCCGTTATTCGATGAAGGCAAGGATTTGATAAGGATTCACTCCATCTAGCATAGCCAGAATAGACAGAATCGAGAGGTTCTCGTCAATCTTTTAACGCCGAGGTAAGAAGGCCATGTGAACATTTCTGTTGCTTTCTGCAAGCATAGCACGGACCACGGACAAAGCAGTACAAGAGACAAATAACATGTTCCTTCTCATTCTCTTATATAACTATAAAACGAGACGGGACGAGGGTCCTTTTCTCTTCTAAAGTCCACGCGCCGTGCTTGGCTCGCTGGAAAGCGAAGGACTCTCCGGCGCATCTATGCGTTGGCCGCTAGCTGTGAAATCGGTGCTTATGCGTCAGATAACCGCCAAAACATGGATGTTTAGCTATCATTAGGTTCGCTGCTGTATACATACATACACTGTTCTATAGACTCTGATGGACCATAGGTTGCACCATGGTCAAGCCGGTTAAGTGCGTCTGAGCCCAGTAAAATACTTCGAATGATTTCAGCCCAGAGTTGTTGGACACTCGCGCCTGGAACTCTTACACTGGAGAGGAGACATCGAAGTCCAAGATCATTAAGGGTAGCCAGCAGGCATGATTTAAGGCGACAGAAAAGTTTCATACATCCCCATCCATCAATAGTACCTAAGCCTCAATGTTTCCGATATGAAAATTAATTAAAACCTATAGATAAAACGTCAGTGTCACCGCGTTTAATTAAGCTCGAAACAAACTATTGTGTCGTGTTGAGTTGCGCCACGACACAACACACTAATAATGTGTTTCTATCCCATGGACTTAATAATCTAGTCATATTAAATGTATGCAACCGATACGCTTCTGACGCGTCACAACACACCACGACACAATAGTTTGTTTCTACCTTAATGCTTGACACAACAATACTCACATCATTACTTTCCACGTGGATTTCAGCTTTCTGTGCAGTGTTTTGTAATTTTCGTTGATTTTGAACAATTCATTTTTGGAAATATCGAAAAGTATCGAATTCACGCTATTATTCATTATTACCGTTATTAATTATCTACTATTTCCGATAGCAAATAGCCGCCAAAGAAGCCAAGCGCCTCGCTCGCTAAGTGTGTTGTTGTTTACCATTGCTCTGTTGCTAAGCAACCATAGATATGCTATTGTGCTCCTTGCCTTTGGCATTGGCAACCTACGTCGAACGAAAAGCGCAAACGGAACAAACCATGGATTTAATAGTCCATGGAACAAACGCAAAGCCAACATATCAAACCTTCAGTTTTAACTGAACTGTCAAAACGATAACATTGACGACACGTTTAGCGCAGTGGTCGAGTGATTATCTACTGCGCAACGGGTCGCGGTTTCGATTCCCGTACAGGACAAATGTTTTGTATGGCCTACAGAAATTTGTTCCGGTCTGGGCGTATGTGCATGTGATATTCTATGTAGGTATGTAACTGCACCCACGACACAGGAGAAAATCCTAGTGTGGGGCGACATTTTCTAAAAAAAGAGAAAAAAAAACATATATAAATGTAGTGATTATCTTCTTTCTGAAAGTACCTATGTGTGTATGAAGAACATTATTGTATTGTAAGCAGCTGGATGGAACTATCATCATTTTATTACGAGGTAGATTTTTAACCCGGCGCCAATGACGTGAAAATAATTAAGAGACCGATGACACCGATGACATCATCATGACCCAATTTTTATCAATAACTATTACACGAAAATTATGAAGTCACTTTAATTTTAATTACTGTTTATCTAAAAAGGGTTCTTTACTTAGGTAGTAAAATAAAAATAATGCTTATGAATTTTAAAAATCAAATTTTCTAAGCTTTCTCGCTACCACGTGCAAAATCAACGTTGAAAACATTAAAATTTTTGATATTTGGTAAATTATTCTTAGTAGTAATACTCGTAAGTATCAATAATCTTACAGATTAATAGGGGACATCAAACAAACTTTTTATAATTAAAATAACAAGGAATCAATCTTCTACTTCATCATTCAGAGCTATGGAACTGCTGCAGTTATTGCAGAATGGAATCAAATGCTCTGGGTTTACGTAAATGTTGTACCTATACAGGGTAATTTTTAAACCATCAACAACCTCCCAGGGGCTGATTCTAATGCTCAGATGCAACAACTTTTTGTATGGGACCAACATCGAAATCGCAAAAAAAAATTCACTTCCCAATCTAGTCTCGATCAGCTAACCTAGTTTGTTAAAAATTACCCTGTATACATGACAAGTATGAGATATTTTTTGTCCTTTTTAGACGGACATATTATTTGACATCTCTTGGGAGTTCCTCGTTGTTATTATCCCAATGTATTATGTTCGCATTTATGCCCGATATATTTAATATAAGTGGTGGTCAATATAAAAATCCGAAGCAGTCTGCGAATCTTTATTGTCGGAATAAGGCCGCGAGTCCATCGCGCACCGAATGATTACCGTGCCTTCGGTGCGCGATGGACTCGCGGCCTTGGCCGAACTTGGACCGGTCAAAAACTTGGCTGCATGGCCAATGGTGCAAATGAGACATCGGAGTTTTTTCTTTCGTTTTGACAGGGTGGCATTAAGGCGTCAATCAAGAATAAAGATTCAAATAGGTGAAATTGTTCCTTACGCACCGCTGATATTGGTAGAACAGCGCTTTGCCCACCAGTAGCATGGCATGTGATATGATTACCTCTACCACGAAATTCTCGATGACATGTTCAATCCGTGACTTCGAAACTAACTTTTTATCCGTTACTATTTTAGTGAATGGTTTTGTTTCGGCAACGGCACATAATAGAAGTACCTATTGGATACAAAGTGAATCATAAAACAGCACAAAGCCGGCAACCAAAGCTACGTAATATCTAGGTAGGCCGCTCAGATCACGATGGTCAGCAATGTTATGTTACCATCAGGGCAAAATAGAAATTCTATTGTTTATTGTATGACAAGGCATCAAAATAGTATTTTGAGGTGAGGGTGCTATTTTAATCTAGAACCTCTTGAAGGATAATTTACGCAAAAAATTCGATGTAAAAATTTGGCGTAAAATGTGAAAAAAAAACTACGAAAGCGCGCGCATTGCAACGAGTTTTTTTTTTCTTAGAGTATGGCACCAGCATCAAACGCTATCCGCCCACTGTAGTTTGTCGAAATAAATGCGGCAAAAATTTACTGTTTTTTAATACACGAAGTTTGATGTTAAACTACAGTGGCGCCACCATTATAGTTATGCGGACATTTTAAGAATCCGTTGAGAACGTCGATGAATATTTTATTTAGATTCAAAACACATTTATTCGCCAAACCCTATTGTAAAATATCTTTTTTGATCACATCACTTTTGCAATAGTAGGGAAATACCTACTTTTTCTATTTATACCTCGACTAGCTTTCCGCTCGCGGCTTTGCCCGCGTTATTATTGTTTTCCCGTGGGATTTTTTTTATTTTGCCGTAAAATAATTTCGTAGCCTATTATATAGAAGGCTGTTATTTATATTTAGGAGTTCGAATAATGAATTTCATAGAAATTGGAGCAGATTTTAAATATTTTCCATGGAAACTTTCAACCCCTATTTTGCACCCTAAGGGGGTGAATTCCAATAAACCTTGAAGCACGTGTTCAATTAAATGTTTTTAATAGCATGTATCTAAAGGTTTATCAAAATCATTGCTAATTGTAAAAAAAATCCATACAAATTTGCAACCCCTATTTCATCCCTTCAGGGTTAACATTTTTTGAAATCCCTTCTTAGTGTGCGTCCGCATTTTGAATTAAAACAACTATCCAAATTTCACGTTTCTACCATTAGCGGTTACGGCTCGGCTGTGCGTGCGGCTATAGATGGGAACTTCTTCTTTTATATATTTATATAGATTACTTTTTTATTCTACAGAAAATAAAACCGCCATTTTGTGAAATAATATAATTTTATTTACAGCTCGAATAGACATAACTTTCGATTCATTTATATTCTTGACAAGAATAAACTGTTTCTATACTATTAACTAGGTTATTTACATCTCTTTCCACCGCACTTATTCATTCATTACGATAATATTGCTATTTTCCATAAACAGTGCCCTATCTTAATGTCAATTACATTGAACTGTTGTTTGAATCACACTTCTTTGCTGTAACTCTGTTCCAATATAATTTATTCATTTTAATACCATATACAGAGAGGACATAGTCACTACGCCACGTTATTATTTTATTCATTTTCAGGTGACCCAAAGCAAAATTTTAAACCACACTTTCGGCCTCTTTTAACAAAAGTAAACTCAGAAGTGTCTTATCCATAAACTCGAGTTTGGCAGTAATGGTTGCTCATAACGACCGATTGCCACTTAACCAAGAAGTGAAGTGAAGTGCACACTGGACTGGCAGCTGCTGTCAATGTATTATACTACTACAACGTTCTATTCATGGATTTATCGATCAATCAATTGATTGATAAGTCCATGGTTCTATTAGATTTGCGCCATATTGGCGCTGTTGGCTAAGGCCATGAACATCTAAACGTCAAATATTTGCAAACGAGTTCGTCAAAATTAGTTCTCGTGCCTCAGGTCTGTCTTGAGTGGTTTTTCAAATCGATTCAAAAATTTTTCTGTCATTTGTGTGAACACAGAGATCACTCGATGTGGTAAATAATACATTCGACTCTCGATAATTTGACACTCGTTAAATTGAATCTCTCGATAGTTGAAATTTTACCTCTTGAAAAATACTCGATAATGTATCGAGTATTTTTCAAGAGGTAAAATTTCAACAAACAACAAACAAACTCAAAATTCAATAAACTTGAAGTGTGGGCTTCCTCTCGTATTCTCTACTGAAATTAGGGTTCAACAACAGCTTGAGATGTTTGTCATGCAGTCCTCAAATCTGTCGCAAGTGGATTTTTCTTAGTGGCTCTCGCCACTATCAAAAATTCATTGGGCAACGATAGACTAAAGTCGCTCAATCAACAGAAAATTACTAACATCTTTTCTTAATGAACATCTGTTAATAATAAGTTTGAAATAACAAATCACGTATTTTGATCAAACTTGTTTCATTTTTTACTACCTCCCTATTGGTAATTTAAACTCCCGTTATTTTGAACCATTGGTAATTTGAAATGTTTGCCTAGTCTCGTTGAATTTTAAATTATCGAGAGGCGTTAGTGGAGTGGCCATGTCACATTTTAACGTCGTCGATACTATTTGACATTGCAGTAACTACTCATGTCCTTCTTATGACACTTTGTCATAAGAAACTAGAATTTATAAAATCTTTTGGAACAGATTGTTATCAAGAAAGTAGTGTAATTCACAGTTTCATATAACTTATCGAATTGTGGTCTTACCCTAATATTTTACATGAACACCAATAAAATTAGAATAAAATAAATTTCGAAGACACAGCCAGATTTAAAGGAAATCAAAAAAATCCAATAAGAGCCAACGTCAAGGTATAAAAAATTGAGCGTCAGAATTTGTATGATCTCAACATTGTGCCAAACTTATAAAACATGTACGCAAGAACATTAACCTTTAGAGTGTGATAAAAAATATTTAACTAAAAAGTCTTGTGCATATTGCTATGAAACGTGAAGTGTTATCCTAAGCCATTACATGGGTAGGCCCAGATATACAGTAATATATTACAATTACCGAGTGATTTTTAATGTTTACTTAACGTTCGTGAGCACATAGGAACAAGTTAAGGATTTTACCCTAATCGACGTCTATTTAACGTCGGTTAGTGCCAAACCCACGCAAATCTTGATTTTTTAAAGTTAATTTTACTTACATGTCAAAATGAAAACTCACTCCTTGGACAATATTGTAATAGCAATTGTCGGGTTAATTTGCTTCGACCATCTAGTATATCCGGGTCCATCCGATTCTTATTTAAAGAACTCACGGATTATACTTTTAAAAATCACCTTTAATTATCAATTTTGTCGTGGATTACAAAAGTTTAACCATTATGGTCACTGACTTTAATATTATTTTAAATATAATATCTTAGCTATAAACATACATCTTGCTCGTAAGTTGTTCATTTAGTCATACAATAAAATGAGTAAGTATAATAAAAAATAAGTCTTGTACAAATAAAAAAAATATCAACTTTGAAAATTAGCTATAAATACATTGTTCTAATTTACTACTCTGTACATACATAAGAGTTAATAATAGGAATGACCTTATAGAATTATGTAGACAATCTACAAGATCTTGAATTAATAATAATGTGTGTATATACATAGATCGTTTATAATATATCTCGAAGGTTTGAGCTTACTTTGAGCTTTTAACTAAATTACAGCTTTACAAGTCAATCAACTAAACTACGGAGCTTTCATAGAAACATATAAAAATGTACTTATCCTTGCATTAAAAAATGTTATGTACGCATTTTATGGCTAAATAAATGACATAATTATATGGTCTATAACAACACTGGCAATTTTAAAAGCTGCGAAGTACAGCCATGCCTCTAATGTAACTACATTAGACAATAAAAAACGTGACTTGACTATAAAAATTTTATATCCTTTCTATCAATCAAAAGTAATTATACCCTATATTTGTTTTCAATTAATATCTGCTCATGCTGATTACACACATTTCTACATATAACAATTTATATTAGATATAAGCCTGTGAGCTTTAAAGGTAGTTTGTTTGTTTGTTATTTTTAACAGATCCGTATGCATCACAGAATAACTTCTGTGAGAATCTAATTGAAGTTTGCATCCTTCTTCAAACTTTGAACAACAACCGTCTTATTACAAAACATGGCCTAAAGTTAGTCCTGATTTAAACCAGGACTAAGTTGACGCTGTCTCTATCTATGTATATTGACACAAGTGAAAACGCACTACATATAAACCAAGACTAACTTTAGACCAGGTTTAAACCAGGTTTTGAAATAAGACCGCAAGAGCCTATTTGAGAAAGAAACCAGAACAGAGTTTTAACATCAGTTTAAATTAACATTTTATACTTCTCGTCAAAAAGTTAATTAAAACCTCTAGTGTGATTTATAATTATTAATTATTTTTTGAAGTTATTAATAATAGTAATAAATTATGTTTTAAATTTTTTGTACTTACATTAATAGAACATTTTAAATGGTTCTCCATTTATATGGCATTTCGGGATGCAGTGAAAATATTATAATAAAATAAAATGGCCTAGCCGCCATATTGGATTGAAAATTACGTTACGATCAGTGTTTGAGATCGTACTAAAGCTGGAGTAGCGGGACATTGATGGTGATTTTTTTCACATAACACATAAGCTGTGTTCCAGATAACCATCGGCACTTTGCTGGTGCACATGTGATGTCAGCCTCGTTTTGCGTTTCTTATAAGAAATGTTAACATTTTTAGCCGCGCTAATTGTAATAAAAGAAACGGATGGGACTGATTTTTCGTTCTGAAATTGACACCTCTACCTATTTAGTTCAGTAACTTAAAATTTCTAATAATACAAATCAGAAATATCTATTAGCATAGGCCAACATTTCGTGGCAAAAATGTTTAAATGGAACACACGAAACCAGCACGAAAAGTTAACACCAAACGGCACGAAAGGCGTTGATGGTAAAAATGTTGCAAATCCGTTCTTATCTGGAACGCGCCTATAACAATACACTCGAGGAGCTATTTTTTATGAGAAGTAGATTCAGAATTTTCTTATTTAACATCTCTTATTTTAAGTATCATGTCGTGCATATATAAAAATATCAAAAAGGTTTCTCTTATTTCTTTCATAATGATAAATATAGCTAATTATTCTCCTTACAAATCAGGAGGTTAATTTAACATCAAATATAATTCAATATTTTATCAAAATATTTTGAAATTTAACGTATTATAAACCTATAAAATTGTTTACTCATCGCATTTCACAAGAATAAATATTTCGTGTAATTTTTGATACTGAATAAAACTCTCAAAAGAAGTATAAAATGCAATACTTTGGAATTTACAAAAATACTGAATACTTCTGGACAATCAGAGTCGAGATGATAATTAAATGGGAAAAATGTAAACTCCGAAAAAACCGCATTATCGCAATTGAAACATTAGATACCCTGTTGATTTGAGGTGTCCACTCAAGCAAAATAAAGCGAAAACTTTTTATTAGAAATCTATTCTTACAAGCATACAATAAAATCACCAATTATCAAATCGGGAATTTTTTATACACTTATTGCACATTCCTTTTATATTTTTACTGATAATTCCGATTTGGCGCCTTTATGTATCTCATAAACAAACTATATCAGAAATGTACTGTATGTAATGTATGTATTTGAAAACCAAACTGCCGATATAGTGAAAAAACCGTTCTTCAAATAGAAATGTTATATTTTTGTAGTTTGTACTTTATTAATTTTACATGTTTACTTTGTGTTTATATTAATATTCAAATTAAACAAACAAATATACATCAAGTTTTTAAATGTATAACTATTACATTCATTTCAATTACACTATTTTATAAAATTGTATCCAAGTGGATTGTCTAAACGTTTTTTTATTGAAATAACTCGCTCTTTTTATGTATATTACATGTAGATAAAAATGAATTGTATAAATATCATTATAATTATGAAAATATTCATAAACCCTGTAATCCATTATTTGTCTGTTTACATTTATTTCGATCTAATTATCTTCTCGGCTTCAGGTTACAATATTATTACTATGTAAATAAAACTGGTAAAAACACTGAGTCCGTTTCCACCAGCTGTAATTACATGTTGCTTTATTAGTAGTAACACCGATAGTGTGAGATTTCGGGTTCTTCACGACTCCAAACGCAACTCATTACCTAATGAGGTCACTTAAAAAGCCTTACGAACATATTTAGCGGAACTTTTAGGACCTCGCCCTTTTTGTGCGTGTCCGTACACTTGGGCAAGTTGACCTTATGCTTCTCAGTAGACATAAACCTGTGTTAGTTAATCCCTTGGTGACTTTAGGAGAGCTTTATGTTATTGAGATATTACTGTACGTAGCGGCTGCTACTAAAACTTTAACGGAATGAGCTTATTCTTATTTTATCCTTTTTAAATTGCAAAGATCTATACGAAATAGAGATCAAACACTTCCAAATGTAACATAATTTAGGTACACTTCCAAATATGTATAATATAAAAATAATATAAATTGAAGCAATAAGAGATGACTACGACACTGGGCCGCTTCCACTAGGCTCGCACCAAGGTATACTGGGAGGTGTTTCTTACGCCTCCGATCTTGCGACATTTAAAAAGAGACCAAAATGAGAGATTGCAGTGACATTCGAACGAGTACCGGGTCCGCAGCGAGATGAGTATACGCTAACTGACCGTTTTAGCATTGTTCCGTTGGGGGATGGGCGCGAGTTCGTCCGTGGGTACCAGGGCCGCAGCAGATCATAAGAAGCCCATGTCGAGCGCGTTGTACAGCGCGGCGATGTCCGAGTGGCTCGAGACGCGCCAGAACGGATAGTTCTTCGCCTTAGCGGCGGCTTCCTCGTCCTGTCCGTCGCCGATCACAACGTACGTGCAGCGCTCGCCGAAGCGCTGCTTGATTTTCTCGAAGCATGTCTCCTTGCCTGTGCGAATGTTTATAAATTTTATTGGCATATATCAAGTTTGAAATATAAGTAATATCTATAGTAATAGTAATATTTAATGCGTGTAAGAACCTAGCGCAATATACTTTTATCACAGACACCCGTTACAGTAGCACACTGGATTGTAATATTTTTGTTTGTTTTTTATATAAGAATGCACAAATTTATCGTGAGAATCACTTAGCTAGCTAGTAGTCTAATGCTGGTTGTGATTTATAAGAAAAAAAATGCAATGACTAAGGAGAGTGACATTTCATAATATTATTCAAGTTTGTACCCACTTGCACGATGTTTTTATTTCAACGGGTTTTTCAACAGATAATACCCTAAAAAATTTACTCTAAAATCACTTCTAACTTTGACCAGCATCAATGATATAGCTTATGCCCCTTGGCAATGCCTTTCATAGTCTGTTGTCTTATTTTAATTAAAAATACTACTCGAATCAAGTATTGTACACATAAACCAAATGAAATTAATGCAAAATTCAAATAACTAACCTGTTTTAGTGGCAGAATATATGTTTTCAATGGGGAACACGCCTCCCAAGCCAAACAGCAGGACCTTCGCTAAAGCGGGGACCAGTTGCGTGGTTGTGACCAGCACATTCACGCAGTTTTCCCTGGAAGCAGATATTACAAATGTTACTTACTTCAACATTTGGCACTGTGATATAACTTATTTATTATAAAACACTTATATGAATTATGAAAATAAATTTACGCGGATTATTTATGAAGATATTTCTTCTTTATTTTGGTTTGTTGCATTACTTGCAAATTAAAAACTCTATGGTCACGCGTCTGCGAGTACAATGTAGCCGCCGCGCGCACATTGCTGATATGATAACTTAAGAGGTAAAGACCATAGAGTTAAGTAAATCAGGACCCTTACTTTTTATTGGTGGAATCGAATCTTCTCTCGATTCTGTACACACTAATTTCAAGTGCAACTTAATTCGAAAGACACGTTGTATTTGTGACTTTGTGTTTTCATTTCATTGCTAAATAAATTATCCAATATAAGAAAAGCATCTAGTTAGTGAGTAAAGTCCATGCTGTTTCTATAATGCTAGGGCCGCACCTGCGTGTATCGTCACAAAGCTTGTGCTATGACACGATACGCGCAGATGTGACCGACCATTATCGGCTATCGTCGCGAACATTTAGGCTGTGTGTGTTATTACGCGGGAGGCAGTACATCACAGAGTTTTAGCGTGCTAACTATCGCGCTACGTGGTCAGACTGGCGTTGCTCATTTAGGAGGTTATTTTCGCATATTTATTCGCATGCGTGCGACGCAGTGGTTTTAGAATTTATACACCATTATGAAGCTGGGCACATGGGATCCAAAAAATTCGTTTTATTTTAGATTTAAGTAAAGGCGTTATGTAATTGTTAGCACACATGTAGAAGTTAATAAAGTTATTGTCCATAATTTAACGTCTGGAGATGATTTCGGCCATCTTGGATTATTGCGCGATAGTTCTGGCAAAATAACGGAGCCGCTTATCTGAATATAGTATCGCAATAACTTTTAAGCGTACAAAACGTGTGAAGCTTCGGGAGGGCAGGGGCAAGCGCGGCCCTAGCATAAGAATCACAGACAGTAAGCCTTAAAACTAAGAAGGACCACATTGCACGTTGCAAACTTGTGGCATAAGATCATAGATCACAGTACTTAATAATTTAATTTCCCAGCTTATCTTTCGAGCCGGAACACACCAATGCAAGTATAGCTGTTTTGAGAAATAGGCCAGATGGTTGTCATCTGCGCAGGTACAATAAGTGTTACGTAAATGTTTGCCTGCGAGATTAATTGCTATTACTAAATCCGCCTCGTTACTATGGTTTTCGCTTTCGAAAAAGTGCGGAAAGCGAGGCGAGGGCTTACCATAATTGCACCTGAGCATCGAGCAGCCATTTTTGTTCCAATTTATATACCGTAATCTGTACCCGCGTAGATGACTCGGCAACGAGTCCCCTCATCATCATTACTGCAGCCGAATTAGGCATCATTATCACAGCTCATATACGTCCCTACCGAGGGCTCGAACCTACCCTAAGGTGTATAGGCCGATCGATCTACAATGTAGATTCTACATATTGTCTTCCATATGTAATTAGTCCAAGTAACTAACCAAATAGATGTAAACTGAAACAATAAAACTAAAAAAAAGGTGTTTAGGCCTTAGTCAACCACGCTGGCCCAATGCGGATCGGTCAACTTCACATACACCTTTGAATTCCTTCGCCGTAAGAGCGTCGAATAAATGTACGGTCGGCGTCAAAAGTAAATAAGCATTTTAGTACCATTTGACACGGTTAGCGCAGTGGTCGAGTGATCGCCTACTGCGCAACCGATCCCAAGTTCGATTCCCGTACGGGACAAATATTTTGTATGGCCTACAGAAATTTGTTCCGATCTGGGCGTATGTGCATGTGATATTCTATGTAATGTAACTGCGCCCACGACACAGGAGAAAATCCTAGTGGGGCGACGTTTTTTTTAATGTTCTTTCATCTATTAACGATGCAATATAGGTGTAACCATACTAAATAAAAGGAATAATTGATGTGACATGGTACTAAAATGCTTATCTTCTTTTGAAGCCGACTGTGCATGTAAAATTGGAAAAACATGACAGGATCGAGCCGCGAACCTCCCGGTTAGGCCAGTGCAGAGTCCACAGCGCCACCGAGGCTCCCTAGAAATTAAGTATATGACTCCCCCAAAGATCTACAACCCGACCGGTTCTGCGATGGGCGCATCCAGCGACCTCCCATAACTTTCATCACACCGTCGGCACACCCCGGACACTCCATAAAACGGTCGCAAATCAAATACCTATCACTACTTGTAGCATTCGCACTGTGGAAACAGGTGGCTTTATGCTACTCTGGGTAGACCATCAGGTCTCGCGAAACGATTTAAAACACGAGGTTCAAAACTTGAAGAATAGGCAACAACAATACAATGCACGTACGTACCTCGGATCCTTGTCGCCCCGCTGATCTTCCACTTCACTTTTGATTCACACACTAGCTAGTAATAATGATATACGCAGATTTCGAGAGAGAAGTAGTGGGCACTTAATACGATGGTTAACGGGTAAGTAAGTCTCTCAAGCGATTAGCGTTACTTTTTGATGTACGGAGAATCAGCCCTACCCCCGTAATCCTAAATAACGTCGTGCATAGCAGTCTGATTTTGACTGCATTGTGCTGCCATCTAGTGAGCTAAGAACCTCGATTATAAGTTGTTTGTAATTAAAAACATTAAACTACTACGATAACAGAACACTACTACTTGGGCAAATGACGTTTGTACAGTACACACTATGTGCGTGGAATCTAGTAGGGCTGAGTGCGTGATTATCAATCTAAATGACGCGAGAAGTGCAGAGACTGCCTTCTCTTTCACCTGCATAGCGTTATCTGAGTGTTTTCTGTTGGTCAGATAGTTGGTCAGACTAATCTGACCAAAGGGCAAACGAAAATGTAATGAGAGACGAGTTCATAATGTATTCACAAATGATGTTAACTAGTGAAGAATTGAGTGTTGGTCATTTTTTAGAACGCCTGAGATAAAATTGTAAGATAATAATTAATGTAAACTGTTTTTTACTTTGACTGTACTTTTTTCTGTTTTTTCCAGCTGTCATATAAATCTGACAAATGGGAAAAAAAATTCCCGTTGGTCAGACTAGTCACCATGAGTCTGACCACTGGGAAAAACTGCGTTATCTCTGTTATCGGCTGGCGCAAACGTGCGCGCCTTTGTTTAGTGTCAGTGATGTCTACAACGAAGTGCGGGGTGAGGTGAGGTATTTGAAATGAGTGCGGGGATGTGAGTGGCCGTTCTGTACAGAGTACTATTATATCATCTGTCGTCGGTGCACCTTGTGAGGGTGTTTTAAACGTTTCTCGGTACGCGGCCGCCACTCTAGAACCATTTCGCCCCGACGGCGGCCTCACTCTAGTAGATTGTAGATTTTTAAAGTATAATCTCACCTGCCGTTGATCATGTTGAGGCACTTGCAGGCGAGCGTCAGCCAGTTGTCAGTGGCTTGCTCGAGCTCGGCCCGTAGCTGCAGCCACTGCTCCCTCTTGGCTGGGCCCAGCAACCCGCCAACGCTGGAGACAACCATAGAGTCTTGTAAGAAAACTTTAGTCTTTTCAATAAACTTTATCCAGGAATTCTTTACGGCTGTGATACTCTATTTACCCAAAAGTTGTGCTTAGTTTTTTTATATATTTTTAATGTATAAATATATCCTTTGTATTTCGGTATTTTCATTGTAATATATTTGATTACGGATTGACAAAGAATGTACAAAATACAGGTTGTTCTACCATTGCAGTTTATCAAATCTTTTCATGTTTATATGCAGCGTCATCGAAATTTGTCTGACAATGACCATCATCAAATTGTTATTATACACTGTATTTTTTTTCTAACCCGATGTTTACTCACCACCAATTTCCAGGCAGACCAAGATTATTCTTTATAAGTTAATAAGAAATATTTTTATGGGTTAATATTTTATTTAAATTAAACTAATCCAAAATAATTTATAAACACTATATGAAAAATAAAACTTCGCGGCTAGCGCAATCGCAAAGTAAAAAGATTGAGACAATTTTAGCTTTAATAGTAGAATCTAGGTCTTCAAACGGAACATGAAAACTACTAGAGATATCTAGACATCCTGTCGTTTGGAGGAATTGGCGCTGCACTACCCACGTGCTACGGCAAAACGTAACATCACCAAATCGTGCGTCCACCTTGTGGGGAGATCGATGCTGCATTCTCGGAACCTAGCCGCCAGAATCTTACCGCCTCAACAGCCGTCAGTCTTGCATAATTATGCTGCCTCTATTTAACAACTGTAAATCTTAAAAATTAACAGATCGGTACCTTTTGCGTACCGAATATGCAAAACGCACGTTTTCATTACTCATCGATGGCTACGTTTTGTTAAGGGATTCAACGTTTTCTGGAGATTTATGACAACACATTTGTACATTTTTCTCTCTTCACAATGTTTGGTGTGACAAATCAAGGTTTTTAATATTTAGAAGTAGTTTTTTACAATACAAAGATGCCGCGGTAAAATTCAATGTGCACTTTTAAAATCAGCCAAGTTTTTGGAGCACATACCATAAGTTAGTATTTATTAATTTTTCGGTCCCGGTACTAGATGAAAGTAACAAAATGTAGACATAGGCTTTAAGATGTTGCTTGCTGCTGCTACGCTCGAAGGCGGCAATTAGAGTTTAACCCTTCATTATTCAAAGTCCAACCTATCTCCATATAGAAAGACCTATCTCGTGTAATAATATATGACGACACATTACTAGTAATAATTACTCAGTTAAATACCTAATTAATACTTCCAGTACTCAACATAAATCTCTGCTGTATACCTACATTTTATAAGTTTACCTCGTGGTAAAAGTTGTTGGTGTCAAAATTATGTATTTGTAGTATAAGTTATTTTGTAATATTTACACATTTTGACACTCTTTTTTTACCCAAATAAATAGAAAAAAAATGATTTTTCTTGACACTATTTAATTGTATATGTATTAATACAAAAGTCTCTAATTAGACATTCATCTTGTAAAAAAAACTTTGCGTTTAATTAAAGAATATCAATTTATTTGCATTAAGGCGCGGTTTCCCAGGAAATATACTCGTGCACGGCGACTTGCAAGATAATATAGTCGATAATTGTAGAGCTTCTAATGTCGCTTACGCGCTGTGACCGAACTAAAACGTTGCCTTTCACACGTTTTAATCGATTTTTGGAAAACACAAAATAAAAGGTGTATTTTTTGCAATTTTCTAGACAACAAAAACACACATCTATTTGTACTTTTATGTCATTAATTATTGTATTTTCTGATTCCCAGCTGTTCTAAAATATCGAACAGCTTGATCTTTGGATTTTTTTCTATCGAGTGAAATATTATTAATCATGTTCCAATATTTCAGAATATTTAGACAAAATGTTCAACAATATCACATACGAATTTCAGACTTGTATGTTTTATATTTGTGGCGATACAGTTAATCGAAATTGTTCGAAAACGGGAAAGTAGCGCCATAATTGTCTTTTGTCTTTTTTTAAAAACGTCGCCTTCTTTTAAAAAAAATTAAAGAGTAAGTATCAACATTTATTTGCATTTATATTTATTATGCAGCATCTCCAGCATTTACAAAAAGATTTTGTAATCTATTTGAAACATTAAAGACCTCAATAATTTTAAGAAGAATCAGGCCCTTGATTGTGTAAGAAAAATATATCGCGATCGCATTCAATTTTGACAGTCAAAGTGCATCTATTACTATTTTTTATCAGACAGTCGACACAGAGATTTGTATTGACGCCGCAATGATTAGTAATTTGAAGGCGATCGTGATAAATTTTTTCTTAGACAATAACCCCTCTGTACGATTTGCTTACAGGGTTACTTTTGAAGCAGGAGCCAAATTTTGTATGCTTGTTCAGACAAGCAAACTGAACAAATTTTACTATAAACCAATCGTGAAATCTTAAGAGAAAAAATCAACTAATCAATACTCTTACGTCTAGGTTCAGTCAGTGGACATTGAACATTTAAGAGCACCTCTCTAAAATGATGTATATCAAGTTACATACTACATAGCTTATATTGATTATAGCGAAGCATTTGCCATATTAATCCGTGAGTAAATCTGGGTATCGCCGAGAGACCAAGGCATAGGACACGAGTACATAAGAACTATAACACATTTCTACAGACAAAGTTCAGTATGTATTCAACTGGAAAGAAACAGACGATTCGTTCTACATCCAAAAGGGACAAGGCGACACTGATTCTGCAAAACTCTGCTCAGCAGTCCTAGAAATGATCTTCAGAAATCTTGAATGGGAAAAACTAAGGGTAATAAATGGGCGGTCACTAACACATTAAGTTTTACAGACGATATCGTGCTATTTGAATGACTCAATTGTCATCAGAACGTGAAAAGGCGGTACTATAAATGAACCCGGTAAAAAACGAAAGTAATGTCAAATAATGAAAAAATTATATATATGTATGTGAATAAAACTCTAATTAGTTATGTAAAAGAATATGTCTACCTGGGACAGTTTATGGCACCAAGGGATACCATGAAAAACAACTTTGAGAGAAGAATATCAAAAGATTGAAACAATTAATGAAAAACAATAACTAGCAAATATCAACTGAGAGCAAACTGTTCAACACGTGTTACCTGTCTTGATGTATGGCAGCCAGACATGGTCACTAACGGAAAACATGACAAACAAACTTTTCACCTGCCAACGGGCAATGGAGTAATGTATGCTAGGAGCCAAGAAAGCCGTTACAAAGCAAACATATCAGCAAGACCAAAGTTCAGGATGTTACACTTAAAATTAAAATGGAAATGGTGTGGACATATAATGAGAGGAAAGGATAAATGGAGTATGACAATAACTGAGTAGTACCCGTGGGATGGACAAAGAAAGAGAGAAGATCACAGAAAAGATAGGATGAAGATATAAGAAAAAATTTGTGGTGTAGAGTGGCTAAGGATAGAAAAGAATGAAAAAGGTTGGAGGAAGCCTTTGCCTGCTGGCAAACAGACATACAAATGCCAATTATTATGTGAATACGAATAACATCACAAATAATGATAAAAAATAACAACTATTCAATTTTAAATGATTTATTTTATAAAAATGTTAAACGTAATTTAATAATAATAGAATTTAATGGATGCAATGAAAATGTAAAATATCTGAATAAAAAGGTTGGCTTATAACATAATAAGGTTGCAAATAGATATGAGTAGTGGTTTGAGACAGTCCATTGAACAGTCCAGCAAAAACACCATATAATAAAGAAATATAGGATATTTGGAAAACCTTCATAAAATAAATCATAACTTCACTTTATTTTGAAGAGAACACTCTGATATTCATATTTCTTCTTTTTTATGATTGTTTATTTCATTGTTTTATTTGAATTTGAGTCATTGTTAGGGATTACAACATTTTGATCAGGTTCTATTTTGCTTCATCTGATGCTGTCACCAATTCATTGAAGTTCACTTGTAGTTACTGCTCGTCAGAGAACAGTAAGCAATAACCCTAAATTGCAAAAAGAAGGGATGGAGGAATCATTATCCTTTTGCTTAACTGCATACATTTTTTTCTGTAGAAAGCAGGAAAACTTGTGGTTTTCATTCTCTTCATTGCTCCACTCGTATCAGGCAGGCAGATTCAGGCAGCAAAGTTTTCATGAAACCATAATTTCAGGATGGAAAAGACATTGCTGTGGATATTAAACCACCCACAATTACCTTTAGTTACATTTTCAGCAATTTTTGAAAAAATACATACCAAAATAATAATAAAAACATATTATTATTGATTTATCACAAGTCAGATAACATTTATTACCACAAACTCGCGGCTTTCGCAATTGCAATATATCAGTGTTAAATCCAAAGCGAGAATTACAAATCACCAAAGCTCGCAATGCTCTTAACTGCTATATTTTTATTTTTTGCAACACGACTCTGCTAGACTAACAGACGATTGCTTGACAGACAGACAAAGGCTACATTTAAAATATGCTCACCTATTCCTGTAGTTATTGTAGGTATCCTTGATTTTTCTGTACCGAAATGCCAGCTTTCGCATCCAATCGACACCACCGCGTACACCAGGGGCACAGAGTCCAGCAGCGGGTGCAGCACCGGCATGGAAGCCATCGCCTGCGAAGTTGTATGCCGATAGATCTTGCCCATTATCATCTGCAGCTACTGCATCTATGTGCTCCTGGTCACAATCCTGTGCAATAAATTAGTTAACATAAGTCTCAAATCATAAGAATAAGGAAAGACTGACTGAAAGAAGAGTAAACCATTCATGACAATTTTAAATAAATAGGTAGTTCAGACACTAGTAACACATTAACATGCATATCATACCTCAACATCATTGAAGAAAAAGTGTGTATCTGCTAAACTAAATATCATCTCTTCCATTCTGAAGCCTAATTGAATAATTTGTTGTGTGTCCTGAAACAAATAAAATTTCCTATATTATACTTGCAAGCTCCTAATATAGTTTTTTTTTTCTCAATGATGATAAATGTGATGAACTATGAAACAATTAAACAGGTTTGCTAGTCCTCCAAGTTTTTGCACATCTGGTATTTTGCAAATCCATATCTACTTATATGTTCCATAAATCTAATATATAACATTATCGTGTCACAGTGTTTGTGACCAAAATCCTCCGAAACGGCTTGACCGATCTTTATACATTTTTTGTGTATGTTCGGTAGGTCTGAGAATAGGTTGTAAACTATTTTTTATACCCCTAGGTGATTATATTTAGCGAAACATAGTTCGCGGACACAGCTTGTATATAATATATATATACCTCTTTCGTCTAATACAAGTTTTAGTCTTAGACACTTAACCAATCTGGAAAAATTTTGGGATAGATGGCACCTTGAAGATAGAACTTACTGTAGCAAAATTTAAAAGAAGTACAGCATTTAAAGTACACTTTAGTAGTTTTATATAAAGGCATATTGTTGAGTTTGTAATGACACAAACCTTATTATATTTGGTTGCATATGTGCCCGTCAAAAGTGAGTGGAATATGATGATTGTCTCATCAAGATCCCAAATGAATACCCTCTCAGTAGCTGGCTCAGGCACATGTTGTGCTGGTGATGACGATGTATTCCGCCTTCCCCTTCCTCGTGACCTACTAGCTGTGCTTTCTCTGCAAATAAAAACATGAAAAATCATATGATGTAACAATTTCTTTTCCATACATTGTCAAGTAATTTATTTCATATTTATTTTAAATTTATGCAAGAATTGGTCTTACCCAGAATTTTCTCTACACCTTCTACCAGCTGCATGTACTTCACTTTTAATAGGTGATAGTGGACTAGTGTCATTCAAAGAAGGTAGCATTGACGATGGTGAATCTGTAAATGCACATAAATATTCTGTATTAACTTATAAATGCCAATAAGTAAATCGGAAGCATTGGTGGTGCTGTGGACTCGGCACTTGTTTTTTAATTGGGTTGTCCTGGGTTCGAGACCACCATGCACCAATATGTTTTTCGAATTTCATATGTACATTTGTCTGACGCTCCTACGGGAAGGAAAACATCGAGAGGCAAAGAAATTGCGGACGTATTTGAGCTGTTATGATAATGATGATGACAATAGGTACCATCACATTAAGTTTAAAAATTCTTTAAGTTTGGTGTGGTATTTTTCTAGGTCACAATACCATATTATGTGCAAGGTGTAAACTCATTTATTAATAGAAGCGTAACTTAAATTTTATTTAAAAAAGGCAATGGCCTCAGGTCATACTATAAGACCTGATATCAAATTGGTGTGTATAAAGCTACTTTATTGGTAAATATATGGTTATGTCCTTCAAAATATGGAACTAATCCATGAATAGGCAGAATACTGGTTTAAAGAGTCCCTGTGAGGCTGACAGGGTGAGTGACTAAAGTTTCTTAATATACCATGAGTGACTAAAGTTTCTTAATATAGATAAAAAAATATTTACTATGTTTAATTTATTTAAATAATCCTTTGCCTGAATAGGGAATGAACCTACCAATTCTTAAAAAATAACATTTACCTAACCTGACAAATTTTTACAGTATCATAAAAATAGAGGGTGTTAATTTTTATACATTTGGCGGGTTTGACTTCTGGTTCAAACCGGTGGTTACATAATAATCTTTGAATGCAGTTGGAATTATTTTTGAAATCACAATGATGTCCCCTTTGAGTAAAATCTTCATCTATGATATTGATTATGTGACATTCCCTCGATGTGGCATCGCCGTGGGATGCCCTGTATATACAATTGTTTATGTCAAATAGGCAGAAAGATATAGAAGTAAACATGCACAGTGTTCTCTTATTCTTGTTCTTTAACAAAGGTGCTATTCAATCAATTTACTAATTGTAACAATAACATAATCAATTGGTTCATGTTATTTTAATGTGGTTTAATATACTAATAATGCATGGATATGGTTCAGGCTGATAAAAAAAAACACATTTTAGACACTACCACTTTACTTTACTTACTATAAAATTAAATTAAACACTGCAACAGTATAAGGAAACATCTACAATTCTACAGGATGCCCAGGCTTCAATACTCTCCTGTTCACACAGGCACTACCTATCTCGATCTGCCATTCGACTGACCCGAGCCTACACGACAACCGGATTGGAACATTATATAAGTGGCTCGTGAACCTATATTTACTCATTCTAACGCTTGTGCCCAAGCTTGAGAGACGGCCTCTGCTATCCTCAGGTAAATAAGCATGGGGTGGGACAGCCACTGCCATCCACCCTAAGTTGATATGAGGTAAAGCTTTTTAGTTGATACATATTTCTTATGCAACCCTATTCTGTTTTGTAAGTTACCATAATAAACTTTCTGTACATTCAACCCGTCATTTTATTCTTCCACTACAAAACTTGAATAAATAACAATATAGAAAAAATCCAGAAAAGAAAACAGAATTACATTCTTCAGGTGTTAGACCCAAAAATTTATAGCATGCGTGATTTTACTGAATTTTGAGCTTTTTCTAGTCATATAATAAATAATTTCTATATATTCGCAATTATACTTTAGGAAGCAATTATAGCACCCAAATTCAGATCAAGCATCATTTATGACAGACTCATTAAGTTTACTGCACAATGTATGAGATATTTAACATTGTTTAACTATCTATCTAATTATTATTAACAATGAACATAAATCTAACTATAGCATGAGTTATAAACAGATTAGGTATATGCATAAATAACCTTCAATAACTTGTTTTCCATTTGAATGATGAAGCAATATTTTAAAGCTGATTGTGCACAAAATGAAACAAACATATTATTTAATGAAATTATCACAAAACTTTGAACCAAACATTGCGAAATACATACTCGAGTCACTCTCCGAATCAGGCCAATAGTCGGTATCATCATACGAATCGCTTTGGTTATCAGAATCACCACTTTCACTATGTTTTCTCTTCTTTGAGCAGTAGTTTTCATAGATTGATTTCATTTTGATGAGCGATCACAATTTGCTACACTTATTTTGTACAACCTTTTTGCTCCGTTGATATCGATGCACGACTTAAATGAACAGTGTTTTAAAACGAACTATTATACAGAATTAATAAAATGTATCTATCAGCACGATATTTAGTCAGAAATTACTAATAAATTCAGTCGTATCGTGTAACAAATGCAAGACAAACACTTATTCCTCAATCACACAATACGAACGATGCGATTGCGAATTAAAAAAACGCCATCTGTCTGTTATGTCATTTGTCAACGTCAATGTCAACAACAAATGTCAAATAGTGGGATGCGGTCCAAAATTTCTACTAGCGCTAGTATGCACTATTTGCATGCAAACAGTCAGTCCATATTGAAGTGCGGTTCATAATTTAATATCAGCGCTCGTGTGCGCTATTTGCACGCAAACAATCGGTCTAAAATTGCTCATGTGCGCATTTTGTATGCGGTATGATGACGATTGATGCTAACAGAGGCGCGTTCAGAGCCTTCGCGCGAAGTACAACTTTTCGCTCTAACCACGTTCAATGCCTTCGGGCGTGACAACCGGGTGAAACAACCGCCCGTTCAAGACCTTAGAGCAGGCGTTTTCAACCTTTTCATATCACTGGCACACTTTTCTTTTTATAAAAGTTTCACGGCACAGCAGTACAAAAATAGCAAAGTTCGAGTCGGATTTGCGCGTGGAGGGCACGTTATACCAAATTTTCTGTAAGTAATTCGATTTCCATATAGTTTGCGAGGTCTAGAACAAAATGTAGAGGACATTTTGTTCTAGACCCTGCAAATTATATCGAAATTTCTGACAGAAAATTTCGTATAATAAGCGGCCACCTTAAGGCCGTATCACATTACGCAATATACAGCTTGCGATCTTGACACTGGAGTCTAACTAGATAGTGTACTATAAAAACGACACAATATCTTACATATTATATACACTACACTGAGTCTGATTACCGCGAGTAATGTAATATTCACCATAGTCTAATACGGCCTTCAAAATTCGCGGCACACCTGAAAGCTTAAGCGGCACACAACTGTACCGCGGCACACCGGTTGAAAATCACTGCCTTAGAGTGTTGGCGCGAGTTACAACCGAACAACCATCGAATTTGATGGTTGTAAAACGCTCTGACGATTATTACTGAAATACTCTTACGTGATTGGATGATATTGGCGGCCATATTCTATAATGTCATCTTATAGAAAGAGAGAGAAATAAATAATCATGTGAAAGAGGGAGATAAAAGATTTGGTTGCTGCAATCCGTTCAACGCCTCTGAGCGAGTTTAAAAACAAACGGACAACTACACCCAGAGGCTCTGAACGCGCCTCAGTGCTAACAGAAAAGAGGTAGTGCACTGTCTCCAGAACTGGCAATGTCAAAGTCAACATCAGTTTTATTTTTATTTTAGTTTGTTCGAATTTATTTTTTCATTAGATTATCTACAATTATTAGATAAGTGTTCGGTAAAGATACTGGAGGCACAATACGTCTCTCTCCAATTTTTCTTTTCAAATTACATTAAATGTCAACTTGACAAACTCACAGATCGAAAGCTCGGTCCAAAATTGATCTGAGTGCTTACGTCCGTGAGCAGTGCTAACGATTTGAACGGGTTGTTAACATGCATGCAAACGTTTGCACTGATATCTGATTAAGAACCGCACCCTTGCTCTTGTGCGCATTTGTAAGGCCGTGTTCCGTTTCGCGATTATAGTGACCATCAGCACTGTGAGCGCGCTAACAGGCGGCCCGTTTCGCGACAACAGCGTTTACGTTGGATGTGATGACGTCATTGATTGCGTCACAAACAACGTTTACAGTGCTTAGGCCGAATTCGTCAGCACCGTGAGTCAAATGTCATTGTAGAGTTGACATTTTGTTTTGGTTCGCTAATTCGATGGTTGAAAATTACTCTTTAATTGAATTGAAGGCAAAAATAAGCCAAAAATCCTAAAAATTGAATTAAATCGAAGGAAAGAATAACGACATTAGAATTACCAGTTTTTGTTGAAGAAGAAAACAAAGTAGTTTACCTCAAACTGTCTCCTAAAGACGCTAAAAGAGCAGAAATTAAATGGTAAAAGATAGGTAGTACAAGGCAACGAAAAACTGCTAAAGCTTGAATATCGCAGAAAACAATTGAAATTACGAGTTAAATTCTTTTTAAGGTTATGTTTGTTTTGATATTATTGACATAAGCGCGCTCACGATCGTTCCGAGACGATAGCATGCCATTGGCATCATTATCGCGTCTATTGATTCGGTCCGGGCCTGAGCAGTCTGAGACCTGAGTACTACTGTGAGTAGTGTAATCTCGAAACGGAACAGGGCATAAGTAGTGTGATGTAATCGATAACGTCACCGATTGATGCTGAGTGCTAACAGAAAAGAGGTAGTGCACAGTGCACTGTATCCAGAACTGTCAGGGACAAAGTCAACATCAGTTTCCCGCTGATTTTTATTTTATAATTTAGTAGTTTGTACGAATTTATTTTTTAATTCGAATATCGACAATAAATGCACAAGTGCTCTGTGAGAATTCTGACCCCCTAGACAAGATGCCTTTCGATAATCGCTAACGCAATCGCTAGAAGGAAAATGTATGCGATTTGACATAAGCCCTCGTTTAGCTTTCGAGCGCAATTGTCAAATCTCATACATTATCCATTTAGCGATTCCGTTTGCGATTATCGAAAGGCATCTTGTCTAGGGGGTCTGGACGCGCAATAGATATCTTTGTCCAATTTTTTTTCAAAAAATATTGACTATCTACTTGACAAACAGAACTCACAATATGTTATGATTTTTCCAAAAAACACATAAATGTGAAAGAGTCTGGAAAAAAAGTTACGACAAATGACTGAGCTCCTTCGACAATCACTGCGGTCCGATTTGCCGATTACCTGTTCGAATTAGTATTGCGTTGAGAGTAATAAAGTTACTGATCTGTCATGTCGGCGCTATTACAGCGATTACGTAACGTAGAAAATTATTATATTATGATGACGATAACTTAACTCACAGCTAGCGTGAGCGCGCTCACAAAAAAAGCGTGAAATATCGATTCGGACTGCATTGTCTATTTGACATTTGACTACAGACTAATTAATTAGAGATTGGTCCGAACTTCGCTGTTTTGTTTTCTTTGTGCGTTGCTTTGCGTACTATATTTGTTGTTGATTTTTCGTGCTTTTGAGTAACTCTTGACTGCTACTGGTCTACTGAGATCTCCTATCATGACTGCTGACTACTGCTAGCCACAGGATTTCGATTCTCGATGACGTTATTTATAGTTTTAAGAAGTAACCTCCTATGCATCTATAACTTTTTGTCCAGACTTCGTAGAATATTCATTCTGCTATTATTTTACTAAGGAATTAAAACTACCGTTATTTATAGTTTTAAGAAGTAACCTCCTATGCATCTATAACTTTTTGTCCAGACTTCGTAGAATATTCATTCTGCTATTATTTTAATAAGGAATTAAAACTACTTATAGTTTGGCATATTGTTCATGCATGTTCACAAAAAAAATATATTAACAAAAATTTGTTAGGGAGTTTGCCATTGTTCTATATAGAATTGGTTCATCACATAATTGATAATATCTACGACCATCCTTTCATTGGGTACCCTAGCTGCCCGTTAATGTACAGTCGGAGTTAGAATCAATTGATAGTGGCATATATTTATCTACAAAATCCGTGGATACTAATGGCAGGTCAATTAGAAAAGATAGGTGCAGTGTTCTGTCAACGGGAAAACCCGGAAAGTTCGACTAATCACGAATCAATCCAACAATCAATAACAATTATCGTATTAAACTATTGCCTCGTTTATGTCCTTATCGCTTGTATTGATTATTTACAGAATAAACATTAAAATTACTTATTTTAATAGTGTAAATAAAACAATAAAAAATGAGTATGAGTATAGAGGTACCAAGAGTACCTAGGACGTCGGTGATGAAGTCCCATAGTGCAACACATTTCTTATTTTTCTCGGACATACGTCAAATAATAAAATTCTGCGAAATAACTAGTTTCATAACACCATTTTCTTCATATTGCCTTGCCGACCATGCCGACTAATAAAATTATTTTGACCGTGGGCGGCGGTGGAGCCGGGCGGCGCGAATTGATAAGGCGGTGATCAGTAATTAATATACCCTCTTTCGCATGTCGCCCAATCCTAAACCTTACTGAGTCTTTCGTAAATTAAGATTTGAAAATATTTCGCTAATGTCATTTATAGCCAGCTTCATGATCTGCAATAATTGCAGCTCTCATGATTATCGGCATTATCAAATTAGTTAAATAGGTACGCGCAAAGTTTATTTTTGACCGCAAAATTATTCAATAGAAAATATACAAACACTGACAATTAATTAAAACATATTTGATTGGAACTCTTTTAATGTTGTTTATTACTAGATAATTAAAAAGGTTTGATGTTGATACGAAACTAGACATAAATCAGAGGCGTATGCTATTTTCACTCTTGTTTTCATAGCAAGTAGGTAAGTATTATTTTATATGCTCTTGTCTACTTAGTACTTAATTTGGTTTCAACAAGTATTAAGAGTCTGGGGTTACCGATTCATTTTCGAAAGACAGTTTTGCAAGGCCCATTTCTACTACGCTGTGACTTTATAAATGAAAATGAATTGAATAACCGGCGAAGGTTTTCGTAGTCCGACTGTATAGTGGTTAAAGAGCTTCCCAGATGATTTTGTTGGTTGTTTATAAACGGTACAAGTCACATGACAGGCCATACAGTACATGGTGATGAACTAATACACCATGGTGCTTACGTAAAGCATATAGAAAAACTTTGTTCAAGAATACTTATAATTTTATCGAAGAGCGTGGAGCTAAAGCCTTGATAAACATTTGGAAGCAGCAATGAGACATGCCGGATACACATCATAAACGTATCATAAATTCATAAAGAGAATTTTCTATGATGTTTTCTAAATTTTATTTAGATCCTCGTTGTACAACACCTCGTTTTAAATCCAGTGAGAATTTTGTTTTTTTTTAATAATTTTTACATTTACATTTGTGCATTACTGAAATATTAACCTAACATAACCTTAGTCTCACATAAAAGATTGTGCGTGTACACATTATAACGTTTGTTTTGGAATTAAAATGTAATATAAAAAAATAAATAAGGTACCTGAGAGTGCTCCTCCTAAGTGATATGACGTGTGGCCTACACTCCCACTGCTGCTAGGCGAGCTAACATATGGCGAATAGCTTGGCGTGGCATAGTATCCGCCGTACTGAGCTACGTTATGCTCTGCATAACCGGCAGCGTAACTACTATAGTCCTAGAAAAAAAAACAACAGCAATTATTATTTATAATCACCGTTAGTTTAAACATGCGTTCAATAACGATTCATATCTAAAATAAAAAGTTCAGGAGGTTAAATTTATGATTTTTTGCTTTCTGTTTAAGATGTAGAATCAAAATAGGTATTACCAGCAATACCAGGGATTTTATCTCCTTTGCCTAGGCCTAGTTGTGCTAAATGCCGATAAAATAGGTATAATTTGAAACCTGCTGTGCTGTGGGGAAGGACTGCGACAAGCCGCCGTTATATGAGGAGTAGTACGGCGACGGCTGTCCTCCGAAGCCGGTGCTGGACACGCCGCCGACGCCGCTTACGCCGTACGCACTGAGGTACGTCGGCGTCGCTTTGCATGACGATCTATTTGTACAAAAGAAAATTATGTAATTATTAGAATTTCGGGTGTAAGAGAAGAAGAGGTACCGGTCGTATTCAGCGGCCATCTAATTCGACAATCACGTCGGCTACCGACGGCGTGCTGACAAATTTTTTATTGCCTCGTATCACTCGTATGCCAAAAAGCTGTATGGTAAAACTAGGTACGCTTTTTAATATTTTTGACGATTTTCTTCTCATTTTTAATGTAGGTAATCAGATCTAATTGCGCCTGAGTTATTTGGATTCCCTACGGTACGATTTATTGCTTCGATCAATCTGAAAATATCATGACGTCCGATCGCCACATAAAGTTTACTCACATCACATCACATCGAAGCGATCGGTTATTGCAATCGATCGTTTATTTAAAAACCGCCCAAATACAAGCTGGAATCGCGCACTGAGGGTTCTGCACCAACTTAATAACTATTTAGGTTCCTAACTAAGTACATAATTCTTCGACTTCAATATAAAACTGTGATGTTGTATGTATTCCTTTATGATTTATCACTTTTTGGTGTTTTTGAAGTCGTTTTTTTTGTCTTTTTTTTTAACAGACAGTGCTAGTTAGCAAGCGCAGTTAGTAAGTAGTAGGAACAGTGCGTGCACATCCGCAATCATCTCAACTTTAGAGTGTGTAAATTGGGATAACCTCTTTTTTTAAAATTGTCAACGTGGAAGTTACAACGTTGTTAGAAAATTAGGCTCTTCAGTACCAAAAAAAAAAAGGAAAACCTAGTAATATTTTTTTAACTTCGACCCCTAAATGGATAGAATGGAGTATAAAAATTTGTATGCAACTGACACATTTACTAACGTAATTTATAGTTTTTGTTTTTTTTATTTCGTAACATTCATAATTACAAGCATACCTGTTGTTAGTGTTGTGCGGCGAAGGGTACGCAGCGTAAGGCTGGTTGTACAGCGTCGACCCCACGTACGAGGAAGCAGCCCCACCACCACCATATTGCTGCATACTAAAAAATAAGAAACCATTTTAATTTTATGCTAATGACTATTCCTTATAAACTCTGAATCATGCGAACAAAATATTTTAGAAACAAAGCACATAGGTAGTCTGTTGAAAATATATATTAACCGTGGTAGGTAGAGTTAAAAACGAGTCACATAATACAACCGCAAGTTGTTAAACAGTACAACTCGATTAAAACCGTAGGAAATCTACTCAGGTCCTCATTTTTCATCAATATTACTCAATACGCAATTATGCACATTAATTACATTGTCTAGTTCTATTAAAGAGTAGTGTCAATCTATACTAATATTATTATCTATAATAGACTTCGAAACTACTGAACCGATTTCGATGAAAGTTGGTATAGGGATAGTTCGAGACCAGGGGAAGGACATAGGGTAATTTTCCTACGGGAAAATATAAAATTCCCACGGGAAGACAAAAATAACGCCGACGAAGTCGCGAGCGGAAAGCGAATATTACTACAATATCGACCCCGAACCTGAGGGCTAAGATTCAGTCCCAAAACCGTTTCATGGGCAAGGCCAACTAACCTATTTTCAGTCTCTCAGAAAGTAGGCTAAGCAAAGTAGGTAGGCTAAGGTTGAGGAAGATTCCTCATCCTCAAGCTCAATGTTGTAGTAAAAACATTGTAGTAGTAAACAATATAAATGCATCGTATTTTTCTAAGTCCAAGAAAGTTGTAAAGCTTACCGGCTCCACCAACGCAGGAATCTTTAGTACATACCTACTTTTAAAAATAAAACTATTTTCTTTAATAAGTATGAATGTGCCTGAATGACGTCCGGAAATACTCGGTGTATTTGAAGCTTAGAATGAATGCTCTAAGATTTGAAGTGATGAGGAAAATTGAAAATAAGAACCTCAAGAAAATCGCTTTTAGAAATAAATTGCTCTCATATTCAATCTATTTATAAAAGAAAGTCGTGTTAGTTACACTATTTATCACTCAAGAACGGCTGAACCGATTTGGCTGAAAATTGGTGGGGAGGTAGCTTAGAACCAGGGCTTTTATTGCAGAAATCACTCCTTAAGGGGTAGAAAAGAGGGGTGAAAGTTTCTATGGGGAATCAATAACCGCTGAACCGATTAAGATGAAATTAGGTATGGAGATAGTTTGAGTTGTGAGGAAGGATTTTAGTAAATTCCTTAACCCCTCGTTTACACCAAGAAACAAGTAAAATACCAGTTTTATACAATACTTGTAGAATACTTGTCAAAACATAATTATTTGTTTTATACGTGTATTGCAACTGTCTCAAACATTCTTTCGTTCATACTGTGTTGCCAACAAGTCTCTAAACAAGTATAAACCACATCTGCGTTTACACTTAGATCTATGGCATATTCAAACTAGTCTGATACATTGACAGCGTTTACACTTACAAAAAGCAATCGTGTTTTTAACAAGTTTTGTTTATTTCACTGAAATTTATGTATCATACTAATTTAAAACATGTTTTAAACTCTATCCATGCTTGTTGGATAAAGTTTTAAACTTTTACCGGACGGACCGTATTATTTTACGGGGGGAAGAGAAAAAAATACAAAAAATGCTGCACTAGTTGAGAGCAGCATTTTTAGATTTTTTTATAAAATTATTTTTTTTTAAATTCATTGTTTTTATTTTATTTATAACTAGCTGTGCCCGCGAACTACGTTTCGCCATCAAAATACTTTAGTTTTTTCCTCCATTTTATTCCATAATGATTCAACTTTATTCTGCCTTTCTTGAGCATCGGCCATTTCGAAATTAGGACAATTTTTGTAGGTTCGTAATGCTCTTTTTCTAACAGTCCACAAAATTTAATTACATTACATATTACTATAAACACTAAGTATAATTATTGTTTAGAGACATTATTGATATTAATAAATTCTTCTTCAGTAGAAAGAACTACACAGTTGCAAGAATAATCTTTATCGTATTCATGTTTCGAATTAAAATAAACAATTGTTAATAAATTAGAACTGTAAACGAATAAAGTTTAGATTTTATAATGGGTGTTGGTAACACCAACAAAATATATTTTTTGGATATGACAACTTAGCCAATTTTGATTGGTCGTACAGTAAGCTCCTTGTCAAGCTATACTGTTTGACCTTTGAACCGTTCTTATGTCGCTCGTAATACTGGCGGTTTTCGTAGAGTTAATGTATAGCATGAATGGCGGGGTTACTGTACAAATACGTTTTCCGTATTCGATATCCGATCACGGAATATAGACACGGAGTTTCGTGAACGTAGCGCAGACGTTCGTTTCTTCTCATTCGGGATTTCTACCATTCTACCTAAACGTACGTACAGAACGTGTTCCGTTCGTAATAAAAACGAACGTGTGCGGCAGTCAATGAGTATTTTGTATAGATTTGATGCATTCGGATGCCCGCATTCAGAAAACGAATGCGAAAAAACGTATTTATGCGGTTAGCCTTAAAATGTATTGAGACTTCCGTTTTTGTAACGTGTACTGTGCGATATAGTGTTGCTGGCATGGTTCGGTTAGCAAACTCGCCGTGATGACTAACATCCAACACACAAACTTGGAGTTATCGTTAGTTAGTTCACGATCGTTGCATTATCACGGTCCCGAAGGACACTAAACACAGGTAACATCTAACATCGAACATCCAATAGGCCCCGAAGCGGTTCTCAAACTTTTTTGGTGACGGAACCCTTTTGGAAAGTGAAATACTTGACGGAACCCTTAAAATAAAACAATAGTTTTTAAAAGTGTATTCTTTATAAAAGTATAAAAGTACGACCAGAGAGGATGTTTTGATTTTTCTAAATTATGCGGAACCCTTATAGGGGTATTGTGGAGCCCTAGGGTTCCGCGGAACACACTTAGAGCATGGCTGCTCTAAATACAATTCAGGGCCTACTTTCATTTAATACCCCTATTATTACTATTATCCATTTTTTGAGCGGCGGCCATGTTGAATTTATAGCAATTTTCCTAAGTTCATAATGCTCTACTCTTTTAGGCTTTTCATTTGATACCCATATTGCTAGGTTTGGAAACGAACTTTTATCCTTTTTTTTTGAGCGGCGGCCATGTTGAATTTAGGTCGATTTTGCTAGGTTCCTAATGCTCTACTCTTTAAGGCCTTTCATTTGATACCCATATTGCTAGGTTTGGAAACGAACTTTTATCTATCTTTTTTGAGCGGCGGCCATCTTAAATTTATGTCAATGTTGCTAGGTTCATAGTGCTCTACTCATCAATGCCTTTTATTTGATACCCATATTGCTGGGTTTGAAAACGAACTTTTGTCCATTTTTTGAGCGGCGGCCATGTTTAATTTAGGGCAATTTTCCTTAGTTCATAATGCTCTACTCTTTTAGGCCTTTCAGTTGATACCCATATTGCTAGGTTTGAAAACGAACTATTATTCTTCTTTTTAGAGCGGCGGCTATGTTGAATTTATGTCAATGTTGCTAGGTTCATAGTGCTCTACTCATCAGGGCCTTTCATTTGATACCCATATTGCTGGGTTTGAAAACGAACTTTTATCCTTTTTTTTGAGCGGCGGCCATGTTGAATTTAGGTCGAGTTTCCTAGGTACCTAATGCTCTACTCTTCAAGGCCTTTCATTTGATACCCATATTGCTTGGCTTGGAAACTAACTTTTATCCACCTTTTTTGAGCGGCGGCCATGTAAAATTTATGTCAATGTTGCTAGGTTCATAGTGCTCTACTCTTCAAGGCCTTTCATTTGATACCCATATTGCTAGGTTTGGAAACTAACTTTATTCCACCTTTTTTGAGCGGCGGCCATGTTGAATTTATGTCAATGTTGCTAGGTTCATAGTGCTCTACTCATCAATGCCTTTCATTTGATACCCATATTGCTAGGTTTGAAAACTAACTTTTATCCACCTTTTTTGAGCGGCGGTCATGTTGAATTTATGTCAATGTTGCTAGGTTCATAGTGCTCTACTTATCAAAGCCTTTTATTTGATACCCATATTGCTGGGTTTGAAAACGAACTTTTATCCATTTTTGAGCGGCGGCCATGTTTAATTTAGGGCAATTTTCCTTAGTTCATAATGCTCTACTCTTTTAGGCCTTTCAGTTAATACCCATATTGCTAGGTTTGGAAACGAACTATTATTCTTCTTTTTAGAGCGGCGGCTATGTTGAATTTATGTCAATGTTGCTAGGTTCATAGTGCTCTACTCATCAGGGCCTTTCATTTGATACCCATATTGCTGGGTTTGAAAACGAACTTTTATCTTTTTTTTTTTGAGCGGCGGCCATGTTGAATTTACGTCGATTTTCCTAGGTACCTAATGCTCTACTCTTCAAGGCCTTTCATTTGATACCCATATTGCTAGGCTTGGAAACTAACTTTTATCCACCTTTTTTGAGCGGCGGCCACGTTGAATTCATGTCAATGTTGCTAGGTTCATAGTGCTCTGCTCTTCAAGGCCTTTCATTTGATACCCATATTGCTAGGTTTGGAAACTAACTTTATTCCACCTTTTTTGAGCGGCGGCCATGTAGAATTTATGTCAATGTTGCTAGGTTCATAGTGCTCTACTTATCAAAGCCTTTTACTTGATACCCATATTGCTGGGTTTGAAAACGAACTTTTGTCCATTTTTTGAGCGGCGGCCATGTTTAATTTAGGGCAATTTTCCTTAGTTCATAATGCTCTACTCTTTTAGGCCTTTCAGTTGATACCCATATTGCTAGGTTTGGAAACGAACTATTATTCTTCTTTTTAGAGCGGCGGCTATGTTGAATTTATGTCAATGTTGCTAGGTTCATAGTGCTCTACTCATCAGGGCCTTTCATTTGATACCCATATTGCTGGGTTTGAAAACGAACTTTTATCCTTTTTTTTGAGCGGCGGCTATATTGAATTTAGGTCGATTTTCCTAGGTACCTAATGCTCTACTCTTCAAGGCCTTTCATTTGATACCCATATTGCTAGGCTTGGAAACTAACTTTTATCCACCTTTTTTGAGCGGCGGCCACGTTGAATTCATGTCAATGTTGCTAGGTTCATAGTGCTCTGCTCTTCAAGGCCTTTCATTTGATACCCATATTGCTAGGTTTGGAAACTAACTTTATTCCACCTTTTTTGAGCGGCGGCCATGTTGAATTTATGTCAATGTTGCTAGGTTCATAGTGCTCTACTCATCAATGCCTTTCATTTGATACCCATATTGCTAGGTTTGGAAACTAACTTTTATCCACCTTTTTTGAGCGGCGGCCATGTTGAATTTATATCAATGTTGCTAGGTTCATAGTGCTCTACTCATCAATGCCTTTCATTTGATACCCATATTGCTGGGTTTGGAAACGAACTTTTATCCGTTTTATTTGAGCGGCGGCCATGTTGAATTTAGGGCGATTTTCCTATGTTCATAGTGCTTTCCTATGTACCTAATGCTCTACTCTTCAAGGCCTTTCATTTGATACCCATATTGCTAGGCTTGGAAACTAACTTTTATCCACCTTTTTTGAGCGGCGGCCACGTTGAATTCATGTCAATGTTGCTAGGTTCATAGTGCTCTGCTCTTCAAGGCCTTTCATTTGATACCCATATTGCTAGGTTTGGAAACTAACTTTATTCCACCTTTTTTGAGCGGCGGCCATGTTGAATTTATGTCAATGTTGCTAGGTTCATAGTGCTCTACTCATCAATGCCTTTCATTTGATACCCATATTGCTAGGTTTGGAAACTAACTTTTATCCACCTTTTTTGAGCGGCGGCCATGTTGAATTTATATCAATGTTGCTAGGTTCATAGTGCTCTACTCATCAAGGCCTTTCATTTGATATGCATATCGCTGGGTTTGGAAACGAACTTTATCGGCAGTCATGTCAAATTATGTCAACGTGGCTAGGTTCAATGTGTTCTACTCTTTAGGTTCTTCGTTCGATATCCATGTTCCTTGGGTGGATCCAAAAAAAATGTGATCCGTCATTTTAGACTTTAGGATCAAGAGTCCCGTCCCGTCCCTCTACGCGTAACCCAGAACATTGCAGTCAGATATTTTTTTTATTATCAATATTAATCTATTACTTTTAATAGTTTTAAATGGATGAAAGAGTTTGATTCCTTAGTCCTAATGTAAAAACATATAACACCTTTCAAAATACCTTGAAAAGAGTATCTTCATTTTTCAACATTTCAAATATTTCAAAAATTTTACCGATTTTGTGAAAATTAGTCAAACAACTACAAATTTTATGGTCACTCGATAAGTATTATCATAAAAAATGCTTTATACATTGGTTGTATGGCTTGATCTTTTTGCGTTACCACCACGGTACGACATAAGAAAAAGATTTCGCCAACCAAATTGGGTTGGCGAAATCCAGTTGGGCACAGCCATTAACAGAAAATATTAAATTTTATTTGTACTATGTGAAACACTTCATTCCTGCCTTTCAATTTTCGAAATCCAATTACTTAAGATCAGGCTGTATGGCGTAGTTCCATTGCCTTTCCTTCGTGGAAGAAAATACTTATACTATGTGACAGACTTGTCAAAATAATTTCACGTGCGCCATGTTGTTTTTCTACCTAAAGCCAATTCGAAAATTTTATATGGTATTTTTTCACTAAAAATAAAAAGTTAATTTAAACAAACGAAATTATGCCTAAATGTTCTTCCGTAAAATTCTAAGCATTGTGGTGTAAGCCATATCAAATTCTGTTCAGTAGTTTCGGAGATCTTTCCGGACAAACAGACAAACAAACAAACAAACAAACAAACAAACCAACAAACAAACAATTTTTTTTAAAACTATTCTATCGTGTTCTGCTAATGATTTTAAGGCGACCTGTGTATTTTTTTCTTAATAATTCGCAATTACAGATTTTTGTACCCCTACGATTTTATTATATATAGAGATTTTATTATATATAGAGATAGAGAATATAGAGATAATTGATGTGTCCTGAAGCGTCCCTAAAATTTTCCAGTGATAAAAAAATAACAGTGTAAACAAGTATACTGCACTCATGAAGTAAAGTTCCTCAGCATCTTTACTTTCCATTGTGAATAGTCAATTGAGTAGAAAATATTAATGAAACTACCGGACTGGCGTGTCATTTTCTATCGGCCTTACAAATAAAAAACTTATTCCTAGGAATAACCTCGGAATAGTTATTCCGTGTTTTGTCTTATTTTGACATATTACATCTGACATGTGCTAAAATAAGACAAAACACAGAATAAATTATTCCGAGGATTATCCTCGGTATAAGTTTTTATTTGTAAGGCCGATAAGTTTATCTACAACAAGTATAAAACGTGACATCTTATACATGTAGACAACTAGTAGTTCAGAAACAATTTCATATAACAAGTTGTATACATGTTATGTATTCAACAAGTTTTATACATGTATACGAGTGTAAACAATAAACGAAAACATTGCATAAAACTTGTTAAATACATGTATTATACCTTGGTGTAAACGAGGGGCAAGGCTGTAAAGGGGCGGAGGGGGGGGGGGGGTTGTAAAGGGAACCAATTTCCACGCGGACGAAGTCGCAGGCAAAAGCTAGTATTTTATATGTTTCAATATTAAGTATTTAGTATGAGATAAAATTGTAGGTATATTCAAATTCATTTATAATTAACAAAGACATTATAAGAGTAGACCAACAATGCAAACGAAATGTATGAAGTCCCCTTCAACCAATTTTGATATGATAATAGCTAAATAAATAAGCATAATTAAGACTCATCGGTAATAAATAATGTTACAATGTGATTTAGTTTTTATTACTGTTCGTTTTTTACACTACAAAACGAAGTTATTTGGGCATGTTTAAGTATTTTTATAACTTGACGCGCGCTCGACAGTCGAATGCAGTACAAATACAGTATGGTAGCGGCCGCCTGACCGCTGTTGTGGTTGAAGGGGGTTTCTTAGAGGCCGCGCGTATTGTCGGTCTATCTCTTATAATGTCTTTGATAATTAACATATTTGTCTATTAACATATTTATGGCATAAATGAGCGTCGGTGTCGCTGTGAACTCGGCATTGGCCTTCTAATCGCGGTGTCTGAGGTTCAATCTTTCCGGATTGTGCCAATGTGTTTTGTCGATTTTCGGATTCAATATGTACATTTGTTTGACACTCCTATATGGTGAAGGAAAACATCTCGAGGCAATCTGCATACACCTGCGAAAAAATTCCAGGGTGTATGTGAAGTCTACCAATCCGCACTGGGCCAGCGTGGTTGACTAAGGTCTAAACTTAAGGTAGTCTCGATCCCCTCGTTGAGGACGTATATATGAGCCGTAATGATCATGGCACATATGGGGCTTAATGAGAAAAAACCTTTCCATCTTTTTATTATAATCATTCTATGTACAAAGTATTAATCTTTCCCTCCTCTGTTGCCTACGAGCTTAAGTTCTGCAGAGATAATGAGTTGGGTCAGGCTCATATTTAGTTTGGGGGCACAATCGGGGAATGGCCAATGCCGATCCCGATTGTGTCTCCACGGAGGTAGAAGTATCTAGAGAGTTTTTAGCCGGTAGTGGGTCTTCTACCCGAGTCCTGCATATCCTTGGGGTGGCCTAGTCAGCTCAATTCCCTTGTCGAATACCCTATAGACTGTATTTTCTCTATTGTAAAAAAAAAAAGGCTCATATTTAGTTTAAGGTCCCTACTCCCTTAGCTCTTATGATTTGAATGGAGAAATGTATCATTAAATAAGATATTACTTTTTTCCGACTCCGAAACCGATTATTATCGCGTTAAGTAGATATAATCGCAACTCGGCATCAAAAAGTCATAAAACATCACCAATTTTCTAATGAATTTCAGTTAAAATCAACGACGGCTGACTAGCCCGCTAGTCCCGCTACTCCAAAACATTGTTTCCGCTAACTAAACTTAACTGAAGTTTAATGATTCTATCTCGATGAATAGTTAATTACAATAAGCTCCGACCATAAATTGAACGCTTGATTAAGATTGATTGAGATCCGCGGCGGGACGTAGCCAGGCTCTAATTTAGCCAGCTCTTGCGGACGTGAACATGCGACATTGTTAAATCATTGCCCATGAAAACCATTTTATTAGTTACAAATTCTACGGCCTATTAAATACTTTGATCGCTATAAACATCAGCAAACTTATAAACGGAGATCTCGTTGCAAATGCAGTCTAATTCAGTATTTAAACATGATAGAAATGACTAAATCGAAAACTAGACAAGAATAGTTAATTCTTGTGTTAGAAAACGTATTGAGTGCTTATCTGCCGATGCAAAAAAGTTTTCACGCGTCTAATGAGAAAGATAAATTACGACTCTATATGAATTGAACAGTGTGGTATAATTACTTTAGGTAGCCGGAACCCACTAAAATGTGATTAGGACAGAACCAATGAGACAAGTGAGGCATTACCTGCCAGCTTTTGAGAAGCGGCAGTCAAGTGGATTCTTATCCTCGCTCGGTCAAAGACCCCGCCGAATTACGTTATCGAGAACTATCGAGGGCTTTGTTTCTAATACTACAACAAACTACAATGCTGCCGACGAAATCTTTAAAATACTTATTGTGTAGCCATAGTGTACCTGTTCAGGTATAACTGAGACTTGTCGAGAGGTGCTTTCTCATATCAGTCGTTATAATTTATAAACAATTGTTTTTCCTATTTATCGAAATTTGAAGCTGTGTGAAAAATATCTACAGAAGTATTTTATTCTCGTAGATTCGAGTATATTTTAGACTGACGGCTAAATGCGGTCTAACAAAATTTGACTTGGTGAAGCTTCCGCGCATCTTGTGCTGTACTTCTCAGACACATTCTTATTTTTGTTTCAATTCATACATCTTTTTTCAAGTGTGTCTTATTACAAGTCTTTTTCGTGTATTTTCATAAAACGATTTTTTTTTATTTTAAAGAACTTTTTTGTAATAAACCATTTTCTTTAATTCGAAACTGCACAAAAAATTCTCTACCACATTACAAGTAATCTTATATTATTATTTTCTATATAATCCAATAGTGCACTTAGGATAGATATTGAAGCTTCATCTCTAAATTTCCAAAGGTTCAGTTAATAAATTGATTTGTATAATTGGCCATCATTGGCACATTTATTAATAAAATTAATATAATATTCATAATGAATGAACGTCATTCATAATTTGCCGCACCTATGCGTGGTGATGAATAAAAAATGTTAAGTATAAGATCATTCTAGGAAGCCGAGTAAAAACATTATCTAAAAAGCGAAAATAATTCGGCTAGTTATGAATAAATAGATAAAAATTATATTATTTTCCATATCTTATTAAAAGGTCTGTGATGTTGGTTAGATTCCAAGAAAGACAATAATATTCTTAACAAACCTTTATAATGTAATGTTAAGAGTTCAGTATTTTCCAGACTTATGGAAGATGTCACGAATACATGAAATACTGACGGACATTATTTCATTTAAAGGCTTGCCAGTTTTCTGAATCAAAGCTGGCTAGCCTTTAGTAATGTCCGTCAGTCCTACAGGCCTATTTGATAGCTGCCCGTTTTTTCTAATATCTTCGAAAAATGCTAATGCGAAGGATACTGCTATACCTAGACAAGAATAATATCATTCCAAACCATCAATTTGGCTTCAGATGGACACACTCTACAATAGAGCAAGTTCATAGGGTGATGGACAAGATAGGGAAAACCTTAGAGGATAAACAGTACTAATCATCAGTTTTCTCCGCGTACAACAAGCCTTTGATAAGGTTAGGCATAAGGGCCTTCTATGTAAAGTAAAGAATTACCAATTACTTAATACTGCAATCAGATCTCACGGACAGATATTTTCAAGGAAGGAAAATAATTCAAATTCTGGCTTCTACAACATACTTGCTAATGCCCAAAAGGCTTAATGTTGGGACCAGTACTATATACCATATTCACCTGCAACCTACCATAAACAGATAAAATCACAGAATTTTTTTTATCCACTTTTTTTTTTAATTTTTATCCATAGCAACGAAAATCCAGAGATTGCTTCACAAGTGATTACTTTGACCAACACAATCATCAAAAAGATAAGGTTTATTTTTATAAGTGAGTACTGTGATTATGACTTTACTCTGCTGATGCTTTAGCTTTCTCGCAACAACAATTGCAAATTAAATTTTGTAGAGTCTGCCATTAAGTCTAAATTTTATAGAGTGCAACAGAAAATATGCTGATATTTAAAGAACTATTAAACTGAACTATTTGACAGCTGCGCTTTAAATTTCGATCGAATAGATCTTGAACTTTTGTATAAAGGGATGATTTGTTTTTCGCGATTTCAGAGTTGGTCGGTAGTGAAAATTGTTCAATACATATAATACCGCCTACCTGAAGGTAAGTGGTAACAATCACCTATGGTATAGGTGACATAAGATATAAACACACGGTACCCAGTAATTTAACTGCCCTTCAAACTGGAACACAGCAATGCAAGCACCGCTGCTTTGCGTTAGAAATAGGTAAAACGGAGGTACCCAACTCCTCAATTTGATGGTCTGAAACAACTCTTTAAATATAAACGCACTTCTTTCTATCTTATCTTCATCATCATCACAGCTCATACATGTCCCCACCGAGGGGCTCGAGCCTACCCTAAGTTAGGGTGTTTAGGTCAACCACGCTGACCCAGTGCGGATTGGTTGACTTCACATACACCTTTGGATTTCTTCGCCGATGTGTGCAGGTTTCCTCACGATGTTTTCATTCACCGTAGGAGGGTCGGATAAATGTGCATATGAAATTCTAAAAACGAAAAACATTGGTACATGGCAGGATCGAACCCCGGACCTCCCGATTAGAAGGCCAGTGCCGAGTCCACAGCGCCACCGTCGCTCCAATCTTATAAGACGCTCTTTCTTATCTATAAATATAAAAATCTCGCGGCACATGTTCGTCTGGGATAAACTCCGAAACGACTAAACCGATTGTGATGAAAACCTTTTGTATGAGTATTTGTTCCCATTAAAAAATATTATAGTTTTTATGTCGATTGTCATTAAATTGTCATTGTCATTAAGTTTGTAATTATTAATTGTTACTTCTAAAAGTTTCAATAGATGGTGTGTTAATTTGAAGTACATTTAAAATCTGTAATTTGTCGATACATCCTATGTATCCTAGTCTATCACTAAGATGATCTAATTTTAAACCAAACACATTTTTAAAATCACTGAGCTACAGCAACTCGTTGCCGGGTCAGCCAGTTATCTTATAAATCAACTACCTGTTATAGTACTGGTAGGGTAGAGCAGATTGCTCGTAGGACAGGGATTCACTGTAGAGCGCCACCTCGCCTTCACACAGCCCCGGGCTCCGAACCTCACTCTTCACACCACCTGCCAAATCATCATTGTATTATTAGGCTCCTAAAAATACCCTACTACAGATCCGACTCCATCTTCTTTCATCGTGAAAACAATAATCGCAACAATGTTTGACGAAATTTTATCGAGAACATAACGTCGAGTTAATGAATAATTACTTTGAACTTCATGGTTTTCTTCTATTATAGAGCATTTTGATATATAGTTTCCGTAAAAAAACTCCATAATTATGCAATAGTAGCTTAGAATATACTTACTTATAATAGGGTTGTGGTTGTATCTACAGTAAGTGTCAAATTATTTATATGTTGTGCGAATTTTGTGCAAATGTATAACTTTTTTTCACTTAATTTGTTGTATGAGGTTCATAAAACTGAATGTTTCTTTTTTTGTCGGCCAGTTTACTACAATATGTTTTTTTATCACTAATGGTAGAATGTTGAAAGTGTGTATTTCGTTTAAAAGATCCATTTTATTTTACTGACATTTATTTATTGAACTGTAGTTAAATATGCGTACACGCCAATAAATCAATAATAAACTAAATGAATTTCAAATTATGCCCGCCAGCATTCAGACATAAGACACTAAAATTTGAAAATTAAATAATTTCTGAAGTTGACATACTGTACTGATAAAATGCAATTTCATTAACCCACACACATAAGTACAAAAATATATATATTTCAAGTAAAATAACTTCGCTGTGATCGCATTCGCAATGAACATGAAAAGAAAAAACAAGCGACAAACTCATTTTAAAATTAGTAATCACTGTTTGACTACTACATATCTGTAGATTGTCGCTTGTTTTCATAGCTGTTCGCAAAATCAGAATAAATGACAGCGTAATGCGGAAACTAGAGGATATAATATAGAAATCTTGCGGGTTCCTTACAGAATTCAAATTTGATTGTCAACTGCTGCAGTAAGTTTCTGTTTCTTGCGGACTTATTACAAAATTTTGTCTAACAATTGTCTAAAGTCAGACTTAAAGTCATGGCTTAAACACCATACTGTGTTTAATTTGTGTCGATTGAAGACGACGTTGTGGGTAGTTAGGCTACGCAATAAAGCTTCAAAACTTGATGTTACAATCAAATTTGAGTTCGAACGCTTAGGCTAAGCTCGGCAATGCAAGCGTTCATCGCGTTGGGTCAACATTATTATCACATTCAAATAATATTTTACTCTCAAGATTAAAAATACTATTCGAATATGCATTAAAATTTGCATCTATTCATTTTTAGATGGTTGTTTTAAATGAGATTCGTTAATTTTATCAGATCGTTGGGTTAGCGACAATAAGTAAAGGTTTTTAACCTGCGCTATCCTCATTCATCAACCAGGCGACCGCAGACGATGATGATGTGGAACACAGGCCGCTGGAGGAGGTCAGAGGCAGCGCCAGTCCACCCAGAGCGGTGCTCGTGGCGCATCCGTTCGTCACCCCACAGCTCTCCACCTCTGTGCTACCAGGCAAACATAAGCTGTCCACCGCCGACAGGTTCAGCGTGGCATTCGACGAGCTCGTTGTGCTTTGGAACAGAGTGGACGAACCGGAAACTAGTAACGCTGGCAACGTTCCATCTTGAAGCAGTGACGGGGGAGAGTTTGACGTCGATTCCGACTCGCACGGACTAGCGTTGACTTCGCTAGTCAATCTGAAAAATAAAGGAGAAAAACATTTCAAACCTCTTTGTTGACTTACCCATAAACCTCGTTCTTAAAAAGAGCCGCCTGTTAGCAAAACAATGGAAATAAAAAATCCATTAAACCGTCTTCCAGTTTGTTTTGAAGGCGTCCCGTTCTATAAACAAGTTGTCTTGAATGTCTTAATTTCGGAAGGAAATAACAAGGAGGGCCATTAGACGGTGTTTAATTTTCAACGTTTTACCTACGACCAGAAATCGTGTCTGTTAATTATTCATGAAACGGCTTGGGGATATCTTTACCACAAGCAAGGATCGTACAGATTGATTCAATTAAAACTATCATAAAATATTAAATCACATTTTGTTTGTTCTTAATGATTGTCATTAAAACAAATTGTCCAAATCAAATAACAGATGCCTCTGTCGCAGACCCCTCGTATCTCGTGCGGCTGGTGGACTTATCTAACAAACTGTTTACACGTGTCCCAATTAATTTAACTCATTATCAACGTCTGTGGATGCCTTCGCGCCGTTTAATCAATTCTCTTCTCGTAACACGCGACAAAAGAACGTGACGTCATCATCCACATTCCACATGTGTACAAGGAATTTGAAAATTCCTAACCTTGATTGGTTATCGATTAACGTAGTCGACTTGTAGTTAAAATATCCTGTCGATACGATAAAAACAATAAATCCAGCCGCACCTCTACACTTATTCATTGTAATGTATAAAATTTTACGTAGTTTTGAATATTACAATTAAATAATGGATAATTAACGCAAATCTATGCAAACGTTATCATTATAATATTTTTGCCTGTAGCACCTGTTTTATCGTTACATGCATATTAAAATTTGACAAAAATTATGTCAATGATTCATAAAAATATAATACTTTAATATTAATGTATCACCGTTCCGTTTTAACGACGACGACAGCATTTTAAATTCATTAATAATTATGATCATCCTAACAGTAGATAAAGTTATTGGTATTCTATTTGAATGAAGGTGATATCATTCATCCATACTATTTTTCACTTTTGGCTTTAACGTATTATTATTAGAGTATTATTATTATTATATCAATAAAGAGTATGATTAAAAATAAAGAGTATGGAAAAAAAGCTGTGTAAACATTTAGTATATATAAAAATTCATTGGTGCAATTATTATATAATTATAACATAGATGATTTCCAAAAATACATTTTATAAAATGCCACCATTATGAAGGATGATATAAACAAAAATATCGTAGCTCCGAAAATAAGCGGAACTACGATGGAAAAACACAATCTTTATTATTCTATTTTATATTTATTTAAAAAAAATGTCTAACTATATTTACACTGAAAACGTTTAAAACTACCTATCAACAATTGCACCATTATGGATTATAAAGAAGATCTACGGAAATACTAGAGCGCTATAGACTAAAACGCCCATAAACTATATAAATTATATAATTAGGTGTTTATAAAATATTTTCATCAGCCCGAAATTTCTGGATTGGTAGGCAACTAACATAATTGTGAGGACGTAAAGATTACGATGCTTATCACACTGTTTGGATGTAGAATAGCATAGCCTTTGTTTAAAAAAAACACCAAACCCCTGTTTATATTAGTTCGCGCCTTTTTCAAGTGTCACTTTGCTTTTTGCCGCCACTTTGGAAGTCCATCAAACAACACTATCGTATATCAAAAGAGCGTGCCGGGCGGAATTCTCGCTTAATGTTGGCACCATTGTCACTATCTTTTTAATTGAAAGCTCTTTTTAATGTACGGATTCTTTTTTTAAGGTTTTTTTAATCGCAGTAGTCGTCGTAAAACCGCGTTAGTTTCATCCAACAAAAGACTTCAAAGATTTTAATGGTCGCCCAATGAAACGTCACGTGTGACATTCCATATGGCCATTAACTGGCAGCTTTTTAAAGTTTTCGCCTTTTGGTTTATTTAAGACTGAAAATTTTAATTTCTCGATTGGAATATGTAGACTACTGAGTTTCTACCTATTATAGCGTCATAATCTCGTCGTCAGCATAACGTTATAATTTCAACGCTATAGGGGGGCTCGTTTGCATTGATGTCGTCTAGCAGAAGGCTGCGGAGCGAATGCGGGAAGAAGTCCCTCTTGCTGCCTCGCTCCGTCACAAGCAACAGGTACTAGGAAGAGACGTGCATTCGTAGGACTCTTCGACTTCCCTAAATGGGTGGAGACGGGGTGACCTAAAAAAGATAACCGTTAGTCCACCAGCCAGAAGGTATGATTCCGACCTATAACTCCTCCGATCATATCTGATGCGAACGCATGGCAAAACCCCGTAATAGTTTATCCCGCCATAAAATTATGTAGATACAGTCGACCACACGTGATGCTATCATTTGCGCAACGAAAATGGGCACTATTACGAACGACATAAGGGCGGTCGCAAGGTTGACATGTATAGTCTGGCGTGTTGCCGTATGTACATACACGTAAGAAGGCAGGATCACACAATATAAGCTAATTAAAGTAATATCCGACTCGTGTTACAAACAAAAGCAAAACAATAAACATTGTTCAGCCCTCGGACACATCAACAATGGCGGCTAGCGTTCCACTCTACATTGTTATGGCACGTTCTAAGGGCTCTATTAATGGAGAGATGACAGTATAATTATGTTGCTGAAATTAGGTACGCGTGTTCCTGCCTCATTTTTTAAATTGCTTAATGGACGTTCGCTATGAAAGTACATATTAAAATACTTATTAACATTAGAAATCTACTGATGCGCTGTTTGTTAATGTAACAACCACAGTAAAAGTTACTAAGGCCTTAAAAATATTAACACCCAACTTGATGATACATGGTATGCGTGCACGACCAAATTCTAAACGACACAAGCGCGATGAACTTATAAAATATGTAGGAAAAAACAAATTTTCTAATAAGGAGCTTAAAACGATACGACATGATTTATAACGCCAAGTTCATTAGGATAGTGCTTTTGCATCACCATTTGCGCTCCACGTGGCAACACTTCCCCCGTAACTTCTATTATTTGCACTTTTTTATAAGCCGCCAAAAATCGCAAGCTCGCAGATGGCCGTCACCGTCGAATGATACGTCAAGATGTCATGATGACAAATGGAAGGGCTTAAAATAGATGCAACAAAAAGTGACTATTAATTTAGTCATCATTAATTCATCCACAAGTTCATAGGTCCCATCGCTGTGGTTAGATATCAACTAGGTCGTTCTGAGCTGAATAAATGAAATTTATCAGATGTTAAGGCAGATTAATGGCATTTTAACTGTAATTTATAAAGTCATCTCAATCGAGGTCTCAATACGCTTATCTATATATACTAATTTTATAAAGCTGAAGATAATCTATAATTTAATAAAATATAATAAGCTGAAGAGTTTGTTTGTTTGTTTAGTTGAACGCGCTAATCTTAGGAACTACTGATTCAATTTAAAAAAAACTTTTTCTGCTTGCTTCAACTTTATATTATCTCTCAAAGAGATAACATAAAGTTGAAGCAATGTATCTCTTTTCTCTTTTGTCCAAACTCCATGTAAAAACCATTCTGTTTTTCTTATATAGATACAATTTAAAAAAATGTGGGTAAAGTAACAGAATTAAATACGCTAAATTAAGTGTGCAACTTTATGTATATTTGGTAGTTAAAACTAAATAACTCAAGATATTATATTTTTCTGAGGTATTATAGAAACTCAAGATATTATATTTTACTTTTTCATAGACAAAGACATTATAATTTCAACAGCCAAGAGCTCTTCGGCTCTTGTTAATAGCTAAGCGGGCTAGCATTTCGACCAGAATTAATTACTCGCGATCATAGCTGATGATGCTACCAAGAAGATTAATTGCACGACATTTCTTCAACTCGTCCACGCTCATTAATCTCTATACATGGCTAACGTTTAAATACACACATAATTACGCAGTTTCACATTGCATACATCTCCTTTAATAACGGGCAGGATATAAATAAAAATAGTTGGAAAAAATACAGTTAAAGAAGGAGAAACTCGATACGTTAGATCCTGCCTGACGCGCTTTAAAAGCGTCCTACGGCAGAATTGCTTCGAAATTGATTTATACCAGTTAAAAGGTGCTATTTTAGAAATGGGAGAAAAAAATCAAAACGTCGCGTTAACCACTAATTAACCCAACTAATATGTCGCTCCTTTCGGAATGTGGCGTCGCATGCCGAACAACATTCGTCTCTTCGTTGTTGCGACATGTTTTCTTTTTCACGTTTGAAGGTAAAAAATAAAGAACAATATGACAAGATAGGAAATTCGGAAATTCCTAGGTTGATTGTAGTTAATCAATAAAGTTGCCTTAAGAGTTAGTATTTTTTTATGCCGGGGTAGGATGTTTTTTTTTTTCAATTTGTTGGACCATCTCATATTTTGTTACGCTATTTTTATATCTACCATAATTGAAATAATAATAACTTTCTTTGAAACAGTCTTTATTAAGCTATTTATATCAAAACCATGTTCTTACTTTTTGAAATGTAACGACAATAAAGTGCGTGTGAAACTAAGTATTATTCAAGTTCAATCACTCCAGTACGATCGACTTTGAATGCCCTCACACCAATCAGCCCGGGAATTGCAGAATTATGTGGTTCAGCTAAGCTAATGAAGTCCAACTACTGGACTCACACTGTAACTACTACTCACAGAGACGGTTATTTTGTGAGTCAAATCTTTTCCTACATTTAAATAATACACTAGATGTGCCCGCGACTTCATTCGTGTGGATGTCGGTAAATAACAACATGTCGTAATTTTTTTTCCGTCTTTTGCAACATTTTTCACAGATACTCAGCTCCTATAAGTCGTAGTGTGATGTTATGCCTTCCTCAGTAAATGGACTATCCAACACAAAAAAAAATCAATTTGAATCAGTATTTCTGATGAGGAACTAAAAATTAGTTAAGTATCATGTCGAATTTACCTATAATTGTATGTTACACCAAATTATAACACTAAATAGAATTTGAATATTATGGTAGAATTGATGTAAACACCTAAATAAATGAATAAGTACAGTTCCTGGGATAAGCGCGTTTAACCAAACAAACAAACTCTTCAGCTTTATATATTATAGATAAGTATAAATTTGAAACATTTGGATAATATTAGACCTAGAGACGTGGCACAGGTGCACCTTATATATGTATTTGCGACAAAAACGCTCGCGAATCGCGCACATCTTCAATATTGAATCCCTAAATCGGAGCAGCGAGCGTAACATAAAACCCATTGTTGTTCACAAAATCACTTCCTTTGATCAGGGCGTGATAATTTGTGAAGCTGCAGATACGGCGGGGCGTTTAGTTCGGAGTTTTATTAAGTAGCTCTTTTCACGGCAATTGTGTGTCGACAATATGGGGATTACAGTGGATTACCGACCCTTGTTATTGTGTTCGAGAGCAGTAGTGTCAGCGTAAACTTCAATTTGGACGTAAGAGGCGGAAAGGTTGAGTGCTCGCATTCAATTGTTTGGTTGTGCCAACATGTAATTTAGTGTTGTCGCGGAAAAAAGAGAACACGCAAATATACATATAATTATTTATCTAAAAATATTATAAAGAATCTTTATATCTTCACAAGAAATAACTAAAGCAGAAGAAAATTAGAACAGACATTTTGGATGTTTACTTGTTACAGTACAGTTAGGTGCTAGTTTATTAGATTATTATAGATTAATGTACTATCATTTACATCTCTAAAATTGCTCATGAACATCAGAAGAAATAACAGTTACCAAGCAAATTAAACACACGTATCTCTAACTGAAGATGGGTTATTGAAAATATCCGTATAATAAAAGTGTAATATTAGAGAAATCAAATATCCTTGGTTGATGCTATACGAATAGCATTTTAGAAGTTAAAAATCATAAGTTTGTTTAATTACAGATCTAGAACGCAAAAGTTGAAGCTCTTAAATTAGTATATAAAAAAAAACTATATTAATAAGGTGGCATACACCACCACATTAATTTAGCTTTATATTTTTTGTTACTGAACACCTATCCCCGGAAACAAGCCGGAAACAGAACAATGGATATATTTGTTGGAGCTATAGTTGAGTACACTCACAATCACAACGTACAAACTTAGTTATTATTTTTGCGAAGCCACATCTATATGATAGTGGAGAACATCCTATATGATAAAATTATTTGTTGTAAGCATTTGCCGGGAAGTATCTGTGCTAAGTTTGAAGAAAGTCGACATGACCTGGTAACAATTCATAACATACCGTGAATGAGATTTCAAAACGCATTTACAGTTTGCAATATTGTTCATTCGAAAAAGTGCATTTAAATATTGTACCAATGGATTTTCGATGTTCAGTAATTTTGCGCCCTATAACATAGTATGCTAAGAAATTACAAAGGAGTTTAGACAAAAAATGTTAACTATACTCAAGATTAAAACCCCATTGGCACAACATTACTATTTGGAAAGCTTTGAAAAATCACGTTCTTGTAAATCGTTGTAATAATCGTTACGTGGTTATGAAATCTCATTGAAGAAAGTGAGTTACAAGACATCCCTAGTAAGGATGTATCTTTCTTGCTGCTGACAATTATTCTAATGTGAATTAATGATATCTTATTCAATAAATAGCAAGAAGTGGTTGAAAAAGCCAAAATGCCACCAAATATTATCGTGCTATACTTCGCAAAGTAATTACGTAAATGTTTTAAGAGAGTTCCTGTTAAATTTTTGCGCTAATACGAAACGTTATCTATTGTTGATGCACTACTGTTACATGTAATATAATAACGGATATCTTACCGGTCTGGTACATCTGTATTCACGTCTGTTCTTGACCTTTTAGCCTGAAACAAGGCAGTTAATTCACGTTAATTACTCGTTGACTCAATTTATATCCGCAATAATGAAATAAAAGCAACTATTCGTATCTACACAATCTAATTATGTTAAGATTAGTAACTAATTTAGTATAAAAAGCAAAAGCACGGAAAACTTAGCCTTTTCAAAATATATAGTAAATATAGTTGCTGAGAAATATAAGAACATGTCGAGACGGGCATACATTTTTTAATTGATGCAGACGAGAATAAAATAATATTTGTTGCTGACTTAACACCGATTATTTTCCTTCAGTTTCATTAGTATGCCTAAATTTACATACCCACAAATAGTGGATTAGGTGGTTATTAGTGAAACTAGGGATTCTAGAGAAAAATGACAATTTGAAAAATGTTTGCGGAATGTTAATTTTTTTGAGATTGGAATGAACATATTCAAATCTGTATGTTACATATCCTATAAGATAACTATCACTACGTAGTATATGTTTTTTTGTTTACTCTCATCACCGTTCCTAGATAAGGTTAATAATGATAAAGAAATCAGCGACTACAATGGTAGTATTTACGGCGTTCTTCCAAACAACTCGTTCTTAGAAACATTATTGTGTAGCCACAAAGAGGTTAATTCATTGCTAACTGTTTGACAAAATGGCTATAAACAAAAATTCTACTTTTGAAATCAATTTTTTTTTCTGTTGGTAGTAAAAGAGAATGGACTAGAATGGACTAATGCTCAATCATTGCGTATTTGACATACCATATCTACCTAATCTGATATGAACCTATAACAAAATGTTATTTTAAATAAGTCGTTTTTTTACAATATACACCGTATTGGTCAACTCCCTATTAAGCCGAAACCTACCCAAGTTAACTGTCATATAAAAGTTATGGCGTCATTGAAAATTCGAAATTGTTAAATTAATTTTAAAATCCCCGATACAAATACAACGTCACATTTTTTTCACAGGCCCAACGTCTATGAAAAAGAATGTATGGGAAATATGAAAATACATTTGGCAATGTCAAATTTTCAACATTTTCATTTCATTGCTATAACTTTTAATGACTATATTAACGTGGGTAGGTTTCAGCTTGATAGGGTATTGGCCAAACACCTTCTATAAGATGTTATTTCATTTTTGTTAATAAGTAAGATAGACCAGTAACACCGAAATATTTTACATCGAAATTCAGTCGTAGGTGGTATTATACTATATTTCTCTTTCAGGTACAATGAGTTGTATCTCTATTTCTGGCTTTTAAACAAAACAAGCATGTGATAAAATCTCATGTTCTTGGTATTAGTAGTTTGATCACGCTTTCTTTCTGAGCCAAAAATATTTAACTTTGTGTATATGTTACCGGAAATGTATGATATTTTGGAATTGTATACAATTCCTAGGAAATGTATCTAATTCTTAAAATCACCTTGTAATAACTTTTTTTTTTTTTTACAAGAGAGAAAATACAGTCTTTACGGTATTCGACAAGGGAATTGAGCTGACTAGGCCACCCCTTGGATATGCAGGACTCGGGTAGAAGACCCACTACCGGCTAAAAACTCTCTAGATACTTATACCTCCGTGGGGACACAATCGGGATCGGCGTTGGCCATTCCCCGATTGTGCCTACTGGAGGGTTGCCTGGTGCCAGGGCTTACCTCTACGGAGGGGGTCGACAAGTATCTTGAGAAATTCGACCCCCCCAGACCCAGACGGCCCCCCAGAAGCTAGGGGTGAAAAGTATCTCTCGGCCGGTTGTCATCCGGCCGAGCCATTTCAGCCGCCAGCTTGCTAGGGGAGCTGGCGCGCGTTGAGGAACGCACGCCTCCTCCTCCCCAACCGCCTGCGCCGGAGCGGTGCGGCGAGAGGGTCATCCTTTCGCGCCCGCTCCGCAGCCTCCTTCTGCGAGATAACGTCCTCGCAGAAGGAGGCGACAGCCTCCCACGCCGCCGCGCTGGTCAGCATCTCCCGTGCGACGCTGGACAGCGCGACGGGCGTACCCCTACCTAGGCCCAGCGCGAGGGCTAATGCATCGCGCTGGGGTCGCCAGGCCGGGCACTCCGAGAGGGTGTGCCCGGCAGTGTCGTCGGGAGCGCCGCAATGGTGACACTGCGGCGTCTGCTCCCTCCGTGCGACATGATGCAGATAATGTCCGAAGCACCCGTGCCCGGTCATCATCTGCACCATCCGGTAGGTGAGGCTGCCTCGCCGGCGCCCAACCCACTCCTCCAACACTGGACGAACGGCCTCGATCGTCCAGTGGCCGGCAGCTGGGTGGGCGAGCGTCTCGGCCCACTGGCGGAGAGCCTCCCTCTGCGCCAGGTGCCTCGCGCGCGCCACCTCCTGCGGGAGGGGCCGCTCCCCCCGACTCCTCGCTGCCACCCGATGTCGGTGCACGGCCGCAAGGACGCGTGCCTCGACATCCCACGGAGGCGAGCCCGCTAGAACGCAGGCCGCCCCGTGAGAGACCGTGCGGTAGGCCCGCACGGCCCGAGTGGCAATGACCCTCTGCAGCCTGCGCAGGAGGGCCATCGTTCGGGGGGCGAGACGCTCCGCCCAGATCGGGGCTCCGTACAGCGCCATCGACTTTATCACCGTCTGATAAAGTCGACGGCACGCTGCGCCCGGTCCCCCCACGTTGGGGAGGACCCGTCCGAGGGCTGCCGCGGCGGCAGACAGCCTTGGGGCGAGGAGCTTGAAATGCTCCTCGAAATCCCATCGGGGGTCCAGCACCAGACCGAGATACTTCATGGAGTTCTCGATCTGGACTTGGACCCCCTCCACTCGGACACGGAGCCCCGCCTGGGGTCTGCGTCGACGCGGCGGCCTGAACGTCATGGCCGTCGTCTTCTCGACGGCCACGTCCAGCCCGAGGAGGCGGATGCGCCGGACGACCATCGTCGTGCCGACCGACGCCAGGTGGACACCTTGTAATAACCTAACCTAACCTACAGTTTAAGCCAATGAATTTCTTTTTCAAGCAGTTTGATACTCCGCTCTGTATGGTCACAATATCTAACCTAACCTAACCTACAGTTGAATCCTATAACTCCTCTTTATTTTTCCTTGCGGGGGGCTTCCGCCCCCCCCCCCACTCCCCCGAGCAGGGGGGCTGCGCCCCCCTGCACCCCTTGCTCGAAGCTGCTAGGAAATGTATACATTTCCCAGGATATATACGAGTATGTATTAAATAATTTTTAAAACAATATTTTAAAATAGCTTCGAAATAGTACCTATACATTTCCTCGGAATTGGCTAGATGACAAAAAATTTTTTTTTTTGCTTTAATAGAAGCTTATTCGTATAATAAACCGAAAGAAAAAATCGGTTTTCGAATAACTATAAAAACAACCAAAATATAAGGTATTAAAGATTTTTCTCCATCTCTTTCTAGCAAAACGGCAATTTACAAGGAGTTTATATGGCCGTACTCAACTATGACGTCACGGTTGATGTCGGATCTCTCTGTCTAATCGCCTTCAAATTAACAACTTAAAATGCTTGTATCTAATGTATTTCTTGGCCGATTTTAATTCTAATTTCATAGGACTGCATCTTTTCCCACGGTATTTTAATATTTAACGACGAGACGTAAAAATTAGAATTCAGTCATCATCCCAATTGTATACAATTCCTAAATTTCATACATTTCCGGTAACATATACATTTATTATTAAGCGAGTTATTCATAAATTTCTAAACTTGTGACTACCTAGGCATTTATGCATCGTCAAAGTCATGAACTTTTAGTCGAACCAATACATGTTTTGAATTAAATAATATTATATTTATATCTTTATCTTGCACTCACGAGGTCTCGTGGCTAACGAGAGTAAATTCGAATGGCATCACAAAATTTTGAAGGAACAACCAATTTAAATTCCACGACCAGCCGTCATAAGGTTGACAAAAACGTAGTTTTCTAACCAGAGATTGGAGATAAGGGGCGTGTTATAAATAATATGAGCCTTAAACGTCCGCCCGATCAAGATACGGTCACGGTATTAATAAAATCAACTCGGATTTATTTAACGGGGAGCGCCACAATATCTGTTGATAGCGAGCAACCATCATTGATTTGTAGCGAGATCTATTAGTCATACTTTTAATTAATATTTTAAATCTAGGGTAGGAATACTGATAGATAATAATAGGAAGTCCAAGCTCACTTGATATTCACCTTCGAAACGGAATTGAGCGGGGAACTCAGTCAGTCTTCCTATTAATATCACTACTGTTAGGAACTACTGTTGGACGGGGTCTAGCTACATGCATTTGCAGTCACTACCTCTATAATTTTACATCAGTGGAAGACTCTGTGATGCCATTCTTGTCAATTTCAACTTTTTTTACTCAACTATGAATTATTTCAATCATTATTACGGCGCAAGGTTTTTGAAATCTTCTAAAATATAACATGATTTCGCCTAACCTCATTATTTTACTTAAACTGAATCATCAGTATACAAGTATATATTTTTTTCTATTTTCACACGATTTATTGATGGATCTTGTTTAGGTATTTAAATTTTCATAAGATCTAACAAAAATCATAGCATGTTCTTTTGAGCATAGATAATGGATATGAATTAATTTGACGTTTAGGAAAATAATCAACAATTATAAAAAAAAAACTATTTTTTACATATTTATTCAATTTTCTACATTTGCATTTAAATATGGAGTGTCGGTGGCGCTGTGGACTCAATACTGGCCTTCCGATCGGGAGTTCCGGGGTTCGATCCTGCCATGTACCAATGTTTTTCGTTTTCCGAATTTCTTATGTACATATAGCCAACGCTCCTTCGGTAAAGGAAACCATCGCGAACCAACTTGCATACAACTGCGATAAAATCCAAAGTTGTATTATGAAGTCGACCAATCCGCACTGGGCTAGCGTGGCTAATACCTAAACACCCTAACTTAGGATGGGAGTGAGTTCCTCGGTCGGCATATGAGCTGTGATGACGACTTGTACTAAAATATCATTTCGGCTGCCTATGATCGAGTTCTTTTTACAGGGTTTATAAAATAAACCCGGGTTTTAAAAACTGTTTATAGAGTCCGAATTTAGAAATTAAACTTTTTACTAGTAGTTTCTCAAGTGTACTTTTGTGCTTGTTAAATTTCTTTGATAGTTTGATAAGAGTTCAGAAATGTAATTACTGCATTAAATTATTTTAATGATTATAGTGCCTTGAATATATTGCCAAGCTTTCTTGATTAATTGAGTCGTAGAAAATGTTTGAAGATCTTCACCATGTAATTTATGCTTTAAAACGTCACTTTGGAGTTTGAGATTATTTAGATATTACTCGTAAGTATATCTAATCTCACGATATACCAAATTGGCGTCATATAGTCTGTTTTCGAGCGTCGTAGTTTTAGAGCGTCGGTGGCGCTGTGGACTCGGCACTTGCCTTCCAATCGGGGGGTCGGGGTTCGAGACCCGCCATGTACCAATGTGTTTTTCGTTCGAATTTCATATGTACATTTGTCTGACGCTCCTACGGTGAAGGAAAACATCGTGAGGCAACCTGCATACATCTGCGAAGAAATTCAATGATGTATGTGAAGTCGACCAATCCGCAGCGTGGTTGACTAAGGCTTAATCACCCTAACATAGGGTAGGCTCAAACCCCTCGGTGGGGACGTTATATGAGCTGTGATAATGATGATGATGAGTCTCTTTTCGATCCTATTATTATTAATATTGAAGTTAATGTTATATATCTTCCCGGTCCATCAACAAATCGAGGGAGGATAGAACACCCCCACTACCATTCCAACGCAGGCAAGTCATTTCTATGTAGAATGATAAAAAAATGGAACTCTCTGCCAACACACGTGTTTCCTCCTTCTTACAATCCCGAGTCCATTAAAAAAGGCGTGAAGAAGCACCTTGCAGGTCGGCAAGGTGAGGGTGGCTAATGCGGCGTTCTCTCTTCTCTCTTCCAAACAAGCAATCTTCGAATTTGAATTCTATTTCCACCTACCACCAGGTGAAACGGTGTCATTTGGAGGTCTTCTTTGAAAAAAAATCCCCTCGACAGAGGAGGCCAAACTGCCGAGGGTCAGGACGACAAAGAAAGAAATCGGCAGACAATCCTAGTGTTATCGGGCAACACCATCCACAAGTATTTAAAATTACGGCTTTTTGTCATCATCATCATCATTATCATTCCAGCCAAGAGACGCCTACTGTTGGACATAGGCTTGCCCCAGGGATCTCCAAACTGATTCGGTCCTGCGCCTCCCGCATTCAGCGGTTTCCCGCGACTTTCACCAGATCGTCGGTCCACCTTATGGGGAGCCTACCAACCCTGCGTCTCCCGGTACGTGGCCGTCACTCGAAGACCTTTCCGCTCCAACGGCCGATCGTCCTACGCGCTATGTGTACCGTTCACTGCCACTTAAGGTTTGCAATTCTTTGGGCTATGTCGGTGACTCTAGTTCTTTGACTTTTTGTACATTGGTGTAAGTGAACTTTAGTAAATTTAGGGTATCTAGGGATTTTTCTAACTGCTTAGGTATAACTCCAGTAGCTAAAAGATTTATTGGTAATATGACTATGTGCTGAAGATATAAAAAGGTGATAAAAATATGCCACACACGCATAATTTCATATTTTAATTCTATATAATTTTCGTTTATTAGGATATAATATTTAGGATGGCCATGTAAATTATTTTTGCTGATTTATTTGCTTTGTTTCTATGTGTTACGTCTGGTCTGTTGTAGTAGGCTGTTTTATCGATTCATTTAACACAGTACATGACAATGTTATATCTATTATATTATATTATAATATTAGTTCGAGTAGATATTTGAGAGTAATGGTGATGTTGGTGTATGATGTTTGCAACTTGGTCGTGTCTATTCATAATTTGTCTAAATTGCTCTATATGCTCATGTAATTTGTTGTATGGTCTTTGATGAACTATTGCAGTATCTTCATAAAACTGTTGTCGAATTAGGCGTATTTATAATACATTTCTGGTAATTTCTTGTTTCAACAACCTGACACTGGTTTGCAATCATGAAACCCTCGGTCACGGCGAAGAATTCCCTTCAAGTCAGCCATTGCGTTCGGCGCTACTTTGTCGACATTTCTCTGGCAAAAGTCGTGGCAGTGTCTCCCAGTATAAGGCTAAACGGGCCCAGTAGCCAATTTTTATCTGTTTGATAATTTGTTTTTCTTTATGCTTATTAATTCTATCGTAGTTTTATGAAAATGTATGATAAAATATCATATTCTGCATTTAGTTTCTGACGTCTAAAAATTGGTCCTTAATCAACTCAAAGGGTCAAGTTGATCCTGAATACCAGGGCAGCATATGTCAAGGGAGACGTAGCTTGTGAGAAAGAGAGTAAATCACACGCATTCCAGTCGAGGTGTGAGGCCGGCCGATCGCGATAGCGCAAGCTAATTTATACGTTTTACGCGGCGACAACGCGCAGGCGCGCTTTCGTAGCAATCACGGCTACAGGATGCTCAAATTTCTCCGAAAGTGTAATAAGCCTTTGATTTCATAAGTTTGTATCGTGTCATTGTCAGTTTTGATATAACTATATTTTTAACCAATAGCTAACTTTAACTTAATCACTTGTTACATATTTTAAATAAGCCCACATTGAAATATTATGAAGCTCAAGTAGTGATTTTTTACAGTGATATGAGTTAAGTATTGATGAGTCTATTTTATTTTATTTATCTATAAATATAAAAAAAGTTTGAACCTTATATAGAAACAAAATTTGAAAACATTAAGTTAATATCCATGATTTATCAATAAACTACTTTACCTACCACAAATGTCTTAAGTAAAGAAACTTAATTTTTTTTAATATTATTTATCTATAAATAAAAAAAAACAAATCTAAAATTTATATGGAAACAAAATTCATTAAAACTTTTTGTCACGGCCTGTATTCTAAACAAGCATCAAGACAAAACGCTCCTTTATTTATACGTAATTCGTTTATTGTTTTATCTCACTTTATATTTACGATCGGGGACTCCTGCCCGTCCGACCGCGCGACATATAAATTTTCAAATTTATCTACACACATATTTATGTGTTATGCCCGATAATACTTAGTGATATTAATTCGAGCTCTTTCGAATCGTGTGAAGTGTCAATTTTAAATTGTGATTTATTTTAATGACCAAAACGCTTTTTATTGTTTGGAGCAATATGTAATTTGTTATTGTTGTGTTTCGGTGCTGGTGCGTGTTTTTTGACAGCTTCATAATTCAGTACTGTTAATTAAATTAATGGTGCCTTTGTATCATTTACTTATTTGTTTTACACTTTAAGGGCTTCTATCTGCCCTATATTACGAAGACAATAAGACTAAAGAAAACTTATGAATTTCGGTTTATTAATGTACCATATAATGAATATTGTCGCTATTGTGATTTTGTTAGGTTCATGTTCTAATAGACGGTACATCATATTAAAATTATTACCTCAAAATATTCTTATATATTGTAAGGAAACTCGAAACTCTAAAATTCAAAACACGTTATCGAACTTAAATTCGATAAGATATTAAAATGCATCAAATTGCCACTAATACAAAACTAGAATACGAGTCTGTACTCGGTCACATACTCTGTTGTAACATTTACAGTAAGCGACTGGCTCTTGATCATTCGATTCGTATCGAGACGAATCTCGCTCGATAAATCGTTTCTCGTTGGAGACAAATTTGTTTTTATCGGCTGTACGCCTGGGTGGTGCGATGTCGAGTCGATACTTTGTATCGATCGTTGCGCGCGACAATACCACTTTGTTTACACGACACAGTTTATTTTAAAACTAGAACGTACCTTTTTAGATCTTGTAATACATACTTATTTGTCAAGGTTTAGCGGTGGTGACGATTTACAAGCTGTGTTACGAAAAGTTTAAACTGTCCTTGATAATATTTAGCGAATAAAATAAGAATATCGTTTTAAAAGAAAACACAATATCGTCGTTGTCAAACCAAAATCTGCTATGTGCACTTTTTTTAAATTCTAACATTTTGACCTTAGCGAATAGTTCACTGCCTTATCAATCGTATAAAAAACTGCTAAGTGCTTATGAGCTCTATTTGTCGAACTACGACTTCTTTATAAAATATGCTATGTGCAGCAGCTAGAATTTTGTCAAATAAAAAATGCTATGTGACATATTTCCACATAGCACATTTTATTTGACCATGACCAATGGCAACAACTTTTATAAAATCTGCTAAGTGTTTAGTCTAAACAATAGCAACTGTATTATATACTTATTCATATTACAGCTTATTCATACAGAATATAATAATAACAAAGCATTAATATAAAACTCTTTGATCTTTGACAGTTTTGCGTTGCAATATAATATAGAGTGATAAATCTCTACTTTTTATTTACGTTTACCTTCAATTTTCATTACACACTCCGATGTTTATCTTGCCTTCATAGTTTAACTCTACTCTGAAGCAGTCAGTTGATTACGTGTTAGCTTATTAAGTAGACACGTATTACCCAGTTATAAAAGTGTATACGGTGTTTTTGACTGAACGTAACAATGAGAAGAGGAAAGAAAATTGTTGATTTGGTTTTAAATTCTGAGAAAAAATGTTTACGAGATGAAAATGAGCAAGAATTGTGCCAGCCTCACAGAGAATCAGTGAATCTAAATAAAGATGTGTTAAATTACGTCGAGTCTAATCAACCGTCTACATCTTCGGGTGTATATGCAAGCATGTCAATAGATTCATCCCCGGAACAGAGTGACAGTTCATCTATTCCTACAACCACCAAAGGCAGGCGTTACATTATTTACAGTAGTGACAGTGACTCATCAAATGCATGTCACAGGCAGTACAGGAATCGATAGTGAACATTGAAATTCCAAGCAGCTCTCAAACCCCACAATTATGTCAATCCAAAGCTAAACGCCGCCGTTTACTGGGAAAACCATACATGGGCTTTAAGAAAAAGGATGGAAAGCTAGAACAGAATAACAGAATGCACCAAAAGAGGCTCGATCTGTAAAAAATCGTTGTAATCATTCTGCAACGAAGCTGAAATCTAAAAATAGTTTCATGTGTGGATTGGTATCGGAATATGAAATCGTGGGGTGAAAAAAAGGCTTTCTTACAAGGATTAGTATCTAAAAGAAGTTTTCGTAAGCAAAGAAAACGTGATAATCGTTTAACTTCTAAAAACAAATTGGTTTTGATATTTTTGTACCAAAGTCTGATTGCCAAAATACCAAGGTAAAAGTGTGCAGATTACCTATTTTTTTTAAACACACTTGATCTCGGCCGTGATTTTTTCTTGCGGTGGGTTAAAGATAAGCCAGCAATAGCACATGACAATGAAACCCTTTCTATAACTGCACATAGTCACAGTGTTAATGTGCTTACTAGGAATACGAGCTTAGGAGCTACGGTATCTGAATGGTTGGATTTACTTCCGAAAGTGCCAAGTCACTATTGTCGAGCGTCATCAAAGCGCATTTATGTAGAATGAACATTTTTATCACATCTGCATATGCATGCAGTTTATTTTATAAACTGCATGCATATGCCTGGTGCAATGAACAAAATAAAAAGGCATGTTCAAGAAATACTTTTTAAAGTGTACTTAGAAAAAATAACATTTCAATACACAAACCGAGAAAGGACCAGTGCGATGTATGTGCTTTCAGTTAAAAAATGTCTCACAAGAGGTCTATGAAACTCATATCCAAAAAAAATATGAAGCACGCCATGCTAAGAAAATAGCAATAGAAAACTTGAAAATGAACCCAGACAGCGTAGTGATAACCGTTGATGTGCAAAGTGTCCTTTTAGCACCAAAATTACTTGCAGGTGCTTTGTATTATAAACAAAAATTGCAGTGTCACAATTTTACGATTTATAATTCTCGTAATGGAGATGTCACTATTTATTTTTGGCATGAAGCAGATGGAGGCGTTACATCCAATGAATTCACTAGCTGTATAATTGATTACCTTAAAACTACATGCAGAGCTTATAAAAACATCACAATAATTAGTGATGGATGTAATTATCAAAACAGAAATAAAGTTTTGGCCAGTTCACTAAGTAACTTTGCTTATTTTTTTTAAGCAGAAGTGGAACAAATAATTTTAGAAAAGGAACACACTATGATGGAAGTCGACAGTGTCCACTCAACTATCGAACATTATATAAAGCCCCCTATTTATGCACCTCAAGATTACATTACAAAAATACGTGAAGCCCGAACCAAACAACCTTATGATATTAGAGTTGTTCACTATGATTACTTCAAGGATTATGAGAAAGTATCCACCAATTATCGGGCGATCCTACTGTTAATGATATCAGATCATTTTTATACACGTCTACTGGTAAAGTATACTTTAAACTTCGTCATCCAGAAGAATATACAATTCTTCCGCAACGAAGGCAGGTTCCTCAAGAGTATCCTGAACCTGCATCATTGTATGATGGGCCATTGGAAATAACTCAATCCAGGTTTAATCAATTACAAGAGTTAAAACCATTTATAGATCGTGACTACCATCCATTTTATGATTGCCTTAAATTTAAGTCTGATTAAAACTGTTATGTTAAATGTACCTATCCATCATTAAATACTTACGTAATTTCGAAATGTTATTCATTAATACCTGTTATGTGCTCTAGAATTGACAACTTAAAATCTGTTATGTGCAAAATTTATTCAATTATCAAAATAATAAATAAATTATTAAATTTTAATGTTTAAAATGCAAATAAGTTAACGTATAACAACCATAACTTGCAAATAAAATACTTCTTTAAAAAAACCTTCCTTTAAAATTTTTCAGGAAATCTTATTTTGTCAATATCTCAAAAGTATACTTTTTGCACATAGCAGATTTTGGTTTGACAACGACGATATGTTTTTCTCAAGTGACAAATCATAAAAGGTATTGTATTTGATTAGGAAATCACAATCAGAAACACTTAAATTTTGTTATAATTTTGAGAAAATAATTAAGCTGATTGCTAAATATTATATGAAACCGGGTTGTTTATAGTCCAAACGTTACCACGTTTTAATTATTTTAGATTGACTATTGATATATTATAGCATTTTAATATAAAAACAATGAAACCTATTTAGTAGGTATAAGTTTAATGAAATGAACGCAATTTAAAAGCCTACACTAGTGAAGGGTTAAGTTCAGCTAAGCCATGCACTGCTTATTATTACAAGAAAGCAAGAAAGCGATTATGTATTATATAAATATTGTATTAATTGCACCCTAACGTTTAACTATCAATCCTTTTTAAAATTAGATTATTTAGAATACTGTTAATTAACTACATATCATATTAAATACTAAGGGCATGTTACACGAATTATATTTTTTTGTTTTATTCTTATTTATTATATAGGGTTTTTATTCTTTTGGATATGTTAACCCCATCGTAATTATGTGTTACTGTTCATATATCGCACAGAATCTTAAAAACATGGATAATGTCTTTTTTAAATGTAACTCTAATCTGCAAGTGGTGCAACAGTTCCTTTATTATTCATGTCAAAGTATTACATATAAATCATTAATTATTAAAATTATCCAGCTTGACAGTTTCGTTAGTCGGTCTGACAACGAACTCCTCCACGACAATTATGATAGCCTGGTGTCAGGTGGCTAACGACACACTGTCCCGTAGGTACGACACCACGCTTGTGCATTACGAGCTTTTAATGGCTCCTAAAGATTAACGCATGAATGGGTAACATGAGATCTGTTCAACATGGACAAACATAAACAGTTTGTCTGTCCTTATGCTCGGAACAATAAAATTGGGTGTTAGTTACGATGGACACTGCGGCGAGATAAGGGTTAATTAATAACTTGTGAGGCCTAAAATACATTCCAAAGCTAGCTGTGTGCAAGCCACGTGCAAACATACCTTTATAATGTGCACGACTACTGAGTGATTGTTTTCATACTTAATAAGATTGACCTCAATCATACTAAAACAAAGGATATAGTTTTTTTTATTCAAATGTAAAAATTCCGAAACGTTTTAAATACTGTGGTATTTTAAAGGGTATGTGGTATGATTGAGGTTGAAGAATAAATCTAACCTTCGGCTCAGGGTCCAAGCTGCAGCGCGGAGATGTTCCGCCGCCGAGGTAGGAACACGGCATCAGCGTCACCATGTTGTTAGCAATACATCCCGTCACTCACACATAGCACTTTGACAGTTCGAATGTCTCTTTGGCAGTCTTTTGAGCGGGAAACAGTTTATGAGCTGCCATTTTGCGTTTGGGTTTTTGAGCACTGTTACGAAGACGAGTAGAGCTTCCTTTTTCACCGAAATGTTATATTTCTGATTTTAAAAATTACACGTAAGATTGCAATATGTTTCATAATCAGACAGATTAAAAAAGTAAGAAATAACAGTTTCATTTAATATTTTTTGTGAATTATTTATCAGTTGTCGGCGGAAATTATTACGCTACACTTGCACCTAGTTATTGAAATGCTGTTTGTTAGTCATCGCTCTATAGCGATCGAAAAAAAAACTACAAAAACAAAAGAAAAACAGCCTCGCCGGACGGGACCACCCGCGTGGGTCCGTCAAATTCGAATGTCGAACCAAGTACGTGTTCATCAACTTGTCAAATAGGGTTTGACGTAATTGAGAACAGAACTTTTTGCCTCTCGCTGCTCTTTTGCCGCTTCTGTTACCAATATATCTTTGATTAACGTGGCGATATTAAATTAATAATTATTATTCTTTGCTCGCTTGCTATGAGACAAACATTTTGAGTTTGCTAAAGAATTTCCTTTTTTTATCAAGTAAATAGAAAAATGTAGTCATATCGACATAATAAGTGTACTTGTAATATTATTATACCTATTGTACGAGTATTATTCACTACACCGCAACTGTTGGTATGTTTCTAACAAGATTTAATTTAAGCCTCTATTAAACGAAGTTTTTTGTTAACAAGAAGCTGTACTGTCGACTTGAATTAAACGGCTGCTCGATTAAAAGGAGTAAAAAATTCTAAGTTTACGTTCCGCTCTACGCTACCACATTAAAAATGTAGATGTTATTAAAATAAAATATGGTTTATTAAGCAAGTGGGTGTTTGTTTTTGAGCTGGTAGGGGGCTGCACAGTAGCGTCGGCTTCGCTGCGTGATACGAAATTGTAGGGTGACCACAATTAGTTCAACAAACAGAACTAGAACGACGTGTTTATTTCATGATTCTATTGTGCCTTTATTGTTCATTTATTTTATTTTTTATTCACTTATTATTATAGTGTACATGTTGACTTACAGTTTCCCAAATTGTTCTGGAATAATATTTTGAATATCGATTTTTTCATACGTGTTTAAGAAAAGAGTGAATAAAACGACAAATAGAAAACCTGTACGTTAAATTTTTGATTATCAAGCAATATAGCCAATAAGAAAAAAGCCACAATTAGGCCTACGATATGAGCTAATATTTCACTTGGTAAAAAAATATTGTGGTCAAATAATTAGTAAAAAATATAAGTCCTAATTAATCTATAATAGTCACGATGGAAACGTAGTCCATTATAGATTTTAGTGTTCTGTCCCAATTCCACATAAAAATTGATAACGTACGCACAAGGCCTTCACACAGCAGGGTGCCGAAAAGACTCGTCCATTTTTACCACACAAACATAATATTTGCATTTCAACCTTCTACTAACGCCTTTATGTCATTAATTATAAAGTCCATAATTGTTATTTGATAGACTTTGTCGCGGCAAAGTTTTAATTTACGAAGTTCTTTTCAAATATATTTCGATAATTGTTCTAACAAGACGAGATATATTTTTAATTTTTATGGTTAATTTATGTATCGTCTAGTTATGTGACGCGTTCTGCAAAATGTGCTTTTTGTGATATATCATAGTGGGTAATGTTTTTTTTGTAAAGCGTACCTGTTGAATAGCATAAATACTCGTCCATACGAACAGATTGTGAATTATAAATGCAGTCCCATTTTGGAAAACGAACTTTATTTTTTTTTTCATATATGATTCTTTAGACGTTATATGTTCTTTAGACACACTTAAAGCCATAACATTGTACAGTGTCTATACGACTTTTTTTGTAGGAATACATATAAAGAACTTGCACTTTTATAGGCTAAATCCAACTTTATATATTTTTGGAACAGACATAAGCAAAAAAAAAATACAATGTGCCTAAAATTTTCAATATGATAAATTCAATCTATGTGTAAAGTTTGAGCACATACTTATATTTCATTATTTGAAATGAGTATTAAATTTAGAATAAGAATAAAGTTAATTATGCGGTGACACTGTAGGTCACTTCGACTCTAAATGCAAATTGATCCCCTCGACTACTACTGAGTACTTTGTATTAAATTATCATACGTCCGGCAGTCGTCGGGGTTGTGCTTTTCAAATATTATTATTCATCAAATAAAATCGCATGCGCCCGCGCACCGTCCGTCGGATCGCAGCCGTCGATCGATAATTTAATTATGTTTACGATCAAATTAAAATCAATTGCTTGTAGCCTCGGCCGTTCAATGATTTACTGAGATTAACCCTGTTTATACTAATAAGCTTTGGAGCGAGCGAGTTACGCAGAACTCTTATTTGCTGGCATTGGTTTTGAAATTCACAACTTATTATTAAAATTGCACATTGAATTGGTAAAATTTGTATCACAATGCGTTACCGTTTTTTGTTCGTGGTAAATAATTTTAATCTAATATGATGTTGGTACTGGATATAATTATACAAGGATCTACGACCATGTGTAACCTAATTATCAGCCGCGCATTTTGAAAGCAATGAGACATTAAATATTTCGATTTGAGATTATATTATTTGTTCTAAATACGAGTATTATACCCTGGATTTAAAGTTAACTTCTCAGCTTAAATGATTCTTACTTTTTAATTCATTGTATATAAAGTTAGAACTTAGGAACGCATTTTAAACACGGCCTATTACTCGGGACCGGTCGAACGTTGGAAGATACCATCAGACTGGTTGGCTTGCATTGCAGTGCGACTATTCGACACAACAGCAAAACACATAAGATGGAACCTATCGATCGATAATCAAGATTCGTGTCGATTGCGAAATGTGTTTTGGTGAAATTCATAAATGCGTAATTTGAATTTGGTCTGTTACAATTGCCATTTTGACTAGATAGACATTCCTATACAACAATTTTAGACTTCGGCTCGGGTGAGATTTGAACCCGCCGCGTCTCCAAAATATCGTGCTGGGACGTCTGGAGACGCGGATTTAAACCCTGCCTGAGCCGATTTTATTAATTTTTCAATTTATTTAGCATTCTTAAAGAAAATACAAAGTTCCATACAAAAACTTCTGTTTGCCACCATCACAGCCCATATACGTCCCCACCGAGGGGCTCGAGTCTACCCTATGTTAGGGTGATTAGGCCTTAGTCAACCACGCTGGCCCAGTGCGGATTGGTCGGCTTCACATACATCATTGAATTTCTTCGCAGATGTATGCAGGTTGCCTCACGATGTTTTCCTTAACCGTAGGAGCGTCAGACAAATGTACATATGAAATTCGAAACGAAAAACACATTGGTACATGGCGGGTCTCGAACCCCGACCCCCCGATTGGAAGGCAAGTGCCGAGTCCACTGCGCCACTGACGCTCTATTTGCCAGCAGATACTTTAAACTTTCTGGTCTAGCTCTGTTATTCACGGTGAATAAAGTCCACTCTGGCCTAGCAGTCTAGTCTGGCATACCAAAGTACAAAAGAGATCAAAGGCCCTATTTTTGAATTATTCTTCCGGCATCGAGCGCTCGTCAGTGTTCGATTTCTACTTATTTTCGTTTTGTTTTCGACGAAAATCATGTTGTAATGTTTAATTGATTTTCATCGCAAGAGAAACGAAAATCAAAAGGAATCAAGCACAGATGATGCTTGAAAAGCGCTCGATGCCGACGATGCCGGACGAATGATTCAAAAATAGAGCCCCAATACAGTTAACATTTCGTCGGGGCTGCTGCCTACTAGTAAAAGCTTGGTCAGCTTGGAGTGGTCGAGGCGTCAACACTGTATGATGAAGACGGGGATGCAATCCCCGTCCAAGACGACATTTTTACTTTAATAATTTATCTTTCTACTCTACTTCGTTTCTAGTCGATTTCTAGTCTTAATATGTAATAAGACATCTCGTTAATATAAATATGTTATAATCTAAAAATAGGTTCATTCGTTTGTCGCCATGCTGATATAATAACAATGTTAATGATATTATTGTGTTCCTACAATTAGGGGTAAGTTAGCCAGTCCCTCAGATGTCGAGGAGTCTAGGTGACGGTAGCTTCCATCTTCGACCTGCCCCCTAACCATCATGTCCGCCCAAAATAATATTAAAACCGCACTGAGCGCGCTAATGCAGCAAGAGCGGTGTCTTTGTTTTAATATTGATTCAACCTTGCTGTAAGCGATCTTGGTAAGGTCTCTAATCGCCAATTATTCGGGTGAGAGAAAGCACTTCCCTGATGCGTGTAAAAATAATGTTTTTCTAGTGTTAAATCCTTTCCATAGATATAAATTTAAAGTTGTTAAAATTTCATAATCTTCGATGTTGAGGAAGCTTCGCTTACATATTTTACGGATAACGTTGATCACATTATACCGATTAATTGGAGATACAATTTATATGGTATTGTAGCATGTATGTACCATTTGTTGTTTTCTCTTATGTAATGAGATAGAAGATATTTTCAAAACTTTGCCGTGATTTCCAATCCAGTGGGCTCGATTTGTGGTCATATTTTTTCGCTCCATTCATATTGACTGGTCGAGCAATGTCAAGTCGGTTACCAAGGCCGCATGAATGGCGAGGAGGTGGTATTATGACTGCCACCGCACTGTGCCGATTAAAAATAATGATTGACACTCGATACCAGTGTCGATGTTCCTTGTTTGGGTTAGTTTTTGTCGCGATATTGTAATTAGGCGAGTAAGTAGGTACTCGTATATCGGCTTACTGTGCCTTATTGCTTGTCGTTAGTGCCTTTTTATCGAGGATTGTCTAGACTTTTCAATTAGTCTATAAAGGTACCTACATTGTTGATCTTATTAAAGAAGCATTGTTGTTTTGTTGGTATTCGGAACCAATCATTAAAGCAATAGACATAATAATAAGTATGCTAGAAACGACATCAATTTTCGAAGGCACGTGTTTATCCAGGTTAAAGTTTGTAAGTTGTAATAAATTAATAAAATATTTTGTAAATGCTTGTTAATTTTAATAGTTCTTATCTAATTTTCGTAAGTTATGCATTTAGAATAAGTAATAAAAATGTGTACGTAATTCATTTTAAATTCACGTAAAGCTTACATAATGTCGCATCGCATCGAATAAAAAGATGAAATAAATTGTGTGAGGCCTATAGAGCTTTCACTAGACGCCCTAGCACGGCACACAATAGTAAGCCGAAATTGCTGCGCAGACAGCTGTTCAATTTGAATGTGGAACATCGTCCTATCTCCCTCCCGCGGCCCGCCTACCCGCCGCCACGCCCCTTCCGTCTGTCAAACTAAAATTTCGAATTAAAAGCTTTTAGCTGGCTATGATGGCTCGTTGCGACAGAATTGCAACGCTGAAATAAAAACACTACCTACCTCGTAAAATAATTTTAGCTCCGTTTTTTGTTCGTTTATCACGGCTTCGGTGTCGTATTAAATTGTACTCCATTTATTTGTCCATCATAGCTATCACTTGTTGTATTTGATAGTTTTAGTTTTTAAGCTTAAAGTGCTGCGAAAATTGTTTGTTGAAATATGTAGTCGATTACATAACAAAAATATTCATACATATTCGGTAGAGCATTTGAGTAACAGTATTAATATTGCCAAGTCTACCATTTTAATACGCCTATAAAATGTTGCACCGAGGCTAATTTACTGACTAAATTTTCAATTAATTGATAAAAGTGAAATCGAATCAAATTCGAATAATATTTTTTGGTGATTGTTTTTTTTAAATAACCATAAGTCAGTTATATAGGTGGGCATGTCTTCAACGTACCACATATCATTGAACCTTATTATTGATAATTGTTGTGATTCGCACTCTGAAACGGAAATGAGTCACTGTTTCGTTGACTATTATAAATAGATATAATTTACTTTCAAGTTAAGAACCTGCAATAAGTTAGACGCAACGGCGAACGGTGCTTATAGTTACAGCAACATCTTTTATGGCTTTGTTTGAGCATTCGTTATCCCATTTAGAGTCACTTACCTATACATTCTTAGTCACAGGCGTTAACGGTCATGTATCGTAATGAGATTTATTGTGAATTCGTGAAGGGTGGTTTTTAATAATCGCTTTTAGTCCAGTAGGACCACGGGGACATAGTGGTGGTAGGTATATACATGTCAAACCAATTGGACTGCATGCCCTTCACCATTTTTTTATTGTTTTGGGTTAAAGGAACATAATTATCTCTAACTTGAATTGAATCTGCTCAGGCTTTAAAATTCCATTGTTTTTTAAAATAATGTTAAATTAAGGATACCTACCACGAAAAAAATTTAAAGAAAAACTAAAATATCTTAGAGTTGCGTTAAATCTATGGTTTGAAAATATAATATATTCACGATCGCCAACAATTTATGGTTCTGTTGACAGCTCGTCACTTTACGTATTTCGTCACTATACTTAGTACGTCACATTCAATAAGACGTCTCTTAGCTTAACTAGACAACATCTCTTACATGTCTCATGCTGTATTTCGTCTCTTTCCCAATTCGTCCGACGAGCATGTATAATGAAGTATATAATTATTAACGATGTCTTCTTTATTAATGTATTTTATGCTTATCAAAAAATGGAGGATATTATATTATAGTAACCATAAATTCGCACTGTAAGTATTTTAATTAAAATAAAAAGCGGTTTATGTTATTTTTTCTTTTATGCTTGCTTGTACAATGTCGGATGAATTGGGAAGGAGACGAAATACAGCATGAGACATGTAAGAGATGTTGTCTAGTTAAGCTAAGAGACGTCTTATTGAATGTGAAGTACTAAGTATAGTGACGAAATACGTAAAGTGACGAGCTGTCAACAGAACCCAATTTATAGGTTCGAGTCAACAACTCATTTATATAAATCGGACTTTGGCGAAGCTCAGTAGGTTTTTCTGTTTAATTTTTAATTATGCTTTTAAGTCGTCTAATCTAGAATCCTAATTTATAATATTACCTACTAGCTGTCGCGACACGCGTCGTTCTGTCAAAAGCGCGCGAACTATCAAACGAACGCACGCAACGCACCTAGTCGTTAAGTTTTATCAAGTTTTCTGATTTTCTGCGCAATTTGTCTAATTTTTTCTTTCATAAGAACCTTCTACAAAGTATGAAGGAGAAAAAAAAAATTAAAAACTTGAAAATGGATGAATGAAATCGGTAATGCCGTTCTCAAATTGTGGCTGACCAGGGGAAATAAGAATTCATTTTTATTTAAAAAAAAATATTGATGAAGGTATTCTCGAACTCCAGCAGTTAGTAAAATAATTGTGATGCTTGCTTTTAAGCTATAACTAAAATATACCAATTTAGATAACCTTCGAAACATCGAGATTATAACAAAAACTTTAACGATATTGACTTGTTTAGCAATACACTCGTCAGATTTAAATTGAAAATATTTGAAAACCTTGTAAGTAAGTCCTAACATTGTCATTTTATATTTCTCCAAAAGAATAAGTACAATTTTGTCTTATGTGACTTTGCATTTTTTTTAAAAATGCTAATGAATTTTTGTTTTCACTACTGTTTTGTGATTCATTTATTCATCTTTTTTTTTTTCAATCTTGTTTTATGTTGACACTTGGTTGTCTTTTTAGCCAATATTTAATTATATGTTAGTTTTGGGCACTCCTTGTCTATTATATAAAGTAATTCTCTAGATATTAAGAAATCATTGTAATGACTGTTTGTGCCAAAATAAATGGAAAAAAAAAATCTCATAAATAATACCCACACCCAGTACTTAGGCACGAAAAATCACAATCCCAATGTCGATAGATCGATTGCTTCAAAATTAAGCTGACTGATGTATTGATTCTCATAAGCTAGGCCTCTTGTCTCCTTTTGAATTTTGTTGATTTACTGTACGCCAAGTGAAGTGTATCTACAAAGGCAAACTTAATGCCTCAGGCTGTACTTGAAGTATTATCATCAATCATGCTCAGAAAAATTCTAAATTCTAGAAACTTCTTTGTTATAGAAAAAAAACCTTCTTAACACACATAAAGCGAACTGAGCGAAGTGAGTTTATGAGAAGTGAGTCTTTTTTTATTTCTAAAACATATATATTATCCTAAATAGGTATGTAGATATCAAATGGTGCATGTAAGTACTCGTAGGTATGTACGTTTCATTTGTGAAAAAAAAAACGATTTGGCTGATTTTATTTTGTGATTTTAGAGATAAGATTCATATGAAAGAGTTGTTAAATTTTGCATTTTCAAAAAAAATAATAATATGCCACACTAATCAATCGTCAATTATAGTTCGGTTTAGCTTTTATAAATGACAGGTTTCTTATGATTTATGTTTATGTTCAGTCCGGTAGTATAAACTTATACGTATCACACGTATAAGTTTATACTACCGGACTGATAATAGTAATCTTACTTTTAAATAGAACTAGACAGAATAAGTGAATAAATAAATAAATATTTATAAAATGGAATAATTATAACACCAATTTTTATTTTGTTTTTTTCAGAAGCCCTCAATGATATTCTGTTTCATAAACACCTAAGTACTTGGAGATAGCGACAATTGCTATTTGAGCCGTAAATCTTGCAAGCTAAATTTGACCCACTTTCCGATTTCCGATTGAGCTGAAATTTTGCATGCATGTGTATATCGCGTGACAATGCAATAATAAAAGCTTGTTTAATTTTTTTTACTATTAATTTATTTCTCTTAACATTTTTTTGTCACCGTTTCAAATAGCTGTGGCATTCTACATCCCATATATTCGGACACAAATAAAAGATATATTTTATTTTTCATTTTTAACATGTAATATAGCTTAATGCAGAAGTTTATGTTCCATGGAAAGATTAATAACAATGTTTCTGATAGATATTTTTTTGTTAAGAGAATTTTACTTTTATATTTTGTGATTTTTATTAGTGTCAAAAGACAAAAAGGTGAATAAGTTGTAAATTCTTTAAAATTATGTGATTTATAATGCATGTTGTTAAATTATCAAAAGTGTAAATGATATTAAGTGTACCTATATACATGTTTTATGTAAAATGGTTTTAAATTATGAAAAGTAATATATGTAATACGTCATATAAGTTTTACTGTCAAAGAACGAATAGAAGTAAGTAGTTAAAATAATTTGGAAATCAATTGATAATGTCAGAGAGTAAGAGCAGCGTTACCAATGATGTAAGTCAAATTAACGTCACATATAATGACGGTTTTCTCATTACGTTGTTTAGAATCACACAAGCTAATTAATGACATGATTCTTATGTAAATTGTCAGTATTATTCAGTACCAAAATTGTAAGCATTGATAACTTAGGCATGTAATATTTACAAAGAAAATATTCATTTGAAACTGCATTAAATCATTTTGGTTAGTAAGAAATGGTCAAATGATATTTCCGATAGAAAGTTCTGTTTTTTAAATTAAAAGTAAAAGTAATTATAAAATCTATAGATTAAGAAATATGAGTTTTGAAAGCGTATAAAGGATAAGAATTGACCATTTGGTCCAAGCGTTTAATTTAAATAGAACTGTAGAACATTAAAACAAAGCCTTCAACTGGCCTCTCGTTGAGATTAAGCATTTATGTCACAATGAATGGGCACCATCAATGAAACAGCCATAAAGCTTCAATCGCTTAGTTTGCTTACAAATAATGCATATAAGTGTATATTTTCAAATTACACTTGAGTCGGTAACCGAGAAGTTACAAAACAAATATTTCTCGGTAAAAATTCCGTGTCTATGGCGCCCCGGTATGATGCATCAAACTGCATACTAAGCTTGCAGAACCTGCTAGGCGGTGCAAACCAGTTGTTTATATAGTGATCCCGTATCGGGCTGAGACAACTAACGCTTGCGAACTCTGCTTGCGTGGTGGTCTTCATTCTTGTACGTCGATCTGATGATGTCACGTATAAATGTTTGTGATTAAATAGTTCCAGTGTACGATGAATGAGCTGTCATTACGATAGGTGTAAAATATTTTTGCTATCGGTCCATTTAATTTGATGGGTGTGCATTATGCGTTACTACCACGACCGTATATCTAAAATAGTATAATACTGTGGAAGCACTGGCTCGAATTATTCCCTACAAGTTACTTGGAAAGGCTCTGTTATAATATACATTTATCTTTCACTATACCGAGATAGATGAGAGGTCACATGAAATCTCAAGCAACAGTAGATCCGGTCATCATTTATCTAATCAAAATCACTTTGCTATTAACATTAATATTCTAGCAACATACTTAGGTAGACAGTGGCAGTTAGCTAGACGAATGTAGAAAAGCTGGTGTTAAATTTGATTGACCAGTTTTTTAACACTATCGGTAAATGTACGTTGAGTAAGCTTATGTAAACTTGGACCACAAGAGCTCGCCAATATCAATGTAGCTTTAAAAGTTGTAGATAAAATTAGACGTACCTAAGTGATTCCCAAAAGCATTCGGCGGAACCCAAAGGAGGATGCCTGATTTTGCCCCACTATCAAGGTCGATGACCAATAAAGCGGTATTTCTAATAAAATATATTTTATCAAAACATGATTTTTCAGTGTAATATAAGACAGATAGAAGCTACGGTTTTTTTCGGCAAAAAATTAAAGTCTTACATGCATTTCCTGTTACAAAATGGCAACTACACTGGCCTGAAAAAGTAAGTATCACACCTTTAAAACTGCAATAACTTTTAAAGTAGGCAAAATATATTTTCAAAATAAAAAGTATTAAAAAACTAAGGTATAAAAAACTATAACTTCCGAGAAACCTGACGAAATAAGCTGAAAATGTTTTTTGTTTGAATCCTTAATCTTTTGTAGTTTAGGGAAAAATGTAATTTTAATAGTACTTACTTACTTTTGAACTTACTTTTACTTACTAGTACTTACTTTTGAAGGTCAGTGTATTTATGCTTCTTTTCGTTGTAGCTCTAATAACACCTTTTTCAATGTTATGCATTATTTATTTCAGTACTCATTACATTTTAAAATGTTTATTTCTAATAAATTATAAAATATATTACATTTCATCATTTCAATTATAAAGCATTTTTTGCAACGACAAAAAGTTGACAGATCGCATAGAATATAAAACCCCGTTTTCCACCTAAGCAAGCAAGCTCTGACGATGGTCAAAAACGTTAGAGCATTTACCCTATAAAAACTAATGAATCGCGATGATGCTGAATATGCTGCAAATCTGTACTTAGGTGGAACACGCCTGAAATAAGTCGCAGTTCCCTTTGTTGCTTGTCACGTTGCATTCTTTGCGATTTTTGTTACACATTTGATTCCTTACTGTTGATAATTAATACTGGATATCAATAAGTAAGTATATTAATAGTATATTGTAACTGACTCTTAATGATCGAAAGTTCAGCATAACTAGTTTGACGTCTTGAAACTATATGAGTCGCTTAGGTTAGATTAGGAGAAATTTTTATGAATATTTACGAAACTGCAGCTTTAATTAAAAAAACAATACTTGTTTTCTACTCAATGACGAAAAACGTTTAAAATAGGCCTAAAGTTGTTTTCTGTTCATGGAAATTTGTAAGTGGGGCAAGTCTCCATACAAAAGTGGGCATGGTCCTTTGATCGCGGTGCAAGCTGCCGAATGATGGAGGAGGTTCTAGTCGCTAGAATCGGGTTTGATGAGAAGCACTAGAATCTAGCGCTTCTCATCAAACCCCACTGATCCAGAGTGGTGGGAGACGGCCCAATTCAAGGGTAATTGGAGTGATTTAGGAAGAGCCGCAGTAGGAGTTCTGTGGTTAAGATGTTGATCATGGTGAATTTTTATTAAGAATGATTTAATTTAAAACCTAAATTCTCTGGCGGTATGTGCCTTAATTTAAGAGCTGCCATAAATGAAGTTTACTGCTCATCTTCGAAGACATGGAAAACTTGCAATGAAACTCTACATTAACCTGCCCTGCCCGGTGAGGCCAAATGCCTCATCTGAAACTCTACATTAACTTGCCCGGTGAGGCCAAATGCCTCATCCTAAGGGAGACCATGCCATGCCATGCCGACCATAACAATTGGTTAAGGTGGAGGATGTTGATGAAAACCATATACCAATTAGTATTGCGGGGCTAGTGAATCAAAACTAAATTTCATTTGCCTGCATATCGATAAACTTTTTTAGCTACGCATAAAATGTACTTAGAGGCATAAGACACGTTAATAGGATAGTTAATTTTTTTGAAATAGCTTAATAAGTTGTTATAAGCAATTGAACTAATAACAATCTACACGGATTGTTGTTGGTCTGTACAGGAAACAAAAAAAAATCACACAGTTTCAAGAAATATTGTTTGAGTTCAGATTTTAGGCAAAATTTCCAGATAAGTCCAGGTACATACTCGTAGTTATTCCTCGATCATTTATAAAAATTTCAATAAAACGACAAAATTAAAAATCTCTTCATGCTATCAAAAAACATTTGATTTATGTTACAATTTGAATGCATGCATATTTTATAACACTCGTCTGTATTTATAAAAGGCTTTGGTGATTATCTATCTATACTAATATTATAAAGAGGAAAAATGTGTTTGTTTGTTTATATTGAATAGGCCTCGAAACTACTGAACCGATTTTGATGAAAGTTGGTATAGGGATATTTCGGGATCAGGGGAATGACATAGGGTAATTTTCCTACGGGAAAAATATCCCACGGGAAAACAAAATAACGCGGGCGAAGTCGCGAGCGGAAAGCTAGTTTGCTATAAATAGGGTTGCATTGTGTTCTAATTTATATAATGAGTTCTAACCTATTTAGCAGATAACAATATCGGCTTGCAAATGTAGGACTGACTGACTGAGGTACCAAGCTATTGTTATACCTACCAAATATACACAAAAATTCATAAAAATTGGTCAAGCTGTTTCGGAGGAGTTCGATAACAAATACTGTGACACGAGATTTATTTATATTAGAAGAAGATAATCTTAATAAATATCCAATATATAAAATTCTAGTGTCACAGTGTTTGTTACCGAACTCCTCCGAAACGACTTGACCGATCTTGTCAAATTTTTTGTGTATGTTCGGTAGGTCTGAGAATAGGTCGTATATATTTTTTATACCCCTAGGTGATTATTAGTAAAATATATATATATTTCTCTGTTTGTGTATAATCGGTACGTCTGAAAATACTCGTAGGTTGTATATTATTTCCTATACCCCTTTTTTCGAGGGTGATAAGGGTTTTTTTTTCATAATTATTATTTCGAAACGTAGTTCGCGGGCACAGCTGCAATATATAAAAATAAATCGCCGTTCGTTAGTTTCGCTAAAACTCAACAATGGCTCGAAAGATTCTTACGAAATTTCATGTGTGTATTAGAATAGGTCCAGGAATGGTTCATACGTACAATCGGATTCTGTACGTACCGCTGTAATTTTGCAGGACAATTTCACAGCTGTTGGTATTGGGGCGAACAATGTATGGACGTAGAATAATATCCTTTGGCACACATATAAAAATATTTGCTAATATCTTGATGCTAGTAAGTAAATCTAATATTTAATTATTTCTTTTTCTCTGGTTTCAGAAATAATGTTTGCAAAAAGTTTGTTGCTCAAACAGACATATTTGCATACATGCTACTATTTTGCGAAAGTCATTGATTGTCAAACTTTTTGTAGCACCTATTAGTAACCGTTTTAAGAAAAAATATGTGACTCTGATTAGAAAATACGACTCGCTCAGTCATCAGAGATTTACATACCGGTGACGACGTGATGTTAAGTAAAAAAAACTTAAGAGATACAACAGAAACAACTAATTACGAACAAAATGCCCAGAATGTATGAGCCTATCACGTTAATCCAAATCTCATCTAGCCAGCTGTTATAAATAACTGAAATGGAGATTAAAATCGTGGTATGCTCACAAAAAAAGTAAGCACGAATCAGATGTAGATGGCTGGCCACGTTGAAAAGTCCCAGATCTTTATCGCAAGTATCATCTCTTACACATTTTTGGGTGTCTGGTACAATGTATGAATTCGTAATGTTCAAACCAGACATGTCTTTTGATTGAGGTACTTTCCAAATCGTATGTTTTCAAAGGAACGCGTCAGTTTGTAGGTAGGTATTCCGAATTTTGAATATTTTGGTTCTTTTTGGCGTTGGCCACTTGTCGTATTCTGGTAGATAAAATATACTTACTTATCAAAAGAAAATAAACAATTATTTTCCATGATCGCTTTTACGAGATGCAACCAGACTTTAAATAATTAAAATAAGAGAAATAAGATACGTTGTTAATAAAGATAACAAACATTAATTAATCAAAATTAGAGAAAAAAATCTGAAGTCTACCAGCGAACCAACATATCAAAAATTAATTAATAAATCCAAATTATAATACATTATAATTATTGTTGAAGATCTTGCATTTTTGTTTTGTTTTTCTGCCTAAATCGAATATAATCTAATATCAGATGTTAGATCTCATATTAGAAACTTTTAAAGTATGTATCTCATTTTTTACCGACTTCAAAAAGGAGGAGGTTATCAATTTGGTTGTATTTTTTTTTATGTTTGTACCTCATAACTCCGTCATTTTTAAACCGATTTCCAAAATTCTTTTTGTATTTGATAGAGTATACTGCAAGGGTGGTCCCATAGTCACCAAAGCTGGTATTAAATTAGGGTTTCTTCCACTAAAAAGATTTCATTCACTAAAAAGTTAAAAATATTTTTTTTTACAAAAAATATAACCGACTTCAAAAACACTGAAAACTTAAAAATAATCTGCTTCTATATTGAAGTCGGTGACAAATTTTAACACTTTCTAGGAGATCATCGTTTGGAGATCATCGATTATTTTTAAGTTTTCAGTGTTTTTGAAGTCGGTTCTATTTTTCTGGTATAATAACGTGTTAAGCGTAATTCGTGAAATAGAAGAATAATTATGTTTATATTCTTTGGTACGGTATGCTAGTGGAACCGTCTAACTAATTAGTCAAATAAAAAGATTAGAACTATAAAACCACTGTCAATCACGAACAAACGCCGTGTTGTGAATTAATGTTGGTGAATTTAAACAAACGCGTCCGTTCTTGGTGCCGGTATTCGCACCGTACCCACAAGAAAAACAAAGCGATTTAAAAATTTTAAACCTCATTAGAATTTCAGTACAAACTGTATTATCAAGTTTTTTGTAAGCGTTTCAGTAATCTAATTCTTCTGTAAATGACTTGGACGTAGAGCATAGGTATATATAAATCCGAAACTTTTTTTCTTACGACGAGCTCAAAGCAAACTGTTAAATTTGTCACATAAAAACAAAAAGTTTATGCAACATACCCAATCAAATATTTACATAAATTTTGTTACCACTAGAAATTACTAAAATAATATTCGATCGCGTTGTTAATCTCACAAGGTAAGTAAACTAATTCAAGCACCAGCATCATAAATTACAAGAAGGCATCACATCAATTAAAACAACACTCCAGAAAGTTCAGCAAACGTACCTTCTCCAACGAAATAAACGAGCCGGTCCATCGCGACGAATGACCATAGGGTCCGAAGCAAAGCCACATGTGGCCACAGATTAAAGAAAAGAAAAACAAAATTAATATGCATCTTTCATCCCTTTCGCGTGGCCGCGACCTGCGTATCGTCATCCCTTTCGGGCGCTCAACGAAATCATTCTTGGAAGTGGCGGTCGGCGCACGCGCACAATGCGGGTGTTGTGCGCACGGATTCGAAATTCAAAAAAAAAGGAACGACCGTCCGTTCGTGCTAAATCGCCCCGGCTTAATTTCTATTAGCGTATGGGTAAATTGACGTGAAAGGTCACGGCGGCAGGGAGTCGTAAGGAGAAACAAAGTGCGTTTGCGACAAACTTAAGAGATATTTAATTTCTATAAATAAGTATCGTATGCTACTGCTAAAGCCCAAATATTGGCAAATCATAGGCTTAACTAGTCAATCCGATATGAGTCGGTAAAAGTATGGAATTTTAAATGAAAATAAAAGATTCTGAAGCTTCTACCGTCGGGGGGGTTTGGTACACGCTTCCGACATAAGTATTTAGTTTGAGTTAGCGTATCACTGGTCATTTACCTAAAACGCAAGTAAATTTTGCTTTTTAAAATAAAAGTAACCATGATAATTTTCCCAATCACTCATTTCAGTTATTGATGAGTACTTAATCCGATTATTGGTGTGGCATACTTAAGGATATTTAAGGATTTACTTGCAGATACGATTTTATTTTATCTGATCAATGGCCGGGATAGACATAGATGAGGAGATTGGTGTAAGCTACTTAACAATATTTATTAGTTATTACATTATTTGCATCGTCATTATGTTCCCTTACATTAAAACTATCTTTTTTTATACAACTAAGTTGGCAAACAAGCACACTGCCCACCTGATGGTAAGTGGTAAACGTCACCTATAATTAATACATGCGGCTCCTGTGAGATTCATAGCAAACTGCAACCCCACAAGAAGCACAGTGTACGTTGCCAACTTGTGACATCAGATATAGAGTCACAGTACCGAGTAATTTCACTGCCAAATCTTACCCTTAACACCGAAATACAGCAATGCAAGCACTGCTGTTTTGCGGCAGAAATAGTTAAGACGCACGGAGGTACCCGAGCAAACGACCCTGATACAGAGTCTCGCCCCGGTAAACTATTAGATATTTACTATAATAGATATATTTTTACTAGATATTGCCTTTAATCTCTTTTTTTTGAAGTGCTATTGCGTAACGTACTTGCCGATGGCTTGCTAACAGTTTGCGTGTGGGCTACTCTCGTCTGAGTACGGGGAATCCCCACTAAACCATCACGAACTTCGATATCTTCCTAACCATTGTCAGAGCGATCCAGGGTGTCCCCAATTCTCCGTGAAACTTAAAATTTTGCAAGTGAATGATGTTAAAACTTGAAACAAATGATGATAAGCCATAGTTTGGACTTTAACAGTATCATGTAGTTCTGATAACTGTAACAAAATACATTGACAAGATCTTACTCGGGTAGGTAATGAAGGTACTAAAGGTAGGTTATAAAGGTAATAGGTAGTAAGACAGGGGTACATATTTGTGTTCCATAATTTTCATCCAAAACTTACTCGAGTGGGCGAGTACGCGTAAGTTATTTGAGGACTCGTCTATCTTGGATCTTAATGAGTGGAATCTAAAAATATATATTTATTACTAAGCCGATTCAATTTTGCGGAAAGTTAATTTCTTCGACAAAATTTATACTCTCAGTATAATCCAAAGCATTGATTACATAATCTAATTGATTATTCTTGATGAGAAGCAAGTGGTATAAGATTGTTTTTGAGTCTAATACTTATAAGTGTAAACAATCATAAAATATCGTGTAAGTAAATGAAACGTAATAAATTATGTCTATTGTAACAACATTTTATTTAATGATTTTTTGAATTTTTCAGCGGAGTATAAACTTCGAAAGCCAATATGATTTAAAAATCTCAACTCATCCAGTTGGCGATCACCCATCGGCGCTGTAACTTGATGCCATGCAAAAATGGCTAGTACAATATATTTAACCTTTTATTAATGAAGTGTGCGATGTCCTCTTTTTACGGCACGAGCTGCCTAGTGATGGGACAGGACGTTAGTTACACGATAAATCGACAAATCTAAATGTATCTAATTAATGAAATGATTGTAATCGTTGCATTTATAAGTAAGATGCTATCAAGACAGTTGGTGAAGACAAATTTCATAAGCATGCTATCGCTATTCAATATTTAATGATGGTATTAAATTGTGATGTGTAAGAGACTACAGTCTAGAATTATAGGTAAGTATTATGTTCAATTTCAACTGAATCTAAGTATTATATTGAAATATTTCAATTTCATATTGAGCTTTGATAGCTTTTCATCATCAGAATGAGAAAGAATTCGGCATATCTTCTGAGGTTTGGCATAATCTTTCTCATTGGGCAGGTATGTGCAAATGCTAATAAAAACTTCGGTTGACTTTCTTAATAAAGCTGTCTTAATCGTTCTGTATAATGAAAAACATATTTAAAATATGACATTTTAATTAAGCAAAGATAATGTCATATCGTTAAGATTGAAGAAAATAAATCAAATTAACTGCGAATGTGAATAAAAATGTAGTTCTATTCTATGGATATTGATATAAATCATAACGCGTGCCAAGGGACGTCAGCGCGTATGGTAACTAGAGCCTCATCTGAAGCGTGTGACAAATCATTTTAATCTTAATTTATTGCAGTGCGCCTTCTTTTATTATGTATATATTTGATATTCAAGTAATTACTGAGATTTATCCGAATGAAAGATAGTGTGCTTTTTTTCACGACAAATTAATGATAGTTAAAAAATTGTTTATGTTGAATTATGTAGGCCTAATTGTTACAAAAAAAGAATGAACACGCTACTCTTATTTTATTTAAAAAAAATCTACTTAAAAATAAATATTTAAAAAGGCTTCGTTTTTATTTTGCGAAAGAAGCCACAGAATTCAACAAGAACAAATTGCATTAAATCTACTTAGTGTGTCCGTATCTGTTCCTAGAAAATGTTGCGATATTTTGTCGATATTTAATTACCATCACTAAAGCTCTGGCTTCTACTTGAGTGAGCTAAGTAATCTTGACGCAGCCCAGGATAAAAGTCTCCAACTATAGTTCGGAGAAATGCCACCACCGCACGCCTGGCCGCCCCATAACTAAAGATGTTCTGGCTTGTCGATTTAATTAAATTTTGTTTTCACAGATGAATATGTAAATTATAAAATGCAAACTTGGTTAAGCCTTGCATTAATTGGTTTCGTAAAAACCTTATAGTATTATAGTAATTTTGCTTTATTAATATGTTTGGGTATGAAAAGATGAGAGTATTTGATTTTGAAAAGTATTTTACGACAATCAAAAAATGGGTGTTGTCGTTAATAATGACTTGACAGAGGATTTTAGACGCAAGTAAATATAAAAAAATATCTGCATTAAATTTTTAACTTAACATCGAGTAAGTGTTTTGCAACTTCGGACTTTAGGAATATTCTGTCCAAGGCTTGAACTAAATTGACTCTACATTAAGATTATTATTGGGATAAAAGTAAATGTCGTGCGTTTCTTCTCAAGTTGTAAAATTTTTAAGTGCTATAATCCCTACTGTCGTTGTCGCGTTATAGTATTATAAATTTCCAATCACATTACACACACATACATTTTACATAGATTCACATAATCTGTTGATATTATAAGCGTACATTTTATCTGTAAAGGTTACAAAAACTTGTCGAACCAATATTAAAACTCTACACGGGCTATATATATATATATATATATATATATATATATATATATATATATATTGGTTGGTCCCCAAGGATGAGCACTGAACACACATTTGGTGCACTACACCAAAGTGTGATTTTTATTTAGAAATAGCAAACTGACAGCTAAAACAATGGCTTAATGATAACTGGGCATTATTCAATGATAGCTGGGTATTGTTCAATGACAGCTGGATATTGTTCACTGGGACGCGTTCGGAACCTTCGTGCTAGTATGTAGGTACAACTTAGAGACCTTAGAGGGTGACATTTGGGTGAAACAACCGGGCCGTTCAATATTATAGACTGACAAATCAAGTTACAACCTAACAACCATCGATTCTGATGGTTAAAACGCTCTGCCGATTTTAACGGTTAAACTCATAGATATTGGATGATTTTGGGGACGTTCGACGTCATATATTACGTCACTCTTTAGGGAAAAATAAAGAAAATAAAAAAATATCATGCGAATAATGGAGATAAAGCGAGTTAAATAACCACCGAATAACTACACTCCTAGATACCGAACGCGCCCCTGCTTTCAAATCCAAGCTCACCAATTCAAAATGCGAAATTAGGGAATCCTTGTGCCATACTCTGAGAGCTTAGAGTACATAGGTACTGCGTGAGAACAGAGACACCAGTGCATAGGTGCCACCATCTCACTTTAAACGTGGTTTTGACATAGTTTTAAGTGATCAATCTTGTCCATCTGGCTCTTGCGTTATGTGATATTTATACCATTTCATTTATAATGTCATTAACTTGATCATATTACCAGGTAAATTAACGTAAACGCAATACCCAAAAAAATTGTGTAGATAAAACGTATACGCAGCACGCAACATAGAATCTCAGCCGAGGGTAGTTCCACTTTACATAAAAGGAATTCGTATTTAATATGTAAGTATGAATCATCGTCGCCTTAATAATGCCACGTAATCATTTTATTTGTAACATGATAAAGTTTAATAATCTGTTTACACAATTTACATAATATTTAACATGCTACATTCTAGAATTACAATCCAAGCAATTAGCGTAGAAATTTAGAATTATAAGCATTTTGATGCTATCGTAGAACTGACTGCACGTTGCTTTGTTTACAAACATTGCTCGGTGCTCTACTTTTTCATACGACGACGCGCAATTTTCAAGCTTTTTTTATTATTTCATTTGCGGCTTTTTTATTACTATATATAGTAACTACTATATTTATTTGCTGCTACAAAAAATAGTAATTTTATTTTTAACATAATATGCTTGGTGATATTTTATTGTTTTATAATATAAATAATAAAAATCTATATTTTCTCTACAACCTAACTTAGTCTAATAACACAATAACTGGGATTTACACTAGGTTATGGAGTCTAGATTGTGAGAGACTTGCGCCTGAGCTAGGCAGGAATGCCTTTACCTATTATAGAGCACCAGAACTCTCAAGATGTGGGCAGATGAGGAACAAGTGACAGCTTTTAGCGTAACAACGAGTAATGAGAACAAAATGGAAATATGAAATATCTTAAATTTTATATTGAATAAAATCATAAACATCGTTACATATTTTACCGATACTAGTAGAGGGAGTTTGAGAGAGGACTTAACGCAGACAACGCTCGAGTAGCCATTTAACAAGAGATTGATTTATTAATCGACCAGAAATACTAGTTTTGTATGTTGAGTTTAGTATGATTGAATATACGAACCAATGACTTAAAAAGAAAACCAAACTTTACCCCTATTTTTATTTAACTAATACGTCAATAAAATTGTAAAATGTGATAGATTGGGTCACAACGAAAGTTTTAAGAAGCCAATACTAATCAACATAAGTTTTAGGAGGCTTATCTTTATTTTTTTCTTGATCTAATCGAAACTAACTATATTCATATCCCTCCAAGCCAAATTGCATTTAGTTAGGTACCCGTAATAGATAAACTGCAAAGAAAAAAGTTTTCGTCCGCACGGAAACCGATAATGTTATCACTAGAAGATTATTTAAAACGATGACAGTTAGATTTAGAAGTCGTACCGAGGCTTTAACAGGTATATTTCTAGAAGTCAGATTTAGACGTGGAACTTCCGACGAAAATGAGCAAATGATCTGTTATCACTAGGAGTCGAACCCAGAAGCTCCAAAGATTAATTTATTTAAACTATAGAGCCGATATCATAAGGCCACATCCTATACAAGCTTAAAACATTGTCTGTCTATTTTTCGGATTTCGCTGGATTTTTAAAAAAATATATCTGTACAATATCATTAATGTAAAGAATTATAATATAATCCGTCCATAAATAGTTAGTACCTACACTTGATTTATAATGCGTAAAAAATTTTTCATTACTAAGGCGACGGTTTGAGCTAATAATAAAACACGTTTTTTTTCTTACCAGACAAAAACGATAAGTCAACTGTGCATTATTATTTGGCATATTTTTATTGGCGACAGCAAATATTTTTTATTAAAACTGATTTTTTTCTCAAATGTGGTTTTCGTTAAATGTAAAAAAAAATCAGGAAACAAAACATCTTCATTTTATTCTTCTAAAATGCCCCTATTATTCTTAATGTTTTGGCTCTCAAACCACACTAATGCCTTCTACGACAATTTTACTCATCTTTTACTACACAATGATTTTATTTATATGAATACAGATTGAATAAACATTTTCTTTATTTATAGTTAAATATTAATTATCGTTTTATCACAAATATCTCTAATCGGAACATCATCCAATGCATGCTTTAAAATGAACCGTCATGCTCAAGATTTTATTCCACACCACCACAAAAATATCAGTTAAATTAGTTCATTTCTCATTCTCAACACCTCACTTACCTAGCCAAGAATATTTTACTGATTTCTCCAATTAACACTTCTCTATTCTTATTATACAAGAAAAAAACTTTTCGCGGCTTATCAACACTAATCAAATAAATAACATCACATCGACTGTCACTGTTAGAAATGTTAAATTCAATACAATCTATAAGTTTGGCAAAGAGTTGTATCGAATACCGGTTACGCGATTTTCGCGCCGTATCATAAAAGCGGGTGATTTAAAAAAATAGATTGATAAACAATTGGACAACTAACAAAGCTGCGCTTCGTAGCTATCCGAAGCTGTACTGAAATTCTAAACCCCGACTTCGGTGTCCATATCGTGCACCCCCCATTACTGAATTTCGCTCTATAACAAGACGGACTAAAGTCCGTGGCACAGTGATTAATCTTGTGCTCTGAGTTGAGGTGCTTAAAGTCGAATTTCGAGCGACTTTGAAACGAACCTTGGAACTTGTTGGACGGAGGGTGGACGGCACAAGGCTATGAGAACGTATAATTTAAAGACGGAGCTCCGAGCTTCGCAGCGGCGCTATGTCCGTCTCCCTCTGGCGTACTACGGATCTCTCGCAGCTTTAAGTTTATTGCTCATTTTTTCGCTATTCCGCGTTGCGTTGCGTATTATTTCATGAATTAGATTCCTTGATGGTGTCATATTATGGCCTGATGATAAGCAGGACTTTATCTGGAAACAGGTTGTTGACAAGAATTCCCCATGATCTCTATACTGTTGTGGGCCCGCAAATGTTATGACAAATTTATTGAAAGCTTTTTGTTAAACGTTAACTTTTACTAATTAATACTCGTCCCTATATTTTTGTTTTTATTTCTTTGTCATGATATTTTATAGTTTTTATTTCATAAATACCGAAGTGACAAAATAATTTTAATAATAAAATATGCTGGCTAGAAAATTGAAAAATTGTAATTATCCAAAAATTGTAAATAGGCAAGAAATGTTGGCTTATTGGAGAGAGAAATCGACAATAATGTAGATTTATCTATGCAGTAAGTTTCTTTTTTAAATCGAAAACTGTGCAATTTTCATTTACGAATAAATCGCTGCGTCGTGCTCTACTCGCGATGTAATTAGACTGCGCCGTAGTTAAAGTGGTTATTGAACAATAATTTCTACAGAATCCGTAGCACATCGAGAGCTGTTAACAGAAATATTCGTAGTTCGTACTCAAACACATTTATTATTCTAGTCGCTTTATGTATTATAACTGTGGTGGTTTTAGTTACCTTTTTTAAATCTTACAGATGAAATAAATGTATGTTGTATTTACAAACTGATTTTAGTATTACATGAGAAATTTGAAGCTAATTTCAATCCAGTGTCTTTAAAATTGGAACAAGATTTCCTTGGTATTCTTATTTACCGTAATATTATAAGTGAAACGATGATATATTTTTTTTTTATTGCAGAAAGTTGGCAAACAAGCAAACTGCCCACCTGATGGTAAGTGGTAACAGTCACCTATAATACATGTGGCTCCTGTGAGATTCGCAGCAAGACTGCAACCCCCACAAGAACCACAGTGTATGTTGCCAACTTGTGACACAAGATGTAAAGTCACAGTACCCAGTAATTTCACTGCCATATCTTACCCTTCAAACCGGAACACAGCAATGGAAGCACTACTGCTTTGCGGCAGAAATAGGTAAGACGGAGGTACCTAAGCAGACGACCCTGGTACAGAGTCTCCCTCCAGTAAATAATAATGATAATAATAACATAACAATTTTTGATAGACCTAATAAATAAATTTAGAAAACTACACTTACAGCCGGTTGCACCAAATTTACGTTTTACGATTTCGTAAAAAGTAACAACTTAAAACCTAAAAATAAGTCGTTTCACTATTAAATATATGATTCGCGCTATACATTTAACCGTTTTAAACGTAAAGGATAAAACTACGATTGCAACTAAATTATGGCGCAAGTCTTACGTATTTATATTGTTACTTTTGCGAAATCCTAAAACGTAAATTTGGTGAAAACGGCCGTTAGTCTAACTTCTCGTTGAGATATCATATAAAATATCATTAGAAAATTATTGTGTCTGCATATTACGTGCTACGGAAAAACGGCTCGTCGAATTCTCTCATTATTGTAATTAATTGTCTTATTAAAATTTATTCACAATTTAAATCAGTGCTACGGATTTTTTAGGTTTATCGAGCTTTAACGTTAAAGTCTTGGGTTATGCTGTTATAACAATACGTTTTTAATTTTGTGGAAAAAGCAAAAACAGATAGACTTATTAGAAAAAGTTAATATCGCGGCGACCCCGAAAATTAAATTGGGAAAATGCCAATAATGTGTTTCTAAAGAGTACCTAAATAAGTTAAATCGCATTTGCAATTCGAAACTCGCAGGTTATCGTTAAATTTTCCCTTCAATATTCACACCAAGAGGTGTTCGTGTGGGCCAATCAAATGGATTGGGATGAACGTTGAAAATGAAATTCTGTTGCAATCATACTGGAATTTCTCGCCAACATTTAAACAATTCTATCCTTATTGATGGGATAATTGTAACCAAATTTATTTATATTAGTTGGTCTTTTTTTTCTGTCGCTACTAACTTTTAAGCTTATATAATATTAAATAAATTAAAATAATATTTTTAGATTTTGTCGGAAATTGTCATTATTCTCATAATTTAATCCTAAAGGCGTCTTATTTAAAACCAATTATGATAGCTACTCCAAACACTAACAGGAATACACATTGACTCCATAGCAATGTTAGTAACACTCCAGTTCATAATGCTGCTGAAGACGAAGAGATTCTTGAGTAAAGCAAAGAGTTCCTACTATTTCATGCAGACAAGTAGTAAGTAGATATGTCATATCATGGATATAATAGGATCACCTTGACAGCACTTAAGAATCTTTCGCCTTCAACAGCACTATGCTTTGTAAAACGGAATGCGGATGAACCAAGCCAGTTTGTCAAATGCACAAATATTTTCCAAAAATAAAAACCGACTTCAAAAACACAATAAAACCAAAAATAATATGACAATACACGCATATTTTACTTTGAAGTCAGTGCGGATAACCGACATCTGTTCTCTGCAGTCCTAAATAATTTTTGACTTTTTGTATTTTTTAAGACGGTTTTTATTTTTCGAAAAAATATTTTTTTATTTTAATCATATAAGGGAATTTAATACCACGCTGACCGAAGTATCTTGAAAGAATACAACAAAGGGTCAATACGTGCCCATTCCTTAGAGCATTTAGCTATTGTATTAAAAAACGTCGGTGGCGCTGTGGCCTCGGCACTGGACTGTGCCCCGAGTAGAATCGGGAGGCCCGCGATCGATCCTGCCATGTACCAATGTGTTTTTCGTTTCACGAATTTCATATGTACATTTATCTGACGCTTCTACGGTGAAGGAAAACATCCTGAGGAAACCAGCCCCCCTAGACAAGATGCATTTCGATAATCGCTAACGCAATTGCTAGAAGGAAAATGTATAGGATTTGACATAAGCCCTCGCTTAGCTTTCGAGCGCAATTGTCAAATCTCATAAATTGTCCATTTGGCGATTGCTTTAGTTAGCGATTATCGAAAGACGTCTAGTCTAGGGGGGCTGCATACACCTGCGAAGTAATTCAAAGGTGTATGTGAAGTCAACCAACCCGCACTGGGCCAGCGTAGTTTGACTAAGGCCTAATCGCCCTAACGTAACTAGTTAGGGTAGGCTCGTGTCCCTCGGTTAGTTTTTTAAATCATCATCACAGCTCATATATCATAAGAGGCGGTGATGATGCTTTAAAAAACTGACCTCCTAAAAGTCAATAGAACCCTTCCATCATCAGCTCGGCTCATGACTATACCAGACGTAAATACCTGAATAGCCTAAGAAAAACATGTAATGCGTGGAACGTACATTTCATCAAGAGATCCTGCAAATTTTAATGCAAGAAATATTTATTCCACTTGAACTTTGTTATACTGGCTTGTTTCATTCTCTCTGTTTGAAAAGTTGTTATTATTTGTTCCATTTAAAAAAAGTTTATGAATCTTAGATATTATTTAATAAATTTTATTTGAATAAATGAATTTTAGAAACGATTGCTAGCCTACAAACCTTAGAGCTAGGCTAAATGCTCTAAGCTACAAGCAGAAAAGATTAGTTGCCGAAATGAGTATTTATGTTATTTCGATTTTTTCGATAACGGGTGAGAAAATTTCCAAAAATATCTTAAGCGTCAGATATCTCAGAAACCACTAATTTTCAACTCCAACATAACCTCCTCAAACCTCAGATTTAACCTCCTTCAAGGAAAAGGTCGAATTCCCAATCCTCCTGGTATATAAATGTCAATGACTTCGGAACCATCCAATTATTTATTGCGCAAAATAAATAAAAATTGAAACTACATTATAAACTAGTCTATAATTATGAGTAGTATCATAACTTGAACGTCGATTGTAGAATAAAGTTTTATTGTTTCAGTTATAGTATGAGGTAAAAATCGAAGTCGTACACATGGTCGTACAATGAATCTTTCGCCTGCGTCTGCCGATTTTTTTCGATCAAGCTTTTATCAAAAGCCTTAGTGGTCAGCCACAATACAAAGGTGGTGTTCGGGTGCCACTATAGCTCTCCATTCGCCAAAAAATAGCCATAGCGACGGCTATATTTTGCAAGTGTGTGGCTGCTTTTTTGTTTCCCAATGTTTGCCCAGCACAGTAAAAACAAAACGTGCTTTGTTAACTTTTCTCACACCCAGCTACGCCAAACTGGTGCGTGAAATTTTTATAGTTATTTTTTCTCTGTCGAAATGCGAGCGAATTTTTACAGTACTTGCAGTTTATTGCGTTTGTAGCAATTGCCTAATGGAGCATCGTTATTTCGTGCCTTTTGCACTTTCCCTTTCGAAAATGCTAGGAGAATTTATGGTAAAATAAATGTGCAGCCTCAACTCACGTATTACATTTTTAGCGTGCTTCCTACACCACTTTTAGTTTCTCGCAATTAACTGTCGTATGATCTTATTTATTGATATATATAACGTATCAGATACTTGAAGGAGGCTTATGTCCAACAGTGAACATCCGTTGGCCAATCTTATTTCATAGTTTCTTTAAAATTATGGCCGTTTTTACAATAAACATTTATGACATTCAAACCAATATGCTGATTACAATATACATTCAAATTTTACAATATAATTTTCGCCTTTTAAGTTATTATATTTAAATGTAGTAGTTATTGAGATTCTTTCAATTTAAAAACTCCACTCCTTTTTATTTTAGTTACTTTACAAAATCTCTTCATTTCCTTGACGTATTATAAATATTGATTTTTTTTTCATTTTATTAATAGTCATAATTCCCTTTTCATCTGTTTTAGCTCCAGGAACACCATACTTGTCGTTTTAGTATTCATGATTTTTGCTTATTAAAACGCCAAGCGTTCAATTTCATGTCTGGTTTTTATAAGATACTTTCTTTGGGGAGTGTTTGAAAATTACAGACCTTTGCCTTGACAAAAATTTTAAACGTACTTCGGGAATCCACCCTCTTACAGCACACTTTCCACCTAACCATACTTAGCGTCTCGCCAACACTTTTCTAATTAGTCCCGCCAATGAATCATACTTTATCTTCTCCGCTGTTTTCGAACTTATAAAATCCGAATCTCTCCTTTTCGAAATATGTTAGATGGCCATACACGGGTTAAGAACGTTCCCTCATGGTTCTAGTACTGACCTGTTGGTGAGTGATGAATGGGTCAATGATAGCGGATTGGCTGTGTCATAAGATTGAATGGCACAAACCTATAATGAGGGAAAGGCCGGTTTGTGTAGGTTATTTTAGGTTGTCAATTTTGGTACTTTGTCATGTTTTCAACACGTTAGTTTCGTTATCCGTATAGGTACTTTAGTTAGTTAACCTTGAGATCCCAGCCAAACAACCCAAACAGGAATTTAGAAACCGACAAACTATTAATGTGGATAGCCTATACAAATGATAGAATAAGTAAACTAGCACACAAAGAAACTGATGAATTTACGAAATTGCCAGCCTACAAAAACTAGCGAATGAGGAAACTGACGAATCAGAAAAATGACAAACTAGAAAAAAAGTATCGAGACTGATGAATAAGTAAAGTGGCAAATTAGGGAAACTGACAAATTAGGAAAATGAATGACAATTAGGAAAGTGATACACTAACTCGATGCAACGATAACATACTCGTACGTTCATTCTTTGACTAAGGCGCTAAGTACTTTCTCGTTTTCCAACAATTTCAATTTGCTCTACCACCACAAATATAAAACGCACAGATCTAAAATTCATATGTGATATTGTTAAATACATTATTTAAACATCCTTAGAGACAGAAACATGATTGATAATATTTCACACGATAGTAAAAAAATTCAAATACTTTACGATCGTTCGATACTTTAAAACAGCTGTCAATCAGAAAATTCAATAATAAATGGCATAAAAATTCGAAGTTCAATAGACGTGCATTTTTACTGTGTAGAAAATTGCAGAAATACATTTTTTATTTTGTACCCCACTTTTGCAAAAATCCATTAAAGCCTGTAAAAAATAACCTTTTAGTTTGGTCACAGCACGTAAGCGACATTAGAAGCTATGCAACTATCGATATTACTATGCAAAAAAGCAGTCGCCGTGCAGATGTAGATTTCCTGGGAAACAAAAATCGCCTTAACAGAATAGTACATTGTGCACCAAAGGCCGTAAGAAGAGCATTACTAACGAGAGTCTATTAGAAGCCCGACGCCGACGCTTTTAATGTAGAGTTTGTAATCTTTTTACTACCCGTGATATACACAATGTTTTTCATCACATTTGCGAGGAAACAAAAAAAATTGTGTGGTTTTATGAAAAATGCAAGTGAAACTATTTTTTAAATCGCAGGCATTTAACTGAAAACGATCAAAAAATTATTCGATTTAGGTTATTAAAATCACGTTTTTAATCTAAACTTGAATCTTTTTCTTCTGGGAAGAAAATTATAAATAAAAAAAACAAAAAGTAATATAAAAAATTACAAAATGAATTAATAAAACAAACAGAAAAGCAAAAAAAAACAAATTTATAAAAAATAATTCTCTACACCAGGATCGAACCACCGCCACACTGACTTAATGTCGAAGATCTAACGCATAGACCAATCTCGACTTATACGAGTATTCTGATAGACATAGGCTCGTATAAATAGTCGTATCTCAAGTCAGAGCTCGATCTTGAGTAGCAGTTTTGACGTTTAATGTATGGCACATCTGTCAAAAACAAGAGCTCAAGATCGACCCCGTACTTGAGATACGACTATTTATACAAGCCCTAGACTCACAGGACCAATCCTGTCCTACATGAAGTCGTGAAATTAAAGCTCTTATGTTTTTGTGTAAAGCGACATGTGATAGATGGACGAAAAAATTTGAGACAATTTAAAAAAGTTTCATTAAAAAAAATATATATTTTTCTTTAGACTTCGCTGGTAGCAATTCGTTATTGAGTAGAGTTGAGCCGCATGTAAGGACTCCGGTGGTATTGATGTCACTACAGATTCTTCTAACTTGGATTCTTCCGATGATGAAGTCACATTTAGTTTCTTTTTTCGTGCTTAAATTAAACAAGGTATGCTTCGAAAACAACAATCTTACAAATTAATGAATGGCACTCAACCAGTGCGCGAAAAGAGATTGTCAACTGTTTTCAATTATAGTCTTCCACCCACAGATAATAATAAGAACTGCGTTTAGTTTTCAAACGTGAGAGGCCATACTGCCAGATTGTACCGATTTTCAAAATGAAATTTAATAAAATAATTGCTAATGTCTGTGATATAATAGTAAAATATAAATATAATACCGTATAAGTTTTATATACAGTAAAATTGGTTTGTAGCCAAGTTTTGAAGATAGGAAATAAGCTTTGGTTGATTTTAAAACCTTCTTTGTCTAAAATGACGTACGAGTGGGTTCTTTATTTATAAAACTAAACTCATAACTCCCTCGGGTGTTATAAAAATCCATAGCTCCCGTGGAAGGTAAATCGGCTATAGCTGCTCTATACGCCTGCGTGTAATAATACCCTTTACGAGCAAGTGTGATAAAAATAAAATAAAGACTAGCTTTTTAGCTAACTACCAAACGATGATTTCATAATTATTTTAACGCGTGACCAGCAGTGAAGCTGTGTCCGAATAAATGGACTACAAATTGTTAATTAATAGACTGATATAGTTCCTTTACTAGAACGTTTGTTAAGTGGCTCAATCAACTCAAAAGGTTTTTCACCAGGTATATTCTTGACCTTAATTTAACCTGATGGTGAGGAATAATATAGTTTCTGGTCAACAGAAAACCTGGTCATTAATCAAAAACTGTAGGAAAATAGAAATACTATCAACATCTTGATTATGGGGACAAATAAAGAAGAAAGCGACAAGATGGTGGTATCCAATTCGGTGCTTTTTTAAATAAAAAATGTATACGAGTATTTTCATTGCAATTTTGTAGGTGCTTTTCTTTAACCGACGTTGCTGTGGAAACGAACGGATTGTGGTAATTTCTACAGATAATAGAGTAATTCTAGTGATATCTATGAGATTCAATGCAAGCGTAATTTGTGGTGCGCTGTAACGATGCGACATTCGAATTGTCGTGTGGTGTTACGTCATGGGATGGTCACGGCCATAGTCAACCCGCACAGGAATTATACGTAATTTTAAATAATGTCCTCCTAACCGATATTCGGTCACGGCGGCCAATCTCAACAGAGACTAGCCATCTGCGCAGTAGATATTATAGTGCACAAGTGCTGCGCAAACGCAAGTGCACTCTCTGTTCCATTACTTGCTTAGTCCAATGTGACAGTTAGCCGTCACGACCGGGGTGAGCTCAGGCGCAGGACCCAGTATTAAACGTGCCTTCCAAAGCACGGAGGAGCTCGAAATATTTCGTATTTTGGTCACCCATCATACGACTGTCCCAGCCAAAGTTCCCTAATTTTAGTAATCTTTCACTGGGCGCACGCGCCAATGCGCAACCGAGCTCCTCAAAAAGTAATCGATTTTTCAGACATTTTTTGGAGAATTTCAAAGAAAATCACTGGCTCATTAGTTTTGCTTGATATTTTCGTCAATATTTTCAACATCATAAGACATTTGCATATCCATCCATCCATCTATATCTATTGCTGTTAACTCTTCTTAGTCGGCTCTCATAAGCAATGAAGCACAGACAAATGTATTCAACATCCACCACCGCGTGCAGAATCAAATTAATCGAATTTAATAGATGTTTCGGTTCAAGCCCACGCCTAGCTGTGGCCAAGTCTTGCTTAGAACAAAATGTTTTCATAGTTTTTATGACGAACGACGCCTAAGTTCTTATGACAACTAGGATTAATCTCAAAAACTAGGTTAATGTCGAGGAAATGAGCGCAAAGTAGCCTGAAGCAGGGGAAGTTAAAAACTAAGTTAAAGTCTCAGAGGATGAGCGCAAAACAGCCTGAAGCAAATTGTACGGTGCTGCAAATTGTAAGGGCAGACTTCATCGTAAACTTTTTAAATGTTCGTTTCTGACGTTAATAATAAAATAGTCTTTTGACGTTAATAATAAACTTTCAATTACGATTTCAGTGGCAATTGAAAAATAACTTGGATAGAAATCGCTATGGACTCGCTAGCCTTCTAAATGGGAATTCCAAGGTTCGATAATGCCATGTGCAAATGTGTATTTTCGTTTTTCGAATTTCATAGGTACTTTATCCGACGCTCCTAAGGTGAAGGAAAACATCGTGATGCAACCTGCATACATCTGCGAAGAAATTCAACGGTGTATGTAAAGTCGACTAATCCGCACTGGTCTGTTTCACTAGTCCCTACCAACATATGGGGCCTGGTGGGTATGGGCCAGCGTGATTGACTAAGACTAAGGCACCCTAACTTAGGGTAGGCTCGAGCCCCTCGGTGGTGACGTATATAAGCTGTGACGATGAGACTCAAAATAGGTCCTAAATATGACAGTTTTAATAGAACACAAAAAACAGGGCAAGTGCGATTTGCACACGCGTACCGAGTGTTCCGTACAAAGTTATCTAAGTACATATACATAGTTTAACTTAGACTTAGAAAAATGCATTAGGGTATGCATTTTATTGTTAAACAGAGGGATAATTTTGTCTAAACTCAATGAAATTGTTGACAGCTTATATTTGAGCTTATTTGCAACATGTGTGATCGGCCGGTTACCTACAGTAAAAAATACAACTGTCATATTTGGCTTCGTATGCGTTCACGGATGCTGTTTGCTTTTTAGTCAAAAATGGATTCTTCGAGCTTCTGTGGTAGTTCTAAGTCTCATAATAATCTCAGTTAAACTTAATATCCTAGGGATTGCCGCAGGGAAATATGCTGCACCCCATGCTGTACTTGATATCCACTGCTGATCTGCCTTTGCACACAGAGACTGTAATTAATTACCGATTACTTATGTGGTCGATAATGCCTTACTATCGGTACACGAGGATCCCATGATTGCATCTGTTCTATGCAAATCTGCGCAAAAATGAGATCTATGTACCAATTGATTGCTTGTAACAGTAGGTAACAGAGATTTTTGAGAGTTTCCATGGTAAAACGCTAAGAGCCAAGCAACCAAGACCTGAAAATTATTAAAGGAACTTATCATTGGTTCTGCTACTAAAATTAATCAAAGCTGACCTTTTAAAGGAATAAATTTATTGTGTTCGCACAGATTATTAACTTAGTTTTTATAGTATTTTTTATTAACCCCTCGGCATAATAAAAAGTGGAAAACCTCAGACACCTTCACTTATTTTGATTATTTAAGATTCTTTATAATGAAAATATTTTTTCGTGGATTATTTACGAAGATATTTAAAGTGAAACTTTTTTTTGTTGGATATCTTGCAAAAAACTATAGACGCGCGCCTGATGACTACCGCCTAACCGTCGCTCCACTCGCGCGCGGCTGCTGATGTTCTATAGACGATGGAGTTAAGTAATTTAAAAAACAACGTGGTTGAAGGATTTTTAAGAATATTGTCTGACCTATACATATGATACACATTGACGGGTTTTAGATTTGTTTCCTGTACATGTGCTGTAAATCATTTCTTCTTGTCAAATCTCATGATTCTATAGGTCAACGAGAAGTACGGGTGAAATCGCAAAATATGTGACATAAACGGTCATATTTTTTGATCACGTTGACTTAGATTTTGTCACTGTTGATAGTGTTGATAGAGATCGCAAACCTGAGTAGGTATTTGATATAAATTTAAATAAAGTATGTATACATTTTCTGCGCGTTCCTGGGAAAAGGGGTCCTGACAGACAGACGGACGAACGGACGGACAATAAAGTGATCCTATAAGGGTTCCATTTTTTTCCTTTGGAGCTTCGGAACCCTAAAAATACCTCCCTTCTACAGTTGCAAAATGTTCCTGAGATCTTCATTTCCCCTTAATAAGGTTTTATATTGTCACTAGCTTTCCGCTCGCGACTTCGCCCACGTTATTTTTGTGTTCCCGTGGGATTTTTCCCGTAGGAAGATTACTCTATGTCCTTCCCCTAGTCTCAAACTATCCCTACACCAACTTTTATCAAAATTGGTTCAGTAGTTTCGATGTCTATTCAATACAATAAAATCTTTCCTCTTTATAATATTAGTATAGATTCATTTCACTCTTACAAACTTTTACAATCAGGGAATAACATTCTCCTTTCCTAGCATTTTTTCTTTTGTGATTAATTCAAATCATTATAAAACTGTTATAAGAAAATATACCTACACAAAAAAATATAGAGTCGATGTCCCTAAGCGGGCTTAAGCCCCAGGCCGATGTGTTACATTGCGGTTTTCCCGCATCCTGTGTGAATATTAGAATAAAAATGTGTTATACTCTTGGCTCTAAGGTATACTGTATTCGTCTGTGCGGTGACAGATTTCGGGTTAACTACAAAAATATTTACCCTAGCTAGGATTTAAACCGCTTCGTATATAGGCCGGTCTCTACCTAGACAGACTGCTCAAGTAATATGATTAATTTATATTTTTATTAGAACAATTTACTTTAGAGTACCAAGAAAGTATAACAAACAACGCAGGAGATAGATGCAGATCGATACAACACCTGTGCGTTACCATAGCGACGGTCGGAGGGCGCCACCCGACACCAGCGCGTAATTTGAAATTCGAACCGCGCCGATAATGTCTGTTGCTGGCCGCCATTTCCGAACGAATTTCGCGTAATTTGTGTGGGGATGTCTTTTTGTAATTAAAGCTTGTAGCTGAATTATTGACAGATAAATATAGAAGCGAAAGTTACTGTTTTGTTTTAGATAAAAGGGAAAATAAACAGTGTAACAAATATTTTAATATTGACTTATTTATTAACATTTCAACGGGATGAACTATGTGCCATATTTTTTCTAAAATAGATTGCCATAGCGTGAATCTTCATATGAATGAAAATAATTTTACTAAAGTGTTTTTATCACTTTTAATCTTTGAAAAAAATATTAAAAGTGATAAAGTAGGGTAATAAAATACTAAATATGTACTAAAATTTGATATACCAAACAATGCCGAGCAGGTGAATATAAAATTGCCTCATTACTTAGTACACTTACCTCTCAAGTCATAGATAAGTATAAATATTATTCAAAATAGAGCAATTTAACCAAACACAATTAGTGAAGTGAATCAAAATTAATTCACAGTTCAAGCAATGTGCACCGCACTATCACTTGAGCAACAAGCAGAAACGTAGAGCCATGTAGAGCCGATACCTAAATTACAGCCGAGCCAAAACTAACCGCTGCGTTGGACCAATTAAAACGCCATATTATCACGTTATCGGCCATTAGAAACACAATCTGTACACTCTGATTGGTTGAAAGGTTGAATTTCGGTCCAGCTGCACTTTAAAGAACTGGAATTGGTCATAAGGCACAGGTTGACTACGAAATATTGATTTTTTTCAATGTAATTTTCCTATTATTATTTGATACTAAATATTATTTTAAAATTTTAAAATTGATTTTTTTTATTCAAAGTTATGCTAACATACATTAAGAAATTTCTATGAAATAAATTCTACACACAATAAATAATTATTATTAAGGAGCAGTTAATGATCACGTAAGAAAATTATTTATAGTTTATTTTTAATTGGAATATAGTGAAAAAAAAGAAACGTGTAATGTAATTTAGCATTTTCTTTAGTTTAAAGGGGATGATGTTAGTTCGACTGTATAATTTGTCATAGAAATAAATCAGTCTGCATCCAACCACCCGTTGTATTAATAAGTGCACCTTACCAGTATTAATCTTTTAAAAGATGTTTGTATTGGTTTTTTGTGTAAAATGTATTTTAGAACAAAGTTCCTTAAAGGAATTTGTGGAGACTTATGCAAGCCTGCAAAAACTGTATGTTACAAAAAAGCATTATAAAAAGCGTGTTAACGTTAAATAGTTGTATTCAATACTCGAAAACAATGCATCGCAGATCGAGACACGATGCGTATAAGGATTTTCTAAAGAATCGATTGAGATTTTTAAATGAAAGTTATATTGATCATAAAAAAGGAAAAAATGTATTCTTTAAATATAATAAATTTAATAAAATATTTGTCGAAAAGTATATACAGTCCCATTAGGTCCCATTCCTATCGGGTGTCCCACGACACCACACGTGGTAATTTCATTTTGATTTTTTTCGCGTCTCGACGATGACTATAAAATACAAAACTTTTTTTGTAAAATTTCTAAAACTTTTTGTATCGTAAATTAATATTTTGTTAAAACTGATACTTATTAAAGTAATTACTTCATTGATTAATAAAATAAATAAATAGAATTTCTTGTTCGGTTGATTTTTTGAAAAAAAAAATTCACTGGTAGATTTATTTTAAACGTGTCATCGAAGAATCACAATCTATGATATTTTTATTGAAAATTACCTGTCCTTTATGACCACGTATGTATAATGCTCTTTGAATAATTTATTAGAACGTGCTCATTCTTTCCAAAGTCTTATAATGCCCATATTAGTATAGACGATGTAATATGTTTTTATTTTTGCTGGGTGTTATGACTATTCTGCGTTTTTTGATGCTACTCATTTTGAGTAATTTAAAAAATGCTAGAAAAACTCGTCATAAGGAGCCGTTAAAAAGTAGGTCAAAACGAAATTTGCTATCATAATCATTTTAGTACACGTAATCATTTTAATACTCAACTAAGTATAATATTGAGAATATTTACTTAATGTTAAATTTGGCACCAACTTCAATATAAAAATATAATGTTGTATGTACAGTAAGCTCCTTATCAAGCTATACTGTTTGACCTTTGGACCGTTCTTATGTCGCTCGTAATAATGGCGGTTTTCGTAGTGTAAATGTATAGCTTGAATGGGAGCTTACTGTACCTATTCTTATATTATTTTTGACGTTTTGGGACTTTTAAAGTCAGTTTTATTTTTTGTAAAAATATTTTTGTACTTTATTCATATTATTCCGTTTTTAAAATGCTCGCTGAGATTATTATTTGTTTCTAAATTTCAAGCAGCTTTATTACCTTTTTTAATAATACGTAGTTTCCTCCAATGAAATACGCAGTTTCCTCAAATTGCGTGGTTTATTGATTAAAGTATCCCATTTATGGTTACCAAGAAATATTAATTAATTCCTATTTTTAATCGACTTCAAAAAAGGAGAAGGTTCTCAATTAGATGCGTATGTTTTTTTAATGTATGTTACACAATTACGCCGCCTATTGTGGACCGATTTTCAAAATTCTTTTTGTATTCGATAGAGTATACTCCAAAAGTGGTCCCATGGTCACCAAAGTTAGGATCTGATGATAGGATCCTATGAAAATCGAGGAAAACCCTTAAATGTTATGGTGTGTCCAACGTGTTTTGTGTGTATGTTACGCGATTACTTCGCCAATTGTGGACCGACTTTCAAAATTCTTTTTATATTTCATAGAGTATACTCCTAGAGTGGTCCCAAGGTCACCAAAGTCAGGATCTGATGATGGGATCCCATGAAAATCGAGGAAAACGCCAGTTTAATACCAGCTTCTATATTGAAGTCGGTGACAAATTAAAAGACTTTCTAGGAGATCGTCGTTTGGCACCGACTTCAATATAGAAGCTGGTATTAAGTGCGGTGTTGTTTGTACCTACTATTTTTTATTATTTTTAACTTTTCAGTGTTCTTGAAGTAGGTTTTTATTTTTTGTAAAATATTTTAAAGTTCTGCGCTATTATAAAGTATATTAATTTATTACTTATTTCAGTTTGTTTTGTTACTTTTGTTTTACGGTACCTTCTTAGTCCATACTCTATCACATTCACACATTCTATCACTAAATCTACAAACTCATACGTATCACGGGGCGTTGGTCGGTAGCGTTGTGACCTCGGTACTGGACTGTGCCCCGAGTAGAATCGGGAGGCCCACGATCGATCCTGCCATGTACCAATATGTTTTTCGTTTCACGATTTCATATGTACATTTATCTGACACTCCTACGGTGAAGGAAAACATCGTGAGGAAACCTGCATACACCTGCGAAGTAATTCAAAATTGTGCTCTGAGAATACTATGTGGAATAATATTTTACCGAAACTGTTTAATACAATAACATAATAAAAGCCAGGCGTTTTACACATGCATTGGTACATCAGTTAGCTAATTACAATTGTGCTGGCTCGAGGTCGGACTGCACTCAATTGGCACCCAAATTAATATATTGCATGTATGTAGTGCAACGTGCAATTACTACATGTCTGTACGTCTGGTTGTTATTAAAATATGAATAGCATTAGATGCCGCACACATTGACAATAATAGTTTTATGCTTTAGCTTTCTTATGAAGCTTTAGACATATCAGTTGGGAGCACATGCTTAGTTGAAGGGTCGCGAAATCGACTACCATCAAAAGCAATATGAAACCAAATTTTTATAAATTATATTAAAAATAAATCACCTTGTCGAACATTATTTAAAATTTGGGCTACTTCGAAGGGTAACACTGAAGTCATAGTACCAGGACATCAGTCTCACAAAGGAGGAAGCGTAAATAGGTGTGAGACTGAGACCATCCGGCCCGTCAGACTAATGACCGATGCGTAGTCCAAGTTACCTCCGCTTGACACCGTTGAATCTTAACTTAATGATATGATTATGGAGTATAAAATGCTTAAAAGAAAATTTATTTATTAATCCTCTCAACAGAATGATAAAAATATATTTGAGACAAATTTAAATTTTATGCATATTCACTATTGTTGTGGTTTACGAAATCCACACTTTCTCGGGAGTTGATTATTGCATTACAATATGATTACAATATAATTATTTATTATTGCATAGCCTTGACTGTCTTCACGAACATATACAGAAACTGGATTTCTTATTATAACTATAACCGATAATTCTACGATGACAATAAAAATGAGGTCCTTTTGTAAAAAAGAATATGATCCTTGATCGCTTTAAATTTCTGTTTTGATATAAATAGAAAACCTGTATGTTCATTAATTTTATCAAAAATATGATTTTACGATTGATCTCTTCCTGTAATAAATATAGTGTAAAAGTTTCTTGACATTATTAAAAAAATAGGTAGCATTTTATTATTAACTGAATTACTTTACTTATTTGATACGTCCTACTTAACTGAAAACGTATAATCGTTTTCAGTTAAGACTAAACAATGAGTTGAAATATGAAAGTGCCGTTTTGTACTGAAAAATTCAATCATTTTTTTAAAGATCTTCTAATATATAAAATTCTCGTGTCAGTGTTTGTTACCAAACTCCCCTGAAACGGCTAGACCGATGTTTATGAAATTTTTTGTGTATGTTCGGTAGGTCTGAGAATAGGTCGTAAACTATTTTTTATACCTCTAGGTAATTATTATGGCGAAACGTAGTTCGCGAACACAGCTAGTTATATTTCTATCATCTCACAGAAAGGTCATTTATACATTTGCAGTAGAACTTTATAGGTCCGCACTCAATAAACTGTGTGGGGGTATTTTGCATTGCTTCCTGAGAATACATTTTTCTATAGTATAATCTTACCTTACCTTGACGTATAGAGAAAAATTCGCGCGGCAACATTGCACGGCACAATGAACAACAACTCTCCTCTTTAATTCAAGATAAGGCGCGATAGAAATTGTGCCTAATATGCAGCTTGGTGCTGCCGCGCGTTTTTTGTCACCTTCTGTCCAAATCGCGAAAAATTGGTGTCGATTGGAGCCAAATATGACGAGTAGGTACGAACGATGACGGAGGATTCCTATCTGGGGGTCTTGTAGTGTTAAAACGGCTTCTCGAACAGTATAAGTTCTCGCGTCATTATAACGACGACGTTATAATATGTTAAACATCGGGATATTTACACCATGCATGTTTAATTTAAATTCAAAGTGGCTAGTACCTACGGTTATTCGATAAAAACCTCTATCACTTACTATAGTTCCCTTAAACAACTCTGGAAGCAACTTGATGTAGAGCCCCACGGACTCGACATAGGTACCTGGCAGACTACCATAACTAGCTAGATGATGATGATAGTTTTTTTTAATCTTTCGTTGACGCGCTGTGGCACTTATTTTTTTTTTATAGAATCAGCATCCGTCAACACTTTTTGGTGTTCGCCCATAATTCAATTTGTATTGTTGAACGCATTTCGCTGAATTTCGTAGCTTGGACTGCAACCGACAAATTAATCGTCCCGCTCCGCCGCTTGATGAGGTGGCTAGACCAGTCGACAGACGGTCACGTGCAATGCAAATGGATACGGCCTCAGTGCTGATAATTCATAACAATGTGCCCAATGTGACGCCCACGACTAGGCGAGGGTGAGGTAGCGTCGTAGAGAATAAAGGGCTCAGAGATGACACGTAGCATATTAGCGGTAAAGACCTACCATAAACAAATCAACCCAAAATGTAAATATCATACAAATTACTTTTCCATGGAAAACATCAATCATTGAATAGCAATCAAGAATACTATTCGGCCAGACAAAACAAGTTATCAATTGAGATTTTTAATAAATTAATAGAAATAATTGACTTTACATTGTTTTAAATTATTTTTCTTTTTATCATATGTATGAAAAAGTAAAAATTATATGTATGTATTATGTATGAAAAATAGTCATTAAAACACTACAAATGTGCCTATTCTGAGATTTTCTATAATTTTATTTGTAAGTATACTAAGAAATTTAAATTTCAAAATAAGCTCATTCTTAAGCAGCGTCGGAATTGCTGCAGAATTTTTGTTAGCTTCCGATTGCCATTATAAAATTTTTAAAAGTGTAGGTTTAGTTTTAAAAAATGTATGACAATGACAACTACCATTATGAATCTTACTCTAATTTTGAACCAATCTTACTCTAATTCTGAAAAAATAGATGTTCGAGTAGTTTCAAAGCGACCAAACCTGAAATGGTTGCGTTATTTTCATAGTTTTTTTTTTCTATATTGCCAATTACGAGATAACCGTATCACACTAATGAGTAGACTAGGAATTCACTTCCACCAAACAGAACACCAACAAAAATATTTTTTTACGGAAAAGTGAAAAAATTTGTTTTTCAAATCCCTATTTTCTCCGTGCTATAGTTTTTATACTAGGGGTGAGCTGGTAATTGGCAGTGGCATAGAAAGTCTGTCGTTAAGCAAACAACGCCATTATATTTTCACCTGGACCCTTCCTGGCCCCTGGAGCTGGCTCTCTTACTTCTAACTGCCGGAACACAACAATGCTCCTATGTTATTATTAGCCAGTAGTTAGTCTGCGCCACCCCCCACCAACCTGTACTGCGCCACCACATGGGGACAGTCCAAATCCCCCTATTCAAAGCAGCTGGCGTATTTTTTCTGGGATGATGAATCTTAATACAACATCTTTATAGGTTCATGTTTTATGAAATTAGTACTAAGAATAGATAATATATTCGAACAAATCATATTATTTTATACGCCGATAAATTTAGTTTCCTTCATATTTGGATTGACAAGATTTAATCATCGACATCATCGTTTTGTACCTCTATAAAATATACAGACGGAGTATGTGATGCGCAATATATAGTGACGGGACGGTTCTGAATTCCAATTCGTTGGTAGCGTACCCCGTGCTCGGCTGCTAATTAATGCAATTATCACTGCGAACCAACTGTCACATTCCACGCATGTTCCATACTGGCAGTGTACCGCACCAAGATGTCTTTCAGCTAATAGTGTCCCATTCACTAAACACTTTGAGTTTTACATTAATTGTGAATGCCCTTTACACCGGGTTCCTATGTGTCTACGAAAATTTTTGACGTCTTTGAAATAAACCAGGATGGCCCTAATAGCGGAGCAGAAGCCACCAGGGGCGGATCTGTCTAAGGGCTTTTCGGGTTTAAGCCCAGGGCCCCGTCGATACAAAGGGGTCCGCATTAAAAACAATAGACAATACTGGTTTTTAAGCAAAGAAAATATGCAAAACAAAACAATCATAAGTTTGGCAGCCCAGATCGATCAACCCGTGTGCGCGACTTTCAAACGGAAACAGGGTATTTCCCTGTCACTTGTCTATTTGAAAGGTTGATTTATGTAGATTTTTTTGTACTGTAAAAAAACACGAACTCTTATTAAATATTTTTTTTAATTCTCTATTTCTTTCCTATACCGTACATCTATATCACTGTAGCAAATAGTTTCTTGACAAAATGAAAATTAGTCAAATAAAATTAATGGGCCCCGAGTAGTATTAGCCCAAGGCCTCACAAATTCAAGATCCGCCCCTGGAAGCCACGACAGAAATTACCATGACAGAAGTATTTGGTAAGGTTTCATAATCCACGCGACTTCTGTAGAGAAGGAGAATCGCATCAAATCACATCAGACCTAGTTACTCAGCATGCGGCCAAGTAAATACACAAGTAAAAAATTCTTAATATAAAAAAGCAAGACGTAAAAGAAAATGTTAGTCCTGTTACATAATACATACCTAATCGTCAGAACAAATCAAATGAAAATCTACATGATTAGAGTAACAATAACTTAAGGTGTGAAAAGGGTTACTAAAAAAAATATACAATACTGTCCAACCCTAATTAGAATGCTCGTTAATTACTCATTTTAAACCAACAAATCGCTTGAAACAAAACATTTCAATCATCCTTCACCTGATCGCCGGGCACGGTGCTTCCTATAAATATCTTGTTTACCAGCCAGCTCCCTGCTTAATTCGATTCGGGAGGCTGCTTGCGCCGTATTGTTTTTATTGAGTATATACTCTCTTTAAAAGCTAGAAATTGAAAGGTTTTAAGTTTCCTCCCTAAGGGTCTGTTTGGTCGGGACACCTTTGCATCAGAATTAAGTCAAGTAACGCATTTTTTCAGTATCAATTTCTGATTGAATTTTAATTTAATTAGATGCTGGGAAGAGTGTTCGTTACGAAACGGGTGTAGTAAAACAATTAAAGTCTAATTTTGCGACTTTAAACTAAATGAATGTGACTGATACTTCTTTTATATTCCACAATATTCGTAAAAATCCTTTTGATTCTCGGTAAACGTCATATATATTCTTTATGCTTACTTTACGTTCAAACGTTCGTCGAAATTTAGGTGCTAAGAAAATTATTTTTATGCAATTAAGCAAGTGGTCCGTACAATCCAATTAAATTGGCGACGAAACACAAACGAAAAAAAAAATAGTACATCAAATTGGCGACGTCAAAGCAAGAGAGAGGCAGCTATTTAAAAGTAAATTGTTGTGTCCATCCACTGTGTCAGCTGTCCGACGGTCACGGTCTGAGGACCAGTGAAATCAATGTGTAGAAACGGCTCTCAAGTTACAAGGGACCTCGTATGCATAGTCCGGCTACACTGGCCAGCCAACGCCACTCCACTCGCCTACTCTATGTACGAGTAGGTATAAACCACTTCTGCAGCGAAGCGATGCACCTGTACTCGGAAATCAATCCTGGAGAAATACTGATAAAACTTTTGGTTGACAGTGTGGCTTCTGAGCCCGTCTGGTTAACCACCCACCATCTTTCCAAAACTCGTTGGTGGACATGACCGGCTAAATGGTTCACACACACATATACACACATACACAAAGAACATCACCTCGAAATACTAAGCCTCATACACCCATAAACACATGCGCTGAGCATACACACTAGCACAAACGTAGCGTGCCTCCCCCCCCTTTCTTTTTTTTTTACGGTGGGAAATCCATTACGCATACCCCGCGCTTGGGAAGGCGCGGGGTTATGTCGGACTCTCCCCGGCCCCTGAGGGCAGAGTGCCGCCAGGAACCGCGGCCTACTGACTAAAACCCACCGATGCCATGATGCGATCACATACGCCTTGATGCGAGCATGGCCATCATCGCCGCATCCTCTTCGTCATCGGACGAAAAGGACACGCCGAGGAGGGCCATGTCGCTGTCGGACAAGATCATGGGAACTCGGGTGAACACATCCACGACCTCGTCGGCGTCTGCTCGCCTAGGGCTAGCCCCTCTCACCCCCCCAAAAGGGGGAGACCGGTGATCCCCCGGGGCATCCAGGGGATCAGCGACTGGCGGCAACCGATGCAATGCAGGGCCTGGGCTTCCCGACCCAGGGCCCCGCTGGTTACCATCAGGAGGAAAAAGGCGGGCGTAATTCCGTCTCCTCCGCCCCGTCCTTCTACGGCGGCACGGATCGGCCATGGGATCCTCCTCCCTGGCTCTCTCCGCGGACTCCTTCTGCGTCATCACGTCCACGCAGAAGGAGTTTACCGCGTCCCACGTCCTCTCTCCCACCAGCATGGCACAGACCACGTCCTGGAGAGAGAGGTTATCGCCGATAACGGCGGTCAGCTCACGAGCGTGGCCCCCCTGCTGCAATCACCAGCAGCCCACCGATAGCGTAGCGTTCCCCGGCAAATATTTTTTCAGAATTATAAATACTTATTATTTTTGTTTCCATTTAATGTGGAAATAAATATTGAATTTGTAATAAAAATAACCTAATTTATATTTTTAAAACATAATATTTTTAATCATGGAAACTAGTAGGTACGCATGAAAGAGAAAACTTCGACCTGTCACAGGAATCTTCTTATCCTGAATATACTATAGTGTAGCCGCAACCAACAAGTGCAGCCACAGCGTTAACCTCGGTAGCTATGGTTGATGGAAGAGGGAGTAGAGGGAGCTCTACTCCCTCTTATCCTGAATATACTATAGTGTAGCCGCAACCAACAAGTGCAGCCACAGCGTTAACCTCGGTAGCTATGGTTGATGGAAGAGGGAGTAGAGGGAGCTCTACTCCCTCTTATCCTGAATATACTATAGTGTAGCCGCAACCAACAAGTGCAGCCACAGCGTTAACCTCGGTAGCTATGGTTGATGGAAGAGGGAGTAGAGGGAGCTCTACTCCCTCTTATCCTGAATATACTATAGTGTAGCCGCAACCAACAAGTGCAGCCACAGCGTTAACCTCGGTAGCTATGGTTGATGGAAGAGGGAGTAGAGGGAGCTCTACTCCCTCTTCCATTAACCATTTCTCTCTCCCCTTTCCTCTCTTACCTTCCCGACCGACATCCCTTCTCTCTTTTAATCTGCATACTGCCATTTTTCCCCTTCTCACCTTCATAACTCCCCAGCGAACTCATGTTTTTTTTACATACGACAGGGAAACTCTTGACCTTCATCTCACCTGATGGTAAGTGGCGATAAGGCGTTTGGCTAAATCTATTTTGATGCTGTTTTCAGAAAAGTATTTTTTACATGTCGGAGGAGGTTTTGGTATTTTATTTTAAATTAACTAAAAAGGTTGAAAATATATTTTTTACAATAAATAAAACCGACTTCAAAAACACCAAAAAGTTATAAATAATATAAGAATACAAACAACATGACAGTTTTCTATTGAACTCGGTGCCAAGCTTAGAGCATAAGGTGCCAAGCAATGACCACCTGGAAAGTCTTAAAAAATATAAGAACAATTATTAATGTAATTGTACTTAGTTAAGGCACCAACTTCAATATAAAACTGTGATGTTGTTTGTGATCTTATATTATTATGACTTTTTGGTGTTTTTGAAGTCGGTTTTATTTTATGTAAAAAATGTATTGTCGTTTGATCGTTTTATCTACATACTTGATATGTGAGCTTATATTGTTTCCAAAGGATCACCAAGCACACGTTGCTATCATATAACATTGCCAACGCTGGGCCTCATGGAATGATGGTGAAGGCAACACACAAAGGTAGGCGATTTTCTCTTCTATTAATCTACTGAATCGCTCTCTGGTCCCTAGTTTATTGATGGTAAGTAAACTAAGATTGGAAATGAACAATTTTTCTCTTAAAATCTCACTATGTAGACTCTGTTATATATAGACGAAACAAATGGCTAAAATTTACGAACATTGTTCAAATTCGAAATCTTTGTTTATTATAGACCCTTACAAACACTTATTGTCGTCAAACAAATTCGACTTTGCCGAATATTCGAAATTCGGGGTCCTTACCATGACCGCTTATAGCAAGGTTAAAACAATATTGAAACAGAGACATCGCTCTTGCTGCGTATAGCGCCATCCCGCTCTCAGTGTGGTTCTATTATTGTTTAGGTGATCATGGTTAGGGGATCGGAGTGCCTTTCCGAGATGAATAGGCAAGAAATAAGGAAGGCCTAATTTTAACTATTAACATTAAATGATTCGCCGACAGAAGAAAATAAAATACCTGCGTACATTCAACGCCTAAGAAGCTTAATATGTATTTTATTGGAGTTGGCAAGTACCTGATTAACACCTACTGTGGTGTATATGTCTGTGAACTAACAGTGATGTCACAGCTATATCGAAAATTATTTACAATAATTGATGGGCATGTAACCGTGACATATGTACATGACGCTCCTAACACAATATAGAGTATCGTTCTCTATGTTGTGCTCATACGGTGATGGAAAACCTCGTGAGGCAACCTGCATACATCTGCGAAGAAATTCAACGGTGTATGTGTCGACCAATCCGCACTAGGCCAGCGTGGTTGACTAAGGCCTAAACAGCCTTACTTAGGGTATGCTCGAGCCCCTCGGTGGGGTCGTATAATATGAGCTGTTATGACGATGATGATTTAACCGTGGTCCCACTGCTTGATCAGATCACAGGTGTATGGTGAATTGTTTATGACCACGTTTAACGAGCTGCAGCCTATTATTTTTTTGCCACAAATTCATTTGATTGTTTAATAAGTAGTGCAAAGCTTCGACAAAACATACCTTAAACAATATATAACACGTAACAAACAATATTTAAAGAGGCTCTTACAAAAAATAAGAAATTGGTTAAAAAATATCTAACAAAAATAAAAACCGACTTCAAAACATAAAAGTAAAAAATAATATAAGAGTACCAATATCACATTTTTACCTTAATGTCGGTTCGGATGATCGAAGATCATGACTTAAAATTTGACACCCCCAAAATTATTAACCTTGACGTGAATTTTATAGCAGCTTACCGAAGTAACTTGAAAGAATGCGACTGAGGGTCATAACGTGCCTATAGTATTTAAAAAACTAGCCTCCAATCCAACTCCCTAAGAGTCAAGGATCCTTCCGTCATCAGCTCGGCTCATGACTAACAGAGGCGAATACCTGAATAACTTCAGAGAAAACGTAGAAGTCATTGGACTTGTACATAAAATTTCATTAAAAGAGTTCACTCGATTTCTCCAGGGTTCCATCATCAGATCCTGACTTGATAACCATGGGACGACCTTTCATAGAAAAAGGAATTTTCCGAATCGGCCCAGACGACTTCGAGTATATACATACGAAATAAAAGATTACAACGAATTGAGAACCTCCTCCTTTTTTGAAGTCGGTTAAAAAGATCTAGTCTTACTCTAGCAAAATGTATATACTTATGAAGCAATCATTTTTCTGTAATATCAGTTGTTTCGTTTTATAGTTTGACTGAACCTCTTTGAATTTTTACACAAAATTTTGTTACATCTTAGATAAATATATTAATGAAAATTTGCTGAGGAATATTACAATACGAGTATTCCCCTTCTCTCGGCTATACCACATAGACGCGCTGCTTATAAATAATAAAAATCTATGTCCACAGCCAACTTGAAAGCAAAAAAATCAATCATCACCTAATAATAGTCTGACAGTAGACTATTAGAATATGATTCAAACATTCTAAATCCGAATGTCCGCCAAGTGACAGCTATCAAAATGGCGTCACGCCGATGCAAGATGGCGTTCGGTTACCGTCGCTCGCGCGCGCGCCGCCGTGACCGAGGCGGAACACCGCAAAACAAATTAAAAATACTGTTTCCGATACTCAAATCGCTCTCGCTTATCATGTTTAGTGCAATCCACTCATAAAATATAAGTTGAAATATTTACAATATTAAGTAAACAAGCAGTAGCAGCTATAAGGGATAATCCCGTGGGTTTATGAAAAATCCGTGTTGTATAGCCGCTATAGATATAGGGATTTTTGTAAAGAGCCTTTGTTTTAGTATTAGTGTGGCTTCAGAAAAATGGTTAAAAATTCAATAATTACAAAAATAAAGTATAGGTATTTCTATTCTAGAAAATATGCGTTGATGGCCAGCCGGCAAACAACGGGCTTTCTGTCAAAGCTCCGCTCCACCTGGATAAAAATAGGTAGGTATGTACAGTCAGCAACGTGTAAAGCTTTATATTTGCACTACAAAAACCGCCGCTATTATTATTGACATAAGAGTGGTTCTCATCATATAAAGTAGGGCGTGTTGCCGTGTGTACCATTGTCCTTATTTTTTATATTAAAAATAAGAATACCGAATGGTAATGCTCTTGTAACAATCATATGAAGACGAATTGAATAGTGTAGCGGAAACAGCACATATACGATAGACGAAGACGACAAGGAAACAATGTCTATAACATTAAAGGCATTCCTAAGCCCAATCCCATTTTCTCTCCCGACATAAACGTCCTAACAGTTCTTTATATAGCTGCTTATCCATCGCTGCCCCGTGGAACAACCACTTGATTCACCTTGTTGTACTAACTACGGGGATTTTTTCTCCTAGTGGACCAACCGTTCCACCATGAGCGTCGGTGGCGCTGTGGACTCGGCACTTGCCTTCCAATCGGGAGGTCGGTGTTCGAGACCCGCCATGTACCAATGTGTTTTTCGTTGCGAATTTCATATGTACATTTGTCTGACGCTCCTACGGTGAAGGAAAACATCGTGAGGCAACCTGCATACATCTGCGAAGAAATTCAATGGTGTATGTGAAATCAACCAATCCGCACTGGGCCAGCGTGGTTGACTTAGGCCTAATCACCCTAACATAGGGTAAGCTCGAGCCCCTCGGTGAGGACGTATATGAGCTGTGATCATGACTAAAATTATACCCCTTGGCACAACTAAAAGCCATATTTTTTAGAAAAGATAGAAGCAATTTGTTTTTATTTCTAAACGGCTATAAAGCCTCGTCTGCAACAACTAACTGCCAATTTCATCAACCTTGTCTTATAGCTTAGGACAATCCTAGTAGTATGCTGTCACTTCTTGTTCAATGAAAAGAATATGATAGCATGCCACTTATGATAGTTCTAAGCTAAGACGAGCTTAGTGAACTTAGCCATTATTAGACCCGCATTATCTTGTACAATGTTTTACTCATTTTGAACGACATCGAGGAACTTTTAAGCTTTTTAGCTTGGTAACATACAGTTGTTGTTGTAACCGCAACATTAAAACGTCACGTGTTGCTTGTCCTTGTTTCTAAGTGAGTCCGGGGCATCGTTGACAAATTTTTACAATGTGTGTATCTATTTTTTATTTGGGTTTAATAAAGCTCTGTCATGTATTTACACTGCCAATGCAACTATGTAAAATATTTTTGAACACTTTACTGTTTACTACTTCCATTAAAATTTGAATGCCCTCAAATCAATCAGTTTTCCACATACAATCAGTTTTCCATGCGTCGACAAAAAAGATAGAATGATATATTTTAATCGCTAGTCAAACACTCATTCTAATGAAAAAAGTGACTATCATTTATATTTGATCCGCCGAAGCTGCCTGAGGAAATTAAAAAACACTGAAAGCTAAAAATTATACGATAAAAAAAACACATTTCTGAGACATTCTTTTACATCATCGCTCTTCACCGACTTCAATATAAAATGTAATGATTGTTTGTACAATATTATTTTTGACTATTCGGTGTTCTTGTAATTGATTTTTGTAAAATATTTTTATTCTAATCTTGTTTATTAAATTTTAGACATGCGTTGTCTTGCCATAAACACCAAATTGACTTGAAATAATAACTCGCTCTAAATAGTACTTTATCAATAGCAAATATTAATTTCATTCTTTAGCTTACCCGAATCACTTAAAAGTCAATTCCCTCACCGATAAGGAACCTTCCATCATCTGCAGGCCAATTATGGATCTTTCATCGTATGACATCGTATAAATTTGAAAAAAGAAGTTATTATATAGTTAGCATTTCGTGTTACCGATCTCCAATGAAATGATATCATCGCTATGGCATAATTTCAATGATGTCATCATTAAATAATTAACAAATGATCAAAAATCTAAAATGAAATCGTATTTTTCGTTTTGCACTATGATATCATAATATGATATCATTTGCAAAACCATGAGATCGGTAATAGGCCCTCTGTCTGCTCAGTAATAGAAGATGATGACTAGAAATACCTGAACAGCTTTAGAAAAATTATACACGTCGTACGTGTCTTTAAAATTTCCTTTAAGATTCCCTCGATTCCCATGGGGTTCCAATCACAGCATCCGATTATTTCTTTAAGTGTGCCATAATCAAAGCACTGACAATAAAAAGTGTGAATATAAGCGAGAGCTTTTAATCAATTCAATATACGAAATCAAATCATTTGCGGAATGGAGTGTGGCAGTATCTCTGCCACACTTAATTCCGCAGGGAGCTGAGTGGTCCTGCTCATAGCCAAACAACGGGACTTATGAAAATAATTATATCACAAACAACCCTCCCGCAGGACGCTAGTCATTACGACCGGTGATTCCCGACACATGGCGCCGCGGGGAGCGCCCCGGTTAGTTCATTAGCGAAATCGCTTGTTATTCATAATGTTTCGCGGCTAATCGTGTTAATAATGGGCGGTGATAAACACATTTCTGCTTACGAAATGCACATGTACGATGTACGTTTTGTTATTCATCCCGTAATTCGCGATATCCTGCTCTTATTTGTCAAGACGTCGAGTTAACGCCACCGTGAACGTTTTAAAAACTGTTGTTCTTCTTTGGTTTTCTTTCATGTTATGAAACCTCTTTTAAATTTGATATTTTATAATATATTCTATTAAATTACAGATAAAATTCAACTCAACAAAATATTTCATAATTAAAAATAATTAATTCTATTAGGTATACATCTTATATTTATATAAAATCGAAAGGTCACTGATATAGAAATCTCGAAAACCGCTTGACGTACAAAGATGAAACTTGGCAAGGTGATAGTTTATAGTTAGTAGACGTCCGCTAAGATTTTGTAACAAGGCCGGATTAAGGAGGTCTAAAAGCTCTCGCAAATTTATATGAAAAAGCTTCAATTTTTGCAACAAACTTAAAATTTGGCAGAGAATTAGTTAGTAGACGTTCGCTAACAAACAACGGATTTTGCGCCAGGGCTGGATTTAGGAGATCTAAAGGTTTTCGCAAGTTTGTGTAAAAGTACTTAATTTTTTGTGCTAGAAACTTTAAATTTAGCAAGAAGATTGTTCATAGTAGTAGACGTTTGCTAGAACGGATTTTGCGATTTAGACAAATGTACATATGAAATTCGAAACGAAAAACACATTGGTACATGGCGGGTCTCGAACCCCGACCCCCCGATTGGAAGGCAAGTGCCGAGTCCACAGCGCCACCGACGCTTTTGGCAGGGACGATGCTTTTGAAAATTTGGCAGGGAGGTTGTAAATAGTAAACGTTCGCTAAGAACGGATTTTGCGACAGGGCTGGATTAAGACCGTATGGTGCAGGTACTGACCGGATATGGTTGTTTTGGTCACTACCTGCACCGGGTTGCACGTCGGGAGGAAACGCCGCAGTGTCATCACTGCGACGCTCCCGACGACACTACTGAGCACACCCTGTTGGTATGCCCGGCCTGGCGACGCCAGCGCAGTGAACTCAACGCTGCGCTGGGAGGCGGAGACCTCTCGCTGCCGAGCATGGTCGTAGCCATGCTCCGCGGCGAGGCGGAATGGGGGGCTGTGGCGTCCTTTTGCGAAGACGTCATCTTGCAGAAGGAGGCCGCGGAGAGGGACCGGGAGAATGATCCTCAAGCCGCTCCCATCCGCCGTAGATGGACAGGCAGGCGAAGGCGGGCATTCGCTCAAGCGATGCCCGTCTAATGACCCTGCCGTGGAGGCCTGCGTGCACGGTTGGCCCCGTGCACGCCGCCGTAAGGCCCTCCGTCTGGGGATTGCCCTGGTGTTCTCGGGCAATTCCCCCTTGGCGATAGCCCGACCATCTTGGTCAGGCTTGCCCGGGCGCGCTGGTAGTAGTAGTCGCAGTGTGGACCTTACCATGCGCGCCCATAAGGGCAGGGAGAACACCGGGTGGTTTTAGTGGGTCGGCCTGGCACTCTGCCGGGCCAGCCCCATACACGCCCGCCGTCTAGACCACATCCATACACTGCGGCAGGTTATACAGAAGACCGAGCCTGCCGATCTGCCACTATCCTTGGCGTTTGTAGACCACGAGAAAGCCTTCGATTCTGTCGAAACCTGGGCTGTGCTTAGGTCACTCCAGAGGTGCCAAATAGACTATCGGTACATCCAGGTGTTCCAGTCATTGTACGAAAACGCCGCCATGTCAGTCCGCCTTCTGGGCCAAAACTTGAAACCAATACGACTTCAGTGCGGTGTGAGACAAGGCGACGGTATATCGCCGAAACTGTTCACAGCTTTATTGGAGGATTTATATTTTAGCTTTTGGTCTAGAGAGGACTCGGCATCAACATAAATGGTGAGTACATGTCTCACCTTCGTTTTGCTACAATGCTCGAAGACCTTTCTAGAGTTTCCTAACAAGTAGGTTAATATGGTAAATGAATATGGACAAAACTAAAGTTATGTCCAAATTCCTAGTGGTGGCCGCGTACCGGGTAGGAAATTCGACATAACTTTTGCCTTGTCTTGCTTTTTGTTTATTTTATTGATTTGTTTTTTGATTTTTTTTACTTTTTTGTTTTTTTATAGATTAGTTTTTATTTATAATTTTCTTTTCAGAAGAAAAAAGATTTAAGTTAAGATTAAAAGCGCGATATAAATTACCCTAAATTGAATATTTTTCCGAAAATTTTCAGTTAAATGCCTATAGTACGATCCGAAAACAGTTTTGCTTACATCGTGATCTCATGAAGGCACACAATGATTTTTTTTGTTATATTTCATGAAATTGTGAAACGTGGTCAACCGGCTGTAAGTCTGTCACCAAGCGATTACGTTATCTGCACTATCAGTGAGCGGGGCGTCACACCACCCCGGTTCTGGTTAACGCCCTCATTAAGTCAATTAAGTCACTTGTTATGTTCAAGCGATTTGTCTGATTAGTATCGCGACAAAGCTGAGGGTGGTATTCCCTCAAGGATATACCTACTATTTGTTATAGAGTCACGCTTATCGTTTTTAAGCCAGTCATTCTCTGCGGATTTATGCTGCATTCACTCGTCGGAAATGAATGAATCTGTCAGTGAAATTTGGTAACCTTATTGAAAAGGAAACATGGCAACGGTATTGTACAATGAAACGTTTGTTTTTATTAAAAACACATTTTAAGGCAAAATTGATAAGTATTTTTGATAAGACATTTTTTTCATTGACTAATCAGGTTTTCCTATAATCTTCCTAATAAATATTACCATTAATGAAAATGTGAAACTTGGAAAAACAATCACTATAAGTTGCCCTAAGAAAGCTTCCATGAAACTAAATCACGTGGTAAATAACTATAGGCTGTTGGCTGTACAATTTTTTTACAAAAAATAAAACCGACTTTAAAAGCAACGAAAGTCATAAATAATGTAATAATTAATGGATACATACAACATTACAGTTTCATTGAAGTTGGTGCCAAATTTTAATTATCACAGTAATTGTAGTTATCATTGTTTGGCATCGACATGAATATAAAATTGTGATGTATATATTCCTATATTATTTATAACTTTTTGGTGTTTTTGAAGTCAGTTTTTGTAAAAAAAATATTCAATCTTTTAAGTTAATTTAATACATGCGTATTAGAATTTGAGCCAAGGTAAGCACCAGAATAACTACATTTAAACGTCTTTCGCTCTAAACAGTATTAAAAGAGCTATCCCCTTACTCCTAACCTAGCAGAAACTTTCCATCATCAGCTCAATATCATAATATGATAACTACTAGATGCAAATACCTGAATATCTTCATCAAAAACATGAAACACGTTGAACGTGCCTATGAAATTTAAGGATTTCCCTCGATTTTTATGGGATTCCATCATTAAATCACATGACATGGCGACAATAAGACCACCACATAAGTATACTCTTTCGATTATAAAAATAATGTTGTAACTCGGCCCATCACAATTGGCGGAGTAATCCGGTAAACATACATAAAAATAGATCCAGTTCAACATAGAACCTCCTCATGTCTCGAAGTCGATTAAAAATAAACTTATCTATACTAATATTATAAAGCTGAAGAGTTTGTTTGTTTGTTTGTTTGCTTGAACGCACTAATCTCAGGAACTACTGATTCAAATTGAAAAATTATTTTTGTGTTGGATAGTCCATTTATCGAGGAAGGCTTTAGGCTATATAACATCACGCTACGACTAATAATGGAGCTGAGCATCAATGACAAATGTTGCAAAAGCGGGTAAAAAATATATGGCGAAACGTAGTTCGCTGGCACAGCTAGTTAATTTATAAGCCCTTAAGTAGGATACAGCATCCTAGCTCGGTTGTCATCACTTCCTGCGCAATTCAAATCGCACTATTTGTAGCGATATAATCGCATCGTATCTTAATGCGATTTGCCGCTATCACTGTTATCGCCCATCGCGAGGGTCTGTCGCTCGCACCTCTTTAGCCTAACTCGACGACGCGATACGCTCAGCGAAGAACCAAGTAACCGACAATTTATAGAGAAATTATGCTTTCGGTTAATATTTAAATTTACTCCACTACATTTAGGCTGACTTTTTAAAATTTATATTACGACTGCGCAGTTGCTCTAGCTGGTCACAAGTGGTGATTGCGAGGCCACAAGAACGATCCCCATAGATCGAATCAAAGTTTATTGATTTTTTTTCTGAATAATGATAGTTTAGATCAAACTAAATGGATGTTTGAGCTTCCTGTGTGAAGCAGTAATGAAGAATTCTACTACATAAAGATTACTGTAAATTGAAAAAGAAATAAACTCAAACAACGATTATTAAACAATAGCTTAGGTACTCCGTAAAAATATCTTAATATCACCATGAACATGTACTAGAAGTACAAGTTATCTATTGTATTATTTTTACATACAATGCATAATTTTACAAGCAATATATTTTTTTACAAAAAGTATAGCGTTTTAAAGTTATAACAGAATAGCCACTTATATTTTGCACTGCAACAAGCAATTCATATTATTGCAATTTTGCAATTCAATAAGCAACACACCGGAAACAAAAAAATCTTGACTACATGAAATTTTCAGTAACAGCTCGGAGTCTGGGATCTGTACCCAGTAGTGTCAATAGCCTCGCCGCCTTTTACATGGAACTTTTAAATGGCGAATGTTGGGTGTCAAAGATTAATTATTTCCCTGTGCTTTAGGGAAGAACAGGCGACAAAAACAAGAATTTATTGTTACTTATTAATTTAAAACTACTTAGTTTTTAAATAATATGTTATCAAGAAAAAAAGATCAATACTTTGCGTAGGTACTCGTTCTGTTAAATATATACGGTGTTACTACAAAAATCTTAAAAACCCTATTTAGACAGTGTTTAAACATGATGCTCTTTCATTTGTTTTACAAGAAGAGATAGAGACAGCATCATTTTTAAATAGTGGCTAACACTAAATAGCGCTTAATTTTTTTTTGTAATCATGCCAATGTACTTGAAACATTAAAACCTTAAAACTGAGAATTATCTAAACAGGTAGGCAAATATAATCATGATATTAAAATAATATTTAAAATAGCGAACCAGAGCAGAGTTAGCTTAAAGATCAGTTGCCTAGTTTTATTCTTGCTCAATGTCGAGTCCCGAGGGCCGAGTCGATTTGTTCGTTGTAACCGCACACCGAGCGGTATGGGAATAAATTAGTGAAGTTTTATCGCACGCCATCGATGTAGGTGGCGCCCGTGTCTCCGGGGACTGCAGGGCTCAAGTTTATGTTGCAAAAATTCAATTTACAACTCGCACTTACGATGATTTAGGGTAGTAGCGTATACACACACAGTGCTTAATTGTAGTTTTTGTCATAACTTGAGACTAACATATTATATTTCAGAACTAGTATAATAGATAAAGAACATTCTTCTAAAGAGATTTTAAAGTATAGAATAGCTGTAATTTGACGTGCTTATGCATATTAATCACTCCGATGGAGTAATGAAGTAAAATATAGAAAAAATCTTCGCGTATACGTTAAAACAAAAATTTTACGTATTATATTCATTGAGTAGGACAAGAGAGCACACGGAACATTATTAATTCGCGAATGCTCTATCAAGCATCTGCTAATAATATTTTTTAGTCCATGAAATGTATTATTTTTTACAGACTTCGAAAAAGGAGGAGGTTCTATGTTCGGCTGTATCTATTTTTTTATGTATGTTCACCGATTACTCCGCCATTTGTAGACCGATTTTCAAAATTATTTTTGTAATCGAAAAATTTGCTTCGTTAAAATGTAATTCTGTAAGTATATTATACTTACTTGCTAGACTTACCCAACTTAGATTTCGATTTATCCTTCCCTCACCAGTGAAGACCAAAAGGAGCGTAAAAATTCACTTAGTCTATTTATTCAAACTATTTCAATTAATCACAAACGATCACTCATACAACACGACAAAAAAGAGATACTGTGTGAAATTGTCGGTGAATGATGACCAGCCATGTGGTGTTCAAACGTCAATCCCAATGTCATTATGATGATAATAATGTTATTTATTACTTCTGGTGATCGAGCAACTCATAGAGCAACAACCCGATTTTTCCTGTTTTAAAAAATACAGTACCTACATTAATAGTTAATTGTTAATTCGTAACAAAAATCCAAATCGGTTAAAAAAAGGGTACCATAAATAAGAGTTTGCATCGTTTTCCGGGAATCCTGTCTTCAGATACGAATTTGGTGACAATGAGACCAATTGGGAAGTATAACCCTCTCAAACAAGAAAAAAATTTTTCACATCGCTTCATAAACGACAGAGTTATGAAACAAACATAAAAAAGAACATACAATTGATAAGCTCCTTCTTTTTGTAAAGTCGGTTAAAAAGAAAAACTAATAAATTATTATTAACAGTAAGCATCCTCTACCGGCTGGGATACCACCAGCCCCAGGACATGATGACCGATCGAGTGTCCGCTTGTTTTATTTTTACAAGCTTTTATTTACTTTCACCTGTCCGATGTCTGTAATGAAATCTTGCAAGATAAAGACCCATTTCTCGGTTTCCGATTGAGCTGAAATTGTGCATGCATATGTATATCGCGTGACAATGCAATATTATGATGATATGGAGCTGATCTAATGCTAGAGCTGCAAGGTGGCCATAGGACCTCCGCAATAAAATGACACAACCCCATCGAGCTACAGGTAAAACACACCACCTGCAGCAGGATAATTGAAACATTTCAAGCAAACGCCCGAGTGTTGCTGCGAGAGCTTCTAGACGGGGTGAGGGCTGTGGTCTACGACAACAACTCCGGGACGGTGCTGGCGGGGAATCACCCCATAACTGAGGGACAGATGGCGGCGTACAGTGGCACGTCGGGAATGGTGCTGGTGGATCAAGAAGCGACAGAACAAAGAGGAACCCTCACATTCTATGCACCAGTCGATGACCCAATAGTGGTGATTGCTAAGTGCACTCGCTTCATGCTGGAGAACCGGATTCTGGAAACGGCGAAAAACGTAACTGGAACCTGGATCTCAGAGCCATGGGGTAAGTTGGCAATCAGGTGGGTGGATGGGGTACCGGGGTGTGGGAAGACCACATGGCTCCTTAAAAACTTCCAAATTAAGGAAGACTTGATCATCACCAGCACACTCGAAACGGCAAAGGAGCTGTCGGACGAAGTGACGAGTCGTCTAGGGGCGGTCGCAAAGGGGAAAATAAGAACAATTGCCTCGGTCCTGATCAATGGGGCGAGAGCTTCAAAACGCCTTTTGGTAGATGAGGCTCTCCTGGTCCATTTTGGAGCCATAGTTATGGCATCAAGGCTGACCGGGGCAAAGGAACTGGTTCTCATGGCTGATAGTAACCAAATCCCCTTCATCGACAGAAACGACCTATTCGAAATGCGTTACGAAAGTCCTGCCGCCATTACGTCCATTACCGAAAAGCTCCTCTGTACACACCGAAGCCCGATGGATGTGGTGTACGCCCTCAAAGATATTTATGAGGGTATTTACACATCTCGGCAACTACTGAGGTCCTTAACATGCGGAATGGCTTCGGGAGCGAGACTAAGAAAGTGCGACCCCAATACTCTCTTCCTGACCTTCACTCAAGATGAGAAAGAAGTGCACAAGAGGGATGGATTTGGCACTGGAGTTAAGTCTAGGCTGCTCACGATCCATGAAGCTCAGGGGTTAACGTACGACCACGTGGTTGTGCTCAGAGGAGCGGAACCAAAGAATCCAGTTCACGACAGCGTTCCTCATGCGGTGGTCGCCATAACAAGGCACACGGTGACCTGCACCTATTACTACCGGGAGCTGAAGGAGGATGACGCCATTAGACGCCTCGTTGCCTTTTCTAGCACGGCAACGGATCATGAGGTCGTCGATTACGTCAGCGACTTAGATGCGGAAACGAACCACCTCACCCCGAATCCCTCTTGCGGTAGTCCCTCTAGCATTAACCTGGGCTAAGCCATAAGTTAAAAAAAAATGCTACAGACATGGACATAGTTAATAGTTAAGAACACGTATAAAAATATCGAATATGTACAGCCGGCTCCGAGAGTGGATAGCAATCTTTTAGCAAATTTGGTGCCATGTCACACCAACTATTCATTTTATTTAGTATGGTTACACCTATATTTCATTGTTAATGGTTGGTGTGACATGGAACTAAAATGTTTGTCTACTTTTTGAGCCGGCTGTACAAACAAATTAATAATAATAAAAATACAACATATATAATATATTTTAATGTTAAAATATAATGTAATATATAATCAATGTATGTTAAAACATAATATAAATAATAACAAAAATCTGTAATATGTAAAGTATACAATGTAATAGGAATATAATAGGTATGTATGAGTATAAATATATATATGATGTATAAGCGTGTGTGTATTATATATAAACATGTAGGATAGTTACACTTTATTAGGTGATGCGCAACTCACCCTAGATATAGAGTAGAGTAGTCGGACTTATTAAGTTTAAAAAAAAAAGATCAAAACGAAAATACAGCCTTAAAAGGGCACGGACCACGAGTCTGTGGTGATATAATTATATATTTAAAAAAAAAAACCCATCGAGCTTGGGCTTGTTTGATTCGTATTGACGAGTACTAGCTAGTGTGGATAATTTATATTAAACGATTACCCGTGAGAAGCCGGGGCGGATCGCTAGTTATACATATAAATAAACCTTCCTCTTGAATCACTCTATCTATTGCTGAAAACTGTTTCAAAATCCATTGCGTAGTTTAAATGATCCAAGCGTACAGAGACAGCGGGCGCGACTTTGTTTTATACTAGGTACTTATGTAAAGATACCTACTAACTGTAACATGGACGTCACAATCATGCGGAAAAATTAATTCCTGTCATCCGCTAACCGGTCTCATGAGACCGCTGTGGCTTTACGCTTTGTAATAATTAAAAAATACCCACACGAAAGAAAATGTATAAATTTATACTTTGCTTTTTACGGAATGAAAAAATATGCTTTGTATGTGAAATATATATATTTTCTTAAAGTTTTTTCGTGAGGGTATTTATAAAATTTTTCATAGCATGACGTCACACCTGTCGCATGCGACCGCCTGGGATGTGAGAAGTTACTTACTTAATATCCAGCGTCACGGTATCCTCAAAGTTAGTTAATATGGAATCGGCTGTATTGCAACGAATCTGGAACAAATCCCTACCTAATTCTATTGCATTACTCCAGGAACTGTGAATGTTTATTGCATTTATTTCTATTCATAACTACATGGAATTGATTTGGTGAATCTTATGAAACTGCTTAAGCTTACGCCTGTGAGCTAGCCACAAATTAAGTCATGTAGCCGATTGATTGTTATTCGAAAGTATTTGTTACTCGGGACTATGTTTGTGTGTGGTGTGCCGTGTTTGTGTGGGTGGGTGTGTGTGTGTGTGGCCCCTAAAATGACAAAACTTTTATTAAATGCTAATTTTTCTCATAAAAATCTACATTCTTTTTAAGAAACAGCTGCCGAATCAATTCATCCGCGTGGATATTTGATTCTAGAGAAAAAATCGAACTCGTGTGAAATTTTCACTGTCTATCTCATTTCAAAAATATTATTTACTTTTAATTACAAAAGCAATTTACTGTCCTAGAGGTGAAATTTGACAAACATGCAAACAGAAAGTGTTATTATCGTACTAAATGGAAAAATGACTTTATTTGTCTTCAAATGGCTTTTAATGGTGAAAGAATTATCAAATTCGTTTCGGTAGATTCATCTATTACGAGAAACTAAAAATATACTCATCAACTTTATCTAAGGATATTTTATTTACATTTAATATATGTAGTATCAGCGATAATTTTAAAAATACTGACAATATCTGTGAAATTTATTCAATGAAATGACGAAAGTTTATAATTTAAAGCAATTCATTGAAAAAATGCACATAAGTTGTCAATATTTTTAATTATGTTGGCTTATACTACTTGAAAAAAGGATAAATAAAATATCCTTAGATAAAGTTGATGAGTGTATGTCCTTTACAATACATATTCGAGAAAATGGAATTTTATCCTGATTTTCTATTTCGTCAACCGTGATTTTCACGACGTGAAGAATAGGATAGGAGTGTTCATTATTTTTCGAGCATCCAACCAAAGAAAAATAAAGTCAACAGAAAAACCTATTGGTAGTAGGACACAATAGCACAACGTTGTTTCAGCTTGTTTATAAAAAAAAAGTCTTTCCACTAAGCCAGGGCTTCACGTCAACTCGACTTAAACCACAATACATCAGGAGTAAACAGTGGAAGTGGTTGAAGCCTGATAAATGCAGGAACTATGGGGAAGGACAGGATAAAGGGGTTCCTTCGAACAAGCCAGTCCTTTTATTTATAAACATTCTTTATACATTTTGTTTGAATGTGTTTCTGGAATTTTCGAATTGATAAATGATTAGTAAATACTCGTATGTATATCAAATAATGACATGAAGTGGGTCAAAAAGTTGTGAACGTTTAAATTCAATAATGTTAAACTTGGAAAATATCAATAGACCCTGATGAGAAACTACTCTAAACCCTTGAGATAAATAATTGTACTTAAAGTTAACTTGCCATTATTTTTAAAAAAGAATAACACTGCACTCCAAGATTTTTTAAATTTCACTTGCCTGACCCCGGATTCGAACCCGCTTATAATTCAAAACTATTTTATTCTACGTATGTTCGCCGATTACTCGAAGACGCCTAAACCGATTTGCGAAATTCCCTTTTCGTTTGAAAGGCTTTTTTTCCAGTGACCACGAAAAATTTACACGATGAAAATACCACAACCGATCCGTAGTCACACCGTATTACCGTATTTATCCGTTGTCACACCATGCACCGGTGTGATTATGCATAATTTTACTTTAGTCACCTTGTCCACATCTTGACCAAACTGTCTTTAATTTTGGGTTCATATTACTGTTTATTTTCCCGTATTACCTGTTTCAGTACATGTATGGATATATAAGGTACTTTTAATTAAGTTTCTAAATTATAAACAAACAAACTTTTGTAAACAAACTTTTGTATTTAGGTTTATTTATAATATTTATATATTTTATGCGGGTATTGATTTATGACTATTATGTATATTTATAGCAGATTTTTTTGTTTATTCTAGTCCCCATTATACAATTTTTAGTAACATCAGCTAGGGTTAGCTAGATAAAAACCCTTTCAGGGATAAGTCCGTCTTTGGACATATACCTAATTGTTTTCATGTACTATGTTTATATTTAACAAATAGTTTATATAGTGTATATGTATTAAATATTTTTATAATCTAGTATTAACACAACATTAACCACTATTATAGAAATGCAAAATCTTCTACTTTATCCAGTAATATAACGGATATGACGTTATATGTTTATGTACTCCAGGATGACCCACATTCCCATACCGGATTCCACAAATAAGAGAGCAAAAGTAAACAACATGAGATACAGACTTCAGTGGCGCTTCTCACGGTTGTTTGCTGAATGAGTTGTTTTTAATGAGCATTGTGTTCGTTGTTGCCGTAGGAGTTTAGGGAATCAGCATATTAAGCAAAAGTATCATAAGAGTACAGATGCGAAAATGTCTTATCAATGTTCAAGTTAAATCGTGTTTCTCGTTAGATTCACGGTTTTGCACGTTAAAACTAATATAGTACAATCTTAATATTCTAATAATAAGGTCGTCAACGGTTGTGTTTCCAACAGTTAATTAACATTTATGGACGAATTTTAAGAATTGTCGATTTGTCAAGAATCTATTTATGGTCTTTTTTATACATTAGAGTGATAAGTTTCATTTATTTTTAATGTTATAAGCAAACGCTTTACACCGCTTAGACATATTTACACTCCATTAAACAATTAACACTTTCTTAACGTATCCTTATAGTATCTAAGTGTTCACTTTACTGGCAGTTTAAAATAAGTTCCGCTTGCACTTAACTTCCGAAGAACGCTGCATTGTAATTAAACTTTAGAAGTTCTGAAGGTTAGCGGAAGTTGCAAGGCTTTCTTAAAGATATACAATACAACACTTAAGCTCATTTAAATTAAGGCTACATTTTAATGGTGGTTAAGAAGTGCAAAAAGCTTAGAGACAAGATTGGAGACTTTCCTCAAAAATACTTTGGGAATTTTTCTTCGTTTTATGTCTCGATACTCATTTAAAATAAATTAATGTTTTCAAAAGGTGTAAAATATTTATCGAAGGAATAATCTGTTGCTTCATATATACTTACGAATTGTGTCTGAGACAATAATTAAAATACGCGGGAAATAAGTATAATGTAAGAATTGTAAAATAGTATGGTGCGCGATAAGTAAAGCGATCGGACAGAAACCTAAGATTAAAAAAAGCGTAGATACATCATCATCATCACAACTTATACAGAATGGAAAAAAAGGCCGTGAATGGAGGAAAAGTACCTTTAATATTGAGAAAACTTTACAATAAAAAAAAAAATTCTTGGTCTCTCTCTAATTTAAGATACTATGTTGCTTAAAAGAAATTAATCCTTATGAATGACTATTTCGGTTGGTATCATAAAGTACAGGATTTTTTTCCACATTTCACCGGTTCGATTTTTGGCTCAAGCAGGTGATTTTTCAAAAATTCATAAATGCAGTTTTAATTATTTTTGAATATAAAGGAATGTTTCCTTTCATTAAAATTTGCCATCATCAATATTAAGGATAATTTTTCTCCAACCACGGTCTTTTTTTCACCGTGTATATGTCCCCACTAGGGTTGTTACGAATATTCGCATTCGCATAAGCGAATGATTCGCATCATTTTGAGCATTCGCTTCAACATTCGCATTCGCATCAAATGATGCGAATGTTTTGCGAATGCGAATGTATACGGAAGTCGTGCGTGACGTGTCGCCGATCGCGCGGTCGGTCGCCGCGTTGAGCCGTGCCCTGCGGCGCTTGTTGTTGTCTTCCCAATATGGCGTTTTGATTCGTTTTCGTTCGACCAATAGGAAGAAAGCATTTGACATTTCTTTCACGCGGATTGTATGCATGCAGTTACTTGTTTTGATTTGTTAGACGACCCTTAGAAATCGCCTCATGGATGGGTGAAAATGCAGCAAAACTGCTGTTCCTAAAATACAATATTCCGCTTTTGAAATTTGAGTATTGAATTTGTGCCTTTTTTTGGGAGGGGGGAAAATGCATTGACGCATTCCTCGTGGTCGAGCCAAACCACGAGGATATGTGGGACTCCCCAGACCGTACACAGCCCGGGCCTACCCACTAAAAACCCCCCTAGCAGCTCTCCGTCCGTCACAAGACAGGGGGAAGGGGACAACAGCCAGGCCTTATTCCCGCTGACCTCCTGCCTGTGACACGTCCGTTGCCGGACTCCTCATCTAGCTCTGCTACTTTGTAGAGCGGCACAGAATTGCGCCGCTCTACACCCCGAAATTGTTTTTTTGCCGCGCGGGTGAGCCGAAGCTCGGGGAAATCCCCAACGGGCGCGGCGAAGCGCCACGGCGAGAAGCTCGTCCTCATCCTCCCTACCACCAGAGGTAGCCGCCGGAATCGACTTCCAGCGAGAGCCACACCTCTTCTTAAGATAAGAAGAGGGGACTTCGCCCTTCTCCGCATGAAGCGGGTGGCCACTCGAAGTGGCCCGCCGGGCTAAGCCCGGCCATCCCACGCCCCCCCCCCCCTCCATGGGGGTCCTTTCGTCAGACAATTAGCCCGCGGCAGAGAATCTGCCGGGTTGCCCAGGGTGCACCAAGTGGAGGTGTCTGACATCGCACCCCGAGAGATTGAATTTATGCCTGTCACTATCACATAAAGCTAATTAAAACTATCTAAAATGGTATATCCCTCAGTTTTTTCTAATTACCTAATAAAAATTATTAATAATTCATTTATTTGTTTTTTTTAAATTACCTGATTTGATATCTAAAGTAAACATTCGCATTCGCATTCGCAACATTCGCACTCCAAACATTCGCATTCGCATTCGCGAATGTAGAAAATATGACATTCGTAACATCCCTAGTCCCCACCGAGGGTTTGGAGCCTACCATAAGTTTTCAACCTGTATATGTCCCCACCGAGAGTTTGGAGCCTACCATAAGTTAGGGTGTTTAGGCCATAGTCAACTCTTGGCTCAGTGGCTCAGTGCGGATTGGTCGACTTCACATACACCTTTGAATTTCTTCGCAGATGTATACAGGTTGCCTCACGATGTTTTCCTCCACCGTAGGAGCGTCGGCGTCGGACAAACGAACATAAAATATGTAAGATAACCTACATATGTCATATAACTAGAGTTCTATTATGTCTGTTAGATACGAGTATGTATACCACAAAATGGTTCAAATGCGATCGCATTTAACTAGTACACGCTAAGTTCAATATACGATTTAGACCACACATATCTGTCTACTTTTTTTGCAAGCATCATCGTAAGGTTTGCCACATAATTATGTATCTCGTTTTGGATTTTCTCACCTAACAGATATAACAATAGGTAATTATGTTAGATTCACAATGAGGTTCTGTTGAAGCTTAATCTTTGCTTAACATGCGCTAAGCTCAGTGCCAAGGTTACGTGTTTATCAGCAAACCCAGATTGCAACACTCCCGAGTCCACGAGCAGAGGCGGTATCGTAAAACAATTAACTGGAACATCGCATTTTCTATGGAATTTTACTTTTAATATTTACAGAGACAAAGCTATTGAGTACATACAGCTGCATTACCACACATTAATCTCGAATAGTTAAATATATTCTACTGACGTACAAGCTCAATTTTGCTGCGTATTGTTGTTACGCAAAATCGATGTAGGTAACGTGACCAATTATTGTGACAACCTTACGAACAAAAAAGACAGACATCAAAATACGTTTTTTCAAGATTTGATATATTTTTCATACAAGTAAGATATCAGAGAAAGGGATGCCCACCTGATAGTAAGTGCCTATTGTCACCTATAGTTCATGTGATTTTAAATAGTTTTAGCAAATCATACATCGACTCCAATGTACGTTGCCAGCATGTGACGTAAGATGCCGCGGTCATCTGGAAAATGCAACTGGCTTCCAAAAAGCTTGGCGTGCTCAACAGATCCAAGCGGTACTTACAGAGATACAGACGGTATTGAACCCATAAGTTTGAGGAAAGGCTTTGCCTCATTGTATTTTACCGTCTGTACAACGGGGTGTGCTCTGAAGCTCTGTTCGTTATGACGCCAATGGCCACGTTTTACCTTCGCACCGTTCGCCATCGGAAGGGAGTTCATCCTCACACTTTAGAACTAAAATGGTTAAGTATACGGTACGGTTCTCGAGACACTTTCGCCCGCATACGCTCAGGCTGTGGAGTGCACTCCTTTCTGGGGATTTCACGGAGTATTGGAGAGGCGGTGATCACTTACCATCATGTGACCCATATGCTTGTTTGCCACCTTTGTGGTATAAAAAGTGTCAAGTCACAGTACCCATTAATTTCACTGCCTGTCTTACCTGTCAATCCGGAACATAGTAATGCAAGTACCACTGCTCGATGGCAGAAATAGATAGGATAGGGATAAGTACTAGTATTGAGTTTCTTCTCATAAAGTTGAGTGCCTAGATTTCTTTTGATGTATATGTGCATTTCATTGTTATCAATAATTGATGTGTCAACCACCATTACAATAAATATTAAATTTTGCTCAAACCGAATTAGCTACGTATGAAGGGCAACCAGAGTCTGTTTACAACTAGTCGGATGTCAGATAATGATTGATACCTAGTGAAGAGGAAGGCATTATTTATTCTCAGAACAATAAGAAAATAATTATCTCATCCGGCCACAACTGAACGATCCGATAGGTACCGGATATCCCGTACGTCTAGAAATTGAACTGTCGCGCAGTAAGCTGAACCTAATTACCCTGAGAGCGCTTGTAGACGTCCGTTTTTTTCACCGGATAACGGACCGTCAATAAACGGCTATCCTTGTATACATATTTTTTTTACCGGATGGATGGACTGCCTTCTATATGCGTTAGTTTTGAACTGGTAGTCAGAGATTACACACGTGTGAAATGTCGAATAATAAGAAAAAAAAACTCGTATTGGCCTACTATTTGTACAAGAAGAAACAAAAAGAAATAGAAAAACGTAAAAGGTCATCATGGGTGCATCCTATATTATTGGAAAGGGAAAAATATGGTGCATTTCAAACTCTTTTTACGCAGTTGGAAGAAGATGAAACTAAATTTTACAATTATTTTCGGATGAAGAAAGAAACCTTTCAATCATTATTAACAGCCATATATAATAAAATAAGACACGAGGATACTGACATGCGTAAATCTATTTCCCCGGCAGAGAGATTAGCCGTTACGATAAGGTATGTTAAAGAGATGTTCAATTTCAAATTATAGAAAAGGGGATTGATTACCTGTATTAATTAAAACAAAATTTAGTAGGTAGTAATTGTTTTATTATACTCAAAAAATAAATTAAGGAGTTTTAGAAAAATCGAAATCGTAATCAGGCAATGTGATTGAACTTAATTCAGTAATTGAAGATTGGGAATCATCTTGCTGCATGAGTTCTTGAGGCATCCTGAATGTGGATGGAATGAGTTCTGTTGGCTGATATTCATAGGGCATCCTGGATGTCGATGGAATGGGTTGTGTTGGTTGATATTCGTGTATCCTGTAGCCTCGATTAATATTGTCGTCCGGCAGCGTCAACACGCACCAATACACTGGCGTGGATGACCGCCATTTCTTACACCGGACCGGTGTCCGTCGCGCCGAGGGGAAGGGGTGGTGCATCCGGCGTAAATTGTTCGCCGGACCGATGTCCGGTGCATGTACACACATTCATTATAATTCATACACCACCGCGAATCCGGCAAAAAACACGGTCCGTTATCCGATGAAAAAAACGGACGTCTACAAGCGCTCTTAAGCTTCTGACGAATGTTATCATGCATGTATGTTACAAATAAACACGTTGTAGGCACGCCTGGCGCCGCACACACGGCGGTAGCCCATTGTTATACAGAAATACACTTCAATTGTTATTAAAAAGGCAACACTAGGTTTGGAAAGCATTTGTACGCCATATATTTACCCTATATAGCTTGAAATTTAGGCTATTAATAAAAATTCGACGCGATCGTGTACTCAAAATTGTGATTGCAATGGCTATATTGTAAGATTTAAATGGTAAATTGTCACATATGTATTATGCGTTATACATAATACATATTATGTGCTAATTTTCTATTCGTTTTAAACTGCGTTTTGGGAAATATATTTTTTCTTCAATAAGTGTGAATTTTATTTAGGAAATTACTCTGAGAAAAAAATGATGGCTTTAGATTTTCTTGTATTTTTTGTAATGATACATCGTTATTAAAGAGAAGAGACTGAACTAATGACCCGGCTACGCATTTATTACCATTACCTTAGTGGATATACACTTACGTGTAATGAAATCGTACCTGTACGCTTTGGTTCAGAGTTCGACAAATCAAAATCTATCATCAATAAATAAATAAATAAATAAATAGAACACCTAGGTGAACCAGGAGTACAGAAAGTTAACCGTGGAACACCTAGATGAACCACTTTGGTGTTCCACGGGTCAGAAAGGCTTTTAACCCTGTTTGTTAAACGAGAGCCTAGATTACATTAGACCAGTTTTTGATTTACAACCGACTTCAAAAAAGGAGGAGGTTCTCAATTCGATGCGTATGTTTTTTTTGTGTGTGTATGTTACGCGATTACGCCGCCAATTGTGAACTGATTTTCAAAATTCTTTTTGTATTCAATAGAGTATACTCCAAAGGTAGTCCGATGGTCACCAAAGTTAGGATCTGATGATGGGATCCTATGAAAATCGAGGGCTAATTTAATACCAATAAAATTAGGGTTGCTTTCACAAAAAAGATTTCATTCACTAAAAAGTTAAAAATAATATAAAAATAGGAACAGACAACATCATACTTCTATATTGAAGTCGGTGACAAATTTTAAGACTTTCTAGGAGATCATCGTTTGGCACCGACTTCAATATAGAAGTGTGATGTTGTCTGTACCTATTGTTATATTATTTTTAACTTTTCAGTGTTTTTGAAGTCGGTTTTTATTTTTTGGAAAATATTTTTGATGTACTGATTTTTGATGTTTATTGATTTGACAAACTGAAACTAAAATTTTTAAAATACCAAATTTTTTTTTTGAAAATCGGCTGAATAAAAGACTTATAAATCTGTAGGAATAAACAATATTTGAATAAGTATTGAATTAATTAACTTTTTAACACTTTGCACAGTCACAGCAGAGATTGCGTATAACAAAAAAATTTGAAACAGGGTTTTCAAAAGTAATAAGTCTACTGTCAGCAACACTTCTTTTATCCATGTTCAGAGTATGTTGAAATAAAGCTTATAAAATATACTTTCAAACTATATTTACAGTTTGTGTTTATATTTTTTTTTGTAAATATATATAATCTTTATTGCACACATGGACATTACAAATCAAACATTTTAGACAAGACACTAATATGTGTACAAAAGTCTTATCGCTAAAAGCGATCTCTTCCAGACAACCTTAGGGTGGACATGGACGACTATGAAATGAGAGTCGATTATGTGCACAGCATCAATGAATATATAAATACATATTAGATACAAAAAACTATAAATATATATAAACAAAAAATAAATATTTATATAAAATATATACAAAAATATATAAACTTTATCTATATTTTATAAATAATGGTGGACATACTAATTGCATGAAAGCGACAGATAGTACTTGGGCCCGGTCTCGTAATAATCGGTGTTCTAGCAGAATTATCAGAGAAGTAAAGTTTTTTTTATAGTTATTAAAATGCAATGAAGGAAATACATTATGCGTTAATTTAGTGTGTAGGACTTTTTTTTCTCGGGGGAAAATGCGTAACCGCACCGTACCCGCCGTTGGCTACACGGCGAGCGTGTGTGGGGCTCTCCCGGCTCTCCAGGCCTACCCACTAAAACCCCCCGGTGTTCTCCCTGCCCTTTTAGGCGCGCTAGGTAAGGTCCATAGTGTGTAGGACTTATAGTAAAATATGTTATGGAAACTTCATGTCCAAGTCCCAGTGTGTAGGACTTGAAGTTTCCATAACATATTTTACTATTTACTTAAATGCTATTTTTAATGTCTGTTTAAGGCTTTAAATATACCCATATTTATATTCCACGCGTTTAAGGACATATTCATGCACTCGTCACGTAAAAAATATGACCAAACCATGAAATATATATATAAACATTTATTCTCAAATCTTTCACAATGATCTTTACTGGTTACTTTTTCCGAAATGTTTTAGTTTCCTTATTTAAGGTGGTTCAAATAGTACAATTTTTTTTAATTTCACCACTGTTTAAATATTACCTTTTCTATGAGAAATCATCCTTAAGCGTAATCACTTTGAAACGAGCTATTATTAAAGCAAATAATAAAAAACAGTATTTACAAAATCATTATAGGTAAATTTTATTTCCCTCAGTTCTGTTACGATTTCGCAGCGGCAGCGTAAACTCTCGATAAGTTTTCATTCTATAAAATTTACCTATAATGATTTATTTACCGTCGAGGACGGGGAGCAAGAGCAACTTTAGTAGCAGTTGGGAGAAAGTGCTTGCGATTCGTAGTTTGCAATTGTGGTCCCCACGTAAGGCTGTGATCCATGAAATGTCGCAAATTTATGACACAGTTGCTGGTTGCTATTTTGACACCGTTAAATAAAACATCCGGAAGTTGCAGCTAATCAATTTTTGACACAGTTCTTGGGCTGCCTAGGTTATATACGTCAACGGCTGCCTACAATGATGAGCTGGGTCTATACCGATATTTCCAAATCGAAACCTATGAGGTGGGCCGATTTCATTACACGTAGGTGAGTGTAGTAAATTGAATCAATGTTTTACAAAATTTTCTAATATAGTCATATTAATATTCGGTAATGAAAATTAAAACATTTTTATGCAAAACAATACACGAAAATGTAGTATACCTACTCGTATATAACACATATAGGAGAAATTCGGATGTATCGTACCAGTTTTTAGTGTTTACAAACCAAGATAACCAAGTGTAGTGTCGATAAATAAGCTCGCACCGCCATATGTTCAAAATAATGATCATTATCATCAAGAATATTTAAGAAGAACACGTTGTGTAATTTGCCCCCACTAATAATGACTGCTTTATCCCTAGAAAGATAGTCTGTGTAAAATTGACGCATGCAATTTTGAAATTTTGCTCCCTCGCTCTAAATAGTGCGAATTCGCCGCTATACATTTCAGACATCTCACCCATCGCGCCGATCTCGTGTGCGGCACATTCGTTGCTGCGGCAAGTATTGGCACAGATAATATAATACTACAGTAGTATTGGCAAATTTGAAATATAACGACTCCGTGGGTCAAAATGAGGCATGATTATCTTTTACTTTATCTTGATGATTATTATCTATTATTTTGTGTTGTTTTTGTATTTAATAGCCATAAATTGTTATTATTTCATCGTATTTTATATTTTAATGTTATATTTGTTGATATGCTGACTGGAAATCATAATGATGAGTCGAAATATTGTAGATAAAGCTATGATGACCGTATTTACTTTGATCAACCCCTCATACTTATCTCTTATAAGCCAAAGCCAGCTAAAATGGTTTACTTGTTATCTTGAAATGAAGACGCCGTTGTCAATGAAACTACTGACAAACCGGAAATGATTATGTATCATACATAACATAATCAAACAAAAGGCGGCGTGGATACACTTGATCAAATGTGCGCTCTGATTGAGAGTACCTAATAGGAAGACAAATTGATGGCCTATGGCTTTTTTCTATGGAATAATAAATATTGCATGCATTAATGTTTAAATATCATATGTAGCTATCATGCCAGTAGTAAAGTAAAGTAAAGGTTCTAAGTTGAAAAAACTTCACGAAAAACTTTAGCTTGGCAGTAACATCGCCTTTTATGGCTAAGAGACTAGAAACTCCTACACTAGGGAGATGTTTGCGGAAATTATCCAGTATGTTGCCGTTGTAATGAAGCTGAAGAGCCTGTACCTATCGAAGAATTGTACTAACTGAACATATTGCCCTCTGAAATAAGGTCGTGCAAAGGTAAATGTGTCGTGCAATAAATGCAAAAAAGTTATTTGTCGCGAGCATAACATTGATATGTGTCTAGGCTGCATCTGACTGATATGTGTTCTTAATGTGTGTAAAGTTCCCGTTTTATTTATTTAGTATATAAGTCGAAATAACAGATTATGAGTAGGAAACAAGTGATAATTATTCAAAGAAGTAAGATTCCTATGTTTTTTTGAATATTGAAGTAGTTTATATATTTTTACTTTTGTGTAATAACTGAATATAAATATTATTTAAATTGCGGTATAATTTCATATAATTTCACTGGGATATTAAAATTAGTTTATATTAATTAATTTTAATATTTTCAAATAAAATATCAAAATATAGCCGGTTGAATTGTATGCGTCAATTTTACGCATGCTATCTTTTACGTATTACAAAATATGATTATCTTTCTAGGGTCTGATACAGGATAATGGTCAAGTTCACAGTGCTCGCTCAGTCCAAGCATAATTATTTGAAACATGTGTGTATAACAGTGATGCAGTGGCCAGCAAGATCCCCAGATATGAATCCTAAAGAGCATGTTTGGGACGTCTTAAAGAGAAGCGTTAAATCCAGAACGCCACCCCCTAACAACCTGAGAGAACTGCAAAACGTATTACTTGAAGAGTGGCAGAGCTTGTCCCAAGATACAAGCAAATTTTGTTATCTATTATAGATAACATAATTTGCAGCATGCCCAGGAGGCTAGAAACGTTAGTTAGGGGGGACAACACGTTATTAGTCATTCATTTATTTAAAGTTGAAATTGAAATTTTAGTAATCTTTAATTTACAACATTGTTTGTGTTTCCACAAAATAGAGAAAAATGTGTATTTTTTATTTTCATTGGTTTTTAAAAAATTAACTAAAAACTTCTTAAAGTCAATGTTAAAAGATGTTTTTCAGTTGGTTACATCATGTTTGAATATTTTATATATTACTAGCTGTTTCCGCGAACTACGTTTCGCTATAATAAAAAAATAGTTTACAACCTATTCTTAGACCTACCGACCATACACCAAAAGTTTAACAAAGATCGGTCGAGCCGTTTCGGATGAGTTCGGTAACAAACACTGTGACACGAGAATTTTATATATTAGATATTATATTAACTAACTGTGTCCGCGAACTACGTTTCGCCATAATAATCACCTAGGGGTATAAAAAATAGTTTACGACCTATTCTCAGACCTACCGAAATATACACAAAAAAATTCATAAAGATCGGTCAAGACGTTTCGTATGAGTTCGGTAACAAACACTGTGACACGAGAATTTTATATAAGTATATTAGAAGATATACACGTTATTTTTTCTATACTCTGCCTTTTTTAATGTTCCGCTTATTGTACCGATGTGTGTAGTATGTTACAAAGATATTTTACAAAAAATAAAAATCGACTTCAAAAACACTAAAAAATTAAAAATAATATATGAATAAGTACACACAACATCACACTTCTATATTGAAGTCGGTGTCAAACGATGATCTCCTAGAAAGTCTTAAAATTTGGCACTGATTTCAATATAGAAGTGTGATGTTGTGTGTACCTATTCTTATATTATTTTTAACTTTTCACTGTTTTTGAAGTCGGTTTTTATTGTTTGAAAAATATTTTTATTTTTATCATTTTAGTGAATGAAATCATTTTAGGTAATTTATACCAGCTCACCGAAGAAGCTCACCGCAGGTGAACTGGTTTGAAATTCAGGGCCAAGGTCAGGTCAGGTCAGGTCAAGTCCAAAACTTAACGATCCTTCCATCATCAGCTCAGTTCATGACTACCAGATGCAAACGTGAATAGCTTTGGAAAAAAACATGAAACACATTGGATGTACCTACAAAATTAACGATTTTTCCTCGATTTTCAAGAGATTCCATCATCAGATCCTGACTTTGGTGCGAGTATACTCTATCAAATATATTCTATCAAACACCACCCCACGAGTAATTTTGAAAATCGGTCTACAATTGGCGAAGTAATCGCGTAACATACACACAAAACACGTTGGGCATACCTAAAAATTTAAGAATTTTTTAGAGAATTCCATCATCAGATCCTGACTTTGGTGACCTTGGGACCACCCCAGGAGTATACTTTATCGAATATAAAAAGAATTTTGAAAATCGATCCACAATTGGCGGCGCAATCGCGTAACATACACACCAAAAAACATACGCATCGAATTGATAACCTCCTCCTTTCCTGAAGTCGGTTAAAAAGAATTTATTGAATAAAAAGGATAGAATAGAAAAAAATCACTCATTGTAAAAAGGATCTAATAGTACAGATAGTCACAAGTAAAACCCCACGTCTCTTTATTAAGCTTTTTAAGCTTTGCTCTCATCTTGAGCAGTCTAGTAACTCATCATTACGTACCAATCTGTCGAATGCTTAGATTTTTGCATGTCCCTAAAAATTGTTGCAATAATATACGAAACAAGTTTTTACACTGACGCTTACGTCCCATTGGAGCGCCCAATTGTTTTTTTTTATTCTTTTTATCTTAATACCGTAAAAATTTCCTCGCCTCTCGCCAATAACTTATCTCAGTAGAGAAAAATTAAAAATTTTATATTCCTAAATAAAGTACAAGCATCGAATGAGCCGTACGTAACTTAATACGCTCGGAAACCGGATAGCAGACAGTATGGCGCGGCCTAACTTTTCTTTTTTTAATTTTTCTTTCTTTTTTGTAGAAAAAGCCAAAGGACTTTTATCTTGGTTCGTGTGTTATTTTTTTAAGCGGACCTTTTTGTAGCGTGTGTGATCTCAACGGTTGACGGAGGAATTGTTTTGGTGGTTTGAATTGATGCTTAAAAAACTTGATGAGGCGGATGCGTCAGTAGTTCGACAACCTGCCTATTTATGCTTACCTGATAATGCGTGCTTAATACCGAGACGGGTGGTTCATTTTTTTATAATTACAATAGCGATTATTTAATATTAAAATGCTTTATGCAAACGCGGTAAAATAATTCAACTCGGCAGCTCTATTGAACGAATGTACCTAAACACTACAATAAAATCATCATTTGCACTATCAGAATCACCAAATGACTGTATTTGAAGTATAATTTTACAATAATAATACTAATTAATAGTTTGCGAAAAATTTACAGAAAAATATTACACATATATACGAGTACAGCTGTATTATTATAGTGCTATTTACGGTATCTTTTAACCTTACGTTAGTTGTTACAATTCCTGGAACACCCTTACATGTGAAATTCGTTAGGAATAACATTTTACAAATGTCAGCAGAGAGCATGAAAAACTCCACACATTGTTTGTCCGTCTGTCCGTCACCTGAAAGGGCTGAACCCTTCCGCGCATGACAAATATTTTGCTACTCGACACCCATCTTCATAATGAGCGCTTAAGATAAATATCCAGCCATTTCTGTTTTTTAATTCTTCTGCTTCGAATCTATTTTAACAACATCAGCTAACTTATTAAGACCATAGAGCTAAAAGTTACCTTAAATAGATGTTTAGTTTTATAGAGCGACATATTGATATTTGTGAAAACAACCTACATTTAAAATGTTAATTTGAGAGAAAATGTTATAATTGTCGCGAATTTTATCCTTAGTTTAATTTGTTTTTAATTATATAAGTTTTAAGAAACCAAAGGGCTCATTGTATAATCTATTCTTTTGTTAGCGATTAAGTTATTTCTAACACATAGAATAATTAATTATGCTTCTGATTCAGTAGTTAAATAACAAAGAATATGTAATTAATCAATGTTTGTGAAAATACTGTCAGTTTACTCATGACGAAATAAACCATCACAAATTTTAATGGCGTAACTAATCATTTCTCACGGCAACATTAAATAATACCTTAACCTTACTATACACGACCCGTCAACAAACTGTATTTGAGATATTGATTATTTAAATTCAAAGTAACAAAACCGTAATGCTGAAGTTTGATTGTTAAAAGATGTTTTCGAATATTTTTGTAAAGAAGCTGATGAGCGTTAAGCCATAGTTTAGAATCGTTTAGTTTTTCAGACTTACGCAAATTAAATGGCCAAACAGTGCCTACTCGAAAACAGGACGATTTCAAAATGTTGGGTTGTTTAAAAATAAATGGCGGTCTTCTGAAAAAAAAAAACTTTTACGTTTATTTTGACGTAATGTTTCTTTTGTTTTTAATGAATGTTGTTTGTCATTTGAAAGTGATCGAATTTCTCTTTGGTTAGCTGTTATCATTTACTCATTATTTTATTGTAAACATCGTGTTTATTAATTTTATAACTTAACATGGAAAATAAGCAATTGCGTATCATCTTCTTGTACGATTTTAAACTGGGTCACAAAGCAACGGTAGCAAGTCGCAACATTAACGGCGGATTATGGCAAAGGTACCTATATTTTCACCAAATGCATTTAAAACTTCGACAACTTCATAGGATCAAAAGGATCAATTTTGCTTCACGACTACCACTTCTTTAAACATTTGAACCACTTTTTATAGGATAAATGTTTTAGAAACCAAGACGACGCGACGCCAAAAACACCTTCAATGATTTCATCGTTTCCAGAACTCCGGAATTTTACAAGAGTAGCATAAACAAGCTTGTATCTCATTGGTCAAGATGTATTTAATCAAATACTTCTTATTTTGATAAAGTTTTGTTGTACTTACATATTAAAAATTTAAGGTTAAAACCCGCCATTTATTTTTAAACAACCTAATAGTTTTTCAAGAGCCTTAACTTTCATTCCATTTATAATAGCCTAATGTCAAATAAATTTTCAATGCAAAATTAATTCTAGTTAGCTGTTATTATGAATTTCAACACAAGTAGGTTTCTACTAGTTAAATAGATATACTTATATTTGTGGGATAAATTTTCCGTTGCTCCATTTAATTAGAATGTATAAACGTGCAATTATGAATAGTTCCTATTTTGTTGATTGGTATGTCCTGTAACATTGGCGCACTGTGCCCTAATAGGATGTAGTAACTCAAATCTCGTTTTGTGGTATAATATTGTGTAGGTGTATTATCTTGCCTAAGCGTAGAACCTATTTGTGAATAAATTGCATACACTGTTTAAGGATACCTAAGTGAAATTCGCAATGTAGAAAAAGAAAAAAAAATGTCACAAATACCCAAATAATTTAGGTATGAACAAATCCTTTCCAATACCTTAAAAAAACAGTATATTTTTATTGTTGCTTCTGCGAAAGTAGATCGTTTTGATTGAAAAGTTCTTAATACATAGTATAATCCGTCTGTCATCCGGTAAAGAGCAACAAATTGTTAAATAAATTACATACATGCGTTTGTCGATTTATTAAGCAAATGTAAGAACATTATTTATACTTATTTCACCTTATCCTTCATTGTTACATTTAAGGTATTATCAGCCTTTAGACAAATAGAAATAAAAACTCGAGTGTACACTAGAATTCTTACCATCATGTCATTAATACGGAAGAATTTAACGGCCTTTAAGAAGCCAATCACAGAACGTAGATTGATTTTCAAATTTTCGTTGACGCAGTATGGAGTTCTGATTGGACTATTGTTCTAATTTTTCGAACAGAAAATCAAAGCTTCAGTTCAACTGCTTATAATAGTGCTTTCAGAATGTATACAAGGCCATCATACTGACGTAAAGCCAGGACAAACTATAAGACGTAAAAATCGTCGTTTACGGGTACACGGAAGTGCGAAATAAGTTATTCCAGAAAACTATTAATCATATGATGGTATACTCTTTATCAACTATGTGCCGATTTAATATGTTAAAATACTAATAATACCGTATTGCTAAGAAATGTCTATAATAGCAAAACATTGTACGTGCAAACTACATAATTATTAAGTCAATATAACTTAAGGTATTTTTTATCCCGACTGGCCAATATATTATCTTTAATTGTGTTATTAGTGTTGTCGTAAGTTAAACGAATTACTTTTGTGGCAGCTGTATAAACTGTATGTTTTCATAGAAACCGACCTAATGATGTCATTTAGTATCATAGTTCTTCACTGAGGCTGCACTATGTACAATACTTCTTAGATTTACACCGTTGTGATTATAATAATGATGTTTGTGTTCTCATCAGAATTATTTAAAATATGTTAAACAATTTTAATCATATCATAGTAGTAATAATTTGTTACAAATGAATACTACTATGATAAGTACTTGTAGTGTTCACAATGAAAGTAACTTCAACTTATTAATCAACTATCCAAATCATACCCAAAATTAGTATAATCATAAAAAATATTAATGATTCTTTGTGATCATTATTATTACAACTCATATACACCGAAGGGCTCGATCGAGCCTACCCTAAGTTAGGCTGTTTAGGCCTTAGTCAACACACTGGCACACAGTGCGGATTGGTCGACTTCACATACACCGTTGAATTTCTTCGCAGATGTATGCAGGTTGCCACACGATGTTTTCCTTCACCACAGGAGCTTCGCACAAATGTACATAAGAAATTCGAAAAACGACTTATTGTGTAGTGAAATAAAAAAAATAACTATTCTTAATTATTTCAATAATAAAAATTCTTGCGTAAAACGACTAATCAGTGGGAGCAAAGTTATCGATGACCGTAATGCCGTTCCAATACTGCGTCCGAGATAATAAAAACAGTTTTTTTTACAGTTTGTGCGATGAAAAGGAAATTTGTTCAGTTGTTTCCACAGGCCACCTATCAGAAGCACATGTTCATTATAGGAACTAGCGGCCCAAAAATGAAACGAACCGAGTCTGTCAGTAACTCGATATTTTTGCACCGATTAAGGGAATATTGTAAAAAGTGTATTTTTCTTACGAATCGTTCGCGCATGTGCGTTGCGGTTTTGAATTACGAATTTATCGAAAAAAAACATAGAAACTTTTTTATTACCTGTCACCTTTCCCTGTGAAATATGGACCACAATCGTAGAAAGGGTCAGCGGACATTGTTAATTTTTTCGCTCCGTCAAAAATTATTGCCGCTTGTGTCAACCCTTTTGGTATTGGATGACCTTTTCTGAAATCGACAATAATTCCATTTAGTTTATTTGTGACCTTTTCCTTTAAAAATCAGTTTAATATTGTTATTCTACAGGTCGGTCTATTTTTTTGTAAATTTATTTTTCTTTGTTATTGAGAGATGTATAAAAGTTTTTATTTAAATCCAAACACGCATCCATTTTTTTTAATATAAGTATTCGGAATCGACTCTTAAAAAATTCAAAGAAAACTTATTGTAGGCTCGTCAATTCCCAAAAATCCTTTTTTTTAACACTTGTTTCAATATTTTTAGTACTCCTTAATTTAATACATGCGTATTAGAATTTGACCCAAAACAAACACCAGAATAACTTAAAATAACACGTCTCTCGCTCTAAACAGTATTGATAGAATTATTCCCGGAACCTGTTCTGGAGTTATACTTTCCAATATCAGCTCACCTGAAGAGTTATTAGAATAAAACTATTCAATAAGTTCCCATTATACCGGGTGATCAATCTAAATGGGTCAGTAGGGAGAAATCAGAGACTATGAGAGATAGCGAAATCTGTTCTTAGTAACCATGGCGTCGATTTTAGATTTAATGATAATGGCATTCAAATTTTTTAGATTTTCATACATACAGGGAATCGAACCTGGTCAAAATCTCTGTACAAATTGTTATAAATTCTACAAATTTTTTTCGTAGTAATTGTTGATGGTGGATTCAATCGAATTAATTTATCTAAAGAGACACCTTCGATTTTCTCGTGATCCCATCATCAGATTATGACTTGGTGACAATGGAACCCTCTTGGAGATATACTCTTTCGATTACAAGAAAGATTTAAAAAATCGGCCCACAAATGGCCGGCGCCGATTCGTCCCTTTATATGGAGTCGGGCTACTGTATCGTTCTCTATATTGTGATAGAACCAATCCCCTTATTTGAAATCGGTGGCTAAAAATGTAATGTCCTGTAACTAAACGGCTAGTTATTTTTATTCGGTTTTTTGAATACAGGGGCCCAATTCAGCTAATAAGCTACAGCTGAATCGAAACTGAATCGTTGCGGTCGACCAATCGGAGCGCTTATATTGTCTTTCAACTGCTCGACGTGATAATGTGGCGTTCTGATTGGTCGATCGCAACGGTTCAGTTTCGATTCGGCTGTAGCTTATTAGCTGAATTGGGCCCCTGGCTATGGAAGTCATTAGTGTACACAAGTTTTATTGTCGTATCTCTACCTTATGATGTAGAGTTGCAGTGAAATATTAAACAACAATGACTACCTATGTCCCGAACACTTTTTTCGGTTACAGTGTAGACATATGACATATCAATGATAAAATCGTTGTCTAGAAATAGGTATATATTTCAATCACAATATAAAATTTAAGTTAATTGCGGATCACTATTTACATAATAACTAGCTTTTATATCCTTTCCTATACTTATCTTGTTGAGATTAAGGTTGAACACAATATGGGGGCCTCAATTCTGCTAAGGTTGAGGGAATACTCGTATCATGATAGCACATCAATAAAATTGCTTTTGTCATTTGTATACGCTTTCGTAACCCAATTTATTCATGGCTTCGTGACTAATTAATAGTGACGAATGCTGTAGCTGCTCATCGCTCAAACATTGCAAAAAGCAATGTTATTTAAGCGTTATTGACACACCATGATTGCGTAAACAGAATTGGGCCCCTGCACACAAAAAAGTCAAAAGAGTCCAAATCGTGAATCGTAAAAAAAACGTTCGTTTTCATGATTTATGACAACACTTTCGATTCAACAGATTTGTAGTAACAGTAGTAACAACTCGGCTATTTCAGATACCGTACTATTAGATTATAGATTACGTAATTTACGTATTTTCAATGATCGATAATAATTTGATACAACGTGATTTTTAGAAATATCACCTACTGTTAGTCTTTTAATTCATTATCTATGTAGTTTATTCTTGACTATTATGGACATGTCTTGTCCTAAGCAGTCGACATTTAAATTCCAGTACAATATTTCCCTACTGTGACAGCTTGAATTACGTACAAGCCGGCGTATTAATTAATTGATATTTATTATTAGCGACTAGACAGGATGGAGCTCTGTTTTAATATTAAACGGCACATATAAACGCATCTTCACGCCTGGCAGTTTTCAATTAGTGGCCATTTCGAATTAAAACTAAAGCAATCCCACCGGACACAGCTGGTAACCTTCTAAGCACTATTTAGTTTAGCCGTCTTGTTAGTCATTCATTGCATTAGTAATGTCACACAAAATTAACTACGCCATCCCAAACAATGATATTAAACGATCCAAATCCCTATTGCGAGGTAGTAAGGTTTTTAATTTTTTCCCTTTCGTACAAATGCTGTCTGGTTCGAATGTAAGATGGCGGTGCCGCGCGAGTGAGACGTCAATCACCTGTCACCGTCGCGTCCCGACTTCCTATGCGCTCCTGGTACCGAAATGTTAAATTAAAGAGTTTCCAAACTGAAAGTTTTCTGTCTGCCGTTGACAGGTTAATAAAACAAATGCGCGTGATAAATTAATTTAGTGGGTTTTAATTTGAGAAGTTTGAAATTTTCACTGTCATGGTTTATCAATTCAAAAAATGTTGGAGTTGTGGAATAGTGTGATAAAAATTTCTATTTAATAGTTCTTAGTTGATTACTAATTTTTATGCATGAATGCAAATTAAATCAGTGGAGGGGGGGGGGACTCTTCATTTTACAACAGTGAGAAAAAAATCGTAATCGTAAATCGCAAGACGCAATTGCTAAACTACTGCGAACGTATTCGGCACCGACTCTACGAAGCATATCGCATCAAATAAGCGAATGAAAAAGAGCATAGCATGAATGTAAGTTGACTTGCTCTAGTGATATTAAAGAAATGGAATGGATTATTTATGAGAAAATGAGGGAGATAAATAAACAATGTCGTATCGTTGGGCGTTGATATCAATTTCTTGGTAGTAGTAAAAAATCAAATAATATTTAAGCCAGCTATGATTGTTTTTTTTTTCAGCAATTTTACTATCCACTGGCTGGCTGGGCTCGTCTACACGTTGCTGATGCCCAGTAACCTACTTATGTAATTATGTATATTATTTTTTTGGATGAGAAACTCTCATTGTCATCCTCCAGACTTTGCCACAGTTTCACCTCACTCCGATCAAAGGTGTAAGAAGAAAGAAACATACAAATATTTATTTTATTTATACACTAGCTAACTAACAGATATCGCTGTGTCTAAATCTCTTGTTTTGTCTAACGTGTATGACGGCAATAATAATTCATTAAAATGTTTAAATTTACATCTCTACATTATGCCGGCTTTTCCGTAAAATTTTCCCTCCAAAACCTTCCTTGAATCGAGCTTTTTATATTATAGATAGATAGATTAGTAGGAGTTAGTGTAGTGCAAATCTGCTGCTAATGCTCATAGGTTAATAGTGCATACCTATCTATATTTCAATTATTTTAACAAGGAAACGTAATATGTTTTACAAATTTCTTCTTATAACAGCATCTCTTTATTTTTACATTTTCTACATAATGGTTATGTTATGATAGATATCTGACAAAATAATTAATTTAGTCCCAAGACATAAAATTTGCTATATTTGTTATATTATTATAAAAGTAACAACTATTTGCACTATTCCTGATAATATGGTGTATGAATCGTGATCCATCATGAGCCTTTGTTGTGCAGCTTAAATCATCACATCATCACATTTAAATTGGCAGACAAATCTCATCGCTGCTTTACAAGAGGCAACAGTCACAGAGTCTTCTATTGACACCGCAATGGCAGACAAATCGAATGATATAGTAATAGATTTCGAGTAACATGAAAAACTTCATGATTCATAAGCAACGATAAGCTTGTCATCTATTTCGGGCTGCCCCAGACTGCTCTGGACCGAGGGATGCTGGCTCGCAACGTTTAACAGGTAATACGCGTGTGCTAGTTATTTTTATAAAATCTTCATTAATTTAAATCTTCGCATTTCAAAAGTATAGGACACAATCAAAATCGCATACAATAACAACAGAGCATTGTCGATTAAAATATTTATAATTAAAACACAGAAGTCAACTCTTTCAGATCTAGAAAGTGTACAACTAGAACGTAACTTCAATGCAAATGTAGGTACAAACATTTTAGCATTACGTCTAGGTATGGCCTAGCATTAGTATTATAATTTACATTTCAAGTACAATATACAAAGAGTAACTATTACCCGGTAATAGAAATTTTCTCACAGATTATAGGAACTACGTTGAATCGGAGCTAACCACAGGACGAAGGCATTTTCGTGACAGTTTTCTCACACAGCCCGCGGCTTGCCGCAGAGAGCTAGTTCACACGAATATCGCAGCCTTCTCACTCCGCCGCTTTCTTGGTAAAATAATACTATGTCGTTGTCTCCAACTATGCGGGAATGAACTACGTTTTCAGAAGAAAAATATATCGTTAATTAAAATACGTATTTTTTAAGTTGGCGTCAAATAAACAGTTTGCTAATTTGATCTTTTCTCAGCCTTAATCGACTGCAATTGCAAATATTTGCTGTTTTATTTGATTTTTTTTTATAACACAACTATTAGCTATTCTCACGAAATATGTTTGTCTTTAATAAAGCTTAACTTTTTTCCTTGTTTTTTGGGTAGGGATTTTTCAGTTTCCTGTATGAATTTTGAAAAATCCTTCCTAATGGGCGCCTATATACATAAGCTAACGAATTCCTGCTCTGTACCGAATGAGGATGATGTCCTACACTATTATACACGCCTAGTCCTAATAAATATCTTACGAATATTTTGATAGTAAGACGGACGTTTGGTTAATTACAATTTTCTTTGGAAAACTGGAGAAATCTGTAAAAATGTTTTTTTTTTATACAACTAAGTTTGCAAACAAGCATACTGTCCACCTGATGGTAAGTGGTAACAGTCACCTACTTGTTGTTTTTTTTTAAATTTGCAACAAATCTGCCCACCACAAGAACCACAATGTACGTTGCCGACTTGTGACTTGAGATGTAAAGTTACCGTACCTCGTAATTTCACTACCATATCTTACCCATCAAACCAGAACACAGCAATGCACTGCTGCTTTGCGATAGATATAGGTAAGACGGAAGGTGGAATTGCATTAAAGGTACTTAAAAGTATAAAAAAATCTATGTACCAATTAACCAACTATTCAGACGTGTCACGGGGACAAATCCATTGAAGCATGTCCCGATAGCACAACCAGTTGTGCTATCAAGTTGATCCATGGGTACTCGCTCGAGGTACCCAAGCAGGTGATCCTGATACAGTCTCCCTTCGATGAATTGAATTAGGTACATTTAAAATTGAATTAAATTTAAAAGTGCAATTATTAATTAAATAATTATTACAAATAAGAATTATGATCTATTAATCTAATTGCGCACAATAAAAAATAGGTTTCCTGCTTTTTTGTTATTGAAAAAAAAACTGAAATTATATAATAACACCCAAGTACAAACAGGAAGATATTCTTCTTTATTTTTTCAAAACATTTGCTCACAAACGTATTTGCATGCTTTTCTATACCACATTCTCCTACGCCACAGGTTTTGTCAACAAAACCTACTTACATAAGGTCAAACAATAGCGCTGATTGATACAAGGTGATCATTTCATTCATCTTTATGTGTACATTCTCAACTTGATTAAAACAATTCTTTTGTGCGTAGGCGATTAGGTGGAAAAACATAGCCTGTTACTATTAAGAATTTACGTGTTAGACACTTACCATTTATCTGTTGGCTCATGGGTGTTATTCATCTCTAACATTACTTACTCAAAATAATCTCCATTCAATCAAAACTGAAAAATATTTTGACACTGTAATCGTCATTTAGTCTTTTTCTAGACAAGTAATTGCTAATTTGATTGCCTAGCAACTTTTTTGATTTCCTGATATTTATCAGATATATTATAGCATCTAACATGTTATTTTTTTTTAAATGGCCGTTCCTTTTCTATTGATGTTAATGCTCTATGACGTTAATTCAAAAAACCCATAAAATCTGTTTCAATAATAAACCACTACAACATACGTCTCTGAGTCAGTCAAAGTTATTTATATAATTGGGCGCACGTAATTATCATTTAATTTTAAAATGCAATTTGGCATGTATTTAAATACATGCTAAATTGCCAAAGTTCCTCGCAGAAATGACTCTACGGTTTGTTTGCGTAGTCTGTTTCATGTTCTCGAGATGGCGTGGCATGAGAGGCAGACGTTATGCAGCGCGTAGGTACTTAATCAATATTTTTTAAAATATTGTATTTACTTTCTTTGCTTCGCAATTTTATTCTTAGTGGCGAGCCAGATGTGTACTAACTGGTGAAAAAGTCCATTAGAAAAGAGGCGAGGGTAACATCACATACATAGAAAGTTTTTTGGAGATCTACGCAACTTATGAAAACGTCAAGGACAATAGGTCATATTACACTAGATATATAGATAAGTAGAATTATAGACGATTTATTCATAGATTTTAATTGAAATTGCAATTGAAGACTAATATACATTTTAAATATGTACAACTTGCGTTAAACAGTAATAATTATAGGTATATTGTGTACCTTTTCTCAATTTTCTCGTATTTTATTGTCATAATAAAAAAGTTAACAGAATATCTGTAAGTTGTGATTTATAACATGGGAACTCTCGTTTTATATTTTTATAGAAATCGTAGAAATGTCAAAATCAGAAACGAGCCTAAATTGGTGCAATAAGGTCGCACGCTTTCTTAAAAGGTCACACGCGAATCAACCCTTTCGATAAAAAGTGCTCAAAAGGGATTTAAATGCACTTTTTTCTTGAGAATGCCAAAATTACGAGCATAACAAAGTACACACTGTTATATGAAAAGAAAGTTCAAATGGTTAAGGTAAAGGTCATGTAAGTAAAGGGGTGCAAATCGATTCGCGTTGATTTTTTTGCGTCCTAACCTTCAAAAAGAGTGCAACAAAAAGATTGCAACAGTTTTGCAACTGAGATTTCTTATTGTTGATTCTTTTTTGAATTGGTCATTTTTTTTCTTTGATACCAAAATTACAAAAGTTAACGAAACTTCGTTTGAGGTTCACAACTATAACAGCAATTGAAAATTTTTATTCGTTTAAAGTACCTATGTACTATTTATTTATTTCAATCAGAAAAGATTATTTTAATGTGCATTATAATAATACATAAAAACGAATAACCTAAAATGAGAGAGAAAGAAACAATGTTTTTGGTTTTTCGTAGAGGTACTATTTTTTTTTCTTTAAAAACGTCGCCCCACACTAGGATCTCCTGTATCGTAGGTGCAGTTACAAACATAGAATATCACATGCACATACGACCAGACCGGAACAAATTTCTGTAGGCCATACAAAATATTTGTCCCGTACGGGAATCGAACCCGCGACCCGTTGCGCAGTAGGCGATCACTCGACCTCTGCGCTAACCGTGTCGTCAATTACGATTTTAATGAGTAGATGATTAAAATTATGGTTACTGAAAATCATTCCATCCACACAAATCGTCAAATCTATAAAAAAAATAGTTATTATCTTTTTGTGCATATGGCAAGGCTATTAAAATACAACGACTGGTTCTTTAGAATCTCTGTTCAACAGAAGAAATACTAAGCATATATAGAAAACATATTTTTACAGTTCTCACCAAAAATCAAGTAGTTGAGCCGCATGACGTCGCCACGCGTTCCAAAAACAATATTTAACATTATTTATCTATAAAAGTCGCCTCTTAATCGCTTACTAGATTATCCACGTAATTCAAAAGAATATGTTTTAATTAATCAGACAATTGTTTTCCCACCAAACGTTTAATACTTTCGAGAAAATTTTGGTGTATTCTTTATTATTCTTCTTGCTAACAGCATAAGGGTGATTTTAGGTTGATTTTCAGCAGATGCCACATTCAGAAGGATTTCGATGTAGCCGCGTGCTCATGTCGTGTATTTATTCAGATGTAAATCGTATTTTTCCATGATATAGGCGTCGATTGTGTCGCCAGTAATTTGTGGCTAGTTTGTCGCGGTGACGGTCGCAGATTCATAGCTAGCGCTGAAAATGAAGGCATTCGGTAAGTTTGTTTTGCGAATCTTGAACGGGTTGGATAGACTCAATACATACAGAAGTGCATTCAAAAGTGCTGTGAGCGGCGGTTTTTGTGAGAGAATTTCGAAATTCTATTTGTAAAAGTCCATATATTGATAAATTAATTAATTATTTATGATTAAGAATTTAAATTAAATCACCGCTGTGACTTTGAATAATAGATATAAACGTCATTAGAATTCAAATAAAAATAAAAGAATTAAATATTTTCATAGGTCGAATCGGTCGGAATTGTTAAATTTTAAATCGACTTCAGAAAAATTATACTTAAAATTTATTCAAAAGGTAGGAACATTTCCTTTTTTTAACTAAGCTTATCGTGAAATTTATATAATAATAATAGTAAAATTTTCAAAATTTATTAAAACATATTTTCTCAATGCTAAACTGAAACTAAAGTTTACAATTTAAAAAGAACAATTTTAAATACATATAACACAGTATTATCATCATTCTTGGTCGCTTCGTTATTTCGCAGAATACATTCACCATTGCCTGCGCAAAGTCCAATTGAGATCTTTATAAATCTTATTTGTAACCTTTGAAGCAAAGGCAAACATGAAGAATAATTTGGTTAACTTGGCTAGTGATCTTAAATGATGATTCAACAATGATGTAAAAAACAAAGCTAACCTCGTTTTACAAAAAACTCAAAAAGCGAATTATCACCTATAAAAAAACTGCTCGAAAATTTGTTGATACTTTTTATTCCTTGGATGTCGTAAGAGTCGGTTATATATACGAGTAACTAAGGGAGTTGACTATTGCACTTATGCATGGAAAACTTAAAACAAAAGCCTACACCAACTCTGTTCGAAACTTGAAAAGATTATCATTCATCTATTGTTGAGGAATCCAGTAAAAGCTCGTTTTAAGTGAAAGCTTACCTCGTTTAACGTAAATCTTAAAAACCTTATTATCACCTATAAAAATACTGCTTTCAAAAATGTGTTGACACTTTTCATGACTTTGATGTCGTAAGACTCGGTTATAAGGGAGTTTAACATAGAAAACTTAAAACAAAAGCCTACACCAAGTTGTAGTCCGAAACCTAAAAAGATTATCATAGGCTCGTATTGACGTTTTGTGGTTATATTGAGTAATAGTCCCTTTAATTCCTCAATATCAAATAATTGCTACATTGTTTCGGCATATCATGACATTACCGAGAATACATGTTCTTACCCGTTGAATTTCGAAAATCAACACGGATAATGTCTTCAGCCTATACAAATGCCACCCGCAAACTTTTCCGCAGTCGCGCCGCAGAAAAAAATGTATGGAAATTTCATTAGCTGCTGAAAAAATTGCTGAGGTTGTCACAGATTAATGCGACTGCGGAAAAGTGAGCGTAGGAAATAAAACGATGTTTATATATTCCAGCATATATCTTATTGGTGCTGGTGGCGATCTTCGTACAGCGCGCGGCCGCTAACAAGGGGTACCCAGAAAAGTGCGCGCACTGCTTCGTAACGCCCTTCCAGCCGGTGTGCGCCCGCCGAGTTGGGACCTACTGGAACATGTGCGCGTAAGTACCGAGACCACGTCATTTGAGTAACTTACAAAGAGATATCGGTCTTACAGCCTCATAGAGTACGGCAGCCCAACCGTACAATTATATATACGTTAAATATTTGTACCGCGGCCGGTCTGCGTTCCGATACACAGTAGTACAGTTGACAGCACCTCATGCTACCACACAATGTAATTTTTTTAAATCAACTTTGAACTTTAAGTTCTAAGTGAATACAGATTAAGGTTCAAAGATAATTACCGAAAATTGACAATTATTTCTCGGCGTCACTTTGCTAGGTGCATCACAGGTCACGTGGCCCGTAGCTATGAATAGCCCAGGGGGTAAAAGCGCGTCCTCAGAAACCAAGCTTTCAAGAAATGAAAACATCATCCAATAGTATCATTTCATTTTCTTAGTCTCGAAATACGTGGGGCTCTGGCTCTGTAGAGTGAGGTCATACAAAAAGGCGCGAGCACCCTAGAGGTTCACATTGCCTCCTCTCCCACCTCATCCCACCAATCTCATATTAGTAAAAGTGTTCATTACTCCTCTTACATCTCTGGTGGAAACATAACCTAAGGAAAAGTCTCAACATACCTAAATAAATGGATAATACCCCGGTAAAAATCTTAAATTTGCTTTCCACTGAAACAGTGTACATTTATAGTACAGTCAGTATCATTAGTAGCTTAGTACGTACCTGAATTTTCCCAAAGGTTTTGCAAAACATATCACAATAGTCGAACAAAAACACTTCGCAAAAGTGTAGGACAAATATTTTTTTTATAATATTTTTTTTTTCAATAAAAGTAAAGAAGTATTTGAAAATTTCTACATTATTATAAAATTGGTTCTGTGGAGTGTTTCAAAAGTTTCTGATATTTAAAATTTATTTATTTGAACATGAAATCTTTTTGTATGCGGTGTATGTTTCAATTCTCATTTTGTTTTGTCGCAATGGCATTTGTCACTTAATGTGAAACTAAGTGACTATTACTGACTCTAATTTAAGTTCCCTACAACTGCTTTTTTGACAGACTATTCTGATAAAAAGCCACTGATAAGGAGACTTTAAAAACATACAGTTCGTATAGTATATTAAAACATTATTGTATCTTTTTATTTTCATAGCGACTTTTATGACTATTTTGAAACTTTGATGCGAGTGTTTATATCAAAAAAATGTAGGTCAGGTCATTGTGAATAATAAAAAAGTCGGTATTTTTGAGAATTCGTTTTTGATCAGCTACTTATGACACTGATTTTATGATAATAGTATAATTAAACACCATAAAAGGTACCTATGCGAATACTATTAAACGCCTGTGCGCATTTTGGGTCTACTTTACGTAGTACCTGTGCGAATTCATCATCATCATAGTCTCAGCAAAGGGACGCTCACTCTCGGACATAGGCCTCCCTCAAAATCTCCATACTGATGCGAATTCACATACTTATTTTTTTTCACATACAGCTTATTATTTATCAGGCAATCACCTCAGCGATGGCATGTATTGACCACATTTGTTTGTGAAAATGCTTATAGGTGAAAAAGGGCAACAATATCGAGATTAAGTGAATGAAACGAACTTACAAATAAAATTTATTAAAATGTTGAGTGCTAACTAAGAAAACTTATGTGTTCAATTTCAATAATTTAGAAAGATAAAAAGTTTGTTTCTTATTTTGTGTGGACAGACATTTTAAGTTGGTTGGTGGTTGATCGATTGCATAAGGGATATCACGATCGCTTAGAGCAAGGTTAAAACAACATTCGGGGTCCAGGCTTGGGAGGCCCGGGCCCTGCATTGCATCGATTGCCGCCAGTCGCTGATCCCCTGGATGCCCCGGGGGATCACCGGCTCCCCCAACCTGGGGGGGTGAGAGGGACTCGCCTTGGGCGAGTGCGCGCCGACGAGGTTGTGGTAGTTTCCGAAAGGGTTCTCATGACCTCGTCCGGCAGCGAGACGACTCTCGTCGCCGGATCCTCTTTGTCTGATGACGGTGAGGATGTGGTGGCGGTTGTCGCGCTTGCGCCAAGGCGCATGTGAGGGGCATAGTTGGGTTTTAGTCGGTAGGCCGCGTCATTGCACTCCCTGGTGGACATACTATCCCGTCTGCCAGGGGCCGTGGAGAGTCCGACATAACCTCGCGCCTCCCAAGCGCGAGGTATGCGTAACGCATTTACCAACTATAAAAAAAAAAAAAAAAAAGGTTAAAACAACACTGAAACAGAGACACCTGTCTTGCTGTGTATAGCGCTATCTCGCTCTCATCGCGGTTTTAATGCTGTTTTAGGAGATCACGGTGAGGGGGCAGTACTCGTATATTTTTTTTACTGCGAGTGTGAAAGCAAAATCTATTATTGCGATAGCGACTTCCGTCAATCTTACCAGCCGATATCACCGAAATTAGTTTTAGGTTCGATAGCACCAGAGGTCCTACCGCCTAACTCGTTCGCTATCGTTTTAGCCTTCGTTTATGACGTCATCTTGTGATTTCGTACCGATATTAGAACGATAGCGAATGCATCTGTGCATCTCTGTGAGCTAGGCGGTAGGTTTACGTTTAAGACGTCGAAAGAACAACGAAACTTTGTATAAATTAGGTTGAAACACGATGCTGTTTTCATTTTTGTTAATAAGTCTTGACATATAGCAAAACAACTGATAAGCAACATGCTATGTTTTTTTTAGTAACATCGAAAATGTTTTGCGTACTCGTAAATGGTATAGGTATCTAAAAGTATAACTAGCCGTTCTTGCGTATTACCTTGATTTTAAGTCCTTTTTTACGAAATTGTAAAATGTAAAACTTGCTGCACTGATAACTTAATTCATCTGATTAGCCGAAACCGTTTAAGGTTTGAATTATATCAAAAACAAAGATTTTAAATTAAAATTGGTAACATACCTATTTTTAAATTTGTAAAAAAATATCATTTTTAAATATAATTGATATATTACGTTAATGTTTCAGTCAACCGGTTTCATTTGGTTTTGATAAAAATTAATTTAAGTTTTGGCTCACGCCTACACTTATGGACAATGTCTACCAAACTTCCAATTGATCATCTATTACATAATACTTCTCTTATTCTTTGAAACTGGAATAATATTAATCCTATTAATACTGTTACGTTTGTGGGGTGGGTGTTCAATAGAAAATTCGCGAAACACCGACAATTATGAGATAAGATTTAATTAAGCTCTAATCAAGTTACTTCACTTAACACTGAAAACTACTTTACAATCACTGAAAACTTTACAGTAACACTATGGACACAAATCACTTCACTGTAAGACGTTACTAAGCACTGAACACACAGAATTCTTCACTATGTATCGCTTGATCCGCTCGGTTCGCTCTCTTGAAAAGAACTGTCCGGCTGCATTCGCCTACGCGCTTATATAGTTGGGCCGACGAACATTCGGGGCATTCGAGAATGTTCCATTCTCGAATATTCCGTACCCAACCGATTATTTATCTTCTCTTCTCGAAAGTTCCGTGGTACCCTTCGCGCTTCTACAGTAGAACCGGTGAACTTCCGAGACATTCGAGAATGTTCTATTCTAGAACATTCCATACTCGATCGATCGTTAGTCTTCTAGAAAGTTTCGTGTATGCCTTCGCGCTTCTACAATAGAACCGGTGAACTTCCGAGACATTCGAGAATGTTCTATTCTAGAACATTCCATACCCGATCGATTGTTTGTCTGTCTAGAAAGTTCCATCGCATTCCCGATTATGTTTGTCTTTATGAGCATGTTCTATCTCTGTCTGTCAGCACGTTTAGAAGTTTCTAGATGCATCTCGATCTATCTTTTATCTCTGGAAGGTGCCCACTATTGTTGTCTCTTTCTTATCGTGCTATCTCACTCACTCCTATTGAAAATTTAGTCATATATCGAAGTGTGGTTCAAAGGCCCATAAGGAGTCCTGAAAACGCCTGAAAACGGGTTTTCAGGTTATGATGTGGTTCGATAGAGGGTAGCCTGAAACGGACTGAAAACATGTTTCAGGCGCTTGAAAACAACGGCAACTTGGGTAAAATTCCGATATTCTAGTATGTGATAGAGCATCTCCTGAAACGCGCTGAACTGCGTTTTCAGGCCGCTGAAAACGCTTCTAAGGCCAAGAAAACCACGCCGGAAGTTTCTTATACCACCGGCGTAACACTACCCCCCTCTAAAACATGCTCGTCCCGAGCATCGTTAGAACCGTGATACCTGGCCAGTCGATCAACATGGACAATCTTGCTTGGACTGCGCTGATTCCGTTGTATGCGGTAGGTGACGTCGTTGATTCTGGTTACAACCTTATACGGGCTTTCCCAATCTGGAGACAATTTCGGGGATTTCCCTTTACGTCGCATCGGATTGTGCAACCACACCAACGAACCTTCATCAAATCTCGCATGATTAGAATTCCGGTCATATCGCGACTTCATTTTTTCACTAGCCTGAAGTCCATGTTCACGAATGTGATCGTAAACACCTTCCATTCGGTTTCTTAAGTCACTTACGTACTCCGTGATGCATTGTGGGGTATCCGGAGGTCGCCCTGTTAACAGGTCAGCAGGTAAACGAAGTTCTCTTCCGAAATTTGCACTTGCTGGCGTGGCAGCTGTGCTCTCATGAGTTGCCGATCTATATGACATCAGGAAAAGGGAAATATGTCTATCCCAGTCTTTTTGGTGGTTCTCCACAACCTTCGCCAGGTGTCTCTCCAATGTCTGGTTGAATCTCTCAACCATTCCATCTGACTGTGGGTGGTATGGTGTAGTTCTCGTCTTATGAATCCCCATGATTCGGCATGTTTCTTGAAATACCTGGGATTCGAAGTTTCTGCCTTGATCGCTGTGAATTTCGAGTGGCACCCCAAATCGAGTGAATACCTCCATTACCAACTTCTCTGCCACTGTTACAGCTTCCTGGTTAGGAATGGCAAACGCTTCAGGCCATTTGGTGAAATAATCCATCACTACCAAGATGTACTTGTTTCCAGACTCTGATGTTGGAAATGGGCCTGCAACATCTAAGGCAATCCTTTCCCAAGGTGCTCCAATGTTGTACAACTTAAGCGCTCCTCTGCTGCGTGTATGAGGACCTTTGACTGACGAGCAGCTCGTACATTTCTTACACCAGTCTTCAACATCTTCACGGCAGTGAATCCAATAGAATCTTTGCCGAATTTTCAGCAAGGTCCTTTTCACTCCAAGGTGCCCACCGGATATTCCGTCGTGATAAAGTTTCAGCATTTCACTGACCTTCTTCTTTGGGACTATTATTTGCAAGTGCGCATCCTTGCCATTTGTTGACTCCCATTTTCTGCAAAGTACTCCGTTATGCATGACTAAGCTTTCCCACTGAGCCCAGTAGCTTTTCGTGGCTGTACTCATCGGAGCTACTTCACACCACCTTGGCTTGGGTACTCCCGCCTGGATCCAATCAAAAATAGGTTTGATATCACGGTCCTCTTGTTGAGCTCGCTGCATGACTTCATCACTCCACTCTTCGCTGACAGTGTCGGTTCTCAACATCCTAACGCAGTCTTTGGCCTCTTGTCTCTGACAATGTTTACAGTCATCCTGGCACGGTCTTCGGGAAAGGGCATCAGCGTTGCCATGTGATTTCCCACTGCGATGTTCAATAACGAAGTCATATTCCTGGAGTTGTTCAATCCATCGCGCCACTTGTCCTTCAGGGTTTTTAAACTCCAATAACCACTTGAGAGCAGCGTGGTCAGTCCTGATACGGATCTTGCGACCCAACAAATACTTGCTGAAGTGTTGCAATGTTTTGACAACCGCCAGCAACTCTCTTCGAGTGACACAGTAATTCCTCTCCGGTTTTGACAGCGATTTACTGAAGTAAGCTATCACAATTTCCTGGTCCCCTTTTCTTTGCGATAATACTCCCCCAATTCCAGTATTACTTGCATCTGTGTCAACCATAAAGTCATTTTCTGGATCCGGATATCCCAATATAGGAGTCTCACAAAGTCTTTGCTTGAGTTCGGTGAAAGACGCTGCACACTGATCATTCCAGACGAATGGTCGTTTCTCTTCCGTCAATTGATGCAAAGGCTTTGCTATATCCGAAAAGTTTTTCACAAACCGTCGATAGTATGAGCAAAGTCCCAAAAAGGCACGAACTGCAGTCTTATCTTTCGGCGTTGGCCAGTCCTTAACAGCGCTAATTTTCTCTGGGTCTGTCTGAACACCATCTACTGAAATGACATGTCCCAAATAGTTGACCTTGCGCTTAAAAAGCGAGCACTTCTTTGGACTTAGTTTAAGATTGGCAGCTTTTAGTTTAGATAAAACTTGCTCCAAATTCCTAAGGTGATCATCGAAGTTTTTCCCAACTATGATTATGTCATCCAGGTATACTAGGCAGGTGTCTCCCAACAGACCCGCTAAAATCTGCTCCATCAGTCGCTCAAATGTCGCAGGAGCGTTGCACAAACCAAATGGCATTACATTGAACTGCCAAAGTCCCTTTCCAGTAGAAAATGCAGTTTTCTCTTTATCCTGGTCCTTGATTTCTACTTGCCAGTAACCACTCTTCAAGTCCAGGGTTGAAAACCATTTCATACCGTTCAACGTATCCAAGGTGTCGTCAATTCGCGGCAGTGGATAACTGTCCTTCTTGGTAACGTCATTGAGTCGACGGTAATCGACGCAAAATCTCATGGATCCGTCCTTCTTCTTAACTAAAACCACCGGTGAACACCATGGACTCGTCGAAGGCTCAATTACATTATTCCTTTTCATTTCACCGATCATGTCTTCAACTTCCTTCTCCCTAGCTACTGGTACTCGTCGAGGTCGTTGACGAATTGGCGTAACGTCACCAGTGTTAATTTCATGCTGCACTACCCCAGTTCTTCCGATGTCACCATCGTGCAGAGAGAATACGTTAATAAACCGCATCAGAGAATGGCGTGCCTTGAGAAGTTCATCTTTGGTGAGGTCACCCTTGCAGTCGCCCAGTAACTTTTCAATGTCCAAATCCGTGCGTACCGGTTTATCATTCGCTTTGGGCCCTTTACAGCTCCGTATCCAAGAGATTTCCTCACAAGACCCGATAGGCGTTCCTTTGTTAAGGTCGTACTTGGTATCGCTTAAATTGAGATCCCGTACAAATGCTGCGGATGACGTTGTCACGATCGTGCGAGCTGTTATCCACGGTTTGTTTCCAGCTAACTTTTCTACTAACACACAGCAACGAGATCCTCGAACCGTATTGCATGGTAATTTTATCGGGACTAGAGCTTGCGATCTTGGTTGAAGAATAGTCCTTCTCGCACAGTAGACTTTTCCTTTCACTCCACCTTCCATAGGGATCTCTTCAATTCCAAAATTTAGGACGCCACCCTTCAAATCGATGTTACAGCCGAATCTTCTCATGAAGTCCAACCCGATGATGCAATCGTCGACGATGTTCGCAACGATGGCGTCGTGCCAGTATTTCTTCTCTCCAATTCTTACTGCCACCTCTCGCTCCCCCAGGACGGAAATGTGCTGGCCGGTAGCCGTTTGCAGCTGGAGATGCTTAGGTCGGACTAGATGATCTCTAGACAGGTGTTTCAACAGCCGAGGACTGATCACGGTACGAGAGGCTCCAGTATCGACTGTGAGGTGGCATGGTATTCCCTCAACACTTCCCCTGATGACCAGACTATTTCCGTCACTCGCCTGTGAGATCATAACTGGGACATTTTGACTACTAGCCAGCACTCGTCCCACAGCCCTGGCTTTTACTCGTTTCCCTGCTACGGCTCCTGCTCATCACAGGCTATTTGCCGTACCGTTAAGCCCGTGTCTTGCCTCTTGTTCCTTTTCGGGCAACTGGATTGTAAATGGCCTCGTTCTCCACAGTGGTAACATCTCGGTCCAAATTCGCGTCGGGGTGCAGCCGGCTCCTTGGTGGAAACTTCCCGCACCCTATATGTCCTGGAATCCTGACGCACTGCTTCTACCTCTAGGGCGTGGGCAATCGCATCCTTCAGACTCCCATGGTGGCCCAACCTGACAGCAGCTCTCACTTCCAAGTCTCGAATCCCGTCAATAAAGGCTTGTACTAGCATGCTGTCCACCAATGAGGCCGATGCAGATTGATAAGCCTTCCTGACCAGCTTTTCTATCTCCAGGGCCCACTGCTGCAATGATTCATTACGACCCTGGGTTCTGTCCTTCAGCTGGGCTCTGAAAACATGCTCCAAATGGCTGTCACCATAACGAGCTTCCAAAGCTTCTAGAAGGCGGTCATAAGTCCTGTCATTTCCCAGAGCCTCCAGGACTGTGAGAGCTCCTTCTCGCAGCGCCAACGTTAGTGCCGTTTTGGCCTGTTCTTTGTTCCATCCATTCGCCTTAGAAACGGACTCGAACTGCAGCTTGTAAGCGGTCCACGACGAGGTACCATCAAATGGAGGCACTTTAAATCTTCCGCCTACTGGTACTGGCGCCTCTAGTCCACTGGCCACCCCGTTGGCGACTTTTATTTCTAGCTTCTTCATGTCGTTACTTACAGCCTGAAGGCGGTCCTCGAACTTGATTTCCAAATTTGTGAGATCCTCACGGACCTCCGACAATTCCCGCTTCCATTGCTTTGCGGCCTCTTGAACTTCTCGGAGGACGCTCAGTTGCTCATCCTGCTTTTTGGCCTGCTCGTCCCGGAGGGTGCATAATTGTTTGGCCTGCTCATCCCGGAGGGTGCACAGTTGTTCCACCTGTTGTTTTGCTTATTCTTCCTGCCTCTTAGCCTGCTCCTCCCGGAGAGCACACAATTGTTCTTCCTGCCGTTTGGCTTGTTCTTCCTGCCTCCGGGCCTGTTCTTCCTGCCACTTGCTTTGTCCTTTTATCAGAAGCAGGATCGTATTCAAATCAACTTGCGGTGGCGGCGGAGTCGCTGTAGAGGTACTTGCAGCTCCCGCATGGGCTTCAGCAGCAGCCTGACTTCGCGTCTGGACCCTCTCCGGCTCCTTATCTCGCGGCGTAATCGGCATTTTCTATCCCACTTCTGACACCAAATGTTACGTTTGTGGGGTGGGTGTTTAATAGAAAATTGCGAAACACCGACAATTAGAGATAAGATTTAATTAAGCACTAATCAAGTTACTTCACTTAACACTGAAAACTACTTTACAATCACTGAAAACTTTACAGTAACACTATGGACACAAATCACTTCACTGTAAGACGTTACTAAGCACTGAACACACAGAATTCTTCACTATGTATCGCTTGATCCGCTCGGTTCGCTCTCTTGAAAAGAACTGTCCGGCTGCATTCGCCTACGCGCTTATATAGTTGGGCCGACGAACATTCGGGGCATTCGAGAATGTTCCATTCTCGAATATTCCGTACCCAACCGATTATTTATCTTCTCTTCTCGAAAGTTCCGTGGTACCCTTCGCGCTTCTACAGTAGAACCGGTGAACTTCCGAGACATTCGAGAATGTTCTATTCTAGAACATTCCATACTCGATCGATCGTTAGTCTTCTAGAAAGTTCCGTGTATGCCTTCGCGCTTCTACAATAGAACCGGTGAACTTCCGAGACATTCGAGAATGTTCTATTCTAGAACATTCCATACCCGATCGATTGTTTGTCTGTCTAGAAAGTTCCATCGCATTCCCGATTATGTTTGTCTTTATGAGCATGTTCTATCTCTGTCTGTCAGCACGTTTAGAAGTTTCTAGATGCATCTCGATCTATCTTTTATCTCTGGAAGGTGCCCACTATTGTTGTCTCTTTCTTATCGTGCTATCTCACTCACTCCTATTGAAAATTTAGTCATATATCGAAGTGTGGTTCAAAGGCCCATAAGGAGTCCTGAAAACGCCTGAAAACGGGTTTTCAGGTTATGATGTGGTTCGATAGAGGGTAGCCTGAAACGGACTGAAAACATGTTTCAGGCGCCTGAAAACAACGGCAACTTGGGTAAAATTTCGATATTCTAGTATGTGATAGAGCACCTCCTGAAACGCGCTGAACTGCGTTTTCAGGCCGCTGAAAACGCTTCTAAGGCCAAGAAAACCACGCCGGAAGTTTCTTATACCACCGGCGTAACAATACTATACTGTATCCTACATCTATCTACACCCTATTGAATATTCTAATCAATTAGTACAAAAGATGAACCTTCTGAACATTTTTTTTATTTGCTGAAATTAAAATTGTTTTTATTTCCGTAAACCAATACTTGTTCTTTTGTACAGTGTATGAGATCTAGTAGGCAAATAAATATGCCTTTGTCAGAAGATCCTGATCCTTCATAGCTGAAATATTCAAAACACGTCTACCTACAGGAAATAAATACATTTAAAAATCCTTAAGTACTCATTATTCTCACAATTATTCTATTCCTTAAAACCTAGAGATTAGTAAATTTATTTAATTAAGTTGTGCGTGGGATGTAAGTGTGTGCATGTGTGCTTGTTAGGGCGCATGTGTGCCTATGTGTGATTAAAAACGTCAATTAATGTGTGTTGTAATTCTTCTCATCATGTTGACTACTTTATAAGATAGTTTAAGCAATTCTTTAGTTTGTAGTTTTTAGCTGAAATAATACCCTCATTTTACATTTACGCAAATTTGTCTTATAAACGCCAAATTTTTATTTGTTTTATTGTAAATATTGCTGTCTTGCACATCAAATAATCTTGAACCGAAAACTACGTTATGTTTAACGGATTTTTACCATTGACACTCGACAAAGGGCTCGCGATTCTTCAAAAACAGTGAATAAAACGCTCTTTGTTTCTTCACTGAGTGAATATAAAATATTGAATTTGAAACATGCACAAATGTACGGATTATAGTAAGAAAAAAAAAGGAAAACGTGCAAAGAGCTTGCACACTTTCTCTATAAAAACGTACTAAAAACCACCAAAATGTAGTAACTAAGTTTTAAAAACTGTACTAATTTTACAATTAATTTCTAGTTCTTTTGTTTTCTATTGTTCTTTTATGTATTACCCATAATAAAATATGCTTCATAATCATAGAGTAATTATTTTCTCGCAGTCAATGATAAAAAGTAGAGTACCTAACACGTAAAAAAAATTCGTCGCGGCTCTTGTATCCCTTGCTCCGCTCAGGATTCTATTCTAGAATCCCTCGCTACGCTCTGGATTCTACTTCAGAACCCTTCGCTCCTCTCGGGATACAACTTAGTGCCTCGAAAAGAATTCACCTTTTTTCACTTATTGGATAATCTACTATTTATTATTTATTTTAAAGTGAGACTGTAAAGTTCTGGTGTAGAGCACAGATTTTTTTTTTCATAAATTTGTTTTTTAATTGTTTTGTTGTAATTATTGCTTTTTGTTTAATGTTTCATTGTTTTCGTATTACTTTTTGTTTTTTATTCATTAGTTTTTTATTTATAATTTTCTTATCAGAGGAAAAAGATTTGAGTTAAGAATAAAAACGCGATTTTAATACCCTTAAATCGAATAATTTTCCTAAAATTTTCATTTAAATGCCTACGATCCGAAAAAAAGTTTCACTTACATTGTGGTTTCATAAAACCACACAATGATTTTTCCTTTTGTCTTTGAATAAATAAGGGTGCGTAAGGTAAGTTTTTTTTTACTTTAAGATAGCATGACGTAGAGCTGTCGCTGATGTTGTTGGTAGATCGGGTTTTGTATAATAGTTCAATAGCGTAAATCTAAAGGTTTTTGAATGAATTTTAGCATAATTATATAATTTGTCTTCTAAAAATCTATAAAATCAATTAAGCCACCGAATTATCTATACGTAGGGAGTACGTATTGACATCTAATTTAGGTACACAATTTTTTCAAGCAACAATTTGAAGCAATATTTAACGTTCGGCAAGGAATTGAGCTGGCAATTAATTTGTTATAGGTTAGACTAACGTTATTTCTGCAGATACGCTTCATGGATAATGAACGAGGTTGCTTTGATTTGTTAAACAAAGCAATTCAAACAAATATATTTCCATTCAAACCTTTATTAGTTGCGTTCTCGAATATTCATAGAATATTTTCTACCTTAAATTCGAAGGCTATAACGAATTCATATTGAATAAACATGCAGATTGAATACCTCGGAGATCGAAAACAATTGTTATTTAAAATTGTTTTGTGAACAATGTTCCTAGTACTAGTTGTAACAATTTTATCGTCGGAAATAATCGCCAATGTGTCGACTCATGCGACATATTCACTTGGCAACAATTGACAAGCAACCACGAGCAACACTCAACATTTTGTCTTACCTTGGATTTTGTTTGTTTTCGTAAATATACTTACGCATACTAATTGAAAATGCGCGGGCAGACAACATTTATAGAGGGAGACTCTGTACAGGGTCGTCTGCTTGGGTAACTCCGTCTTACCTATTTCTGCCGCAAAGCAGCAGTGCTTGCATTGCTGTGTTCCGGTTTGAAGGGTAAGATATAGCAGTGAAATCACTGGGTATCGTGACTTTACATCTGATGTTACAAGTTGGCAACGTACACTGTGGTTCTTGTGGGGGTTGCAGTTTTGCTGCGAATCTCCCAAGAGCTACATGTATTATAGGTGACTGTTACCACTTACCATCAGGTGGGCAGTTTGCTTGTGTGCCAACTTAGTTGCAATAAAAAAATGGGTTCTTGTTGCTGTTCCACATGACGAGCAACATGTTATGGTGCGTGACGTACCTTTGAGGCAATATTTCTGTGATTGTTAAGGCGCATAGTGGTCCCAATGACCTTGCGTCGATCGTCCCGCACTGATTACATAGGAGTGAGTGAGTGAGAGTGAGGGGAATATTTAAGCAAACCTTTACGCGTAAGATGAATTATTTCAATAAAAAATTAATTAAGGCGAATAAGAAAAATCTAAAAAGACCATCCCCTAGAATATTGTTCACTTTATCTATTGAAATCGAAAGTATATGATTTAACCTAATATTTACGACGCGATTAGGTTTAAGGTTTTAAAATCGAGGCATGTTTGGGTCACATTTTAACCAAGTTTTAATTAATTTATCAAAAAATTAAAAAGACCATCCTCTAAAGAATGCGTTGAATAATAACATATCTTTTTTAAAGATTTTTTATTCAATATATATGAAGAGAACCGGTTTTTTCTGCAGTGATTTTTTATGTTTGACCTTACTATGCGCCTTAATGAGTAGGTATATACAATGCTTTCGACAAAGATTTCAGTAACGCGAAGATGCCACCTGAAGATGGCATCCTGAAGATGCCACCACCGCAGGCGCAGCACGAGCTGCGAAGACTGGACTCGAGTCACGCATTGATCTCACGATTTCAGTGATATAATGTCTATGTCTTAAAGAGTAGCACGGTGGCGCGTATTTAATGTGACTGACGTGATAAATTTTCTTGACGCTCATCAACGAACACGTGTAACTGACGACTATGACTTCTCACAAATTTCTTGGCGTGCCTGTGCGCCGACTGCTGTGGTTGTGACAAAGGGCTTTAATACTTTAGAAGATGTAGTAGCAGTCGGAGAGCAAAAAATCCTCTCGACGCATAATGACATATACGCATAACGACACATTTGTGGAAATAAAAAAATACGTGAAATGACTACTCGCAAAACGACATATACGCATAACGACACATTTGTGGAAATAATGGAACATTTGTGGAATGTATTTGCGATAAAGCTCAGTCACACGTGTCCCTTGACGAGCGTCAAGAAGTTTTTATCACGTCAGTCACACTTAATACGCGCCACCGTGCTACTTTTTAGAGATTGTCACTGAAATTGTGAGATAATGCGTGACTCGAGTCCAGTCTTGGCAGCCCGTGCTACGCCTGCTGGACTCGAAAGCGCGTCGAATCTAAGTATTTGCATATTAGTGTGGTACTAATTAGTGATTTTCCCTTGTCGCATGCGATCGAGGGAGGGTGGGCGGCCTTTGGTCTGCATAATTGGTGCCAATTACTGACATCTTTGTGGGAAGGTTTGATATTACACTCATTAACAATAAGTAATGTACCTACTACCGAAAAAAAACTCCTGATACCATGAATATTTCTTTATTTCCTCGCTCTTCTTTTCATCCATTGATATTTTTGTTTGGATGTATTTATTATATGAATATGTATGACATAAGTAGATATATATTATTTCCAAACAATTATTTGCGGCTTGTTTATGACGGCCCACTGCACTATCAATATAAGTATCCACTTCCAAAGGTTGTCTGGAGAAGATCACTGCCAGCGACAAGACCGCCTTTGCCTACATTTTTAAGAGTTTTATGTTATTGTTTTTGTTTTGTTTGTGTGCAATAAAGTATTTATCTATCTATGTCTATTCTTCTTTTTATGAAAATATGTATAATTTTATGTTTCAGACTGAAGTGCGACAACGCCCAGTTCCTTCACCACGGATACTGCACCTACCAAGACCTGCTCGAGAATGAAAATATAGAGAATATCTATTAAACACATTCTTTGAGCAATTCATTTAAAGTTTCAAAGCAACGATTACGAGAAAACATCTCAGAAAATTTATCAACTAAAACATCATTTAAACTTGTTTAAATAATTGTTTAACATCGTTACCAATGCTCCGCTCGCTTAAAATGTCTAAACAAACATAACCGTCTAAACTAAACAAACATAACATATTAGTATTCAAATCAAAATACCTAAACAAAATTTTAACAGTGCTCATATTTAAATTTCTAATTCATTGCAGTATTTCAATATTTGATAATTTACGCCAACAACATAATTTTTTCACTTTATTTCTGCTGTAAATTCATGACAATAAAATTATGATTCATTTATATTTAGTATTATTTAGTGATAGTATATTAATTTATTGCTAAATATAGCTACATTTTTGTACAAAATACACATAAGAAATAAATTGTTGTCTTTATTAAGTTCAATATTTATTATTTACAACTAAAGGTATATTATATAGAAACATTTCGTGACGTTAGGCTGTAGGTATGCAGTGTAAGATGAATGAAATTGTAGTAGTCTTGGTAGATAAATACTAGTTTGCCGAAAACCGACTGTCTTCGTCATTGATTGCTCCAATTATAGTCATTGAATGAGTGAAATGTGGGGGAGTGTTAGGGGGTCCAAAGAATCCCTTTATAAGGCTACAAATGCTGGTCCAATTTACCGCATAAACAAGCTGAGACTTCCAAGGTGTCACCAGGTCAATCTCACCTACGTCTGGTGCACCCCGTTGGCCAACGGACCAGGCTCTGGTGCTTCCCATCAAAGCGCACTGAGCCATCGTAGTGGGAAAAATACCAAATCCCTTTTCATTTCCAAAAACGTATGAACTTATGCAGGGTTAAGTCAGCTTCTAAGTCCAAATAGAATTTTTGCGCAAAGAGAAAACTCGTGAAAATTTAAGACGCTACTCTTCTGAACTAGGTATCCTTTATTAATGTCAGGTACTAACTACATAACGAGTACCGTTTTGTTTCTTTTCACCATTCCCTCGAATTTACGATTCGCAATATTTTGGAGCGCAAGATGAGAAAGAATGGAGGAAAGGGGATTCAATACACAGCCATAGCGTTAGTTCACATTTAAATGCGGTCCTCTTTTCGCAAAGACTTGCGCACTAAAGTAAAGCTGAGGAGGTTTTCGATTAATATCCCTTCTAATTTGCAAATACCTTTAAACTAACGCATCGTAGAGTCAGCCTCTAAGTCTGAGTAGAATTTTTGCGAAAAGAGATAAGTCATGAGAATTGAAGACGCACTCTCCTCAATCCTCCTTTGTTTTTTAACCGACTTCGAAAAAGGAGGAGGTTCTATGTTCGGCTGTATCTATTTTTGTATGTATGTTCACAGATTACTCCGCCATTTGTGGACCGATTTTAAGGGTCATTAACGACCCAAGATTAGTATCTACCTTTAAATAGGTGGATATTTTTAGTTTTACTAATAATCTGTACTTAGTTTATTCTACCAATAACTTGAAAGTCTGAAGAACGTTTAACATTGATGTATAAGTTATTTTAGTGATATCATTTATTTTGAGAGCTATTATAGTTTTTGAGTCCTATTTGGAGTAAATTTTCTGCGTGCATGGTTCCGAAAAATGACAGTATAAATTTTTTATCTATGTTCACAAGAAATATATAGTGTAACATGCTTCTTAGATAGATAATTGATAGAAATAAGGTATTTTCAATGAGTTACTAAGCTGTTTTTACTGTATAAGAGCGCCATAAAAATATTTGGGTCGCAAACCCACGACCCACATCCCTTACCTTTTTTATTTCTTTCATAGGTCGTCGCGTGGCTTGAACACTCTAAGTATTTCGTTTTAGTTTGGAAGTTTTATAGTAGACAGCTGAAGAAGATGATGTTGGCCAATTGGATGTGTAGTTGGATCCTCCTCGTGATTGTCAGCAGTCTGAAAATGACTGGGAGACAAGGACTGCTCGGATATAGTAAATACGACTGACACCTACGCAGCTACACAGCTGGTAATAAATCGATCAGAATTTCCAGAAGTTGTGGATGAAATTGAGATTTAGAGTAGCCCGCTCCTTGTAAAATAGAATAAAAGAAGCCTATAAAACCAGTGCGAAAGTGGGTACGAAAGATGGCACCGAAAAGCTTAGCCCTGAAAGTACACCTTACTTTCAGGGCTAAGCTTTTCGGTGCCATCTTTCGTACCCACTTTAGTTTTTCGGATTTGACAAAAAAGAGATTTGGTAAAGAAGATAGTGATAACGATCCTATGGATGAGCACGTAAGTGTAGAATAGCTCAATGATTCCTTATGACGGGAGTTACGAATGCAAACAGCATTGGTAATCCTATAAGATTTGGTTATAAGTGCTGGTTAGGATTAGGAGTACCACTGACGACATTGGATTTTCGGCTCTCCAGAACCATCAACCACGACTAGGCGATCTATACCCTCTGCTGTTCAAACACAATATAATATCGGACATATTTTACAATATATAAATATCTTTACTTACACTTCGAGGTTTTGTTTCTAAAAATAAAACCAACCAAATGTGCAAGAAACGTGGAGTCAATCTGCATAAGTGTTTCCAACTATATTATACCAGCACGTGATTTAATATCTTTGTTACTTTTTAATATCATAATATAGCTTTCTTTTGATTTTACTAGTTCGTTTCATTTCATACATTTTAGGACATCTATTATTCCAGTGGGTCGTTAGCGACCCAGTTAAAAAAACTACTTTTTCTAGAAAAAAATTCAAAAATAATGTAAAGCCCTTTATTTGTTCCTATTTTGAGCAACATTTGTGAATATCAGATATTTTCATGACCTAAATAATTACATACTCGTATATGGGTTAATTTTCATCCAACATGTTTCATATTTTTGCTGAACATATTCAGGTATTTGCATCTGGTAGTTATCATTATCATATTACTGAACTGATGATGGAAGGTTTCTGGTAGGTAAGGAGTTCGGAAATATTTCTTTTAATACTGTCTAGAGCAAAAGACGTTTTATTTTAAGTTATTCTGGTGTTTGCCTTAGCTCAAATTCTAAAACGCATGTATAACGCTTGGCTCAAATTATAACAAATATTTATAAAATGTCATAAATAATATAAGAATACATACAACATCACAGTTTTAAATTGAAGTCGGTGCCAAGCAATGATTACCTGGAAAATGTAAAATAATATAAGAGCAATTAATATAGTTACTTAAGCTTCGGCCGGCACCAACTTCAATATAAAACTGGTGGACTTTTGGTGTTTTTGAAGTCGTTTTTTGTATTCTTTTTATTAGATTACTACATAATGAGTAGCGTTTTGTTTCTTTTGACCATTCCCTTAAAACGATTCGCAATATTTTAGAGCTGAAGATGAGAAAGTATAGAGGCAAAGGGATTCAATACACTGCCATAGCGTTAGTTCACTATTGAATGCGGTCGACTTTTCGCAAAGACTTTATGTACGCACTAATGTAAAGCTGAGGCGGAGGTTTGGGCAGGTGGCCGGACGCGCCTAGCCGGCGCCGTTTGTTTGCGCGCCACTCCCGACCGCTCATGCCACCCTGGTTCATTGTGGACCGCAAATATTGAGGGAGAGTTTATGCAAAAATTCGTCGAGGCCTCTAAGTTAATTTGGTCGGCGAAAGAAATGATAGGTGAGTCGCCAGCCTCTGATAAAGCTGGGTTGACACTTTAAGAGAAGCAAAATAAATACCTACGTTTACCTGATTTTGGATGATTTTCTTTTTAGAGTTTGCTTTACGGATTTTTTTAAATGCCCTCTTCGTTTCTTACCGAAAATTTAAAAACAAGCGAGTGTTTTTATTAAAAATATTATATAAGCGAATTGCAATTTAATGTAGATTAGAATTATTCTTTAACGTACTAACAATATTTTTTATTTAACACTGTTGAAGGTTAGATAACCGCTCTTGAACTATTGTTTTGAATAAAAATTTCCAATTTAGATTTGATGCCAAAATTTTGAACGGAGGACTGGAGATTACCGATATTCATGACAAAAGAATAAGAATATTGTTCAATTTTACATTAAGTTTCTTTGCATTTTAAATAAAAAAGTATAAATAGTATAAGGTACAAGTAATTATGATCGTAAAAATAAAATGAACGATCAATAATGAATATTCAGCGATCAATCACAGAAGCAACTGTCCCCGAAAGCCGCCATTACGCTGTTTGCTCTATTAAAAGGGGCAAAGGAAACAAACAGAAATGCCTCCCTTTGTTTGGTAAGTGCCTACTCGATATGTGCATTTATAAAAATGATAAGCAAATGCTATTTAATGGCGTGGCCTTAATTTTTGTTTGTTCCACACCCACATTCTGTTACCAATTGATGTGTGAAATCTGTTTTTATTGGGCTTGTAAGGCTGTATAATTTTTTTTTATAACAATGAAATTCTCCTTAATTAAAATCTTGGAGTACATACTATTGAAAGCGTTATTAATTTTTACCATAATAAATTTGTGCCACGAACAGTAGAGATACTCGTTACTTCAAACGCACAATAGGACCAATAATATGATTGTGACTCAATGCTCCACCTCCAACATTACCGAAGAGAAAACGTTTTGCTCCCATATCCCAATTTAATCGATAATAATTATTGTTATCATTCAGAAAAGTACTTAAACTGACTTATACCTATGGAACCCACCAAGGTACCATAGTTGCTAAGAAATCAATCGACGACTTCAGCACGCGTAATTTCGCCAGATGTACGGTAACATGATATACAGGCTGTCTTCATTTTTTGTTTGCTCGCTCAGAAAGTGCTTTCCGTCTGGGATGTGCCAGCCTTTCGGATCTGAGAGGCTTTTTGTTCCATTTTATTTTTGCTAAGTACGAAAGAGGATTCGCTACTGGGCTTTTATTCTTATTTTTTGGTGTATAGCGTTTGCCTTATATACATACTTTTTTATGTTATGTTTTAAATTAAGTAGATTAGTGTAGTCTGAGTCATACGCTTGAGAAATAACTTTGTTGTGAATTAACAATTCAGTTTTAGAAGTAACAGTGGGCGAGCTCAGGTGAAACCTGTCTACACCATGACCAGTTAGTTAAGTATTGACCGCCAAGACTGCGGAACATGTTACACTCTAGCTACCAAGCACAAACACTGTCACAGTGTATATGTCCCAGCGTTTTATGAAATCAGAATGATTGCAAAAATCCTAGGAAAAATTGTACTGGAACATACTAATTTCATAAAATTATTAAGAAAAATAAGTCTGGTGGGTGACCCAACATGGGAAACGAGTAAGCAAAGGTTTGTCAATATACTGGAAAATATTAGAAGCGAAATAGAATATTTCTGAATAAATTTGGAACTGTCCTGAATAATCACGATTTTCGCAATCGTCCTGCATTCATAATTAATCAACGATATATATATGCATTCGCAGCTTTTGAAATACCCGATTACCAGCACCCAATATTTAACTCAGCATTATTTAACTCTACATAGAGACGGTTAAGAGACCATAACAGCAATGCTAACAACATTGCTGTGTTCTAACAATTAGAGGTAACTAGTTCAGTTGTCGAGGAATCCACATAAAGCTCGCTTCTATCTTCGGTCATATTATCATTTAGCATTAGATGAGATGAAGGCCAAGAGCTCCACTGTTGTGTATAAAAAGGTAATATTTTTAGACTTGAGTTATCTCTCGCTCCGGATAAAAAAAATCAACTACAATAGGCATGATGACAGGGTTAAAAAAAGTTATTCTTTAATTTTGCTTTGTCAAAATAAAAAAATTACTTGAACGACGCTTCATTAAAGTCGTTTTAACCGACTGCAAAAAATAGGAGGTTATCAATTCAACCCGTATGTATGTAATATTTCCAGAACTGCCCAGTTTTCGTATATGTTAGTCTATATCAGCGTCTGAACAAATGTGCCAAATTTCAAAAGTGTATGTATGTTTTTATGTTTGTATCTCCGGAACTACAAGTCCGATTTAGGTAATTCTTTTTTTTGTTGTACTAGGTATTGTTCAACTTAGGGAATACTGCAAGTTTCATCAAAATCGGTTAAGTAGTTTTTGAGATAGGGAATTTTAAACGACTTCAAAAAAAAAGTTACAAATAAAAAAAATATTTTACAAAAAATAAAAACCAACTTCAAAAAAGTTAAAAATAATATAAGAATAGGCACAGACAACATCACACTTCTATATTTAAGTCGGTGACAATTTTTAAGATTTTCTAGGGGATCATCGTTTGGTAGACGTGTGATGTTGTCTGTGCCTATTCTTATATAATTTTTAACTTTTTTGAAGTCGGTTTTAATTTTTTGTAAAATAATTTTTGTTATACTTAACGAGTGAGGTTCGGTCGTGCTGCAAAATGTATACTGCGATGCGACGTCACGCGACATTTGAAATAAATAGTCATCGCAAGTTTTTGATTAGATAAAAGAAATGAGTAGGTATCATATATTTTTAATAATCTACATGGCGGACATTAGATCTAAATTTTATCACCCATCCAACTAAGATGGTTTATCGCAGTTTCAGACTTTCTTCTTATCATCATAACAGCTCATAAGCGTCCCCACCTAGGGGCTCCTGCCCTAAGTTAGGGTGTTTAGGCCTTAGTCAACCACGCTGGCCTAGTGCGGATTGGTCGACTTCACATATACACCTTTGAATTTCTGCAGATGTTTACAGGTTGCCTCACGATGTTTTTCTTCACCGTAGGAGCGTCAGACATTTTCTTATGCCGGTAGCCAATCAAATTTTCACTGCGTTGCATCGGCTTGCGGCACGGAAGTTCTTGTCCAAACAAACTTTTAAATAATATAATATTTCCTTACTTAGCATATTCATTTGAAGTCAACCCTTCGTGAGGTAGGATTTGAAGTGTAACATTTCTCAAATGCGATATTGTCATTAGATTCTGCATAAGTGGGTTAAATCGTTGAAACTAATTATCACAATGTGCTACACTCCTGGTGGCAGCGGTGCGCGCGTGACGAGCGAGTCTGCGGTTTCCGTGCGACGCGGCGACGACTTGCGGTCGCGGTGGCTGCGTGAAACTAAGAACACCCTCTACATAGACAGCGGTGGGAAATACATTGCATGCCCTGACATTAAGGTTGATAATTAATCGCAGGTCATACTTGCATCATTTCTCTTGCATCCACGGCTGTGTGGTTCAACAAGAGCTAAAAGTATACACATCTAAAAGTATTATACCTAATTAATGCTACAATTTGAAAGGAAATAATTTAAAAACAACACTGTAACTTTAAAAAATACCAACTTTTCAAAGTGAAACTTTTTTTTTCATCGCCTCAAATTTTTACGTTCATCTATCGCATGTCGTATTACACAAAAACATGAGAAATTTAATTTCACCACTTCAAATAAGTCAGGATTCATATATGCATTAGATCTTTGAATTTGAATCTGTGGGGCAGTGGTTCGATCCAAGTGTAGAGCGTTATTTTTTTCATAAATTTGTTTTTTATTATTAATTAATTGCATTTTATTAATATTTTTTTATTTGTAGTTATTACTATTTTGTTTATTATTTATAATTTCCTTTAACAAAAAAAGATTTATGTTAAGGTTAACAACGAGATTTTAATACCCTAAATCGAATAATTGGTCTTGTACCCACTGGACCTTCATAATTGGACCTTACCTACACGATAGGACCTATTCGACCTCCTATCAAAAATCTGGTGCCCATTGGACCTTCAAAATTAACGATGTGTCTTATTCGACCTCCTATCAAAAACATGGTACCCACTGGACCTTCAAAATTACACATTACCTACACCATTGGATCCATCAGACTTTTTATCAAAAAGACGTGGATTTTTGGCTCTTTTCTTTTGGAATGTTACATACAGTCATGCAGAAAAGTAAAATTGTTAAAGAAATAAAAACAAAAGATATAAATCAAAATATTTAATCAACATATTTATAAAATTCAACATATTAATCATCAGCAACAAATCAAAAAGAAATAAAATATAGATAACCTACTATAATCACATAACCACAGATCCTTTTTTACCTTACTTTTAACGACAATAGAGAATATTTTTTATAACTATAAGTTATCTTAATTGCCAAACAAAAATTATTAAAATATTTTAAATAAATCACATATTATCACATAAATTTAATCGATCTGTGATTTATAACCTATATTGAAATATTACATTATTTACTTTTTGGTAAAAAAAGACTTTAGTTTAGGTAGTATACTATTCTATCGATTTTAATTTACCTTCGGCAGAGCTTTGACGAGTGGTACCTTGAGATAGAAAAAAAATGATTTATATAAAAACAGATTAAGCATGCATACAATGAAAAATTAATAGAAAAAAAATGACGACCACCAGATTGGATCATGGGGGAATAATCAACATAATTACATGTCATTAATTATGTTAATTAATATTCAGTTCTGAGTTGATCTCCCATTTTTTAAAACTATAATATGGGTGTTTTTTTAAGTTTAGTTTTAACTATTTTATTTAATCAAATGTACATTGACTATCAATAGTATACTTGTGAAGGTTTACATTGTATAAAGATTTTTGTCTTTGATTTAATATTATGTTAAAGTGTGATGTCGACAGAACCAATATAGGAGGAATGTAACTTCTAATCCTACCTATATATTACTTAAAATCAATAGTTGACAATAACTCAGTTTTTTGTTACTCCTTTAAAGTAACCTTTTTTCAACCCTTCAGGTAGTTTTTTGGAAAGTAAACAATAGACAAGAACGAGAAAGAAATATTGCCACTGAACGTTGCGCTACAATACAAGAGGCGAGAGCAGGACGAATGTCGTGAGAGTGAATATCAATACAACTCTAATTGTAAGAATAAAAAGGACGTCCGGTTTTCTCCATTTTTTTTCTGCTCGGTATTAGTGGCTGTGCCGATTGAGATATAAGTAGGTACATACATAGGCTATAACAGCTCAATGGTATTTACTTACTTTTCAATGGTATTGGCTCTATTAATTTCATTTTAGTCTTCAATTTTCTATGTGACTGTACTTTTTTGAATAAAACTGTCAATAAGGTCCAATGGTTCCCATAAAAAAGGTTCTATGGGCACATTCAATATAATATTTTAGGAAGGTCGAATGGGGCATACAAATAAGGTCCAATGGGTACAGTTGCAATAGGGTCTAATCTTGAAGGTCCAGTAGGTATCAGTCGAATTCAAAAAAGAGGTCCAATGGCCGCATTGAATATAATATTTTTAGAAAGGTCGAATGGGCCCTGTAAATGAGGTCCAATAAGCACTTTTTGCTTTTGGGTCGAATCTTGAAGGTCCAGTGGGTACAAGACCGAATAATTTTCCGAAAATTTTCAGTTAAATTTCTACGGTCCGAAAAAAAGTTTCACTTGCATCTTGGTTTCATAAAACCACACAATGATTTTTTTGAAAAAAAAAGAGAGTTGTACTCTGAAATATAGGGTGAAGAAAATATCTGTAGATAAGATTGAAATAATTAAAACTACCCATCAATATAAGGTAAATGAAGAATCAAAAATTAGCCGTCTTATAAGTAGTGTACTATAGAATTATTTTCCTGTTGTTAAATTACAAAAACTCTTAAATAAAAAAGCTTTTTATATTTTCAATATCGGGGCCTAATGGCTCTCAGTAATAATTGTCCATAATATACTACTATTATTAAAAGGAAACGTCGTGCCCGCGTTGCGCCTCGAAATACTCCGAATCATTTATTATAAGACGAAATCTCCGGCCCTTTCAGTCAGGACCTTGTTAGGGTAATAATAGAGCCAGTCGAATTAATGACTGGCGAGTTGAGGAAGAAGTGGAGACCCTATCGGACCACCTATATATCCGATATGAGGTCTCCACGGCATCCCCAAGGACCCCGTTCCGCAGGGGCTCCGCGGTGAGTGCCTTCCCGCGATGGGCGCTCACCAAGCTCCGCCCGGATGTGGCGGAGGAGGCGGCGATGGTGCGGGCATGGACAGCAGTGCCGCCCCATCTCGCCGGGGATGTCGACGGCATGGCGGATCTCTTCGCAGACGACATGAAGGTCATCTGCCAAGCCGCCATGCCGAGGGCGCAGGCCTGCCCCGAAAGGGGGCAGGTGTACTGGTGGACGCAAGAGATTGCGGACCTGCGTACCGCCAGTATGAGGGCCAGGCGCGCCTACGTGCGTTGTCGTAGGCGCGCCAGAACTACACCCGACGAGGAAGCTGAACTTCGTCGGGTGTATGCGGCAGCCAAGAAGGCCCTACGGAACGAAATCCGCAGGGCTAAGGAGGAGTCCAGGGAGCAATTTATACGGCTCCTGGACGATGATCCGTGGGGGCGTCCGTACCGGATGGTGAGAGGGAAGTTTAAATCTTCCGCTCCCCCTACCTCCGCTATGGACAGAGGGCTGCTGAATCGGGTGCTGGGGATTCTGTTTCCCGATCCCGGTCCCTTCCAGCCCCCCAGAATGGTCCCCCCGGACACTCCTCCGGTGGAAGTGGTTGCCGCCATCCCTCCCGTGTCGAACGTGGAATTCGACATGGTGAGGGAACGGTTCCGGCGCAAAAAGAAGGCGCCGGGACCGGACAGTGTCCCAAGCAGGGTTCTGGCCCTCGCCCTGGGACACCTCGAGGAGCGGTTCCGGGCGGTGCTCAATTTAAGCATCGCCTCGGGCCGCTTCCCCAGTCGTTGGAAAGCGGGCAGGCTCTGCCTGTTAAGGAAGGAGAGCCGTCCCGCTGATTCCCCGACTGGGTATCGGCCGGTGGTGCTGCTCGATGAAGCCGGGAAGTTTTTCGAGAAGATTCTCGCTTCCCGCATCATCGAGCACCTAGAGGACCAGGGGCCGGACTTGGCTAACAACCAGTTCGGCTTCCGCACCGGCCGGTCCACGATGGACGCGGTGGCCTTACTCAAGAGGTGGACTGAGGAGGCCACAGCTCGTGGGGAGACTGTTGTTGCGGTGTCTCTTGACATCCGCAACGCTTTTAACAGCCTGCCCCACGAGTGCATAAAGGAGGCACTCCGCTTCCACCAGGTGCCTCCGTACCTCCGCGCCCTCGTGGAGGATTACCTGCAAGGCAGATCCATCCTCTACGAGGGGCCGGATGGGCGCGTCCACACGTGGACAATGGCGGCGGGTGTACCCCAGGGTTCCATACTAGGTCCTCTGTTATGGAACCTGGGGTACAACTGGGTCCTGCGAGGCGACCTTCCGCCACGAACGAAGGTCGTCTGCTTCGCCGACGACACGCTTGTCGCGGCGAGGGCTAAAACGGGGGAGGAGGCGGCTCACCTTGCGTCGGTCGGCACCTCACTAGTCGTCCGACGCATCCGCCTCCTGGGCCTAGACGTGGCCCTCGACAAAACGAGGGCCATGCTTTTCCACGCCCCCTGTCGCAGGATCCCACCGGGGCTCCGCGTCCGAGTGGAGGGGGTCCGTATACCGGTCGAGGCGCATCTCAAGTACCTCGGCTTGGTTCTGGACTCCCGATGGAGTTTCGGGGAGCATTTTAAGCTCCTCGCTCCACGGCTGTGCGCCGCCGCAGCCGCACTCGGACGGGTCCTCCCTAATGTGGGAGGACCAGGATCGGCGTGCCGTCGACTGTATCACGGGGTGAAACGGTCGATGGCACTCTACGGAGCCCCGATATGGGCGGAGTGCCTCTCCCCCCGAACGGTGGCCCTCTTGCGACGTCCGCAGAGGGTCATAGCAATCCGGGCCGTGCGAGCTTATCGCACGGTCAGCCATGGCGCGGCCTGCGTTCTAGCGGGTTAAACGCCGTGGGATGTCGATGCACGCGTACATGCAGAGGTGTATCGACATCGGGTTGCCGTTAGTGAACGGGGGGGACGATCCGCTCCTGAGGAAGTGGAGCGGATTCGTACCCAGGCGCAGAGGGAGGCTCTGCGTCGATGGGATGAGGCACTCGCCTCCCCAGCTGCCGGCCACCGGACGATCGACGCGATTCGTCCGGTATTGGAGGAGTGGGTTGGGCGCCGGCAGGGCAGCCTCACGTTCCGCATGGTGCAGGTACTGACAGGACATGGCTGCTTCGGTCATTACCTGCATCGAGTCGCGCGTCGGGAGGAAACGCCGCGGTGTCACCACTGCGACGCTCCCGACGACACTGCCGAGCACACCCTATTGATGTGCCCGGCCTGGCGACTCCAGCGCAGCGAGCTTAACGCTGCGCTGGGAGGCGGAGACCTCTCGCTGCCGAGCATGGTCGTAGCCATGCTCCGCGGCGAAGCGGAATGGGGGGCTGTCGCCTCCTTCTGCGAGGACGTAATCTCGCAGAAGGAGGCCGCGGAGAGGGAGCGGGAGGCAGATCCTCAAGCCGCTCCCATCCGCCGCAGACGGATAGGCAGGCGAAGGCGGGCATTCGCACAAGCGATGCCCATCTAATGACCCTGCCGTAGAGGCCTGCGTGCACGGTTGGCCCCGTGCACGCCGCCGTAAGGCCCTCCGTCTGGGGATTGCCCTGGTGTTCTCGGGCAATCCCCCCTTGGCGATAGCCCGACCGGTGGGTCGGGCTTGCCCGGGCGCGTGGGTAGTGGAGTCGCAGTGTGGACCTTACCTAGCGCGCCCATAAGGGCAGGGAGAACACCGGGGGGTTTTAGTGGGTAGGCTTGGCATTCTGCCGAGAGAGCCCCACACACGCTCGCTGTCTAGCCAACGGCAGGTACGGTGCGGTTACGCATTTCCCCCCGAGAAAAAAAAAAAAGGGTAATAATAGATGGAGTTCCGTGCCGGACGTGCCAGTGTTCACCCGCGTCCACTCCAGTACGAAACGCCTGAAATTTGTAATAGCAATTTGCTGCAAATTTTCAGTTTTCTTGCTATATCTTTGTTTGTTCTTGCTTGTTTATTTTAGTTGTTTTATATTTTATATTTTATATTTTATTTTATTTCGGCGGTCCCAACACCTGCGGCAGTCCAGTCCTCGGTAGAGGTCACAGCACCGACTGAGGGCTCATGGTCCGTGGTTGTGCGGCGAGGTCGCAAGAAGCTAGCAACCGACGGGGAGTTGCCCAAGAAGGCCGGAGCCTCCGGGGCCACTGCGACGCAAGGGGCGCCGAAGCTGCCTAAGGCGCCACGCTCCCTGGCGGTGGTGGTGGCTCTTAAACCAGAGGCGGTGGCCAAGGGCCTCACTTATAGTGAGGCCATTGCTAAGGCTAAAGCCTCTGTTAGTCTTGGCGCCCTCGGGATCGGGCCCTCCAAATTTCGGACGGGGATAACAGGGGCTCGAATTATCGAGCTCCCAAAGAAGACATCCCCGTCCCAAGCTGATTCGCTGGCGGAGAAGCTGGGTGAAGCTCTTGGAGACGCAGCGAAAGTTACGCGTCCCGTCAAAACGGCGGACATCCGGGTCATCGGCCTCGATGACTCGGTGTCCGCCGAAGAGCTGGGTCAGGTCTTAGCTCAGGCCGGTGGCTGCTCGGTCCACCACATAAAGGTAGGCCGTGTGCATACGGGGGTGCGGGGTGTCGGGGCGGCCTTCGCCTCGGTGCCCGTCGAGGCGGCGAAGCGCTTGGCTGATGCCGGACGGCTGGAGGTTGGATGGAGTTCTGCCTCCATCCAACTTCTGGAGCAAAAGCCCATGCGGTGCTTCCGCTGCATGGGCATGGGGCACCACATACAGCGGTGCCCCTCCGCCAAGGACCGCAGTGTACTCTTGTTTTCGCTGCGGTTCCGATGGGCATAAGGCGGTGGACTGCACAGCGGCGCTAAATTGCGCCGTCTGTGCAGACGCCAAGAGGCCGGCCATCCATAGGATGGGGGGTATGAATTGCAACCCCCCGCAGGTCAGAGGCCGTCTGGCCCCGGTGAAGGTGACCGTGGCCCCAAAGAGCCCGGTACCACCGACACTACCGCCAGCACCGGCCGCCGCTGTGGCCCAGGAGGAGCAAATGGAGACCACCAATGCCTAGTGGTCCCATAAAGCTCCTCCAGGTGAATATTAACCACTGCGCCGCGGCACAGGACCTCTTGTGTCAGACCGCGGCGCAGTGGGGTGTGGAGTTAGCGATTGTGTCGGAACCGTATTACGTTCCGCCACAGTCGCCCAACTGGTTGGTGGCGGCGGATGGATCCGCCGCCTTAATGCGGGTGGCGCGTGGCACAGCCCCCTCTCTCAATTTAAGAGAGAGGGGTACTGGCTACGTGGCCGCCATGTAGGGGGGAATGTTGGTCGTGTCGACCTACTTCTCCCCCAATCGCAGCCGGGCGGACTTCGCGGTCTTCCTGGCTGTGTTAGAAGGGGTCGTTCGGAGGACGGCCCCAACACCTGTGCTGATCGCGGGGGACCTCAATGCATGGTCTACTGCATGGGGGTCCTCCAGAACCAGTCCGAGGGGTGGAGATTTGAAGTCCTGGGTCCTGTCCCTGGGGCTCCAGGTTTTGAATAGGGGCTCCACCCCTACCTGCATCCGAGTACAGGGCACATCGGTGGTGGACGTGTCCTTCGCTACCCCCTCCCTTGCTCGCCGAATCAACAACTGGCGAGTAGAGGGGGATGTGGAGACCTTGTCGGACCACCTGTATGTCCGCTACGAGGTCTCCACGGCATCTCAAGGGGCCCCGAACCGCAGGGGCTCCGCGGTGAGCACCTTCCCTCGATGGGCGCTCACCAAGCTCCGCCCGGATGTAGCGGAGGAGGCGGCGATGGTGCGGGCGTGGGCAGTAGTGCCGCCCCACCTTGCCGGGGATGTTGACGGCATGGCGGAGCTCTTCGCAGATGACATGAAGGTCGTCTGCCAAGCCGCTATGCCTAGGGCGCAGGCTTGCCCCGAAAGGGGGCAGGTGTACTGGTGGACGCAGGAGATTGCGGACCTGCGTACCACCAGTATGAGGGCCAGGCGCGCCTACGTGCGCTGTCGTAGGCGAGCCGGAACTACACCAGACGAGGAAGCTGAACTTCATCGGGTGTATGCGGCAGCCAAGAAGGCCCTGCGAAACGAAATCTGCAGGGCCAAGGAGGAGTCCAGGAAGCAGTTTATACGGCTCCTGGACGACGATCCGTGGGGGCGTCCGTACCGGGTGGTGAGGGGGAAATTTAAAGCTTCTGCTCCCTCTACCTCCGCTATGGACAGCGGGCTGCTGGACCGGGTGCTGAGGACTCTGTTCCCCGATCTCGGTCCGTTCCAGCCCCCCAGAATGGTTCCCCCGGATGCTTCTCCAGAGGAAGTGGCTGTCGCTATCCCTCCCGTGTCGAACGTGGAATTTGACACGGTGAGGGAACGGCTCCGGCGCAAAAAGAAAGCGCCGGGACCAGACGGTGTCCCAAGCAGGGTTCTGGCCCTCGCCCTGGGACACCTCGAGGAGCGGTTCCGAGCGATGCTTGACCTATGCATCGCCTCGGGCCGCTTCCCCAGTCGGTGGAAAGCGGGCAGGCTCTGCCTGTTAAGGAAGGAGAACCGCCCCGTGGATTCCCCGACTGAGTATCGGCCGGTGGTACTGCTCGACGAGGCCGGGTAGTTTTTCGAGAAGATTCTCGCTTCCCACATCGTCGAGCACCTAGAGGACCGGGGGCCGGATTTAGCAAATAACCAGTTCGGCTTCCGCACCGGCCGGTCCACGGTGGATGCAGTGGCCCTCTTCAAGGGGTGGACTGAGGGGGCCACAGCTCGTGGGGAGACTGTTGTTGCGGTGTCTCTTGACATCCGCAATGCTTTCAACAGCCTGCCCCACGAGTGCATAAAGGAGGCACTCCGCTTCCACCGGGTGCCTCCGTACCTCCGCGCCCTCGTGGAGGACTATCTGCAAGGCAGGTCCATCCTCTACGAGGGGCCGGATTGGTGCGTCCATACGTGGGCAATGGCGGCAGGTGTGCCCCAGGGTTCCGTACTAGGTCCTCTACTATGGAACCTGGGGTACAACTGGGTCCTGCGAGGCGACCTCCTTCCATGAATGGAGGTCGTCTGCTTCGCCGACGACACGCTTGTCGCGGCGAGAGCAAAAACGGGGGAGGAGGCGGCCCACCTTGCGTCGGTCGGCGCTTCACTTGTCGTTCGACGCATCCGCCTCCTGGGCCTGGACGTCGCTCTCGATAAAACGAGGGCCATGATGTTCCACGCCTCTCGTCGCAGGATCCCACCGGGGCTTCGAGTCCGAGTGGAGGGGGTCCGCATACCAGTCGAGGCACACCTTAAGTACCTCGGCCTGGTTTTGGATCCCCGATGGAGCTTTGAGGAGCACTTCGATCTCCTCACACCACGGCTATGTGCCGCCGCAGCCGCACTCGGACGGGTCCTCCCTAATGTAGGAGGGCCAGGATCGGCGTGCCGTCGACTGTATCACGGGGTGATACGGTCGATGGTACTCTACGGAGCCCCGGTATGGGCGGAGTGCCTCTCCCCCCGAACGGTAGCCCTCTTGCGACGTCCGCAGAGGGTCATAGCAACCCGGGCCGTGCGAGATTATCGCACGGTCAGCCACGGCGCGGCCTACGTTCTTGCGGGCCAAACGCCGTGGGATGTCGATGCACGCATACATGCAGAGGTGTATCGACATCGGGTTGCCGTTAGAGAACGGGGGGGACGATCCGCTCCCGAGGAAGTGGAGCGGGTTCGTACCCAAGCGCAGAGGGAGGCTCTGCGTCAATGGGGTGAGGCACTCGCCTTCCCAGCTGCCGGCCACCAGACGATCGAAGCGATACGTCCGGTGTTGGAGGAGTGGGTAGGGCGCCGGCAGGGCAGTCTCTCGTTCCGCATGGTGCAGGTATTGACCGGACATGGTTGTTTCGGTCACTACCTGCATCGGGTCGCGCGTCGGGAGGAAACGCCGCAGTGCCATCACTGCGACGCTCCCGACGATACTGCCGAGCACACATTGTTGGTGTGCCCGGCCAGGCGACGCCAGCGCAGCGAACTTCACGCTGCGCTGGGAGGCGGAGACCTCTCGCTGCCGAGCATGGTCGTGGCCATGCTCCGCGGCGAGGCGGAATGGGAGGCTGTTGCCTCCTTCTGCGAGGACGTCATCTCGCAGAAGAAGGCCGCGGAGAGGGGGCGGGAGAATGATCCTCAAGCCGCTCCCATCCGCCGCAGACGGACAGGCAGGCGAAGGCGGGCATTCGCGCAAGCAATGCCCGTCTAATGACCCTGCCGTTGAGGCCTGCGTGCACGGTTGGCCCCGTGTACGCCGCCGTAAGGCCCTCCGTCTGGGGATTGCCCTGGTGTTCTCGAGCAATCCCCCCTTGGCGATAACCCGACCAGCCAGGTCGGGCTAGCCCGGGCGCGTTGGTAGTGGTAGTCGCAGTGTGGACCCTACCACGCGCGTCCATAAGGGCAGGAAGAACACCGGGGGGTTTAGTGGGTAGGCCTGGCACTCTGCCGGGAGAGCCCCACACACGCTCGTCGTCTAGCCAACGGCGAGTATGGTGCGGTCACGCATTCCACTCGAAAAAAAAAAAGGGTAATAATAGATGGGTACCTTCTTGTACTACTTCCTAACTGCTAGTCTCTTGGTGTGCTACCATTTTGTTGTTATAACTAGTAGGTACTAGTTTCAACTCTTCAAGACTTTCAACTTGGCTAATAGAATTTATTTTTCGTTGATTTTTATATTAATCGCCTGACCAAATAAATTTTATGTTCTGGCAACTTAAATTTTGTAACTCTTTTAATATGAGATATTTGACCCTTTTTTAACTGACTTCGAAAAAGGAGGAGGTTCTCAATTAGACGCGTATATTTTTTTATGCGTCGGTGGCGCAGTGGTCTCGGCACTTGCCTTCCAATCGGGGGGTCGGGGTTCGAGACCCGCCATGTACCAATATGTTTTTCGTTTCGAATTTGATATGTACATTTGTCTGACGCTCCTACGGTGAAGGAAAACATCGTGAGGCAACCTGCATACATCTGCGAAGAAATTCAATGATGTATGTGAAGTCGACCAATCCGCACTGGGCCAGCGTGGTTGACTAAGGCCTAATCACCCTAATATAGGGTAGGCTCGAGCCCCTCGGTGGGGACGTGTATGGGCTGTGATGATGATGATGATGATTTTTTTATGTATGACCACGTATAACTTTTTACAGAGTAGTCCGATTTTCGTAATTCTTTTTTTATTGGAAAGAGTATATCCCGAGGTTGGTCCCATTATCCATAAAGTCAGGATCTGATGATGGGATCCCATGAAAATCGAGGGAAGCCCTTAAATGTTATTGATACGTCTAAGGTGTTTCATGTTTTTTTCCAAAGCTGTTCACGTATTTGCGTCTGGTAGTCATGAATTAAGCTGATGATGGAAATATCGTTAACTTTTAGAAGTAAGAGGTTAGTTTTTTAAATACAATAGGCATATAGTACCAAGTGAGTCTGGTATTAAATTCACAAAAAAAAATCATTCACTGAAAAGTTAAAAATAATAATAGAATAGGTGCAGACAACATCACATTTCAATATCTACCACAGTATTAGCCATATTATTGATACAAAATCTATTTCTTGTAAGTACGTACGTGTTTCTTGTACGTACTCATCTCTTAAACTGGACGCTAAACTCTCAACTTATAATAAAAAACTTCATTTTTTTCAACCTAGGCCTCTCACCTCACCATACCAAGCTTTTTATCATACCATACATACCAATTACTGATATTTAACATTACTATACGTAACAGTTTTGCCCTTTACTCATGCTGTCCCTTATAGTTTATATTTCCTTATAGCTGTCGAATACAGCAATCTTCGTAAGCGATATCAGTAAATTGAAGGAAAATATTCCTGTAGTATTAGCACTTAAATTATTCCCCCCTCGTTATGAACGACGTTTGACGACGCTGAGACGTTGAGGTAATGTCGTAGCCATAACAATGTTTGTTTCCCACTCACAGTGTAAGGTGTACAGCAGTATAAGACCAATACCAGTTTGGATAAAGAATAATTTGGATCATCATTATCAACAGCTCATATATACGTCCCCACCAAGGGGCTCGAGCCTACCCTAAATTAGGACGATTAGGCCTTATACAACCATGCTGGCCATGTGCGGGTTGGTCGACTTCACACATAACCTGTAAAGAATTTCTTTCTTTACAGGTGTGTGCAGGTTTCCTCACTATGTATTCCTTCACCGCGAAAGCGTCGAATAAACGTGCATATGAATTCAAAATTTGAAAACGCATTGGTACTTGGCGGGGTTACCTCCTCCTTGTTTTTACATTCTTAGCCAATATAAATAATAAGAATATTAGTTCTGTTAAATAATCTCGAAAACTGAAATATCGCAAAAAACTGGAAATTTGTACGATATGCCAGAACACTATTCTAAACGAAAAGGAAAAACACATTGATCCCCCATCGGTGTTTTTAATTCAAGGTCAAAGTTCGTTTTCAGGGATCCGTAGCCTTAACAAGTAACCAGTCTTATTACAAAACCTTGTGTTTAAACCTGGTCTAAACGACCACATTTCCAGTTCTTTGCGATATTTGAATTTTCGAGTTCATTTGACAGGACTGTTTATAATTTGTATTGGTTTAAACCTGATGCGCATTCACTTATGTTAATACACATAGATAGAGACAGCGTCGGGTGTAAACCAATACTAACTTTGGACCGTGTTTTGTAATAAGACGGTTATAGTTTCCAAATGTCTATCTATCCGTCCATCCTTCTGCAGCTTAGCTTAGAAATAAGAGGGCACAGACCGAGTTTACCTAAAAAACTTATCATACAGGGCCTTTTTTGTGTTACTGCTCATGGTGTTCATTGTGCCGCAAACAGACGCGTTTGCCCACGCGCAGGTAATGGAAATGTGGTACAACAATGTTTTTACTTCAAAAAGTATCCGCTTTGGCTCGTTCTACTGCATTCCCAGCTATTACGACAACCTCTATAATGCGACTAACATCTCGTTATAATTTTTACCAATATTTATGTAATTTATTAAAATATTCATTTTTTAAGAAAGACAAACATAAAATATACTTGACTGTAGCTTAAAGAAGTCATCTTTATCTATATGACTCTGTTGTTGTCTTATAATCTGAAAGAAAAATTCTGTTAGGCCAAGTTTTTTTTGGTTGATTAGTTTTTAGGTGGTTCGGTCTACTCGCCTACTTAAAAATGGAAAAAATATTATCAGTTATGCAAATTAATATTAAAAGCCGTTTCACTTTTAAATAACCAGGGAATGTATTGTATATTTTAGCCGCCATAAAGATTTCAGTGATAAAGTGCACATAGAAAGTGTTTATTACTTTTTGCTCGCAGCTTTCTCACTCTTATTTCCTCGTGACTTTTGAACATTTTACTATTCTTTTTACAAGAACTGCTGTTTCAGTTTCAGAAGTCAATGTTGGTTACTTCATGTTTCTGCTTTATCATGTTGCTTGTATCGCTATGGTTTGGTTTGATTGAAGAGTAAGCAGTGAAATTACTGATATGATAATGATAGTTGTAGAACTTATAGATTTTCAAATTAGACAAGAACCACCATGTACTATGAGGAACTATAGCCTATTTACCATCTAAGTTGCATAAAAATAATGGGCAGCGGCTATAGCACGAACACATTTTTCTGAACCCTGAACACATGATCCACGTCTGTAGAATTTCTCCACATTATGAGTCCATACTGCAAAACAAAGACCACGCAGCCGTGTTAAGCATGCAGAGCTGCATGTGAAGAGATATTCTACCTTATTTGCCGCTACTAATTTTTCTGTTTCCAACAGAGTAATCTTCTTCTAAGTCCATATACTTAAAAGAAGATACCTTTTGAATGACCACGTTCTATAGACATTCAATGAATTTGGCTTATACACTGTTGGACATATAAACATCATTATTTGCCACGTAACGCGATGCTTGCAGTCGGTGACGGCAACTTTTCTTAACCTCATTTGTTGAAACCTATTTCATCTGTTGAAACAGATTGTTAGTTTGCTTTTTTGCGTAGTACTCTTGAGTTGCAACCCTAGCGCTCAAATGGATTGGGCAAATCAATCACTGGAATGATACACAACTTTATCAGAGGGTCAATTACACTGGTTCCATAGCCAATACGAATCTTAATCTTCGCGTTTAGCATTTGATTTAGCTGATCTGAGTACAAAAACTTAACGATATTACGATTATGTGGCTTTACTCAAAAGCTATATATTATCACGTGAATCTATCACGATAGTTTATTTTACAAAATGTCGTTCGGCTCCTCAACTGAACACAGCAATGCTATTAACATTGTTGATATGGCGTCAACCTTTGGTAAGACGGGAGTAGCTAGCCAAGCGGGCTCAGAAGTCCTACCATCAACCAAACCGACCGAGGGAATCAAACCCTAGACCTCCCAATCAACATCCGTTGGTCTCAACCACTAGAGCTAGACCTTGAACGCGGTTACAAGGTTAAGTGAACCAATCTTAGTATTAGTTAATTTACACAGGACCCCCGGAATATGGAATACCGATCCTAATTGGGCATTTTGATTTGTTGATAGATTGGAGTTAATTTCTAAAGAAGGCCTTGATTGGGGGTCTGCCGTCACTGCGCTTTCAGGTGCTGTCATCATACGAGTACCTTTGGGTCCCAACTATCATCGGTTATTAGAGCTTCCTATCCTGCATACTGCCACTTAAACTTGGCTGTGAATTGAGTTGTATCGGTTACTTCGCCCGGTTCGTGTGCGGATCCCAATGTTTTGGATTCGACAAAGTAAATAATTGATTTTGTGTTGGTACTTCTTTATGTCACATTTGGCATCTTCTTGGTGAGTAATTAAATAAACAAGTGCGATGACATACTGCAACGGAAGTGGCTTGTTCAAGTTTACGCGTTCTTAATGGTAATGAGTTGCGTCTCAATGTAAATAAATGAGAATATCCAAGAGCCAATATTTACATTATTCATCGCTTACAGTAAATTTAAGTAAGCACATCTATACTTAGCGTTGCCAGGCGTCCGGATAAAGCCGGACAGGGTTAGGCTTTTTGACCTCTTGTCCGGCCAAATTTGAGTGCGTCCGGCCCGTCCGGTTTTTGTTAGGCTTTTTACATTTCGCAAACGAGTGAGCGCCGAGTGTAGCCGAGCGCAGGCGACGAGAGTCGACTGTCGGTCGCTCACGCAGGCCGAAGCACAGAACATAATTACTCCTAGCGGAGGGCCGAAGTGCCGCCCGTCGCACGCCCCCAGCGCTCTGTCGGTATTGTTCAATGTTTAAGTATCTAGAATTTAATTTTGACTGATGACTATTTGACTGATTAATAATAAAGTACATAGGTACCTAAGACTGATTTGGCATTCGATTTTATTTATTATTTCACTAGAATTTAACAAGATTTATGATAATAATCAAAAAAGCTTGATTGTAGGTGTAAAATCAAGCTTTTTCAATTCATTCATTTTTTGTTGTTGTACCTATTAATACTGAGACAAAATCCCTTAATAATGTAGGGTGTCCGGCCTTTCTACCCAAATGTCCGGCCAAACTGGCTGGTCTGTCCGGCTATTAGGTTTGGCGAGCTGGCAACCCTATCTATACTTATAAAACATGTCCTGACCTGATTCACTGTCTGACTGACTGATATCGCCAAGCGTAAACGAAGTTAGGCCCATGAGTTTTGTGAAATAGAGGTTGAAATTTTATATTTAAGCTGATATATTTAAGAATGAGTGAACACGTGTTTAAGCATTTTTTAAAAATTTTCCCCTTAGAAATGTGAAATAACGTAGAAATGTTGTTTTTGTTAATTATATCTAACTGATTAACGTATTTCAACGGGACGTTTTTACGGGACGATAAAATATTAAATTCCCACGAGAAAAATGAAAATAACGCGGGTGAAGCTGCACGGCGAAAAGCTTTAGGTAAGTACATTGTAAAATAATTCAAAAATCATCATTCAATATGCATATTTTTAGGTAAGTAAACATGCTATCGTCGAAAACAATCAAAATTATAATTAAATGCAAAGGCCTTAAACATTACTAATACATAATTACCTATTTCTAAAATATTAACATTTCATTTTATATGTATCTGATTAAATTATAGTCAATATGGACCTTATAGTCAACCACGCTGGCCCAGTGCGGATTGGTCGACTTCATATACACGTTTGAATTTCTTCGCAGGTGTATGCAGGTTGCCTCACGATGTTTTCCTTCACGGTAGGAGCGTCGGACTAGGTCACATATGAAATTCGAAAAACGAAAAAATATTGGTACATGGCAGGATCAAACCAGGGACCCCCCGATTAGGAGGCCACTTCCGAGTCCACCTCCACAGCGCCATCGACGCTTTATTTGACGTAGTAAATTATAATTCTTCATAAAATAATATTTGAAATAATTGTTCAATGGAAAGTTACATACGTGGATGTCAATTTCTTTAATCTCAAACGTATGGTGGGTCCGCAGTGATTTAGATCTCTGCAAAGTCGACTCTGTTGACAGATAAACTGTTACAAAAAAAAGGGAACTAACGTGAGACGTAAATTATTTTTTTATAGCTGTCTTCTATTACGTTCATATAAATTTATAACTAATTATTTTTATATCAGACGTCAGAGTCGCCCTTTACTTAAAATAGGTAGCGTTCTCTCTCCAGTAGGGTTACTCTTGAACCAAATCCAATCGATCGGCATTGAGATTGTGATTTTTCGTGCGCTTATTTAGCAACCTAGTGACAAAGTGGATCCGTATTCTGAAAAAATTACACAGCACCGAGTTTGGATCACTCAAAGTCACCGCAGTACCGGTTCTAATTTTGTGCCACTGTGGAAAATTAAGCGTACAAAAAATCACAATCGCAATATCGATCGATTGGAAATGGTTCAAGAGTAACCCTACTGGTGCCGTCTAATGAATTGACGCAATAAGACTTTTTCAATTATCTATACTAATATTATAAAGCTGAAGAGTTTGTTTGTTTGTTTGCTTGAACGCGCTAATCTCAGGAACTACTGATTCAAATTGAAAAATTCTTTTTGTGTTGGATAGTCCATTTATCGAGGAAGGCTTTAAGCTATATAACATCACGCTACGACTAATAGGAGCTGAGCATCAATGACAAATGTTGCAAAAACGGGTAAAAAATATACGGCGAAACGTAGTTCGCTGGCACAGCTAGTTAGTAATAATTTGCACTTCTATTACCGACAACACAATGGAGTAGGTACGAGTACTTTCAGTGAATTTACAAAAAAAAAAGAGATAAAAACCGATTTCTAAACAACAAAAGGCACATAGGAAAATTAAAATACAAACAATCATCACTGTTTTATATTGAAGTCAGTGCCAAATTTTTAAATGACTTGATTCACTTTCATTTTTAAGACTCCAGTAGATCATCGACCGGCACCAACTTCTATCTGTGGAAATGTTACGATTGTTTGAATCCAAATACATAATATTTATTTTTTATTGCAAGCCATTATTTAACTTGCAATGTACGAGTATATTAGTATGTTCGGCAGGCTTATTACCGAAAAAAACAACCGGTTGCTAATTGTACATTAGCGTCGCGATCGCTACTGGTTGCGGTTGCTATATTGCGGGCGGGGGCGGTAGCGCGGTCGTAAATCCAACGTTCCGAATTTGCGATTTATAAGCAATAATTGTACAATAGCAGCAATTGCGTCGGTGGCGCAGTGGACTCGGCACTTGCCTTCCAATCGGGGGGTCGGGGTTCGAGACCCGCCATGTACCAATGTGTTTTTCGTTTCGAATTTCATATGTACATTTGTCTGACGCTCCTACGGTGAAGGAAAACATCGTGAGGCAACCTGCATACATCTGCGAAGAAATTCAATGATGTATGTGAAGTCGACCAATCCGCACTGGGCCAGCGTGGTTGACTAAGGCCTAATCACCCTAATATAGGGTAGGCTCGAGCCCCTCGGTGGTGACACGTGTATGGGCTGTGATGATGAGCAGCAATTACGACTGTCTCTAAAGATGCGTAATAAGCCTGCTGCGGCAAATCTTGTCAGTTAAAGGACGATGCCCACTTTTGTATGGAGACTTGCCCCAATTACAAATTTCCATGAAAAGAAACAACTCTAGGCTCATTTTAAACATTTTAGGTCATTGAGTAGAATACAAGTTTTGTTTTTCTTAATTAAAGCTGCAGTTTCAAAGATATTCATAAAAATTGCTCCTAATCTAACCTAAGCGACTCATATAGTTGCAAGACGTCAAACTAGTTATGCTGAACTTTCGATCAATATACTTACCTATTGATATCCAGTATTATCAACAATAAGGAATCAAATGTGTAACAAAAATCGCAAAGAATGCAACGTGACAAGCAACAAAGGGAGCTGCGACTTATTTTAGGCACGTTCCACCTAAGTGAGGATTTGCAGCATATTCAGCATCATCGCAATTCATTAGTTTTTTATAGGGTAAATGCTCTAAGGTTTTTGACCATCGTCAGAGCTTGCCTGCTCAGGTGGAAAACGGGGTTTTATATTCTATGCGATCTGTCAACCTTTGTCATTGCAAAAAATGTTTTTTAATTGAAATGATGAAATGTAATATATCTTATAATTTATTAGAAATAAACGTTTTAAAATGTTATTAAGTAATTTTTTTTTCAATACTTTTGGTTTATTTAAAGCATGCATATTACGACGAAAGTGGCCTAAAATGAAACTATTTGGTCTCTTTGAATAAAACAAAACCGTGCAAAGTGTATGTTTAAGATCTTCTTCTAAAAACTCATTTTCTTAACACTAACGCAATCATTGTAAGTGGTCACATCCATCACATTATCTAGACCACTACCTACTCATAAAATTTCGTACCTATCTTCGTAATACTGGTCACGTGACTCTTATTATGTTTTGACAGGTGATTTGGCGCGAATCGGTGTGCCGCCTCCATTATGCATTAAAAGCGGAAAACATTAATCCTGCAAGGGAATGAAACTGTAACCCTATCTCCATGGAAATAAAGCCGTATATTCAAAGTATTTAGGTTTCGGCTAGCATTTACACGGTTGGTGTACGCCATTCAGGGGTAACAAACAATGTAGGCCACGTGACTTCGACTATTAAGGTCTTAAAGCTCATTAATTGAATGGGAAAATCTCGATAATAGAGCTGTGCTTCTAATACGTCTGTTAGGATTTATTTTAATCTCGAATTTTCACGTTAAATAAGAGTGGTAACAAAAAAAGTTGACATTCAGAATTTTAGCTTAACGTTTTAAAATGTTATCTGTTTGTTACTCAATGACTTAAGTCACAAAAAACATATTACAAGATAAGGAGGATAAAATCCTGTAGGCTCAAAATCTATCGCGCGGTTCAATTAGAAATATCGTTAAAAAGAAATTCATTCGTCATCAATTAGTCCACAAAGTAGTTGCATCCTTACTTAGCCACTTGGAAACTCCAGCACCGCCTAATAGCGTCGCAATGCCTTATAAATAAAAAAAAAGAAAACTTTTTTAAATACAAGCCTTTAATACTCGTCAATGCGAATCAAACGAGCCCAAGCTCGAAGGGTTTGTGTCATTTTATTGTGGAGTTCCTATGGCCACCTTCCAGCTCCAGCATTAGATCGGCTCCATTTCATCATAATATTGCATTGCGACGCGATATACCTACATATGCATGCGAAATTTCAGTTCAATCAGAAACTGGGAACTAGATCAAATTTTACTTGCAAGATTTCATTACAGACACCGGGACTGGTGAAAGTAGCTAAAAGCTTGTAAAATAATAAAATCTCTTTAAAAACCATTTTTAAAAACAAGAACTTATTTATATGCTCCAAAAAGAGAAAAATACATCAAAGTAGTCGTCAATAGGAATCAAACGAGCCCAAACTTCCTTTTCGGCCTTATCGTCACTTACTACCAAGTGAGATAAAGGCCAAAAAGCTTTCCTGTTGTAGTATGTATTAAGCTACAACAGGTCAGACTCTACATAATATGAACATTAAGACTGCCATGTTAACCGTAAGACTGCCCTTATTTCCTTCTTAATAGCACCGATTTTTTCATTGTAAGTGTAAAGCTTGCCATGTTGTTGACTGTTAATGAACACTTGCATATTTTTCTTGCATTACAATGACCGCGACCGCCACCGCGCCATCTAATCTAGGCTGCCCGCTCACGTCAGACTTTTTATTGGCCCGACACTCAAGCCGATTCTTCGTCAAATTTATTTCTTCTAAAAGACTGTTTGTAGAACATGAGCGTTTCACTATTGTTATCAGTCATTTACATGTTTCCCCTACACCAAAAACGGGCACTGGCTGTCGGTCGTGGGCGCGTAAAGTTAAGGCAAAGCACCGATGGATAGGCTGAGAAAACATGCTAGTACATGAATATCAAATAAATAAGGCGTTTACAAAAATAACACTTTGGCGTATGAAGTTGAAATTTCGGTCGGGTGTGACTGATAAGTCGTCGGTGGCCTAAATTTTCATGAAATTATAAACGTCATCGAGGTATCGTTAAAGTTTCGAATCCTACCAGAGGCTATATCTAATTATTAAAATTTCATCCCCATCCTGTCGACCGATACACGATTACAATATTCATATTGTTAAAAAATTGTCAGCTTCCTACTTGATGAAGCGCCACTTAACACCCGCTAATACCCTTTTAATCCTTCTCGTTATAACGTGAATAACCACTTATGGAACTATCCCGGTAATTGTACCTGCGATTATGCGATCTAATTCAACTATTATTAATTCAAAGCCAAACTAAAACTACAGCTGGGTTACTCTCTAAGCCTGTCCAACGCTTCGAGGCACGCGTGCGGTTTGCTCACGCGAGGACAGCACGCGTGCGCTTTGCTGACGCGAGGACAGCACGCGTGCGCTTTGCTGACGGGAGGACAGCTCGTGTGCGCTTTGCTAACGCGAGGACAGCACGCGTGCGCTTTGCTGACGCGAGGACAGCACGCGTGCGCTTTGCTGACGCGGGCACAGCACGCAGAAGGTATGGCCATTTTCGTATTTGGAACTTTTATGATGGTCGTAAAACTAACGCCTGCGTGGCCTTATCAGGCGGACTGACATCAAAAATCATCATAACCCACACTAAAACAATGTCTGCCTGTCAGCAATAGCCCTACTTCTGCTCCTGCCACCAGTCATTAGCCGGCCGCTGGCAGCTTTGCGTGAGACCGTATAAGAGGGGGGGGGGGGGGGGGGGGAGCCGCGCCCATCTTAGTACGTTCCTAGGCTCACATGTCATCGCGTTGTTAGACCGAAATCTAAAAGTTAAATATGAATGTCATCATCATCATCACAGCTCATATACGTCCCCACCGAGGGGCTCGAGCCTACCCTATGTTAGGGTGATTAGGCCTTAGTCAACCACGCTGGCCCAATGCGGATTTGTCGACTTCACATACACCATTGAATTTCTTCGCAGATGTATGCAGGTTTCCTCACGATGTTTTCCTTCACCGTAGGAGCGTCAGACAAATGTACATATGAAATTCGAAAACGAAAAACACAGTGGTACATGGCGGTCTCGAACCTGGACCTCCCGATTGGAAGGCAAGTGCCGAGTCCACAGCGCCACCGACGCTCGAAATATGAATGTGTACGCTAATAATTAACTGACAATCTTATATTGCCCGTGGTTATTAAGTAGACCTGTTACTTCCGATCTCCTTTAGAGAGTAGCCTTGCTAAATCGTTGCATTCAACCAATTACTTCACCCTGTTATCACGTTTTCGATTATTTGAACTAACATTCTGTGCGTTCCGATTGGTTAAACATTCCGTTAAAGGTTTTGATACATTAATGGCATCAACACTCAAAAGTTCGTGGCCAGAAATATAAGATTTCAAATAAAGAAAAATATGTAGGGAGATTGTGTTGTTCATACACACTTTTGGTGCAAAAGGAAAACATATATTTTAAATAAGAGTATACAATATTTACCTCCTTGCTTCTGCAAACACGCAAGTACAATTTTCGGGTTGAGTGAATCGCAGTAAACAAACTTGTGTTTGGGCTAACTGTGCGTATCTGAGTGGATGGCAAAGAAAAACTGAAGTATTTTACATACGACAGGGAAGCTCTTGGCCTTCATCTCACCTGATGGTAAGTGACGATAAGGCCGAAGGTGGTAGCGAGCTTCACACGGACTCCTCAACAATTGAGAAACTGGCTATCTTACCTCTAATTGTTGGAACACAATACTATTAACATTGTTATTATGGCGGCAAACTTAGGTAAGGCGGTGGTAGCTAGCCAGACGGGCTCAGAAGCCCTTCCACCAACCAAACTGAGCAGAAAAACTTCGGGGAATCGAACCCCGGACCTCTAGATCAACACCCGGTGGTGGTCTCAATACTAGACCACGCACGGAGGCGGTTCGATTAGCTTAATAGTTCAAGTAACTTAACTCTTAGGTATACCTACTCCTCTATTTAACAGAATATAGATACTGCGTTGTGGCATTGTTATTTATAAGATTTAGCCTTTTTAATGAGTAATTGCAATCGGCATGACACTTTAGTTCTAAAGTGAATATGAAACGTTTAGTGACTTTAAATAGCATTAAATAGTAAGGTTTGAAATTATATTAAGTAAAAGCTCTGAATTTTTGACCTAGAGTCCAGAATCTGATGGCAAATGCAGATTTGAAACTTCTATAATAAAAACAGAGTTTTCTTCTCGGTATAGGTGTATAAAACACTTCGGATTATTGAAATATCGAAGGTTAACAATAGAATCACAAATGATTTCTTATACAATTACTCTTGAATTGTTTATCGAATATGTTTTAGTTCTACATTAACATCATATTCTGGTAAAACTATGGTACCTATAGATCATGTCATGTCAATAAGACACAAAAGATAAATAACATTTATGAGTCAGTATTTTTAATGTAGATTCTTTTGGTGTGTAGTAATTTAATTAAAGTACAGCTCCTTGAAGTCTTGATAACACCTTCACTTTTTGATTTGAGTTAGTTATGTCTACCAGAGTGAGTGAGTTACTTATGTAAGTTATTTAAACTGTTATTGTAGTAATACAAAATAAAAAATATTTTCATTTTAAGATTTGAATTTAGAACCACGCCGTCATATTGTTTTGCATCATAGACAACGAGAAAAACGTACATTATTCCCAATTCAAATTCAATGTATGGCAGTAGAAACGTCACGTACAACTTACACGCGCGCGTATCATTTTACCTTTGTCGTGTGATACGCCATCCATTGTTTAGATAACGGAAAAAGCACAATGCTATCCGATCTCGATGATATGATTATTTAACATATTATTATGACGAGAACAAAAACAAATTAGTACACGAAAAGGAACAAGGCGTGGTTATGTACTTATGCTCGTATTTGATCAAACGAGGGAGTAGTGTGATACCTACTCTAGTCATTACAAAAGCTAACCATAAGTAATCGATGAGTCCAAGATGAATGGTGATAGATGATACTATATATAGATAAATTTATTTTTTTATTTACAATAATACTACGCCGTGACAATAAAGGTACCTATATAACATATTTCAAGTACTTATGAGAATTTGTTTCCTTTTAAAAATACAAATCATCAAATTGGCTTTTTTTATGAAGTGACAGCATTATCCATGTGTGTTTTCGATCAGGTGTAAGTAGTAAGACGGGCATTTTAATATTTCGCTTCTTACAACTCACTACTGTAGTAGTAAGAAAGGAAATCAAATAACCTGTATTACTACTGGTAGTAACACGGGCAGCAAAGAAAAAATGCGGTTACAGGACAAGAGAACCAACAAGCTAGATTTAAGTAGCACAACCAGGTATTCTGCTGTGTGAGAGACTGGTGCCTATAATAGACTGAACAGTCTGTGTTACAGGTCACCAGGCTCTCCCTCAAGCTGAAAGCTTACAATGGTTGTATATACAATGGTACAGTATAACGGACGTCTCTTGACTGAAATAATTACATACAGATACGTCGGTAGGAGTGTTAACCTCTACATCTTCTTTGAAATATATTTTGTTTGCATCAGCTAGCGCCACCGTCCACCCAAACTCACTAGTTAGACAGGCGGCGGACTACATCCCCTTAAGTAGTATATCAGCCAAAAGTAGTCGACCGAGGATCATTCTCCTCTACACCCCCCTCCCCGACCCGATCACTCGAGCAAACGACCTTCTCCCTCCGCCCTCCATAGTCCACACTAGTCTACACAGTTTGCGATATACAAGGTACAGATATGTACCCGGTCGCTTCTCTCCACCCCTCACTACACGGCGAACTTTAGTGGCTCGAGTTGCAGCCGCTCCCAGCACCGGCTATAACTGCCTGGTGACTCTACTCAGAGAGCGGGACACCCCCGAGGTGATGCCTCCCTGAGCTAGAAATCCATCAGGTTTGGTTTGCCAAACGAGGCTTGAGGACCCACCAAAGATCTCGCCTTCTTTAAAAATAATCAAGGTGAAGCTGTAACAGCCATCTGCGGCTAACAGCATAGGTCCCTCAAAAAATCCATCACTACATAATATTTGTTATGAAAACAATTTTAAAAATAATACCTCCTCCATATAATTATCTCAATGGAAAAGTCGGAACTACCAAATCGCCCACGTTCATAAAATAACATTGTCGTCTGACAGTGGCTTCCAAACTTTTATTTATCTCAACTACGGGTTATATTTTTAAACGGTTTAATTTATCTTATACAGCATTCGGTTGAGCACGTCACGTAGTCCCTCTTCGCCACCTCCCTGTGCTACCACTAGAGGGATCGAGCACGACCCTCCGCGGTCAAGCACACCAGGCAATTGGGTCTTGCCCAGACCTAAGCCGCGACTTATGCGCCCGGGGGAGCGGTGTGGGGAGAAGATCATGACCGGTATTCGTCAGGGTGGTTCAAGTCCGATGATGGTGTCGCTTAGGCAAGTCACGCGCGCGAAAAGCGCGCTCCCGCGGCAGACTTGCAAATTTGACAGGAACTGCATGTACCACTGTAAACACTTGCCTTTAGGTGAACAGTCTGTTTGTTTCCCAACTTTGTTAAAAATTAACACGAAGATATACAATTGCAGCTTCTAATACTTGTAGTCAATGCGGTGATCTTCAATTAACCACACATTTTTTCTTTACCTTTATGCGTACTTTGGGAACCCCTGCACTGTCCAAATAGACCAGGGACAACAAACCAAAATCTCTACCAACAATAATATTGTTTGTGTATGTCTAGCCGCCGCCGGCATTGTTTAGTGCGTTAATCTGTTTGCCGCGCGGTCGCGGCTTCGAGTCTGAGTCGGTCAACATGTACCGATCGATTATCAGTTGCGGCGAAGAAAGCGGATCATGTTCTCTGTCTCGGTCATAACGTTGATTTATATGAAATGAATGCGTGTAGCTTCTTCTCCGACTCTCCGTGCTTGCTCACTGTGTAATTATAAAATCTTGCTACGGTCAATAATAAATGGATGTTTGATTTATTTATTAAAGTGTAACTTTAATTCCATCGATCAATTTTTTTATACGGTGACGTCTAATTTTCACCTACCCGCGAATATGTGATGAAAACGGTGAAAGTTTGTATTAAACATGTACTTATTTCCTTCAAATACTATCGGGTAATATTAAAAAGAAAAACCGGCCAAGTGCGAATAGAACTCGCGCACCGAGGGTTCCGTACTAAACTTGTCTAAGTATATAAGTTTCTAAATATGTAAGTATTTACGGTTTTCAGATTTTTGAAACAAAGTTTCGTATGGAAATAGGGCTAGCTAGCCGGCAAACACTGTACGTTCCGTCCGGTTTTTCGTGTGAGGTACAGAACACTAAAAGGGTAATTTGTACAACCCAAAAATCTTATTTCCTTAAATCGTTTGTTACATGTTTTACATAGGTGATTTATAGAGTCTTTAACAGGACAATGACCAAAATATGATACCCTACATGGGCACTACAATTCAAAGAGAGCTACACTACAATAGTAGAGATACGTTTTTTTAGGAAATGTAATATTTGATTAGCAATCTACCTATAATTTAGAATATTGTGCAAACTTAATTATGTAAGAAATCCTAATTGCAATAAATGATCATTTTTTTCGATTATGTTATTATAGTTATCTGCAGAGTACTCTTTTAGACTATAGTAAGTTTTTTTCTATGAGATGTGATTTTGCTTATTTTGGGAATACATTGAATTCTTTTACGTCTTTTAGTTTGTGAGGAATGTTGTTATATATTTTTTTAGAAATCCAGTATAAAGGACCTCATCTGTACGGTTGGAGCGTTTACGGCGATTGGGAGATTTAATTTTTTTCTGTATCTATTGTTGCGTTTGATGTTATTATTGTCCGTGTAGAGGTTATTATTGTTATATATTATTGTCATAATATGTTTTTTTTATAAATTTAAATTATTCTTTGTACAGGCAAGTTCTTATCCATTCTTTATTGCATTAAAATAAACGATTATCGTTAGTCAGTTTGTACCTACATACCTATTTTTAAACAGATAAAACTCGCTATACAGTAATACCGAAACGAACTTTGTATTAGCGCTAAGGTTGGTAGCCACAACTTATGTGAAAAATGAACGTTGTGACGACGATGATGGTCTGGCTAATCGTCAAAAATTCGACGCAGCCTGTAACAGCGAACGCATGTTTACATAAAACTCGTTACTCGTTATACAATAATGCCGAAACTATTATTTAGTTTGTGCTGAAAACAACCGTGAAAAATGAACGACGCCTACAGTCTAGGGGGTCTACCGCCTAACTCATAGCGATCACTCGCTATCGCTTTCGTGACATTAGAACAATAGTTTTAATGTGACAGGTGACATTAGAACTATTGTTCTAATGTCACGAAAGCGATAGCGAGTGATCGCTATGAGTAAGGCGGTAGGCCCGTTGCTTATCGTCGAAAAATTCGACGATGCCGCCTGTGACAGCGAACACATATACATGTTTCTTTTGTTTGGCCGCCCGGCCAACGCTGTGTGCTCTCGGACGAATCTAAAGTAAGTACAGCGCGACCGCCGTTGACATAACAGTTCTGTTCGGTTCACTTTACAAATAAACATTCAACCGGTATATTTCGATCCTTCTGAATTCGGAGCGAGCAGGATGTGAACGTTGCTCTAAATTTTCGTGTCTTGTTCTTTTACTTGATCATCTTGTCTTGTTCAAATATTCAAGGAAGACGAAAATATAATATGCTGACAAAGTATAAATCAGAGAAAATTTCAAACTTTATACCAATTAAAAGTTTCAACAAATCCATAACAGTATCAGCAACCTACAAAACAGTACACAATATTGCAAATGCTTACTTCAAATGCCTTCTAATTCTTATTTAAAAAATCGGACACATACAGAGCTGAGTTACATCACAACGGATAATTATAAAGTATCAAATAAAAAATACGTGTATGAAGTAAGATTACGCAGAAGTGAATAACACCCACATTTCGCCAACTATTAAAAGTCCCAGATGATGGGAGTTGATCTTATTGTCAGTAACCGGTCACTCTCTAGGCTGCATGCGTTTCTTTAATAATTTTTTTCATTAGTAGTGCAAACCGCGTTTAGTACTAACACTTGGCAATTGAACTTGAGAACAATCAGCGTACATCTATACTAATATTATAAAGAGGAAAGCTTTGATTGTTTGTTTGTATTGAATAGGCTTCGAAACTACTGAACCGATTTTGATGAAAGTTGGTATAGAGATAGTTCGAGACCAGGGGAAGACCGAAGGACATAGGGTAATTTTCCTACGGGAAAAAAAATTCCCACGGCAAAACAAAAATAACGCGGGCGAAGTCGCGAGCGGAAAGCTAGACTGCGTGACTTTTATCGATTTAATTTAGAACCAAACTTATACCTAAGGTGACCTAAGCATCTAATCTAAGCATGTTAAATCTCTAATTATAAAGTAACACCCAAAGAAGTAGAACTTATATTTTTGAAACCATTTGATTGCAAAATTGACTGTTCCCTGAAACTGTCACGCCATATTTATAATTGTAGTAATGATGCATTGTTAACGGCATTTTAAATTAAATTTAGGCTTTAATTTAACTAATAACACCCACCGACTAAAACAGTGCCGATATTTTTTTATTTTTCTGACACTCTCGTGCAACATTTTTACCTACGATATGATCGTATTGCTGATCACTACTATTTAAACCATAAAAATGTGTAAAAAAATGTCTTCCAACAAATTGGAATTAAAAAACATCCTATGAAGTGGAAGTGTTTATCCTTTTAACTTTTTTAGAAAAGTTAAGGGGGAGGTGCTTCTTAAAAGGTTTCGGTGTCGGTGTACATTTTCACGTTGTTTTCGTATAACTTTCCCGGGTGCCCCTTGGGAAAGGGTTTGGGAAGCCGCACAAATTAGTGCACGAGTTTTTTTTATTTTGACAATAGAATTTTGTGCGGTAAAAGTCTTGCGCTTCCTACTCTGGTGTTACTTCGTTTTTGACTGTTTTTTACAAGCTAGAGCGGAACTGATAATTATATATCTACACTAATATTATAAAGAGGAAAACTTTGTTTGTTTGTTTTTTTGTTTGTAATGAATAGGCTCAAAAACTACTGGACCGTTTTTAAAAATTCTTTCAGCATTCGAAAGCTACATTATCTACAATTATCATAGGTAAAATTTTATTTTGGAAAAAAATAGGGTTCCGTAAGATATTTGGGTTTTTCGGACAAAAGGTGTAAAAAATTAACCAGAAAAGTAACTTATTTTGCGTACGCTGCCTAAACTATAAAAGATAGAACCATAAAATGTTGTAATTAATTGTAGATCTTATAAATATCTACAAAAAAGTCCGCGACACACTATACCTATCTATGTCGAGTGAGGCACAACAACCATTTTTTTTTTAAATCTTGAATTTTTTTTGGACTACATTTAAACGCATTAATTTTTCTCATACTATTAATCCTTATCAAAATAAATTATTTCATCACTAAGTACAGTTTATGTAGATAATATTTGGTCTTTGAATGATTAAAATTGGACGTTTGGTTTTGAAGTTATGGCGAAATTAAAATATTACGATTTCTGCTGCACGGCCCGTTGCGAAGTGAGCGTCACCAAGGCGGGGGTGCGCGACTGCGCGTGCGGGAGGATATGGAATAAAATGCAGAAAAAAATTTAACACTGTGTGTGTTAAGCATTTCGATGGCGAAACGTAGTTCGCGGGCACAGCTAGTCTTATATAAAGAGAACAAATTAAAAAATATTTCATTCTTAAAGTGTACTTACCTAATTTTAGTTTTAATATGACAATTTACCAGGCCAAATTAAAAAATCACTTTCATTTGTGATCAACCTTATAAATACAAGGAAAATCTTTTTTTAGTTGAAGTTAAATGTAGGTACTACTTTTTTCCGTTGTATTTAGATAAGGTTGAATTACCAATGAAAGATCTATTTATAATATTCGGCTCTTGATTCCTTATAAGCAACAGCTCATCACAATGTTTCTTTCACGGAAGACAAAAAAAAGTACCATCATAGATGATTGCATCTGATTACGAATACTTACATACCAATGAATAGAAAACCAATATAAAAAACAAATGACGTAATCCAAGAACATTCCCAAATATCCGATTGCAATGACAATAACAGTACACAAAAGACAATTTTTCTCAGCATCAAATGGTGCATGCACCGCCGATTTAGTAAAAGTGTTTTCGAGTACTCTTCTATATACTCGACTTGGCTGGGCACTTTTTCCTCGACCCAAGTTTAACAATAGATTTTGCACCTTAAACATATACATAAAGAATCAAAATTAAAAACTTTTGTGCCAAAACTTAATTTGCAACGTAAAAGAGCTCTGGTATTATTGGTAACGCTGGGGTAAACACAGATTCCGAGAGCAAAGTTAAAGTTGTCTCGGAAACTATCGTGGCGTGAAATGTGATAATTGCAGCAACAAAATGCAAGTCTCTCAAGTACTTATTCTACGGTGGCGCCAAATTTTGCGTCACTCGAGACGCGTGGAACATGTCCGTCTGCCTATTGTTACGCTTTTCTGCTGATTTCCGGTACATTTAATCCGTAGTGGTCAGTATAATGGCCACGGTATAGTGTTATTGCTTCTGCTAACTTTTTTATTTGCCTTTTATTTGTGAGCAAGGTCATTCCTTTTCGTAAAAGGAGACACCCGTGCCCAGCAATGGGACATATATGTTCCACTGTGTGATAGAGATTCATCATAACAGCTCATATACGTCCCCGCCGAAGGCTCGAGTGTCGAGTCTACCTACCCTGCATTAGGATGTTTAGGCCTTGGCAAACCACGCTAGCCCAGTGCCTATTAGTCGACTTCACATACTCGTACATCTTTGAATTTCTTCGCACATCTATGCAGGTTGCCTGACGATATTTTCCTTCACCGTAGGAGCGTCGGACAAAATAATGTACATATGAAGTTCGAAAATGAAAACTCATTGATACATGCCCGTCTCGATCACCGGGCTTGACGATTGGAAGGCAAATGCCGAGAAATAGAGATTACAGAGATCGATGATAGAGATTACAGTTTTGGAAGGCAAGTGCCGAGAAATAGAGATTACAGAGATCGATGATAGAGATTACAGTTATTATATTAAAAGAAATGTTAATCGGAAAATATATCTTTAATAGTTTCTTATTTCTGACTGGTTCATAGATAACCGACATCATTTTAATGTAGGTACTTACATAATGCAATTTTAATTATATGGACATTTCAGATTGAGTTAGTTAATTTTAAGTGGGTATTTAATCATTACTTTTATTATGCAACATAGCTAATTTTGAGTACTTATTTAAGCTTATTTAACAATAAATGTTTATATGGACCTCTCAATAAGAAATTACAATAATAGTATTTCACAAACATAATTTTAATTTTATAATTCGTCATTTTTTATCAACCTCATTCGCCGCACACATTTTTTACTTTTTTTTATGATAACAACCTAGCTCTGTAACGCCATTTTCCTACTTAATTGAGTGATATTACTGCTCAACTACCTAACACTTCGAAGCTGTTTTGTTTTGATTAACAGTTCTTTTTTTGAATTTTACAAAATGGGGAAGTGTTTATAAGGCGAATCAAATCAATACAAGCATACTCCAAAGAAGTGCCACTTTAACAAACAAGCGGGGGAAAAGTAAACACGTGGAAGTAATTCACGCGAGCGAAATAGACTCCCTATATTGCTGGTGACGGCTAAAATTATCCAAACCTGCCCTGACAGCTTCCCCGTAACTCGACACCTCCTACGAACAGAGGCACCATACCAGCACCGTAACGCACTATGCGTCGCCATTCACATTGCTGCGGCTTTCAGTAACAACCAACCTTCTTAAGTGAGAGCTTTACTGTGAGGGAAATTGTATTTAACTACAGCACACTATGAAGATAATGTCAATGGTGTTCCGACAATAATTAGCAAGTTAAATCATCGCTTTGATGGCGAAGCTGAACTAAAATTGTCATCCACCTGATTTGAACAGCTAGCCTTCTTACATCTGCCTTAATGTTTAATTTACAAATTGGGTTATAGACAAGCGTGACGTAACTGATATGACGTTACGGTAACCATTACCGTACCTTAAGGACGCTGGTTAACAGCGAGGTCTTGTGTGCGCCCGCCAACCAATCCAGTCACCAGCTCTAGTGCACCAACAGCGACCAAACTCACGTAGCAGAAGGCTACGATTTTTATTTATCTATTTATTGTTACAACAAAACTCGGGTTACAATTAATTGTGTAACCTTAATCCTATGTTTCTTATCCAGTGTTGCCACCTTGGTGGTTTTGTCACCAGATCTGGTGGTTTTTCAAGACCTTTAGCGATATTTTTTCATCATTTAGCGTATTTTTTTTTTTAGTGGTTTTTAGCGGTTTTCTGGAATGGAATCTGACAACACTTCTTCGAGAAGAAAATTTCCTACTGTTCCGAATAGACACGAAAATTTATACCTAGTTATAAGCATAAAGTCTATGAATGCTCCCACTTTACATTACAGAACAGCAGTTTCGTTTCCTATAGGTATTGATCATTTTCTCCGTAGACTTAAAATATACTGTCGTATAGATATAGACCAACTGACAGTGCGAGCGAGAATGTATAATAGTCCTATGAAGTTCTCTAGTTCTAGAGTTTGAAAGAGACAGTGCATTTAGCTACTTTTTAACCGATTTTGAAGGACAGGTCAGCCACATTGGATATTGGAATTCAGCCACATAGTATTGGCATTGACAATTCAAATATTTTGGTCTCATTTTATAATAAGCTGTCAGTACGTCTATACGCCAGTATATTCTAAGTCTATGGCTTTCTCCGGTTCCAAGGCAACGGATGATTTAAAAATGCATCGGACTAAATGTTCTGAAGTTATTAAAATGTCTTGGCACCCCATTTCGTTGATGAACTAATAAAAGATAGAGGACAGTTTTGCTTAGCTATTGTTTAACTACATTACATACTTTATTAGTATTTTATTTAAATTTAAAAAAAGTTAGCGGAATTTGGTGGTTTTTTTGTTGTCCACATTTTAAGAAACTGGCGACATTTTAATGTGGATCTGGCGCCCTAACATATTTCAAGGTGGCAACACTGGAATGCAGTAGGTACCGCCAAATCAAAATAGTAGATAGAGCCGCGCAGAGATGACGTGTGGTGTGATACGTGAACCTACCCGTCGCGGCATGGATTTGCTCTTAATTTTATTCGGTTTGATTTCCGTCGGAGAATGACTTCAATCAAAAGCGTTCAACGAGTTTTTCTGTTGGGAGAGGAATCAAAAAGGTTTCGTTTTGTCATCGACATTTTGTGCCTATGCTATAATAATTACATCCCATTCTTGACACTTAAAAGATGAATTTAAAAAAGTTTTTTTCACATATTCACAAAATTACTTTAATCCATTTATGCAATACTAGCAACCAGCCCGCGGCTTTGCCAACGTGGATAATTTAAACTTTTACCCGTGCGAAGCCGGAGCGGGTCGTTAGTTATACCTACTTAAAAACCGTCCTCTTGAATCACTCCATCTATTGCTGAAAACTGCAATAAAATCCGTTGCGTAGTTAAGAAGATCTAAGCAAACAGACAGCGGGAGTGACTTTGTTTTATACTTTGTAATGAAGATGTATGATACTAAGGAAGAAATTGGGTGACAAGTCTATTATTACTTTGTCACAACTCTGTTAGCAGGTTTGCCAAACATTGTCCAATATTTTGGTGGATATACTCGTAATTTTCGTATCTTAAACACAGATTACCACTGCTGCTATTTTACTAAACTGCCAAACTACTACACACAATTTTATCTCAAACTATCGACACATTGCCTATAGGTAATTACCTTCCGAATTCCAATTCCGAATGCTCAGAGTGATGTAAAATAGAGCGATGTTGCAACCTGATACGCCACCCCCTGTTCCCTTCGGGGGGTTAATCCCATCCCGGTTCCGACCCAAAACGTATGCTCCCTATTGCTTTGGATAGATAGAGGATGGCAGTATGCAAAAATGAGTACAATCTCAAATCTAATCTAATTAAACCAATGTTATCTGTTAGCGTTTGGTCAGCATATTATGTATTACGAAATTTATAAAATCGTAATATCGTGCATTCTGATAAAGAAATCGCTTGTGATCGTTATCGTAAATGACCTTGTGCTTTGTAATTTAAAAAAATATATTATATTTGATTTTAATGTCATATTGGCAGCCATTAGGGTGAATATTTTTAAAAAAGTGGTATCAAATGGTGGCCATGTACTGAAATCTCCTTGTCAAGCTATCTGGACCGTTCATAAGTCGCTCGTAAAGGTGGCGGTTTTCGTAGTGTAAATGTTGAATGGGAGCTTACTGTATTGGGACAAAGTGAAGGTCGCGGGAAGCTGCTGGAAGCGAAAGCGGAGAACCGATGGGTATGGAGATTTTTGATCCATGTCCAAAAGTGGGTATCTCTTAGCTGAAATGATAATGAATAAGATGCAGTGAATAATTATGATGAGCTGTTAATGTTCAAAATAAATAAGGCACCTACTAATCTGGGTTGCCTAAGCTTCCATATCATGTGATTTAACAGCAAAGACGATTATAGAGTTCTCCAGTGTTACAATTTTAAATCTTTCAAATTAAAATTCCAGCATCTTTCCTAGAAAAAGATAACAGTAGTCATTATAGCATAAACCTATCCAGCAAGGTGCAGATCCCGGCCTCTACAATCACTTACGCAATTGTTTAAACAATACTGCTATAAAATATCATGTTACCGACCAAACGAGCATCGCTTTGTCCCAAACCATAGGGGCCTCGTGTGGTGCCGCCGCTGCTCATTTCTGTACGCCCATTGTGATAGACCTGCCATTATAATAAGTAATCTCATTTATTTCGCAGTGTAATTAATACAATACAGACGTGCTGATTTTAAATATATTTTTGGAATGAGGGATTCAGCATTTTAATATTTGTTTTTAATTTATGTTCTTTATAGATAGGTAATCTTTATAGACAATGATCATCATTAGTCCACACACGTCTACTGATGGACACAGGCCTCTTGAAGTGCATATCACTAAGCACGATTCGGGGCTACTTTCATCCAGATTCGGCCAGCCACCTTGCGAATATCATCATTCCACCTAGTCTGAGGGCATCCTACACTACGATTGCCGATGTAAGGTGCCCACTCAAGAAGTTGTTCCCCCCTATGGTTGTCGGTTCTGCGGTTAATCTGGCAAGCTCACTGCCATATTCAGCTTGCTAATCTGGTGGGCTATGTCGTTCCAGATCTGATACTTCAGAGAGACTCCAATCATAGCTTTTTCCATAACTCGCTGAGCGACTTTAAATTTGTGGACTACCGTACCGCGAGTGGCCATGGCCATGTTTCGGCTTCGTATGACGTGATGGGGAAGAGGCACTGATTGAAGTCGTTCCACTTTAGACATTGTGGTATAGACGACGTAAAGCCCCGATGTATTTTCAAATACGCTGGCCAGCCCAGCTGTATCTTCCTGTTGATCTATTTCTCGAAATTGTTTCTACCAAACTGCACAATTTGCCAGAGGTATGACATACTCCTTAACAACTTCGAGAAGACTGCCTTGTAGGTACTGCGATCGGTTCTTGGATGACGTGTTTGTTAACAATCTTGAGTTTATCGAAATTGGTCTGAAGAAGACCTGACGTGTTGAGAAGAATCAGCTGGACTGCAAAACGCAACTGTGAAATGAACTCGCCATTGATGTTAATATCATGTCCTTTCCAGACTAGCATTTTTAAGACATCCTTCAATGCATTGCGGGAAATCTTGAACAATTTGAGAAATCACATACCCTTGTCTCGCAGTCACTATCAATATATTTAGTCTGGCGATTCTGTACTTGGACGGCGATGGTTGTGTATTGTAGACACCTCAACATTTGGATATGTCGCCAGTCGAATTAGCTTCGTTCCAGAGATTCTAGAACAGCCCAGTCTTCTCATACTCCACAAATGCTAAGCACAGTAGGGGGCCATTAATAAACCTTTTTTTTTTTTTTGGGAGGGGGGAAAATGCATTTACGCATTCCTCGTGGTCGAGCCAAACCACGAGGATATGTGGGACTCCCCAGCGGACCGGCCCTACCCACTAAAAACCCCCCCAGCAGCTCCTCCGTCCGTCACAAGACAGGGGAAAGGGGACAACAGCCAGGCCTTATTCCCGCTGAACCCCTGCCTGCGACATGTCCGTTGCCGGACATGTCGCAGGCAGGGGACCCCTCTATGGGGGTCCTCTCGTCAGACTATTAGCCCGCGGCAGAGAATCTGCCGGGTTGCCCAGGGTGCACCACAAGGAGGTTGTCTGACATCGCACCCCGCCATTAATAAACCTGTCTGAAATATTGAGGCCTTACTGAACATAACCTATGTAGCTTACATCAAAGTAAAAAAAAAAAAAAATTAAAACGACTTCAATTAACACAATGTTATTTATAAATTGCTACATTATTCAGTAAAATGTGTCTGAGTAGGTATAATTGTATAAGTCAAGAATTATTTGCTAGTGCGACTACCAAAAGCTTGGTTATCCAGACGACTAGTGTTGCTCAAATCGGTTTTGGTCTTGCAGTCTTGCGAGACTCTTGCTGCAAGACCGAGGCAAAAACCGGCTTAATTGTAGCAAGACTAGAGGCCCAATTCTGCTAGTAAGTTACAGCCGAATCGAAACTGAACCGTTGCGATCGACGAATCACAACGCCACATTATCACGTCATCGAACAGTTGAATGGCAATATACGCGCTCCGATTGGTCGATCGCAACGGTTTAGTTTCGATTCGGCTGTAACTTATTAGCAGAATTGGGCCTCTGTAGGGTTACTCTTGAACCATTTTCGATGGATCGTCGTTGGGATTGTGATTTTTCATACGCTTGAGTAACAACACTAGCGCCAAATTGGATCCGTATTTTGAGAAAATTTAATAATACTGAGTTTGGTTCACCCAAAATTCGCACAATACGGGGTCAATTTGGAGCCAATGCCCAAAAATAAGCGTATGAAAAATCACATCTCAATGCCGATCGATCGGATTCGGTTCAAGAGTAACCCTACAGGATCAAGACTGACCCATGCAAGATTTGAGCAAGATTTTAGTCTTGATAAAATCTTACATGGGTCCATTATTGAAAGAAAGAAAGAAAATAGTTTATTGGACATGTTATACATGCACTAAATACAATAATACAAAAACAAAAACAATAATACACATAACATGACCAATTGGTCGCCACTCAGCTTGATGCCGAAAACATAGAATGCCACGGCGCTAGTTTTGAGTGGTGTTAGTCCTGATCTCGGTTTTTGCAGCAAGAGTCTCGCAAGACTGCAAGGCAAGACCAAGACCCATTTTGGGCACGACTGACCAAGACGATGCGTTGTTATTTTTTATTGTCATGAAAATTGTATCAACATTTTTTGTTACCTAATTTACTAGCGCTACTTATTAATTACACATTACTACAATTTACTGTGTGTATAAAAAATTTGGCGCCTCCCCTTGGCGCCACTGCCAACGGCGCGTACGCACGAATAAGTGTGCGCTAGCGGCTTAACCGGCCAAATACGGCAAACTTACCCAACGAAACGGCAAAATTCTCTACTAAAGTACACTAATCATCACATCGACTGTCATTGGTAACAAAAGAATTCAACCTTTACTGTTTTGCACTTATGTGTCAAAATTGCTTGATTGCCTACAGATTTGTTTACTTTCAAATGTAAATGAAAGTTGAAGATGAAGGAAAATAAACCTTAAACCATAACCCAAGAAGCAATAGTAGCCTCGGAAGCGCAGGTACAAAAATGTTTATAGTCTATTTGTTTAACAGAAATATTTTGCAGTAAAACTATTTGCACGGTTCACGGTGTCTTAGCCATTTCTTTTATTAATGCTGACAGCTCCGAGATAAACATTGGTTAGTCAAAAAACGAGATACAACTTTTTTTAAATAAGCCCAAAAGTTTGTGAACAGTAAGCGAAAATTAATTATAAACACCACAAAAAAAATCATGCTTAAAGTTTCACTTTCGAAAGGTTTCTATTTTGCATGGGATTATCCTAATATGAACATGAAAGAAAATAAGAAGACATATTTTCGGCTAATTTGGACGCTTGCACTTCTTTCTAGGTGTATTATAATAACAGTAGTTGTGCTTTATAATATGAACTATACCAAAAGAACAAGTTGACGAAACCGTCTGCTTAATAGATTCCTTCACCTTAAAACAAGGTATGCCTTAGGACTTCAATAGACCATGGCAGAACCTCGCCATCCCCCTGGAGGGTCCAAACGAGACCAGAAAGACCCGATTCGCAAAACAAACTCACTAGAAAAATGTCATACACAATATACGAAAAACATATGAAAAATAATTATGTGGCTGGTAATGTAATCAATAAGATTACATTACCAGCCACATAATTATTTTTCGTAGCTACAATCTTTCATGCATTTTTTTTCAATAATCATGTACCTATCTGGGATCACACGGTTATTTACATAAAGTCTGTCTGACATTACACATCGCTAAAATTTACATTTAGAGGAAGTCAAAGCAAAATCTAAAACTCCGTTTCACTTATTAAAGGAATATTCCACGAAGAATACGGATAAAAGCTTAGAAAAGAATTCATCATTCCGTATCATTTGACGCGTGATCTTTTATGACGTGTTGCGAAAAGCTCCCGGCTCCGACCACACATGCGAATCGATAAGTCGAGATATTGCCCAAAATCCAATTTGGTGGCATTGTTACCGACTCATGTGTGATGCGCTCTTAACATGGGCGTTATGTGTGGTTTTATATTCACTCAGCGGAGATAATGGCTCCATTATTCCGAGAATTTTATTTACCACAGATCTCCGTAAAGGGAATTTCATGCACGTCTTTACAGTACATCGCTGGGTGTATGGTCCCGCGTCATCAAGAAGCGCGCACTCTGACATTGTACAGAAAATAATGAATTAAACTTTTATTTCAATATTATATTCACGGATAGAAGTAAGTTAAAAAATGTTTTGTTGCCACTTTTGTGCTAAGCATTTTAATTACTTTACTAAAAATAACATTTTAAATTTCTGTGAGCCTGAGCCTTATCTCTATCTGTGGCTATAATATTAAAACTGACCGTAGTGAATATGCTTTCGGAAAAGTCACTTTATGAAGCATATACGAGATGATCTCAAAAAAAAACGTTGTGTATTAGTCATATTAAACTGACGGAGCTATATGGCACAACAAAGAAAATTCAACAGCGGAAAGAAACCTAGTACCTATTCATGGTTATACCCAAAACCAGAAATGACGAGAGAGAGAAAATAAACAGAGCGTGCAGTTGAATGAAGTGTTTCGTGATAATAGTTTTATAATAAATATTGCGTCCATGCGATAAGTAAGTAAGCGTGGATCAAGTTAGAGCCAACAAATGAACTTAAACAGAATTTCCTTTGCCATGAGTAGGTAAACTCAAAATTTACCCTCCAAACTAAAATCTGTAACCAATCTGACCACAGTCTTCAACATTTCAGGCAAGAGATGCCCACTGTTGGACATAGGCCTTCTCCAGGAATCTTTAATCCGATCGGTCCTGCGCCTCCCGCATCCAGCGGCTTCCCGTGACCTTCACGACGATCCCGTCGATCCATCGTGTTGTAATTCGTCCTCGATGCTGGCCCTTTTTTCTTCTTAGACGAACTTATATTGGTTTGAAGTGGTGATGATGACGAAGTTGATATCATATTGTTAATAGCTATCAGTATTCCGCGGTGTAGTACTTTCGGTACAAAGGGCTATACAAAATCCCTCGTCAATAGGGAATATAATACATCAATCACTTCAGTGACAATACAGAGTCAATCTCTGAAGCCTCCATTCGAATTCTTTTTAATGGTAATACGGCAAAGACACGTCTCTCAAACCCAAACAAAGATATCGCTCTGGCAATCTACAGATAAGCGATAACGCTTACTTTCATTTTTGCAAAGGAAAAGTAAGTTTTAGAAAGGATCGCAATGGCTTTGAATTTGTTTGTTTGTTTTTTTTTTAGATTTTAGCCGTGTCGCTGAACCTCTAAATGCATGCTGCACCTTTGATGTCGCAGGCTTAAAGGATTTGACCGGGGTACCGGAAAATCCCTTTAAATACGGCCTAAATTGTAATTTCTAGCCAGCAGCGATCAAAATGGACAAAATGAACTAATATTATTACCGTGATAGTTCTTATGATTGTTACTCAATCGCGTAATAACGTATTACAATTTACAAGTAACGCCTGCATACTTTACTTTAGGTAAACACAAAATACTAAACTTACAAAAGATATTTTTGAACGTAATGAGATAATCTAATGAGATAATATAGATACATACTAGGATACTAATGACGAGCCAGCCCCCGCTGGTTATTACTCCATTTCTTCCAGTGGCTAAGCCAATGTCGTCATATACCCAACGGCCAGTCTCAGAAATAGGCGTATCTTAGATTAGTTGCTAGGAACTGTTATTACGAGTATTTCCGGATATTTAACAGAAACATATTAGCAACTCAGCGGTAGTGGCACCTATCTCTTAATGATAAAAGTGAGTAAGCTTCCCACCTGCATTGGTGGGCCTTTAAAAAAATCTTTGTCGTGATAAAGTCCCCAGACCGAGCAGTTAGCGTGGATATGCACAAGGAGTTGTCGTCGGGCACCACAGTGATAACGCTGCGACGTATTCTCCCAACATGTGATATGGTGCAGATATTTACCGAAGCATCTATACCACCCTATCATCAGATGTACGATGGGTCTGCAGGCCAATTATGGATCTTTTATCTTATGACATGGTATAAATTTGAGAAAAAGATGTCATGAAATGCTGCATTTCGTATTACCGATCTCCAATGATATCGTCACTCAGTGATGTTATCATTAAATAATGAACAAATGATCAAAAATCTGACCGGAAATCGTATTTTTCGTTTTGCACTATGATATCATATGATATCATTTGCAAAACCATGGGATAGGTAATAGGCCCTCAGTTAGTGGGCTTAGTGGCTCAACATCAGCACTATCAGAACCTTAGGTTTGCTTTTGTATTAGACACAGTAGGCATTTGGAGTAATGCCACCAGGATTCCCTAACCCGATCCCCTAGAGGATTCACGTGAACTCGTGAGTTCATCACAATCCCCTCGTACATACTCGCACCTACTCTGGTTTGAAAGAAAAAAAATTAAGTATAGCTAGGTAGATAGGTATCTGTTATTATTTAATGTAAAGCTTATCTTTAAGCGAAAGTAATGTTTTAATGTTGAAAAGAAAGTAATTTTGCTAAAAATTTGGTCGCCATATTTGTGACTCTTAAAGACGGTGCCCATCCTAAGAAAATATTGTCAATCTTGTCCTTTTCTTGTGAAGACAAGATTTGATGAAGGTCACACTTGGAACTTGAAAGGAATAGAAATATTTTAACCAAAACATACATCATATCTGCTGTGAATATACTTATAGACAACACTTGCTGGAAGAGTAAGTTCTTGCGTGAATGAACATGTCAGAAAAACCGTCTTTATTATCATACAAATATCCAAGCGATAAAGTGCTACTTATCAAAATCCATTTCTCCCTGATAGCGCGGACGAGAGTTGTGTGGAAATCCTTGTTTTTTTTATGACCGCTTGTTATCTGGAGCATGTTTAGTTGACAAAGAAGCACCGAGATCTTTTGCACTTTGTTATGCTTTATATTAGGTATAGCTTAATATTATAAATGCGAATGCGTCTCTATCTATCTGTTACCTCTTCACGCCTGTACCGGTGAACCGATTTAGATGAAATTTGCTATGGAAATAGTTTCAGTTATGGGGAAGAATATAAGCAGATTGGATAAAAATAAGCTACCAAAATTAGTGATTCCACGCGGACGAAGACGCGGGAATAAAACATTAAGTATAACGCTTTCATGCAATGGAAGAGTGAGAAAAATGTGTAAGTAATTGTACCGACAATGCTTTCAGAAAAATAAACCTAATAGTATTTTGTGGTTGTTCTGCAGGTCAATTATGGATCTTCCATCGTATGACATGGTATAAATTTCAGAAAAAGAAGTCATGAAATGCTGCATTTCGTATTACCGATCCCCAATGATATTATCACTATGGTATAATTTCAATAATGTTATCATTAAAAAATGAACAAATGATCAAAAACTTGAATGACAATCGTATTTTTCGTTTTGCACTATGACATCATATGATATCATTTGCAAAACCATGAGATCGGTAATAGGCCCTCTGATCTATGTTGAAAAAAAAATAAAATGGAGTGAAAGTTTATACAGGTAGGGCGTGTAGAGCTAGAAGCTTGGCTGTCTATGACATCTTGGGCTTTACTGCTTTAGCAGGATCGCTTGGAGCAAAATTAAGAGGAACACTAGAATTTCAAAATAGGTGTTTCTGTTTTGCTGTCGCGCTGTGACCGTACAACCGAGCAGAGATAGAGACAATTGCAACTCGGACCGAAGATACCTATACCTATGAAAAGTATATGAAATAGTTCCATGTTCCCCTAAATAAAACTAGGCCGATTTAATTACCTTTTTCATTTTGGCTGTACTTTTGTGTTTTGCTTTTTCGTACAATCTAGAAAGAATAAATTGCAATTTCATGAGTATGAAATAAGTACGAATATTGATGCTATTATCTTTTTATATTTTTCAATAAACTGTAGGTATTTATAACAGGTAAGTACTTATTAGCAAATCTAATAAAGTTATCCCAGCCCAGAAATAAATAGGAATATAGTTTTTATCATTAAAAGATTATTGCCATCTGTTGTACTATACGAATAAGAAATAAGTAATTTTTATAACGATAACAACATTTTGTTCAATTGATGAATTTTCTTTATAACGATCTTCTTGCGTAAATATCTCAGAAAGAATTTTATAACCATCGAGCTGAATGACTGGTTTTCTAAATTAATAACCTTGTACAGTTAAAAAGTGATTATCATCCACATCATATTAATATCTAAATTATTATTGAAATGAATCAATAAATATACAGACATACCATCGGCACGTTACGGATAAGGCAACGGAGACGTATTCTCGACGTTCTCCCTTCGAAATTTGAATTCGAATGGATTCTATTCAGGGGCGTCGTCCTACTAGGCGTTGTCTTTTCCGACCAATCACGGCTTAAGGACTGATCTCTAAGGATAATACACCCTCCGGATTGGCCGGAGCAAGAAACGAGAGCTCGTCCTCGCAACATTCATCCCGTCTATCTCTGTTCAACAATATATTGTGTTATCTTTGTCTTGATGTGATTGAAGAATATTGTAAAGGAACTCAAAGTAACAAGTAGTACTAGCAGTTTTAATTTCTCCTGGTTTTAATAAATTTAGCTGCTTTTAAAATTAGTTACATAAGGTTGCTTCTAAATGAGTTGTAACGAGATAATAAATGCAACAATTTGGCAACAATTTAACGCGTAAATTGGTATGCGGTATTGTTTATAGATGTTAATTATTTTTGTCATACTCCTACCTGCCTACTCCGCGGATGTAGCCAGTATTTTTGGCATTATTTTTAACGTGTTCATTAAAGCGTTTTCCAATAAACTCTTTACACTCAGGCCCTCACATAAAAATAGACATATACAAATTATTATCTTAAATGACATAATTATGTCCAATTGCCCAACAAATAATTTGTTTTTAATAAATAATTTCCATCTTTTTTGGAACATAGCGATCCGTGGTACGTCACTCCATCTCCGGCCTTATTGTCACTTATCATAATCAAGTGAGATGAAGCCTACAACTTTACCGTTGTGTATAAAAAGCTTATTTTTTTATCACCATACCTTTGTAGATTACCGAGTGAAGTGCACAAAGACAATTAAGTACAGTGTATTCATATAGACATATAAGTATAACTTTTCTATTTGTGGTAGAGCGAGCTTGGAGCGAGCATACTCTGGATCATGAAGAATATAGACAAGGAATTCAATCTTCAATCAAGGGAGTTCCTCTTCGCGCCTTGGCGAAATTTAGAGGAATATTGGCAACAAATCAACATAAATATCTTTAATATACAAGCTGAAATTAGATAAAGTTCCTCGTAAGTTTTCAATGCTTAGATAAATTACTTGGGCTTTGGTTACCGCTGGTTAATTAATTTAAACTAAAATTACATTCGAGAATAATACGAGAGTGTCTACATCTGCGCAACTTGCTACAAAGATTATCAACCTCTAACTCCACTTACAATCATCACAGCTCAAATACGTCCCCACCGAGGGGCTCAAGCCTACAATAATTTATGGATAGGCCTATATCATCTACGCTGACCCAGTGCGGATTGGCGACTTCACTACACCTTTGAATTTCTTCGCAGTTGTATGCAGGTTGCCTCGCGATGTTCTCCTTTACCGAAGTAGCGTCGGCTAAACGTACATATTTTATGAAATTCGAAACACGAAAAACACATTGGTACATGGCAGTATCGAACCCTGGACCTCCCGATTAGAAGGCTATGCAGTGCCGAGTCTACAGCGCCACCGACGAGCGAGACTTAGGTACAATGCCACAAATGAATTATAATTTATAAGCTGTACTTATAGGCTATTATTAGTCACATTTTAAATTGACTTTGTAATACTAAAAAGTCAAAAATAATATAAGAATACATTGGAATATACATAAACAACCGCCTCCGTGGTCTAGTGGTTAAGACCTCCGGGTGTTGATCGGGAGATTCGGGGTACAATTCCCCATGGGGGCAGAAAATTTTCTGCTCGGTTTGGTTGGTGGTTAGGGCTTTCTGAGCCCGCCTGGCTAGCTTACTAACACCGTCTTACCTAAGTTTTTCGCCATAATAACAATGTTTATAGCATTCTAATGTTCCGTCCGTCAGAGGCAAGATAGACAGTTCCTCAGTTGTTGAGGAGTCCACAGCTCGCTTCCAACTTCGCCTTATCGTCACTTACCATCAAGCTAAAAGCTTCCCTGTCCTATGTAAAAAAAACATCACATTTTGATATCACAATATTGAAGTTGGTGCCAATTTTTTTATATAGATAGGTATTTTAAAATTTACCAAGTGATCATTGCTTGGCACCGACTTCGTTATAAAAATGTGATGTTGTACCTAGGTGCCTATTATTATATTATTTTTTACTTTTTGGTGTTTTCAATGTCGGTTTTATTTTTGGTAAAAATAGGTACCTAATTGTATTTCAATCTTGAGTTTTAGGATTCGACCCAAGGTATACAACAGGTATACAACACCAGAATAACTTAAAATATATCGTCTCTTGCCCTTACTTAATAGTATTGAAAGAATTAGGTAGGTAAGTAGATATTTCCGAACTCCAAACAACGTAATTGTTTAGGATTTACACTATCCACTGGCAGCTCACCTGTATCATTAATTTCCCGTTATACCTATTGAAAGAATTATCCTCTAACTTAACTCCTTATCCATGAAAAACCCACAATCATCAGTTCAGTAACATAATATGATGACTACCAGATGTAAGTACCAGAATATCTTCAGAAAAAACATGAAACATGTTGAACGTGCTTTTAAAAAATAAAGGCTTTTTTTGATTTTCCTGGGATCCTATCATTAGATCATGACTTGATGACAATGGGACCACCTCAGGAGTAAGTAAACTCTTTCGATTACAAAAAGAATTTTGAAAATCGACCCACACACAAATGGCGGAGTTATAGTAATCGGTGAACATACATTAAAAAAGATTTAAACGAACACAGAACCTCTTCCTTTTTTAACAGACTTCAAAAAGGGAGGAGGATCCTGTTTTCCTTTCAGAAGTTGGTTTGAAATATACAATGCTTTCCTTTTTATAACTTGCTGCCATCTAGCGACTGCTATCTCAGTTAAAACAGCCTAACATTCGAGCACTATACTCAAAAGCATTTTACTAAGCAAAGCAACAAGCGGCAAGACAAAGAGTACTTTGTAGTACGCAAACTCGCCGCTAGATGGTAGGACAAAGATAATCTTGTCTATCAATTATGTTAGTTTTCCAGTAAAATTAAAACTAAACTCGGATTTCTACCGTGCATTTGCACGTGATTTGCACTGACGAAACATCTACAAAAAACATGTTTTTTAAACATGTTTCTGTCAATGTTTATGAATGCGTTTCCATTGTCAAACGACATGTTTTAGCGCAACAAGTTTCAAGTTTTACAGACGAAACATGTGAAAAAAAATTGTATGAACATGTTTCACATACCGTGCGTTTGCACTGACAAAACATCTACAAAAAAAACATGTTTCTGTCAATGTTTATAAACACGTTTTCATTGCCAAACGACATGTTTTACGTGTCGTTTTCACCAAGGTTTTCAACATGTATTTTACAAGTCTTATGCAATGATTTCGTTTATTGTTTACACTCGTATACATGTATAAAACTTGTTGAATACAAAACATGTATGAAACTTGTTGTATGAAATTGTTTGTGAACTACTAGTTGTCTACATGTTTCAAGCGCAACAAGTTTGTGTACCATTTTACAGAGGAAACATGTGAAAAAATATTGTATGAACATGTTTCTTATTTGAAAAGTCAATTGGTTTTTTTGTTTGAAAGATTTGTTTTGAAACATTTACATTTATGATTTTTTATTTTTTAAATGACTCTGTATAGAAAATGACTTGGGTATTTAATAGCTTTTGAAATACGTCTTATTAGTTAATAGGTATGTTAGTAGGTACCTAGGTACTTCGATGATCACATTTATTTCAAAGTTACTCTTCACACCTTTAAAGTTTTTTATTAACCTAGTTGATCTATTAGTTGTTAACTAGATACCTACTTAAACCATCTTTTATCTAAATATAAGTAGGACCTACAGTTGAGTGATGGACTCCAGTGACGAAAAAGAAATATGCGATAGCATCCCGACGTTTTTGTCTATTTTTATATTCCGATGATTTGGCATACCATAATCATGGCATTCCATGCCAAATTTCTATGAACTTTAATTTATCTGATTTTGTCCATTACATAATTTCAAATGTTATCCGACACAGCTCGAAAACACCCCAACATGTTGCAAAACATGACTCTCTCTCACAGCCGACAGTGCGGGTGCGAACGCAATCGTTGACAAATCCATAAAAGCATTGACAGACAACAAGTTTTGAGACAGTCCGAACGCAATCTGCAACAAATCTGATTTCATTCCACGTCCTGTAAATATGAATTTCCTGCTTACTCAAATGAACACCCCATTTTTAAACATACTTTTTAAATTTATTGAAAGAAATCAAATTAAATTATAAAATAGTAGACCCTACAACTCACTTATTCCACATTTTTTCTTAACTCATTTTATTCTCCAACATAATTCACCTACAATTTTACAAAATAATTTCTAACCATAACATCAAGCCGCTACTAACAATTTAATGTTCGCTCTGCTTTGCCCACAGGTAGCCCAACCGACCCAGCATTCTAGTATTACCGCTAAATCTTATGAACTTAAAACGTATTTTCGCTACTCGACATTGGCAAAATTGTCAACCCGACAGAGGCCATACAACCTAAAAAATTGAATTGAATTGAACAAATCTTGGGATTTAGTTACGAATCCTACACGATTTTCGGAAGTGCGAACGCAAAAGCACACACAACAAGTTTTGAGATTTGTATCATGCAACAAGTTGTAAAACATTGCATGTTTTATGTTTCTCAATGCAAACGTACGGAATCCGTACGTTTGCAGAAACAAATATTAAATAAATTAATATAATTAAATAACAAATATTTCAGATGTAATAAATATTTTATTTACCAGTAAGTATAATCACTGGGCTGGTTATTAGATTTCAATGAATTTATATTGTATGTACTTACCTACTAACAATGATATTGAAATTCCAAGAATTTCTGTAGTTTTCTTTTCGCAGTCCCTTATAGACCATTTTTTTTTCGTACCTAGTTGTTTCACATTGCCGTGTGGTGTGCAAACGCTGAAGGGAGTGGAGAGAAGCAAGAATGCAATTTGATACATTCTTTCTCCCTGTTCTTAAATGGAGAATGAAGGAGTGGTGGGTTGTTCACTGATTGATGACTTATAGACCATTAGGTAGGTAGGTAGGTACTCAGTTTTAGGCCATGTTTTATGTATATTCATGATCATTTCTTTTTCTGTACCGATAGGACAGATCGTCGTCGTTTTTAGGGTTCCGTAGCCAAATGGCAAAAAACGGAACCCTTATAGAATCGTCATGTCTGTCTGTCTGTCCGTCCGTATGTCTCAGTCACTTTTTTCCGAAACTATAAGAACTAGGTATACTGTTGAAACTTGGTAAGTAGATGTAGGTATTCTGTGAACCGCATTAAGATTTTCACACAAAAATAGAAAAAAAGCAATAAATTTTGAGGGTTACTTAGAACTGCAACTCAATTTTTTTTTTCATCAAACCCATACGTGTGAAGTATTTATGGATGGGTCTTCAAAAATGATATTGAGGTTTCTAATATATTTTTTTCTAAACTGAATAGTTTGCGCGAGAAGCACTTCCAAAGTGGTAAAATGTCCCGTCCCCGTCCCCCTGTAACTACTGAAATAAGAGAATAATAAAACAAATAATACGTCATAAGTCGTACGGAACCCTTCATGGGCGAGTCCGACTCGCACTTGGCCGGTTTTTTTTATCGGGGATAGAGACTCTTTTGCCGTAAATGGACCAGGCTGAGGCGCCATTTTGGATCGCACAAGAAAGTTTTGAGACACACACTAACAAATTTAATAATAACAACAAAAAGAATAAGTTAATAACAAACTAAAACACAACAATAGTAGATTAGTAGATAGGGGCTGTAAGGCAAGAATTGCAGCCCGAGATAATTAGGCGCACGAGCGCAGCGAGGGCGCCTATATTTCGAGCTTACACCCGAGCTAACTACTCTGCTTTACATCTCGATTGTGAGGTAAGTAGGTCCTTATTACCCCCAAATAGGGCTTGCAGGTGACCAATAAGCGCTCTAGGGTAATAATGTAGCTTGGAAAGCCCTAGGGCGGTAAGTAATTAAAAAAAAGCACTTCACTATTTCAAAAAGTTCGCGTACATCTAACCATCATACTGGCAATAAATTACTTACAGCCCTTTTCTAGCTACATTATTACTCTAGAGCGCTAATTGGTCACCTACAAGCCCCATTTAGGGGTAATAAGGACCTACTTACCGACCATGAGAGATGTAAAGAACCTTAACAGAGTGGCAATCGCACTATTTACGAACATTTGAACCAAAACCAAAACGTTACCGTTCCTATATGTTTTGACATCTGACTGTTGTCAAGGTGTTGTCAAAATGTATGAGAACGGAAACGTTTCTGATTTGGTTGAAATGTTATAAATAGTGCGATTGCCCCTCTGACTGCTGTCAAGGTGTTATCAATATGTATGGGAACAGAAACGTTTCTGATTTGGTTGAAACGTTATAATTGTATGGAGGTGACTGCGGAAAAAATTGCGTGAGGTTGTCGTAAGCTAATGTCATTTCCATACGTTTTTTCTGCGGAAAAGTTAGCGTTTGGCATTTGTCTAGCTAGGGCTTCAATTCAAAGGAAAACAACCCAAACACGGCACAATAAATATTCAAGCACTCGGAACCAAAGATATTCTACTAGTACCCAGCACAAACATTTTTTGTTTAGCTAAAATGAGATCTATCCTCATATACATAAGGTAGCTATTTCCTTATAAGCGGTAGCTTGACCACAAATTATATTACTGTAGCTTGACAAAAGCGGTCCGCGCGAGAGGGCTCCCGCTGGGAGTGTGTCCTTTTCTGACGTCTTGCCAGCTCAACTAATCATTCGGTTTAGTAGTAATGGTAGAAAATTGTTTGTTTTTTTTATTTATTACCGAAACGAATGATTCACAAACTTCGGAACTTATTCAAATATTTCTACTGTTCCTATGATTAATAATTAATTGTATCCAAATATGTTTATTGTTAAGCCGCAAAGGGGATTTGAAACCAATTCATAAGGGATTTTTTTACGTTAAGAATATCAAAAAGTCTATCCAAGTACCGTAGGTTCCACTGTGACTTCACTTCCCGCAATGCTGGGATGACAAACTGACCTCAGATAGTCTATTGCGTCCGCCACAGAGGAATTGAGTACTTGGGCAGCTAGTTTGACGTTTATTTTCTTGCTAAAAAATCGACATGTACCCTAGTCAATTTATTTTTCAATTTTAGCCCCTCTTCCTCTTGCAAATCTTGCAATTTCTGTATATATGCAAACTAAACAACAGACGACTTTGAGATATTTCCACGCACTTTCTTTACTTTCCCACTTCAATTTCTGGTTTTCATTCTTCGGAAATCTGCAATATAGGAAATATAACTAATATCAACAAACGTCACAAGTGCAAAGCCGAAGGACACGACAGCAACAAAAATGTTTTAAAATATAAAACAAAATGTTAGTGTTGGATTTGCCCCTTTTGTACACTCTGACGGTGCGAGGTATATTCCTAATTAATAAGATAGTCAGTAAGTGTCTACCTACGTACTACTACGAGATTGTAAAAAAAATCTTGATCAACAAAATTCATGGTTACCCTACAGAACATGATTGTTGTTTTTACTTACCCGTGGAAAGAAAAAGGGCTACCGGGATAAGATTCATTTTTGCACCCTGCAACACAACAAGAATTTACCATTTTTCGTGAAAAAAATTACACAATCGCAAATCAAAGCACGAGAATAAACCAAACAACCAAGCACACCACGTGAGCAAACCGCCATCTTACATTAAGTAATACCAGATTTAAACATTTAAGCACTAATGAGTAATAGTAGTGCTTAAATGTTGAAGTCTGGTAGTAATTTAAGCACTTTCACGGGAATTTTTATTTCTCTCTCTTTCTATAAGATGACATTTTAAAATATGGCCCCCAATATCATCCAACCACGTAAGAGTATTTTTCAGTAATAAACGTCAGAGCGTTTTACAACCATCAAATTCGACGGTTGTTCGTTTGTAATTTGTAACTCGCGCTGACACTCTAAGGTCTTGAACGGGCCGGTTGTTTTACCCGGGCGTCATGCTCGAAGGCATTAAACAGGGTTAGAGCGAAAAGTTGTACTTCGCGCGAAGGCTCTGAACGCGCTCCAGCGCTCAGCATGCAAGTCAAACAAAATGGCAGTCGACGTACTTCTAATTCCGTTCAGAAAAATATTAATATGTAATATTTTGCAAAAAAATATTATTAAGACGAGGTTTCCCAGAAAATCTACTCGTGCACGGCGACTGCTTTATTACAAACTAATAAAGTTGCTTTATGCATAGCTTCTAATGTCGCTTACGCTCGGTGACCAAACTAAAACGTTACGTTTTACACGTTTTAATCGATTTTTGGAAAACTGGGGTACAAAATAAAAATTGTACTTTTGCAATTTTCTAGATAATAAAAATGCACGACTATTAGTAAAACTTTCATATCATTTATTATTGTATTTTCTGATTCACAGCAGTTTTAAAATATTGAACAGAATGATTTTTGGATTTTATTTCTATCGAGTGAATAATCATGTTTCTGTCCTTAAGAATGTTTAGATAAAATGTTCAAAAATGTCACATAAAAATTTTAGAACTGTATGTTTAATATTTGTGGCGATACAGCCAATCAAAATTGAAAACGGGAAGTAGCGCCTTAATTTTGAATAATATTTTAATCATAGCTACCTATTTTACAATGCTATTTAAATAAAATCGTCAAATGTTATTGACACCTGGCAGTGTTGAAAGCTCCGTAAAATATAATTTACCTACTATGAAACCGTCAAGTAAATTAACTTCATGTAAAATAAACATTTATCTAAAATCGATAGGTAATTCAAAATATGATCTTTAGTAAAACGTATTAATTGAAGGGCTCAAAGAATTTACTAACAGGTTTTCTGACAGAAATGGTTATGTTTCTATTTCATGAATATTTTTTTAAACTGGTCACACCTTTGTTTACAAAAATATTTTCGAATCAAAAATCCGAGTTAAATGATATTTCGTCTATCTAAGTAGTTATATATTTTCGATTTAAAGTCGAAAAAAGTACATTTATGTATTTTTATGCTAGCAGCACCGCAAAGACGCGTGGCATAAGCGAAAAAAGAAATACACTTAGTCTGTGGTTCTTGTCAAATGACGTGTGAAGAAGTGTGAACTGACGTTGCATGACGTTTGTGTCGAGTTGTTTGTTTCATTCACTTTTACATACGTGTCAAGCGGGTTCTACGCGTACAGGCATTTCGCCTCCTAATTTTAAGATACATTGTAAGTATTTTTTATTTTGTATATAGAATTGTGGCAAAATAATAACCACTTACGTGAATTTTGTATAGGTGTTATGTAAAAAAAGAACAGTAGGCGTATTAAACGAAATTTCTCGTTTGTTCGAGTACTTAGGTGTACGTGTACTATAACAAGTTTTCTAGATAAGCTCCTCCAATACGCATGTAATTCTAATTTGTGTCATTCATACGCTTGTATATACCCTAACATACTTTGTGTTATATCGCCATACGGCGATCGCAATTCCCAAGGAAAAACTTAGGTTTGTTTTGTTCCAGCTGGGTAAATAATTTACACGTAAGGTACTTACGTATTGATCATTTTAATTGCTTCTTAAATGAGTGTTATTACCTTCGGTACTTAGTAATTGCAGTTATACTTTGACAATTACATTCATCAGCTAATAGGTTTCGTTTATAAAAGTCATCAACAATCACTTTTGGCGCAGTTACCTATCGCGTTCATGTTTGTCGTGGCATCAATTTCTAATATTCAATAGGTACCTAGCTTTTATAGTGAAAGGAATTACTTGGTTTCTTTCTCAACACAGGTAGCACAGGTAGCACATTAACTTTAATTATAAAAATAAATTATTTGAAATTTTAATTATAAGTAGATGTTTTTACTCAAGTCTTACTAAGCAATAAGATTTCAATACATACTGCTCTTAAGATATAATTATTAAGATTCTTCTTGTATTACAATCAAACACTGCTGCAAAATATGGTAGTTTATTTTCATTACAGCTTTTTATAATTAATTGTCATTGCTACATGCATATTTTTTTCTGTTCTCTTAATGTAGTATTAATCTGCATTTTAGTTCAATACTCAGCAATACTTATATTGAAACACATTCATTAAAATATTTTAATATATTTACAAGTATTAGTGGTTTGAGATATAACACCACCTTCCTACCGCATACCTATATACCTACTAAAGTAATAAATAATATTCCCTTATGCTCTTGACTTCTTTTAACACACTTTTTTATCTAAACTTCGATGATATGTTTGTATTTTGTTTTCTATTTCAGGACAAATATACTTGCACCTAAACAAAATGGCCCCGAAGCAGAGAATGCGTATTGCTAATGAAATGGCAAGCAAAAACATAACTATGAGAGGGAATGTACCTAAATCCACAAAGGTATTTATTTCTTTTTTTTCTTTTCATCAAAGCAGAATGCCTGAACATGGTTACATTAATTTCATTGCTGTTTAAGACTCAATTTTTTTTCTTATTTTCAAATTGCAATTTCATTTAAAGTTAAAGTCAGTTTTCAGATCAAGTTTAAAAATTATTTCAGACAATTCAAAGCTGCAATCTTTTATAGGCAATCTCCTTTCTCAATCATGTTGGAACAATGTTATGTTGTAGATTTTTATTTACGACGTAGGTGTTGTTTGCATTTATTTGCTCTGATGAGGATCAAAATGCCAATGAGCATCATCCAACTTCTTATACTAAATGGACTACAAAAGCCTACTAAATGTATAATAAAAAATAAACTAAACCTACTGTATGTTGCACTGCATCTGGATTTGATATCAAATGATTAACTATAGCTTGTGCCATAACCAATGAATCCGTAATATTACACTCCATATGTTGCAAAAACTTACTGAACAGTCAGAATTATATTCCATGTAGTACTTTAACTGAGACCCAATTGTAAAATCAGTCATTTATTATCCATAAAATAAATCATTGACCTTATCTCTGTACATTTAAATCCATAAGTTACCAGATTTAAAATCAAAAAAATACAGGGCGGAATAGTATATCAAATATGCTTATCTATATCAAATAAATATGTACTTACCGGCTAATCCAATCATGGAAAACAAAATTGAACACAGTAAACATCTCTACCATATTTATTTTTATACAATACACAACATTCATAGTTTGTTCTAATTAATCTATCTACCGGGTGTAACAGAATACCGCAATAATATTTAAGGTTGTTAATTAACAAAAATAATGTTTTATGACTATTCTTTGTATTTTTATTATATGCCTACTTTCAATTCAATACGCTGAACTGTTAAGAGTATTAAATCTAAAGTAGGCATATAATAAAAATACAAAGAATAGTCATAAAACATTTTTTTTGGTAATCAACAACCTTAAATATTATTGCAGTATTCCGTTACACCCGGTATAGTATAAACAAAAATGGATCTTCGAAATGTATATACGCCCATAACTTTCGAACGATTGCACCAAATTGGATGATACTTGGTTTTATTTATTCATTATTGTTAGGACAAGGTTTGTGTAATATAAAAATAAAATAATTTAAACAAACATTAGAGTAATTTGAATAATAGCTAGTAGAAAATAAAATAATGACTTACAAATTAACTAGATGCAGAATAAACTTATTGGTGCAATTAGGTTTAGTTACTAAAAATTATTTTAATATGTATGAAGTATAAATTACCCAAAATCAATACAATAAAAATTTCACACCAGGCAGTATTGGAAACCTGCATCTTCAATATACCATGTTGATGCCATTACCACTATGTACTTCTGCCCGAGGTGAACATATTTTTTTTGTGATTTTCTTTAGCTTGTTTGGAGAATATGTTAAGCCACAAATATAAAATATTAATGAGGAAAAGTTAAAAATGCCAGATATACAGAATATTTTTTTTTACATACCAAATTATGTTCTAAATTATATTTTTTTTATAAAAGAATAGGTTTTTTTTGTTTAAAAATATAAATCTGGTGCTGTTAATGTATTTTTAAACAAATAGTTTTTATTTTCTCTCAAAATTGAAAGTTTTCAAAGGTAAATAATTATAAAGAAAGTGTCCAAAGCTAAACAAATAACCAAACATTATCAGTCTAATTATTGATCATTATAATCACGTTGAGCAATATCTTATAGATAAGATAGTAAATATTATTTTGTTTCATTCTTATTAGAAGTCTATCTCATTAATTTTAACCAATTTTCTGAAATCAGAAAAGAAATATAAATTGGATGTTGATATGTAGCTTCTAACAGGAAGTAAATTCTACTTTGGATTAAAAAAGTAAAACAAGATCATCATCATCATCATCACAGCTCATATACGTCCCCACCGAGGGGCACGGCACGAGCCTACCCTAACTAGTTAGGGCGATGAGGCCTTAGTCAAACCACGCTGGCCCAGTGCGGATGAGGTGACTTCACATACACCTTTGAATTACTTTACAGGGGAATCCATCATTTTATCGCAATTCCTTTCAACGATTTTCATTACCTATAAAACGAATCGCAGAACTTTTTTTTCAATATTTAACAAACCCTAGAATTTGGTTACATCGCATTTTCGTTTCCTCGAATATTTATTATCTACAAACACAGTTCATCATTATTCCTTTTCATGTTTTATACATTTTATCGAAATAATGTTACATCGAAGTTTTGTTACCCATATTTTTGTTGCTTCATCGTAAGTTTCAGTTTGCAAAATAATGGAAACATCAATTTTTACTTCAAGTCTTATCTGCCCTACCCCTAGAGTGCAATATAAAAGTGCGTAAGCGCGGAGGGGCAAGGCGGCTCGCGAGCTGAGGAGGTAGAAACTGTAGGCGGGTCAAAAATAGGTAGGTAGCGAGGAGCGAAGCGACGAGCGTAGGTTTGAACATGAACCAAGTGCGTGAGCCGAGCGAGCGAAGCGAGCGTGCCGCGGCAGCGGCCGGCGTAGCGCCAGAAACGACTTTAGTGTATTCTCGACTTTATGCACATATTGTAACATGTTTTTACGAATAGTTTCATCTGACTTAATACTTTTTTTAAATGTAAGTTCGACATACCGTTTTTCTGGTAATCAAAACAACTTTAAAAGATTTTTTTTAAGAAACGTTTTTCGCTGATATAAAACAGCGATGATTAAAAATTCGATGAATTGAAAACAATATACTATATTAAAAATCAAAATTTGATGAATTGAAAAAAATATACTATATTAAAAATCGTGGAATAGTTTTCAGTGAAATGAAAATTGATATCAAAAAAATCTGTATTCTGATAGACACCCTTCACAGGTGTATGCAGGTTTCCTCACGATGTTTTCCTTCACTGTAGGAGCGTCATATAAATGTACATATGAAATTCGTGAAACGAAAAACACATTGATATATGGCAGGATCGATCGTGGGCCTCCCGATTCTACTCAGAGCACATTCCAGTGCCGAGGCCACAGCGTCACCGACGCGAGATCAATATAGTTATAATTTCATTCAGGTTGCATAAGTCCTCAGAGGAGTTCCAAAGCACCTTCTGATATCTACTTCATTGAAATAATTGAGATTTAGTAAGATTGTGAGCTCCAATTTACTGGTTTGGTCTATTACCATAAACTTTGTCTTCGATCGATTAATCAGCTAAGCCAGTTCACCCCTGATGGGCTCCATAGTGTTCAACAGGGTGAAAGCGTAGTGTCATTGGCATATTGGAGATTAGTGACCTTCTTACCACAAACAGTTAACTCCTCAGTTCCAATTTGCAAGTCCATCTCATGATGTACTAAATGGTCTAAGCATAGAAACACCAAGGTCGAAAGAATTCGAAAATAGGTATTCTTGTATGTCCGAACAACTGAACTGAGCGCGATAGGGACAACTGCAGCTGGGACCGAAAATAGCTATGAAAAGTACACAAAATATACGTTTCGTAGTCCCCTGTTTTGTTTGCGAAAAATTGACCGATTTAATTAGTTTTTGCGTTAAAAATTAAAGCAAGGCTTTCTCTGTGTTTCTATGTTTTGCTTTTTAGGGTTCCGTAGCCAAATGGCAAAAAACGGAACCCTTATAGATTCGTCATGTCTGTCTGTCTGTCTGTCTGTCTGTTCGTCCGTCCGTCCGTCCGTCCGTCTGTCCGTCCGTCCGTCCGTCCGTCCGTCTGTCCGTCCGTCCGTATGTCACAGCCACTTTTCTCCGAAACTATAAGAACTACACTATTGAAACTTGGTAAGTAGATGTAATTCTGTGAACCGCATTAAGATTTTCACACAAAGATAGAAAAAAGCAATAAATTTTGGGGGTTCCCCTAAATACATAGAACTGAAACTCAAAAAAATTTTTTTTTCATCGAACCGTGTGGGGTATCTATGGATAGGTCTTTAAAAATCATATTGAGGTTTCTAATATCATTTTTTTCTAAACTGAATAGTTTGCGCTAGAGATACGTCCAAAGTGGTAAAATGTGTGCCTCCCCCCTCTTCTGTGACAAAATAAGAGAATGATAAAACTAAAAATAAATATGATGTACATTACCATGCAAACTTCCATCGAAAATTGGTTTTAACGAGATCTAGTAAGTAGTTTTTTTAATACGTCATAAATCCTACGGAACCCTTCATGGGCGAGTCCGACTCGCGCTTGGCCGGTTTTTGTTCATATAATCTTCTTCAATTTGTTTGCTGGCCGTTTGAAAACCGCAAAAAATTAGGTCGTTTTTTTAGGTTTTTGAAGGTTTAAAATCTCTTTTAATAATTAACTTAATAAATAAAGGAAAACATAGAAATATGCTTGATTTTATTGGAAAAAATAAAGCAACTAGTGCCATTATCCAGGAAGGCTACAGGGGACTACGTTTGTATGGAAAAACGGACTGTACGATTTCCTCTTAAGTCTCGACAGCCTTCTGTTATTCATTTTAGAAACCTGAAAAGCTTAGACAGTGCGCCGTTATTTTTTACGGCGCCGTAGTTATCTATAATACAAAAGATGATGTGGATGTTACAAATACTGTACTATGTCAGTCTAGCTGCTAGACTGCTGCTAAAATCAATATACATAATCATAATGATTAGCATAATGATAATTGATTTGAACCATTCACAAATTAAATGATTAAATTGACAATCAATTAAATTATGTGAGTACTACTTACAAAAATTTATAGCGCTTACAAAACGTGAGTTGAGAGTTGTGAATAATTATTTTAAACCACCTGTGGCATTGAAAACAAAACATGGAAATTCGTGTGATTTCCATTAATAACATCAAATTATAAGTATTGTAATTTGAGCTTTAATTTTATACTATCAAAGTACTTTTTTCCTGTTGATACTGTTATTACGCATGTGTCTACGTTGAAAATATGCATGAAACCAATTATCCATGGTACAGAAAAACATTTTTGTTCTGCGAATATACTTGCATTGGCACCTGATTTTCGCAAAATCATGTCAGATTCTTGTACACGAGTTATTTTCCTGAACCAGAATCAGCTGCTCAGTCCTTTCTAATCAGGTTTCCGCCCTGGGCATAGCATAGCGGCCGCCCTGACAAGTGTCCGACGACATCCAGCTTGGAATGTCAAATCAGCAAGTTACAGCTTTAGTATTAAGTACAAGATTTTAGCAACGCATTTACAATTGTTGATTTTGCCATACTATTGGCTATACTAAAACGTCTCTGGGTTTCTGATACAGTCTTGCAGTGGTTCCGAGGTTATCTGGTGAGTTGGTACCGTATGGATGGTAAACTGCCATGTTTCTGCAGGGTTCCTGCTAGTGTCATCCAGGGTGGCGTCCTATCTCCTCTCCTTTCCTCAATAGTTTACTCTGAGATATCCGACAGTCGAAGACACTTGCCAAAACAGGGTTCATAACCTTCTCCTTGCACAGTCATCTTTATAGCTTGTTTTACTTGTATTTTTTAGTTATTTCTTCTTAAGTTATTTTCATTTAAACGTTAATATGCATAATATTGGATATATTTGGATGTATTTGTTATCAAATATATAAAAATCTCGTGTCGAACTCCTCCGAAACGGGTTGGTTGATGATGTTTATTATTATTAAGTTATTGAGTAACTCATCCCACCAGCCCATGATTTAATTGACATGAAGTCCAGTAAATTCAAATGGTAACAAATTTCTTGATTATGGTCCATATTGCCATCATTTTCCTCTTCGATGGCACCCCAGTACATCCGTGCATTCGGACTCGTTTGGATTATTTGTGTCATCCTCACCAGTTTATGATGGTGTCACCACTAGTGGGCCAATAATATTGCATTCATAAGTTTAGTGATATCACTTGCCCTTATATCTATGGATATTCATCTTTCTAAATATTCATAAAGTTATCATACCCCTCAGAAAACTACATGTAAACTTTGCTCGAGAATGCCAACAGCCCAAATCATCATGCTTTTCCATTCCTGATTGCCTTTATTGCTTAGCACAACATGATACTTTATTCTATTATAACACTTATATAATTTAGCCTGTGTGGTGACCTATGCACAATTCAAGTGTCCCCATTTCCTCTCTTCCTGAAAATGTTAAAAGCGCCGCCTAAAGGAGTGTATGGTTATACAGCATGACACAACAAACTTTTTTTATTTATTAGTCTACTAACAATTGTTACACTGTTCCAATGATACACATGATTGATACATGGTGTGCGCTATGTGTACTACAATTATTTATAGGTAGACATTCATCATCATCATTACAGCTCATATACGTCCCCACCGAGGGGCTCGAGCCTACCCTATGTTAGGCCGATTAGGCCTTAGTCAACCACGCTGGCCCAGTGCGGATTGGTCGACTTCACATACACCATTGAATTTCTTCGCAGATGTACGCAGGTTACCTCACAATGTTTTTCTTCACCGTAGGAGCGTCAGACAAATGTACATGTGAAATTCGAAACGAAAAACACATTGGTACATGGTCGTCTCGAACCCCGACCTCCCGATTGGAAGGCAAGTGCCAAGTCCAAAGCGCCACTACTCGAATAAAAAAACTACACCAATCCACATGGCAAGTGAAGTGGGCATTTTCCTCCTCATATACAAAGGGAGGGCATGTATTTGACTTGAAATGTAATCAATCAATACAAGAATCACTGCAAAATTTGCATTCTTTTCCTAACCTATGGACGTTGTGCCCAGACTCTAAAGTCGAGCTGCTTATTATTACGATAAACTCTATGCCCTATCTCTTATCAAAGTGACATGTTGCCAGGGTTACTAGATTTACTATTATATATTACTAGCTGTGCCCGCGAACTACGTTTCGCCATAATAATTGTCAAAAAAAACCTTATCACCTAGGGGTATAAAAATAGTTTATGACCTATTCTCAGACCTACCGAATATACATAAAAAAATTCATAAAAATCGGTCAAGCCGTTGCGGGGGAGTGTATTTACAAACACTGTGACACTAGAATTTTATATATTAGAGATTTCGTCGAGAGCTTAATCTACTTTGACAATATTCCATGTATGCAACACAGTAAGCTATTATGACTAATACCTGGTTCAAGATAAATTGTTACAATTTGAGCTCTACTTTATCTGTTGCGTTTTAAACGTCGAATATTAGGTGTAAATGTGTGAATAGTATACAGAAATACCAGTACTACTACAAAACGATATCTAAAGTTAGTTATGAACTAAACGAACTGTACAGTTATTAGTGCCACGAGCGATACGCATCTATCTATCACACAGTAATTGCTTTGTGGTACCTACGACTTTTTAATTTTAGGGGATCAATGTAACAATTTGGAGATTTCCAGGTGATATCACTGTGATGTTTATTGGGGTTCGACGCATATGACCAAAAACGCAAAAAGCCAATAGACGCATTTAGTCAGATACGCAAATGGCCAAATACGTGTATGGCCAGATACGCAAATGACCAAAATTGAAATACGCGAATAACCAAAAGTGAAGTAGTACGCGATTGTCCAAAACTGCAATACGTACGCGATTAACTAAAACTAATTAGTACCCTTAATGTAAATTTTAGTGTTGGTGCACTTGTTAGTTTGGCGAGTTATTAGTGTAATATATGATGATTTTTACTGTGGTAAATTAAAACGTCATAATTAACTTAAATTGGTTCAAAACAGGTTGCACTTGAGAATCATTGGCTACTTTATAAGAACATGGGCCGTTCTACGATATTTGTTAGTGTCAATTTTTAAAGAAAACATCGTTTTATATAAATGGTTTGAATTATTTTTTTTACAATGGATTCAGAAGAAGAAGTTCCTCTTTCTACAACAAATCAAAGAAATACAAATTCAGCCCATACGCATTTTGAACTATTTACTATATCTGTATGTCTATACTGTCTGTCTGTACTATGTCTGTATCCTTCAGGTTCAAATCGACAACTGTGTCAAAACGTCATATTCCCAAATGGTCAACTTTTAAAATTAAGTTCCCAAAGCGACAACTTCCCAAAATGAACGTATGACTTAGCTTTGGTAAGCACTTGTGAGATTAGAGGGATTCGGTGTGAGTTGGTTCGTCTTCCGCACCTCAGTCGCTGCGCAAGTCAAAATGGACGCTTCTTTCCATCTTGAGTGAAGGTCAGGAAGAGAGTATTGGAGTCGTACCTTTGTAAGTCTCGCCCCAGAAGCTATTCTGCATGTCAAGGACCTCTGTACTTGCCGGGATGTGAACATGCATAGCCCTCCTATGGTACCAAAATGAACCAGGAGAGCGTCATCCACCAAAAGACGATTTGAATCTCTCGCCCCATTGATCATGACCGAGGCAATTGTTCTTATTTTCCCCTTTGCGACCGTCCCTAGAAGTCTCGTGACTTCGTTCGATAGCTCTTTGCCGTTTCGAGTGTGTTAGTGATGATACTGATGATCAAGTCTTCCTTAATTTTGAAGGTTTTAAGGAGTCACGTGGTCTAACGTTTAAGTTTAACGCATCAGTCTTTTGCGTTATGGACCTTTCGCTTATTTGGTCATACATATAAATATGTTTTAAAGGAGTAAAAGGCTTAATGGTCTTTTGCGTTTTTGGCCTTTTGCTGATTTGGTCATTTGCGAAAATAATCTTTTTAATACGCAAAAGGCCAAATGCTCGTTTGCATTTTTGGCCAAATGCGTCGAACCCGTTTATTGATTTGAAACAACATCGTCGCAATTTTAGTGTTCAGTCAAACGTGGCAGTCGTTGTTCCGCGTTTTTATTGCGTAACACGATAATTTGGAAATGTTTCTATTCTAGTCACTAGACTAGTGTCTGTTGTACCTCAATAATTACCGTAGATATTCTTACATAAGTATTTCAAATTAGATTGCCACAAATCATGTGAAATAGTGAAAATGGCGTACTTTCGAGGCTATAAATATGAATCGAAAATTAAATCATCCGCATAGGATATTTTATTAAAAAAAAAGTGTATTAGCAAGAAGTTGTCATTTATACATATAATAAAACAGATAAATTTTATAAGAGGGAAAATGAATTTTCTTAAAATGGCGCGTTTTTGCAACTAGACATATTTTTTATAACGAAACTAGGCAACGGGCCTAAGTGCCTATTCGATTTTGGATAAATGTTTATGTGAAGATAATTAAATTAAACTACCAATCTTCTTCCTCTTCTTCTTATATATAAAAATGAAACGCTGTGTGTTAGTTTTGCAAAAATTCTGAAACGGCTCGACAGATTCTTACGAAATTTTCTGGGTGTATTTAATAGGTACAGGGAAGGTTTAAAAGGACTGTTGGATCCGGTAGATGGCGCTGTAATCGGGCAGGACAACGTCTGCCGGGCCCACTAGTTAAATATAATAAACAACTATTTGAAACATATTAAATTAGCTTTTTTACTGTTTTCCACAACCATATTGAAAAACGTCGTGTAATACATAGGTGAAAATCCTCGCCTTCGGCTTGGGCTTGGTAATAGCAGCTCATTTACGAAAACCTACTTTCCACTCTTGTATCACAATGTACTATTATACAACTTCTAAACGTCTCATAAGACTATTCCTTTTTTTTCAGGAAAAGGAGGATCAGTATCCCGTCGGTCCATGGCTGTTAGCTCTCTTCATCTTCGTAGTGTGCGGCTCGGCTGTTTTCCAAATAATCCAGTCCATAAGGCTTGCATAAGGCCCTCCCCCGACTGATAAATAACTTGCGGCTTGATATGTCTCTTTCACACATTTGCATTTGAGCGGGACAAACATACGACTCGATTTCATCCCTTTCACTATTGTTGCTTTCGAAAGGAACGTCGCACTTGTACTTATTAGTAGTTATAATATTGTTAAGCTCTGCAGTGATATATTATATTTGTATATTAGTTATTGATGGGTGTATAGGGCATATCAAGCCTTAGGTTTTAATATATATTTTTAGTAATGGAACGTGTCAAAAGATAATAACTATCTTTAAAATCTAGAGATATTTTGAACTGCATGCTTCGCGTGTGGCTCTAATAGTTGCAATGTCTGTTTAGTTTATTTTATAAGCGCAGATTTTAATAGAGAAATATATAGACAATATAATCTCACCGCATAATAAAGACATATTTACATTAAATATACATATTTACATCTATGCTTATATATTGTTATGAAAATTAATAAAACTGTAATAGAAAGTTCAAACGTAGGCTATATTAATTATTGTTGTTCAATTCTATTGCCCAACGTTGTTACAGACAGATTTACTTTGATCGCACAAATATAATGTATGTACGTATATATTTTTTTACTGGGATTGTTAATAATAACTTTTTTATTATTATGTAGCTCAATTTTACTATTTCAAATGAAATGATTTGTCCGCGCTAGGTTGAATTATTTGTCGGTTATTTTTAATTTTAAATGTAATTTATTTGATTTAATACAGTATATTTGTCATATAATAGGTTTTTTTTGTTGAATAATATGGTACCATTCTTATTCAAATGGATAATTGTTCAAACGCAAGACACATATTGCAAGACGATGAAATTAGTTTTACATCATTTATCCTACATTAATACGTTTAAGAGGGCATAGTACCTACTACTAGCGCCGCCATTCGTTTTTTATTAATTATGATGAATTAAAGACGTATCTACAAAAAATAGCACAGTCACGAACTCAATATAGATTTTTAGATTTTTGGGAGCTATATTCAGGCATAGATTAAAAGTATAGGAGTAATCATAATACCACTTTTGGCAATAATTCGGATTATGATTATTCCTATACATTTTATCTATGCCTGAATAGCTCAAAAAATCTAAAATATCTATATTGAGTTCGTGACTGTGCTATTTTTTGTAGAAACGTCTTTAATTCATCATAATTAATAAAAAAACGTATGGCGGCGCTAGTAGTAGGTACTATGGCCCCTTAATGTGCTGTATGTAAAATTTCTTTATTCTTACATCTTTTCAGTTACATATGTGCATTGTGCGAATGTTATTTAACGATATAAGTTACATACGTTAATATGATATGGCTCGAGGCATGGCCAAACAAAACTTCGACAGGTGGCTTTTCAAACTAGCTTTCTGATATAAATTGACAGCAATTACGAATAGGTTGGGTTACAGCGCAAACTAATGTCGATTTGTGTCTTTGCGTAAACACCACAGTTGTGATGAGAATGACATCCTTTAGAATACAGTACAGACTGTTGATGTCGACGCGCTGCGCGTGCTGAACGGGGCGAGCTGATCTCAACCTAATTAATACTTGAAGGTACTGGTGTCACAGCCTTAAAGTATATTTTTACCGGTGGGAGACTCCGTACTAGGGTCGCCTGCTTGGAGACCTCTGTCTTACCTATTTCTGCCGCAAAGCAGCAGTGTTGGCATTGCTGTGTTCCGGCTTAAAGGGTAAGATGGCAATGAAATTACTGGGTATCATGACTTTTCATCTTTTGTCAGAAGTTGGCAACGTACACTGTGGTTCTTAACGGAATTGCTGTGTGATAACGGATTTGCTGCGAATCTCGCAGGAACCACATGTACTATACAAGTTGATTTTTTAATTACCAAAAAAAAATGTGTCCTTGTTCAGACAAACAAACTGAACAACTTTCACTATGGGACCAACTTTGAAATCGCCAAAAACAAATCAGCTGTTCTATACAAATGTTCGACATTCACTGAACCTAATGTATGGAACAGCTGATTTTTTTGCGATTTCAAAGTTGGTCCCGTAGTGAAAGTTGTTCAGTTTGCTTGTCTGAACAAGCATACAAATTTTTTTTGGAAATTAAAAAATAATCTTTTATATAGGTGACTGTTACCACTCATTCACTCATTACCCATCAGGTGGACAGTATACTTGTTTGTCAACTTTAGTTGTATTAAACAATATTTACGTAATATACAGTAGCTCAATGCAGCGTAAATGGATTCCGGCGCTGGAACTAAAGTCTCTGACGAAGAATTCTGATCCAACGCTGGATACTAGACAGTTTGAATCGAAACGTATTTACATGCTGGATCCGGCTACTGTATCAATGTAATCAGACTTTTAAACTTTGTCGCAAAAGCGCTTCTGCGGACTGTCCACTTCATTCATACCATGCGAATTTTGACATTGCTTTTTCCTAATTCTTTTTAAAAATGTCTTGAAAATTTACCAACAAAATATGACTTAAATATTATGTACCTACTAGTCATAGTATAATAATAAAAAATAATCAATAACTTTATTACTCGCCATTGTCTTATTCAATTCAACGCTACTGTAAAACTAATTTCATGTGTATAAAATACGTACAGATCGCGGCACACAACTTCAACAAAAATGGCTGCTATTTGCACAGGTGTATTTGCCCTCGCGTCCCGTACTTGTTTTGAGACCCAAAACTCATGGTAATAAGGGAGATTTTGCAATAGTAATTTAAATTTTGCATACATATATGCAAATGACATCCTTAACGCGCAGGTATGGATTTAGAATACGTGGATACAATTATACATATGAAAGCGATTTGCATATTTTTATAATTTTCAATTGACGAAGATTTTCCAACTGGCATATAAATAACCAGCGGTTTATCTGTCAATCAGCAAATTATGTCAAAGGCATTTTCCATAGATTGTAACAGTATTGATAAAATTTCAATAATTTATAATCAATACGTATATAATCCATGCAAATTTTTAGTCTTTATATGGAAAGTGACATTGACATTACAAAACCACCGCCATTGTTGGAACACATTCGAAAAATCTTTCATTCCTCCCCATCTGAGGAGAGACCCGTGCCCAACGGTCGAACGTGTGGGTTGATGTGATGAGATAGTAATTTTTGTTCCATTAATGTGACGCGAACGTAAATTTGCAAGAAATATAAAACTTAGTAAACATCTACCCTAAGTTAACTTAGGGTAGGCTTGAGCCCCTCGGCAGGGACGTATAGCTTTTATGTCATATAAATTGTGTCAAATGTGAAATGACGTTATAAGTAAAAGTTTTAGTGTAAAAGTTTATTAATTCTTTTTAGCGCATTTAAATAAAAGCTTGTTTTTAAAAAGGTTTTTTTACATTTACTTTATTTTTTACTTTTTAGTTATCACTGGACACGTTTCTCAGTCTGTTCATCTCATTCAACGCATCATTGTTGCATCAATCGGTTTAAGATATCTACTTCAAAATTGATTTTTAGCTTTAGAAGTACGACATATTGCATTAATAGTGACATCACTTAATTTTTCAAGTTATTCTTAGCAAGACCTTTTATTTGATACCCATATTGTAGGAGTGCATTAAAAATAATTGGTCCGCCATCTTGGGTATGCAGCCATCTTGGATTTAGATTGACGTCACACAGTTAACCGTGCATTTTCATCCAAACTGAACGTGTATACAAAATTTCAGCTCAATCGGTTAAAGATATCTGCTTCAAAATTGAGTTGCAAGATTCCACCCGAACATATTAGGTTGGGGAAAAAGTCTTTTCGCATTATAGTATGTATAAACTTGTAATAAAATCTCTTTGGCTATACTATTTGTATCTGGCTGGTTTTGGTATCATTGAAAGTTTAAATTTTAAAGAACATAATTCCAAATTCAAATTAGGAAAATGTGTGATTTTCATTTGTTTTTCGTACCGCCAAGATGAGTGAATCTAATGAAGAAATTCGATACATTTTAAAATTTTACTACAAAAAAGGTAAAAATGCAACGCAAGCCGCGAAAAAAATTTGCGATGTTTATGGACCTAGTGCAGTGTCTGTGAGAGTAGCACAAATTTGGTTTAAGCGTTTTCAATCCGGAAATTTTGATGTCAAAGATGCACGTCGCTCTGGTCGCCCTATTACAGATAAAATGGATGCCATTTTTGAAAAAGTGGAGCAAGATCGGCATGTCAGTAGTTACGACGTAGCTGAAGAACTGGGAATTGACCACAAAACAGTTTTGGCGCATTTGAAAAAAACTGGGTACACAAAAAAGCTCGACATTTGGGTACCTCACGAGCTCACTGAAAGAAACCTAATGAACCGTGTACTCATTTGTGATTCTTTATTACGACGTAATGAAACCGAACCATTTTTGAAGAAGCTGATAACTGGTGATGAAAAGTGGATCACGTACGACAAGAACGTGCGAAAAAGGTCGTGGTCAAAGGCCGGTCAGGCTTCACAGACTGTGGCGAAACCCGGGTTAACTCGCAACAAGGTGATGCTGTGTGTGTGGTGGGATTGGAAGGGCATTATTCATTATGAGCTGTTACCACCAGGCAGGACCATCGATTCTGAACTCTACTGCGAACAACTGATGAGATTAAAGCAAGAAGTTGAGAGAAAGCGGCCGGAATTAATCAACAGAAGGGGTGTGGTTTTTCATCATGATAACGCTAGACCTCACACATCTTTAGCCACTCAGCAAAAATTAAGAGAGTTTGGCTGGGAGGTGTTAATGCATCCGCTGTATAGTCCTGACCTTGCACCTTCAGATTTCCACCTGTTTCGGTCTCTTCAGAATTCTTTAGGCAGTGTCAGGTTAACATCACGAGAGGACTGCCAAAACCACTTGTCGCGGTATTTTGACCAGAAGTCCCAAAATTTCTATAGCAATGGGATCATGTCCCTACCTACAAGATGGCAAAAAGTTATCGAACAAAATGGTACCTACATACTTTAGTTAAATGTAAATAAACTATATTAAAAAATGTTTTGAATTTTCTTAAAAAATGCGAAGAAACTTTTTCCCCAACCTATTACATACATTGCAAGTTAAATAAAAGCTTGTAAAAATCACTGAAATTTTCTCCGGGAACTTTCATAAAATTTCCGTTTTTTTCTAAATTTTCTGGTGTAATATAACTGAGTTGACTATAACTATTTTTTTATACAACAAAGTAAATAACTGTATTTTTTTATACAACAAAGTTGGCAAACAAGCAGGCTGCCGACGTCCCTATTTCACCATCTCTGATAGGTGCGAAAAAAGTCAAAATTTATGACATTTCATATATTTTTTGGCAATTGTCGCACCTATCAGAGATGGTGAAATAGGGGCAGGAAGTGGCTACAGTCGCCTGCAGTAGATACGGCTTTAGAAGTAGTGTAGGTACTTTAAGTTTTTTCAAAAATAGTTTGCTACTTGGTGCACCCTTCATATCGGCTGGCACCACGGACAGAATCTTCCGTTCCTTTTTCACCTTAGCAAGAGGGACGTAAAGAAGGTGACGTTGCCTGGTGGTGGATGCGCCTTGGTCGTTATTTGTTAGGAACTCATCTAGGTGTTGTCTTGCGTATTTTGCAATTTCTAACAGAGGTAACAGGGTCTTGTGAGTAGGTACATATTTTATGCTTTCTGAATAGCTTCTGAGCTGATGTGTCGGCAGGCACTCGGGCTTTATGATACGGACAGCGCATTTCTGTTTAATAAAGGGCGCTGGTCAGCGACATCACCCCATATCTCAATTTCGTAAGTGAGGATGAATTGAAAATAGCCATTGGACGCCTTCACCATGTCATCATCACTCAGACTCGGCCTAAGCCTTGAGAAAGCGAAACGTGCAGAGGACAAGCGGTCATAAATCACTCATACATATATGGTCGTCAGGTCAGACCGGAGTCCTCAGTGAAGCTGAGGAACTTAACGTGATTCACTTTTGGCACAGGAACATCACTACAAATGTCGCCTGCGTAGCTGGAAATGTACAGCCGGCTTCAAAAATAGATAAGTATTCTTAGCAGATTTAGTACCATGTCACACCAACTATTCCTTTTATTTAGTATGGTTACACCTATATTGCATTGTTAATAGATGGTGTGACATGACACTAAAATGGTTATCTACTTTTGAAGCTGGCTGTACCTACTATATTAGTTTTTGTGATAATTGAGCATCATACCGTTAACCTGGAATTTATTGACGTCACTATCAACTCGGGTTAGTTTTACTTGTAGGTCGCTATAGGTGTCTGCTGCCACAATAATGCAGTGTCCTCAATAAATATGACATATTCAGCTTAGGTGTAAGATGTTGTGAATTGATGTCATTTATAAGTAAAAAAAACAGGTTGTTACCAATAATTGAGCCCCGCAGTTAGCATAATCGCCAATGGCTTTGAGGTCCGACCTGCAGGCCAATTATGGATCTTTCATCGTATGACATGGTATAAATTTGAAAAAAAGAAATGAAATGCAGCATTTCGTATTACCGATCTGTAATGATATCATCACTATGTCATAATTTCAACACCACATACACCACAGCTCATATATACGTCCCCACCGAGGGGTTCGAGCCTACCCTATGTTAGGGTGATTAGGCCTTAGTCAACCACGCTGGCCCAGTGCGGATTGGTCGACTTCACATACATCATTGAATTTCTTCGCAGATGTATGCAGGTTGCCTCACGATGTTTTCCTTCACCGTAGGAGCGTCGGATAAATGTACATATGAAATTCGAAACGAAAAACACATTGGTACATGGCGGGTCTCGAACCCTGACCCCCCGATTGGAAGGCAAGTGCCGAGTCCACAGCGCCACCGACGCTCTTAATATAATAATTTCAACGGTCATCATTAAATAATGAACAAATGATCAAACATCTGACCGGAAATCGTATTTTTCTGTTTGCACTATGATATCATATGATATCATTTGCAAAACCATGAGATCGGTAATAGGCCCTCTGGCCCCTTTCGCATAGGTGCATTGTTTCCGTTCGTGTAAAAAGTCGGTTATAATGCGATGAAGGTGGTGTCATCATCATCATCATCATCTCAGCCACACGCCGCCCACTGCTGGGCATAGGCCTCCCCCATGGATCTCCACAACGATCGGTTCCGCGCTGCCCGCATCCAGCGGCTTCCCGCGACCTTTGCCAGATCGTCGGTCCACCTGGTCGGGGGCCTACCCACTGAGCGTCGTCCGGATCGTGGTCGCCACTCAAGAACCGTTCGGCCCCAACGGCCATCGGTCCTTCTAGCTCCTGTGTCCTGCCCACTGCCACTTCAGCTGAGCAATCCTTCGAGCAATGTCGGTTACTTTAGTTCTGCGGATCTCCTCATTTCGGATCCGATCACGCAGGGAGACCCCAAGCATTGCTCTCTCCATTGCCCGCTGAGCGACCTTGAGCCTTCGGACGAGACCCATAGTGAATGGCCACGTTTCGCTTCCGTAGGTCATCACTGGCAACACACACTGGTCAAAGACTTTCGTCTTGAGACACTGAGGTAATTTGGACGCGAAGATTTTTCGTAACTTCCCGAAAGCTGCCCATCCGAGCTGGATTCGACGAGAGATCTCTTTCTCGAAGTTGGACTTACCTAACCGGACTATCTGTCCCAGGTATACGTAGTTGTCTACAACTTCAAGTGTAGTGTTCCCAATATTGGGTACGACATGATTTTTGTCTTATCCATGTTCATTTTAAGACCCACTCTTTGGGAAGCACTACTGAGATCTCCGAGCATGGTGTTCAGGTCTTCCAAGGTCTCCGCCATTAGAACTACATCATCGGCAAAACGGAGGTGTGTTAGGTTCTCGCCATTAATATTAATGCCGTATCCTTTCCAATCCAGAAGCTTGAAAATATCCTTCAATGCAGCGGTAAAGAGTTTAACATTAAAATAGTTGTGTATAGAAACGTTCGTAACAGGTTATGCGTTACCGCCTTGTGAGAACCATGTGAGAACTGTCTTCGTCATGTCTTTTGATCTGTGCTGTGTGGTAAAATGAAAAAACAATTTTATAATCATGTTTATAATGCTATAAGAAGTTTTATTCAAATCACACAATCGATGCCATACAGCATTAGTTTTTTAAGGATACGGTTTTAACATGCCGGGCGGCGCAGCGACGGCGTTCCTGTTGGGCTTGTTTAGTTGGGATACGCACATTGCCTCGCACCACGCTACGGCGTGCGGCTTGTTCCGCATCCACGCGCGTGGCTGTAGTTTTGCGTGTGTTGCGCGTGGCGGTGGCCCCGCATGCGGATCTCATTTCAAACTAGTGGCGCAACCGTCTAACTCATAGCGATGCGCGATGGCGATAGCGCGACGCTCACTATCGTTTTAATTTCACGAGTTTGTTATGATAAGCGATACGAAATCACAAGACATCATAAACGATAGTGGAATTATCGGTTGGCGTCCATCATAGAATTTTGAAACGGTAGCCTAACCCCCTCTACGCCTATGGGCGCAGATCTTCGCTGTGATAGTGCAGTGCAGCGTTAGTTTTGATACTAATAAAAAATATTTTACTAAAAATAAAAACTTCAAAAACACTGAAAAGTTAAAAATAATATAAGAATCACAGAAATCAACAGACAACATCACACTTCTGTAGTGAAGTCGGTGCCAAACGATGATCTAACAAGTCTTAAAATTTGGCACCAACTTCAATACGAGTATAGTGTTGTGTTGTCTGTACTTATTCATATTAGGTATTATTTTTAACTTTTCAGTGTTATTGAAGTCTGTTCTTATTTTTTGTTAAATATTTTTTATTTTTATCTTTTTAGTAAATTTAATACCAGCTCACCTTCCTAACCTGACATTGGACCTGAATTTAATACCAGCTCACCTTCGGTGAGCAAGTCAAGTCTAAAGGTGAAGGGTTGTTTCCACCATCAGCTTGGTTCATGGCTACCAGACTAAAATACGTGAATAACTTCGGAAAAAACATGAAACACGTTCGACGTACAATAAAATTCAAGGGATCCCCTCGATTTTCATAGGATCCCATCATTAGATCCTGACTTTGGTGTTCCTGGGACAACCCCAGGAGTATATCGAATACAAAAAATATTTTGAAAATCGGTCCACAATTGGCGGCGTAATCGCGTAACATGCACAAAAAAACATACGCATCGAATTGAGAACCTCCTCCTCTTTGAAGTCGGTTAAAATGGTTATTAATGGGGAATCACGCACGTCACATTCCGCGCCCGCGTGCGGGAACGCTTTTATCTGCATATAGTCGCGGAATCTGCATGATAGCGTGTTGATGCGTTTTCAGTGAGGTGTCCTACGCATGTTTTCAATACAAACCGAGATATTTACAAGCAACGTTACGTCACGCACTCCCACGCATCGCTATGTGGTGCGAGCACATGCTTCGTGGGTGCGAGCTAATGTGCGAATATCCTATAAGTCAAAGTTTGCGGCCGGTGGCTGGTGGCACGTTTGCGATTTAAAAGTTAAGTAACATTCGCTGTAGCACAGATTAGATAATAGTTACGCTGGCGTCAGGAATTTGGTGGGTGACCAAAAATAGAAGCATCTTTAAGTCGTTTATCTTTCTGAAGCACGTAAGTTCGGGTCCCGACTTGTATGTAGAGGTCTGACGCGCTAAATTGATGCAAGTCTAGACTCGAGCTTCAACTTGATTTGCGTTGTTGGATGGGGCATTTTGAACATTTCTTTTGGATATTCAGTAAATGGAAAATCGGTACAAAGTGAAGGTTTATTAAGTGGAATAACATTTTTTATGAACTTTTTTTTTATACCACAAAGGTGGCAAAGAAGCATGTGGGTCACCTAATGGCTAGTGATCACCACCGCCTATGGACGCTTGCAACACCAATGGCATCACTCGCGCGTTGCCAACTTTAAATATAAATACCTGTTCACGCCTTTTTTGAAGATCTTAGGAATATTTTGTAAAAAATAATAAGCCCAGTACTAATTTCAATAACGGTGACTTGTTTATAATGATGCCTGATGGAGATTTGTTAAATTGCCTGTTCTAAATTCAATTAGATGCAATTAATAGTAAACCCCTTATCGAAGATGAGACAATCATCCTACAATTAAAAGCAGAATAACAAAGACGTATCGAACTTATGTATCACTTACATTTGAAAACAAAATTTATAAAAAGTAACTCAAAATTTTGCCTACTCTTTTATAGACACATTACCTCACTCTAAAAACCCTAAAATATCATGTTTTTAATGTCACCATGGATTTATCAAATAAGTCCATGATTCACATTAATTTGCCACATCATTGCCACTACACATATTGTCATAATTATTTCGCAATATACGTACTTCCAACCACTTTCGGCCTCTCATTCAGTAATCGCCGCAACAATAAATGATAATAATGATTCAGTCTCAGTTAAATTTACCTAATATTCATAAATAAATTACCATCAAATAGCATTTAAATAATAAAACAATATTACTGTAACATCTTTTTATTCGTGTCACCACAATCTTACTCGGTGATATCGTTTCCACATAGAGTTTCATGCTTACATTAAGTATATGCGAATTTTATATATTACACATTACAACTATATGATACAATTAATTTACAAATTGTCATGTGATATGTGAACTTAACTAGTTTAATAAACTTTGAGCACCTAATTATAGCACCGATTGATATTGTTGAATACAGACAGTGACTTTGTATACAAATTTAGACCATATTTCCATAAAACTACTACTGCAATAAATGACAGGGATTGAGTGTAACTGTTAGAAATAAAAACAACATGTATTTGAAATGGTTTAGTTAGACAAACATGAATTCCCTCCCCCTGTTAATTGTTGAAAGAAAACAATCGATTTATTGGTGGAATAGCCACATTAAAACACGTGAATCGCTTATGGGATAAAATCAATGCCTATTGTATTCATCGGGATAAATACATCATTATTTTCTTTTTCGATTTCACTTTTAAAACGGAACATAATTATTATGTAAATAAACGATGCGTTTAAATTGTGGCTGTGATTAAAACAAAATAATAAGCAATAAGTACCTGCGTATATGTAGCAGAAATAAAAAAATCTGTTAGCTTATTATGACACATTTTTACAGTCGCCAAATATCTGAGCTTGGCTGTTCTTTATTTTTGCTTAGTTAAAAGTTCAATTATGTTATTTGCCTAACAGCAATCATTATTTCTAATGTATTAGTGCTTAAAAATAAAATGTGATGCTAATGTTGTCATTTGTAACTAAGGTTTAAGCAATTTTTTTGCAATTTGCCAGCATTTTGATTTATTTCAATCTAATTTGTGATAAGACACCTATTTCTGTACTTGAGTAAGAACATGGTTCATCTTTCGATGTATATACCAACAAGTAGGTAGGTGCAATAAAAACTACATCATATTATATAAACAAAGAATTGTGATATATTTACTTTGTGATATATGTAATTCTAATAACCGTTCCAATTTTACCTATTTAATAAGCTCGTTCACTGATATAAGAAGGTGCTAATAATTTTACAAAGTGCTTTTAGGAATACACTTGGTACACTTTGTGCCAATAATACAATAAGTCTGTAACATTAAAATTAATGGTTATTAAAATGTCGATGTCTTAACTATCTAAAATTGTATCTAGTCACATAAGAATATAGATTACGATCTATATAATATGTGGTATAGAGAATACAATAAATATGCTACACGCATTGTATTCAAGTAGATAGGTACGTACATAATTGAGACTAAATGATTAAATTCTACGCTAGTCAAACATTTCACGTAGAATCTACAATAATATTCATCACAAGAGAACATATTTCCATATTTTTACACACTTCTAAACTTAATGTAGCAAATTTTTGCTGTCAGTTCGTAATTTATTTCTTCTTCTGACAAAGAGAATTTAATCTTATATTTATTTTAAAGTATCATAGATGGCCTCGTTGGGATATGTACCATTTAAGTGAATGCTGTTGCTGAAACTTAAATTATCCTTACTCAATACTACTTCGGTTGACTCCATAGATTGACTGTCATTATCTTCAGGATAATCGTCTAGATTGTTTGTTATTTCTAGCCTAATCGCATGAATTTTTGGCCCTGACTGGTTAACTTTTTCACGCTCCCATGAATCAATAGATATGGACACATCGTTCTTACTTCCTAACTCATCAAGTTCGCTCGAAGCAACACTAGAATTGTCTAAATCGAAATCCGTAGTCTTTTCTATGACAACAACTTCTATATGCCTAAAAGGATTCTCTTGATTTTCAATCATCTGTCTCGCACGCTCATCGTTTCTTATTATCACTTCCTTCTTAACATTACAAATCACAGGGTCCGTGGCTAATACGTCTATGTTATTATCATAGCTGTCTTCATCACTATTTTTATTGGCGTTTGGTGTGCAAATCTCTGCGTAAATATTATCAGAACTTGCATCTGAATCTACCTTTTCTTCGTGGATTTCGACAGCATCTGCCACTTGGCCATATGGCAAGTCTTCAATCACAGGCAATTTACGTTTTTGTATAGAAGAAATGGATCGCCTTATTTTCTTTTGCACTTGAGGTTCTTCCTCAGATATATCTACAACGTTGAGATCTTCATCTATTTCAGATTTTGGCGTAGGCGCTCTTGGTTTGTCTATTTTCTTTCTGAAGTTCACGAGTTTATCATTGTCATTGGATCGTTCTGTTTTGGTAGGCATACTATTACTGTTATTACCTTCTTTTTTATGATCATTTGCTTTCTTCGGGTGGAGTAGATTGGACGTTGATTTACTTAGAACTCTCTTTGTCTTCACATGAAACTCTGAACATAATTTCTCGGTAATAAAGGAATGTTGTTTATAATTAATTTCAAAGTCATTATCATTATACAGTGAACCAACTCCAAACATGTTAATTTCTTCACAGCTTTGTATCTGATTATATGACTCTGATTTAACCATGGCTTTTTCAGGAATCAAGTCAGGCTGTATCCTTTGCCTTCTTTCCAAATTCGTTGATGATTTCGTAGCCATAGATTTCTTAAGCATGTTTTCATCTAGCGACTTGAGCTTACGTCCTGAACTAGTATCACTTTCCATGGATCCGCAGTAATTAATTTGATCTACGCTTAAATTTTTACGGCCATGCTTAATGTTTATACCTGTGTCTTCATTAGAATTGTAAGTGCCATCAGGCATTCCAGTCTGTACTGAAACAGATTTTGTTAAAATATGTTTTTTATGATTTGAACTACATTGACTTGTTCCCATATCAGATGATGACGTGGTAAGACTTTTGTAAGAATGACTTTTTTCAGCAGTACCATCATTTTTCCTTGAACCACCAAACCGGTCCTCAATGAGTTTTGCCATATCCTGATACCTTTCGATCGAACTATGTTTTTCACTTAAAGGATCAAATGGATCTTTGTAATCTCTATATTTCTCACTGTTCTCAATGGCATTAATTTTATCATCTAGTTTTTCTGTGCTTTTCAGGAGTTTAATGTTTTTGAACCATTTGGACTTCTTTTGTCCTGAATCTTCTCTAAAGACGTGCATTTTGTCATTCGAGAATTGCTCCGGATCAACTTTATCTTCGCTTTTATCATCTTTGCCTTCGTCATCACTGTAGACATCATAATTCATGTTTTCTAATTCGTTTTTACTAAGAAATATAATAGAGCCCTCAGTCTCACCGGGAATGTCTTTAAGCACCTTCTCGCTTTTACCGAAAAGTTTGGACGTGTCAATCTTAAGACCTTGCAGCGTAAATTTTCTCTCTTTCTCAAACTTAACTGGTTCGTGGTCTTCTTTCATGAGATCCTCGGCGGTCTTCGCTTTGCCGATCACAGAGTGGTTAGCGTAGGATATTTGCCTGATCCAGTTGTCAACGTTTAATTGACAGAAGGTTAGAGCTTTTTGGAGGCGGGCGGAGAGGAACATACGCTTCTCGCTTTCGAAGCCGAGCTGAGTTCGACGCACTTTGATGTTGCCTTGAAGGGGAAGTAGCTGAAGGGCTTCCTTCGCATGGTACCGGGGATCAAATTGCCTGCTAGGGCTGGACGGCATAGAGTTATACTCCGGCAGGGTGCACATCACTAGGACTGGCTCGGTGACTGCAGCACGCAGTAGCAGGTCATCTGAAAATCAATTGCACGACTAGTTAGGATGTAAACGATTTAACTAAATATCATGTTAATAAAATTTAAAAATGTACCTATAAGTGATAGGAGAACCTTCGACCTAGTACTAATACAATACTTTTTATGAAATACAATAAATAAATCATAAACATGTAATCTTCTGTGTGCATCTGTTATAATCACAGCTCATATACGTCCCCACCGAGGGGCTCTAGCCTACCCTATGTTAGGGCCCTTTAGGCGCGGAATGGTAAAAAAGCAAAACGGTAAGCGATCGTAAAATGGTGAAAGAGCACAATGGTACAGGAGCAAAATGGTAAAAGAGCATAACGTCAAAAGCGCACAATGGTAAAAGATCATATCGGTAAGAGAGCAAAATGGTAAAAGCTCAAAATGGTAAAAATTAAATTTTCATGTACTTACACCTATACTCTTCTTTCAGGATTCATAAGAAACAGCCCCCCTAGAAAAGACGCATTTCGATAATCGCTAACGCAATCGCTAGAAGAGCGCGAGGGCTTATGTCAAATCGCATACATTTTGTATGCGATTTGATATAAGCCCTCGCTTAGCTTACGAGCGCAATTGTCAAATCTTATACATTGTCTATTTACCGATTGCGTTAGCGATTATCGAAAGACATCTTGTCTAGGGGGGCAGGTATGAATAAAAAACAATTTATGTAGGTAAAAAAAGTCATTATCCATTACCACAAGCAGGGCTTTTTAACATAAACTAAACAAATTGATGTATGCAGGGCACATAAAAAATTATAACACTAAACAAAACTAAAATTACGTCGAAAACAATACAGAATTAAAACGGTAATAAGTAATTAGTTTTATTTCTACTTTTTTAACACAAACTGTCTTTCATTCATACCTATGTTTCTTAAAAATCCTTTTAAATATTCCCAATATAATGTTGGAAATCGTACAGGTGTGTATGTACTACTCTACTACATACATAAAATGTAATTTTTACCATTTTGCGGTTTGACCATTGTGCTCTATTACCAATTATGATCTTTTACCATTGTGCAGTTTTAACGTTTTGCTCTTTTACCATTTCGCTCATTTACCATTGTGCTCCTTTACCATTTTACGATCGCTTACCGTTTTGCTTTTTGACCATTCTGCGCCTAAAGGTGACAGTCCGGATTGGTATTTCTTTCACAAATAAGCAGAGCAAGTACTAGGTACTAATTTATACACCTTACGGAATTTTGTTCGCGACAGCTTGTCTACTGGAATATATAAAAGCCTATTGCAGTTTTTGAGAAACAATAATGTTATTTCAACTCAGAGGTCCTGGTTTTATTATTTCATGATAAACTCATCACATTGATCAGTTTGTCGCTATAGCAGCAATTACGATGTAGGTAAGTGAAAAAGTACCAAAATGTGTATGACTAAACTTACCGCCAACATCATGCGCCATTTCGATGGGAACAGTACCAGCCAACAATCTGACTCTGGTGGGAAGCCGCCACAAGCTCAGCAGGTGCGGCAAGCGATGCGCCCGCGCACCCGCCTCTGGCGGGGGTGGCGCCACTGGCCCTTCTGCAGTCGCGTCCCACTCCGCCGGCGATAACTCCTCGGGACATACCTCGTACATCTCCCCTTTTGTGTTGATGGGCACGAACAGCTCCTGCAATGATATGAGAGCCTGATACAATTTGTTCCAATATTAAAAAGACTAAATCACCATTCGCTCATGAGCTCATCGGCGTCAATTATTGCACTAATTTTCGCGTGGCAGACTCGAAACTGAGTGATTATATAAGACATCGAGAGTTTTCCAGTGGTCAAATTAAATTTAGTCACTTGTAAAATGGGTATTTTGTTCCCTTGGTCATATTAACTGTAACGTGTTGTCAACACGTGTTTCGAAATTACCACACAAAAAGTTCAATCGATGTGTGTCAGTTTCGCATTTTAAATATGACTTCTCTCACTTACTAACATCAACCTCATTCGCTAAAACACTAAAATGTCAAAAATAATATGATCGAACACAAAAAGCATCACAATTTTATGTAGGTGTATTGAAGTGACTAAATTTATATAAAAGAAAATTAGCTGTGCCCGCGAACTAAGTTTCGCCAAAATAAATCTCCAAAAAAAAATATAAAAATGGGTCAAGCCGTTTCGGAGGAGTTCGAAAACAAACACTGTGATACGATATTTTTATAAGTATATTAGATTAACTAAATACTTTAGTAGGTTCTAACATGTTTAAGACTTAAAAGAGATATCGCTTAAATATAAAAATGCTTATTTTTTACAAGTACCTAATACGAACCATGTAAACACTAAAATAACTTGAAAAATACTAGTTATGATCTTAGCAATATTTAAATAATTGTTCCTTAACTCCTAACTCTTAAGGAGTTATACTTACCATCACCAGCTCACCAAAGCAACTTTTTATTTATTGAATCATCAGCTTAGAATGATGAAAAAATCCTTGAGATGATGATTATCAGACGCAAGTACCTACCTGTATAGCTTCAGAAAAAATTGTAACACGTTGATCGTGCCTATGAAATTTGGTTTCCGTCGATTTTCCTGGAATCTCGTAACCATAGTTTGACACGGTGGCAATGGGACCAGCCCAGGAGTATGCTCTTTCAAAAGTAGTTTTGAGAATAGGTTCACAATTGGTGGAAAATGAACATACATTGAAAATAGATACAATCGTAACATAAACCTCCTCGTTTTTGGAAGAGCGAACGAAATCATACAATATTTTTTTCATTCATCACCTTTTGTGATCTCCTGCCACCATTTTTCATTGCCATAGTTTAGTTAAATATTAATTATTAAATCATTATTGAATCACGGGAAAATAAACAAAATTTCTGAAAATGGTAATTACAATTACTGAACAACTTCACACGGAAAATTCCAACATAACCACACCGAGGCTAAGTTCCGACGCACGGAGCTTCGACAAATACAATAACATCATCCATATTTCACAGGCATCATAAAACATAGGCTAGCCTTTTGTTAACCTCAACTTTACCTAACAAATAGCCATCAGGGTTGTGCCCTTGCGGCCATTACTGTTGGCAGCGCAACGTAGGCTCAATAAAGGACCTCCTAGTAACTTATGGTCCTAGGTTTATGCAGGTCACGTAATTTTCCAAAGATATAAATTGTTAGAGGGCACTTATCGATTTTAACTCACGCAGTTTCGCAGAGTTATGTGCGCTTGGTATATTTGATCTTAAACTTCCAACTTCGACATATCCAATAATTTACGTAGGTACTTACCTACCAACATTTTTTTTTATATAGATTTATTTTTATATAGAAACTTGTCAACAATAAGTGAAGAGAATAAGCTTGAAAACCAATGAAACAATTACATAATTACACCTACTGTAAAACCATTTGTTGAATTTTTCCATAATTTAACAATATTAGTTAACTCAAAACCGCAGAAAGGTTTTACACGATAGAGTTAAATCTCACAATATTTGTGTTTGTAACTTTTAATGTATCACACTGTTTTCTTATTTTATGTTTTAAGGATTAATATGGTTCTTAAAAATAGCGGCAATCTAATCCAAGATCTTTGGACATACTCGTAAAGCGTAAAACTCTATATCACACAACAAGAGTCCACGAGAATAGGACTTCATAACTTGTAATTCTAACAAATGAGTAATAACTTTGTATACTCTTGGGGTAGTCGAAAACAATTATAGGTATTTTTATATGTGCCACCAAAATCGAACCCAGTATAAGCATTCCTACGTTTCACGCGATATGTTCTCTGTCATTTTTATAGCAGTCATTAGTGCACGGCATTCAGAAGCACGCATCGCCGTTGTCTAAGGGCACAAAGGCGGCAGCTTCAGTCGCCGAGGAATCCTGCCGGTTAATTACGTGGGCAATATAAATTATTAAGAACATTTTTCACAGACCATGGTAATTATTGTAACTTCCTACTCAGTTGATGACAATGAAGTCAACTTTGAAACTGTCGACTAAAGAATTATTTATATTTAGAATGTGCACAGTGAGTAAAACGAGAAAGCTATTATTTTGGATCATTTTGTCTGTCAAGTAGAGGACTAGAGGACAAATCGCCAGACAGACCGCAAATAGTTACTGATTCTACTGAAATCGAAACTTACAAAAACCACTTATTACGTACATCAATAGTTCATATACGTCCCCACCGAGGGGCTTGAGCCTACCCTCAACTAGGGCGATTAAGCCTTAGTCAACCACGCTGGCCAAGTGCGGGTTGGTCGACTTCACACACAACTTGTAAAGAAATTCTTTCTTCACAGGTGTTTGCAGGTTTCCTCACGATGTTTTCCTTCACCGTAAAAGCATCGAATAAACGTACATATAAATACAGGTACTTTGGTTCGGACCACTACCTCCCGATTGCAAGGCGACGGCCTTACGCACTACGCCATCGACGTTTTTTACGTATAAGGCTATGGTCTCCTATTTTATGCTGTACGCGGCGTCTGGCGTCAGCGTCAGTGTTCAATTCCGCTCCGATCGACGTCTGAACGCAACGCATAGCGTCAGCGGTCAATACGTCCGCCACAGAGAAGGGCGTAGTCATTGCTCGCGAGCGGTCACATGCGGTAGTGTTTGGATCATGGATGTTTGTAAATATTGTTTTTATGATTCCTGTCACTTTTGTCATACAGTGCATTAAAAGATTTAATAGATTCTATTAATAACTCGTCTTTTTCTTTATTAAATTTCGACATTTTGTTTTGACGCGAGAGACGACGTTCACGCTGCAATGCTTCGAAATGACTAGAGACGCGGCGCACAGCTTTTGGATGCCGCGTGCGACGTCAAGACGCCATTGTCGGCGTGAGAAAGAGACCGCACCAGTACATCTCTATAGTGAGCATTCAGACGCAGCGTACGGCGTGATGAAACGCCGCGTGCAGCGTGAAATAGGAGACCACGGCCTAGGCATTCCTAAATTACATTCTTACTTTAATATTATAAATGCGAAAGTAACTCTGTCTGTCTGTGTGTTACGCAATCACGCCTAAACTACTGAACCGATTTATATGAAATTTGGTATGGAGATAGTTTTAGTTGTGAGGAAGGGTAAATAATTGTTTTTGCCCCCGAAATCATTCCTTAAGGGTGTAAGAAAGGGTGGGGGGTGGGGGGGAATTTGTAAAGGGAATCAATAAAAAAGTACTTCCACGCGAACGAAGTCGCGGGCAAAAGCTAGTAGTATATAAACAAGAGACTCCACATGGGCGTATTTTTTCATTATTAAGATGTTATCGCTTTGCTATTTGTTGCGGCACATCAACATTTTGGCGTTGTAATTAATAACAGAGCGGACAAAAACTGTTTAGCCACCTGAAACTGGTTTAGCGGGCCCACAGAAGCGGGTGGTGTAACGTTATGCAGGCCGCACACTAGCGACTTTATAGCGAGTAGTCCGCCGTAAACGTAAATTATATTTGAAACATTGTAAACTTGGTTGCTATTTAAATTTGTTACGGAGGACGGCGACGGAGGGCGCGCCTGTGGTTGCATAATTTTATTTGTATTTTAAACCTCAACTGCCTAGTTGGTCATAAATGTGACTGCGTATCGAGTGATTTCGACTTGATCCTTGGGGCCTCATTCTGCTAGCGTTAACGCATTTGTGGCGTCTCAATAACGTTTCAATAGCATCGCTTTTTCAGACAGTTATTGATAATTAACCGATTACTAATTAAAGCATTTGTCACTATTGACCTATCAAGATATTGTAGTGCGAATAAATTGCACCAGGAAATGCGTATAATAGCGACAAAAGTAGTTTTATTGAAACGCTATCGAGACACGAAAACGACGTTAAGATTAGCAGAATTAGGCCCCTGGTCAAACAAAAGGTAATGCTTTAGGAAATCTCAATGTCACCTATATTATATATAAATGTTGTACATAACACATAAAATAACACCTCGCCTATTAACTATTCCAGGAGAATAAGGGTGATGATTTTTTTTCATATGAAGTAATGTGTGTAATTCACGTGACATCATCTTGAGGCATGAAACGCCACAGCTATGCATAGTTACTTTATCACCCCGGATAATTTTAGAGACGCTTCAGGACACGGTAGTGGAATGATTTAAACAGAAAGACAAAAATAAAATAAAAAAGCAATAATTTTAGAAAATGTATATAAAATGAAATAGATGAGTTATTTTTTATTAATGCTATTTTTTTTGTTAAATATTTTTCAATTTTTTAGTAGGATTTGTTACTTTTACCCATACAATGCCGGGGCGGTAGGTAATTTTTAATCGAATATCACCCCGTGGTCCACCTGCTGTTGAATATGGGACTCCAACCCACAACTATCTCAATCAGTCATACTAAGTCGTGTGGCCTCTTGACACATTTACTGTGTAATTTAAAACACATCGAGTCTACAGATGCCAGGCGAACCTACTTACGGCAAAATTACTAGAGGTAATTCAAACGAGCATTATCTATATTATCGCTACTTCTACGACAATCGTCTTGGTCATGGTAGCTAAAAACTTTAACGTAAGTTGGTTTGGTCTAAAGAAAATGTTCTATCTCCCACAAGTTACTGATACTATTTTATTTTAATGCAAATGGATATCGCATGGAGCATTAACGGGGGCAATGAGATTAGTAACTCTATTCCTACATAAAAATATGCTTCCCATATTTTGATAAAATTTAACCCATAGATTTGATTTTCTGATTTCTGTACTGCTAATTAAGTTTTGATAACTTTTATAATTCTTTATGTAACAAATATTAAAATTATTAACTCCGGCCTATTTGTAATATATTTATAATTTATATTTACATATATATGTGTGTATGTATATATCGCACTCTTAGTAAGATAACGACCTAGCTAATTCAAAATTGTGTCCAAAACGAGTTACAGTAAGATATCAACCTAAAAAAAGCAAGCTCTATAATATAGCGAAAGAAAAACAACCGTTTTCGTGACGAAATAAGGTGCATTTCGTTATATCACGATAAAAAATATATCAATATATGTCACTATCACGTATAAAAAATAGTTTACGACTATGATCAGACCCACCGAATATACAATTTTTTTTATAAAAATCGGTCAAGCCATTTCGGAGGAGTTCGGTTACAAACACTGTGACACGAGAATTTTATGTATTACTCGTAGGTATATATTAGGAGCGTCGGTGGCGCTGTGGACTCGGCACTTGCCTTCCAATCAGGAGGTCGGGGATCGAGACCCGCCATGTACCAATGTGTTTTTCGTTTGGAATTTCATATGTACATTTGTCTGATGCTCCTACGGTGAAGGAAAACATCGTGAGGCAACCTGCATACATCTGCGAAGAGATTCAATGGTGTATGTGAAGTCAACCAATCCGCACTGGGCCAGCGTGGTTGACTAAGGCCTAATCACCCTAACATAGGGTAGGCTCGAGCCCCTCGGTGGGGACGTATATGAGCTGTGATGATGATATATTAGGTATACATAGTTATATTAAACATTTTTTCAATTTATTATTATCACTTGTACATACTGCTTTATTCTCTGCATCAGCTGAAGGTTAACTGGCAGAAATGCCCTAGACATTAAGTATGCTTTTGTATACAATATTGCATATAAAATGTTATAAATAAATAGATTAATAAAGTCACACAATGAAATAAACAAGTGTATCGTATAGATAGTTGCTATTTTCGGTTATCATCTATCCCAACTATAGTGAACGAAAATGGTGTGACAGAGAGTAAGCACCCAAGAAAACGACTCATTCAAATAGTAATGAATTTAAAGTGTACACATTTAAATTTAAAAAAATATTATATCACTATCCGTTTTTTAATTTATTAGTAAAAGGTCTGAAATATACAACTTTACGATGTCGCAAGTTTGTAGTAGGACTTATAGACTTAGCATCTAGGTCTATTTTGCGTCGACTTACTCAACTATTGTCTAGCTAAGTGTGTCCATAAGCGCAACGTTACGCATGCACAGCTAGCTCTGTGCGGTGCTGTCAATATTTTGACAGTTATGAAAGGCAAAGATCCAAGCGATAAGAACAGAGAATTTAATTTCTACATTAATCCAAATACTTGGCTTAACTTTAATGAACATCCACCATCTTAATTATGTGGTACCAGAGATTTAAATCTCTGTGTGGTACAGTTTTGCGAAAACATTTTCATTTTGAAATTCCACATACCGTGTACGTTACGAAATGATATATTTTCTTACATACGTAGATAGGTACTCGATTCTTTTTAAACTGCAGTTTTATAGAATTTAGTTATCACTAAAGATTATGCCAACATAGGTATGAAAGTATGACTTGCTACAAAACAAAGCACATGAGCGTTTGTAGTTCGAGCAGCGAGTTACAGATGGCGCTGCTTCACAAGGTCGCTAACCATCTCGGTCTCGTGGACAAACAAATTAGAAATTTTTAACAAAAATACAACATTCTTTACGTTTTTTGAATCAGAATTATTACATATCAGTCTTACGCATGACGAGAAAGCAATATTTTGATAATATGTAATGAAAATCGCAAGATCTAGAAAATTAAACCTGCAACGCGGTTGTGAAATTGTTCTGTTGATAAGTATATGAGTGAGATCTCCGCTCTAACACACGTGTCCATTGAAAGGAGAGACGGTTAGCACTCCCCTTGACAAGGATGGAATACATAAAGTTGGTTAAGGCACAAAGATTTAACCAACCATTTTTTTTATCAAAAATTTAAGATATTAATAATTTAATAGATTCCAAGAATTCGGATTTCGAATAATCACGGACTAAATTTTCTGATATACACTGGTTTTGCCTTTTTAAGCAAGTACCGCCATTCCTCCCCATAAAACGTAATATCTCTGCTAAATTTCCTTTGCGTTTTCGAAAAACCAGTAGTAGACAACCAGGTCACAACGGCGTTTTTTCCATATTTCTCCAAATCGAATATGGCGTGTTGAGATATTATGGAGCAATCTGCTTTAATCGCCAGAACATGTGGTATAGCTGTTATTTGGTACATATACATGAGTGATGGCACTAGGGGATCATCAAATTTAAGAGTAAACCAATTAGCCTGCTCCTGGTAGCTCGCTTTCATGTCTTTTTCAGTCTCATCCATTGGTACGTAGATCACTTCGAGTGGCATGTTTGCATGCTTGACGTTTTCGTAAATCGAATAAAACTTGGCAATAATGCTGTCCTTGTCAACTCCACGAGCGTTGAACAGGACAAGTATAACATCAGCGACTTCCATGATCCATTCTGACGGCACAATTTCGTACTTTTTATTATAAATTGTCGCATCTTTCAACCAGTTATATGTCGTAAGTGGCACGGAGTTCATGGCTTTATTAAATGCGTAGTAAACGCGGCACGATATCTTGGCTTGTGGAGATCGAATTATATTTCTCTTTTCAATACAATTTATTTGTATAAAGGTTCGTCAATGTTTATCAGTACAGTATATTTAATAAGAAGACTGTGTTTATGACGCGATTCTGACAAATGACATGTTTCATATTTTATTTGATAATAATATTAATTAAGTAAAGTAGGTAATATGTAAGTGATCAATACTCTTTGTTCTAAAAATTGTTTACAAAATTATGGAGTTCTCAATAGATCTTAAATAACTATGGGTAACCTTTGCATGAATTATAAATTTAAATAATAGTGTACACAGTAGATCAATTATTAAAAATCCTGTTTGCCAGCGGTTTTATGGTTAAACGTCCTTAGCATGTCAAAATGCTTCGCTTTTTCATAAAACCGTATGTAGAGTTGCTTGCAAAAAAGCACAGATTTGAATTCAATTAGTAAATTCATAATTATTCTAACATTCTTTAACCACGGTCCTGAAAATTGTAGGTCCTTGTCTTTAACAAAGAAATTATACTGTCACAAGTATCTACTAATTTTTAATATACCTATTATAATAATTATAAAATAGTAGGTATGTTCATGTACTCATATGTATGTACATTGAAATTCAAATAATTTCTTGCACTTATTCTCAGTCCTCATAGAAGTTTCTTTGCTGTTTATTAGACTTTTAAATCCAGTTCCTCATCAGCGAGAGACTCAAGTTCTAGAGTCGGGTGCACGGGTGCCTTATCTTACCTTATCTGCCGCAAAGTGTGTCTGTGTTACGGTTTGAATAGTACCTACGACTGGCAGTGAGTTTACTGGGTACTGTGACTACATTCTGTGTCACAATGTTAACTTATAGGAGCCACATGTACTGTAGATGACTGTAGCCACTAAGAATCAGATAGACATAGTGTTTGCCATTATAGTTGTATAAAAAAGATAAGCATCATTAATGTCAAATTGTATAGTAAGTAAAAGACTCAACTATTAATTCAATGATGCCAATCATCGTCATCATTTCAGCCAAGAGACGCCCACTGTTGAATATAGGCTTCCCCCATAGAGCATTTAACCTGCTCTAAGGCTTCCCGTGACCTTCACCAGATCGTCGGTTCACCAGTCCTGCGAGATATGTGCCCTGCCCACCGCCATTTACGGTTTGCAATTCTTTGGGCTATGTCGGTGACTCTACTTCTTCTACGGATCTTATCATATCTGATGCCATCACGTAGAGAAACCCCGAGCATAGCCCTCTCCATTGCCCTTTGAGTGACATTAAGCCTTCTTATGAGACCCGTTGTAAGCGGCCACGTCTCAATTCCGTACGTCATCACTGGCAACACGCACGAATTGAAGACTTTCGTCTTGAGACACTTTTTTTTTCTCTTTTTTTTCTCGGGGAGAAATGCGTAACCGCACCGTACCCGCCGTTGGCTAGACGGCGAGCGTGTGTGGGGCTCTCCCGGCAGAGTGCCAGGCCTACCCACTAAAACCCCCCGGTGTTCTCCCTGCCCTCTTGGGCGCACTGGGTAAGGTCCTTCGTCTTGAGACACTGCAGTTAGCCGAGAATATGCTGCGTAGCCTCCCGAACGCTGCCCAGCAGCCAAGATGGATTTGTCGATTTACCTTTTTTATCATCATCAACAAGTTCCAGTGTAGAGCCTCCAACCTTTACAGGAGTGGGTACTACATGGGAATTCATCATAATTTTGGTTTTGTCCATGTTCATTTTAAGACCCACTTATTGGGAAACTCTACAGAGGTCTTCGAGCATTGTGCCTAGATCTTCCACGGTCTCAGCCATGACTACGGTATCATCGGAGAAACGAAGGTGAGTCATGTAAGTACTCGCCGTTTATGTTATTGCCGAGTCCTCTCCAGTCAAAAAGCTTAAAAATACATCCTCCAGCACAACTGTGAACAGTTTCGGCTATAGCTGGTGTTAATTTGAAGATATTACTTGTAATAATGTAAGGAATCGTGTTGCTGTGCATAACTATTTATGTAAACAAACATTATTGTTTTTGGTAGACATATTATTTTATAAATGTCGTTATGCTAATAAATCTGATAAGTTTTTTGCTTTTTCTTCTTATCAGCTAAGAGATATAAAAAAATTGAACGATTCAAAGGAGCTTTCTAGCAAGTAACATTTGAATAAAAAAATATTTTGATTTTGAATACTTGAGAGTTACAACATGGAGCAAAAGATGTATAAGAATCCCAGGTCTCTTAGCTGGGATACTGTTGATAAAAACCTAACTTTAATACATACATTGTGACCAGCGCAAAATAAAAAGTGATACAAAACCCTACGTCTCGCCTCCATATAAGGTCCACGCCTGACCAAAACAATGGCATTGACTTTTACGGCGACCAACGCGCGCGCAACCTTCACAACTACCTCTATCATAACTTGTATAAAGTCTAAAATCGAACGGTGATCGCAAAGGAGTATATCCAGAAACTATGTCAAGCGCAGTGTGCCGTTTTATGTGATGCAGTTAAACTTCCTTATAGCTCGCCCGATAAGGTTCAGATTTGAATGATTTATAGATGCTTATGCGAATCATATTTTTGTTGGTTCGTGTCTTGCATAAGATATATGTTATGACCCACCAGTCAGATGTCAGGGCGGACATAATATCGCTCCTATTTTAAGGCTTACGAGCGTATGCTGTGCTTTATTGCGAGATGCTTTAGGTGCCTTTTCACTGGCTGAATTAGCATAGTTGACTGTTGTGAATATGCAAAGTCGTGACTAGCTGCTGTCCGTCTCGAAACAACAATAAACTGATTATGACCTAAGAAAGCTGTTAGAACACACTCGTAGGTATGCGGATTCCCAATATCAATTGCTACTTGATTTACTTACATCTACGAGAAGATAATGTTTATTCCATAAATTTAAATCCTTCTTTTATCGTAACAATGTAAGTCATGTACGAGTAATTATCTCATATGATCATAATCATATCATCACGCCTGTTCTCCCCGAAAGGTTAGGTATAGGTGTAATAATAAGAACTTCCTCAGGGCGCAATTCTATCCCCTCTTCTTTTTTCACTTTTCGTGAACTCCATTACTAAAATAATATCGTCATCCCACCATCTGTATGCAGACGATCTTCAGTTTTATGTGCAGGGTAGTGTTCACGATATTAATAAGCTGATCGCACAACTGAATACGGATCTATTTAAAATCTCCGAGTGGTCTAAGAGCTACGGCATATCAGTTAATCCGACCAAGCATTGATTTACTACTAAACGTTTGGTAGTAAATCAATGCGACCAAGTGTCAATCAATTATTATTGGTAGCTCGAAACAACTGGCTCTCTTAGACCACAATAGTCTTGATTCGCTTATTTATAATAATTGTGTTATACCTTCCGCCCGCCCTTTGTACAGTTTTAAGTGCAATAAAGATTAAATAAATAAAACTCTGCGTCAAGTCCCATGTAATGGGGGCGAGCCTATTGCCACTTTTAGACACAGAACTGCATCTGAAAATTTTTAAAGCAAAAACTCAGTTAAAAATTTTGAATATGACCTTTTATCTACTTTCAACTAACATTCACTTTTTAAATATTTCTCATTGCTTTCTACAATACAGAAATAGTGTATGATAAAAAAATTAACTACTACAAATTGATCATCATTAGACAGTCCTCAATGGCACGTAATCATCCATCGGACTATTAGTATTTCCAGAAAAATAAACTTTCGAGAAAAAATAACAGCATTTGTTGCTGTTGCGTCGGAAGCAATTTCAAAATAACTCGTAATTTGGCTAATACTGACGATCAAGGTAAAAGAAAGTGCAATCACATAACTGCTCAGAATTACATTTAGTAACGCCGAATTGGTGTCTTATATACAGGTCGAAGTTGATTACACTCGTAAATATCTAAGAAAGATGCTTATAAACAATAGGAAAATAGTATATTTACGCATATATCGTAGCAACAAATAACCTTTTTTACGATCAAGGATCTGCAGACTAGGTACTACACAAAGATCCACCAACACATAGGTCAATGGTACTACTTTATTTTTTTTAGACTTGCGACCCTTTTACACAACATTGTTTGAAATAAATCGTACTTGCAGTACTGGACCAGATTAAAGAATGTATTAAATTTGAAAACAGAATGAACTTTGTTAAAACCAAACATGATGACTAAAGAAGTGCAAGATAAATCACCTAAGTTTCATTTAAATTTCCAAATGAAGCGACAAACAGGATGCATTTGCAGATGCACATTACACGAATTAAAAAGAAGAGCAAAAGAGAAATGTTTGAAAGAAAAGAAAGAAAGAAGACATTTATTCACGGCACAAAAGACACACACATATTAATTATACTCGTAGGTTTGAAATAGAGAGACAGAGAAGAAAAGTTAACATTAAAGAATAAAAAAAGAAGATAAAAGGTAATAATGTTTTATTATTGTGCTCGGCAATATTTTTTATTTCCACTGATTTAATTTACACGCATGTTTGAGAATGAGAAAAGCACTACACAAGCCTTCTCCACTTGTCCGTAGCAATAATGTTAGAGTACAATAATAAAAATAACAAAAATAGATATTGCCAAAATCATACATTGCCAATATTTAATCATTTTATTATTAAGAAGACAATTATAACAAAACGATATTTTTCCATTTCGAAACATGCATCACATTTATTAAAGGTACCTATCTATATTACCTTATTTGCATAGAACAAGAAACGTATGATATAGTCGATATCCATAAATTATCTTATGACTAAATAATGGTTAACTCCTTGTAATTAAAAAACATGTCCCGTATAAAAGCTCGCTAATATCATTGGCGCATTAATTTATCTTTACATGATGTCTCTTGATTACTGTAATTACGTTTATTTCAGACAAATTTTCTTCATTTTATTTACAACAGAAGAAGAATCAAGCGAAATTTGTACCATGCATACATATTTCAATTTAAAACAGTTAATGTACTTTTTAGTAGGTGCAGAGCGTCTGCGATTTAATCACAATTTCATCTTACAAATCTTTAGATGTACTTAACTGAAAATATAGTTTTAATCTATGTTACTACTAAGCCATAATGATTACTACCCCTACCTACTCCTCTTTAATTGATTAAATATATTTTAAAACTTCGCTTACTCTATTAATAGAAAAAAAATATTTCTCCTTCTCATGAAAAGATAGTCCTGGTAAGTTTCTTGTTAAATAAATTTAATCTCGTTCAATATATTTCAAGCATAAAATTATAAGAGTTGACGATCTACTTACGTTGATGGGTCATAAACGCCTACCAGTCTTTATAGTGACAACCCTCACAGGTGATCTAGACGCTAGCTCCAGGCGGACACTGACCTCGCCCCGCAAAAATAAGCAACACACCTGAACACTTTCGCGCGACCCTATCTCTTCATGTTAGAGTTTGTTTTTGACTATTTTCTTTCCAAAGAAATGCTCACGTCGCTTTCGCGTACCAAGCTTGTATACAAATGCCTCAGTCCGTTTTATCTCTTCACTAAGATCTATTTTTCTCTACTCTCCAGCGAAGCTAGCGTTGCATAGTTACCATCGAGTCCTGCGTTTCAAGGGTTGTCCGCTAAAAATAAAGGAGTTCAAAGTAATGTTCTTTTGAGCGTACAATTTCAGTTTCTTTTTTTTCGGTTCCGACTTCATAAGCGTACTGTTGTTGATTGGAATTTAATTTCATCGGAGAAGACGAGGTATACGATTTTTTTTGTAAGGCTTCATTAGAGAAGGTTTTAAAGGAAAATAGCTTGGACGATATTATGATCAAGTTGGCTTGTTTTTATTGTAAACAGATTCTTGTGATTTTTTAAATTAAGTTTGAAGAAAATAATTAGTAAAAAATCTATAACTTTTACCACTTCGAACATTTACATAATTTTGCACTATACGTACTTCACTGTTTAAATATTCTGGATTAAGAACAATCACCAGTCTTATATGCAAACTAAATTACTAGATTCCATCGTTTAACTGTCGAAGGAAACGATAGGCGGCTGCGACAGGATGTCCGGGTTCAACTCCCAGAAGAAAATTCAACTAAGCACTAGGGACGCATGTCGTAAATATGTATTAGACACTGATACAAGTTTTATGAAGGCGTTGTTTTACACAACCGAATGAGAAACCAATCAACAAGCAAACTAATACATGGCATTTTTTGCAAATACCGACATTGATCAAAATGAATTTGATTCCATTTCAAACATAAAAAATATTGCAGACCCCTACAATAGGACGTGATCAAAGTTGCGAGTTTGATAAAACATGTTCCTTTAAAAGGAATCCCTACTAGAACTTACTGAGGAATGCATCGCAGTTATCGATAAATCAATCGTGATAGAATCGAGTATCTATAGTAATCGATTCTTCTTCGTTTTGCACCGTCCGCAGATGTACACATGACGGGGTTGATTAACAGATTAGTTCAGCAGTATAGCACTGGTCCAAGAGCATGACAGACTAGAATGTGTGGTGTGCGGCACAAACAATAAGCAATGTCAGGTGGCCTTAGAATCTACTTTGTGATCAATGCTATTTTACTAACTTAATCAATCCTAAGGGAATATAACTATTAATTCCATTATTTGGTCGTAGATAGTTAAATGTAATATTTAAAAAAACAGAGCTTGTCAACTTATAACGAACACATAATACAATCATACGACTACTTAGGTTAATTTATTAGTCGACTTTATCAAAACTATAAAAGATAGTCGACTATATCTTTTACAATACAGCGGTAAATTTTACTCGGAAGCCAAATTTATTTATAATTATTATAACTGGAGAACGACATTAACAAATTTCTTAATAATTATTAGAGTTACTGTTACTTTACTGAGTACTTTTCTTAATGATTATTTCGAATTACATGCACTTCAAAATATCCGTAAAATCCAAAAAATGGATTATTTTTGGGCGTCATAACGAGTATTATTCCGTTATACTGCATAGTTAATTAGTTGATCGTATTTTTTATTAATGAGATCCACGAATTCTTTTTTTAAACCATAATAAATAAATAATTATATTTGTCAAAGAAAAGTATTTTACTTAGATCGGCTGTTTCCGATGCTGAGACTATCTGTTGTGCCTCTTTATTTAAATTAGACTCGGCATGTTCCAGGGTACCTACGTGATTTTTTTTTTGCTAGAGAGTTCCTAATGATAGAAATTATAGATGATTTTGCCTGGTCGATTAGGAAGAAGTGAATTTAAGAGCTCCTTGTAATAGAATTAATGGTTAAACCTTTTGAAGCATTACTTGCTTCGCCTTACCACAACTTCTTTCTTTTCATTGCCAAATCTGCTATTAAACAACTGTTTTAAAAGTATTTCACTTGCTCCCTGACAATCATAGTATCGCAAAAAGCCTAGTGATTCGTTTACTAGCTATGCTTTATCAATTTAAACTTAAAGATACTCTCAACTAAGGAAGGAAAAATCGCTTTAATTTTTCAACTTAAGCCATACGCAGAGCAAGATTAATTACTGGGCAGGACTATAAAATCAATGCAGCCTTCTGTCCGCCATCGACTCTACATTATAAGTAACTGAATGCAAAGTCATACATAAGTATTGTGTGTTAATTTTATTATTTAAAGCACCTTTAGATGTTGCCGTGTCGAGAATATAAATTGACATTTGTAATGCAAAAACTAGTGATGTTCTTGTGTATCAAGCACACAAAAAACTTGTAATTTTAATTTTTACGCTAAAATACTTCATTTAATATCTAGCGATAAGGCTATGTAGAGGACACAATATATTATTTCGAATATTCTCACGGATTAGTGTCATTGTAAACGTATATTTTAATGTGAATAACAGTTGGGTCCCACGACTTTGCCTGTATAAAATGCACCATCGCTCATCGTAAAGCCTGACCCCTTTTTTCTACGCGAACGAGTTTTAATTTTTATAATGTTTCGCTTTATAAATATTAAATGTAATTAAAATGCGTATAAGTCAAAGAAAACACATACTATCTTATACTATCAGTTTTCTCCTTTCACTCAATCGTCATTTGTTACTGACCTAGGCAAGTCTTAATAAAAAATTGTAAGAAACTTGTAAATAAAAAACTATCAATCTAATGCCATATTCACAAACCTTCGAAACCGAGCAAAATCACAAAATCTCTATATCCTATCACTTTTTAATGCATCGCATTAGAGTGAGACGCGACGCGACGTGACTTTCCGAATTTCCAAAGTTATAGGTAGCTATAGTAATATCATAATAAATAGCACCGCATAAACTATATTATACTTACTCTGTGACAAATTCCATAATATACAATCCCATTACATTGAAACACGAAAATCTATTTGCATCGAAACTCAACATGTCAAACGTTCCCTTGCGTAATTATACCATTTACGCCGCTTGAACTGAAGCCCCACCCATCTTGCAACCATCAAGTCATTAAATCACGGGAACACATTATAATATCATTTAACAGCACACTCACTTAGCGTAACCACGCTGTATTTACTGACATCGGATGCTATATTTTGCAAAATCTTTAAAACGGTATATGTATGTATGAGTACGTCAAATGCAACCAGGAGATTAAAACTTGGACAAATGAGTATTTTAATTTCTTATGTTTTTATGTTGCGTTCCTACTCGATAAATATATAGACGCAAAACAAATTAAAGAAGCTGTGCCGACGAACTACGTTTCGCCATAATAAAAAAATAGTTTACGACCTATTCTCAGACCTACTGAATATACACAAAAAAAATTCATTACGATCGGTCAAGCCGTTTTGGAGGAGTTCGGTAACAAACACTGTGACACAAGAATTTTATACATATTAGAAGACTAGCTGTGTCCGCGAACTACGTTTCGCCATAATAATCACCTAGGGGTATAAAAAATAGTTTACGACCTATTCTCAGATCTACCGAATATACACAAAAATTTTCATAAAGATCGGTCAAGCCGTTTTGGAGGAGTTCGGTAACAAACACTGTGACGCGAGAATTTTATATATTAGAAAGTGGGAAATTCTTTTCCCGTAGGAAAATTAAGTACCCTATGTCCTTCCCCTGGTCTCGAACTATCCCTACACCAACTTTCATCAAAGTCGCTTCAGTAGTTTCGAAGCCTATTCAATACAAACAAACAAACAATCAAATCTATAATATTAGTATAGACTAGCTTTCCGATCGCAGCTTCGCTTGCGTGTTTTCGTTTTTCCCGTAGGAACTCTACATTTTCTAGTAGAAAAATATTCTATCGCCCATGTTCATCAGGGATAATGTAGGATTCTAAATTTGAAAGAGTTTTTTAAATCGGTCCAGTAGTTTGGGAGCCTATTCAATGTAAACAAACAATCAAATCTTTCCTCTATATAATATTAGTATAGATAGGTAGGTAGAGTTCTCAAGAACAACGTGATATTTTGTAGAGCGTTCCCGATCATGGTGATATACAAAGTAGTGCTAGTAAAAACTAATCATTTTAAATCGTCCATAATGAAATATCCTGCCCACTATCTAGAATTATTGTTATTTAATAGTGTCGATCTAACTAATATAACACCAGATTAATGAAATCACATAACATATCAATGGTTCTTATACGTTTACGCTTCACTTTTTTACTTTCAAATGATAATTGGATTGGATGACTGAAGTGCGTGCGAGTGTACAAATTCAACTCGTTTTAATTTAGCCAATTTTTAACCAACATATAGGTACATCTGGTATATTGCTTTGCTAACCTCTAGAGCAATATAGAGGTAACGTTTCGTAACCTTATAATAATTGGACAAATTACTATGATTTCTAGACACTAGTATTTCGATACAGCCCAGTTTTAATCCATCCAATCCATCCAAGTTTAACTCAAAATCTATCGCGATCGCCTTCAATTCGATAACCGATGTACTGCGTACCATCACTGCTTTATAAAAGAAACTTGGCGCAGTGTCTTGTGTTGACGGCGCAACGGCTGCAAATTAAAGGCGATCGTGATAGATTTTTTTCCTAGACAATAACCCCCCTGGCTGTATGAATTCGTTTAAGATAAGTGGATTCATTCTGGAATCATGCGTATGGGCATTGGGCGCTCGTCGAGCGTAATTTGCACATCTCCGTTTTATTTTTGATGAAAATCAATAGGGCATTGTGTCCAGATAATACTTGTAGAAATAATTTATATTTTCTATTCCATGCCGTTTTCAGTTCATGTTTCACTATCGATAACAGCGACAGAGTTTTAAGTTACATCATTTATATGTTTATATGTAAGATCTATACCGGACGTGTAATGTTTAATTACTTTACTCTTTTTATGTACTTGGTTATGTATTTTCTGATTATTGTGTAAGTACTAATTTTGTTATGGCCGACTTAACCCTAAGGGTTGTATGGCAAATAAAAATTTAAAAAAAATAGGGCATTGTGTCAAAAATATTTGCACACAGCACCGCCGCTTGGCGGTGCTGTTCTTTTCTCATACAAATGTTGCTCGAAACGTAAACGCGATAGTATCGTTTTTTCTATGTGAAAACTTACACTCGGGGCTCTGATCACGTCAACTGGTTCACGTGACGACGAAGAAGAAGATAATGACTGGCCTTAGGGGCGTTTACCAGTCGCGACTACCTTTGTTAAGAATATTATTGAAAATCTATCAGATTCTTGAACTTACATTCCCCTGTGGATCGATGAGCTGGGCGTACTTGGGCGCCTTAGCCTTGCTGCCGTCCGCGAAGACGCCTGCCAGCCGTAGCGGCGTGCCCGGCCGCGCTGCCGCCCGCTCGTACTGCGCCCCCACCCGACCACTCTCTGGAACGTCCAATATCCATTATCAACTGCATTAATATCACTTTAAATGACTACTTTGTCGAAGCCGTTGATGTGCCAAAGACTATCTTAGTTTACAATATAATGGATTCTTAAATTACTCGGTTGACTCGGTAAGGCAACTACAGCATCTAGGGCAATCGCGAAAAGCTTAGCGATCAGAGATCGTGCCAGCGACTTGTAACTTGGTAATTTCATTAAGGATTCCTTCAATTTCATTACATATTTCCCCAATAAATGTCTTCAATATCCCATAATAAATGAGTTCCGTGGCTAATTTACCAACTTAACAACAGACATACCCACCTACATCCACTCTACTAGATAGCGGTATTTTAGTTGATGTGTGTGTGCTGAAGGATATCTTCCTTGAATATTGTAGGAACATTAGAGATTCCTGCCTATGATAAAGAGTGTACGATACACATTAAAGACACGGCCGCACGTTCTTGAAGTACGAAACATACACATAGCTTTAGATCTTCAAGACCACAAGCTTGCTGCCGAATTGCCTAGTGGGAGCGCCAGACTATTACCCCATGGTGCTACGCCATCCAAAAACTGAAACTGAAATTAATGGGTACCGTGACTTTACATCTTAAGTCACAAGTTAGCAACGTACACTGTGGCCCTTGTGGGGGTTGCAGTTTTACTGCGAATCTCACAGGAGCCACATGTATTATAGGTGACTGTTACCACTTACCATCAGGTGGGCAATTTGCTTGTTTGCCAACTTTTAGTAGCAATAAAAAAAAGAAAAGTAGGATTACTGACCTGATGACGGCCGTGCTCTGTACGCGGATATTGCGCGCGGAGACACCAGCGCGAAGGCACGTGCCCTCAGCAGCGCCGCGATGGAGCCCCGAGCCGACGCCAGCGCACCTCCACGGCAACCGCACGCAGAGAACCAGCCTGGCGATAAAACGACCACGTAAGCTTCACGAGGGAAAAACAAATAGTAAGATGAAACGCATCCATCAAAAAGATATATAGCCTTATTCATAAAAATATTTAAGCAATGTTTAAGTTAAGTAATGTTGCTGTCTCTTTTGATGTCATTTCTTTTCTAATGAGATTGAAAGAGACAGCAACATTATTTAACTTAAACATTGCTTAAATATTTTTATAAATAAGGCCAATAATATTTTGTTCTATTTAAAGGCAGACTTCATAAAAGACGACCAAGTGTGGCGGAACATTTCATCCGACAGTTTGCAACTCAATTTCAAAATCGGACATAGTACTCTGGACAAAACCTGTGACAAACTAAATAATCTAGGAAACAAGTTGCAAACAATATCGAGCAAAATCAGCTGAAATTCAGCAAACCATTAATCGTCCATTCCAATTTATACGCCATGCCTGCGCTATCTCGTGCCATTATCTATACAACTTACTAAATTTACTGCACGCGACAGTTACAGGTCGAAATTGTGACTATATTATATGCCTAACTATATCTTAATAGATATAGTTAGGCATATAATATAATCTATGTTAAAAGGAAGATATACTCGAGATAAAATAAAGTGGCTATGCAACCTAAAATTTGAAATAAGTAGCTTGTGAGTAATTGTAAAAAAAGCTTGTAAAAAATCTGTAAAGATTTCTCAAAAGTACGTCACTCGAGCTTAAAATAGTGTTTCTCGCGCTTAGTGGATTTTAGCTCGCGAGGTGGACGCTGTACTTTTTGCCACCCTTTATGAGAAAATAACTGAAACTTATGAATAAGAATACGTACGTTTATTTATTTACTTATATTCAGGCAAGAGAAAGAGTTAAAAAATCAATAAATATAAAAAAATCTCATTGATAATTGGAACTGATAATATCCAAAGTCTAAATTCAAATCACTTGTAGCTCCGAAGTAATAAAAAATGCTACTTTAGTCCCTTTTTACAAGGAATTACGTAGCTCTTTTCGAATAGATGTGATAAAATAGACAAGTCGCGTCATAATGCCATTTAAGGAAAGGTTGAGTGCGATCGACAAAGGTTAATGAAAGGGTATCTTCTTTCAACCTTATCCTTTATGTTTCTGAGAAACGAGCCCTGCAGTTAACAACAGTAAAGAGTTCTTTTGTGTTAGTTTCTTGCGTGTTACCTAGGGCGTAAGGCTTAAAAAGGTGTGAGTTAGTAGGCGGACTCGGAATTATTTTTTATCGCACTTTCACGAAATGTTTCCACTTCTACACCTTGGTTCCACCTTGATTGCCTATAAGGTAAAAATTGAATTAGGATTTAAGACTGCTGTTAATGGATAGATGTATGGAATCGCCGCCTGTACAGTGAGTTCTTACGTACACGTTTTACCGGAGGGAGACTCTTTACCAGGGTCGCCTACTTGGGTATCTCCGTCTTACCTATTTCTGCTGCAAAGCAACAGTGCTTGCATTGCTGTTCCGGTTTTAAGGGTAAGATATGGCGGTGAAACTACTGGGTATCGTGGCTTTACATCTCATGTTACAAGTTGGCAACGCACACCGTGGTTCTTGTGGGGTTGCAGTTCTGCTGCGAATCTCACAAGAGCCGCATATATTATATAGGTGACTGTTACCACTTATAATTGGCTAGATGACTAAAAATTTTTTTTTGCTTTAATAGAAGCTCATTCATATAATAAACAGAAAGAAAAAATCGGTTTTCGAATAACTATAAAAACAACCAAGATATGAGGTATTAAAGATTTTTCTCCATCTCTTTCTAGCAAAACGGCATTTTACATGGAGTTTATATGGCTGTACTCAACGATGACGTCACGGTTGATGTCGGATCTCTCTGTCTAATCGCTTCAAAATTAACAGCTTAAAATGCTTGTATCTTATGTATTTCTATGCCGATTTTAATTCTAATTTCACATAATTGCATCTTTTTCTACGCTATTTTAATATTTTATGTCGAGATGTGAAAATTAGAATTCAGTCATCATCCCAATTAGGCGGGCGGTATGCTTGTTTGGCAACTTTGTTGTATAAAAAAAAGGGAAGTCGAGCAAAGAAATTAAAACAGTTAACACGCCATTGCAATTTTGATGAACTCGTGATTGGAACCTCGTTATTGCCAGGGACGGTATCTGTTTCTTATACTCGTATAATCCATTTTTGATTAAGGTTGTAGGTACTGTTACTTTGTGTCGGACTTAAAACAAATATAGGGTAGTGTAAACAAACAGGCCTATAACGTATACACTATTCATTCTATTTTTCTGTTACTGTAAAAATAAATTAACACAGAAAAAATAGCTTTATTTTTCTCCCCTTATGTTTTTGTTTTAACGTAGGTGCCGCTAAAAATATATGATCAACTTTATGTTTTACTGGTACAAAACTCTTTTAAAGGCATTATGTCCACAATTTGTGCAATTTTGTTTTAATCGTACAAAAAAAATTAATCAAATCTTTCCTCCTTATAATATTAGTATAGACAATAGCAATAGGTACCCTTGCTACTACACGGCATCCTCTTCCAGATATCTTTTTGAGTGTGACAGTAAAATTCTTGTGTTAGGTACTTAATACAAAGGTAAGGTACTTAGTATATAGGTACAAACCTAATTGAACATAGCCACGTATTTTTTCGTTAGTGAAATTGTACAAGGATGTTACTGATAAAAATTGCTTTCATTAAAACTTTAATGCTATACACAGTGCAGAGACATAATATACCTACACCTTAGATCGTATTCTTATTGCCCCTTGGAACCGTGTTAATTTTTCCATAGTAATAACACAGTCGAACTACGTAAAAATGAAAGGGAAATCAATATTATTTCACCTTTTCACTCAACCACATCTGGCAGGTCGGCCCTTGGCCCAGTTGATGAGAGCGGGCATCACGCATTCCAAATTAATACCACAATATCAACAGGAACTAGGTTAACAAGAACTCTATATTACATGTCGTTCCTTTCATGTAACAATATTTTTCAATAGGAAATTAGATTTAAATTCTAATGATGGGGTCTCTAAAAGCTTATTAACGAGTTTTGAATGAATGTGCTTTAAGGCCCTTGACGGAACATGAAAATGAAATCCTAAAATATCACAAAATCAATCACTTCATGATGAATTTATACACGTTGCTGAATAGTCCTGATTCGTCCATAAACCTAAGCACCCAGCTTCACTACTTAGAAGAATATACCTACCACTTGTAATAGGGGCCTTTCTTCTAGCCTTTAACGGCCTCCTCAAATAACCCCCTCGCCATTTTGATATTACTAATTCCTCATTTTTTGAATGGCGTTCCCCAAGAGGCCAGTAATTCCATAAGCGGATTCCCGGGGCTTTATAAACAAACAAAACGTCAATGGAAGGAAGGCTATTAAGGAAATTAGCCTATCATCGTCAAATATTCAAGTCGTCGTGGTCAAAATATTTAAGTCAAATATTAAGTAGCTTATTGCATTTTAATTTTATATATGACTATTACTATATTCAATTGAATACATGCATATAGGTAAGTAAATGCGTTAATTCGTTTGCATCACCCAAATGTTTGGCTGGCAGAAAATGCTTCAGGCACCAAGTCCGCCTCTGTGTAAACTTATTTGTAAATAAATAACAATAGTGTTAGCAGATTAAATGGTTAACTTGTATTTGGTATAGGTATAGTTAATGTATTTGCCAACTATGTAACGTTCCCTGTTATCAAGCGCATGCGCCAGACAGAGAAACCCGCATAAAGCGGTTGTTACCCCGAACTATGCGCGCGCGCCCAACAAAATCGAGCCACCGATCCCTCACACTCTCGCTAGCACCAAACCACAGAGCAATCGCGTACAGAACTGTCAATTATAATAACCAGCCAAGTGCGAGTTGGGACTCGCGCACCGGGGCAGAGTACCGTACAAACCTAAGTATAATAAGCTCCTATAACTATGCACATATTTACGGTTTTCAGTTTTTTGCCTTAGCATGTGCTATAAAACCTTGCTCGTCGTCGGGCAGCACCCTCTAGGTTTTGATTCCCTTGTGCAATCGCAAAATTTGCGAAAATATGCGATATATAAACGTTGACTTAAGTATGGTTTTTTACTACTGATGAAAGAAACCGTAGACCCGAGTATCTATATTCTATAATATATAAAGCTCCCCTTCTTTCCTTCCTTTTTCCTTTCCCGGTTCTAATGGTTAACTAACAACTAATGGTTCCATTTTTTCCTTTTGAGTCACGTAATCCTAAACAGACATATCAAAGAACAGCAGACGTAGAATTCAAACAAAAGCTGTGGGTATAACTAGAGAGGCCAGAGGGGCAATCGCACTATTTACCATCGTTTGAACCAAAACCAAAACGTTACCGTTCCCATACGTTTTGACATCTAACTGCTGTCAAGGTGTTGTCAAAATGTATGGGAACGGAAACGTTTGATTTGGTTGAAACGTTATAATTAGTGCGATTGCCCCCCAGGAATACTAAGAATACTGTTGAGTCTACGTTACCTTGGTAGCTCTATTTTACCTATTTCCGTTGCAACGCAGCGGTAATGCTGTGTTCTGGTTGAGGGGTAAAGACAGGTATTGAAATTATTGGGTGCTGTGACTACGACTAAGCATCTTTCGTCGCAAGTTGGCAACGTACACTGTGGTCACTAATTTAAAATAACCATATGTATGACTTTTGTCACATAGCATAGCCGCCGCGGTGATCTGTGCTGTGGCTGACACCATCCGGTTCTGAGTACAATTTCCCATGGGGACAGAAGGTTTTCTGCTTGATTTCATCGGTGGTAGGACATCTGTGCCCACCTGGCTACTAATCTTATGTAAGTTTGTAGCCGTGATAACAATGTTTAATAACATTTCGTGTTTCGACAATCTATACAAATAAATAAAATTAAAGTGTCTGTTTGTAATGTCAAAACAACAAGTTTTTACTAAATAGGTATGAATGTATAGCGGGTACCAATAACAAAAACACAATTAAAATTTTTTTGTCTGTCTGTCTGTTTGTTCTCGCTAATCTCCGGAACGGCTGGACCGATTTTGACGGGACTTTCACTAATAGATAGCTAATTATACACGGTATTTCATAATAACCAATATATAATCAATGCGTTATCTAAAACTAATTATTAAATTGTGTTTACCCGTAATGTCATTCAACCCAAAATTTTCATGTAAATCATAGACATGATGATACTATGATATAAATGAAAATTTTGGGTTGAATGATATTACGTGTAAACACATTTTAATAATTAGTTTTAGAAAACGCATTGATTATTTATTGGTTATTATGAAACACCGTGTTAAAGGTATAACACAGGCTACTTTTTATCAAGATCGGTCCAGCCATTACTTTTCCACGCGGACGAAGTCGCGGGCATAGCTAGTTAAAAATAAAATAGCCAGCAGACCCCTTAGACGAAAGCCACGCGCTTAGAATCTAAGGCCACGCGCTTATTTTTCCGCAGTTCGTTTCGCAGCAAAAATGTATTTCATGCGTCTAACCTTAAAAATGACGGACTTCTGTACAAACTTTCAACCCCATTTGCATCCCATTGACGATTGATTTCGTAAAATCCGCTCTTAGCTAATATGACCTATCCATAAAGTCAAATTTCTTGTCCGAAATTCATAATTTTCGAGATTTCGTGACATATTTCGTACACTATCTCGCTCTCACTGTGGTTGTAATACGGGTTTAAGTGATCATTGTTAAGGGGCAAGAAAAAAGGCAAATTATAATTATTTTTATCCTGTAGATTAAGACAAAAGACATTTTCTTCCCAATAATTATTACTTAGGTCGGAAGTACCTACACAGAAGCTAAGTCACAAATTGAAAGTAGAATATGATTGCTGTAGTTCATAGTGTAGAGGTAGACTAGCTAAGCAAAAAAGTGATATATCTATTTAAAAAAATATACTTTTGAATAACATTGCAGAAAATTATAAAAAAAACCCAATGATAAATTAGCTTCTGCGACTCGTCTACTCTGTGCAAGTATCGCTCAACGCTTCATGGGCAATTTTTATGGGTTGAAAAAAGAGGAGGCGCGTCGGTCCGACCTTTCCAAGGTCGACGGCTCGCACCCGGCCCTTGCTCGGGGTAAACAACCTCGCCGAGGGAATTATTTAATACGAGTTTTACGCAGCCTACGATAATATTATATAAATTATTCACTACCACACTTTTTAGTTTTGCCCTCCCTGAAATCATTCGTTGGCCTACGCCGACGTTACACAAGATTACTAAAAGATAACTGAGGCGGGACGCGACACTTTATAGTTCGCAAATTGGGTTAAACGCAAATAAAATGCGAAGCCACTAAAAATATTATGAATAGTATAAGGATTCCAAAGTTAAGTGCTATTTTTATTATAGCCTAAGTAGTGTCGTGTAAAAAAGGCTGTAATTTTACAGCTTTTAATACTATCGCCAACTATTAGTTTTAAAGTATTATAATAAAATTCCATGCAATAAATGCTAAATAGCTATTAAGGACCAGATTCAGTGTGTATGTACCTACCTTTATAGGAGTATGATTTGCAATACATATTGCATTTAAACCTACATTCGGTTAAGCTTCTTGTTTCTGTAACTTGTAGAAGACTAACGTAGGAACATTTCTTGATACAACTGAGTTCGCAAACAAGCGCAAACTGCCCACCTGATGGTTAGTGGTAACAGTACATGTGGTCTTGTAAGATTCCCAGCAAATCTGCAACCCTCACAAGAACCACAGTGTATGTTTCCAACTTGTGACTTCGCCGATTTCACTGCCATATCATACCCTTCAGACAAGAACACAGCAATACAAGCACTGCTGCTTTGCGGCAGAAATAGGTAAGACGGAGGTACCCAAGTAGTCGACCCTGGTACAGAGTATCTCTCCGAAGAAGAAACATACTCAGTGTTTTATCCTTTTCATAATTTATGTTAAGTAAAAGTTTTTGCTGAATGTTTGAATCGATTATACGAACTGGTAGAGATAATTTTCAATTATTCGAAAATACATCCATCGAGTACTAAGTGGGCGTCGGTTAGGTAGGATTGAGCAATGGGATATTGCCAATCAGTCGTATTTTCGTAGAGCCGGAGTATCCGATCGCTGCGTCGCAATCCGACAAATTGCCAACCTATTATAATTTTCTCGGAATCCGTTCAATTAGCGCAAAGATTACGACTGGTTACTTCTAATTGTATTACACAATGTGTGACAATATCTGCCACTAGTCACATACCAATTATAAGTTTATTGAGAATACATTTTGCAAAAATACTTTTGATGATATAATGTCGATAACTTAGTATAATGATACGGCACGACATTTACTGGTAGGCTTTTTGTAAGATAGCTTGAAAACCCAAAGGTGAGAATCTTACATATGTTTAATTAAGCCTAGCCTACCCATGATCTGTCAATTGTCGCTTGCTCTACCGAGGGACAAGTGTCCATGGAGTGCTCCTGAAGGATAACGGTGTTTACGGGCAACGAAATAACCCAATGCGGTCTCAACAGCGTATTCCTATCTATATAACCCATCCCTTCAAGGTGTAGGACCATCTGAGATCCTTCCATAAAGGCGCGGAGTCTGCCCGCCGAAACACCGTATAAAGTTGGATCTTATAAAGCCACCAAAGGAGACAAACTGTCACGTAACACCGAGTATTTTTTGGAGGTCCGTGACTCCGAGCTGACGTTTTGAAATATACATTTGAAATCCATTGCTGCTCTCTGCTTACTGAACTAGTATGAGACAATTTTCTTTGCATTCAATGGATTCACCGTGCCGGTGCTGGGTCCATCACGTTGCAAAGAGAGCAGTGCGAGGCAGTAGTTATGGGCGTTACAAACCGTAAACAGTTATTGAAACTATTTATTAGCAGCAATACCGAAAACTATGTGTTGACTTCTTCAGAAACTATTTATCGGGAGTAACTATTTATTGTGCGGAACGGACGGTTCACTTGCTGTCGCTCGCAACGCGGTACCCGAGCGAGAGCCGATACTAGGCGCCAGGCGGACGGAACCGACAGTAAGCCTGGTCAAAGTATGAGGGAAAGTTCATTTTCATTTACCAAAATAATACTGGTTACTATCGAACACCCAATACTCCCTCACGTCAATAGATATTTGCCGAATAAAATCATTTATTCAATAAAACATGATTTTCCTTCGAACCGAAACCGAGCTCTCAGTCGACACTTGCGATACCTACCTATTCAATAACTAGTTATTAAAATAAATAGTTTCAAAAACCGTTATTACAAACTAAACCAATACATAGTTTCAGTATTACAAAAACGCGTACCGACCCACCACTACGAGGCAGCGCCTGGAACATGCAATCCAATATAAACTGTATAAAATATGAGAACTTGGAATTGGCAACTGGAGCTACGTGATATGTAAGTGCCAATGATAGGCAGATCATAGGAAAGAAAGCAAGAATGCACAACTATTCCTAGTGTGCACTGACTGAAAATCAATGGACTTGAAAGTTCTTACTAGAATTTTTACCTTTTAATTTAGCTGTTGCAGCATCAGTTGTAGTTTGCATTGATATTTGACGAGGATCACGCGAATCAGGCACTCATCGTTTTCACGAGACGCCCGTGATCTTCAAAATAACTTCGCGGTTGCTCTGTCAATGATAGACTCTATCGTACCACAATTGCTTGGAGTAAAATTAGAGCCCACATTACATAACCGTCTCCACCCAGACAGGTCACAGTTCGATAATAATTTGCATTGCGAGCGGGAAACTGTAAATCCATGCCACTTCGTACATCACAGCTTTCTCTGGGATTGATCTTTAACTATCAATTCTCGACCTTATCTCAACAACTTTAGAGAATTGTTATTATTCGTGAAACGGGACGGCTCTGAGCATGACCTAAAGGTCTCTCAAGTAATGCAAGGCATGCCAAAGGTTTGAGACAGCCTCTCTCAAAGTTGTTGATAGGCACCCTCTAATAAATGTTTAAAAATTTTAGACTGAAGATAAATTTCATTAAAAAACCTTCAAGAGTTTTATTACTTATCTCATAAGTCATAACATAGCGTTCGTTTTATCTGAAATTGTTGACTATATATACTCGTAATAACAATATCGTTAATGTATTTTTTCAATTATCATCATCATCATCATCATCACAGCTCATATACGTCCCCACCGAGGGGCTCGAGCCTACCCTATGTTAGGGTGATTAGGCCTTAGTCAACTACGCTGGCCCAGTGCGGATTGATCGACTTCACATACACCATTTTTTCAATGCCTGCCAAAAATTATTTACTGATTATAGGTATTATCTGTAATTAAACGAAACCTGTATTATAACTCCACAAGATTGTCAAATTTTAATGTCTCCACTTTTACTTGATTTGCCAAATAAATCATTTCTTTTTAAAATGAGTAAAACCGATTCTATAATAAACTAGAAAAGGTAAGCGAAGATACCTAGCTCATATAGAGTTGTTTTTAGGACATTCCCCTTATTTCTCTCTCTCACACACACACACATTCTAGTTCCCTACCTTCACTGCCATGTATTTATTAAGCCGGGTCCGCAGCGCCAATTTTTTAACAAAACACGTTAACAAAACATGTTAGCAAAACATGTTAAGAAAAACAGCCAGTCCGCTGCGCCAATTTTCTAACAAAACATGTAAGCCCAACATGGCGCCTGTTTTTAAAATGTTTTTGTCATTATTTATCAAGAAATAAAAATTTATGATAGGTTCGGTATAATCTATTAATGTAACATCCCACAGCACCGGTCTCTCTCTTAGTTGTATTAAAAACAAAATATTGACTTTATTTCACTCAAAAATAAACCAAAGAGAATTGTTATAAACTTCAAGCGATACGTGTTCCTTTAGTGAGTGCTAACAAAATATGCTTAGCTTCCCCTCCCCGCAGGCGAACGCGGGGGATGTTATCCATTCGTCGCGGGAAACATGTCATCGTATTTTTCTAACAAAACTGTTAAACCACGCCCCTAATCGGTTAACGAAACAATGTTTTCGTGTTTACAAACACGAAAACATGGCGCAGCGGACCCGGCTTTAGTCACCACTGGACGAGCTGCTGTCAAAGCACTTTTAGTGCTTGTTTGATTTACACCACTTGGTGCGCAAGTCCAACTCACACTTGGCTGGCTTTTTTTATTGTTATTAATTTTCTATGTTCTCTTCAGATGCCGGTATTTCAATATGCATTTGTATTTTTTATCTCTGACATTTGGAATGCCTATAATTTTCTCTAACAGACTGCTGAACATCTTCAAAAGATGTAATAATACAATTGATACCTACGTACTATAACATGCATGACTGTAAAAGTTTGAGCGCCTCTGGCCGCACAGCGTATCTATCTTATTTACAATCTGCTACTCCTAAAATGATTATGCAACCCGAGACTTACCTGTTTACAATGCGCCAGTGACCGATTCCACTCCGCTTGTATCACAGATACATAAATTGAGGCTCATAAATAGATTCAATAGATCGCGTGCTCGCCTTTATAACCGACTTATGAAATATGTTCTCAATCAGAATACATGTTTCTGCTAAGCATGATTCTCGCGAATTTTTAATTCTATTTACATTAGAGCTCGCGAATTTTTTTAAATAAAAATCCATCAAGGTAATGAGCGGCGATGGTCTCTAATATGGGAAGCGAGTCCTACGAGACTCCTAAAAGGCGCCTAGTTGCGTCCAACACTCAAAAAATACCCTTCATCGTAAATATTCTACAAAATAAACGAACAAGAAAATGTGAACTATTATTCTTTAAGACATCTATGCTGTTGTGAATGTAATATTTTTTGCTTGATTCATTTACACTTCATCAGCAAGTGATCGAAATATGTCGTTTGAAACCGAATTGCATGTAAATTTTGAGTAAAATCAAAATAATGCACTTTTGAATATTTTTCTACAAATAAAGATAACAATGATGATGTCGTGGTTGTTTTAGTTTTCTCATGTTAAAATTTCCGATTCGATTCACCCCTTCCCAAATCCCAAGTCAATTATAAATTTGATAATAATGGCATTGACTTCATCATAACAAGTTGGGTACAGTTTTAACCTCAACCACAAGTTTTAACCCAGTGATAATAAGCCCGAAGGTGAAAGCGAGCTTCACCCGGATCCTTATCTTTAACTGCCGAAACACAACAATACTGTTAGCATTGTTGCTGTTGCGACAGACTATCTATCTTAGTCCATCCATCCTTCTTGCAGGCAAGCAGATATTTTGCACTCACTCTTTGTTGAGCCAGAAATTGAATAAAGATGGCATGTGCAAATTTAACTGCAAAATGTCGGTATACGATTCGTTGATGGTTTTCATGATTTCGAGCTTAGACGAATATAAGAGTGGCTTACTATTAAGTTTCGGCGGCATAAACATATCCTTCCCTTCTTTTTCTATGATTCCCCCGTACCCCACGTTCCCCATTCCTCATTTACCCTATCAGCAGGCCTATTTGCTAACTACGGTTGGTAACTAGAACTGTCATTTTTGAAAGTCACTTTATATCCATTACGGGTTTAGTGAACTTATGTGTTACGGCAGTGTTCATGATAGCAGTAATGGATGTTAAGTTCCTTTCAAAAATGACAGTTCTAATTAGCAACCGAAGTTACAGAATTAGGGGGCTGAAAGTTTGATTCCAGTTTCTCGTCACGGATCATCATCGTTTATTGCGGTTCAAATCAAAATTTTCTTCAACCTCCTCACACAGAATCATATAGATGATATATAGATTATTTGATATGTGTAGATGTTTAGGTGTTTATTATATTATTAGTGACAATTTGGCAGACGCTGCACGCTGTCCTGCCAAATTGCATAGCCACCTGCCGAAACCAACTTTCCCTGGACCTATTCAAACACACACAGAAAATTTAGTGAAAATCATCACACATAGGAAATTAGCGAGACTAACACACGGCGATTCATTTTTATATATATAAAGAGGAAGAAGATATTAGTATTTTTAAAGCAGCTTTATTAGAGAATTGGGACAACATTCCTCAAGACACACGTCAAAAAGTTATTAAGTCCGATGAAAAACCGACTGCAAGCTGTAATCAGGGCTAGAGGAGGACCAAGTATTAAATTTAATATGTATATTTTTTAAATTCCTTGCATAATTCCTGACCACAAAATCTTATACCACATTCCTATTTTATGTTCAGACAGATGTCAGCAGTTAGTTTTGAAGGATGGATGCATCATCATCTGGTACAGTCTAGGCTCTGGCTTTCCTCAAGGCGACATTTTCCCTCCTCTCTTACTTTCCCTTTTTATTCACAAAGTTCGCTGTTCGTATCATCTTTACACCAACGATTTGCATTTGGAATTTAGCGAGAGAGCGCAGAAAATAAAATTTCTTAAAAATGAATTAAGAATTAGTATTTCCCAATACAATTCTTTTAAACAAACCTTGTTAACAATAATCCAACATACAAGGCCCAAGGTCCAAAGTCGCTGGAGAAGACATTTCGCAGCGAAAATCACTGGGCTTATCCAGCCGTTTGGGTCAAACATGCGAGCTATCATGGATAGCACCGTTCTCTTAGTCCCTCGTACATGGTACAAACGATTTTTATATCTGAAGATATTTGAAATTCAGACTTAGATAATGTGTTATTGCCAATTCTTAAAGGCAATTATAAAGTTATATTCTACATTTCTACAATACATTCAACAATCGATATAGAACACATAAGAATTAACTCGGTACATCTCGTTGGAGAATCTATCAGTTAACCATTTCTAACGTGTTCGCACAATGTTTACATTACGTTGAACCTACGGTTTTGTTTGTTTAATAGCGGAACATTTCTTAACCGTAACGGTTTGTAAGCTTTGAAAGTCGATCGCTTGTCAGCTTTATGGCTGATTTCAATGCCCACGGACCGATTTGCTTACTGGCTATAGACGAATGCTTTGAGCGATACCGCATTAAATCAAATATCCCGTATGGCAAGTACTATGGGCTCAAAACCAAACAACCACAACAGAGGCGCATCTTCCTGGCCCCGTAGCATGAACACTGAAATACGATACGAAAAAACGATAAAGCGATATGAACTGTCCACATTGGATATAATAGCTATCTTGAAATTTATCCACATTAATATATTGACAATGCCCAAAATAACAATACCAATATCCAAAATGCACCCAAAACTTCAAGATAACAAAAAAATCAAACATTTTTAACAGTTTATATCGATATATCGTTTTGTCATAACTTATAGACCACCGGGTGATGATCGGGAGCTCCGGAGTTCAATTCCCCATGGGTGCAGAAGCTTTTCTGTTCAGTTTCATTATTGTTGGGGCTTCTGAGCCGGCCGGGCTAGCTACCATCGTCTTACCTAAGTTTGTCACCATAATAACAATTGTGTACAAATAACATTGTTGTGTTCCGAAGAGGTAATTAGAGGTAAGATAGCCAGTTTCTCAGCTGTTGAGGAATCCAGGTGAATCTCGTCTTCACCTTCGGCCTTATATTCACTTATCATCTGGTGAGATGAGGACAAGAGCTTCCCTGTCTTATATAAAAAAATTACATTATGTGCGTGCGCAAATCGAAATGTTACATTATCTACGATGTACAACAAGGGTCAGTTTATTTAAACTTGGTAAACTTTACGAGTCATAGAATAATATAATAAGCTTATAAACAATTAACTACATTTAGCAGTTACAATAATATCGCTAAAATAGCGTTTTTCACATAAATCGGATCGGGCAATGTTACTTTCAAATTAGTATTAGCACAGAAGCTGCTTATTTATTGAGAGCAAACACCAAATGTTTGTGATGTGATGATTATAATAATAATGTACTCCTAACCGATATTCGGTCACGGCGGCCAATCTCCACAGAGACTAGCCATCTGCGCAGGAGATATTATAGTGCACAAGTGACTGCGCAACCGCAAGCGCACTCTCTGTTCCTTCACTCGCCTAGTCCGATGGGACGGTTAGCCGACACGACCGGGGCGAGATCAGGCGCAGGACCCACTGTTTAACGTGCCTTCCGAAGCACGGAGGAGCTTGAGATGTTTCTTATCTTGGTCACCCATCCTAGGACTGATCACAGCGAATGTTGCTTAACCTTAGCAATCGTTCGCTGAGCGCACTCGCCAATACGCCACCAAGCTCCTCTGTGATGTGATGATTAATGGTATGTCTGATCAGCGGTGCTACTTTAGATCTCAGTATCGATTTCGATTCTCTTTCCAAAGAGTAAGTAATCTATTTGTAAAATTTCGAATTTTTCAACATCACATCGAGAATGAGTCTTATTCATAACACTTGTGAGTATGTAAGCAGAGCGCGGTTGATTGTATCGGAGTCGCATTGTTTGTTGTATGAATCAGGAACTAATCAAACGATCACTGTGTTAACACATAGGTAATGTTCACGTTCCATTTACGCACGTTACGTGTCAGTACTGTTGTTATAAAATGGTTATTTAAAAATTTACATACCGAACCATCCTGTTTACGTTGTGTTCTGGCTCGTAAGCTGTATTATGAAATTGTGACAGTTTCAAATTTTTTTTGTCATTTAATTCACCGTCCTGGTTGCTGTAGTTTGGCAAGATGTCTGTGATTGTTGTAACAATGTAATTAAAGTGTAGGTACTACAAACCCTTTTCATGCAACAAAAACAATTGTAGTCAAATATGCAAATTTCTAAAATGATCACTTGGAAATCTTAACGATATGACATTTAAAATGGAGATATATTTAATAAGGTACCACAATAATAAGTTTGGCAAATATCGAAGAAGTACCTAAATAATAGAAAAACTATTTTCACATCTTGTAACGTGGTGAGGTGACGTAGTGGTTTGGGATAATCAGTGGGTCAGCGCAGGTCCGTAAATAACTCACCATGTTCCATCACCGAATAAATGTGAAAGTGTGGATGTTTGGATGTTTGTTACTCAATCACGCAAAAACGGCTGAACGGATTTGGATGAAATTTGGCATGCATGGCATGCTTTTATCCCGATGCCTTAAGTAGTTCCCGAGGGAAAATTGAAAATTGTTTATGAGCTAAGCCGCGGGCAGACAGCTTTGAAATTTGGTATGCATGTCACCTATGCTATGGAAAAGGACATGTACTTTATATTCCTTAATGATCTCTCAAATAGGTCCCGTGGGAAGATTAAAAATTGTTAACGAGCGAAGCTTTAGACCCAATTCTGAAGTCCACGCAGACGAAGCCGCGGGCAGAAGCTAGTATGTATATAATTTCCACCTTTACAATTATTAGTTATAAAAAGGCACTCGGAATATTACACAAAATTAGTAGGTATATTCGTTACACGATATAAGTATTCTGATGTCTGATTTTATAGACAGTTTTACTGATAACAATATTAATTTACATTAAATTATGCCACCGCTACTTTTTCGCGTCTCGATGTCCATATATCAGTGACGGGAGAACAGAATGTCATTAACGGCGGTCCTTAACTCATCAATTCGGTGCTCAATTACATCAAATAAATCCATTATTTTTAGTAACGTATCACAACAAGTTAAATTGTCACAAAAGCTAATAAACATAATTAACATAATCGACAATCAAAATCGTTACTCGCCAGTCGAAGTTACAAATAAGTTACATGCTACTTTAACCGTTGATTAGCGTTACTTAAACATCGTGAAATTCGAGATAAGTTTTATTTGTGACTTTATGTGGCGAATAGTCTACTCGACACTTTACTCAGAGATGGTAAACGCGGCCCTAAGGCAAATGTTTATAATTCAAAATGCAGCCAGGTAAGGCGGGAATGCAGCGAGTTGCTATATCTAGAATATAGCACCTCGTTACAATCTCTTGAGCGGGGCTAAAATAGCATTTTAGTCCTAGGGAATATCATTTTTCATTCAACTGTTCAGGGGCAGTCAAAGAAAACAAAAGTCCAAGCAGCTAGAGACATTGGTAATTTGCTCAAATTTATCAGTTTTTTTTTGTATGTTTATTTGTTATTTATTTCATATCTTGCACCGATATAAGTTAGGGAAACGATTCAAAAATAAAGACTCATGACACTAGTGTCTATTCTATTTTAATTAAAATTGCTATTTTCTTCGAAAGTATACATTTTGGCACCTATGATTCTTGGACTATTTACATTATTTTTCATAGAATCTTAATGATATAGGATAACAAAAAGAACGCGTTGTATGTAGTCATATACGTTATAATGTCCTATTATATATTCCCTGCAAATAAATTATTTGTCTTAGCAAGTCGTAGCTTCGGGACGACTAAATTATTTTTGCACCTTGTATACAAATACCTAATGTACCTTCTTCTTTTTAAATTATATGTATATTTTTGCGAATAAACATAATGTAGGAGACACTATGACATTCTTATTAATTAATTAGTTTTTTAGATCTTCCAAATCATTCTTCCAAGTACTAAGGACTAGGTTAACTGAAAGTGAATAATAATAGAATGCTGCTTTGTTTTGCGACTCCACAGAAGAAATTAAAAAAGGCATTGGCGCGTAGTTTTTTGAATCTATTACAGATTATTTTAGGGTCTCGCATTCGTGAAAATGAAAACTCACGAGTTTAACACGCGGCGTTAAAACTTATTTTAAATCAGTTTTGGAAATATTATAGGGTCATTTTAATCCCTTGTATAACAATCTTCCATTGATATCACTTACCTACATAATACCCTTTTACATACGATTAAGCCTTTTTTAACAATGCCGTACCCGTAATGACGAGTAAGTCTGTAAAAGGCACTAAAACTGATGCTTATAATACAACTTAACACCAGTCCAATACTCAAATTCCCAAAGTCAATAATTTGAAATTTTAATTTCAGAACACAATCGACGGTGCAGCGAATTTAATGATTGTAACGATGCAAATTCGTAATAACTATTTATTTATCCAATAAATACAATTGACTAAAAACGTAACGACTATTTCAATTAAATTGCAAGCAGCTGCCTGATTCCAAACCAAAGGCAGATCAAAGTGAAGTACCAACCAACAGTAGCATCGGCCGCAGTATTTCACAATCGCCGCGCGCGCAGGGATCATCGCGCGATTTGACACGCGCCAACATGGCGGATGGGCCGTTACCCTGTTTGTTTATGGCGGTATCAAACTGTCCAGATTTGAGAGTGGCAATAATGTTACTACATTATAGTCAATGGAATATTATCCTGCACAAAATGATGGTAACATTGTTGCGGACTTACACCTACCTACGTCTCTAAATAAACCATAATCTCAATTGACAACATTAAATTTTATGAAGAGTATTTTTATTGTATGTATGAAACATAATTTTAATCCTAAGTATCATAATGTTTGAGAAATACGCTCATTTTAAAATGAAGTAGCACCAGTTCTTTAAAATGGTCGTGCGTTGCTCTATTGGGAACGCTCTATCATCAGTTCATCACGGACAGGACTATTGTTTGTAATAAGCCTGATATCGTGGTGGTCGGCTCGTCCCAACGCTTATCAGCTGCTCGTTAATATCACTATCTTTCATGACGAGAATCTCGTGATAGCTGAAAAGTACAAAGACAGCAAGTACCTTGACTTGGCTCACGAAGTAACCACCATTTGGGTTGTTGATTAGATGATCGTTGTCCCAATAGTTGTTTCTGCAAATGGTTTGATAGCAAGTATTGATTGATTATAACATGACAACAATTACAAAGAGGTTTTAAAAAATTTGGCGAGTTACAAATTCTGAAAAAATTTTCGAATTATCTTTCATAATTTTCGTAATATGACTCTTAAAATATTATTAATTGCTCCTTTTTTCTTCAATCAAAGCTAATTAAATATTGCTATGAACTCTAAACGATTCCGTGGTCTAGTGGTTGAAATCACTTGGTAAAGCGATTTGACATCTTTGAACTTCTAGCTAGCTACCATCATCTTCCCTTATTTTGTTGCCATTTGTCATTAATTCTTGTTATGAATTAATGACATTGACGTATTTTAACGATTATAACGAGTTCCTTTGTTGTTAAGGAATCCTGAAGCTTGCTTTTATCTTCAGCCTTATCCACAGTTACCATCAGGTGAAATTAAGACGTTGCCGTAAAAGAAAATACTTTTAATAAAAAAAGACATTAGCTGTCCGCAAACAGTTAATGACAGGTGCTTAAAACTTTGAGGAATGATGGCGCCGAAATTGATGGCATGACTTCCTAGGATGAGAAGATTGCCATCATAATACTACCTAAATTCATTAGGATGATCTGATTATCACTTTCGAACTGTCTTAAGCCTCGTGGTGTTTTTACTACATACCTTTTGTTTGTTTAAGCTAGCACAAAACCTACTTTTAAAATATAATATAGGATCATTAACTAATTACAAAAAGCTGCAAGTTATTGTAATTCCTACGTAGGCGATTTAAATATGAAATCGCGATTTGATCCACACACATAATTATCCACTTTTGAAATTCTACAGCAACAATATTTCATATTTTATAATTTTATATGGGTACTTTTAGTTAAGCATGTGTTGTAATAGATACCTTTGTATATTCTCTTAAAAACGATCAATATTTTATTTAAGTTATGTTTTAAAGATTCTATTTATGCGTTGTGCTCAATATTGGTACACAAACATTAAAACATTATAAGTGGTTTAAAATAAAGTTAAATGTATAAAAAATACACACCTAAATATGAGAAACTCTATACCATTGCTTCTTTAATGTTTACTAAAAGAACATTTATATGAGACCGATAAATAAAGCAAACAAATAGGACTGAAAATATTAGTTTGCATTTATGTTTTTGGCATCATTAAAATTTAGTCATTAAGAATTCATGTCAAATGTGCACAAATGTGT